>CM055968.1:20713125-21976250 GCA_029531755.1 Holothuria leucospilota | reverse complement strand
AATGTCCTTTAAAATTTAATGAATTTTATTGAATGATTAACATCCTGGATATAGCGTTTTGTGCAATATTTATAAAGGGAGCAGCTGCCGAGCATTTTCTGCAGCAAGAATTGAAGACCCTATAATACATCGGTATCGGGCCAATATCCACATTTGTAGAATACACATGTGAATCCATTATACTTTTCCCCATTGTTTCAATTAAGAAAACATTACGGCAGTATTCATTATTGTATGCAAATCAGATAAAACAGTAATTCCAAATGTTGGTGAAGAACTTAGTTTTTCCCCGTCCTAGGCCAGCAACATGTGAAACATGATATATTGCAATCATCTTGTGTCTTCGGTAAGGGGCATTTTCTAGCTTTAAAGTTATTCAACTGTCACTGGTGAATACACAGACAGATTTAACAAATGAGGTTCTGAAAGTAAGGTCTATGTACGACAGGAAAAGGCTTAGGTTGTAGTTTTAAGAAAAAAATAAGGGCAAATGCTAAACCCATACAGCAAAATAAATCTTTATCTCATACATTCTTTTGCTTTCAAGATTAATGGTCATTGTTTTGTTACACTTATTTTTACAAAAGGAAGGACCAAAGATAGCTACTGAATGAAAGTTCGCGAGAAGTTTACCATAAATTACCTCTTTAACAAGCCAAAATTAAATTGGGTATGTAGTATTCCTTTAAAAAGTAAAAAAAAAACTTTTCGAACGCTGTTATGGATGGCGTTGCGAATAGACCTTATGCATATGACCTCACAGAACAGAAAGTGAGCTTCGGGCAGACATAAGGCGTATCATTACGTATAATGTGCTTCACTGTTTGCCTCCTAAAATGACGTCAATGCATAAGGTCTATGCATAGCCTTCTTATACATATGGACAGACGAGCACGTCAACAACATGGTCGCCACCGTTCCAACAAATTTTGGCTTACCAAGATGGTTGCCGGTCTACTGTTATTCACGGTGCGAAATTTGACAATAAATCTGCAACATTTTAGTATCACAGTCCTCCATTCTCTTTGTTGAATTTGGCCTGAACTTGCATTCTTTCGAAAATATTACAAGTTTCTCGCACAATCTGTCGATACAGAGCCACTTAATTGAGAAAGTCCAAACTATTACACACAAGACCATGGCAGGCAACCAAATTTTTGTAAGCCTAAACGTGCAAGTACGGTGGCTACGATCTACGCAGTGGACGTTAGTGCAGAATGCACTGTCCATACATATATATATATATATATATATATATATATATATATATATATATATATATATTTCCCTAAATGGTCACTTTAGGCGACATATCGGGTGAAAAACTGGTACTTTTAGGCGACATTGACATTAGGTGTACATATACGTGTCGCCTAAATGTTTACAACGTTATAACAACCATTCCCTGCATGTTTTTTCAAACGTTTTGAAATATATTAAAGTATCCTAGCGCCCTCTGTTTGGGGTTACTATAGGTAAGTTGCACTAGAATCCCATTATGTATTAATTTACTATTGAAATTTGGGGGTGTATATCATGCATGTAAAAAATTGGTATGTTAGGTGTACACACCCTTATTGCGCAATACCAATTTATTTCTGTTTTATTTAATAAAACGTTGTGCATACGTCACACAGGTAATTGGACATATATTCAATATGAGGGCGTTCCTGAAGATCACTAGGGTATTTTTTGTCTAATTTTTACCTGCATGAATATGCAAATATATTTAGTTAACTGGTTGTCGCCCAAAGTGACCATTTTTTACCGTGTCGCCCAAAGTGACCATTTAGGGTTATATATATATATATATATATATATACATATAGTAGGTAGAGTGACGTAGCGACTTTATATGAATGAGTCGATCAAAGCTATATTAAATAGTCGCACAGAGTCCTTAGGCCATTTTTTTCCTCTAACATAGACACTTGCCTTATACTGAAAGAGGATATTTATTTGTGAATGGAAAACTTAGCCTCAAGCAGAATATATATATGTATATAGCCCATGGGTATATATCATAATTTGTCGTTGCTAAAGCAGTTTTATTAACAAAAACGTTTCTTCTGGCTTGTGTTTTATTCCTTTTACCCGAATCTAGATTTTCTTGAATTTAAGTATTATTTTAATTTTGGTATCTTTTAAAATGTTAAAGTGTACCTAAAGTCTAAAACGGCAAAAATATATCTTACAAAGCTTGAAATATGAATCCAAATGGTCTAACTCCCATCTTCACAGAGAATTCGTGTCCTGAAATATAAGATTTTGAAGCCTATTTACTCAATTTAAATTGGTAGATTGTGCAATAGTTTGTGATGTCATTCTTGCACTACTCAAATTACGACTTTTGTTTTTCTTTTGTTTTTGTTTTCGAAAGCCACTGCACTTTGTGCCGAGATGTGATCACTGTCTTATAGGGTGATTTAAAACAAACTCTCTCCGTACAACATGCTATGCAAGAAAACAGTAACTTTTTCAAGGTTATACAAACATTTTAATTTCAAATGACAACAAAAGCACGTAAAGTGAGTTGAACAAGAAGGGTAACACAAATATTGTGCAATCGACTGTTTGAAATTAAGTGAATAAGTTTCAACACTGTACATCTCAACAACTAAGTAAATTATGAAATTAGTAGTTGGATGACGAGATTCATTTTCCAACCTCTTAAATATGTATTCTTGTAATTATAAACTTTAGGTGCACTTTAATAGTTATATATTCCCATATCATCGAGACTATGACAATAATAAAGAAAAACTCTTGCATACAAAAACAAAGAAATGCACTTCCACGACTCGATAAAATCTCATATTCTCATACGATTGTAACGGAGTAGAATCGCGACACTGCATAACTTAGGGAATAGATCTCATTTGAGGGTTTATTATAGGGCTTGTATTAAATGCATTTTTGTAATTTACTTGTATAATTTTGTTTATTTCTTCTTAATGAAATGCAGACAATTATTGTTACAGAACTGGAGGCACCAGTGATAACCAGACGTCGTGAAGGATATTGTTATGAACTCAAGATAGCGGCTCTAAAATTTCAAATTATATTCGGTTTTAATTTGTCATGAATTTCCTTGCTTCTTGAAAAGATTACGTTTGCATTCCCAGTATTACTAATTACCAGTGCATTGAAGCCAAACGCCCATTATTTTTTGTCTCATTCCTTCTTTGCTTTATAATCGCTTACAGAAAAGAGCAAAAGAAGAACTATAGTAATAATCTTGAGACTAGATAATACATTTCAGGATGTAATTAGCAAAGACGCTGAAAGTATCATATATATGTAGAAAACCCAAAATAGTTCTTTCAATATTTTGTCAAGTTGTCGCAAAACGTTCATTTTAGTTTTAAGCTTTCTTCATATCCTTAAATATTTATCAATACCTTTTTATTTCATGCTTCAGACGAATGATGTACTACTTGTGATATACTGTGGAACGAGATTTAACAACGCTTGCCCATTTCCCATACAACCCAATTGATTTTGCGAAGGTCAAGATCATGTGGGGTCACAGGGGTCAAACTCTGAAAACCTTGTTAACACGATATCTCATCTAAGGAAGCCTGGATAAATTCGATACTTTGTATGTGGATGACCCATGTTGAAAAAAAACCTACTGCTTGGTGGGATCAAAGGTCATCTTTAATCATCGGGGATCAAACTTTGGAAACCTTGTTCACACCTTTTCTCAGGGTAGGAAGCATATATAGATAGATTACATACTTGGTATGTGTACATTCCATGTAAAGAGGAGAAACGCTATATTTTTTCTTGGAGGTTGGAGATCATCTGGGGTTGTGAGAGTCGAACTCTGAAATCTGTTTTATACATTATCTGAAGGTAGAAATATAAATAAACTTTATGCCAACCACATAGATAGGATTACGTTTTATGGAGAAGAGCCCTACTTTCTGGTGGAGGTCAAAGGTCACATGGAGTTATGAGGGTCAAACTCGGAAAACCTTGTTAAAATGATATCTAAAGTTAGGAAGCATATATTTCATACGTAACATGTAGATGGGATTTATTGATTAGGGGAAGACTAATGATATTGACTGAGGTCAAGGGTCATCTAGGGTCACCGGTTGTCAAGACCTGCAAGCATTGTTAACACGAACCACTAGGTATGAAGAATGGATTAATTTCATACTTTAAATGTGGATGCTTAATACCATGTAGAAGGACCCCGGGCAAAGGTCATGTGATGTCAATGGGGTCAAACCTAAAACTTTCCAAGAATTTCCACGGTCAAATAAGAACATCGAACTGTATTTTTTCAACATATTAAGACAACCAGTGACTAAAAGAAAGGAGACATCTTGGAGTTTTTTTTAATCAATCATGCATGACAGGCAAAAAACCAAGTTCCCAATTTCAAATATTAAATTAACAAGATCTGGATAAAACTTCAAGGTATGGTAAAGCTGACCTAAAGAACGCATGCAAAATATGGTTACAATATCCCATAGGCCTGAGGCATCAACAAAAATAGCCTGAAAACATCCCGTCTTCTTTGAGATGGGGCAATCCTTCCGAGAAGGATGGTGCTTCTATTTTACCTATTACTCCCAAAGAAGGGTAAGTGACAGAGCAAGAGACCGCCCAGTTCCTTATGTCAGGGTTACCCTGACTAGTGTGCAAGATCCCACACAGATAAGAGTATATGCAACAGTGCAGTGTTATTCGCAATGTAAATAAGATATGCTGTAAACAATATTGTACCTCTTAATAAGTAATGAAGCATGGAATGCAGGGTTCAATGTAGCTGTCATCAGGAACAAAGTGACACGGAAAGGGAGTGCGGGACATTCAGTAGGTCATATACTTGGATAACGTTGTACGTTTTATATCACAAAGAAAGGTTCACAGAAACTGTTCATCCTTTGTTTATAGTTTATAGATCATATGCCACCTGAATCTTGACTTACGCAGGATACGAATGTTGTGCGAGTTGATGGTGGTGAAAACACGTTAAGTGTAATCAAAAACCATAATGCATTTTTGCATTTTGGTTTATCGCATTTTATCACTTTCCTCCCCACCCCCTTTTTTAAACCACTGGTATGTTCTAGGTTTGCAGACAAGCATCCCTACTGAAAATGAAAAATCCTGTAGGACGATTACGGGGAAGTAATATTATCAAGTGATTGATCCTGTTTCATAAAAATTTTAAGATGTGACTTTTCTTTTTAATCAGTTCTCGTTCTACTCTATTAATACGGACCCTTAGAAAGGGTTTCCGGAGGACCATATCTCCTTAAACGTTTTGCAGCGTTCGCCAATAACGGCTGGCCAGTCCCCCCCCCCCCCGCCCCTCCGTCTCTTCTTCCTCTCCCCTGATCTTACAATTGCTTCGGCACTAATTCTACCCTGTAATGTATGTATTCTCGGCAGCAGAATAAATCCCCACACTCAGCTCCATTAAAAATTCAGTTTCATGCACTGTTTAAAAGATTGAAGAAACATTTCGCGTAGCAAATTAACGAAATGTTTTGACTGTGCGTCAGACCTCAAGGGAATTTTCCAAGAACGACGGTATTAACCGAGTTAATATTTTTTTCTTCAACATTTGAGTGTGACAACTGTTCTCTACATCTATTAGCATCTGATGTGGTTTCAGGCAAATAAGGGAAAATGGTCCAGGTTAGGGATAGTATTCTCCGGATTACTAAAAACGAGAAATCGACGTAAACTTAAATTACTTCCTTATCATAAGGCGTGTAAAGAGTATCTTATCGTTAATGGGGAACATAAAAATATCTTGACGCTGAATGACAGCTGCCGATTTTTATTCAACGACCATCATTCCTTTAACTGGTTTTCAAAATACATCATTCGGTGTTCAATGTTGGATGTCAGTGATTGGAAAGATAAAAACGTCATTATATTTAAAGACAGAAGTGGTAGCGATATACCAGGGAGTTGTTATTCGTCCAAATAACAACTCCCTGGATATACGTTCTTTATGTATCGTTCTAATAATACTCACACGGCGGTTTGTGTTTTCAATTTCTTTTCGTTTTTTTTTTTCGTTTTTTTTTTTTTTTTTTTTTTTGCCAATTTGTGTGAATGAGAAAGCATTTCATTCTATAAGGATAATTTTAGAAAACTTCTCTTCTGTAGCAGAAATCGAAACTGTAAAGAAAACAGTAACAAATGTATTAATTTCCTCAGGCAGACCGTGAATATTCTCCGTCACAACGAACTCAACGAGCGCAAATTAGTACGCATACTCAAGTAGGCATACTGGCAGTGGCGTAGCTAGAGGGGGACAGGGGGCGGTCGCCCCCCCCCCCACAAAGGCTCCGAAGGCCTCTGTCAGAAATTTCTAGTCTCTGTCGGAAATTTTTACCACCTTAATTAAAAATTCTTACAACGGAAATTAGTAGCTAAAATTATATTCTTAGGGGTTTACTTACAACAATTCTTATGTTTTTAAGAAGAATTACACATCGAAATAGTTACTGACAAGGCCTGGAAGTGTCATTTAAGGCAATCTTGGAGATATTTTAATCTAATTTTTTCCGCGCGCTACACGCTAGATGACGGTGGCGCTACGCTTAGATAGTATATCATTACTTCATCATTAATCTGTCGGAAATTTTTGCTTTTGCCCCCCCCCCCGCCCCCCACAAAAAAATATCTAGCTGCCTACTGGTCGTTCGTGAAAAAAACACGTAACTCTCGTGGTATTTTTTTTCGGCCCGTTAGGCACTTGTTTGTAACCTTTACCAAGGGGCAACGTCATAGCCACATGATTTTCCTTCATAACGTTGATGAGAACCGAAGCGCGCCACCAGTTTGGGAGAATTTCATCCCTAAAATAATGACCTATAAGTAAAGTCCCTTGAAAAGTTTTAGTGACCCACATGCAAACCATTTTACTCGAGGGGTTTGGTCAAATTGTGACACGGATGTTGTGGAAAGTGAATTGAGTTTTGTACTTCATAGCGTCAAAAATTTAAGACAACGGAAGGCGTTTAATGCACCTTCTGGCATTGTATCCTTCACTTGAGCTAAATGGCAATTTGAGTGAAACGTTAAGGCAAAGAACACCGCAGTGTAAATAGTGCTCACTTCTCTCAAAATCTTAAAAGACAGGATACCCAAATATGAAAACAGAATAAAAAGCCTTCTAGTGAGCTTATTTGACTGGTAGCTAAAACCGAAAAAAAAGTCGAAAACTATCACAGGGTTCCAGGTGCTGCGAAACAACCGATTTTGGTATGTAAGCCAGTGTGCACAGCAAAACAAAATACGTGCATTTTTCCCTTAATTGTATGCCATAGCAGAATCAGCAGAGAAGCTTACATTTGCCCATTAGCGTACGAGACAGATAACTGGGGCCTACATTTCGGCAAAGAATGTTTGGGCAAGATAAATGCCTTTTTCAGGGAAACGTGCTTAAAGTTTTAGGCGACAGTACTCAGCCTCTCAAACATAGCTCATTAATGCTTACGCATATGCCCAACTGACAAGCTCATACAGGGACCTTAATGGCTGAAAAAGTAGCAGATGGCTTCCATTGAATCTCTTAACTAAGGTTTCCGTGGCTACTCTTAAAAGAAGGGTCTGAGCTCAAATCAAGTTTTGATATGTCAGAAGGGTACTTATTCTAAGCATTCTGGTGAAATTTGCATTGAAATCCCATGTGTGGTTCTCAAGATATTAGCAGTTAAAAAGTTGCCTCATTTTCAACACAAAGTAAACTTGAAGCGAGCACATATGACGTCAAACCCTCACATTAATAAACCACCAGTCTTTTGCTTATCTTTAAACTTCACAACCAATTTTCTCCTACACGATCACATGTTATAGGAATATGATTGCATGAGGGGCATTAAAATTTTACAAACTTCACATTCCCCATGGGGATATACCTATTAACTTCAAGATCAGCACAGCAGACTGAAAAAACAAAGAAAACAAGGCACTTATCATCAACGTGAGGAAGTGATATAAGCCCTGCTTGCTTCAAGCTCACTTTTGGTCACAAATGTAGTAACTTCATTTGCTAATATCTCGAGAACTATATGTTGGATTTGAATAGAAGTTTCACCAAATTGCGTAGATTTAGTTCTTCTTTCACCTATGAAAATTAATGTTTTGCTTAAACCCTTCTTTTAAATATCAAAATTGTCCTATGTGGGATACCTTTTCCTATCAAGGGACATTTAAGATATTTTCAATATCACCTGAGGGAAAAGGCGTGGCAGGAGCGCGAAGCCCTCTCCGTAGACAAGGGGTCAATGGGTTCGTCTTGTAACTCAGGAGGATTTCAAGGGAAACGTCCGGTGGAGAACATAAGGCGAAGCTGCAGGAATATTTGGGGTATCTACAGGCATTGGAATAATTTATTTTAAAAGGAATTACATGTGCACTGTACAAACTAAACAATCAAAATTTCTCGTTGAAAATATAGCCTAAATTTGAATTGAAATGAATTGAATTAATTGGATTAACAGCCAGTGGGTTTAAAAATGCAAGGATCCTTTAGGTGGAAAGTATGGATGCAGGTAGCATGTGTAAAGACATTCTGAATATGTAGAACTCCATTTGACATCATGGCAAAAGCTATCCATTTTCTGTTGCAACGTAGGCTATTCATGGGGGGATTTTGAGCCTATTATATAATACAGCGAATGCGAAAATATTTCTCAGTTTTGTTCTGAGGTGTGGTCTGTGCGTCACTCTTGTAGTTGCTAGTAGAAATAGTGCAAAACACTGGCAGTCGAAAGTACCCCTCTGAGTTGCAGCGTTACTAACAGTAGTATAGTGCTCTCGGTTTAGCTGTATACCTGGCTTACACTTATCGGAGTGGGCTATGCTTGCTGCAATATAAAATGAATGAAGTGTAGCAATAAACTGAAGTTTCTGTCACAGTATTTACTAGCGTAAAGTATCTTGAAAATGAAAATCAAGGGGTTAAAACACTTTGCTTTATTAAAATTGCCACGTGGACCGGTTCAAATAAGTCTAGAGGGTCGGTGGTTGCCCGTTATAGGACTGTTAGGGAGAGAGTGTGGGTGGTTTGGGACACGGGGTGCATTGGGTCATTCAATATATCTCTTGGTTCTAGTGTTTAGGTACACTCTCCTATTTGTCATAGAAACACATATTATTACCCATTAATCAATGTACAAACTATCCAGCTTGGCATTCTTTTGTCGAAATGGGCTGGTGGAATTTTCACTTTTTGACATTTTGAATAACTAACCGAACATATTACTTTATATGTTAACATACTACTGCTAAGCTTTCTTTCCAATTAGTTTACTTGCGGTATAAAAACATGCAAATCAAAGGTGGGACTGTTGTATGAAGAGGTGTTCATAATTATGACTTCGCGCATTTAGTAGATATGTGTCATCACATTAAAAAATCATGCATTAGGTGCTTTGGGACACTTTGGACGGGGCGCATTGGGACAATACAAACCTACGCCATGTAGTCATAATTCGAAATAAACAGCAGAAATTGGCTGAGGATTGTTTTACATGGAGAGTTTTACCTTATGTCAGGGGGAAATTGATTGCTGGACTAGCTTCCACCTTTGAGGCAAATAAAACATATGATGGCGAACATACTGTTTACAGCGTTTAAATGGGGCCTTCTTCTGCACTAATCGTTTAATAAGGCTTTATCAGTTATCTGAATAGCAGTGTATGCTGTGGTTGCATAGACTTTACTGCGGTAGGCTAGCAATGAAAGTGGTTACATATTTTGGGCAGTAAATTTATGTTTTATAATTACAGTAATTTTAATGAACCGCCTAGTAAGAACTCGCATTTTTCGGTTTCTAAGTTTTAATGCTCTCGAGAAGTTTGATTGAATGACCCAATTAAGTGTCATGTATGATGGTGAAAGGAATATGGAAAGTTTGTAGGCCTTCTACAAATTTTTAAGTCATTGAACGTAATTGTAGGCTAGTCTGCATTCAGTGCCAAAGGGAATGTTGATGAAGCTAGAGAAATCGTCAGCCTTTTGTTTTGTGGGGCTGGGGGAAAAAGTAATCATCTATTTCTCCATGAACGTCACAACGTACCCCGTTGGTTCTCCTCATGCGGGGCACACTGAGACAAAAAATTGAAGAGAACAATCACATGTTTTGAAAAAAATGGAAAGTGGTATTTCAGTTTTAATTCATTTGAAGGTGTGGTATGTTGTTCTTTATAAGTCAGTGTGATATCTTGCCCGTATCGCATTCCAGAGGAGTGTTATGCACAAAAAAGTAAAAAAAAATCTCAATGCGCACCACTTTCTACAATGCTGGATTACTTTAAACATTATATGGAGAAGGAAAAAAATTGGTTATAAGAAAAACATTGTAGGCTTTGATCCCACTTAACCAACATGGCTTGAACCTAATTATTAGTTTACATCAATTAGTTTGTTTCTACAACTAGTTGTTCTCTCTAAATGTAAAAGGGTGAATTTCACTCTTTCACGATTGCCTACAGTGACCACTCTTTCTTCGAGTGAAAATTTCACTCTGCTGAGAGTGGTAATTCACTCCAAATGAGTGAATTACCACTCGGGCAGAGTGGAATTCCACTCGAAACAGAGAGTGGTTACTGTAGGCAATCGTCGAAGAGTGAAATTCACTCTTTTACATTTAGAGAGTTGGTCGTCTTCATAGCAATTTACCACATTGCCTATTTTGACAATGTGTTTAGCGTCTTTTCCGTCATAGTAAACCTTCCACCTCACAGGTAAAATCGTCGAAGATTACCAGTGATGTAAATCTATATTTAAACAGTTCTCACCTTGATATTGAGATTTTAAGGAAGTTAATTAAATACAAACACCCGGTTATTTAAGACTTTTGTGACAGTACATGAAAGATAAAATAAATTCGACAAGAGGTCACTCGCAATTCAATACTTCAAATTTTAACCACCCGTTTCTACAACAAATCTTAGCCATGTCTTTTTGTAGAGTTAAGTGAACTTGTATTAGCAGAATATCACAAATCTGTAAACATTGAACCTTTCAAGGGTACTTTGAGGTAAAATATTGTGGGTTACCTGAACTTTGACAAAGATACATGCTACGGTTGTCATCATATTGATATCCATCCATTTTTCACTAAACAGTGGTAATCTTCAGGTATATTTGATTGGAAAAGTTCATCGTCCTTGCGATAGAAATTCAATGGAAAATATTGCCCTGACTTTTTCTGAAATATTAGGCAACCTGAGTACATCCGTCGTTTTCCATCTATCTGAGTAATAGTTGATGATAAAAGATAAAAGATAAACTTTCCTCTTTAAACCATTAACCCATCCAAACGATATCTCCAATTATAGTTACCTACCCTATCCGATTTCCGTTTTATGAAAATCGCTACATCAAATGAAGATATTTTGAAAGGCTCAGTGACAGTACGTAGGCCTATTACTATTGTTTTTCTTTCTGAGTTCCTCATGACTGAAAAAATTGTAGTTTTAAATAACTTATTTTGGTGTTTCATTCCCTCTTCAAATTACTTTTCTCTCTAGCGATTGTTGTATTGAAGAAATGTAGTTTACAACAGACTGTCATTTGAGTGTATCAAAATGCTCAGTTAGGTACGGATGTAATCTTCTAGTACAGATGCAAATGCACACAGGAAACTATGTCGCCCTGTGCATAAACATAGCTTTGGGGATGAACGTTTCGTTAAAGGAGGGAGCTGTTAGGAAGGAAAACAACCAAATCTGTCAGACAATAAGTACTTGAAAAGGATTTAACCCCATTCAGGCACTGAACTTTGGTAGACAGGTCTCTTTCTTCCTATTGTCTAGCCTTGTTGACTTCCCCTTTCCTAATAATGATCTGCCCCTTCACACCCCGGTACTCCTGCAACAATTGCCTTTTTAAAAACATACTTTGATCTGAGGTTTGTTACCGACGGGGGCGAAGCTTTAACCAAGATACTTCAACTAAACGACTGTCAATAAAAGTTTAAATAATGTACTTTCTTTGCATCCCTACGAATTTGATGCGTCGTCTGCTTCTAGCATTGTTCAAGCTTAAAACATTTTTTTCCATTTCTGGCAATTTCCTCATCACTTAGAAACATACTCGAGATGTAAGCTGTGTGGAAAGTCTTCAATAAAGTCAACAGAAATGACATGTATTGAGGAAACAACGACAAAAGTGTAAAACTTCATAACTTTGTGTGACGACTGCCAACGAAAAGTTACCTGCTCAATGTAAGAAGTAGAAATCATCATTTTAACAAAAAATCACTAAGTCCTAGTTAATCCTGGGGTATTGTAATAGACATTCTGAGAAGAAAGGCAAGATTAACATCGGAAACGAACATTGCTTCAAAGTGTCTGTATAATGTTGGGTCTCTTTCCTTACAGCTCCAGGTTAAAGGTGAGTAAAGTCATGGAAGGCGCACCCGAAGTTAAAACATATTTTCAAATTTGTTGGCAAACTTTAGCTATTTATCAAATACCTTCCAAACTTTGCAGGCAGTTCAGTTTCAACAATACAGAAACAACCTGTTCAAATTTTAACCGAATCTAAACAACCGGCCCCGAACGGAAATCTGATGAATTATTTCACTAGATTTGGTTAAAAATGACTAAAATTGATTCATTTTTAAACCAGTCTGGCTAAATATTTGACTAGACACCTATTCTGGTCATCGAAACGTTGCAGGCAGTTCAATTTCAACAATACAGAAACAACCTGTTCAAATTTTAACCGAATCTAAACAACCGGGCATCGAACGGAAATCTGATAAATTATTTGACTATATTTGGTTAAAAATGACTAAAATTGATTCATTTTTAAACCAATCTGGCGAAATATTTGACTAGATACCTATTCTGACTCAATTGATCAGGTCGGATATCAAAGCTATATAACACCTCCAGGTATGCCTTTGTGATTACATTGTTTTAAATGGAATCATGCGAATTGTGTGTACGTGAATAATGTATACCGTTTTCATGTGATTTTTTTTAATCTAACAACAAAATGTGAAGCTCTTAGCCTCAAGCCAATGTTGTCGAGTTTTTAATGTGAATAAAAACGTACTTGTTTTCACTGCCACAGTCACGTCTACAGTTCAATAGTCTTAAGAAGTAGTACTTTGTTACATTAAAACAATGCATGAAAGGCACCGCTTTAGTTCAAGCATTGCTATTCTGGGATTTTTTTCGTCTTCTGCAACTATATTTTGATTTGACGATTCCCAGGACTCTTTAACAAGTTTACATTAAATACTATGTGCGGACTGATTCCAGACTCAAGTCCGTTTTACCTGGACTCGGAATTGGCCCGGAATGGGAAGTTCTGGGATCGGAATGACCCCGAGATGACTGCAGCTGGACCTCGGACTCGAAGCCGCTTCCAGCCGAGTCCACAAAAATGAAAGTTTCATAATGTTACTGAAATAAACATTCTTACAGGGGCACAATTTAATCGATGAATGGTCGCAGACAGTGCAGACTATGAAAGTGACTTCCTAAATGACCGTTTCAAAAAATGTACTTGTAATATAGCGTATAACCCATTTCTATAATATTCTACATTGGGCATGGCCAGACTCGGAATTGGCCCGGAATTGGGGACACTGGAATCGAAATTGACCCGGATTTGGGGACACTGGAATCGAAATTGACCCGGATTTGGGGACACTGGAATCGGAATTGGCATGGAATTGGGTTAGCTAGACTCGGATACAGCCCTGTTAAATAGGAGCATTTCTACGGTCTTCAGACGTTGCGTCAAAATTTTAAAATAAACCTGTAATACCAATGACTGCGTCGAAATTGTGTACTGAAGAGTTTATCATGTTGAAGACGGTTGCTTTATAGGTGAGGTGGGGAATGTTTTCACACAATACATCCACTAACCTTCGCTGCGGTTTTCGAATGTGTACCTGTGTTTGACGCACACTTTGATCGTTGTTATTACCAATGTAGCCAATGCAGGTGCAGGAAGCGCAATTTTTTCCCACGAGGTTATGGGCAAATTATGCCAATGGACCAATCAGCTTCTTGGAAATAGGCCACACCCCAATTCCAAAATGACAGCTTTTCGACCCTTTTCTTGTAATTCTGACACCGGATTATGAAAGAACAGGCCAAATAACCCCAGTCCACTTAATCCTAACCCTAAAAATAACCCTAACCATGATTTTGAGACAAATTTGAAAATTTTTGAAAATCAAATTTGCCCATAACCTCGTGGGAAAAAAATGAGGCGTGCAGGAATAATCATGAGGGCCCGTGTATCACACGCATGCGCACACGAGAGGGACAGTTGTCATGGTACAGCTGGCATTGTGAACCCACCGGAAGTACCGAATTGCCGAACTCTCATATTAGTGTTCCTCGTAAATATCCAAAGTTTGCAAAGCTGGCAAAGGGAATTGAAGGCCAACTTGAATACTACTGTATGTCTTACAAATTTACATAAGAATAAGTTTTTACACTTTCAATTATGTTTAAGGATTTGATTTTGTGAATGCTTCAAAATGAGAATACTTAGTATTTATTTCTCATTAAACCAAAAGCCGGGAAGAGTGATTTCTTTTGATGAAGTTCTTAACATTGTTTTAATTTTTCCATCTAATTTCATGTGTTTTCGACTTTCTAAATCTGAGCGACTTCCTAAAAGATGTCCACACACATGTAAATATTTATCCATCATCAGTCCCCTGTATCAGAGTATATTGCAACCTAAGTAAAAATGGTCAAATTATGCAAGTTTTTCAGCAATGATTTCTATAAGGGGTTGAGAGTTTGCCATTTACGAGGTACTTCATAAGACGATACACATCCACGTAAAATGGCTGTAAGTTGACAAAGTGAAACGTCCCTTTCCCCATCGGACTCCGTAGAAACTGTTGATCAAGACAAGAGTCTACCAATTGAGAAATCTTTTGATGCCTATTCTTGATCTAAACATGTTTTAAGCCACCAAGAATGAATTCGTAATTATCTAACGTCACTTTTAAACTATTTTGCCTTCTTACACAGAGCAGTACATTCATTAAAATCTCGGTGAGGAATAGCAAAGAATTTCAACGACTTCATTGCACTGCCTATCATACCGAGGGATGCAGAACACCTGAGCGGGGTATCAGTTTCGTTTTCGTCCTTCGGTTCTTAGCTAAAGAGTCGAGGGGACTTGGGAAAACACTTCAGCTTATGATATTGTAGTTCCAAAGAACAAGTGGATCTACAAATGTCGATCTTTAATACCAGTACTTGAAAATGATCAATGAAGACTTTAAACATTAGATGTGGCTATGGTACACTTCTTCAAATGACGTATAATTTGATAGCATTAATATGTCTTTGTTTTAAATTTCATGCATATTTATACATAAGTTGTTAGGCTTACTTTGTCCAGTATTTCATGTTTGTTCAAAAGGCCAACGTTTTCGTATATGCAAATGCATATGGCACTCATTACATCCACACCCTAAAACACATCATTTAAAATTATTACTTATCCATTCCTCTACCAAGCAATTTCTTCATTTACGACTGATAAGTCAGTTCGTAATCTTCCTATTGAAACTACATCCTGTAACATTAACAATAATTTTTCTCATAAAGATACCTTAAAAGCAAAACTCACCAGGCTTTTACTGCTCTATGAGGTATTCACATGAGTTACTTAAATGAGTCTTAAATATAAGCAATCTTTATGTCTACGGAGCAACTACTGAACATAAACGTATAAACAACTCAGTTCCATTGTGAACATGATTCGATTATATACAGTCTGATAAGATGAACTTTCATCCCAATCAATTAACTTCATTCGTACTTTAAAATTAAGACTAGCAAATTTTGATGGCTGAGAAAGCTTGAGGTAATGGGTGACGTCGTACAGTATTTAAAAACAACTTGATATGACATTCGAATGTGTAAATGACAGGCATTAAGTTAATACTTTGTCTGTTAGAAATAATAAACAAGCAACAGACTTATAATTCTTTAAAGGGGCTACAGCATGATCCCAAACATATTATGGAATGTCATCATATCTCTCAATTCGATTGGTGACTGCACTTTGATTGACATATACTTCAAACTATAAGTTTACTCTATTTGGTCCAGGGAGATGTTATTAGGTCCTAACACCTCCAGGGGCGTAGCCAGAAATTTGCCAAAGGGCGGGCAAAGCCTGTACGCAAACTATCTAAGCGTATCGCCACCACAGGTCGGCGCGAATCGTACAAGAAAATTTGGCCGAAAATATCTCCCAGATCGCTGGAAATGGCACTTCCCAGGCCTTGTAAGTTACATCTAAACATTTTCATTTTGAGTTTCCAGCAATACCATAAAAATTATTAAAAAAAATACCAAAAATATGCTCAAGGGGGCGGTTGTCCCCTTGCCCCCCCCCACCTTGGCTACGCGCCTAAACACCTCCCTGGTTGGTCAATGAAGACTTGTGCAGACAGTCAGTTGAGTCCCCAAGTAAGCTCACACACAGGATTGTGTTTATATGGCCTTGATTAGTTTAAAAGTCAGTGCAAGGTACTTAGCTTTGACATGGAAATGTACTAGACAGGTGTTTTTTTTTTAGTAGAGGAGAGGTTAGAAGTAAACTTAAGTGTAAAGACTTTTTACTGTTTGGGCAAGCTGTATAGAGACTTTAAGTCATTTACTCCTTGCACATTTGGTAAAACTGTTCGTAAAGAAGCTAAGTCAATGACAGCAAAGTTATCGTACCCTAGTCGTCAACAGATATCTAGTTTTGGAAGATAATTTCAAAAGCTTGTTTTATTGTTACTAATCAATAATTTTATTTGTAATTAGCATTTTCTTCTAATTCTACTACGATGACGGTGTGACTTCACCAGCAATAAGAAAAATAATCTGAAGTAGTAATCTGAGATTTCATTTAAGATAACTTGATAAAGTTATACATAAATCCGTATGATGGACACATTATTACAGTATAACTTAAAGGGAAAATGCAGTCACCCCAATCAGAGTGAGTATGCCCTGTCACTCTGGTTCATTAATGGCCTATTTTGACCTTGTGACAATATTTTTGTTAGTGATTGCGAAATTCAAGGAGAATTTCTCCTTGCTTTACCTGTTGTTTGTAATAATTATGTTCAAAATGTCTTCAGAGTTGCTTGTAATGCAATAAGAGAAGATTTGCAAGAGTTTGCTGATTTTACAAAGAAAATTTTGCCTACTGCCTTTAATCTGTGAAGTGGCAGAAATTTGAGTTACCTAAAATGCCGGATTATATCAAACACCTTCAGCAAGGGTCCATAATGAGTTCTCTTAATGAATTGATCATTATCCTTAATACTTTCTGCCAATAAAATTGTGATACTTAATCCCAATGAAATAAAACTTACATTCCGTGTAGTTTGAGTAAGCCTGCAGGAATAATCTTTGTTACATGGTAAAAGGCAATTGTATTTAAATAATGTTAATTATATATATTTTTGTCCTACCAGCTTTGATCACTTTGTAAACATAAAGAGAACAAATTCCTGGTAATTATAATGTTAAACGGTGTTACTTCATCGTTAATGCCGAGAAGTGATCACCACAAACGCAGGCGGGCACATTTAAATAATCTTCTCCATTAGTCCACGACTATATTTGTGTGGAAGTTAAGTGGGAGTTAACATGCTCTTAGCTGATAATAACTTTGAAATTATGTAAAATTACCTACTAAAATTTACGAGTGCTCAGCGACATTTTCCTAGACGTATAATGAAAAAATGCTTTTCGGCGCAACATTTTACCTCGTTTCTTCAAATATGGCGAGAATGTAATTAGTGATCGACGGTGAATCCTCTACAAGACAGACACAACGTGATAAACAGCTTCACTACGAAGCCAATAGGCGTGTCAAAAGCATTCTGCGTAAATCTTTAAACTTTTCCTTAGGTACCAGATGAGAGCACAGACAGTTATGTTCTCATGCGTCCCGACCATACAATGTACGTTCTCCACATCTCACGTGTGATAGAGGTCTATGAATTCCATTAGTTAAGAATCATACGAAATATAGCTCGCGTAAAAGAAGTAAATTTTCTCTTTTCTCTACGTAACGTATACTGACTGCAGCAAAGTGCGGTATCTTGTCAAATAAAGTGAAAATGGCTTTAAATCACGCTTAAGTTGGTTGCAACGTACATGTTACCGTTCCCCATTTGGTAAGGGGGTTTCAATGCTGTTTAGGGGAATTCCCTCAGTTTCATCCGGTGGCGTTTGATTCGAACGTGAGGCCCAAGTGACGGAAGTCGTTTGGGCGGCCTTTCCCTTCCGTCGGAATGTAGTCATTGGTGAACAGGGTATCATATCGAGTAAGTATCTTCTGAAATTGGCTCCAATCACAAAAACAATGAAAGGGTTTAAGAGAGAAACGAGACAAAAGAATATTTGATGGAAGTTTTTCAAATGATTCTGGACAATACCGGTACAAAATATTTGACCGTGGCCGTAAAAGCCCATAAATCGGAAAATATAGTGCGGCATCCAGCCGACCGCAAAGGCAACCACAAGAGTTATGACCATCGCTGCTAAGCGTCGCCGACCCCGTTGAGCACGACGCCCAGCAGAACTCGACCGTAACGTGTTCTTAAGACTTTTATGAGAAGTTAAGCTGCCGAAAAGAGACACGGCCATAAAAGTATAAAACACTGCAATGAGAAACAGTGGCGTCATATAAATTAATACGAACCGAGCAATTGTAAAGTTCACCATAAAAGGACTCCAAATTTCCAAATAAGTAAATGTGGGGCTGTAAATAATGCACATTTTAACGGCAGGGAGCGCCGATGCCAGAGCTAACAACCAAACCCCGAGAAGGGTGGCAATGGCCACAAACCGTCGGTTAGGCTGGCTACGTGTAAGGATTTTAGCTCGAGATATTCGAAATCTCTCATAGCTCATTACAACGAGTGAAAATATCGTCACAGTGGGAAACAAGGCTTCGGCAATGGCGTGCACTCGGCACGTCGTCGCAAATTTGTACACACTGTCCTCGAAATAGCCCATCCACTCGGATATTTCTGGGACCAGGACCGATACACACACCAATACATCGTTAACCGCCAAGTTCGCTATCATGATCACACTAACATCCCTCCACAAACGTTTACGAATAATGATGTATAGAATCGTTGTATTCGTCACGACGCAGATGAGCAACATCAAACAATATACGGCTACATAGGTATTTCGCACACTTGCTGATTTTTTGTCAATCAGGTCGCATCCGTAAAATATATCGACAGCGGAACTATTTCCGTAGTCGTAAGCAGACGGGAAAAAACTCGTTAGGACTCCTTCCATTTTTCGACCACCTCAATCATCAAGTGGTGAATTTGAGTAGAAATTGCACTCAGGAGAGATCCTTTTCTTCTGGTTAGAAGGAAAAGTCTCGATATTTTTCGGTCCAAGGTCGTGTACTTGCTCGTCGGGAAGAGCAACCGCCACGCATATGTCACGATTAATGACTAACATAACACACAAGCTTTGGTTTTGACCACCAAACACTCTTTGTGGAGTTCTGACAATATCTCTGGTGTATTTAAACATTGTTTAGTTCACGCCTGGCTTAACAAATGGATACGCAAGGCTTGTACGAACCGGTCACTGTAAACACAGTAATCAAGACGAGGTATCAACTCGGCTTCTGGATGTTGCAAAAGATTGCTTGTTCACCTCCCACAACCGACTGGTCGACCAATTGGATTTGAATTAAGTCTGTTTAATTCCACCCATTTTAAAATATCTATTTGTGAACCTACAGTCAATATCGCGCCTCCGTCATGTAACAGCAGATGGGGGAGTGATATCGATAGCAGGTTTTCGAGTAGTTTAGACTTTAGAATCACGTGGTCACTACACATGTCGACTCTTTAGATTTATTTCGGTTTTCGGAAGATCTGATATGAGAGATATTTAAGAAGAGCAGATGAAAATTTTAGTCTGGCTTTAGATTCACGTTTAAAGTCAGAAATAACTTGATTTATAAAATGTTCATGTAAAAGTAGATGAGCAATATAACCTGTTATTTTGCTAGAGGTGATGCTGACGTTGTTGAAATGTTGTGAAAAAATCTTGTTAGAATTTATACTGTTGGAAGAAAAATCTTTTTGTACTGAATTGTAATGATTTGGCAGAAAAGTAAAGATCTGAGTTAAAACTAACAGTATTAAATTTATCTTATCGCTTTGAAATTTATTCAGACGTAGGCCTAAAGAATGACTAGTATGAAGAGGTGATTAAACGCATTGGATCATAGAAATTAAAGAAATTAAAGTTAGGGAGAATGACGTCTGTAGATCTGGAGTGAAGCTATTGATTTAGCTACCTGTACGGCAACAAAGTAAGTTCGCGTAACACATATGTCATGCCGTTGCTTCCCTCAGTTATTGGGGGAGAAACTACAAGTTTTAAAGTTAGGAGTACAAAACAAACACTTAAGCACCATCATGACTTATCCCTGTTGTGAAAATTACAACTCCAAATCTTTCGAAGAAGGGATAAAGTTCAACTTCTCAAGTTGAATGCACACTGTACGTACAAAGACACGCCAAACAACCAGCTTTTTGCAAAAGCGCCCTCACAGTATGCACTGGATTCAAAAGGACTCCACGGGGCGGAGAGTTAAAGACCGGTAGAACCACTTCCAGATTTTCTGGTGAATGACTTGATTGGTCGGGAAAGCTGTTTGTAGTGGTGTTGAGAGGGTTCAGAAGTTGGGGAATTGAAAAGAGTCCCTGGCTGTCCAACTGGGGATTTTACTGAATCAGATCTCTTCAGTTTCAGGTCTTTATCTGATCGGTACAAATGGCAGGCAGTAATGCACAACAAAAGCCAGTCCTTCATTCTCATTGCCTTCTCACAAGTGGTTAAAAATAGGATTATTCTCCTTTCCGTCAGGACGGTACGATGAATGGTGGTACTGTGTACAGGATTGAGAATAGTTGGTATGCCCCTTCCTTATTTCCAGTGTAGTTGGAATTTAAAAGACCAATCTCGAATATTTTCATTCACGATCGACTTTATTATGGGGGCCTAGATGAGACTTGCTAAGTTCTGGTCCTGGAATAACACTTTTGTAAACAAACAACAAGAAAAAATAATAATCAAAGAAATGATCGATCTACAGATGATCAGGTTTCTTACAGGAACGCAAGTATGATGGAGACTGTAGTACGTGATGTTGTAAAGGACATGCATTACCGATATCTTATATTTCAACTCGCAGTATATTGGCTGATTGGATACAGATTCAAAAACGAATTTTGAGAAACAGGAGCAGTTTTCTCTCCATGAGCTATTGTGTACTACCACTAAGTTTCGTTTCATCTACATGAGGTAAAATACTGGGACTTGTATTCAGACATGTAGACACACGTAACATTTGTAAGAGGTACTTCTAGAAATATCGCCGGCTAGGGAAAGTATCATCCTTTAAGGTTAATTTTTATGCTACCAATATAGGACGAATTCAATGAGGAATATCGGCAGATACCGATTTTGAATATAGTACCGATTATAGATAAAACACTAATAGAGACATGGATGATTTGCGGTTGTACACGTTAAGTCATAACCAAATCGATCGAGGGTAGACTGTAGACATTTAAATGTGTTATATAGTCACTGAATTTGTGTGAATGTAAATGGCGCCACAACTCTCCAAGTTCTTCCGTGTTTTTTCCACATTGCTCAGGTAACTATACTTAACGTTATGAGAAATCAGGGTTATAGCTACGCCGGTCAGCGCCGGTCGGCGCCGGTCGGGCGAACCGGCACTAAAGCTTACCGACTGCCACTCAAAGTAATTTGTCAGCTTACCGACCGGCACCCGATTTCCTAAAAAATGGTATATCGATATAAAATGCATCTTTTCTGTGTCACGTTAGTATATTCTGGCTACAGAGGGCAATATCCGTGACCAAAATCCAATGTTGCATCAGTTTAACACGCTAACAAAGTTTCAACAACAAACATTTTCCGCTAATATTAGCGCCAATTGCACGTTCGACGCGTGTAGACAATCCCGTTTCAACACAGATTTTATAAGGCTAGGCTAAGCACTCGTAGTGTGTGGCCTAACGTTCATTATCCTAAACATAACGTGGTTTGTTAAAGTTACGCAGGGCATTTTAACCGGCACTCAAATTGGGCTAGCAATAACCCTGTGAGAAAGTATTACAATTTAAGTCAGGCCGTGACCAGGGAGGGGCATATGACAGTGCCCCCTCCCCTTCCGTGCAGACTACTGTGCCTACATTTGGAAAATCGATCAAAAAATTTCTTTTTCTTACTTGTGAAAAGGAGCGGCGACACAGGTTATTGCGGCACTAGCCCCAGGCTATTATGGACAAATGATCCCAAAGGACATTTAAGATACACACTTTCTGTCACTAGGGAGTAGGGTGAGGTGACATAATGAATGAATGAAGAAATATTTTCATTTTTTTCAATCACGAATCCTTTGTCAACTACTGAAATTTCCCCCGCTTTTCACACTTTTATTTGCAGTTCTATTTGTCTACATCATCACTGAACTGAACTTTATTCAGTAGTAAAGGTTTTAAAATTACTTATCCACGGTGCATGCGTAATTATGGAGGAGTACAGAACTGCATAGCAATCGATAACATTAGGTATGATGACTAAAGTTATTTGGGGTTCATGGTTTAACACATTTACAAAGACTAAACATCTTAAAATGATGATGATTAGTCTTCCTACTACAGTACTCCCTTGTAACTCTTTCTTTTGTAAACTGTTCGTGCAAAAATACGATAACTGTGTGTTCTCATTGTGTTTTAGGGTAACGTCGAAATGTTCCATGCTAGTGTTTCCAGTTTGTTAATAACCCAAAGTCAAACCTGCAGCCCCTAGAAAAATCTTCGCCCCCTAGAAAATTTGAAATTAGGTAATGACAGCTCCTTTCAAAATGAATTATCCCGACAACTACTCCAGATATGCAGGTGTGGGCTTTGGCATTAGAATTTTTACCCTCCTTTTGCTTTTGTCTTTAAAATGTACGGTATTTATTTTCTTTACAGTATAACTTTGTCATAAACAAGCGGAAGATGTTAAGGAAGCTTGTAATACGTCAAGGATTTATCAAAGAAGTGTATTACCCCAAGGATAACTCAAAGTAACCTGTATTACCCCAGGATAACTCAAAGTAGCCTGTTTTACATCAGGGATGCCTCTTAATCCCTCGTATTACCTCAGAGATACCTCACAAGGATTTTGACCCAGGTACTGATCACATTTAGTTCAGTCAGCATTCAATTGTCTTAAACACGTGTAATCCAAATCGTATTACATTCGTGATTAAACGGTTTATGTAGGTGGCGCAATACAACTTGTAACTACTTTGAAAATATTTTCCGTCAAGCATATTCTGTAAACAATATCAACATTGAGCTTGTTGTTCAAAAGTCTGTGTGGTTTTTTTTTTTTTTTTTTGAAAGGTCCAAAGAGGTCGCCCATCTTTACTAAACTGAAACACAACTTGATATCTCAGCCATTTCCTTTTGTCCTATCAAGCATACCTAATAATGCTTCAGAATTTAAATATTGCCTAAAGATAAATTAACAAAGGTATATTGCACTTATTCAATAATTTAATTACAAAAAAATTTTATCACATACTTACTTACACAGAATCACACAAGGAGACTCACAGTCATTAGACTTGAACGTCGCATACCAAAATTCTATCCCATATTCCTTTGTAATCACTATTTGGAAAAGGTTCGATTTATTTAAGCGTGACTGCATTTGGCTTTAAAAGTACATGCCTTTGGAGATTTCATTATCCGAAGAGAATGATGTCTAACTTAACTACTGTACTCAATTTTGTAAACTTGAGAAAGAACTGTCGTTTTGTGAGAAAACATTTGCCCCGATTCCATCATTTTTGTACATATTTGATGAATGCTTGTACAAAAAGAAAACACGTCCAAGATCAAAACAATTTTTCTTCTGAATCAATGAAGTGAAGGAAGTGAGGCGCATCCAGTAATGTTTAGGGGATTTTTATGATCAAAACATTAATCCCTCATCCAAGTACAAGCCGCTAAATGCTGTGTATTTTTAAAAACGTATCCAGAGATTCTTACTTTTCGGAGAAGCAAAATCAACACGGTGCTGTTACTCAGTTCAGTTCATTCAGTTCAGTTCAGTTCAAGTCAAAAATCGAAAGAACTGTGACATAGCTCCTCTGTAATTAAAAAAGTTCAGCCACTTTTACAAGAAATATACTTTCATGACCCCGTGGCAAATTACATGTTTGGGGGTTAGAAATGTTACACTCAAAATCCTTAAACGAAACGTGTTGCTATGGTAACCACTATAGCCCTAATGTAAGTACGGATAATTCTTGGAAGAAAGCGGGTATTTTCGTTAATTTGCTACTGGTGTTACTCGTACCAGGAGCTGTTAGCAACTCCCTGCTGATAACTAGTAACAAGTAATTGTAGTAAATAAATACAGCGACACTTTGATTAATGATTAGGCTATTTACGGGCTATTTAGCGATGCAAACCAATTTTACTAATTGCTAGGAATAATGATGGCATTTTTACTAGTCTAGACTACTTGTATCATGTCAATTCAACTCCATTCGAGATAAGCTATGTTTATAATCAAAGTGGTCAAGGATTACTGCATGTAGTGGCGAGCCGCAGAATACATCAATCATGTAATATTTGACGTTTTGTAAGCTCTTTGAGCTATTCGACGTTCAACATACATATTGAACACTCATGAGTAAAGATAAAAAAATTTTTATTGTATTTGCAAACGTTTTCACTACATACCAGCCTAATCAGTATGTAGGAGGATTCCTCGAAAAGAAATCGTTAAGGTTCAGAGGCTTACTTTATGTCCTTCTCTCGAGAGATGACCGTGCTTGACTTAAGATCAATTCAAAGTTATGCGGAAGGCAGAAGAATTTGTTCGCACCAACTGACCAAGCATTGCCTGCGAACATAAGGCGAGAGAAAAGGAACTTTACTTCCAACTGGCCAATCAAAATAAGATAAGTGCACATAAAACACCTTTCTCATAAAAGATTACATTACACATCTTTCTAGTTAGACATTTTGTTTGTAACGTTAATTACCAGTTAAGGGAGGAATTTCCTCATCCCAGAAAGTTCCAGTTCTCCCAACTAAGTTACTTCTACCCCCTCCCAAAACTGTCTTAATCTCTTCCCTGTTCTTACACAAATCTGCAAACCTAGTTTACTGCCCTTCGCCATATTCTGCGAAGCATAGAAGGTCCTAAAGGGTTTAATGAGAATACTCTCTCTGCATGCTGTGAAATAAGAGTTACACTGCATTTCTCGAATTTTCTGACTGTGATGTCAATCAATGAGCAGTCACCAATTGATAATTTTGGTTACCCCTAACCAAAAAATGTGCTTGGTGTGATGAGTGTTTGCCTTTAAGTTATGAGAGAAGTCACAAAAGTAAGGAAGACGTTTATGTATAACATACTGTACTGTTTCCGCTCACGAACCTGTTTTTCAAACCTCACCTTAATTTGTTAAGCTGGGGTAATACAACAATGCAAACCTTATTGCCGGTCTTTACTTCCTTGCATACTAGTTTACTGTTAGGTTAAAGTATTTTGTGTCCATTCACTTGTCTTTATACACTTAAGCTGTGTTGTATGGCATTACTAGGGTCATAACCGTCCGCCAAAGGCGTTTGTTGCAGCAGAAATGGAAATCACAAGAGCTAGCTCTTTTAACGATAGTACTTCGTTATGCCAAAGACGTGTAATTTTTCGCGTGACTTCACTCTCAAATGGTTTATTAATGTCAGCATCAAATTTGTTTTCGACTAAGACATCGTAATTGTAGAATCGGTTATCGTTTGAACTAAGAAAGACGTCACGAACGCCGGTAGGGAGAAGTGAGGTACCATGACTAAGAGAGTAAAGTGATATGAAACTATTTTCCTAACATAGGCCATTAAATATGTTCAGCTGCAACCACCACCGCAGAAAACATTGCTTGCCCTCCTCCACAGTGAAGGGGGTAAGTACCACGCCACATGCAGACTCCCTTCTGGGATATCAATCAAAAAAGCGA
Source organism: Holothuria leucospilota (assembly GCA_029531755.1). Classification (NCBI taxonomy): domain Eukaryota; kingdom Metazoa; phylum Echinodermata; class Holothuroidea; order Aspidochirotida; family Holothuriidae; genus Holothuria; species Holothuria leucospilota. The sequence continues at coordinate 21,950,156 of CM055968.1, read as the reverse complement.
TTCAATAGTTACCAAGAATATCCTTTTCGACGCTGTGTAGTGCCGTTTCCCCTCCTGGGTACGTACTTGAGGGAAAGAGAAATTTTCGTTTTTTGCCCTCTTCCAAATAAACATCATTTAACACCCTGCTGACAATCTACATCAACATCCGTACCCACTATCGGATCTCGCCATTTGGCAATTTCCACATTCCGATTTTTAGGGCTAATTGCACTAGCGATAATAGACTTTTAGCTTGATTCTTGGATGTACTATGTATCTTTTGGTAAAACATTTGTAAATTGTTGCAGAGGGAGTTCTTCCCCAGCTTATAAACTGACACTAGTTCGGTTGTGGAGGGCAAGTTTTGGCAGTGTGGTCGTGTACATTTTGAAGCTTTTCATAAACATCACAGTTGAGAAAGAGCGTTGTTGTCCCTATTATACCTCGTTCATCCACATTTGAAGGCTAAATTTCCAGACACCCAATATATTTGCCGCTCACACGGAATAATTGCGTCTGTTGTACAACAAATTGTCATAACTTTAAACCATGTTTCATAGACTAGATTAAATGCAAATGATAGACAATTCAGAAATAGGTAGCTGGATAGCTCTGGTTTTTACAGAAAGATATTTACTCCTTCGTATCTCATGAATAATTCATTCAGCCAAACTTTTATATTTTCAAATGAAATAATAGTTATAACACTTGTAATGGGTTAATATTGGCTAAGGAAAGCTATTTCCAGAGGTTTTGGTTAGACTGCATGGTTGAACCATGAAAAAGCTCTTGTCCTCGCCGTGTTGATACAATGAAAACACGTTGCCCGTCAACATGGAGGCTCAGTAGCCCTGCTTGTTACCCAGTTCTACAAAAGCAGAGCTTAGCTTGAGCGGTCGTTGCGTAGTTCCATAAATTTAACTGTGATAGCCGGACAAAAAATGGTACTGGGCATAAACGAAACTTGGGGCATCGCCTCTGACCCCTACGTCCTGGCTGTGTATGGGTCCGGCAGATGGTGGTGTTTTATGAACGACAAGATTTTTGTTTTTGTGCAAAAGTTTCATTACTTGTATGAAGTCTAGGCCACCTAAACTTAGGCCTACGTCCTAGTTTGAAAGCCATTATAGTTCGGATATGTGAAAGTTCCGACGACTTTATCACATCAGCCATAAATAAAGTACTCTGTGCATAGGGATGAATACTATGTCGAAGAAAGAAGCTGCTTTACTTCTCTATTTTGTTAAAAGATGGAGAGTTGTTTCTGTCTGGATTATACCCAGAGGCCGGTGCACTGAGGGCTGCTCTGCAGAGATCAAAACTGATTTTGTACTAGAGGCTCGTTCATGTTAGTTTTGGACCCATTCATTTTTTATCCATTTAGAACTTCGTAATGTATGAGATAGGACTCTGACATTAGTCGGCATCGTAGCAATAGGGGTGTGCCACTCAAAGGGTATGAAAGTTTCCTCAAAAGACAGTGGCACAAGGGAGAGAAATAAGTTACGGAGTATATTGAGAATAACAGATTCAATGTAGTGACTTACGGTATAAACCTCCTGTTGGGGACCTTTTATTTCACCAATTTTGCGAATAAAATTCTTGGTGTCCTGAACATAGGTGGGAAGGGATAGGACCAGGGGGTGAATAAGCAAGTCAACAAATTTCGAGATTTCAGCAGTCCCGTTTCCGGATATGATTGGTCTGCCTGGATAACCCGTCTCATAAATTTTGGGTAGAAAATGGAAGCGTTCAGGCTTTGGATTCTTCTGGCGGAGATTAGGGCCAATTTCAGAGCGATAGAGCCATTGCAAACTATGTTTTGTAGGGCCGCTTCCAATTTCTTTGCATTTTTTTAAGTGGGATGCAGTTCAGACGTTTGTATTGATCGGGATTGCCAGGCAGTCTGTAAGCTCCCTTCCTGTAGAATTGGGTGCCCATTGCAACAATTGCAGAATCTTTGACGACCGGCTTTAATAACGATGTCATCGCGATGCCATAGATTTTTGATGGTCTGTTTTTCACTTTTTGTGAGATTGTCGGGGCAGAGGTGCAGATTTTATTTCCTCTTTCAAGTGGTGGACAATGCCCCTTCGGTGAGTTCCAGGTGCTTTTTGCTTTGGATTTAGAAGCTATGTCGTTGTCTGGAAGGCGCGTAGCTACGAGGGGCTGGGCCCCGAGATGTTTGCCAGGCCCCCAAAATTGTGCACGTCCTAATAAAATGTGTAAGAATTAAGGACGGCGATCGATGCCATGACCCCCCATTTGATACCTAGGCCCCCTAAAAATTTCATCCTAGCTACTCCCCTGTTGTCAGGGAGTGGTGGATTTACACCTTGTTAATCGGCAAGCTACTCCCAAAGACGTAAGTTTCGAAGGAACGCTGCCAGATCTAAAGACAGTTTTTGAGCGTCAGTCTGACTTGGTTTGGTGCATAAATTACGTTCCTTCGAAAGAAGTTTGGTTCCTCCTTCAGAGGGTTGACGTGAGCCTGGTGACAACCGCGTTGGTTACAGTGAAAGAGTGAGTCACCAGTTCTCTGAGAAATCTGCAAGACTTGCTCTTTTTGGAATTTGGACTCATGTAATTGTAGTGAAAATCACTTATCTGAAGTGATCTGATTTCTTTTAAACTTGTGTTTTTTGCCTAATACTGAAATCGTGAGGGAGTCAAAGAGAATCCTGTGAGAAATAAATCGGTACTCGGTGCATAAATTACGTTCCTGCGAAAGAAGTTTGGTTGCTCCTTCAGAGGGTTGACGTGAGCCTGGTGACAACCTCGTTGGTTACAGTGGAAGAGTAAGTCACCAGTTCTCTGAGAAATCTGCAAGACTTGCTCTTTTTGGAATTTGGACTCATGTAATTGTAGTGAAAATCACTTATCTGAAGTGATCTGATCTCTTTTAAACTTGTGTTTTTGCTTAATACTGAAATCGTGAGGGAGTCAAAGAGAATCCTGTGAGAAATAAATCGGTACTTGTTTTATAGCTAAGATTTGAAAAGCACGTTTTTTAGCTTCCTAGTACACACACAAAAACATTCATGAAATAGGTGTCAATCGGGGACACACGTTTTCAACAGTGAAAATGTGGATATCCCCACTTGGGGCATATCCACACTTGACTAGGGCAAAACGCTCATGTACCAGGTTTACACGTACTAAACGCTTACACACACTCATGCACCAGCACATGGTGTGTTACCTAATGATAGGTTCACAACATGAAAAATGGGGAAAACTCCAAAATGCTTCAAACTTAGTGGGACACATCTTTGAAGGGTGAAAAATCCAATTTCATAGCTAATTTTGCATTTGACAATTGGGGATATCCCCACTTGCAGGCGCATCCACACTTGCCTGGAGAAAAACACGCTCATGTCCCCGATTTACACCAAAAACAGGTGCATACACACACGCATATGTATGTATATGTATATATATATATTCCATCACCTATATATATGTATATATATATATATATATATATATATATATATATATATATATATATATATATAGGTGATGGAATCCACGTATGCTCCATACAGCAATAACTGAGTAGTGATTAACCTTTATAATTACCGTATTAGTTGGATAGCAACGAAGCAAAGCATAATGAGTTTAAATGATCAGGCTAGTGCAACTTGCCTTTTATTCCTTTCAATATTTGACTGTTTAAATGAAATATTATCAGCTCAATTCGCTAACTTCAAAGTGACTGTTCTCATGTGCAGAAAATATACTGTCCTGCACTAAGTGACATTTAGTCACAATAAGTTCCGTTTCCATGATTTCTTTCATTTATCATCCCCGAAACTCATTTCTAAAGTCTTACAGTGTTTAATAATCAAACGGTAAACGTTATTTAAAAACTTAGTGTGCTGTATCAATAAACTATGGCTATGAATGCGTTAAACATAACTGTTTATATTGAATACAAACGAGATACAAATGCAACCGTTTGATTAACGATTTGTGTTCTGCGTCAAAGAGTTTTCTCACGAAGGGTGAAATTTCTCAACTGAACTGTTGAGGTATTCTTACAAAGACGTTTCGCCACTTTTGTTGACGTATTAATGGTGAGACTCCTTAAATTCAGTGATGCAAAGCCTTCCATGTCCCATCAATACCATATGGAGCTGCAGGTAAGGACCAAAGGTCAAATTCAGTGACGCATTAGTTTTTGCTCTTGAAGGGGAAGCAAACGCCAGGGAAACTGTGCATATTGCATGTGCGGTAAACTGAAAAACTACGAATAGTTCTGCTGGCCTAGTTTAGGCATATATTAGCACATGCAAGGACCTGTTTTACTCTCCAGGACGTGTTCAAAGGTGGCTACACCCAACTTACCCAAGGGACAGTGCAGACTTCCTATATTTAAAACTCCCGTATTAAAATTTCGCAATGAATCACAAAATAGACTTATACGAAGACAAAACAACTTTTACCTCGAGCTTCAAAACCCAAATCCCTTTCAACGAACGACCAGAGAACCTTTATAACTCTGTCCCACTTCCACGTTTATCATGAGAATTTGTCTTTCAACATAAAAAAGATGATAAGCGGGGGCCTCCACCTTGTCATAATTTCATATTATTTTTTACCATTATTGAGTAATGCTCCAAGCAATACTAATGGACACTTGTCAGATTTGAGAATACATTTGGGTAGGATCATTGGCTTCTGTAATTCAAATTTTCCTTCTAATCGCTTGTAGCATTTGCCATAATGCAGTACTTCACACGGAGTTTCGACAACAAAAAACGAGGTACAAGTTGACAAAACCTGTTGTTCGTTGTGGCAAAAGTTTGCCAAGAGAAAATAGGTTCACTGTGTAGTTGAAGTTCTATTTTATTGAGCAGTTAAAGGGAAAATGTCACCCCAATTTGAATTTGTGTACCCGGGTATCCTATTTCAGAATGGCTCTTTTTAATCATGTTACCAAATTGTAAAGCTTGTGTAGAATAACTCCTTGTTTTACCTATAATATTTAATATTTATCTTTGGAAGCATCCTTTAAGATAGTTGAACGATTTGTGAAATAAGAGGAGATTTGAAAGATTTAGCTGATGTTTCGTAAAAAATTTGGGACTTATTCCCTTTAATGCTGCCTTAACTGCTTTTTCTGTCATTATGTTCTTACACTTACGGTATTACCCTAAGTGGACAGAAGAGAAAATCCTTCGTTTGAAAAAGCCCATTCTGTTTTATGTATGAATCCGTCGGTTTAGGGTGTAAGGTACAGAAAAGTACACAGCATTAGCTTCAATCATTTGCGGAAAACCCATGGAGCATAGGAAAAAAACATTTTCCAAGTTTAATAAGTACTTAAACCTTCCCAACAAATTGTCATCATCTTATTGTCTACGTTAATGAAAGCAATTAATATGCATGGAACTGATGTTAATAATTTGTCTTTTTGTTTAATCAGTAACGCATTCAAAGTAATTTTTATTGTGCTGTGCATTTGTTTCCTCTCCGATTACTACTTTTTTGTGTATTAGTTTCATATTGAGCCACTACTATTAAACAACGAGGGAGCACTTTCTCAAAGATATTACAAGCACTTTCTGCTCCGTGACGCCATATGCATAACGTCTATTGCTAATACCTACGTATGTTGTGTAGCAGGCTACTGACCGAGGTTTGGTGGCAAACCTCGGTCAGTTTCAATTTGTAAGTCAGATGTGTAACCTCCTTTGTCCATTTTCAGAAATATACATTCACGCCATTGAAGCGCGTACGAAGGTTTTAGTAAGTTGATATTATACAATAAATTTGTGATTGGGGTAGTTGTCATATTATAAGTATGATGTGAAATATTCACACAAAAATATTTGTGTCATTTGGAATGTCGAAATTGTTCAAAGGAACCAACTGTTCAATGATCGTTTTAGATGATTTTCCAAATTATGTTCGAAAAACAAACGTTACTCCAGAAGAAGGTCTGCCTCCCAAAGGAGCTACTTTCCCAAGGGACAATGAGACTAAACGTTACCAACCTCTAGAGTGTAGACCGTCACACCTCTACATCATGGGTTTGTCATGCGTGGCCTCGTTCTGGACTGGCTAAGAAGAATATATGTTGCACATAGCCTTATCCAAAAGGCCGAGAAGCCGTTTAAAAGGTTAATGTATTATGTACATGAACTTTGCGTACATTTAATCCTTTGCATTCGAACAAATCAAATGTTTCACAAGCAGTATATTCAAAGTATTTTAAAATGTGCGGTAAGTACTAAAAGAGTCAATGGAGAAGTAAATGTCATTGCTACCTATTTGATGTCCAAGGCAATATGAAATATATTACAAACAGTCACGATTCCCATCAAACCCATCAAAATTTACAATTTGCGAGACAATTACTGTCTTCACAAATACAGTATAAATAAACGTGAGCTTAATAATAAAATCCTTGACTTAGAAGGAAGCACCCTCAAGATGTGTCTTATGTTACCCTTTGTCTATTAAGACTTCATTCCGAGGACAGTCGTAATGTTGGTGTGTCCGTGAGGGATAAATTTTGGAAGTAGCTATTGACTACTTGGAAAATGTCCACATTACAAGCCAAACTAAAAAGAAGTTGGTAAGTAATAGCACGGTAAAACAATTAATGTAAGATCACAAAAAGAAATATAGACACCTCAACACTCCACACTATAATTTTTGCGTGGCTAATTAGAAATCTCAGAAGTGGTAAAACTTCGTAAACAAATCTTGAGGACAGAGAGAAAATAAGCAATTCTAACCCATTTTTCACCGGGCATTTGTTATTTGAAATAGCTAAGTACATCCGTTGTTTTGCTTACATTAATTAATTGAGGACACCGTTGATTTGAAAGAATTTATTACAGATGGATGATACATGTCCCTCCTGTGAAAGCTTAACGTCAATAATACCTCTAAGGAACTGGCTGCTTGCGGTGGTTCGAGCATTGCTTAGAATGATAGTCACATTTTCAGAAGTAGGGTTTTAGTCTTCCAAGATAAGAAGATTGGTCCTTTACTTGAGAGCATGCTGGCCTAATGGTAAGGGGTCGAACTTGTGATCCAAGGATTTGCTGGTTCAAGTCCAGCTTGGGACATTACGCTACGTCCTTGGGCAAGAAACTTTATCTCAAATGTCTCTCTCCACGCTGAGGTCCAATGGGTTCTTGTCATGTCATCGGGCGCGCCGTCAGAGCAGCTGCCTGTAAGGACTGTCGTCGGGGACGACTTCCCCTTGAGCACGGGAATTATTGTGCTATGCCTTTGACTGGAATTGTCTAGATATTGGAGCATTAAAATGTATATATAATTGTATTAAGACAAAGATTGTAATGACTTGAGCCAATCAACAAGGTTTGAGAATCCTGCGAGTGTAGTAGTCAGTTGTTTGTTTTGAAATAACAGTAGTACCGTCTGTCAAACAAAAAAAAAAATGGTAGCGTGTGAGAAGGTATAATTTTCCTTGCCACTTATTTACATGAGAAAGGGAATGCGATCCACTATCGAATGTTGCTTAAAAGGAGAGAAGAATCTTCACCCCTTTTTGTAATGTATTGGAGCCTGTTTATGAAGTACCAATGTAAACTACGCTAATGCAGAGCCTAACACTCTGAATGATTTGTCCAGAAGGTTTAAATTTGAGCTAGGAGACGTTTCCTAAGTAAAGAAAAACTCAAGTTTCACTTTATCTTAATATAAAACAATGCAAACGTTGGGAGGTGCAATTTACACATGGAGGTCAAACACTACAGTTGACTTTTTTTCACAATATTTTGAAAGTTCAAGTCGGACATTTCCTCCCCTTGACTTGATAACGGTCTATAATTATAGATTGTTAGGACGCACTTAAAGCAATTTGAAGAGCGCAATATCCCTCTGTTTTCCTTGGGCTTAACGTATTGTTCTTTCAGTGTAATAAGTTACTGACATTCCAAAAATATGTGACAAAGCTTAAATTTATACTTCTGATTCATTAATTAAGGATGTCATCCAGGTTAGTTGAATAGATGAACGGTAACTGGGTCATGATACCATTTTTACAACCCGAGCTGTAACGCCCTAGTTCTTGCTCAAATCAGTTTAGATAGACTCGGATGTGGCCTGGAATGGGAAGTCCTGTTGTCAGAATTATCCTGGAATGGACTGCAAATTGAAGCGGACTCGGAGTCCATTCCATCCGAGTCTTAAACCTGAAAATTACTCTACGATTAATTCAAGGTCCATTGTATTGATGTACAATACAAGGTCCATTGTATTGATGTACAATGCAAAACATGAATGACCACCCACAGTCAACTGATTACCATAGTGGGTCAGAGCCAGACTATGAAATTATCTCATGGTAATGACTTATGTACATGTAAAATAGTGTAAAATTGTTATAAAACATGTGCAATATGTGGCCAAATAAATACTCGGAATGACAGCTGCTACATTCAGACCAGGCTTGAACTCGAGGGTGTTAAGATCGGAACTGGCCTGGTATTGGGTAACTGAAATCGAAATTGGCGTGGACTCTTAATTAAAAGGTGGGACTCGGGTACAGCCCCGAAGTCACAAATGATTAAAACTGTAGGATACATGCAAAGTTTTCTTTTGACTGTTATGTCTGTAGATGACACGGTTTCTCATGTGCACTACCCCAACCGTGTCCTCTGATGGTCAAGAACAGCTTATAAATTCAGTTTTTATTAGGTAAACCTAGGTCATTGACTCGGGAAGAAAAGATTACTGGAGGCTCTTTGAGTATCCTGCAACGAATGATATGAAGGATAACACACCGCATGGACAATAAGCACAATTTGTTTAATAAAGTCTCGACCACAATCAATCTTTAGCTGAGTTATTAGAATGACTATATAGTGCATGTTTGAACGAACACGCATGTCAAAAGATGAATGAAAAATGTATCGAATATAACAATACTACCAACGTGGCCTCAGTTTTCTGTTACTTATCCATATAAAATGTAATTTATGGTTATTGCGACTATTTGTAATTACAAAGTAACGGAAGAAAAATGCAAGGCTGTTACATTTATTTTCAAGCAAAATTGTATGTAGTTTCTGGCTCCGGGACAGGGCTGTAAACGTAACTCGCTTCACGGTTCCGTTACACAAGAAGAAACTCGTTACAGTAACGGCGTTACTTGAAACTCGCTACTTCCCATCCCTGTCAGTGGCCAATGTGATCTTGTTGGAAAGGTTTTCAACAGCTATACACGTGCCATATTTCTGTAAGGAACCTAAAGTAACAAGGTTCCAAAATTTTATGTTTATTCCAAAAATTCATGGATCTCATGTGAAAAGGCTTTCAAAAAGTTGAAAACGAAGGAAAGGAAACAGAAAAGTAAATTCTGCAGTGGGAGGAAATTTTGGAATATAATCTGTATACATTAACAGTTTTAACTATCGTAAGTACAGTTTGAAAAATGCCACCAGAGAAGGACAGATCAATTATGCATAACTTTCTAAATTATTGTTAATTACTTGAAAACGTCGTGGAAACATTATTACATTACAAATGTTTTCACATAAACTTTCTGAATTGCATCAAGTTCACGAGATGGTTGATTTACCTAATTGACAAATCGTACCAAACGTGTCCTCTTTCATTTCAGTCCTAACCACAGCAGCATTTTGTGCAGTAGAGCTTCCTATCCAATATCACACTATATAACACAATCGTGTTGTTGTGTCGTAAAATCCCATCTAACTAACTAACCTACCCAGTATCATCTTTACTGAAGATTCTAAGATTGTAACAATTAAAAAGACAAATGGAAATTACAGCCTGTTGTTCACCATTCACATTCATACTTCAATACCTCCTTCAGTACATGCTTTTAGCCTTAAAAGACCTTCGGCGATGTTGTATTGTAAACTGCAAACCTTAGATAGACAGTTAGACAGGAAGCATGGTGAAATTAGCATTTACGTTCATCAACTCTCGGATTCAAGATATTCGATGTTTGATTTAAGTGGAATCTGTTTGCAGAACTGTTTTGGGGAACACAGTTGCACATTACATATTGCTGCAGATGTCTACATTCCAAAACAACTCTATTAACATTTCAAAAAGATTAAAATGTGGTTTTTTTCATAGACCTTCTATAATACCCAAATCTCTTGATTGCACAAGTTTAATGTTCTTGGAAGAGATGTGCAGGGTAAATCTATTGAGAAATCGTATTTACTCCTATGTTGACTCAGCAAGTGAATGTCGTTTTGAAATGAAAACGAACACTACACCAATGATACCAATAAAAATTTCTATGTTTTGGGGCTAGTTAAAAAGCTTGTAATAAGAAAAGCTACAGACTGACAGATAGAGCGTGTAATTTTGTACCACAGGTGTGATAGTGGAGAATAAAATTACTACATTCAACTAAAAGAGGGCGTAGTGGACTAATGGCTAAGATGTCGGACTTGAGATGTAAGGGTTGCTGGTCCGATTCCTGTCTGGTTCGTAAATTGCCTAGGAATCATGTTGTACGAGAAACTCAAAAAATTAAAGTTTGACTATGATTTTAGTTCAAAGTAAAATAGTATCAGTCAAATAAAGGCAGACGTATAAATTTACCATGCTAGTGCATAATGTAAACTTCGTACAAGTTTTTGATGTATTTTGTCAATACCCATTTAACAGCCTAACACCAACTAAAATAAAGAAACATCTATTTTGTGCTCCTACAAATTGTAAAATGATAAACTTTTCTGTCGTTAAAGCTGTGTAAGGGAACTCAGAGAACCGTTGACGCCTCTGTAATTATCACTTTTACTGTTTGTGGATTGACCCGCACCGAATAATGTCTCCATAGACGTTCAACGACTTTGGCCTCGTCCCAAACGTAAAATAAAAATCATGATCATGCGAACTATTCAAATTGGTTTTTTAACGTAGGCAAAAGTGTAATTACATCTTGAGGCGATGAAACTGCTTAAGGGATGATCGCTCAAAGGAAAGCGAATACGAAAATGATGTGAAACTTTTCATTTTCTGAAGACATGTTATAAATCAATGTCTCATGAGAAACAACCTGTTACTGGACTTATGAGACTGAAAACTGTAGATAACGTTTATGGAAGACCAACACAATTTATTGCTCATTTACAATGACGTTTCAGCGATTCAGGTAATACGACATTACATACAGACACTTCACAGATGTGCAGATAATATGGAATATTATCTTGCAGCATTGATGAAAATGTCAGCAGAGGAGATTAAATATTCAACCGAGTCAGAGGACGATGATAAAATTCTCCTACCAAATTTTATCAGAAAAGGTCTATTAAATTTGCGAAATGTCTATGTGTTACCAATACGTAGTTTCAATATGTGTTTGTAGTTTCCTAATGATAAATAGCTAAACTTAAATTCAACTGAATCTTTCTATATATCAATGTATTAAAGCTACAAGGTTGCGGAAGCTCATAGCGTGTACGCCCACAACTAAATAGTTTGTCACAGCTGAGGATACTGCAACGCCATATGAGGTGTTTTTTAAAAAATATCCAATTGATATTTTTCTGAAGTTGTTGCACGAATTTACATTTTCTGTGTGAAGCTCGTTGCACGAATTGACAAAGTTGTCACAGGCATTTAAATTAAGTTATAAGATGATATCATCTATTTTCAGTGTCTTCAATAAGAGCCTACGCCTACAATTCAAAAGCTGATCTACTTCAGGAAGCGTGATATGCAAGGGTGCGCTAGGTGCTCCCGATGCGCTCGGGGGGAGCCCTGATTGGGACAGCGGGCGACGGGGTAACTTATGCGTCTTCGCCCGCTACAAAGTGTTTCATTATGCCAATAACATGATATTAATGGGAGTTACTCAACTGTAGGGGTTTTCCCGAACGCTAAAGAAGCCTAGCCCCTTCCCCCTTCCCCCACTCCCTTGCCCTTCTGGTTGTGTTGTTAATTGAAGTCCTTTAATCATCGTCATTGGCTGATCATGTGAAGAATGAGGTCATTATGAACTTACGAAATCCTTTTTGTTTTTGAAACTGTCGGAGTACCGTCTGCGTGTGTCACTAAAACCGTCACTAGACACCGAAAATGGCATCTCCGACTCTGGGGGTATCTTAGTGATCTGGAAAACCATTGGGTTAAATGCCACCCAACATAAAATACGAGAAAAATCAGAAATAAACCGTAGATAACCACAGTAAATCTTCACTTCAGCTAAACACGTTACAGTCGCTCCCTACTCCTGACGTTGAAGCTTGTTTAAGTAGTTACTAATTGTTTAGGTTAGTTGATGTAGATTTGTAGCACACATTATTTTGTGTTGAGTATCTCTGAGTTTGGGCATGTGGACATGTACCCAAAACTGCTGTTTTTCTAGTCAGTGACAGATTAAGATCCCTCATGAAAAATCCGTTAGAATTCTTTAAATATCTTTTATTGTTCTCAAGATATACAGCTTCAAAGCCAAAGCTTCAGCCAGTCACAAAGTATGATGTCAAGTGTGCACAGTGTCTGTATTTCTGTTGTAAGTCCCTTACAAATTACGGTATCTGATCGATTACTTACCAGCTAGTTTCCACTTAAGTGTGTAATGTTGACATTTTTAAAGTATTCAACAGCTACTTCTAAAATAGCTCCTCGGGGCATGCCAACATTACAATAATCCTTCAAATAAAGGTTAAGGAAACACAGGATAACAAAAACACATCTCATGGGTCCCTTTTTCTACTTCACAAATTTTCATATGTAGCTCATGTTTATTCATGATGATAATGCAAAAACATATTGGCTTGTAAAATGATCAATATTTGATAGCTTTTGCTGCAAATTGTGACTATTGTGACTCTTTCAATGGATATTGTATTAAATAGACAAGTAAGGCATGTCAATGTCCATAGAACTTTAACGATTGTTAAAATATATCTTCCGTGGGGGACCATAAGCACTATTGCCATTGCCTCTATTAGTCAATATCTCAGCTCTTTGAGTTTTGCCTTTTAATCCTTTCTGACCAAACAGATGTGCGCAAAGCCGCCCCCCTCGCGAACGATCTCGAAGCGGGACTATGCACCTGCTCTCTCTTTCAGTCATATTCACCTTTTCTCCCACCCTCTGATGCCACCAACACATTCTTCCTTCAACATTAATTCATGTAATTATTTTTATATTTCATTTGAGATGTGAATTTATCCACCCTTCAATTTTGTTTAGATGGGAACAGATTTCATTTCCCTGTAAAACCTCTGGTGTAGCCTGTATTTTCATATACAACCTTAGGATATACACAGCTGAACCGTTAAATGAAGTAAACTGCTGTTAAATACAAACGTAAATATGTGTATAATTGACACTTAAAAGTGGTATAATCATCTTCAAATGCATTGCGAGATATTAAAATTAGGTGTGGGTGTATGAGTCCGCGGGGTATTATGTGGAAGGGTCAATAATAAGAGAAATAAATGTCAATGAAATACCTTTATGGAAAAAACAGGTAAAATTTTTACATTATCACTTTATCCTTTGGCCATTCTTAATGTAGAAAAAGAAAATGTAAAAAGGGCACAGAATTGATATGAAATTATTAATACGGTATGCAATGCTTACTTCATTAAGCATCATTCCTAAGTATGTTTGTACCGTCTTACTCATTAGACTTCTATGGGGTCTACAGAAGGTTTATCCTTTATTCAGACAGAAGGAATATAAGTATTAAATCAGTTGATAGTTTGACGGTATCCTTTTTCTCGATTTCTTGGAAGGAGGGACAGTTTGGTGGTTAGAGTGGATTCTTGCAATCAAAAGGTCTCGGGGTCAAATTTCACCTATATCTTACCTTACCGAGGACTCTAGTACTTTTTCAGCAAATTAGTCATAATTATGCTATGGGCGTTTCAAAAAAGGTGTCTTACATGTTTTCTGGTTGAGGGATTAAATTATTGTTCGATTCAATCATTGTAGGAGTTTTTGGTTGGCTTAATTATCGAAAGTAATTCAAAGCTCTATTCTGTCCAGCCTTTAGAATTGTAGAAGTTAATGTAACCCACATGAGTAGGACAGGTATGCTTCAGCCTTTGCACACGAAATTTTTGAAAAGGGAAAGCGATCTCAGTGGTGCTTATCGATGATCCACTTTGCTTGGTTTATGACTCGGCTTTCTAAACCGCTGTTAGATTAAAGAAAACTTTATTATCTCATTTCCCTACATGTAATGTATAGGGGTATGAGATACTGTACTTCACCTGTCATCAGAAATGTGCACCATTTGTGAGAGTGGGTGTGTACGGGTGTGTGTGTATGCGTGAACAAAAAAGTGTGTCGCAAACTCCTCCTAAACCGTATGTCCGATGAAGCTCAAATTTGGTGGGCAGATACCTGACCATAAAAACTCGGCATACGTAATTGATGACGTCATATGTCAAAGGTCAGAGATCAAAGATCAATTTTTGTAAAAAAGATTTTGCTGTTATTTGCATATCAGTATGTTAGAAATAGTAATACAACCACATGATATGCTAGGACTGAATTTTTAAAAGAGTGCTTTTTGGTTGATAAGGGTGGGTCAAAAGTCATATTTGCCCAAATGTTTGTAAGCGTTTTCGTTGGCGGCGTCATATGACGAAAATCAAGTGGTCAAAGTTCAAATCAGTTAATTCGTTTTTACCCATTACTTGCATATCAGTATGTTACAGTATGAAATTTCTTTAGCCCTGTAAGGCTTGTAGAAAATTATGGGGAGATGAGATTTGCAACTCCATGGACTGCCCTCTTAATTTGTTGGTAGTACCCTCTACGAGCAGCTACACACTCTTAAAATAAAATGTCGAATAAACCAAGAGCGGCGATTTGTTCTCAGTATTAGGGGTGGGGGACATTACCAGATTTTCCAATAATTTACTGTGTGAAAATCAAAGTCAGTGAGCGATTTCTCAAATATTGGGGGGATATGTCCCCCTGTCCCCCCTGATCGCGGCCCATGAAATAAACCTTAATACAGTTGCGTAAAAACGGGGGGCCTGGGGGCCTAGCCCCCAACCAGATATTAGTCAGCCCCCCCCCCGATTTTTTTGTGTTCTAATAAAATGTGTAAGAATTAAGAAAAAATAAATGTTTGAACGGAAATAAACTTTGAAGTATTTCCTTCAAAAATAAATTAACAAAATGTGTAAGAATTAAGATAAAGTAAATATGTGTGAAAAACAAATTTTGCGCACTAATGAAATCAACTGATAACTTTAAAATGCCTACTTTCACTAAATTAGGTATATAATCTGCACTGCAGTTTGATTCGCATATAATTCACTTGGACGATGAAACGAACGTCCCTGCGACAAATTCGGATGTGACATTGTCACGTTTAGACCCTTTCTGCTTTTCGGATGGCTTGTTGATTTACTGAAAACAGGGCAACTATTCACTGAAGACCATTTTAACACGGCCATTCCTATACGGTATCATACGCAAAATATGCCGTACGGTAAGGTAATGCGTTCGAATAATTCTTCTATCCTTAACAAGTATGTCGTGTCTCTCTTCTTGCTCATGACAAGTGCACTGTAGAACGATTGTTTTCGAAAAGTCCTCATTTTACTAGTTCGCACTGGCGTCTGGGTGGATTTGTAAAATTGCCAACAAGATCCGGATTTCATGTGTTTCCCACATGATCCCTACTTTTGCTTTCGGGTTAAATAGTTTGAAAGATTTACTGGTGGTATATTATAGGTCTGACCAACAACTATACCAATGACTTGAGTCCGTGAACAAATACAGCACCATTTTGCATCTAGACACCAATGAAAACCGGGAAAATTTCCAAAGGGAAGGGGACACCCTTAGACCCCTACAGCAGGAAAGTGATCTATGTCCTCCTTGCTAGAAAATAAATATAGTAACCCTAGGTTCGAGACAAATGGTATGATCTAGGGGATATGTAATTGAGTAGTGGACATGTGGCCTATGGATTGGGTGATGGACAAATGTAACAGAGATATACTAGAAGGTGAATATGGGAGAACTGCAGGCAGTATAAATGAAAAGGGATGCATAATTCAGTATGATTCTTGTGTTATCTCAGCTGATACGATATCCATGGCCGTACACAGCGGGGGGGGGGCGGATAATTACCCCCAGAAATTTTCAAAGTGCACCGTTTCCAACTTTGAGAATATACAGAGAAAACGCAGTAAAAATATAAGAAATAGCTGTGATCGTAATGATAGAACTTAAACAATTTCAAATAGGCAGATCAATATTTTCTTGCCAATATCTGTACACATCACCAATCATTTACAGTTCTATTAGGATATATTTCTAGCCTACTTTTCTCAAATTCGCGCGCTACGCGCGATTATACATGCATAACTACAATGCTGCTGTTGTTGCTATAGGTAGCTTCAATCATCAATGGCTTAAAAACGTTTTCAAACCGTGCCAGTTTAGTCATTAAAATATTTTATAACCAATAACACTCCCTCCCCTCCCTCAAACTCTCCCCCACAACGGAGTTCAATGGCTGAGGTCATGCTTCACATCATATCCACCACGCTCTCAAAAATGACTTTTGTCGCTCTTAGTCACAACTACTTTTTGTTTTTCTTTTTAAGCTGAAATCCCTCAAATATTGCACCGTTTGCTATCTATACGCCCTCCTGAAATTACAAATTTTCGCCAAGGGGGAGGGAGCCCCCCTCCCTTTAGTCCCCTCCCCCAGGCCACTGATGAGTAATGCCCACTTTTTGCCCCCTAGCAAAAAAGTGTATGTGCAGCCTTGTGTATTACCATATTACATGGATTGATTTATTCGCATTATTTGAGAAATGGCAGACATGAGATTCGAATTTCACGGCAGGGTACACGCAGCTTAAAACACGTGGAAGTGCCGTTTCCGGTCAGGTTTGTAAAGCCAAAACTTTTCTTGCACGCTCCGCGCCAACTGATGGTAGCGCTCCGCTTAGATAGTCTTGACAAGCCTGACCCTCGGCGGTGCCGCCCACCCCCCATTTTTTACCTAGGCCTCCCTAAAAATTTCATCCTAGCTACGCCCCTGCCTTAATAATTCATACGAAATATTCTTGTAGACTTTACCAAAGTAGGTTACAAGTGTCATCTGTCATCTGCTTCGTGTTTGTAGTTTCATTGAGTAGATTCGTGTTCTTGAGGAACCGTTTGCAAGGAGTGGCTGTTCTTGTCTCCAGTGACCTCTAGGGTCTTTGGTGAAAGTGCAAACTTTGCATTTATGATGTATTGAAACGAGGTACTGGCAAGAGGCGACAATTTCTGTTGGACATGGGGGGAGAACGTGGTCGAAACCTCAAAATGACGTGTATGTACATATGTTCATATACGTATATACAGGAGCGGGATTTGATGTCTGAAAGTGGGGGGCAAGGCTGGCACTCGCCCTAACGGCGTGGGGTCCATGGGCCCACCTCAGGGCTCCTGGGGGGCCCAGGGGCAGAGCCCTGGTGGTCGTCCAGGTGGCGAAGTCCCCGGGAGCTCTGGGGTATTTACGAAATTGTAGGCATTAAAATGATGTATTTTAGCATCAACTTCAAATGACATAAGCCTACTAACATAGGCCTACCACAAAAATCACAATTTGACTTTTTCGACAAAAGTCACAATTTTGCCTTTTTATTATATATTCTTACTCCATGAGACTAAAGCCGCGGTCACACTACAACGAGTTCGGATCGGATTCCGATCCGATTTTTGTGAGTTTTTATTAAAGTCTTCTCCATTTCGGGTCGGAAAGAATCCAAAATTTGCCAACCTGTGTAATTATATGATTTTTATCGCAGGACTACGAAAATAAAATTTTTACGAATTATTTCGTGACGTCACATCGACAGACAGCTTTTATTGGACTACGCGTGTCCGATAAAAGCTGTCTGTCGGTGTGACGTCACGGAAAAATCACTTAACTTTTTATTTTCATAGACCTCTGATGCAAATCATATATTTACACTGGTTGGCAAATTTTGGGCTCTTTCTGGCCCAAAATGGAGAAGATTTTAATAAAAACTAACAAAAATCGGATCGGAATCCGATCCGAATTCGTTGTAGTGTGACCTCGGCTTAACAATCATATGGGATCGACAATGCTGCGGGCTTGAGGAAGTAGGGGAGAATGGATTATTTTTAGGGTCTCCAGGGGCTTTGGAACAATAATTTTAAGAATGGGAGATCTAGTAATCAGAATGACAACCGATGGTGCGCGTGAGTAATAGAAATGCTACGAAAGAAAGGTATCCTCAAGGAGAGGGCTCTCGCCCCCCTCCCACCACCACCACCTTTGCTAAGCGCCTGTCTCTTATAACGGTATGGAAATGGCACTTTCCGTGTCTTACACTTGCATCTAAACAATCTTTAAAGAGTCGGTAAATTTACACAGATGGATGGTGATAAAAATTTTACTTTGAAAATTTCTGGGGAGGGGAAACTTCCCCTATGCTGCATACGGCCATGGAAGCATTGATGGTTTCAATAATAATAGAGTTTGTATAAAGCTATGAAAAGCAGGATGTTCTACAGGAAGTAACCTCGAAACCCCCGAAGTAATATTTAAAACGGGTGAGCGAAGCGCGCAGAAGAAATCAGCACTGAGACATGTTATGGTAGCCCATTGCTTTTCTTTAGTTTTAAATGCAGTATTTATATCGCATAAAAAATTTCCTTCTTTCCCCAGGTGCCTGTTCTTTCCATAGAGCAGGATATGGGAACCTAGGGTCCTCCCAGGGAAATCTTTCTTAAATTTGATGGCTTTTGGGGCTATTCTGGACCGTTTCTTGAGAAAATCCTGCTTCCCCTAGGCTTAATTTGAAATGGTAATGAAATAGTTTTCATATGATGATCACAAATTTAAGATAGTAACCGTCAGTCAATTTCCTGAGGATGGTGGTAGTTGGTGAGGAAATTGAACAGCGAGAAATTTAACGAGGGATTTGGAAATGGTAATTTACTCAAGCTGTCCTACAGGAAGTAATAACGAGGCAATTTCATCAAAGTTTTCCTAGGCACAGCAGTACTAATGAGACATCGATTTATATAAGGCTCATGGGAAGCACGCCGATGGGGGGGGGGGGGATTACGGTTCCCTATACATGGGTAGGGTTTGGGACATTGTGTGCAAGACCATGGTGAATTTTATCACGTACATTAGTAATTTCAGTGACCCTTATTTCAGAGCTTCAAGTCATAATCGTGTGGCGGGTAGGAGGAAAGAAATTTTGCGGTGCCAGACAATATTTTGAACTGTTTAGTCAGTTTTCTCTGGAGGTGCGGGCGAAGCGCGCCGAGAAAAACTTTCCTGGCAATTTTATGGTTTTTGATATTAATATTTTCTTTCATTAAACATTGCAAAATTTAATCATAATAGGCTTTTGAAAATTCTTTTATAATTTTCTCTGGTCTCGCTTTCTTTCGCCCACTTTTTTATAATTTTTAGTTTTTAAGCTCTGGAAAAAAGGGGGGCAGGTGCCCTTGCTTACCCCCCTGTAATCCCGCCTATGGTTTGGAGCATTAATTCCTTACGTTTTTCCAATGAGTGAGCTGAAAAATACACTTTCAAAGTCGATCAGAGTTCAGTTTGGTTGAGAAATACGGGGACTCCCTACAAAATTCAGGTCTCTCTTGGCAATCTTACTGTGGGTTTGCTATCACTCAGTTACAAGAGTTACAGTTTTATATAACTGATTTGATAATAAATATTTTTTTAAATAATTATTTTTTTCAAGTTTTTTCTATCATTAAAAAGAGAGGCACTAGGAAAAAAATAATGTAAGGGCTCCTTGCAAGGAGTCTAAAAAGCCATACCTGTTCCATTTTCACACTCATAAGGTCATCTAATGCCCCCCATCAGACACCCATTAGTGGTAGCTAGGTGCAAAGAACGCTTAGAAAAATGCATCATGAAACAAAGTTACAGTTACATAAATAAAAGGGATTGTAAACAAGGGGATATGGTATAAACTATTTTAATATTACAATATTTACAAAATAGAAAATAGTTTTAATAAGTAAGTGCCTACTTTTCTGGAGAAATATTCATCTAAAGCGTCTCATTTAAAGTTGAAAGCAGCTTTATGAAGGTTTGAGGATCCTTTACATGCAATTTGGTGCTATGTTTTGTGCAGTTTTTGAAGAACATTTATTGAAAATGTTTGATACTTCATTAAAAAGTTTGATAAATTTCGCAAAGTTGACAACTGAGGGTTTTCGTGCTTGAAAAGTGGGGGCTGAAACATGTTTTTGCTCCCATATTTTTGATTGTGGGTTTAGCCTCGGTCCCTCCTATCCGCTTCCTACGAATATAGTTGCTTTAATTTACAAGCCTATGTTCAACCATTGTTGTCAACCCAGTTTGGCGTTCAATATTACGTAGCATTTGTTAACCAAGCACAACCGTTTTTGATATAGAAACATAGCCCCATTAAATCACTTGTTTATGAAATATATACCACGAAGAATAACCATTTAACATGTTTATTAAAGAAAGACACAGTACATACTCAGAATTTTAAAAATGTATGGCATATCAATGGTATTTGTTAATGAAACACAGCCCACGCTGTCAGTTTATACGTTACGTAATCAATGTTATTTGCGTCACAAATACAGGCATTTTCAGATAAACACAGTCCGCCTTTTCTTCTTGTCTTAACCCACCTTCTCTTTTTAAATAAATTTCAGTCTCCTTGCTGTATTTTGCTTACCTTTTTCATTGATTAAAGAATTAAATGCCTTTAACACAATACGACATGCATCCACAGGCTTATTAGGAAGGGATCTGTAGCCCACAGTCCCCTCCCTTCCCCCCCCCCACCCCCCACCCCCAGCAAATTCCTGTCACGACTGTTTGCCAATTAGGGAATATTTCAGAGCTATCATCTTCCGCCCCTGGTAAAAAATCTTCCCGTACACCTTTTCCCACATCATTACCAACACATTTTCTTGCGTTAGCATAATCTATGTCATAACCGTTGTGTCCAAAAGACGTTCGCGAGACAGTTAAACCAGGGAGGTGATATTATAAAGTGGTTTTTCCACCGTGTTCTTTTTTACAACCGCTTTGCCGTACCTTCTTTTAACGTATTTTCCCCCTTTTTTTTGTTCACTTGCATTTTTGCCACCTGATAAAGGGTTTGTATCCGAAACGTCATGGAATTTTCCGCAAACTTTTAAGCACTTTTTACCACCTTTATCGACCTATATATATATATATATATATATATATATATAGTTAACCTTTCAAATAAGTACTTTTTTCTTACATAAACATCGCTCATGGTTTCAGTTCAACTTTAGCTAATGGTTACACTTTTCTATACAATATACACAACTAATGTAAAATGCATTATTAATTAAACTATGTTCTTCCACTACTTTTGTTACATGAATAATTTAAAAGTTCATTACAGAATGTTTACGCAAACAAACCCTCTGTTCTCACCATAACTTTAACTTGAAATTATCATTTTACCACTTGTCGATACGACGTACACAACTAATAGGACTTGCATTGTCAGTTCAGCGATGTTCTTTCACTCCTTTGTTACATGAATAATTTTAAAGGTGATCAGTCGTCTTGAAATATTCTTTGTGACGTCAGCCTTTTCTTGACATGTTTCTGCAGTCGTCACTGTTCAAGGATACACCGTACAAGTAGCTATGGTGACATCGGTATAGCTAGTAGGTATACAGCTACAAGCCGTCTCTTCTTGCTTACCGATTAGCTATACCATGCTTGTACGGTGTATCCTTGAACAGTGACGACTGCAGAAACATGTCAAGAAAAGGCTGACGTCACAAAGAATATTTCAAGACGACTGATCACCTTTAAAGTTTATTACAAATATTTACGTAAACAAACCCTTTGTTCTCACCATAACTTTAGCCTGAAATCACCATTTTGTGCTCATTTTAAAGCCCGTATTTTAAAGCTGACATTAGAGTACGTACGCCGGGGCAGAGTTGCAACAAGTTGTTTTACTCTATGGTGAAGTAAAATAGAGTTATTTGACTCGAATCGAGTGAATATTCCAGATAGTGTTCACTGTCAGTCATTGTTTTTCAAAGGGAGCAATCGTCTTGAATTACTATCATCGTTGGAAGTTACTGGCCAGGGAGTGGCTAGGAAGGAGATTCAACGTTCTACAGACTCTTTGAAGAAATGTTCGTTTCCGACAGTTATCTTTCCTTTCTTCTCAAAATTCTTGTCTCAATACTCACATCAACTAAGATCAGTGATGCATTGTCAAAATGACAACGAGAAGACACACCTCTTACGTTAAACACCTCTTTTCGTTGCCAGCCGTCATGCAAAAATGTGTAATTTTAACCTTTCGTCGTTATTCGTCACACTAAATATCATTTCATTTAAAGTCAGCTAAGAATTTCTTTACAACTTACTTTTCAAATATGTTTCTAAATGATGGGAAAATTTGCTAAAAACTAAGAGAAATGTATAGGCTTGAACAATGTTTCCAGCAGGGCGCGTATTCAAATCGTGAGGGCAAAACTGAATACATTATTTAAGCGTTTGTTGCCAGTCGTTTTACTGAAAATCTTGGTTAAAGTTTGTTCATTGGCAGAAACAAACCTTACTTTAGAGCATGTATAGACAATGGCCTTTGTCTAGGGATAACTTGGAAAAGAAAGGGGGAGATCATCATTAATAGGGTTTAGTCAACAGAGACTTAACAATAGGAACAATGGGACCTGTCAATTAAATGGCAATGCCTGAAAAGAATTAAATCATTTTCAAGTACATATTGTCTGACAAATATGGCTGCTGTATCTCCTTCCTAACAACTCCTTGGGGACACAAACACCTCGTTCTTAACTTTGTATCAATTGCATCGTGATCAAACATTAGACTGGCAACTGCTGACGTGTTCTTACTGGTATATCGTCTTTACTACGGATAAATAAAATGCAGTTACCATGATGTAGCCCCTTAGAGTAACTTGTGTAACACAGCAATGATGATTTACAAGTTTGTAATTGCAATGCCTTTTGGATACAAAATTCTCAGTTATAAACAGATCAGCCAAGCATATATGCGTCTGTTGTAACATTCTTTACACTCTTCTGGGTTTTCCTCTTTGAAAAGACGCTAGAGTTGTAAATTTTAAGTTCGATGTAAACAAAAATAATCATTATGCTACCTTAATAAAAACTGCTTGTAGGGTTTAGAGTGGCGTTATGCTTTTCGACCAAACTTCTTTACTTACAGACAGTCCACATTTCAGAAGACAGTGGACTTGAATCAAGTCCACCTAACGTTCTGTAGTTATGACAGATTTGTCTGCACTTGGGAGCCATTGTTAAAAGCTTTCAAAGTATGGAAAATATAAGAATAACCATAATTTCCTGGAATGTAATACTTACATTACAGATAAATCTGAATAAGCTATTTGCATTTTAATGTCTTTGCCGAAGCCAAAGAAACCTATATGCAAATCAGGACAGCGTTTGCATGTATGTGTGGGTATGTGTTTGCTACAATAGGCTTGTAAACACAATTTCTCAAGATAGAAATGATGGATACTTTTCATACTTAGTACATAAATTGTAAATTCACCTAAATATTACAGGACAACTTTGCAAGATTTGGCTATGTCAATTCGAAACTACAGTTCAATGCCGTCATTCCTTTCAGCAATAACTCGATAAGCCTCTGTGCTTTCTTATCGAAGAACTTTCGCTCCGAATGAAATTTGCTTTTATTATTATTAAGGTTGTGGTTCTTGTGGTAGAAATTGATACAGATATGCCATGGCATTATGCTGTATACCATTAATCATTAAATTGTGACTTGGAGACGTTGCATAATCTTAGTTCCGTCAGAATACCGCTCTATGAAGATTCTTTTATATCATTAAAACAAAGAACGAAAATTAAAAGAGGCGCCAAAAGAGGGCATAAGTCTTTTATGGTGACTATTTCATCTTGCAGAATATAAAATATACAGTGACGTAAAGTACAGATCAGTATGAAGCAAACTTGAGTATAGCAATTTACTGTTTAACACAAGCCGATTAAGGGTAATTTAAGATTTCTCAAGCATGGCCCAGGGCGAGAGACAAATGATGGATCATGCCGCTTGTTAAAACATCAATGAGCATTCCCAAAGTGGAGCACAGGACTCTCGCCCCTGTGAAGTAAAAATCTGTTAAAGTTCTCAGACTATTGACAGTTTAAGTTTGCAAGCATCTCATTCTGGCAATTAAAATTTACACCTTACTGACCAATAAGGGACATAGCGACAGGAAAGTGACCCAGTTATATGAGCAAATGTTTTGTTTAATGCCTATTTTTATCGAATCCTTCAAACCCACATGGTAATTAACTGTCCATTATTTTCATGAGTATTTATTGTTTAGCAGAAAAGTCTTCATTAAATTGTTCCTTGGTCTTGCCACATCCACTGAAATGATATGTAGGCCTACTGCTAGACCACATGTGAACATTGTTTTACTTTACAAATACCAAAGGTGAAACTTCAAACCGAAAAGTACAGTATTTGAGTAGCCCTCGAACAGAGCTGAGCGTTACGTTACACAGCCTAGGCACATTACATTGAAGTGTAATATGCCTAGGCCATGTAACGGAACGCACAGCCCTGTTCGTGGGCTGGAATTTGAGGTGCTTTAACTTTAAACTTTTTGAAAGGAGTTCGACATGAAAGCTAGGCAACCGGCTTGTGGAGGCTGAATTGACGGATCAGCTATCTAAACAAGCTGTAACTATGAAGGGCCTCAAAGGCTGAACATACCTCTCAAACTTTTCTCAATTTT
This sequence comes from Holothuria leucospilota, assembly GCA_029531755.1. Classification (NCBI taxonomy): domain Eukaryota; kingdom Metazoa; phylum Echinodermata; class Holothuroidea; order Aspidochirotida; family Holothuriidae; genus Holothuria; species Holothuria leucospilota. The sequence goes on along the minus strand of CM055968.1, from coordinate 21,925,416 downwards.
GTGGTTTAATCGTTGTTAAACGTCGACCTCATCAGGCCTCTTGGTGACATTTGCCTTATACAAACTTAAATGTTTCTTAGATTCCTACTGCTCAGTTTACTACTCTATAACAAAATTATGAGAAACAAGTAAGGAGCAGGATAACTGTCTGCTTGAATTAAATAGGTTAGGAAAAATCAGCACTGCTGGAGTCGTCTAAAGAAACGGAAAAGCAAACATCTATTTTTAATTCAAGAAAAAAGAACTAAATCTACGAATTTTAATGAAATTTGAGTTTTTCGAGATATTAGCAAATGAACTTAATACAGTTTTAACCCAGCGGTGGCACAAAGAACTTCAAACAGAAGGGCAAACCTCCCCGACAGCTGGGAGGGCGAGCAACTTGTAGTCTCTACAATGGTAGTACGTTACTGAAAATGGCGAACTCAAAATTTAGGGTTTTGTTATAGAACTTTACATAGAGTTTAGAATTTGCTGCAGAAAATTTGTATTTTTTTATGGAACAAAATTTGGGCTTGCCATATTTTAGGGTTTATTGAAGAAAATTAGTTTTTATTGATGAATATTTTTGGGCCTTTCTTGGTGTAAATTTGTTCTTTTATATGCACTAATTTAACATTGTGTGAGTTTTACTGAAGAAAGTTTGAAAGATTTGGATTTTTATCGAAGAATCTGCCCTCCATAAGTGCAAAACTGGTAAACCAAAGGGGAGACAAACTATCGGGCGACTGGTCGCCTTTGGTTATTGCAAACCGTACTCTGTCCTGCCCGTTAGCAGCGGCGCAACTCCCAGGGGAAGGAGGCATTCGTCCCCAAGTGAAAAAGTGGGGGCGAAACCGTGATTCCCCCCCCCCCCATGTTAATAACAATACTTAAATATTTTCAGTACTTGGTCATTTTTCTTTACAAAAATGCAGGATATATGGCAAATAGCTCTTTGCCTAATGCCTCTAGAACACCGCCGTTAATTTTTATTGATAAAACCAATTTCACCATCGACATTCCTTTTCTGACATCAAATACAATTATACAACGGACATCGTATTTAGATGTCTATGGATCGAAGCCGTATGAAATTAGTTGAAATCAAAGGCTGGGCCGTTATGCAGGGCTGATAATTTCCAGACGAGAGCACAAGCTAACAAAAACTAGTCTCGGGTCACAGCTGCTTGTAAGTGGCATATCTGTATTCTGTGTATGTTCTTAATTAAGTAATTTAAAACACATCGCAGCTCTTGCAAAACTTAACTTTGTGCTCAAACTGACCCTTCTTACAAGTCTAAATGTACTAAAACCCAGGAGCATTACACTGGAAAATTTTCGTTCGAAACAGTTTTCCTGAGGCTTTTTAAATACTAAAACCCAGGAGCTTTCGTGGGCTTCACCCCTTAGACCCCACCAGTGGAACTAAGGCGGGCCCCTGGACACCACCCATTTGGGGCTTTGCGCCTCGCGCTGGCGGTGCACAAATATGCGTGCACAGTTTCATGTTCACGCGTACATCATATGCATTTTCGCCCCCATCTTACAAACAGAGATTTGCCCCTTACCCACTAGGGCTCCCCGATGAAGATGGAAAATCTGACGGGGGCAGCCTTCTAAGACGGGGGCCATGGCCCCTTTGCCCCTAACCAGCGCTATCCCCGCTTTAACGCAACGTGAACTTGAAGCGAGTAGAGGTGATACGTCTCCTTACATTAGTTTTGTTTGTTTGTTTTTTAATCGAGTGTTTTTCACCTTGAAATACGTAGAAATATGAGTTTTCCGTAGGCAATTCCAAAGCCTCCCAATGCATTCATATTACGAAAACATGAGTTAACGCTGGAGAAGAAAATCGTTTGCGGTGATTAAAATTTTAAGGAAAGACAAAACTGGTGATTTACGTGAGTTAATGATGTCACATTTACCGTAATGTGATACATTCATGTACTAGTATCTGGCGTACTCAAAGTAGGAATTAGATAAAATTTCACCCGAATGCAGATTACACGCACCTCTCTGACATATCACAATTAAATCCAATGACATACTAAAACCCTCCTCTTTGAGTCAGTTCAGTTCTTTTGCCCTATCGCAACACTGTCTGAGGGCATCTTGTTAAGTCTCGTAACCCGAGGTGGCAAGCCCTTCTAAGAACCCTTCTGAGAACCTGTATGTCAGTGCTTACATAGAATGTATTACAACTATGAGTCAATCACGGACTTCTTATACATAGGTCTATGGACAGGACACCCCTGCACTAACGTCCTATGCCTCCCATGTCTTCTGTGTAAAGTTTGGACTTGATCAGTTTAGTATCGACAGGTTATGGGAGAAAGTCGAGGAATTTTTGGACAATGCAAGTTTTTGTCAAAATAAACGAACAGAGTCTGAAGCACTGTGATATTAATCTTCCATTCATGTTTGTATTTTGTCTGAAATGTTGAAGATTCATCATCAATTTACACAAACTAGAGTAGCGCAGCGGCCATCTTGTTCATTTCCTTCGTTTGGTGGCCTCATTTTGGTCACGTAACCATCTGTGTCTCTGTCCCTCTGTCCATATGTATAAGAAGTCCGTGGAGTCAATACATAACCAATGTTTGAGGCACTATACCAACTGCCGCTAACTTAATGAAAGCTGAGGTATAAAAGAAATTTTAGAAGAACCGACTGCGTGTGTGAAATCATGGTTCAGGCGCAGATCCAGAAGGAGGCGCACCCGGCGCACGCCCCCCCCCCCCCATTTTTCGATGACCAATGATTTTTTCACCAGCGATATGAAAAAATGAGCAAGTAGATAAGTAGATATGGAAGAAATCCTTCCCAGATGCAAAGAAGCAAAAAAAAAAAAGGCTTTAAAATTTTGAAGACCCTTCCCGACGATGTGTGCGTCCCCCCTTTCTCAAAATCCTGGATCCGCCACTGTGGTTTATTTGTTTTTCAATACCTTTTTTATTCGTCACCCCAAATTTCAACTGTTCAACGAAATGTTTTAATAATGGCACAATTTTACTTGCGACATGATAGTAGATTTTCCCACATTTTTAGTGGTAAAAAGGGCAGTCACTCTTTTGAAAGATATGATACAGAATTTTTTATTTATTTATTTTGGAGGGGGAACTGTAGGCATGGGCGTCCGCAGAAAAAAATTCAGGGGGCAAGAGGGCATGGGTTGGCGCGGAGCGCAAGAAATTTTTGGCCCAAAATGCTTCCCACATCGCTGGAAATGGCACTTCCAAGGCCTATTGACAGCATCCAAAAAGGGGAACGTAAATATAAACTTCAAAAAATACTAAAAATATGCTGGGGGGGGGGGTGGGGCTGCTGGGGCCTGAGTGTTGATACTTTTATTCAATTTCTGTTTTGAGAGTAGAAATTCACACTGAGTAAACTGTTAAGAAATGTTGATGTTATATCTTCTTCGTTTTTTTTTCTTTATTTTTTCTTCGTTTTTTCAAGTTTTTGACTTTCCGGAGGGTGGCACTTGGCCCGCCTTGCCCCTCCCCCCTCCGGACGCCCATGGCTGTAGGTGTTTCATAGGTTTTAAGCACTGGCACTCTATCCAGTTGCAAAGATGCTTAACTCTAGTTCTGCTGTTCTATTATGTGTTGTCACTGTATGGCTACTTGACAAATAAAAGAGTCCCTAAGAATACCCACATGTTATACAAAGAACGTGTTATTTTATGAATATCTTAATCGAATCACACCTCATGTGCAGTTATATGCAGTTGGTTCCAAAGATAGCTTACAAGTTTACACTAGGTTTGTCGTCTGCAAGTTGCTTAATGAAAAGGTCTTCAATATTCGAACGCTAAAACTCTTAAAACTGTCGCAATACTCTCAATACTCTATTTTGTCATGGATACCTCGTTTACATACTGGGACGGCTAGAGTTGGCTTGGCAGTTGCGTGTACTGCCTTGCATACTGGTGGTCCCTTGATCAAATCCCCTTGGAACCACTTGGAAATTTTCTGAGGACTGATATTTACTTGTTCAGCAGCTGTTCACAGTGATGTTGAGGGATTAAAATCTATGAATGTCAATAGACGAGTTGGGAAATGTTTCCACGCAATGCAATATGGGAAAGGGTCAAAGGTGAAGTGTACCACGCTTACAGTGTCCCAGCGCGCGGGTGTTGCATGCTGAGCACGCAGAGCTAAACACGTTGCCCGTTGTCATGGTACACTTGACCCTGTGACCTGACCGGAAGTACCGCATTTCCCAACCCGTCTATTGGGTATCTGATTGTCGGTTTAAGGAAGTTGTCCGACTCAGGAAGTTGTCTGCTTTGCTCAGTTCAGCTGTCGAGCAGTGGGGTAGAGCATCGAACCCCCCCCCCCCAGTATTTGGGAAAATGGCTAAAGACTGGTGATACACTCACGTCCGTCGGATGGGGACGTTAAATGGTGGTCCCGGGAGAAGGACTGGGAGCGATTAGAACATGCCTGCCTCGTTAATCTGTGAGTGCTAGTAGAAAAAGAGAAGGCGAATCTCGCCGGTGTTTATCCGCGCTCACTCTGGTGTAAGGTCCTCGTTGAGCCAATTGGCTTCCTGACCCTCTAACGATAAACAACTTTATGAGCTGTTGAACTTTAAACCATTTTTAGAAAGACGAATACATCTAATATGTAAAGTACCTACTAACACTTGAACAAATTATTACCAAAATGTTTATACTGCTTGTCTCCTTTTTTAGAAAAAGCGGCACTTCCCTCCCTCTAACCCACCCGTTCGACGTATTCCTCGAAACTTACTCTCTGATATATCCTGAGCTAATTTTTCACACACTTAATTGGAGATGGACCGTCACTTCAAAATTATTAGAAAGGGATCTGATTGGCCAATTGCAGAACCATCTCTAACAATCTGCTAAACACTGGACTGGTTAGAAAAGGCTAGCTGCAGTCTTATCGAGCCCGTTGCCGGTTTTCAAACGGACTAGATAATTTGAGGACCAAATATCTATCAGTTAGCAAGATGTGTGAAACAATTGAAATTTACCTATTCTTAAAAAGTTATGGGTTGTCATGTGTCCCCCTTGTTCCCCTGTCCCCTTCCTTGGCTACGGGCCTGAATATCTTATTCCACTGGGCGGGTACAACTGAAGATAATAACTCTCTCTTCATATGGTTATAACTAAAAAAAAACTCATAACAGCAAGTTTTCAGTGACCCCACCAAAGTCTGGAAGGGTATTTCCCACCACAACCGTAACCTTCACTCAACTTTGGTGGATTTATCAATCTTGGTAGATTTTTAAACAGGAAGTTTGTTCTTATTGCATGTTACGAACACTTAGCCCAGCTTTGTTGAAATATGAGCAGCAGGATATATAATAATACAAAAACAAACAAACAAGTGTATAAAAACTAAAGAGGGAATTTACAACATACATGAACGGTGATATTTCCAAAAACAAGTCATTGACTACCTTTAGATTTCCTACTTTTGGAACGAAAATAAATGTTTACAAATTTGTAATAAGATTGACCTTTGAAGACTGAATCGTATACCTCAGATGCATACGCGATAACAGATGGGGCCCTCATCACCTACCACAGCGCCCTGTATGAAGTAAAATATCATTTAAATGCATTTAAAAAATAGTTGGAGAAATCTTCAGACAGGAAGTAAAATAAATCAGTATGTACCAAGAAAGCAGGAGTTATTCATTTACATACGTCCCAAGTGTAAAAACTATGTTTTTCAAAGTTTTGTGAATTTCAAGGTATTGGCATATAAGAAATTCAGGTGCAATTTCATTATTTCATTTCTTCATTTGTTGTTTTATTTGGGGCCAACGGAACCCGGACGCTGAATGGGCTGTAGCCCACAACTTATTTGTGCTCAGATATCTGGACAATGGCGGATCCAGGCGTGGGCGCAACAGGCGCGCCTCCCTATTGACCGTCATGCGTGGAAAAAGGTGAGGCAAAAAAAGAAAATGTGTCAAATGTAGCACCATTTTGCATCTCAGCCCTCTTCCAAAAGCAAATTTTTTTTTCAAAGGGAGGGCTACACCCCCTTATACCCTACCCCAGGACAGTGATCAATCAAACCTTGCGCCCCCTCTATTAAAAATCCCTGGATATGCCCTTGCTGGATATCAAATGTTGAGGTGTACTTACTCAACTGAAACTGGTTGATTGTGCAATAACATTTATCTAAAATGTAATCACTGTATTATCACCGTAGTGTAGAATGACTTGGCTATGCAAGCCCTCTGCTCACAATATGCTATGCTAGAAAAAGAGTCGTTAGCCAAGGCCATTAATTCCTTATTTTATTTTAAAAGGAAACAGAAGTAGATACTTTGAGTTGTATATGAAGGATATCACAAATTATTGGGCAATGGATTATTTCACATTAAGTGACTGAATTTCTACATTTTATATCTTAGCAACTGAATAAAATATGGAGACTGAAGTGGAACCAGTATGACTGATTTTCGTAGCTTTGCAACATCTTTTCTTAAAATCTTGGATTTTAAGCTACATTTTAAACTTTGAAATACAGTTGTGAAAGGAAGTGCTCTAAACATAAGTGAAGCTTAAGAAAGTAAAAAATTTCCTGAACAGAAATTGTACAGAAATTTTGCAAATGCAAGGAGACAAGAAGAGTGTTTCCGTGTACACGAAACACAAATGGTATCGGTTGAAGTAGTTATATAGAAGAACCACGAATACTATCAGTTAAAGTGGTTCTATAGACGAAACGCGAATTGTATCGGTTAAAAATAGTTATATATAAGAAAACTATAGATGACTCTATGAAAAACCAACATTTCACAAGGCTCTGATAAAGTATTGTTTTCTTAGTAAGAAGTGAGACTGGTGGTAGCGTTGGATATGTTGAATCCAGATATTAATGGTAGTTGGTTTAAACTTGAATGATTTATCTTTGGAGTGCGACTGGGAGAGTGGTGGGTATGATTTACGTTTTTGGTGACATAATATGTGATTGTTGTTACAACTATAGAAAGACTTTGTAAAAGGGGCGGCAAAGCATGAACTTTGTGAAAATCATGCAATTCTTAATCTAAAATCTTTCGCAAACTTTCAGTAATGGGTTAAACACATAGGCGTAGGGAACTTTTCGAGACTGGAGGGCTGAACCTTGTTTCGGATCGCCGTCCTGGGGGAGGGGTCTGAGGGGAAGGGCGTCCCTCCCCATTGCAAAATTTTCGGGTATTTGAGGGTCCTCAGATGCAATTTGGTGCAATATTTTGGGCAAACTTTAAGGAAAATAACTGCAAATTTTTGACATTTCTTACAGAAGAGACAAATAAGGGGTTTTTGCCATTATATCTTGGGGGGCGGAAGCGTACTTCAACCCCCCACACACACATTTTTGACTGAGGGGGCTAAAGCCCCCCAGCCCCCTCCCGCTTCCTTCGCCTATGGTTAAACATATTAAACTGGGAAGAGTTGTGAAGGCGAGGGCCAGCTTGACTAATATAAGGGGCAAGTTTTTTTTTTTTTTTTTTGTAACATGGATAGCGTAGTGTTGGACCCACACCAGATAATGAAGAACACGCGCGGTAGGGACCATTCAAGCTTTCCATATTTTGTAAGAATAGTATGAGGAGAATATGCATGCTTTGGATACTTTTGACATCACACCAAACTTTCTCGCTAAGCCGTGTTTGACAGTGACACGACCTGAATATTCCAATTTAGCCAGAGTTATGAAGAAGTTTGCCATTCATTTTAATGTGCTGCTGCCACATAAGTTCGCGACAGGTAATGGCAAATATATTTTGTTTTAAAGAGTAAATTGACAATTTATTAGTAGCCAACCATTTACAGTATTTATCAATTTATTTACAAACAACAGGATGCGATGCACCTACATCATCACTTCCGACAAGTAGCCTATATTGGTCTCCCTTGTAATCTGTGCGGAATTGATGTAGATACCTAATTAATGACGCAGCCCTTCCACTTAATTCGTTTTGTGGCTTAAAATTTTTGAGGTAAACAAAGCATCCAGTTTCAGGGACGTACTAAGGGGGACAGTGGGCATACACCCCTGGCTCAAAAGTATAAGTTTTTCAATGGTAAGGCCACATATATTTTAAACTGTTGTAATGTTAAAGATGTAAATCCTTCATAACCGTTGTTTCTCTGAATACTTTTTGTTAAATTTGAAACATAAGCATCTCAACATTGGTGTTGAAGTTAAGCAATCAGACATTCTCCTGGGGTTTTCTTTCTTCTAAAGACTAAATGGTTTGTAGAAATTGTTTCAATTTAATTTATGTCACGTGACACTTAAAATTATCCTGAACGTTCTCACCACAGTGGTCGTTAATGTACTGAACATGAATTTTCAGTGTTTCTCTTATGAATGATAGTTGTGGGGCTTCTATACTTCAAATAATGACTTCAGTCTTTGCATGTAATTTGGACTTCCTTATCGCCATGCTTCATTCCCTTAATGAATTTACCTCCTCAGATCAGGGAGTTGTTACTGAATGGAAATATATCGCTTTGAAGTGAAATTTACACCACTAAGGTCACACAGTAATCCATCACTTGTAACTATTTTAACATTTCTATAAGACATACACAACATTAGGGAGTAAACACAGAGATTTATCGTCTGCTACATCTGCAGTAGGACTTGGGTTTTTTCCCCACTGCCACAACAGTGCCAGTCGTCAGGGAAAAAAACTATTGCATCTTACGATGCTTGGTGACACGCATGACTGCATATCAATTTGGATATATATATATATATATATATATATAACAGTTTCCGGAAGTTATTTCAGAATATATAAATATATATATATATATACATGGTAACAGAAATACTGTATAACAACAGTGCTACAGAAATGAATGGCTGGATCTCGAAAGAGATACGTAACAGCAGTAGAGGCTTGGAAATTGGTAACTAAACAACCATATATATATATATATATATATATAAAGTCAAAGTACTGCTTAGCACTTATGAAGTAGGTAGGTAAAAAAGAAGTAGTGAATAGTGCTAAAAGTTTGTGAAAAATTCCACGACGTTTCGGGTTTAAACCCTTCATCAGGTGGCAAAAATACAGCTGATCGTTGACACGGCCAAACGTACAATTTAAAAAATACCATTTACATTACACATACATTTACTTCACAGAACAGAAAGTTCTGCCCCGCTGGAGGTAAGCGCATTTCATTGTATATATATATATATATATATATATATATATATATATATATATATATATATCTATATATATATATAGTAGGTCGAAGTTAGGTAGATCGAACGTGGAATAAGTAGGTCGAAAGTTGTGTTTGGTGTTCGATCATGAAGTTGAAACTTCATGATCGAACACCAAACACAACTTTCGACCTATATATATATATATATATATATATATATATATATATATATATATATATATATATATATATATATATTGAATATAGTGTTAGTAGGTAGAGTGACGTAGCGACTTATATGAATGAGTCGATCCACGCTATATTAAATAGTCGCACAGAGATCTTAGGCCATTTTTCCCTCTAACATAGGCACTTGCCTTATACTGAAAGAGGATATTATTTGTGAATGGAAAACTTAGCCTCAAGCAGGATTCGAACTAGCGACCTCCCGCATACAAGGCGGATGCTCTGACCACTGAGCCATCGAGGCCTATGTGGTAGAACGCGGTCAACTGAGCTTAAATACCGTTGGGTTAAGTTTATATATATATATATATATATATACACTTCACAGAACAGAAAGTTCTCCCCCGCTGGAGGTAAGCGCATTTCATTGTAACTTACACCAATAAGTGCAGACAGCTGTTTGTGCACCGGTCAGATAAGCGCGTAACTCTTCTTAAGCGCGTTCAAACTCTTTTGTGCGTTCATTGTTTATCCTACGAAATGACGTTGCTTGACGTCAATGTGTAGGTCTCCTTATGCATTGACATCACACTGACATCATTTTGGGTGAAAACAATGAAGCACACGTGCACGAACGGCGTGGATTTCGCCGCACGTGTAGTAGACTCACGAGCGTATACGATTGGTTGACAAATCAGCTGTCTGTATTTATTGGTGTAACTTGCAATGATACGCCCTTTCCTCCATTTTCCTCCAAACGAGGGAGCACTTTTTCCTTTGTGACATCATATGCATAAGGTCTTTTGACAATGTTTTTATAAACATGTCTCTTGAGGCCTTATTAAGAGGCGTTATTGTTTCCATAATTTGTGATAAGTTTCATATACTTAAAGAAAATTTCAGAGAGCATTTTGCAAGAGAAATACACTCTACAACAAAGTTACCCGATTAAGTGGGTAGGGCATCTTTGTAATCAACCTGGGTAGTTCCTTACTCAACATTTTAGGGGTGGCATACCGACCCAACTTAGGTTAAAATTTATCCAACTGTTTTAGAATGTACTGTTGATAATGTTTTACAAGTATAACATGAACTCTTAATGGAAATAGATAAGCTCTCGCCCAAAATTTACTTTACAAACTAAATATTACAGCTCTCCTCGTATTACAAGTACCGGTATCTTTCTTAATGTTGCAGATCATAAATATTGCTTACTTAAGGTAAACCAAGGGGTTAGTCTGCATGAATTTAGCATTTCAAGTACAAAGATTTTGTCATATGATTAAAAGAGCCATTCTCGAAACATGGTATCAGGGTTATAATCAATTGGAGTGACTGTTTTTCCCCTTAACTATTGATTGAACAGATGTTACGTGTGATCAAGGCACCGATTCCGTGTATGGAATATTTTCTGATATTCTCCAGTCTCTTATTTAGCGACATTGTACTTTGATCAACGGTATTGAAAGAGAACTGTTTTTAGTCCCTTAGGATCGGTAAAGGTGTCTTAAAATCCATTCAGCATAAAAGCAAGCTGTTCTGTCAGTTCAAGCGTACACATCATCAGAGCGATAACGTAAATTATACTCATTAAAAGAATATCTTATCTATTAAAATTAAAAACGAAAAGAATATTTATTGTGATGGTGTAATTGAACGTAAACAAGACAGCAAGAACACTGACGGAGATTGTTCGAAAACCTGGGATGGGGGATTAGAATAATCCATGGGCGTCAAAGATTCTTCTACGGCATGCATGGGGTTCATGGCCCCGTCCTGGTGTTGAACTATATGGGGAGAAGATACAGGAAGCTCTAGGGTGTTAACAAAATTTTGTGCCTTACCTAAAATATTTAGCTATTTCCAAATAGCATTAGATGTACAATAGACCAGGGAGCTGCCACGTAGCAGCTCCCTGAATAGACAGACCACAAACTGACAATTTGGCAATTTCTATAGTAGCTCCGACTAACAGAAGGTCGATTTAATGGCGCAAGGAGCTTCTGGGCATTAGGGCATTTGAGATCATTTGCAATGAGAAAGGGGGCTTGCTTAATTTACATTTCCTTCATTCTGCATTGCTAAAGTTATCCGTTATATTAAAATCTCTTTTCTTGTCCCCTTCCTCCTTTACTTTACTTTGCCTTTTAGCCTGGTAGTGTGAGTTAACTTTCTGGGTCAAAACTCTCACGGGGCACACCCCTTAACAAATGTATTGTATACAGCTTTTCGGGGGGAGAGGATGGATGGTGTTAAGGGTTACATGAGACCAGTGCAGGAAAAAGAGTTTTACTCATGTTATTATAATTATTTGCGATTTACGAGTAGCGCCCAATATATCATTTGCAAGTAATAATTTTATTTACATTTCAAAACTTATTTATTAGGTAACAAGAATAATAATACAGAGGACATTTTCAATGTCATCTTTCTGGACATTTGAACGTATTTGTGTAGGCTATATAAAAGTGTGGGTAATAGCTTTTTCTTTCCGCTTGCAGAATGTCCTCCCTGTATAAAACAAACGAACGTGGAAGCTTCTTTATGACATTACCATAAGACTACATATGAGGTGGGAATATTGCCCTGTAATCTCCCTCTCCGGCCATAAGAACTATTTCAGGACAAAAAATATCCTTTTTGGGGCAATGACGCCTTATATTCAGGGCAACATTCATGTTATGATCGCTTGCTAGTCAGAGAAATTCACAGGACAGACACACTCTTCCTGCCTTTCCTCGTGTTATGTTTCCCATTCTCCTCCAGGTATTATCATACTCTAGGTTCAGGTAATTAAACTTAAAACTTAATGTTAGCATTGGTAGTGCAATTTAATCAGTGAGTTGCTATTTGTCAAATAGCAACTCTCTGATTTAATTCAACACATAATAGCAAATCCCTGGCTGTATGAAGTTTTACTGGAGAAACTGCCTTCAGTAGTAATACTGACCCTCTTACAAGCTCTCACTAAATGTAAAAGAGTGAATTTCACTCTTCGATGATTGCCTACAGTGACCACTCTCTGTTTCGAGTGGAATTCCACTCTGCCCGGAGTGGTAACTCTCTCATTTGGAGTGAATTACCACTCCCAGCAGAGTGAAATTTTCACTCGAAGAAACAGTGGTCACTGTGGGCAATCGTCGAAAAGTGAAATTCACTCTTTTACATTTAGAGAGCTAGTATAAATGATGTTAATGAATCACAATTTTCCTACTATCGCAAGTGAGACATTTCCAATTGGTTAAAGTTTTAATAATGTAAAAAAATCCATTACATGACGGTGTCACCAGTTCCTTTCTTAGGCGTATTAGGGATGCCGTCGTGTTACTAATATTGCTATTGAATAGTTTTAATCGATCTTTTTCAAGTGGCGTGTTTTCATCTGACTTCAAGCTTGTCAAAGTTATCTTAGTTTAAGACTGGCGACGCTCAAGTGTTCTCTAACTATAGAACTGTTATTCTCTTGCATTTTATCTCCGAACTACTTGAATGACGAACCAATTCTCATAGCCTGTGAAGTTAAAACTGATAATGGTTAAAAACTATTATCAGTAAAAACTACGCACAAAACTTATGCTTGATATCCTAGATTAAATCATGTGCAGTTAAAACTTGATAACGTTTCTTTGAACTCGACAAAGTCTACTTCTGTTTTTACTGTCATAATTTATGCACAGTTAAAACTGATCATGGTCTAATCTATGCTATTAACCATACGTTTTGTAAAGTTAAAACCGATAATGGTTCTTAAACCATTATTAGTTTTAACTGTACATGCTATGAAATCGGGTGGCTTGATAACCATTGTCTTCTCCCAAGTGGGCTTCTTGTGAACATAATTCAATCGAAATGGCAACCTTGAAGGTGATAGGTAAAATCTTCCTCTGGGCTTGATAATAAACTTTCTGCAATTTGCATTTTCCTCGACCATATCTACTTCAAAATAGCTACTGCTTACTTCTGAGGGAACGATCCCATTTAATATTGACTGCAGACGCCTATGTATCTAATTCGGGAATAACTTACAACTTATTTGCTAGCTATACTTATCACGTCGGGTTAAACTTGCTTACTGCAAAAACATTACTTCTTGTAAAATAGACTCCGTCATCTGAAGCAAAATTTGTCATATTTGTTGATGATACTTAAGATCTATTTCAACAAGAAACTTCGTGAAGCTATCTCTGAGGCAAGGATCGATTTTTGCTAACTTCATCACTGACTTACTACCAAAAAATTATCCTTTAACATTTCGAAAAGCAATTCTTTGATTTTTAACTTCACAATCTTAAATACAGCATAGAAACTCTATAGCTCTGACAAGAATCCCCGTGTCCGATGCAAAAACTTTCTTGGAATTATCATTGGCAATAAGTTAAGTGAAAATGATCATATTTTGTTTATTGGTAAGAAATTAGCTGATCAAATTTTACAAATTTATTTCCCGGGGAATCTTAGTTACTGTTTGCAATACGTCATTTGTACCTAATATTAGTATAAATTATTGGCATGGCAGAATGCTTTCATTCGTTTGAAGAACTTTTTCATTGCAACACTGGCGTCAAAAGGTGGGAGACGGGAGACATGCCCTCACTTTTGAATGTGGAAGGAATTATCCCTCCTACACACACACACATCCTCACACACACACACACACAAATTTTACCAGAACCCTAACGAAAATAGAAGATGCATGTTTGATAAGAGCTTGCAATGTAGCTGATTCAATGATTGTTTACACAGCAGATGCATGGCCTCAAAATTTTCCAAGGCCCTTTCGTGGGCCCCTTATCTCTCGCTTCTACGGCTTCGCAATTCGCGCTTGAAGTAGGTCTGTTCAAGGTCCTTCCCCAACCCCCACCGTCCCACTTTTCAGAAGGTGTTGACGCTCTTGATTTTCATGCGGCAAAAGTAGTGAGGGATAGTCCTAACGTTCGTGTTGCTGCTCACGCTGTTCTTCTTTTTCTCTCTCTAAATGATTAAACTTTACCTCCGCTACTGTCCGAGAGGTTTTGGAGTACCAGTTGGTATTCTCAATGTTTAAACTTAATAATGCACTTTGACACCCACCCCACCCCCCTAGATTTCAGTTCATCCTTTACATGCGACAGTGCTTCATATAATAACCCTATCCAGAGTTACTCTTTATATCTCCACTGTCGAATAAATGTTCGACAAATTTGCACCCGTGGTGCAACCAAATTACGAGTAAATACTAGATATTTATTCCCTCTGATCGTCTCTTCAGATCTTATATAGTGACCCTGTCCAGAACTAATCTTCATCTCCCCCCCCCCCCCACTTAAGTTCGACATCGATTTAAATAATGCTCATGCGACGCGCGCCGATTGTTTTTTTTTTTTTTTTTTCGAGAATTACGGTTCCCTATACATGGATTGGGTTTGGGACTTTGTCTGCAAGGACTATGGTGCATTTTTAGACGTACATTAGTCCTTTTAGTGACCCTTATTTCAGAGCTACAAGTCACAACAGTGTGGTAGGTTGGAGGAAGGAAATTTCACGGTGCCAGACAAAATTTTCAACTGTATTAGCCAGTTTTCTCTGGAGGTGCGAGCGAAGCGCGCCGAGATAAATTTTCCTAGCAAATTTTATGGTTTTTGATATCAATATTTTCCTTCATTAAACATTGCAAAATTTAATCATAATAGGCTATTGACAATTCTCTTATAATTTCTCTGGCTTCGCTTACTTTTGCTCATGTTTTTATTATTTTTAGTTTTTAAGCTCTGGAAAAAAGTGGGGGTCCAAGTACCACCGCTTGCCCCCTCCCCCCGTAATCCCGCCTATGCTTGTATTGACCACAGGTTATGCGATTGCTTTCTTATAATTATTCTTAGCCAAGCAACCTTTACCTCTCTTTTTCAAGTCTAACTCTGTTTTTGAAACAAAATTATGAATTCTGAACAATACGAAGTACTAACTTCAGCTAAATCTGAATAAGGCAGCTCGACTACATTGTGCGTAAGAGGTGAGCTGAGTATACCTCTCTGCTGGATAACTTAGACCAGGGGTCTCCAAACTTTTTTGCTTGGTGGCCCCAGTTTTCTACTCCGGAATCTTGGTGGCCCTCAGATTGACGGGTCGGTGAGAGGAGTTTGATTTGACTTGGTTATACAGTGTTAATAAAGCAGATCACTGGTTCTTAGATTAGAATCACTCCCATTGCTTATTTTCAATGGGAAATTTGGCAATTATTTTTCGCTCCGAATCCTTTTCGCGACCCCTAGTTTGCCGACCCCTGACTTAGACCATGCCGCAAGCTAATTTTTGTTTTCGTAGGATGACGATGGAAAAATCGGTTTTTCAAAAAATTTTAAATTTGTTTCAAAATCATGGTTAGGGTTAAAATTAAAGTTAGGGTTACGTGGACAAGGGATATTTGACCTTTCTTTCATAATCCGGCGTCGGAATTACAAACAAATTAGTCGAAAAGCTGTTATTTTGGAATTAGGGGTGTGACCAATTTCCAAGAAGCTGATTCGTCCATTGGCATGATTCTTCCATTTCCATCCTACGAAAAAAACCTCGCATGCCGCAATGCTCCTTTGTACCTCCTCTTGAGATATCACATGTAGTGTCTACTATATTTTCATTATACCCTGTCATATCTGTGTCTACATCAGATATGTATCCTAAAAAAACTTTGACGATTTCACACTGTTTATTGATCTACAAATCACCATAAAGAGGCAAAAAATCCCCAAGTAATACTACTTACCATCAATTGAGATTTATCTGAACCACGGCTTGCCAGACGTTTCGGTGCGTCATGGACCTCTGTATTGTCTAGAGCGTATAACTCAAGGAACCATAATTGCCACACACATTCAAATGATTAACACGTCAAATGATATCAAAGCAGACTGGCTTCTCCATTCTGGCCTCAGTATTATCTAGCTTATGTCATTGTGCATTTCCGAATTAAACTAAAACATCTCACAGAAAGCCATTAATATTTGACCGTTATAAGTACCTTTTCCCTCAACGGAAGACTATTCCATTAACTTGCATATGATGCGTCTTAGAGAAGGAATCTCTATCAATATCTTCAGATACCTAGCATACAGAAGGTCTTAAGAGTCCTTACAACTACTGTAACCAAATGTAAATTATTGAAAGAGCTCGTTCAATGAAAATGCTTACCCAAAAATATTTTACTTCACGCCGAACCCCCCAAAAACCAGAAAAAAGGGACTGTGGGTGGTGGTAGGGGGCGTAACCTGAATTGCGTTTATCCGCTTGGCCACATCTTTAAAAGCAGAAAAATAAGGGTTAATCCATTTATCCTTGATATTTTTATGTTGAAGCACATAGCAATTTAGCAGTTAAATCCTACAAAAGTCGGCGCTTCGTCCATGTAGTTACCACCTCGGAACTCCATGGTTCGTCTTTGATCACTAGGAATGGCGTAACTTAGGTGGTTTGATAACTTTTGAGATAACCTACAATCCACAATAAAGAGAAAGGGATTAATGTGAATTCTGTAGAATAAGCGTACGGCTTAGATCACGGATGTGCTAGTAGATTGGTGTAGTTCAGGGGGTCGGCAAACTTGGGGTCGCGACAATTTTGAGGGTCGCGAAAATATTTCGGAGGGTCGCGAAAAGGATTCGGGAGAGAAAAATAATTGACAAATTCCTCATTAAAAATAAGCAATGGGATTGATTCTAATCTAAGAACCAGTGATCTGCTTTATTAATACTGCATAACCAAGTCAAATTAAACTCCTCTCACCGACCCATCAATTTGAGGGCCACCAAGATTCCGGAGTAGAAAGTTGGGGCCACCAAGCAAAAAAGTTTTGGAGACCCCTGGTGTAGTTAAAGCCAGTTCAATTGTCTAAGTATACAGTATCATAGCTTTCCTAAATGGCAAGAGGAAGCCCTCTTTCACACACTACATATTGTAAGGACAAAATTTAATGAAGACCTAACCACTCCTTACAAGAAAATTAGACCAAACCTTCCAATAACATAAAGACGTGTGCATTCCTCAATAAAAAGCTCATCAAACACGTACATAGTATTACCAAGAAGTTTCTGTGAAGAGTCAGGGGCCAAAGGTCCTGAACATTTAGTACCTTGAAGTAGTTTTCGTATGTTCTTCTTCAAATCCCATCAAACCATACAGAAGAACAGTGGAGGAAGCAGGGGTAACTTAACCATAATCAGTCCTCCTACCACCACCCCCAGCCCCCAAACTTCACAGTGAAAAGGCACCCTCTCCTTTCGCTTTTCAACGTTCGACAAATATCCATCGTTCCCTGAACTTTAAAAGGAAATATTGCTTTTGTTTTACAGAAAATTGTCATACTTTTTGAACCAATATTAATAGATACAGAATGATAGACAATTCAAAATAAGGCAGTATGGTAGCCTTCTTTTCAAGAAATAAGGCTCTCACAGGAACTATTTCGGTTATTTGTTGCACAAAAGTAATTTGTTCACCCAAAGTTTCAAAAATTCAAATGATGCAACGTCTGTGACTCTTGTAATGCATAGTACTTTGAGGAGATCAAGCTACTGCTAGAGTTTATTACTTAGACTGAATGGTTTGATAATGATTTAAGGTATTTTCTTTGCATGCCATTTTGTTGCATTTTAAACACAATATTTCCCTTTAACTAAAGAGGGACAAAAAGTTGTAAAGGAGATCAAAGAACCGTATTTTATGTAGACAACAGTTTAAGGTCGATAAAATCTTTAGATTGCATGTAGTCAGCTTAGGTGTAGGATGCGGGGAGGGTCTGGGTGGCAGCTTCCCTAAGCCAGCAGCCAAAAGGGGCAGGGGTGGCGCCCCTAGAAATTTTTCGGGAAGAAAATTCAAACTTACCATTGTCTTAATGCACTTAAGTATGCCCCCTCCCCAAAGCTATTTCGTCCCCTCCACTATCGTGTCTAGCTACGGGCCTGGCTCTCCCCCAGCAAAAAATGTCGATTTCAGGGTAAAATTTTGGTCATAAAGTTTGTCAATTTGTTAAAAGTTCAGAGTAAAATATTTTCTTCCCCTTCCCCTTCCGTTAAATGTCTTCTCTTGGAAGTCAGGCATGGAGGAGCATGCAAGGGTAATGACAGCAACAAACAAGGAAAAACTGATGTTCCCAAATTGCTCACATGCATCCATAGCCGTCCTTAGACCCGGTCTTTGTATAAAGAAGGCAGTTATTTTACTTCTGGAGAAACGTGCTTAATCAATTACTTAGTTCTATTGTAAGGAAAACTGTTTTCCTTCGGAATCGACTTATGTAAGGTATTTGTATATAATGTCAGAAGAAGGAGAAGAACGAGCAGGAAGAGGAGGGGCAAGGGGCAGGAGGAGGGGGAGGGGAGGGGAGGGGAGGGCGACGACAAACCCGTGATTCATTATTCCTGGTTTATCGAGCAAACTTATTCATCTGGAGGGTCAAAGGGGAGAGGAAGGCCGGCAGTAACACAATTGCAAGCATCAAGTAGTGGGAGTAGCTTTTTGGGCACCGACTAATTTGGGGGGGGGGGGGAGAGCGCTGTATTACCGGTCTCGGGAATGGCTGCTGGTATTATTGGGTGAGAGAATTAGACATTCCACCAAGCAGGCTTCTACAAATTTTTCTTTCATTACTTGTCCATCGGGCTAGCTGTTCTCTTAGTCTACTTGTCCGCATGAATATCTACTTGTCCACTTTAATACGCCTTTGAACTCCTGTGTGGAGGAGACTTTGCAAGGGTACTTGCCCGGCGGGCTATGATATTGAAGAATGCACTTGCCCAAGTAAGTTTTTACTTGTCCCGGACTGTCGGGCGGGGGATTTGTCGAAGCCTGCACCAAGTTCTAATAAACAGTCACTGATTCAGAGTCTTATCGCTTATAGCTTTCACAGTTTCAGTTTATTCTCTTTTCATCCTCCGAAGAGGTATTAGAGCCACTAAAAATAAAATTAGTAGAATTATTTTCATTCTACAAAGATCTTCAAAAAGAGAGAAAAATGAAAAAAGCAAATTAGATGAAAACAGAAAAAATGAAAGAAAAAGTGCAAATTATCTCGGCCCTAACAATAGACTTAAAAGCTACTCTTAACTTTTAACAAAACAAACTTAACAGAACAGTTTGTTACAATTGATAATGTAGTAATTGACCGATAATGTATCAAAAACCGATAATGTAGAAAAATTGACCGATAATGTATCACTAACCGATAATGTAGTTAAAATTGGCCGATAATGTAGTAACTTTTTAACCGATAATGTATCACCTCAAAACCGATAATGTAGTAAAAAAATTTTAACCAATAATGTATTACCATTTGAGTAAAAGTTACTACATTATCGGTCAATTTTTTAACTACATTATCTGTTAGTTATACATTATCGGTCAATTACTACATTATTGCTTGTAACACAGTTCAATACGTAATTGCCTTACGAAAGCATTTTTTTGAACCTATGTTTTTCCTATTACCATAATCTACCTCTTACCTCGTTTTGTATTTGCAACATCAATTGTCACTGATTCCATAACTAAACTTGATATATACTTTACCTGTGACTGTGAGACCTTCGTAAACATGACTTCAGACATGTTTGCAGACAGGGAAGATGTTAAATTAATGAAACCAAATTGCATTTAAAGTTGTTGATCGTTTTGCTATTCAAATGCTCTATTCTCGTCACTGAAGAAAAAGAGGAGCAAACGTTCACCATGTTTTATAAGCTGATAAGAGCAGTGTCAGGTTAATCTGAATAATATTTTTTGCCCCTGGATACTGCCAGTGCATTTCTGTACTAAAAAACTCGACAGTTTTCCGGGGGATTATTCGAACCCACTCTTCGAACTAGCACCCAGAAAATTTCCAATTAACAATAATTGCTTGGGAGAGATGTAAATTGGAAACTTTCAAAAGTGGGTTGATAAAGTAATTGGTTTTTTACACGGTTCAAAAGGTAAACTTGTTTCATTCGACTCAAGAGACAAGAAGGAGATTCAAGACTGATGCGTTTACTATTCCTGTCATTGCAAACACTTCAAGCTTTAACTATTAGCTCATTTTTTTCGAATTTACAGGAAACGGAATTCATTAACGGATTTTGTTCATAAACAACTAAATTAAAACGGATAGACTTAAACAACTGAAGAAGCAGGCCTAATTATGACAATTGACATCCAAAGCGCGTACGTTGGAGTGGCCTGTTTCCGGTTGACCGAGAAAATTTGAATCACAGTGAATTTTAACTCTTCGACAAAGTTTTATAGTCCACACTGCTTTGAGGACTGAATTTAGGTCGAAAGTTGTTCATTTCTAAACTAATTTTATTGAGGTGAGGGCTTATTGCAAATGAGTTATTTCTTACAAACACAGCTATCATAAGCGAAGAGTTGTTATCAAACGCCTATACCTACACTGTCAGGCATGGTGCCTACAGGCGCGGATCCAGGTGGGGCGCACCCGACGTACGCCCCCCCCCCTTTTTCGATGACCAACGATTTTTTTTTTCTTTTTGCCTCATAGATATGGAAAGTATGCTTCGCAGATGCTGGGAAATCGCATCTAAGCGCATCTACTACTCAAAATTTCTTTGGGAAGGATCCCCAACCCCCCCCCCCCACCGTGGCTTCCCTCGCTCGTCGGCCTTTGGCCGACGGTGTGTGAGCCCCCCCCCCTTTCTCAGAATCCTGGATCCGCGCCTAATCTACTTATGGATATGGAGACAAATCGGGACGCAAGTGTGATTCGATATCAAAGATATTATAAGCATAGTTTACAAATTCATATACCAGCACTGTTACGGAAATTGACTCTTCATGGAGACACAAATATCGGGGCGGAGTGTCAATTTGACATGCGATCTGCGTACGGAAATAAGAACGCCTTACAAGTACAGAAAATTCCATTGTTAATACAGGTTAGTGTGCGTGCACTTTTACACCGCGTTCTATACGCGCAGTACATATTTCTCTGTCTACAATCTGAAATACTTGACGCACACTTTTGCGCTCTAGGGAGACAAACGCTCTGGTTGATTTCCCGTTGCGAACACGTAGGAAATTAAACGCGCATATAAAAGTGTGTTACCTAAAGATACCATAGAAACTGCCCAATGAATAAGTCAATGTGCGTTCATGTTCAAGTGTACTTATGTGGAATGCCGCCAGGAAAAAATTAACTTCTTCTTGTAAGTGGAATTTAGTGAGGAGAGATACTTCTTATATTTATAATGTTTCGAAACAACAAATAATAATACATTTGTAAGACATTCATTTGCCTGTATGTTTTCAAAACGAACGAACAGTGATCAGCACTTCCGCCCGATATTTTGGCTCCATGGGGAGTCAACGCGCCATTTTAAGTTTGGACTCTATGCCTATATTTCTTGTTCGATATGCCTGCCGTATAGACCTTATGCATTGACGTCACGCTACATCATTTTGGAGGCAAAGCAATGCAACACATGGCGCGCACGCAGTAGACTTCGCACGTCTTTGTGGTCAAGACTTACGCGCGTATGATTTGTGCATTTGTTGGTGTAACTTGCAATGACACGCGCTTGCCTCCAAACGAGTGAACACATTCTGCTCTGTGACGTCATATGCGTAAGGTCCAGAGAAATCCTAAGCTTTAGCTGGAAGGCGCGTCCCACAGTAACAAAATGCAGCGCACTGGAGGGTCACGTGCCGGGGGAATGTAATTGTATGGTTCAAGTATTAGTCTTATACACCCACAGCTGCTTGCGTAACCGACTATATATATATATATATAAAAATAGTTAAACACGTATCCTCCAAGTAAATGCAAGAAAATGTGCGAAAATATAGAGTGCCTTTCAAATCCAACTGGTTTATTAATGCTCAGGATATTTCGACACCTTCCTGGTGTCTTTATCAACTGTATAATAAATTGAATATAAACATCAAACAATGAGATTGCGTCTTGGGTGGGCAAAGCGTCTACTTAGTTAAGCGTTTACGGTGCTATACTGCGCGTTCTTAACGTACATAGTGAAACGCGCCACTCAGTTACCGTGACGCCGGAGCGTATACAAGGCGGTTGCCATAGAAGGTATACTTTGTAAACGCAATGGTTGCTAAGTTGTACAAATTTATTACGTGACATGACGTCACAGAAAAGAAATGAATTCAAAGCTTAACTTAATTACAATTTGTACAAAGAAAAGTGAATAACTCCACAAAATTGTATGGTGATCCTTTAAATAATAGTATATATATATATATATATATATATATATATATATATATTCTCCTGAATGAGTAACGCGTTGTTTTCAAGTGAGCGCCATAGGAACTAACCCACGCTCAGCGGGAAGACCGCGTACTGCCAGGGCGACCACAAGGTCAAGTTTCAAGTTAAACTAGCAGCGAATTGTCTCGCGATGCTCGTATTATGATACTTCGAGAGTTATTTTTTTGGCCGTTTCAAGTCATAATGCACCCTGGATTCGGTCCTGAGCTGTAATAAGAAAAATTTTGTTAATCAAAGGCTGTCGGTACATTGGTGTAGCTGTGTAGGTAGGCCTTTTTCGAGGGGTAGGCATTAGCCTATGCAGATTTTTTCCGGGGGTGTTGGGGTATAAACTCAGTAATAAGAAAATGTCAAACAAATTACTTAAAGTCATTAGCGTTATAACATGGTCAATAGTTTCGGCTTCAGAATGTTAACAAAGCCATGGGGTTGAGCACTTGCATAATTAGAGGAAATGGTCACTCAGTCAGACATTTGCATTATCAAAGCTAATATAAAAACCGGCAAAGAATGTTTTTCACTTTACCAGGGAAAATACCTATCAAGGCGGGGCACTCGAGAAACTTCCTCAAACAGAAACATATCCTTCTTGTAAATTCAGAAACCTTTCCACACCTACTAACCAGTTACTTTAGTTTATTTTGGAAAAATAATTTTCCATCCAGTTTCATAGGGGCGCCCCAAGCCCCCCCCCCCCGTAGCTATACGCCACTGCTTTGAATAGGCAAACAGCTTTCATCTTTATTGCAAGATGCAGAACATGCCCTCAAACCGTAACACAATATTGTAAAGCTGAGTCCTGATTTTATCATGTGTCCCATAGACCGTTACAAAAGTTCTTTATAGGCCTATTTAAGTTTGTCCAAATGAAGGAAATTTTCGCCCAGTCATAGACCATTTTGTGCGCGGGAAGGGGACCCGGCCTACCTCATGCGGATGTACCGTAAGCAACCTCGTTAGTAGGTCATAGTGATTGATAAACCTCCCCTTTTGACCTTCATCCTCACCATTTTATGTACAGTAACAAAAACAAATTTTGCTGTATCGTCTCTGCAGTTTTGTGAACAAACTGTTTGGGCCGCGTACTTCTTCATATGCTTCAGGTAAGTAAAGTCGGAAGTTAGCAGAGAGAACGCTTTTGTAAAATCCCAAACTACTTGACTCTAGTTCTGCCGTCAGGCTTGACCAGCATTCATTTGCAATAGCATCCACAACGTTCCCACGTACGCCAAGGAAAAACAACGCTCCGTACGCATACGCAGAATCTGGGTGAATAAAAATATTACAGCTCCCATACAACTACATTCCCGCGGCACGTGACCCTCCAGCAGCGCACGGTTTAACGCGCGTCTTTGCATTGACACGCTCCTTCCAGCTAAAGCTTAGGATTTCTCTGGTAAGGTCCACTGAACTATATGCTAGGACTAGGAAGGATCATTCCACAATAATGTTATGAAGCCATCATGGAGGGTCACGTGATGTAGGTTAGCTTACTCAAGTTGGTTCCACCGCCGTAGAAACGCGTATCTAGAAGTGAAAACGATGGCAATGATGTACATACTAACGAGCCGTAGCGGGCCGTAGCGGACCTTAGCGTCCCTTCGGCCTCTTGGACGCTAATTTGCCTGCTATCACGCGTTAGCATGCACGCTATTGTTCCGAGGTAAAGTTGCCTCAGCAACTTCATGAAAAAGCCAACATCACAATAGCCGTATAACATACAGACACCAAAAGCTCATCGTGTAGGAGGCCTCGAGACACATCATTGGCCAAAATGCATCCGTGTATGTGCGCGAGGGCGTGTTAGCTTTCCTTCATGCTCCTTTTTGTTTTTGTGTCAAAAGGACTCTCGTTCGACGTGTTGTACATCTGTGCACATGTATGGACAGTCGGTAACAAGCGTGCCTACCCTGTGTACTATTCAGTGACGGTGCTATCGCGAATGTTACGCAGTCACCGCGTCTCGACGCACTAATCGAATGGGGTCACACACGCTGTACTTCGAACAGGCAGGACCACTCCTAAAATGAAGAAAAGTTTGTTAAAAACAATATTTTGGTTACACAATCTATTTCTAAAGATACCCCACTGAGTTTATTACAACAAAAACACTAGAGACGTAATGTGTACAGTAACAAAGGTTTGCTTTGGCGTGTTCATCAATGGCTCTGCGTTACATTACTTTTGCTTCTAGATACGCGTTTCTAGGGCAGTGGAATCGCTTGAGTAGCTAACCTACATCACGTGACCCCCCAAGTCGGCTTAGTTTCGAGACGTATTCCACATTGACGTGCGTCCTCTAGTTATATAGCTCAGTGATAAGATCTATTCGGCGTTCTGCGTACAAAACAGGCACGCATTACGGCAAATGAAGTCGCTTGAATAACTTAGCGCGCGTGCGTGTGTGTGGCATTTGCTGTTGTATGCAATCAGCATTTTTGATGCGCATTACTGCGTGCTCAAAATGGGTTAATAATAGACCTTATTCAGACCATTTTACAAATAGGAATTACAAAGGATTATGGGATAGAATTTTAGTATGAGTCGA
The DNA here is from genome assembly GCA_029531755.1 of Holothuria leucospilota. Classification (NCBI taxonomy): domain Eukaryota; kingdom Metazoa; phylum Echinodermata; class Holothuroidea; order Aspidochirotida; family Holothuriidae; genus Holothuria; species Holothuria leucospilota. The sequence goes on along the minus strand of CM055968.1, from coordinate 21,900,282 downwards.
TTCTGGCCACAGTAAAATGCCATTGAGAAAATCGACACATACCAAATCTCTATCCCACAATCCTTTGTACTTGCTATCTGTTCTTTTTTCTTAGTCCAGTTGTTCAATGTTTACACAGTCATATAAACTAACATAGTGCAAATATTGTTGGAGGTTACAAAAACTATTCAAATTTCATTGCAATACCTTCTGAGTAACTCCTTTACCAAACGCGGATAAATGGTTCAGGAGGTCAGAAATCCCTCGTCGGTGACACACTTGTTCTATCTTTCCAAACAGGTACAATATAAAAACAACCGTTTGCCAAAAAGTTGATTTTAAATGTAAAATTCCTAATTTCTGAGATCGTTAGTAAAGTGTATATATAGCAAGTATTTCTCTAATCTCCCAGGGGGTGGTTCACAAAGTTGAATGTAATATCACTTTAGAGGAGATGGAGACGAGACAAGGGAATTTTAGCCCCATCATGACATCGCAATTATTTTAGATTCCGGAATCCAACCCTCAAAAACACATTTTTCGCACCAATTATGTTGACTAACATTTGTAGCTCCGGTATCTGAGTATGGGAGAAAGGGTTGCGCAATGCACAATCAAAATCCATGAGGAAAGTGGTGAAAGTCTCTTCCCTCAATTCACCCAGAGAGGTGGTAGTGCATCTTAATACCTTCTCCATGATCTTAGAAACAGGATTTTTTTCAGTTGCGAAGGTTTTGTTGAAAATTTAGCTTTGTTGGAAATGCAATCGTAACCTGCTTTCCTCTTTTTATGCCACCAAAAGTCTTATGAAAACTTGACCTTTAAAAGGTCGATTTAAACCGGTACTGCCATATGAGCCTTTGGGCGACCGAAAATTGTATGTTTTGATTTTTAGTTTACCCATGGATGAAGTCATAAGTTAAACAAGTGCACTGTAATTGAAAAGGGGTTTTAAGGGAAAATGCAGTCACCCCAATCAGAGTTAGCATGCCCCGTCACTCTAGTTCATAAATGGTCTATTTTGATCATGTGACAATGTCTGTGTTACTGATTGTGAAATTCAAGGAGAATTTTTCCTTGTTTTACCTATTGTTTGTAATAGTTATGTTCAAAACGTCTTCAGAGGTGCTTGTAATGCAATAAGAGGAGATTTGCAAGAGTTTGCTGATTTTTCAAAGCAAATTTTGGGGCGACTGCCTATTGCCTAAGTGATATTTGTGATATAACACTATCAATGCTGGCACCAAAATGTTCCCGATGGGAGGGCGTGGGATTTGCAGTGGGCTCAACAGAAGGGTCATAAGCGGTGATTAGGCGTCAGCATGCATGGGTGCAACAGCATATGCACGGTTAGATACATTTGGTGAGGTCTACTCCGCCCTTCAATTTGCCCCACTTTCACCACTCGCTTTCTCTTTCGCTCCCTTTGTTCACTGACCTCCCAGACGAAACCGCCTCCCCCCCCCTGCCCAGAGGCAGAAATAAACTCGCCCCCTTCACTGACGCTACTCTAGTATCAATGATCTGCTATGGAGAGAAAGATTCAGTGTCGGAAATCCAGTGAAAAGGCAACACGTTGCAAAGTTGAACGGTATTTGAAGGGGATTGCTGTTCTACAATGGTAATAATATCATCAGTAGCAAAGCCCGGATTTTCTTCGTGGATGCTGGATTTTTAAACCTGCATGACACAATATAAGCAGATCGCCATGATCAGTTGGGACTCGGTGTATAAACAAACGTGTGCCTAGAATACCGCCTACATTATCGGAATTGATACTGTTCATGCCTTGTTACTGCCTCGAACCCCCTCCCATCCCACCCCCACTTCCACTACCACCACTGTGGAAAAACTATGGCTTCAACGCATTTTAAGCAATTTTAAAATTTTGACTGACAACCTTTTGAGGCCTCAGGCTGCATGAATCCCTCACCCCGATAGGCCACTGAATTAGTAAATCAGTGTATTTACCTTTTATATTACACATTCCTTTAACAGTTATAAGTTTAGTGGTACATTAACTTTGGACTTAAACTGCAATGGAAACCCCTCAAAGTACCAATTGCTGAATAAACTATGCCTTTCTAAAGGGTTTTTATGAAATTAAGTCTAATTAAAAATAAAATAAAATTTGATTTAAGATATTGATATTGGTCTAAAAACCCTGACTGAATGTCAAATTCAGCTTGATAAGATCAATTTTAGTTTAATGCACCTATAAACTATTTGAACTCGGAGTAAGATCTTTGCAAAGCAATTAACAAAAGTAAAAAGAGATTACAAAACCCAGACAAATGCCGCTTTTAATAGTTTAGAAGAGTTTTATTATACATCGTAGAATATCATATTCATATGTCACACCAGCTGATGCTTTGTAAGAACCATTTTTGGGTGGATTTCTTAGAGGGAGCCAAACACTCGTTGAACTCCGTGAGTTCAACGTTTTAAGGGACTTACAGCCGGAGGGGGTATGGTAGGTTCGAAAGACTCCCCCCTTTTAACCCCCAAAGTTTTATAAGCCTTGTGAATGAATAGTTGGGTTTGTTATTTGAGAGGTTAACTGCACCTAATTGAAGTTTTCAAGTCACCTCAATTTTGGAAATCCTACCAAGGCCTCTGGTTTCATACGTTTCTTTGTCTGATGCTTTTTCGGACTCCATACCGTGATAACATAGCAGGGGGCTCGAAAGTGAGTCCCCCACAGGTGAATGAATCCTTTGATTGTTGGTCTGCGAGGTTTGCAGGGTGCAGTTACGGAGCTCCCTGTGTAGTGTTAGGGGCGTTTCACTTCGAATAATCCAATTAAGGTCTGCACAATATTTTGAAAACAATGAGCTTACTTTTGTCCATCAATCTAACTTCGTAAAATCCAACTTTCAGGCCCCCGCCTCGCGCACACTCCTTCCTAAGGCAGGCCCCGCTTTCACGTCTCTAGGAATTAGGCTGCATGCTTCGCAAATGCATCATGGGTGGTTTCAACGGGCACTAGCCGCCCTCTTTGTCATTTATTGCTGAAGAAAATGCTGGAAAAATATTTGTCATAATTATAATTTTAAGGCACCCAAAGCCTTATAAATCACATACTGGGACTTATTTTTTTCCAAATTTTCCCGTCAAGGCCCCGGATCCGCCGCTGTAGATGCACCTTCGATGTAATAATGTTAGGGCTCCCCTTGGTGGTATATCTGTTGCGCAGCATGAGTGGATTTATCGTTTTAAAGCCCAATGCAACCCTAACCATGGTCTGTCCTCCTCACTCACAACCCCTTCCTTCTCCTGAATCTTTAAATCGTTAGTGCAAATTACGCTAACAAAAAATGTGAGTTTTATTTTGTTGCTCGCTAAAGCGCATCCACTGCCATTTATCAAACGGCTAATTCTAATGGTCACAATTTTGTAAATACCCAAGAGCCTCCGGGGCTTTCCCCCATGGACCCCACCAGGTACCCTACGGGGGGCACCTGGACTCCAACGATACAGGGGAGCGTTTCACCTTACCAAAACTTCTCCAGCACCACTCAGTCCTTCATACTGGTGTGCCCCTCCGGAGCAACGTTCTACCCCACTTGGAGAAGTCTGGCCACGCCACTGCTTGGACTTGCATTCAGATTCTTCAAAGCAAAGATTTGAACTGAAGCTCGAATTAAAAGAAGTTGACTACATCTCTAAGGAAAAAAGGCAATAAACTTTTCATTAAGTGCAATAAGTTTCATTTTGGTTTAATTTGGAATCAACAACGTACTCTGTGCGAATGTACAGTTGAAGGTATTTTCAAAGATTCACGCTAAAATTTGAACCACAATTATACCATCGCGGCAAAAGTTCTAAACTTGATTATGCCTGTGAGGGAAAATTAACGCTGTGCAGTGACAGGTCTGATACAATGTAAAGTAGTTAATTCTTGCTTTGCATTTTAATCTTTTACCTCTATATCAAAATGTCCCCTGATAAGTTAACTTTAAAGGGCAAACACAGTCCCCGAGAATCCCTATAGGCTTACGGTGGGACTGAGGACTACAGCCCTCCCCCCATTCGGACAGAAAAACTTCTGTTTGGGGGCATAATATATGCCATTTTCCGTCCAACGTGCTCTAAATTTTGGGCAGAACTGTTCACCTGTTATCCCCTTACCTGTCCCCACCCCCCACTCGTTGAAAGTGGCCAGAACGCTTATGGGTATCCTTATTCAAGTATGGCTACTTTTAATGATGTGACAATATTTTTGTTATTGAACTGTTAAATTTATACAGAATAACTCCTTGGTTTAACTTTAAGTCGAATTCATGTACTCCATTATCCAGTGGCGCCGCCAGGATTTGGTGATTGTGGGGGGGGGGGCACCACAGATGACGTGGTGATGTCACCTCAGTTAAACCCCCAAAGTCTGCGTAAATTGTACCTTTGTTATGCGTTCCTGCGATTGTATACAGCAGTGGGGGGTCCTTCCTTTGTCACTACATAAAGATGTCGTCCTGGGTAGGGGTTCCCCTCCCCTTTGAGAATTTTTTGTAAATTTAAGGTAGCTTAGAAGCAGAATGGTTCATTGGAATATGTTTGGAACTGATCATACATGGCTGGAAAATGTCTATAAACTGATAAAGGGCGGGTCACACTACAGCGATTTTAAATCCGAATGATCGGATCCGAATTTTTTCTAAATCGGACCAATAGTTTTTATTCAGACTTTTTTCTAAAGATGGTCACACTATATCAATAACTGATTCTAGTTTGTCTCGCGACAAACTGTTCTGCTACCATTATATAACTTATACCGCTCAATAGAGCGGTATTTGTTCCTAAATCAATCCGATTTTTGCACGCGTGTCCTATAAACGAGTTCTGCCGATGTGACGTCACGAAATAATTAGTTTACATTTCATTCTCGTAGTCCTCTGATGCAAATCATATATTTACATAGGTTTGCAAACTTTTGGCTCTTTCCGACCAGGGGTGAAAAAGCTTTTAATTAAAACTCACAAAAATCGGACCGTAATCCTGTCCGAAATCGCTTTAGTGTGACCTGCGCTTAGTTCGTGAATTCTAATTTTTAGTTAGGTGAAAAAGGGGAGTAGGCCTTTGTTGTCTAAGAGAAGGGTATGTTGTCAACAAACCTCCTGAAGCCCACCTTTTGGCTACCTTACTGCCTTCAATTCGGGGAAGGTTTTTACCCCAAAATAAGTGCATGGAGTCCACAGAAATATTCTTGGACTTTTTCGAATCTTCCCTTTGCTTCATTGTGCATTACAAAAGGGGATCTAAGGCTGGCAGACACCGGTATAGGGCCACCTGGAAGCTCTGGATTAATTACATAAAATGGGACACTGACATGATACTAATTACCCGAAATCCAAACCATACTATAGAGCAGTGGTCCCAACCTTTTTAGACATCTTACACCCCTAGGTAATGATGAGTTATAACGGGGCACCCTGTTAATTAACACTATCTAAAGCGGAGCGCCACCATCAGTTGGCGCGGAACGTCCAATAAAAAACTTTGGGGGCTAATACGCCCCCTAGATTGCAGGGGATTGCAGGGGATTGCAGGGGATTGCAGGGGATTGCAGGGGATTGCAGGGGATTGCAGGGGATTGCAGGAGATTGCACTTCCCATGTCTTCTTACTTAGTAAGAAGGCATGCAGTTACTAGTTACAATGCATAAAAATTGCATAATCTTGATTTATTTATTTATTTAATTATTTATTTATTTATTAAATCTTATGCTGGCACCCCTAGAGAATTTTCTGGCACCTCTTGGTGCCACGGCACCTTGGGAACCACTGCTATAGAGTATGATGCCGAGCACTTTACAACTGTGGTATTTTTACTAAGTTTGAACGAACATCCAGACGAACAGCTTCCAGCAATGGGGAATGGAAGGGAGAGTATAGGTGCAGGGAGGTGATATTAGACCTCCCAGAAAGGTATAGCAAAAGGGGTGAAGGACAAACAAGAGCGTTTCAGAATGTTTTTTCGTCGTAAGCATATTAACAATCACCATCTATACCGATAATGGCTGCTAGTGAAGCGCTCGGTAAACATTTTTGAAAAATTTACAACGGCAAATACGTACTTTCAACACTCTACGTCATGCTACAAATTAGATTGAAAGATCCCATATCAATGCGAGGCCCCTACAGAGGTTGGAGATGTACTTCTATTTTTTGAAAAGTGTTGTTATCAGAATAGTTGCATGTATTATTACCTTAATAATGGTCATGAGATGGAGTGTAAATCGTGATGAATGCGCGCGAAGCGGGCCGAAATTTTTCATTAAATAAGATTTCCATGACAAAACCTGCATTCAGGCTCTGCATCGAGACACTTTCAATTCTCCAACAAACCTATATGCCAATCACACAGTCTTTTTCTTGAGAATTCGTAAACAGCTTTCAACTTTTGCTGCTGTGCTTCTCCGGGAGTTGCTACCGGAAGATATTGATAATAAGAACAATTTTAAGGTAAGGTTTGAAGTGCGCGGAGCGGGCGAAAATTTTGATAGTTTGAGAACCATTTGTGATAGAAAATGTTTACAATAGATCCATCACTCTGTCGAAAACACACCTTACCCTACCTCTACAAATATCTATAGCTTTTTGGCATCATTTTAAAATTTTCAAAAAGTTCTTAAATCGATTGGGGGGGCGGCATGCGTCCCTCATGCTCCCCGTGCCGACGCCACTGCTGTTATCAACAGAAAAAGATGAAGAAAAGTATTTAAAAATGGATGAAATTTCTTTAGTCCTTCGTAAAATTTGCATCTTTAAGAAAGTATCTTTAAGAGTAAATGCACTCACCCCAATTTGAATAAGCGCGACCTCTCTGATGCACCACATAGCTTAATTGATGTATGTTTCTTGTTTATGTCACAACATTTTGTGTTACTGTATTATTACATTCGTGTAAGATAAGTGAAACCAAGGAGTTATCTCCTGGAATAAGACATTTGAAAAATTAAAGTAATGTTCCAAAATGAAGGTGAGGCGAATCTTTATCTTTTACATTCTGAAACTGTAATTTTATATGACTCGCAAGATGAGTAAGAGATTATTTTCATCTGTCCACCTTAAGCTTTAAATCAAGGTACTTGTACTCCCTTACCTTAGCATAGGCTGTCACGTCCTGTCTATTAAAGAGGAATTTTCATGATCCCAGACAGTTCCAATTCTCCCAACTATGCAACTTTTAGCTCCTCCCATAACTGTATGAAGCTCCTCCTTGTGCAGGAATAAACCCGTTTAATTGCTTAAGGCCATGTCCTGGTGAGCATACAAGGCTGTAAAATGTAATAAAAGCACCCTCTCTGCCTTGAGTGAAATGTGAGCTACTCTTCATCTTTCAGAATTTCAAACTTTGATGTCAATTAAAGAGCAGTCACCAACTGAGAATTTTTATATCCCCACACTAAAAATATACTTTGGGGTGATGACTGTCTTTAAGTTTTCCTTAAATCGATAATTTATTCATACAATTAAGTGTGGGATAACTAGTCGAAAGCACTGTAAAACACTGTTCAATATTTTATTTATTTTTTTTCCTTCTGAACGCTCGAGATACTTTCCATATTCATATCGCTAACATCTGTCGTGCTCGTGTGTAACAATATTATACACCAAAACAATACCTTTTCACACAACTGTCAACACTGCAAATTGTCATTACCTGACGATGTGACCCACATTTCATGCAATATTCGTCTAGTATAGCCACATAAAAACTGGTCTGGCATAGTAACATATGCTATGGTCCTTACATTGTCCAAGAAACCTTGCGACTTTAATTCCCAAAATGTTACGAAGATTAAAAACGACCTAGTTTTGAGATGTTATTTTTTTTTTTTTTTTTTTAGGGACTTCTGATAAGTCTCGTATCCCTTCAGATCCGTAAATCCTTAAATCAGTAATTTTTCCAGATTTTCTCCTGCAATTGAAAACAGCCAGCGGGACTTTCCTCAAAAAGTAATCACGTGATATGGAAGATGTCAACCAATTGTCTGCATTATACAAGCTACCTGAGGTGATGACCAATCAGTGTATTTGAAAGTTTCCTGATGTTTGACTAAGGAATACATGTCCTACTTTCGAGTCTTTTGATGTCCTTTCCATATCTCTCTCTACCTCTGATATTGTAATTACAAATTTCATAAGAGCTTGTACCCAGTGACATATACACGTACCATCGTTGAATACATGTTGTAAGTTTACTATTAAGATTGCGAAGAGATTCACTTTCCTGAAGTCATTCAAACAGCCGTTGTTGCCTGCACTACCTTGAGCTGTCTGAGGGTTTTTTGTTACGTCCCGTGTCTTTTCTGGATAGTAAGTCCTGTCAGTAGTAGTTTCAAGTTTTCGTTTACAGTGTAAGATAGCCCTCGGGACTTTTCTTAAAATGTTTTCCACAGTGTAGTGACGTAGGGGGACGAGGCAGGAGCTAGGGGAGTTTGGGCAAAACACATCTCTCGGGCAGCTTTTCTGTAAAAACTTTGGCAATTTTCTGTAATGGTGTTTTTCTCGGGCAAAAACAGTTCAGCCCTCTTGAAAATATTCCGTAGGCCTACACCATGTGTAGTACTGAAGAATGGTAACTATTAAAGGTCGTGTGACATGCCACCAAACAGATTTATTTCTCTTGTCAGTTAAAGAATTAAGTCCTCCAATGACAGATCTGTTGGAATTATTTCAATATCTTTTACTGTTCTCAAACTATACTTCTTCAAAGTTTGATGGTTTCTGAAGAAACTCATTGCCTATGCAAAAATAATGATGTGGAGTGTTACACAGTGTTAAAATTTGTTTTGTTAACCCTATATAAACTATCTCTTAATTACTGATCAGATAGATTACAGTTTGTTGATTGATATCAATGTTTCTGAAGGAAAAAATATTAACTTTCATAATTAACCCCTCAGGGGATACCGATGCTACCCGTGTCCTTGAAATTAAGGTTGAAAAAACAAAGGCTAACATGAGCCATCTATGGTATGTCCATCTTTCGATGTCATATATTTGCATATTTAGCTCATGTTTATTCATGAAACAATTGTGAAATAGAAATGACTCCGTAAAATGGTCAATATCTGATGGATTTTAAAGGAAATTGCGGCTGTTTTCTGGATATTTAATGCTTATTACATCAAAATATCCAACTATGTTATTTTCATGTCACACGACCTTTAATAATGGCAACATGGAGACCATGGTTGTTATTTGACAAAAAGCAACTCCCTGATGAAGGCCATCTACTACTGTCATATCAAGGAGCTGCTATGTGATCAATAGCAACTCCCTGGTCATATCAAAGTGACCAGGGCTACCTCCAAAAGGAAAGACCAGGGGATTAGGGTGGGAGTTTAATGCCCTCGGTCAGAGGAGGAGAATTGGAAAAACTATTTTCCTTTTCTTCCTGTTTAGTCGCATTTGTGTTGTTAGGGGGAATTGAAAGGTCTACCTGGGGTGATCTTTCCATCGACAAACCCACATACACGCTTGCGAAGCCATTATTTCGTGCATTCTGAGTTTGGTTCTTTCTTACTTCTATGGTCTCCACCAAAGTTGGAATTTGATATAGCAGTAACACATGCAACTCGTTTAGCCTCTAATGTAAATGTCAGAAAAATTTGAAAATCCGAGCTGTTTATAGCCTTAACCAGCTGCAGTGAGGCTATCCCCAGTCATGAAATGCAGATGAAACGCAAATTGCATCCACCTGCAAAAACTGCCTATTAATTTTATCGTATTTTTACTGCCGTAAATAGCAAAAGGGGCCTATGTGAAAGATAATTTATCACGAGATGTCATTCTCGATTCACTGTATGGTGTGATCCCCGTCATCTAGTTGATAATTAGGCCTAACTCATGGTCACCGATCGAGAGACTAGATCGTTATTCCTAAAAATGTAATCCTCAAAGGGATAACTGTTTACTGTTTTCGTTTGTTCTCTTATACTTAACTGTTACCACATATTAGGAGGATCACTTGAATTATCATGTATGCTCACGGAGATACAGTGAGGTCAAACTTTTACTGTACTTTAATTTTGCTATGAGTTCAATTGCACTGTGTACACCAGTTGTGCGATTAAATATATTTTGAGCAATTATGCAAAAGATGAAAATCAGCCAGAGCTTTAGCTGGGTCCACTGACCTAAGCTAAATCCTAGCCAGTTTCGATGCAAGTGACCCCTCTTTCAAGCCACATTCGTGTCCTGTCCCACTCTATTCTACTTGACTATGCAGCTCATTATATCCAGTGTGTCTAACCCTTTTACATGTAGGCCGTACTTGATTAAAGGGAATGGCAAGAATAACACTTCAGTAACATAATTGAAAAGAAAACAAAATTCTCAACACAGTGCAAAAAACCCCATCTTCATAGCCTATTCGGTTCTCGAGATATCGCCATTCTTATCATTTACATTGAAGTTGCCATTTTCCAAACAAACTGACTTGTAGCAAGTTGATTTTGACCTTTCAGGCTCACTTTGTAATTGAGATGTTTTTGCTTTCCTTTGTATTTTGTTTCATTGTTTCTCTTCACACAGTTTCAGCATGTTCTTGGTGGTATCAGATTTCAGAATTACAGGACTCGCTCTCTGCATTTCTGAAATGATCTTTTAAGTGGTAGCTGGACCTTTGAAAAATATTGAATTTAATTATACACTCTAAAAACAGTTGGGTAAACTTTTACCCAAGGATGGGTCCGTATGCCACCTCCTAAACTGTTGGGTAAGAAACTACCCAAGATGGTTAAAAAATTACCCTTTAGTTGGGGAAAATTCACCCACCATGGGAATCCTTTTGACCAACTTTGGGCAGTTTTTCCCCCAACATTTTAGGAGGTGGCATATGGACCCAACCTTGGGTAAAAGTTTACCCAACTGTTTTTAGAGTGTAAAGAAATACATAACTTTTGAAAATAAAGTGAGCCTGTGACATCATAATAGACTTGCTACAAGTTTGGTATGGCAGTACCCCTGTACGGGATGAGAATTGTGATATCCCGAGAACCAAATAAGCTATAAAGATGGGGTTTTTTGCACTGAGTTCAAAATGTACATACTTTCAGATTATGTCCCTGAAATGGTCATTATTGTCATCTCCTTTAATCAGGACTATTAATAAAGTCATTGTTACGAGTCTTTCTAATTGTCTGGCCCACCCACTCATCCATTGTTCATTGTGTACACCAATAATAATGGAACGTTCAGTAACTTTCATAAATTGTCCTTTTTATAGACTCGGCTGGAATCGATTCAGAGTGCGAGTCCAGTTCCAGCCTATTTCGAGCCAATTTCGATTCTGGGACGTCCCATCTCAGGCCAGTACGACTCCAGTAAAAGAATTAACTCTAGTCCAACACATTCCCAGTGTGGACATGGGAATAACAGTCATCAGATTATCGTTAGTCTTTATCCGTCGAAAAATCTGGGTCCTCGGGTACGTGTTAGGTGGTTTACGCTTGATGCTATGTTTTTCAGAAGTGCGTGGGTTTGAAACCCCCTTACTGAGGTGTCTTCATTTTTCTCCTGGAGCTCCGGCGTTCACCTCACACTCCGGCGGAGTGACTCCGCGTAGGCTGGCCATCAAAATCGGTTGCCCTGAAACGGAGTTCGTTGCGCCTTAGACTAATTAACTAGCCGAATTTGTAACGTTTGCATTGCTGAAAGTTCAAATACAAATTGATCATGATCTTACAAACAGCAAAACTAAATCACAAAGACAAAAACTGTGCATCTTAAAGACCAATTGAACCAAAACATTAAAAATTAGCCTCAGACATTGCATGAAAACAAAATCGAAAGCTACCAGTGTATCGCTTGTATTCACACGTTTTTCGACTGCTAAAATGCAGTACTTGTGAATTTTTTAAATACGTAGATTTTTTTAATGTCATCGAGGCGATAATTTAGCCATCTCTTAAGCTTAATTTTTACGTAAAATATGAAATGAATAAATCAATATTGAGAAGGACTCTTTTGATCATATTGTAGGCTACTGCAGTACGCCGCCATCCACAAGAAATTCCGTCTTTGTCCATACAAACTTTCTCTTTACTTACCTACCATGTACCTAGAATCAAGTAATAACAGGCCTACATTTATGTGTTGTAACTTCATAGATGCGCCCATCTTCATCGTTCCTGAACCTTACCTCCTGTTTATCTGTAACCAATAATTGCCCGTAGTTAAAGCCCCGGCAAATTCATTATCATGGTGGAGGAGAGCTTCACCTATAAGACATATATGACGTCAGGTTAGAACCGGGGAATTTCAGAGAATAATACGGTATCTTATTGATACCATCTGGGCCTGGCTTTCTAATGAAAATATAGTTCAACATATGGCCTCTGTATCTTTAATACCCCAGGGTAGTTTGGAAGACTCGAGTCCACTTTTTCAGGACTCGGACTTGGGTCTCTCTGGGCTCGGACTCGGCCCAGACATGGACCTCTGTGTGCTCTGACTTTTAATTATTTGGGACAATAAGTGGGGGTAAGTGGAGACAAAAGTAGTCAAGAGGGTCAAATTCCCCCACCCCATTTCCTACCTTGAAAACTGCTTCTAATCTGTTCGTATGTAGAAATAAATTTTTGCGGCTCCGTCTGTACTTGAACAATTGATCTAGTATTTCTGCTCGTGGAGATTCAAACAAGTTTTAAAAACGCACGATGAAAAAGTATCACGACATACTGTTTATTTATTATTATAATTTTTATGTATATATTCGAAAGGTCATTAGATAGACTTTCAAAGATGAACAATTTCTTTGACGAATGTTTATAGGGAGTAGTTGACTCGATTAGAATAAAAAGTTAAAGACATGCCTGGTGAAATTAAACATTTCATAATTGTTAAACCAAGTAACTAAATGAACCAAAGTTTTCTTTGAATTAAACACAAGACCACATTTTACGACTCTTTTCTGCTTTGAAGATTTTTGAAGTTGAGCTCTGTTAGTAATATTTTGTTATTCTTTTTACACATTGTTTTGTCCTGCAAAATAAATGATACATACTAAACTACATGTACACTTGTAATACAAGACGATTTTAAAATATGTCTCTGTAGGCTAGGAGTATCTTTGCTGAGGAAAAATTGCACTTCTTGTCTAAAATTTGCCTGTATTGGACTCATAGTAGGTTGTGATTTTTAATGATGCAAACAAGTATTTGATGCAAGTCTTGCCTCAAACTTCCCAACCATTAACCATAGGTTCCGGTTATCAGGTTACCATGGCTTTCTCATGTCTGGGAAGATACTTTTCGATCGTAAATTTAGGCCTAGCCATAACCACATATTAAAACTCAATTTCGTTTATGTGTACGGAACATTAAACAACAAAAAGTGAAACTATATGTCTGGGGCCTCTGTGTAAGGCACGTTCTTTGTTGCAAACCAATTTTTAAAAGATGATCTAAATTTCTAGGTCTTTCCTTTATTACCGAAAGTTGAGTTGGGAGAGATCATTTATGCAGTTTCTTTTTTCTTTTTTTTTTTCATTTTCACCATTCGTATCAATTACCAAGGAGTTGTGATAAAACCACCCTGCAAGATATACCACAGAGCTACTTCCGTGATCTTACCAAAGAATGGTGCCACAAATTCCCGTCCTTTTGCTAGAATGTTGGTAAAGCTTTCGGAAGGACAAGACACTCGGATTGGGCCAGCTATTATTGATGAAGAGGCTCTAACAGGTTGTCTTAGGAAATGTTGTGAAAACAGATTCCATTTTAACATAAGCGTACGAGGCAGGGGACACGGGGACGTGGCCCGTCTACTCATTCAGGCAGAATGCTTGCTATTTGGGAGCAAAATATATGAACTGTATCGAACACAAGGCCCCCACCCCCCTTACTCCGTCCCATTTGAAAAAAAGTTCCACAGGTTTATACACTTTAGCGGCTACTTGGTGCAAGTGACTTCGCATTTAGTAGAATTATGTTATAGCCTTAGCCATGTTTCCGCCCTTCGATTTCGGCCGTTAGGGCTTTAGAAAGAGAACATGGAAAATTATCCACGCAATTCCTGAAGATTCTGTTGAATATTAATCATTTTACATGATAATTTCTAATTCATACTCACCATTTATGAATAAACATGAGCTAAGCGTGCAAATCTGTGACGCGAAAGAGGAACTCACAAGATAGTTCTCATGTTGTATTAATATTTATCCAACCTTCATTAAAAGGACACTAGTCATCAGGGGTGGGATTTGATGTCTGAAAGTGGGGGAAAGCCAGGTGGACTGCAAACGGCGCCGAAGGCGCCGCGGGAGCGCGAAACGCTCCCCCAACAGCGTGGGGTCCAGGATTCCGCCTCAGGGCCCCTGGCGGGGTCCAGGGGACGAAGCCCACGGAAGTTCTGAGGTAATTACGAAATTGCAGACATTAAAATTATGCATTTTAGCTTCAACTTTAAATGACATAATGTGGGCAATTAACATACCACAAAAATCACAATTTGACTTTTCTCGATTATATTCTTAGTCCATGTGACCAACAATCAGATGGGATGGATAATGCTGAGGGCTTTAGGAAGTATAGGGGAGAATAGATTATTTTGAGAGTTTCCCGGGGCTTTGGAAAAATAAATTTAAAAATGGGAGATCTAGTATTCAGAATGGGTGCGCGCGAAGTGCGCTAAAAATTGCAGTTTTATACTTTTTAATGATGAGTAACAGAAATGCTAGGAAAGAAAAGTATCCTCAAGGAGAGGGCTCTTGCCCCCCCCCCCCCACTTCCCTAAGCGTCTGTCCCTTATTACGGTATCGGAGATGACGCTTTCCTTGCCTGAAGACTTGAATCTAAACAATCTTTAAAGAGTCGGTAAAATTACACAGATCGCACAGAAGAAATCAGCGTTCAGACAGCGTTTGAGACATTTAATTGTAACCTATTCTTTTTCTTTAGTTTTTAATGCAGTATTTTTATTGCTTAAAAATTTTACTACTTTCCCCAGGTGTCTGTTCTTTTCATGGAGCAGGATATGGGAACCTATATCTTGCATGGAGGCTTTTTCGTGTTATTTTTGTCGATGGTTTGGGACAAGTGTCCCTCAACTATTTTATAGTTTGAAAAAATAAGGTAGTGTCGATTTTGACGGTTATAGACTATGTGATACTTGAAGAAATCAATGAAATCTTTTGTGGGTAGTTTTTACATGGACATTGTCAAGGGCATCGTTAGTTAAAGTGCCAGGGAAGTAATTTTATTGGAGGCTGCATCTTGGGAAGTTGTGGCCGGCGAAGCCTTTAACCGCGGTCGTCGAAGGTCCAAAGCCGGAAGCTGGGAACTGAGGATCCTCCCCAAGACAGCTTTCTTAAATTTGACGGCTTGGTGGACATTCTGGACCATTTCTTCAGAAAATCCTGCTTCCACCAGGAGTAATTTGACATGCTAATGAAAAAAATTTCTTATGATGACCGCAAATTTAAGACAGTAACCGTCAGTCAATTTGCTGAAGATGGTGGTAGTTGGCATAAAGGAAAGTGAACAGCGAGAGGTGTAGCAAGGGTTTTGAAAATGGTAATTTAGTCAAGCTGTCCTACAGGAAGTAATAACGAGGAAATTCCACCAAAGTTTTCCAACGCACAGCAGTACAGCAGTAGTAATGAGACATCAATTTATACAGGCTCATGCGAAGCACGCCGAGGTTTTTCTTTCTTTTTTTTTCGAGAATAAGGCGATTCCCTGTACATGGGTAGGGCCTGAGACTTTGTTTGCAAGGACCATGGTGTATTTTATGATGTACATCAGTTCTTTCAGTGACCCTTATTTCAGAGCTTCAAGTCACAATAGTGTGGCGCGTAGGACAAAAGAAATTAAATTTTACGTTGCAAGACAAAATTTTCAATTGTATTAGTCAGTTTTCTCTGGAGGTGGGCTCGAAGCGCGCAGAGAAAAATTTTCCAAGCAATCTTATGAATTTTGATATTAATATTTTCCTTCATTAAATATTGCAAAATTTAATCATAATGTGCTATTGAAAATTCTCTTATTTCAGTATTTCTCTGGTCTCGCTTAATTTCGCTCATTTTTATTATTTTTAAGCTCTGGAAAAAAGTGGGGGACAAGTGCCCCCGCTTGCCCCCCCCCCCCCCGTAATCCCACCTATGCTAGTCATGATGGATTTTGTTGTCTTCTTGTTGGATGCCACCATGAAAACCCTAACTCACACTTGCTGGTAAATAATTATTATATAAGTAATAAAGACGTAACAAAAGAAATAGACCTTATATGAAGTCACAGAGTAGAAAGTGCTCCCTCGTTTGGAGGCAAGCGCGTATCATTGCAAGTTACACCAACAAATGCAGACAGCTGATTTGTAAACCAATCGGGTACGAGCGCAAGTCCACTACACTCTCGTGCTACGTCTACGTTGTGCGTGCAGTATGCTTCATTGTTTTGCCTCCAAAATGACGTCACACACGTCAATGCATAAAGTCTATGCTGACATTTCGCAACATTCCACATTTTTTCTTTTACGTAGTTATGACCAGACGTGGGAGAGATGTATGAATGGAATACCACTCCTTCCCCCTCCTGCAGAAAAGAGTTGGTGGGGGTCGATATAACTTTGCAAAAGCTGTTCAAGACGTCTCTGACTTGCATAGCCGTAGGGCTGTTAGCCTACGTAGCAGGCTGTACGGCATATTCCTTGTTCAGTCATATGGTTTGGGAAGCTGAGGAGCTGAGCAAACAGAGTCCGCTCCGCAGGGTAAAGGGCTGTCTGAAGGCTTAGTCTGGTGTCCATTCGGAGTCATAACTCCTTTGGGGGTGGGGAAATACTCAAGGGTTTTCGCCTGCAAGACTTTTCTTACTAGCACTGTTGGTGCAGGTTTGGAACTTGTATGGAGTAAGTTCGTGGACAGTCATTCAGTCTTGTTTGTATCATAGTAGCCTCTAATTTTCAGGCAGAATTTCAATGACAATGCTGCAAGATGTATTCTCTTTTCTAACCAATAATAATCTGTATAACGTTGTGTAGCGGGGCAAGACGGGATTAATTGCTCGCTACATTTGAAAATGTTATGATCCCAAAGCTGTATTCTACCACCTTTTAATATTTAGTTACAACTTGCTTCCATTCTGATTCTCGTGTTTCATGTAACACTCCCAAGCGTGCCTGTACCTATCAAAATCACCCCGGAAATTTCAAATTAAAAGAATAAGATACTAAAAGACGGTTTTCGACAAAATCTTTCCGTATTTTTACTACGATTTCACTCGCCTAAATTATTCCTGGCTATGCCCACGCCAAGGAATTGACCGTAGTAATTAGGAATGATTTCCATGTTTCCTAATCATCGTCATATGTTTCCCTTTGCTGGTTCACCTGAGAAAGGTCAGTGAACTATCCAACGGTCATTGGACGCCTGGGCCGATTCATACTTTAGTACAGCGTTATAAAGCTATGAAAGTTGAACACTGGTATGGAGGAATGTAACAAGTGCACCAAAGGTGCACCACACGTGCGAATCGTGCACACGTGGGGTCCAGGGGCCCGTGTTAAGGCCCCTGGTGAGGTCCAGGGGCAAAGACCCGGTGGTAGTCCAGGGGGCGAAGCCCCCGGAAGCTCTTGCAACATTATACAAATAATGAATGTTTGTGAGTGCGATAGTATGAATTATTTCATGAGTTGAAAGATTGAACGTTCTGTTCAACGAGGCGAAGCCGAGTTGAATAGAACGTTAAATCTTTCAACGAATGAAATTATTCACACTATCACACGAATGAAAAAAAATCATTATTTGTTTTATGTAATACCTTATAACGTTGATCTAGTCGTTGGTTCAGTAAATTTGTGTTTTGGCGGTCACCGTGGTCACAGTTGTCCGTGTGGTAGCTCCATGGTTTGTCGCTTGCTAACTACGCGTTTGTATGTACCTAGTTATTACTTACGTACGATATGCAATGTGCGATCCCCAGCGCTGCATTCATTTATTAAGTGGCGGCATAGTTTGTACGTATGCGCAGTGATTGAGACGTCACCGTCATGTGTTTTACTAGACTATTGCACGACCGTGTGTTATACTAGACTATTGCACGATGGATAACACACGACCGTGATGATAGTGCCGAATCACCCATGACATGTGACCACCAATCCTCCAATCAAATGTAGAGAAATTAATAATGTGTTATATAAAAGATAATAACACCGCCGAAAACGGGCTTCATTGATCAGGTTTTTTCGTTTCAGAATTTGTGAAATTCGGTGTCAGTGACCAGGATGACTGAGAGTTGAGGTTAATTAGAAGCCAGCTAATGAACTTCAAGAAATATACATGAAATGAAAAATTCTTGATTTATTTTATTTTGCCCAGTTTATGAGCTGGTTTTCTCGTCATAGGTGGATATAATGGGTAAGGTAATTTACACGTGTATTACTTTCAACACGCTGCACTCCTTAGCAGAAGGGTTATTTCGCACAAGCAAAATCCATAGTGTGGGGCTCAATTAATGAGACGTTAGGGTTCAAAGATTGCAAGAGGCATTGACGCAGGCGCTGTAAATTGTTTTCCGCCAATAGAGAAGATCCTCCACAACCGGGTTCTCAAATGTTCTCGTCTGCGGGCAACATTTTAGGGCTATAAGTAAGGTCCCAGTCCGAACTCGGACTCGAGCAAATTTTCGCCGGACTTGAAGTTGGCCCAGAATGGGAGTTCCCGGAATCGAAATTGGCCCGAAATGGACTCAGTCTCGAAGCCGATTCCAAATTTCCAGTCGAGTTCACAAAATTGAAAGTTTCGTAAATGTGGCTTAAGGCTAGGCTTACATTGTCATTGGAGCAAGTTTAAGCAATGAATGGTCACATACAGTAACTAAACTAAAGGGTGAGCCAGAGTATGAAATTGACTCTAAAAATGCCCGTTTAAAGTAAGTGTTACTGCAAAATAGTACAAAAAAGCAATTTGTAGAAGATGTTACATTGGCAAATGGCCGGACTCAGAACTGGCCCGTAATTTGGGAACCTGGAATCGGAATTGCCTCGGAACTGGAGGTTACTGGAATAAGAACTGGCCCGGAATCTGGTAAAGTGGACTCGGATACAGCTCTTCCACATTTTCTTGAGTTTCTGCCTTATCACTTATGTACTAGTCACCAGGGTGGAATCCAGGCTTTGGAAGAATTAGCTCATTTTTGAGGGCGAAACCCACACACAGGAGCTCCGAAAGTGCCTCCACAAAGGACAGTGGCGATTCTAGGGATTCTCAATTTGGGTGGTGGTCGTCACCAAGGTTGGGGCTGAGATGAGAAAATTTGACATTTTAAACTTGCTAGATATGCGGAAAATATTTGGCACCCCAACCACCCTAGACTGTAGTAAATAACGTCCTTAAAACACAAGTTTTTCATGAGAATTCTACGTCTATCATGCGTGGGTCACCATGGCAGGAGAAACTTCGGCATCCCAAACACTCTAGATCATGGGAGGAAATCCCACTTAAAGCATGAAATTGTAATTATATTTTTGAGTCCGAGATATGGGAATCACCAGTTGTTCTGTACCCGAGACGTTAGCAAATGTGACATCCAGATACTCAACATTGCACTCAGGAAATTGCACGTAAAACATATCTGGCTCCTCGAATCTTCCGCGCGCCGCATTGATGGACGTCGCGGGCCACCACTTGAGAACCTACCTAGTCTGTAGAGTGTGTTCAGAGAATTTTATATTACCCCCTCTTTAATAAGATAACTACTTGTTGCTGTTCCATGAAATTGTTCACCCCGAAGGTGGCCGTGGAATCAGTGCAGTACATATTCAAGGTCAGGCGCAAATTAGAGGGCGCCTGCAAAGTCAGGTACAAACAAGGACGAATGAATTCGCCGAGAAGACTACCATGCACAGAACACCCGTATGGAAGATATTTGGCATCCTAAACACGCTGTAATACATGAAATCGCACTCTTCGCCATTTTGACAATTTTTTTCACCGCAGTTGTGCTTTGTTTCATCCTGTATCCTACCTACCCTGAATATATAGGCAAGCTACCGAAACTGCCCAAAGTGCGGAAGAAAAGTTTTGTTCTTAGGTCACGTGCTGGATATCGATACTGACAGAAGAAGTAGGGATGGGTGGGGACGAGAAACTTTACTTGCTCAGTACTGTACCGAAAAGTTAAGGCTAACTACCAAATAATTTGACTCGGCTGGATAATTATAAGTTTTGGGTACTTCTTTCGTCTCTCCAGTAATCAGGGAGTTGCTGTGTCAAATAGCAACTCCCTGCAGTAATCCCTCTCTCTCCTCTGCATTACCTTAAACCCCCGACAGAGTGATTTCCTTGACTGCCCACGGAGATTGGAACCTGTGCCTACTCCCCTCCCCTTTTAACACGCTACTGATTGCCGGATGAATGGATGTCTATTCTACGCAAAGTTTTACTAATAAGCAAGATTTGTGTCTATTCGTAGCATGGCAGCGTCCTTTAAAGAGGCTGGTGTATCACACTAAGCATATTAAGAACCCTCGGGTATCTCATCCAAAACTGTTGACTCCACTTTCAGATTGACCTAAATTCAAAAGTAGGTTCACTCTGATTGCTTGATGATGACTTGTACAGATCAGTAGTGCATGTAGATCATACATAGCGGACGACTCACAAACAGTAGAATGTGGATATGGCCTTGAGCAATTAAAACTCAGTACAGGCTACTGCAGCTTTGTCTGTAGGTGCTCGAGTCAGATTTGTTTTAACTGGAGAACAGGCTGGAAGTAACTTAGTTGGGACAATGTTTACGGTCTAGGGTGAAATATAACGTGTCCTTTATAATCTAACACATGACTAATTTTTGTTTGCGTGGGTGTCCGCAAAGGTTGGTAAAACTTTATTCAAAGTTTATTGTAAATGTTGTTTAGGTTACAGGGATTCAGTAACTTGGTTCAATTATTCGGATACCTCTTGTCGATAATGATAAATAAGCTACATGCTGTTACATACATCGCGTCAGTAAATTTCATAACCTATAAAAAATGAATAAAAGTACTTTCCCGCAATAACCTGACAAATAAAATTCTTCGAACTATGACCTTATTGTGCAAATGTGTCCTATCTCTTTCTTTATCACTTGATAATTTTTTTGACATGAGTTAAAGATTCGTCTTCTGAAAAATATCTTCATAAATTTAAATCGCAATCTCCTTAAAGTGATAACAGGTAGCTGTATATTTCATATCTGACCTTGGCAACTGTCAGTGCGTAAACCGGGACTAATCGATCGACTTATTAAAAATTATCTTGGCAACATATTCTCTTAGGGTAGGCGTAAAAATTATGAAGCAAAACATATGTGAAGAGTCTGTCCTTCCATCTTTGTATTCATTAAAAAAAGCCTCGTTTTCATTATTTTCTTTGAAATTTCTTCACTGAGATAAAAAATTTCTACGATACGGCGTGAATTTAGAATAACTTTTCCGTGGCAGAACAGGAATCAAAGATAGGTGATAGTGGGGAGTGTGTTGTAGAAGTCTGAAGATATGCATGCAAGATACTGAAATAGGCGGGATAGCTTCCAGGGGCCAAATACTTGAGGAGGCATGCTAAATTTTATAACGGCATTAGCAATTTTTAGTTTTCTAGGGGCCAATATTTTTTCTAGGGGGAAAAACTTGAAGAAAAAATAACATCAACTTTTTTATAAGAAAATTTCCAGAACATAAGCTTTCAAAATATAAATTATTAGATGCACCTCAGAAGGCCTGGGAAGTGCCATTTTCAGCAATCTGGGAGACATTTCGGCCAAAGTTTTCTTGACACTTCGCTCCAAACTATGGTAACCCTACGCTTAGATAACTTGCCTATGGTTTCGGCCCCGGCAAATTCTTGGGTACATCCCTGTAAAAGGCACCAACATTTAGCAATTAAGCTCTTTTCTGGGAGTAAAAATTTCCCCTGATTTGATGAATTAAAAGTTTGCCCCCCCCCCATTTTTTTCTGCGGACGCACATGGCTCGGTCAGAAAAAAAAAACAGAAATGAAGACAGGAAGGAGTTACCACATGCGGATACTTTACAAACTTTAAATTTTACAATCCTTTCTTCTGTCTGCTTCATCTTCTTTCAAACTTAAACGAAACGAAAGAGGCTGCGATATACTTTTATCCGGCCCACCCGCTTAAATAGGTGAAACATGGACAAGTCACATTTAAACCCTATCGATCCCGTGCCCACAGGTTGATATAGGTTAACTTCTCCATGTCTTGCTTTTGTTTAATTTATGGTCACATGAACTGATGTAGTCTTTCAACTGTGTACAATAGCTTGCAAATTGTAATGAGAAGGTCTCAATGCTGTTGACCGAGCACTAGCTGGGGATGTGTTCCTGAAGTTTTTCAAAGCCGCGTAAGTTTGTACCCTTATTGACGTACAAAATCCAGTCAAAAATTAGCTTGGCCCGAAATATTTCATCCCATTCGTTATCGTCACTGCTTCCAAGTTTATCTGGAAACGAATTTTGCCCAAGAAAATTCTGTCGAATTAAAGTGAAGAAAATGGGACATCATTGAAGTGGTTGTACACCTCATAGTGACTGCAGGGCCATCAAAACCGGGGCCCCCAATAATTTTCAGTTTGAATTTTTTTGTCTTAAAACGTCCAAAATTACCTTAGAACATGCCAAAATTCTGGATTTGAGTGGTTCAGCACCCCTACCTTCCCCCCTTGAATACCATTCGACGGCAGTAGGGGCTGCAGCTTCTCAATAACTATCATTTTGAAGATTTTTGTCTTAAGACGCCCAAACTTACCTTAGAAAATGCCGAAATTATGGACTCGAATGATTCAGCCCCAAATCTTGAATAATACATTCCGACTGCACAAAAATGATATCATAGACTTGAGAACAAACCTGGTGTGATACACGAGCGTCATATCTGTTTTTATTTGTACTTTTTGAAAAAATTTCCTTGCATCAGTGATTGATTGAAGGCCGTATTTAGAAGCAGATCTTGCTATGCACCACACCCCTCCCATCCTCGCCTGGCCAAACCCCGCTTAAAAAGGGGGAAAACTGCGTTTGCGAAACCGAAATTTTTGCATGTCTTTTATCTTTCAAACCGTAATTTAGGATACAAAAAGGTAGGAAACTCAACAGAAGAGTGCTGAGTAACTTAATTTTCTAGAAATGTATTCCTCGCAGAAGACAAATTCAATGCTTTGTAATTATTGAACATTTTCTTGACTCAAACTTTCAAAATTTCAAATGACGCAACATTCATACCTCTTTTAATGCGTCATATTTTTGGGAAGAAAAGTTGTTGCCAGAGTTTATAGGTGAAACTGAAAGGTTATGTAACAATCAGCTACATTTTTTCTGTGCCTGAAGGTACTAATGTAAACATACTATCTCCTTTAAGTCGACCTCAAAATGTGTAACATTTTTGTAACTGGGATATATTGGTAATGCAGCAAGCGCTTAGTTTGTTCATCCAACCCTGACCAAGATAACTAGGGCCTATGAATTGGGTTATTGTATTGAATTGATCGGTCACACCATTTTTAGGTGAAAAAGTGAAGAGAAAATACAGATTGTAGTGTTGGACCTTTAAGCCGTATATGAGTGTGCGTTCAGTAAGTCTGAACCCCCAATTCTCCGAAGGGTGTCTGTAGATTACGTAGAATGGGGTTCATGTTCCATTACGGAGACTACGCATGGCCCTTCGTGGGCTCTGCATCGTAGATGGGATTGTTCAACTGCTGAGTCTTGCCCCTAACCCTTAAGCCAAAATTTATGCTAAATAATGCTCATTGAAGTGTACTAGAAATCTAACTTTTTATTTAATTATTTTTTATAGAGGTGGGATAGTTCCACATTTAACTTAGGCCAATGTAACTGATTTAGGCCTATAATGCAATATATTAAAGATACGCATGGCCTGCCATAGACAGAACCTTGACCGCCACGTTACGGAGAATAATCACAAATGTGGCAAAATAATGAAACTCGGACCATTTGTGTTAACTTATGGAAAATAAGTAAAGTCTCCGCGAAAACCATGAGTCTTAATAACGCTTGGCCAGTGATTGATTGTCCATAAATATATATATATTTTTTTTTAAATTGTATAAATGGTATACAAAAGAAAACATTTTGATTATATGATGTAGGCAAAGTTAAGTCTTGTACATACATGGCTAAGCTTACACAATTTATTCTAATTTCAAATTATAATGAAGAAAACATTCGCCACGGAGAGTGCGAGGACCTTTCATTATTTAGTACGGTTCTTCTACCCTTGCCGCGGTTTCTTTTCCATTATAATCATTGTAGAGAAGTTCAACCTCATTCTTTCCATAGAATTCAAACTTGCTCGTTCTCTCAACTATTGGAAAACTTTAATGACAAACGTTCAAAGTTTTTGTAAGTTTCACTCTCAATATCAGCGCTAGTTCAAGGCTTGTTCTGAATAGTTATGACAATCTGTGCAAATCTGACACTTTCGTAAAAAATGACAATTCGGTAACCCTTGCTGTCAAACAAATGATTTTATGTAAGATACGTTATCGGCTGTATTGTTTAAAGCAACACTGAAAACAAGTGATAGATATTTCTAGTTATAGACTATTTATTACAGATAAGTTTTCCACTTTTGCAAGGTTCAAAACAGAACTTAAAGCTGGGAGATTTCACACCGTTCACTTATAGATGATATGATTTTCTCCAGGAAGACCACTATCAAAAATCATCGAAGGGTGATCTTTGTTATTAAAATATGGTTTCGCGTAACTCGGTAGTCTCCAAAAGAAGGTGATTTGGTATCTATACCAGATGTTACGTCTTCGTTGGATGAGCTAGGTGATAATGCATGTCATATGTTACCCTTCTGAGTAGAAAAGGTGGGCTAGTAGCAAGGTAACTGTGCGGTGCTGCATGCACGTGCGTGGGTATGATGTTGGCTTATCCTATACACAAAGAAATAAAAAGGTAGGATGGATAATAACAAACATAGTATACAGTCAGCTGATGAACAGCGCGCCGATCAGACTCGTCAGAAATTCTAGGGGACAAATTTCCATGACATGAATGATAAAAAATATGGCAGGGGATACCAGAGTTGTAGACTCGAGTGATGTAACTTGGACTCAAGTCGGAGTCTAGTCGCTATGTTTGGGACTTGTGACTTGACTTGCAAATACTAGCACTGAATTGCGACTGTGACCTGGGACTTGCACAAAATGACTTGTGACTTGACTTGGGACTTGCCAAAAGGACTTGTCATCAACGTAACTCATAAGCTCTTTAAAGACCTTGTATATTTAAAAAAATAAAATCTAAATTAACTTGTTGCGTGAATCACGATCGATGTGTCTAAAAATATCAACATCAGACTTTGTACACAGGTCTTTGACTCTGAAGTAAGTTAACTGGGAGCAGCTGTAAATAGGGGTTGTGCTAGGTTGGGACCAGAGGGGGCCACGTACTGGTTGGCTCAAGGTACCCCTACCATACATGCAAACGATCTGCTGTAAATTATGAGGAACTACTGTCACTGATGGCCCAAATATGTTAGCAAAAAAGCACAAGATTAAAATGAAGTTTTCACATTTTTGTTTTCTATCGCGTTTAAAATGCAACTCTGTGTCAGGCATAAATTGATTGCTTACATCACAGCTTGAAAAAATTGCGACTTCACTTCTCCCTGAAAAAAGGGGCCTGTGACTTGATTTGTGCTGGTACCAAATGACTTGTGACTTGACTTGAAAAAATTGTGACTTGACTTACGATGAGTTTTGACTTAACTTGACTTGGCTTATGACTGAACCAAATGACTTGTGAAGTTTGAAGTTCTTATTTCCACGATAACAATAACAACATACAAAAATAACATCTCAACTCGACTTGGACTTGCATAACATAACTTGTGACTTGACTTGGACTTGCAAATACTGACTTGCTACCATCTCTGGGAGATAAGGTGAGAATGTAGTTTACTCGGCAAGTTCTAGCTATCACTTCATTGCATCGAGGGTGATGGCAGTATCACATATTTTCCTGCCAGCTTTAATTGTGGTTCGACCTAGCAATTAAAGGCACCTGCTAACCGATTGGGAAAACCCCAGCTAAAATTTCTTTAAGATACACTTTAAAGATTAACGCTGCCTTGTTGTGAGGATAAAGCACTTATTAACTGCTTATAAAAGCTTAGGCCTCAGGCTACTCAGGAGATTGAGTAGAAAGGAAATGATGACACTACACTAGGGTTTGGGTACTAGTCCTATGTAGATCATTAAACAGAGAGCAGTCCTAGCCTTTTTTGTTTGTTTGTTTTTTGTTTTTGTTTTTTATATATATTTTTAAGGACAGATAAAGGAAATTGCTTTTGAGGAAATTTAAATTTTGTTTTAAAAATGGGAGATTACAGAAATGAGCATATTACAAGTAACAATTGGCCAGTGGGAATCAAGGATTATCTTAATCCGAGGTCCACACTAGGAAACATGATTGATTCAGAACTTTGTTTTTGAAAAGTGCTTCACATGATTTATATCAAAAAAAAAAAATAATGGGTCGTAATTGACTATATGTCCTGCAGGAAAAGGTGGTTGTATGACGTGTATTTTATAATTAAGGGTACTTTATTCAGTACTATGCTTCACCATGGGTAGATATCATGACGAATTTGCTGTCAAATTCGGTTTCTTGTGCATCTGCAATTGAGGGCGCTCGATAAATAGATTTTTACCTCCTTTCAAACATTCTCAAGGTTAGGTTAGGTTAGATGAGGTTTAACGTCCCAGTTTCCAACCAATTGGTTCAAGTCGAGACGACTACGGCCTTTTGCCAGTTGTGGCTCACTGGTTTGTTTTCCCTACTCCATTGTTTATGCTCAAAGGCAGTAGGTTCCATAAGTTAAAGTCTTTGGTATGACCCGGCCAGGATTTGAACCCTAGACCTTCCGGCTGCAAGTCGGATGCTCTAACCACTTGACCACCACATTCTCAAGAAAAACAGTTACACAGTTGGCAATCTCCCACGGTACAAGCGTTTAAGTTTTTTTCTGGGGTGGGGTGCTTTTGCAAGAGTGCAAAAAACAAAGGACATTATAAACACACATTCATTGCCGGCCCGTAGCCAGGCGAGGTGTTGAAGGAGGGTGACATAGCTTCTAGTGGACGAGATATTTCCCATGGGGCGAGAAATGTTAAGATACTTTGGGCAAAAGTTAGTTTGTTCTCAAATTTTTAGTGGATAAACTATTTTAAGAGAGCGCTACCCCTGCCTCCACCCACCCCTTCCTTAATTAAGAGCCTGATTCATTGCTTTCTACACTCGAATGCGGCGCTTTTCCCATAGTATCATTAAAAAACTTCATTGGTATAATTACAATCATATGGTTGGAAACTCACTGGTATTTTCTCTGGAACCGGCTAAGGAAAAGTTATGGGATTGGATTGGGTCATGAATGTCAAACTTTCCACAAAGAATACCGTATCCTCCACGCGGCTCCATGCATATGGCCTCTCTTTGATATCCTTAAATGCGACAAAAGGTTCAATTATTGCTCCATAATATTTTCTGGCGTACTTATGTATACATATGTTGCACCATGACCCAATTTTACTAGTTGTTCTATTTTCATTCGTTTAACAAGAATCATACATCAGTCATAAGCCCACGGGACCTTTTCAATTGGGGGTTGCTCAGTGTCCTCCGAAATTTAAATGCAAAAGGGTCACAAGTTCCTCCCCCCCCCCAAATAACAAACACACACACGCACACACACATATATATATATATATATATATATATATATATATATATATATTATAACTACCCGAATAAGACTTCAGCCCCAAAACCCACTCGTCCCCTTCCTCCTCCAACTCGTATGCCTTCGCCCTGCCATCACATTCGCCTCCTTCTATTCTTGGAACTTCACGTTGTCTGGATTAGTGGTTAAACACTTGGGCCGAAATTTGATTCCTCTCAATGTTTAAGTCCTCCAAAACGTGAAATCCTATTCTTATATGCCAAAGGTTCAAACCTTGGTGTAATTTTACCCCTGAGGTCAATTTTGCCTACCCAGAGGGTAGTTTGCTGAGTCTGGATTTGTGCAAATTGTATATTCATACTGGACAAGCCAGTGTGTGGATAAACTTACCTTGGAAATGCTGTAACTGGGATACAGGCGAAGAATTTTGCAGCCACTGCTCTTGGCTAAGTTTAAAGATTTTAAAGGGGCTGTGGCATCTCTCCAAATGTATCTAGGAATAGCCCTATAATTCTAAAGACAACTGGTGACTACACTTTGCTTGACATTCATTCAAACAATAGCTCCACTCTGGTTGGTCAATAATGACTTGTGCAGGCAGCTGTGTTCCAAGCTACGCTCATACTCAGTTGTACGTCATTATGACCTTGAGCAATTTAACTCAGTGCAGGCTACTATGGAGGCTCTGTCTTGGAGGTGTGCTACACAGGTATATTTGTTTAAATTGGGGGAGTGGCTAAAAGTAAGTCACTGTTCGAGGTGAGATTCATGAATGTCACCTGACACGCAAGTTATTCAAACAATGTTTCGTACTACGATTTTGTTTCAGTGCTGTGGTATCCAGTAACTTACAGCATGAAAAAACAACCACCTTATCCAATAATCCTACCCCACTGGCTTCCAACCAGGGGTGCCTCCGAGGTGCCTCCCCATTCCGCTTCTGTAAAGAGATTCACAGTCAGTTAAATGGAGCAATACGCACTACCTTTGTGCCCTTCCCCACGTTTCTTCTTGACAGTCCCCCCTCCCCCACTTTTCAAATTCTGGGGCGGCACTGTTTCCAACTGTCACAATTCCCTTGTTACTGATGTCAATTGTCTTTTTGTCTTTATTTTTTTCCTTACCTTTTCACCACACAAATTAGTTTATGTAAATGACTGCTCTTACCAAAATTTCTTTTGGCTATTGCACTATCATTTACCGATTGGGTGGGAGTTAAAGTACCCATAAATTCGTGAACAGGTTATTAGATCGATGTTCCATATAAAGATTTTAACAAGATTACCTTCCTCTCCGTTTCCCACCTACTTAAAACTTTAGGGGTGAACTTCTACAGCAATGGAAATCATGCGATAAACAACTTTCGCTTATTTGTCATGACCGCAAAATGTGGGTTAAATATTCGAAATGCTGAGCTTCATAGACCCTTTGTAGTCAACCTCTTTTCAGTACAACCAGCCACTTGCCAGGTTGTGTAAGTTGTACAGTACGGTATTTAGAATAGCCGCAATCATCGCAGGTTGAAAAACCAGTTGCTAATCATTGCAAAAGTATTTCGATGATTTTGATTTATTACCAGTAACATCAAGATGTGTTGACTCTAAAGGATAGTACCATGGACCTTGTGAAACTTATGTAACATTTTTATTTTGTAAGAGGAAACGCCTAACTTAAAATGCATAAGTTGAAATTAACTAAATTGGGCTTGTCAGGCATATGTGAATTTGTAAAGTTTGATGTCGCAACCACTATCGACGGAACTGTAATTAGCCTACATGCTAAGTGATCCATTGTTCTGGCATTTTCGGGGAATACAATTTAGTAACGTACTTCACTCACCCGACCCCAAATTGAAACATTTTAGATCACATCCCTGCCTCCCGTGAGCCAAGGATTTCAGCTTCCCTTAAGGCAATGCAAAACGATATTTGTTATTACTGTATTCCTTGTACGGATAAGAGTTTAATGGTCAACTTACGAAAAAAAACAAAGCTGGCCAAACCTCTTCCCGACCTCCCCCACCACCCCATCTCACCCTTTCACCCTTCCAAGAACACATTAGTAACACATACTGAAAACCTCTTGAAATCCTGAACTTCGCGATGACCTTCTGCCTCATTGCATCTTAAAGTTTGTGACACAATTTACTAGTTTGAAGGTATCTGGTTTATCCCCTACATCAAATGGCAATTTTCTTTGTTGAAACAATTCTTACCTTAATACTTTTGAAGCGAATTTACCACTTTTAATCGAATAACCTGCTCATTTAACAAACATAGTAGTTTCCTTCTAAATGTTTATTAATTTTGATTGTTTTATTTTCAATTTTCGCCTGTAATACCCGTCAACTCTAAAAAACAAATTCGGATGCGTGCAAGTTCCTGGCAATGATTTTTGATTGGGTTCATCGCTCACTAAGTCTTGCAGAGCGAATCGAAGAGAGAGTCGAAGGACACAGACATGCCCTGGATGACTTCGAATCTCAAACACGAAGCTAATCAAGCAAGACTTATTAAAACAACGTAAGTTGAAATTAATCTGTTAATCGAAATGGCAGGAAATCATCCAAGGCCATAGGTCACGTGTAAATCTTGAACGACAAAACCTGCTCGTGTCATATTTGTCGTACACACTTTTATAATTTCCTTTGTAACGAGCTCAATGAAGTATGAACCGACTGTACACGGCTTTTGACCACTGAGTGTGTTAATTTATTTGGACAGTCGCTTTATTTAAAGTTGATCACTCGTGGCATGTTTAACAAATCATCATTACTATGCTATTCTTAATTAATTAACGAAAGGACAATCGAAAAGAACAGATGGTGATCTGGGCCGGTTAATTCCTAAAGAAAAACAGAAGTTTAGAAAAACAAAGCAAGTTTAGGATCGTTCAACTCCCCTATTAATCATCCACATCATGATTTACAGTTTAAAGGCTTATCTCTATTTCACCTGGTATCGATCGCAATGAAGGCCATTTCGAGGTGACAGAGCTGTTTCAGTTAAAACTACAGTAGATTTCCTCATTTTTTTAAAAAAGGCAACGAAGCATGATCACTTCTCACGCTATCTACATTTTGCATATTCATCATTTTTGTCCGAACGAACATTTTCGAAGTGTTAACTCAAAACCTTAAATCCACTATAACTATATGTGTATCTCTCTACAGACACTGCATCCGATCCAAAACGGCGACCTGATATAGGACTCTGATTTCAATTTATGAAATGACGATTTATTCGATCTGAATTAGTACGAACAGACTGCCATTTGTACATTGAAAAATATGAAATGTATACATTGAATCGAGTGCTTCAAAACAAATGCCCACATTAATCTATACAAACTTACCAAATTTCCCAAAACACCGTGGGCACAGCTACTGAACGAACAAATGGCCCCGCTTTTAGTTTCGGGTGATAAGCCTGTAACACAAAATTTTCTCTCCCACTTTTTGCTTCCAAGTGTTCATTAATGAAAGGTCTGTGGACTTGTTACTAAAACAGCTCTTTTACTTAAAATGATAGATTAAGATCCCATGATGAAAACTACGTTGAAATTACTTGAATATCTTTTGTCGTTCTCAAGATATACCTCTACAAAGTTTGACCATACCTGAGATTTCTCATAAGCTCTGCAAAACGTCGGGTGTTGCACCGGGTCTGTACTTCTTTTGTCAATCCTTAGTAAATTATCAGTTCATTCCCTAGCAGCTGGTTTCTATAGGTTGGTAATTAATCAGGGATTAATATCCTCCTGGATTAATATGGAGACTTCTCAGCTCTATTTGGCTAAGATCATGTGTAGTAACTGTTCCTTTCATCCAGTTTAGAACGGGACCACCCGTGACAGATCCTTGATTTAGAGGTCTGATGGTCATCAGGTTGGTCATGTGAAGTCTTGTTGTCCTCCCTGGGGCGTAGCTTCTTTTGGGAGCAGAACCTCAGGAGGAGCATTTGGTTTCGCCCTTCGGCTCTTCGCCAGAGACGGGGGGGGGGGGGGCTGCGGAAAATGTAATGTGCATGAAGACTTCAAAGTAGTCAATAGCTACTTCCAAACTAAGCCCCTCAGGACATGCCAACATTACAGCTGTCCTTGGAATACACAAACAAAGAATAAAAAAGGCATATATTACAAATCCTTTTTTCCACGTCACAATTTGCAAATCTATACTTCATGTTTATTCGTAATGTGAGTGCATAAACTAATTGTCATATAACAGATAAAATGGTCAATGGATTTTTATGGGAACTGTGACTAATTGTATCGTTTTTTATGCTTTTTACAAATTGACACGTTCACAGACTCATGAAATGACTGCACCTGCTATGTGGAACTACATAAACTTTTGTTAAAGGAACACACTTACACAAACCACTTTATAATCTTTGTTGGTTATAGCGCTCTCTGAATTGTGCAGGATCCATGTGACGGTCATAGTACCTGTTAGGGTCGCATGCAGGGAGATAATTACAGGTAGTCATAAAACGGGAGCATGATTGATGTACCATAAACTTTAAACTGGCCCAATGGTATTGGGCGAACAATTGGAATTTCACCAATTACGCGAAGAGCTTGTTAGTGAAGCGAGGGGAGAAGAGTACAACTAAAAAGGGAGAAGACTGTGAATAAGCATTCACCGGCATGTTTATCCTTTCCCGAGAGCCTAATAGACCTTCATACTAATACTAACTCTGTGTACGCGAGAAGTGCGTCGAAATTATGTTGATGCTATAAAAAGAAAAACGAACATATAATACTCAGAAGCATTTATACCACTAAAACCATTTTATTGATGATATAAGGTTACAAGATCTTCTCTTGAATTTTATTTTGCAATAGGCTTATTTTATAGACCCAAGAGAAATTAGGGGTCAAACTGTAGCAACCCGCACACATGGGCGTCCGCAGAAAAAAATGGGGGCAAAACTTAATTGATAAAATCAGGGAAAAACGTTACTCCCAGAAAAGAGCTTGCTACAGATGGCGCCTTTTACAAGAGTGTAGCCAGGGATTTGTCGGGTCGTAGCATCACCTTAGTTTGGCGCGAAGCGCCAAGAAAATTTTGGCCGAAATGCCTCCCAGATCGCTAAAAATGGCACTTCCCAGGCCTTGTGAGTTTGCATCTAATCAGATTCTATTTTGAAAGCTCATTTTCTGGAACTTCTAGCGATATCATAAAAAAAAAGTGTTGATGTTATTTTTCTTCAAGTTTTTCATTTTCTGGGGGGGGGCAAGTTCTTCCTTGCCCCCTCCGGACGTCCATGTCCGCACACCTCTATTCTAACTCTTCTGGCGTAACAAGTAACTTCACAAAGATTTCAAATTATCTATCAACAAAATTGGAAAGTTGGTATTGGGATGAAGATTATCATGTTCCCCAGTGGCATTGTTCGGTCACAAAAATTGCACTTCGAAGTAACCTAGACCACCGCCTTCTAGACATCTTAAGGGCGTGGATGTGCTGATGGATATAGGGGGTCAGAAGTGAAACAGGGATTTTTTTCTTACAACGTAACTCAAGTATAATAACGTCGCGTACCAGTGTTGTAATAATCGTCCGGTTATGTAGTGAGAATGGCTGCGCTCGAATTTTGTCAAAACTTTCCCATTCAGAATTAGAATCTGTACAGGATTCGAAAAAGTAATCCGAAGTGCTATCACTTTTTTGAGAATCCATGTGTTCTAAGAAAATGAGAGCAAGTTCTCCCTTTTGTCGCATCCTCCGAATTCTGTTACACTGCGAAAGATAGTTGCTCCAAAATTCGGTAATTCACATGCACTCAGACATGCGCGGGTGGGAGGAGGGGTGCCATCATGATTCTCAGAGGTCCGGTGGTCACAACAAAATCCATTTTATCATGCAACGACCAGCCTATGATTGTTCGGTTTGAACTTACCGTCCAACTGGGAAAATCCTTGATTTACATTGCTATTTTGGTTTGCGAACCAAGTGACTGAGTCGTTCATTTTCTTTTCTTTTTTCTCTCTCTTTCTCTCCTCTGTCCCATGCAAGGCAGCTTATAGACTTTATGCAGTGACATCACACTACTACATTTCGGGTCATACCAAAGACTTTAAAAATGGAACCTACTGCCACTGTGCTTGGTGCTCAGCATAAGCAATGGAGTAGGGAAAACAAACCAGTGAACCACAACTGGAAAAAAAGGCTGTGGTCGTCTCTACTTGAACCAATTGGTTGGAAACTGGGACGTTAAACCTCATCTAACTAACTCCATTTTGGAGGGTAAACAATCAGGGGGCTGTGAGAGCTACAGCTCCCTGAAGCAATGAAGCACACTTTACGCACGACATAGACTTAGCACAACGCGTAGTAGACTTACGCGAGTATCCGACTGATACACTAATCAGCTGTCTGCATTTGTTGGTGTAAGTTGCAATGATATGCGCTTACCTCCGTCAGGGGGCACACTTTTTCTTTTGTGACGTCATGTGCACAAGGTCTGTACCGGTGCTGTGAATTTGTCTCCCAGTAAGTTATTGGTGTTAGATTTTAATTGTTATGCTTCTGGAGCCTACTTCAATTTTGACGGAATACTACGTTGGAATGGGAACGATTTGTTTGCGTTTTTCTTGCACTCACCGTCACTCTGTCAAGACAAAATCGTAAATTTTGTGCGGGCTTTTTTGGACATGGAACATTTCTACTTTGAATGAGCACGGAAGAATGCAAAAATACCTTTTCATTTTTGGGTGTCAAAAGCTGCAAAAGATTCCTAGTGAAAGTTCGCAAAAGAAAAGTAGCAAAAACAAAAACAAAAACAAAAAAAAAAGAAACCAAAACAAAAAAAACTTGCCAATGAACCGAAAGTGAACTGACAAACAACAACACCTTGACTTTCCAGAAATTTCCATGAGTCACTGGTGAATTTAATTTTCCGCCCCACATGCAGGAAGTATCTTTGTACTCTAAATTCACCCGTGACTACACTTTGTACAGTTTCCTTCCCCACCCCTCCCTCCCTCCAACACACGTTATTATACTTCCACTCAGGCACAATAGGCATGCAAATGTTCCCTTATCTATCAAGCTATACAATTATGAGTTCCATAGGCGTAGAAAGCGGAGGCTGAGACAAAAACCCCCAGTCAAAATATGGTGGGCAGAAGTATGCTTCCGCCCCTCCTTAATTCAAGGACTAAACACCCTATTTCTTCCCTCTGTAAAAAAATGTAAAAATTTTGCAGTAATTTTTCTTAAAACTTACCCAATATATTGGACCAAATTGCTTCTAAGCACCCTCAAATATTCAAAAAAAAATTTCATAGGACGAAGGCGGTACCCCTCCTCTTAGACCTCCCAAAACGGCTGTCCGAAACAACGTCCACCCCCCCCCCCTCCCCTCCCCCCCCCCACTCATGCACCCCGGTCCAGAACAGTTTCCTACGCCTATGATTAGATCCCATTACGTTCACGCATTTTAGCAGTCAACATCCAACGGGGAGGTAGCAATCACGTTTCTTCTGTAGTAGTAGCTAATGTCGATTCTCATATTTTCCATGAGGATGCTGTATCTGACGAGTAGAAATGTGCAGAAGGCTGAACTCAGCCCCACCATGGTTGGAGCTGAGGTCCAGTGCTGTAGCGAGACGGGTCTCGAGACCGAAAATTGTCGGTCTCGTCTCCGAGACCGGTCTCGAGTCCCTATGCAAACAGTGTGTAAAGCCCGTTGAGAGGCCGGTCTCAGTCTCGGACCCTCCGATCTCGACTACAGCACTGCTGAGGTCAGAAAAGTTGTCATGTCAAACGCCTCACAATGCTGAAAATCGCACTCTGAAACACACAATAAGTGTAACCACAGGTTTTACGTCTACCAAGTCTCGCCCCACAATAAAGAGCACAGGCTAATTGGCTTTCCATACTCTCGAGACTGCGGGAAATAGCCTTCTTTACACAAAGTTCTGCATCTATGCCATGCGTTGGGGGCTAGTATGGTGGGGGTGGGTTTTTTTATCAGGGTTCATGAGGCAGGCGCGTAGCCAGAAATTTGCCAAGGGTGGAGGGGGCGAAGCCTGTAGGCAAACTATCTAAACGTGGCGCCACCATAGGTTGGCGCAAAGCATACAAGAAAATTTAGCCGAAAATATCTCCCAGATCGCTCGAAATGGCACTTCCCAGGCCTTGTAAGTTGCTCCCAAACATTTTTTGAGTTACAAGCAATATCATAAAAAAATGATCACAAAAATACAAAAAATATGCTCAAAGAGGGGCGGTTGCCCTTCTTCCCTTGCCTACGCGCCCTGTCATGGCGATGGATACCACATCGACCTTAAAACCAACCACGGAGTGGTGGGTTCTTGAAGGGGAAATTCAAATTTTCTCATCCCAGACAGTTCAATTTTCCGAACTAAGTTACTTCTAGCCCACCCAAAAACTGTCATAAGTTCCTCCTTGTTTACACATAAACCTCGTTTACTGCTCAAGGCTATATTATGATATGTGTAATTAGAATCATATCTCTGCATGCTGTGAGCTTCTCTGCATCTTTTGAATTTTTATATTTTGATGTCAATCAAAGAGCAGTCACCAACTGAGGATTTTGGTTACCCCTAACCAAAAATGTGCTTGGGGTGATGAGTGTCTGCATTCAAAGTCATCCGATATTCGATTCTGTTAGTGAATATCTAAACTAAATAAAGTGACAGAATGCAAGAGTTGAAAAAACTGCCATTCAACTCAGAAAGTCTCAGAATTTCCCAAAACGGTTTTGAAAGATATTGTAAAATTTGCTGAGCTCGCGGACTGTCGAGAGAATAATATTCTAACGTCCTTATGGTTTCTTTTTATATGCCAGACTGTAACTAGTTAATTGTTCCTATACAACATCACAAATTTAATTCAGTAACACCAAGTTAAATTAAGTTTATAAAGCGTCACGCTGTTAAAATGTTCTCTACCTAGACTTTTCTCGTAAGTATCGCTGATCAGGGTTATCATACCTTCAGTAAAGCCAGGAAGGATATTTCCATTCTTTATTGCAGGAGACACCCAGACGAATTTTCCATCACTGCGGCAACCAGTGTACCTGTCACACATACCGACCTTGCTTGTCCGAAGTGACGGTAAGTTTTTCTCCGCAATTTTAAATTTGACAAATTCAGTATAACATTTTTAAGCGCATATGAACTCTGCAACAATCCGTTTACATTGCACGATTTTCGCATAGGTTTTAAGATCTGTGAGGAAAATCAACGGTGCACACTTCAGTTACATGAAAGTAAGAGCATCAAAACGCAAAGCCCGACCATTCCTAGGATTCATAGAAAAGTTCTATTTTTAAAGCATGCTAACAAAAGTAAGCCTATCTCGACAATTCAAACACACTTCATGTCTCAGAACTGTTTTTCATTGTATTTTATTTCCCTTTTTCCCTCCACTTGAGGACAGCGTGTGCTTGCCAACATCATATTGCATAAATGAAGTATTCTAAAGGTGTAAATTAAAAAAAACATTAAAAACGTGTATCCACCACTAAATTAAGTGGAAATCCAGTTTAAAGATAGAAGCTGTCAGAAGGAAGTGAGCTTTTGACGTCAAAATGAACAAGTCAAAAGTCTCCTAGTTTGTAAATAAAACATTCTCCGTGGGAATTCGAAGAATGATTTTATCTCGGCAACCAGTCATGATAAAAAAGATATGCAATTTGTTGCATTGTGTGTATAATTCTTTTTCTGCTAAAATCTAGAGTCTCTCTAATTGATTTGTTTCTATTCTAGCGTTATTACCATAGGAGTCAACTAAATGGGAAACCTGACCGTGTAAATCAGACACTGAAACAGTCAGAAGATAAATATTGTTCGCTAAGCTTTCTCTAACCACGCCCTAAGCCATGTCAGACATGCAACCTTGTTCCGGGTTTTGTTTGTTTACATTCGGGCCGGGGCCATGGGGCATCTAAAGGTAACCTCCCTCCTACCCCCTCTCCAGCACATTAATTCAGTTATGCCCCATATCTTTTTCACATGAATACTTGAATAATTCCAATAAATGAATCCTGTGAAGAAACCATGCGAATGCCCCATCCGACCTCCATCGAAAGGTCTGTCCCTCCAAAAGACATTCTCCCAGGTCCCAGAACTGGAAATTTGGTCCGGGACCGACGATATTAGTTGTGTTGTAAACATTGTAAGAAAGGCTGCCCTTTACATGAGTAACTATACCGTAGCATTCATGCAAAAGCCTTTTCCCGACTAAGCATTGGACTCATTTTTCAGCTCTAATGACTTTATGTCAAAAGTGTGAGTACTCGTTATCTGGACTTTGAAGATATCCGTACGAGTTGTAGCAAGGAGTGTGCAATACGACTGAGATAGATCTACTCGCAATCTTGCCTCATTAACGGAAACGAGGATGGACACATAATGGCCTCACCTCTGACTGCAACATTAACGGTACGCATGCGTTCTTTCCTAGGTAATATGAGGCCATCTACAATCTCTGTCACTTATAAAACCCTTACTCTAACTTGGCAATTACCCTTGGATGGAAATTCCCCCATTCGTAGTGAGGAAAACTTCCGACACTATGCCCTTCTTCTGTTTACTACTAACCTATGCTGTACTCACTGCGCTGACCTGTTTTTACACCCCATCACTCTTTTGTCTAAGTGGGGCATCTCACGTTAACAACCCCATAGACTAAGGCCACTACAAATGTAAGGAGCTCTGAAACGCATATCTGTGGAAGATTTTTGTGTGTATCAACTGTTTCTTCGAGTTAACTGTTTCATAGGAACTGGGAAGTTGGAAGAAACTCGCAAGGGTTTACAAATCCTGTGTACATGACGTCACATGGTCATAGAAACCGTAGGGCCCGTGTGCGAAGAACGTAATTACACACTATTACACACCCAAAAGTATACAATAGAATGTCTTCTTAGACGGCAGCTATCCGTTAGGCGATGACTTCAGTGCATCTAGGTCTGTAGCAACTTCACCACGGGTGGTTTTCCAACTTAATAGTTTAGCTCAAATTTAAGAATATTAATTCAGAAGGTCAGGTTTGGATGGGAAATCTAGTATTGAAAAACAATTTTTTTATTTATTTTTTTCTTTTGGGGGGGGGGTCGGGCAACTGGTTTTTGATTCTTTCATTCATTGCTTCAGATGCCATTATGTATTGTATGCATTGAAATATTTGTCCTGGGTTATGACTCATCTTTGTGGCGTTGTGCAGTTGACATGAAGGACATGTTCCCTGGGGGCAACGGACCCAATGTGTGATTTATGTTCAGTTTTAACAGTTTTTGTTGGCAATGAAAGGGAGATAAGCCTCGAGCATATATATTTATATAAAAGCTACCTCTGCTCCACTTGATGGCGTTAAGTAGAGCTTGCGTTCTAACGAAAATGAAAATATTTCCCAAGATTTATCCCACCTGTAGTAGATCTAGTTCCATTTTTTCTCTTACTTTTATAATCAGTGGTTTAGTTTCCCCTTGTATGTGCGGCATCTTACCCCATCCAAACAAAAGTTAGGAGTTAACTTCAAGCTTTTTTATTCCTCACATGCGTTACGTGTTCTTTTGTTGACGCGACTAATATCAACATCAAAACTGCGCTACGCAATATCAATTAACAGTATTTATCAGAAACTGTTAACATTAGTCAAAAGACGGTAATCGTCAAACCTGGCAAATTGCAATGCCAAAGAAAGAGATGGCGCGGAGTCACGTAGTTCGTCTCAGAGGTCTTCGGCCTTTACGTTTACCACATAAAGGGCAACTTGTAGACAGATGCGAAATAATTTTTCGATGACTCCGTTAAATCTCTAGCGAAATGTCTTAATTAGAACGCATGGGCGGTAAAATCTGCTAGAAGGACTTTACCGTCAATCTGTCGCAGTTAAGGAATTACTTTGAAAGTGACAACTGACCATCTGAATACAGATAACACTCGGTATAGTTGTTAATAAGATGGCACACCACTTTGGCGGCATGGGGGTGGTAATGGTTTAAGGCGACGGCGGGTACACCTATGCGTTTCATCAGTTCGTCTGTGCGTGGATTCGAATACTGCTCGATGTGCGTGGGCTTTTCTCCGGGCACTGCGGCTTGACGGCTTCCCTCCCACTTGAAATACGCTTCCAATCAAAATCGGTGGTCCAGCCGACGAAGCTAGTTGCGCACCGGATTGAGGCTCCCAGGACGGCCAATTAGCTGTCCGGCTACTTTTTTTTAAAGGCAGCATATTGTTTGTATTTCATCAACATGACACAGCTAGAAAATATTTTTACCAACCAGTCTTAACATGAGACTTAATATATATATATATATATATATATATATATATATATATATATATATATATATATATATATATTATATATATATATATATATATATATATATATATATATATATATATATATAAAGCTTTAATTCCCAAAATATTTTACATTACAAGGGTTATGAAGGTTACACCATTTGAAATTGGGAAGGTCTGTTAAATTCATGTGCTACAAAGCAGTGACTTTCTTTCTTGAAAGTGGACTTACCTACCAACCGACCTATTATTCTATACAAATAAACCAAGGTTTTAAGATATGAACATCTTTGGTACGACAAAAGGCAGTAACTTCCCTAAATTACCATTTTTTTCTTTTTTGTTGTTGTTGTTGTTGTTGTTTTTGTTTTTTTTTTTTTTTTTTTTGTGCGATCCATTTATGAATCATTTAGGATTGGGACTTGCTCTGATGTAGGGTTTTGAGGGATGCGTTAGGTTTCAGGGGTGGGGGTGGGTGGATGATCTGGGTCGTCTGAGTGCTCTTAAGGGAATTACTTGCAGTGCCCTCAGCATGTAGAGTCACCTTCAGTTTAGGCCCTCTCTTATGATACTTGACTATATTCTGCCGTTTATGTTAAGCCCAACAGGGTTTTGCAGTTCACCTCAAGGCTTCCGCTACTATATCATTTATGCCACTGTAATAATGACTGTACTTTGTGAAATTGTACATTGTCGTGGAGAAAAACGAATGAATTCAAGCGAATTCATCATTTGAAAACGTCCCACTTGAATTAAACAAACGGCACACAAGGCACTGCTGGACCACAAAGCCCAATACCTATGGGCATGGAGTCCAAGGGTTTGCTTCAGGGGCTATCTTCATTAAGTAACTGCAGGTCAGAGGGCTGTGAGCCAAAAAACTGGAATACTTTTCCTAAAAAAACTGAACAGTTGCCTACAGGCACAGATTTACTCCCTTTACACTTTAAGATTGGACTAGCAATAAACTGTTTTCCCCTAACCAGGTTTCAAAGTGGTCCATCACAGAAATATAGGTTTCATAGGAAGGATACTGATGAATATATAGGGTTTATAGGATTTTTCAAGGAAAATATAGAGTAAATATAGAAATGTCACACACTAGCATTTCTAATTATCTTCAAAATTTCTTAAAGTTGTGGATGGGGAAAACAGTGCCTTAGGAAACTAATAAACTATACCGTTTAAATGATACAAATGTGATGAACAGTATCACAAGTGTAAGCTATGTGGCAGAACAGTGTGGTTCTACCACCAACATGGAATCAAGAAAACAACCTAAATGTTTTGGTGGAAGGGAAAGGGAAAATCCCCTGACGGTGGTGTATTTGCATATTTTGACCCTGGAATAAAGTATCCATAAATGTTATTATTTGTGCATACCAAAAAGGCACCAAACTTTGCATTAGAAGTTGAGAACACGGAATGTGATCGACCATGATGGTGCTTTGAATGGATGGGTAGTTAATGTGGACAATGAACTGTTGCTAATGTCCTAAAGGACACAGACAGAATTTACCTCAGTTCCAATAATAATGGAGCTGAGGTGAGGAAATTTATGAATTTTTTGCTGCTTAAATAACAGGAAATGGTCTCTTACTACAACATTTTGCTATAAACTATACACTGTATTGCTAGCCAATCTTGATTTATAAGTGTGACATGTGGTTGATGACAGTAAGATAATATGCCTATGACAACTGTATGGTTGCTATGAATACCTTCAGACTCACTTTCCCAGTGGCATTCCAGTGGTATAGCCAGAACTGTCTCTCGTGGGGACCATGTAGTTTATTCTGTGATTGCCAGCATGGGGGTCTAAGGGGGGGTGCCCCCTCCCCTTT
Source organism: Holothuria leucospilota (assembly GCA_029531755.1). Lineage (NCBI taxonomy): Eukaryota > Metazoa > Echinodermata > Holothuroidea > Aspidochirotida > Holothuriidae > Holothuria > Holothuria leucospilota. Next base: position 21,858,456 of record CM055968.1, on the reverse strand, counting down.
GAAAATTTTTGGAATCCCCTTTTCCAAATAGCAGTTACAATGGATTGTGGGATAGAGTTTGGTTCACATCATTTTTGGCCACAGTACATTGCCTTTGACAAAAATGGTGCACACTAAAACTCTTTCCCATAATCCTTTGTGACTGCTATTTGGAACCAGAAAGCCAAAAGGCTTAGTGATTCCTTGCCATATGGGTATATTGTAACAAACATGAATCACCCACATGAAAAGCATGAAATCCCTCACAGCTTATCCTACTTGAGATATCATGTTAATAAGGTCAAAGGCTTTGGAAATCTCATGACCCAAAATGACCTACATGCTAAATATGAACAATCCACAGGCCAAGTATGTGATCCCTCATAGTAATCCTCCTTAAAATATCATGTTTACTAAGTTTTTGACCTTTTATGACGTCAAGTGACCATTGACCTGCACGAAAAATTGTAGGGATCATCTACTCAATATGAAAAATGTACATGTCAAGTTTGAGATCCCTCACAGTTATCCTTCTTGAGATATCGTGTTTACAATGTTTTGACTTTTTGACCCCTGGTGACCCCAAATGACCTTTAACCTCCACCCAAAAACAATACAGATGATCTACTCAATATGGGCAATCCACATGCTAAGTATGAGATCCCTCACAGTTATCCTTCTTGAGATACACTGTTTACAATGTTTTGACCTTTTACCTCTTTTGACCCCAAATGATGTTTGACCTCCACCAAAAATAATAGGGATCATCTACTCAATATGGGCAATGAACATGCTACGTATGAGATCCTTCACAATTACCCTTGTTGAGCTAATGTATTTACAAGGTTTTGACCTTTTGACCGCTGGTGACCCCAAATGACCTTTGACCTCCACCAAAAACAATAGGGATCATAAACTCAATATGGACTATCCACATGGTAAGTATGAATTCCCTCACAGTTACCCTTCTTGAGATACAGTGTTTACAAGGTTTTAACCTTTTGACCGCTGGTGACCCCAAATGACCTTTGACCTCCACCAAAAACAATAGGGATCATCTACTGAATATGGACAATCCACACAATAAGTATGAGATCCCTAACATTTATCCTTCTGGAGATATCGTGTATACAAGGTTTTGACGTTTTGACCTCTGATGACCCCAAATGACCTTTGACCTCCACCAAGAATAAGAGGAATCATCTACTCAATATTGGCAATTAACAAGCTCAGTATGAGATCCCTCACAGTTACCCTTCTTGAGATATAGTGTTTACATGGTTTTGACCTTTTGACTGCTGGTGACCCCAAATGGCCTTTGACCTCCACCAAAAACAATATGGATCATCTACTGAATATGGACGATCCACACAATAAGTATGACATCCCTCACATTTATCCTTCTGCAGATATTGTGTTTACAAGGTTTTGACGTTTTGACCTCTGATGACAATAAATGACCTTTGACCTCCACCAAGAATAAGAGAAATCATCCAATCAATATGGGCAATTAACAAACTAAGTATGAGATCCCTCACAGTTACCCTTCTTGAGATATATTGTTTTACAAGGTTTTGACCTTTTGACCTCTGGTGCCCCCAAATGACCTTTGACCTCCACCAAAAACAATAGGGATCATCTACTCAATATGGGCAATGTACATGGTAAGTATGACATCCCTCGCATTTATCCTTCTGGAGATATCGTGTTTACAAGCAATTTCCAGGGTATTTAACATTTGACCTCTTGTGACCCCAAATGACCTTTGACCTCCACCAAAAAGAATAGGGATCATCTACTTAATATGAGCAATCTACCTGCCAAGCATGAGATTCCTCGGAGTTACCCTTCTTGAGATATGGTGTTTACAAGGTTTTGACCTTTTGACCTCCTGTGACCCCAAATGACCTTCGACCTCCACCAAAAAGAAAAGGGATCATCTACTCAATATGGGCAATCTACATGCCAAGTATGAGATCCTTCGGAGTTACCCTTCTTGAGATATCGTGTTTACAAGCAAAAGTGTCACATACACACATACACACACACACACACGACATCACCATCGCATAGATTCCTTCGGCCTTCCGCAAGGAATCAAAAAGGTCTATGATTGCATGACTTACATGCAGTCTGGTGCTATGTATGATATCTTTCTGAAGAAAAATTTATTTTCAAAAATTTACTCATTTTAGTTTACTAAATTAAACAAAAAATCAGCATCAGTGAAGGAGAGACGGCATAACCCAATGGTCCCTCCCCCTAAAAATGCCACTGCTCACTTTGAATCTGTACAACTTGGCAGAACAGTGTAGTACACATATGTCAAGATGCCTACAGTGTGCAAACCTGTCTGTGGATTAACATACTTAACATCTAAAATCTCACTTGGGGAAGTTACATGACAAAATTAGGGAAAGGACAACTTGGCAAGTACCCCCACTTGCCACCAATATGATGGGCACTGCAGCACCAGATGCTGTACGTGGATTAGATTTCCACTCTGGTCTGTTGGATAAATTGATGTGGCATCCAGAGACCTGCCATAGAGCTTCTTGTGGAGTTTAGGGGAAACTGCCTTAGAGATCTGTACATTGTAAACTTGTAACCATTACATTGAGACTCTTTAATTTTCTCAAAGCACTAAGATCTTTTTCTTTAGGGGAAAATTGTAATTGTACAACACTTTGAACAATCAACTGATCTAATGGCTAACTCAGTTTGAGGAAAGATGGTAGATGACAGGTAAAATATTGGTATTTCAAACCATTGTACCACAATATTTTGAATTAAAGAATTAGTTACATCACAGACCAGCTACCTGTGCATGCAAAGCACAGGTAAGGGTTTTAAAATGTGGAGGACTGCATGACTATGTGGGGATGCCAGGTAAAGGACTCTAATCCACCCCATTGACAATACCACTACAATTCCCTCAAAGTGATGAATTAAATCATAGAGTACTTGAAATCACAGGTGTGAGAGTGGAACATTTATGGGTGGTGAAAAAAGTGTTTATTAGTGCCCTATGCAGTTTCATATGAGAATATTACTGAATCATACAATTGGTCTTTGTGTACTTGCATCTAATTAAGATACTTGCTACTATGCACTACCTGTCCGACTAAGCCACTCTGAGTCTACGACAGCTATCTTGGAAAAAGGATACATCTGAAATTCACCCCAAAACACCATATAAAAGAAAAAAAGTTTTTTGGCAAGATCAGAAAAATATAGGAGAATATAGGAAAACAAGCTCAAAATCATACAAATATAGGATTTTTGGGAATTTATAGGAAGTTATAGGAAATATAGGATCACTTTGATGCCTGCCTACCCCCTCCCCATCTCTCCCCCCTATCTCTCTGAAAGGGAGACTATTCCATCCCCTTTTCTCAAATAAAAAGTTACCAAGGCAAGTTTCTTCACTTTCTGAGAATGCAAAATGTTTTTAAATTGATCTTTGTAGACAAAAAATACACACAATCATTTTCTAGATTTTTTTTAAACATGTTCCTTCTTAAAATCTGTAGCCACAGTCAACAATCTTAATACCACATTTAGAATGTTACACTCTGACACTGTTTTCCCTCTCAATTAGAGCTTGGCTCTTATTCCTATTCATTGCAAATATACAAATTACATACAAAAAGAAATATTTTGCTTAATTTCACTAAGAAGCAAGTAAAGTTGCTGTAAGTTATTTTTGAAAGAAACATTTGAACCAATCAAAACTCTTCTCATGTTCTACAAAACATCTTTTCATGAAAGGTGAGCATCCAAGCCTATGCTATGTATCATACACAAATATATCTATATCACATGTAAATGGCAAACCTGTATGACATGATTGTGGGGTTGGGTATCACCACGTACAGTTTCCTGATATCACAACTCCTTGGAGCAGTTTTACATGTTTTTAGCAACACACAAGACCCCATATGAGACTATCATAAAGACAGACATTTAAAATTATGGAAAGACAAAAGGGAGAGCAAAAATTAGTTTAAAATGTTATGCTATAGTGATCAGTATCATAAGGTCAAACTTCTAATGGAGACAAATATTGGCCATTCATAAGACTGCAGGCATTCAAGTGAGGCAAGGTTAAAATGGAGGATCAAATTCTCATTCAAACAGGGGAAAAGCCAGATTTTGTGGAAAAAAAGTAAGAAAAAAGGAGGAATTCCAAAAGTTCCCAAAATTTCCCTCCTAGTTTTCCTTAATATTCCAAAAATTACAGCAATATAAAACTTTTATGACATTTTCTCTACACTCAAAACTCTCATCTTTAGACTACATTGGCTACTCACCACTCTCACACCTAAGCCTTGTGTTGTGTTGTGATACATAAAAAAATGCACTATAAGCAGTCAGCAAGATGAGCTGTTTAAATTTCTGGAGTTCATCAGCAGGAAGACACCACCATTTCATCCTCACCATGGTTGAGCTGAGGTGAGAAAATTTTCAAATTTGGGGCTACAATTGTAGACTGCAGGAAACTCACTCCTGGGACACACAGATTTCCTGTATATTGTCACAAATGAACTTTCTGAGACATTCTCTACTAAAAAGTACAAAAGGCCCTTGATATTTTGTGATAGGCAAGAGACTCGTCAAGTTTTTGTGTGAAATTATTTCGAGTGCGATCCTGATTCTGTGCGATTTAAGGGTAATTTCCATGAAAAAGCAAGGTTTGTGCAACTTTTTTGTGACACTAGGCAGATCTTTATTTGGGCAAAAAAGAAGCAGTTTTACTTAGTTCTTGATCTGGTTAGTCAAAAGAGAAAAAAGTAGGAGGACAGAATTATTTTCAAGAACAAAGGACAGTAAGTAAGAGGGAGGTGCATAAACAGGTAGGTGAGGTAGGATAAAGTAGGCGTCACTTAAAAACCCGAGACTGATTTACTCAGATACCTTATGAAAAAAAGAATACTAACTTCATATAAACCATTTACAGAATAAAATTTCTCCCCGCAGGCCTGCATGGCATTTCAAAATTATTTCAACAACATACAAAGGTGATCCTTAATGTAACACAATCTTTAACTACTACTAAGGATAAAGTAATTAGCATCTCTTACCTTACTTTTTACATTCTGAATGATTTTGTAAATAAATAGTTGACATGCATACAGCTGGTATGAAACAACAGCTTTTTCTTTTTTATTTTTTTATTGTGGTGGGGTTGCTTGATTATTTATTAACAGCCCCTTTCCCAAAGAGCAACTGCAAGAGATTGTGGGATAGAGTTTTGGTGTGCGTTCGTTTTGTTAATGGCATTTTACCATGGAGCTACTACTTGGTCCAAGTAGTAGCTCCATGATTTTACTGTGAGGAAAACAATGTGTACCAAAACTCTATCCCATAATCCTTTGCAACTGCTACGTGGAAAAGGGTCTATGATAACCTGTTAATAACTGACAGGCCAACAACACAAGTAAACGACTTTATTCAAACTCAGATGGCTGATTAATTTATCAAGCATGGAAATGAAACTGTTCTATTAAGGAAAGCAACATAGCCAACCACTAGACATAGATTACTTGAAAAGTGAGCACTGAGCAGGACAATAAGCCAACCAACTCTCAAACAGCCTGCTAAGAGCAACTTACCAGTAAAAATTGATTGTATGGTTAAAATTAATTCCAACAAAATCATATCGAACCTTTAAAGGGGCTGATGCATCCCCTCAAACATATTTAGGAATGCCCTTATATCTCTAAATCCAATTGATTATTACAATTTGACTGAATGAAGTCAAACAATAGCATCAATCTGGTGGGTCAATGATGCCTTTACAGATCACTGATGGCACAAAAACTCAAACACAGTAGTTAGGGGATATGGCCTTGAGCAATTTAAACTCAGTACAGACCACTGTAGCTTTTGTCCAGGCAGTGCCTATTGCCTTGAGCAATTTAAACTCAGTACAGACCACTGTAGCTTTTTTCCAGGCAGTGCCAGGCGGTGCCTATTGCCTTGAGCAATTTAAACTCAGTACAGACCACCGTAGCTTTTGTCCAGGCAGTGACAGGCAGTGCCTATTGCCTTGAGCAATTTAAACTCTGTACAGACCACTGCAGTTTTTTTCCAGGCAGTGCACGAGACAGGCGTTTTTCTTTTAAACTGGAGATGGGGCTAGAAGTTAAGTAGAGAGGAGTTGTTGCTCCTTACTTTGTTTTTAACCCCAGCTTGCTTTTTACGAGTAACGCTTTCATGGCCCTTGCTTTATTAATTCCAATATGTACACTGTTTTATCACCTGTAATTACTTTGATATTTGACAGGTTCGTTCTCCTTTTTATGAATACAGTACTGGTTATTTATACTGGTGTTTTAATGGAATGAAATGAAAAAATTAAATTTGATGAAAGAAGGGGAGGATGGGTTGAACAAGTTAGGGGGTCGTGGCTCACTTACGTGCCCCTTTCTCATTTCTTTCATTTCAAGAACCCATGTATGCAATTTTACCAAATGAAGAAGGCATTTCTTACACAAAGAAGGCAATAATAGAGAAGGAAAAATTAGGGTATGGGCTATGGTACAGGATCTTACTTTGCTATTTAGTTTTGCCAGATGGTAGTTACAGTCAATTAAAGAACACTTATGTAAATATGACTGAGGAAAATAGTAGTAAAATAGACATGTAAGCAATTTGCAGCATGAATATGGACATTCATTCCAAAGATGTGACAACCACATTAATCTAGAATAGAAAAGGCATCAATGTGATGCCCCTTTTAAGGCATAAATTCATAAAAGCAGAACTTCATGCTTTACTGCTCCTCTTACTTTTTACAACTGTAAGAGAATGCTACACCCTCAAAGCTATTTGCAGAGAATCATCAAATGAGGGATAACATTCAAAAAATATTGCTCAGAAAAGAACCTGAGATAAACTATTTGGACAACCAATGGCTGTGAGTTGTTGATCTGGAAGTAATACAGAGATTTATGCCCATGCACAAATCAATGCCCATGCAAAAATCAACAGGAGTAAAAAAATATCTTACTCATAAAATTTGAGAATGTTAGTGGTTAAAGGGTCTATAGCAGCATAATAGAACAAGTCCACAACTTGATGCAAACATTTGTAGGTATTTCATGATCATGATGGAAAAGTTAATGCAAAACATTAGTAAACTTTGACAAGATGAAGACAGATTCTTCCCTCATATTTGTTGTTTGTTTGCTTTTTGTTTTTTTTTGGCTTTGGCAACATTTTTCATCTTATAATTTTTGGAGATATTTCATGATTGTTTCATTTGTATATATTTCACCATACTTGCATTTATGATTTTGAAACATTTGCATTTCAATAATTGTTCCATGCCCCAAAATCAAATAAACCACAAGCATAACAAAAGAGTGACTTATTTCCATCAGTTCAAAAAACAGCAAACACAAAAGAACAAGAGAGTTGTACAAAGATTTTAATAAAAGCAAAGAAATGTGTAAATAATGATTCACTGGTTTGACAAGGACAATATTGAAAAAAACATGAAAAGGTGTAAACTCAGTGTACTCTCTCCCATGAACCATGATTTCCAATGTCTTCTATATTTCTTCTGAACTTTTTTTTTTTCATTTTACATTTTTGCCATACAACCTTTCATATGACCAACCCTACACAATTCTGGTTACCAAGGTCGCATCAGTTACCTGATATTTCATTATGGCGACCTAAACATATCATTTGTGCCAGTAAGTTGCCAAGGAAAAATAAGCCCAACCATATTCTGCAGACTAGAGTTAACAAACCTAACTAGAGAAAATATTCAACTTTCCACCAACAGTCCCAATTATAAGGGAAACAAATCCTGAGTGGTGACCAAAATCCAGAAAAAAAATCCTTTGGAAACCAGATATTCTGGAATTTTTTACTTATTTGGTGGGCAGGCAGTCACTGGCAACCAAAGTTTGAAGGTAATCCTCAAAGTTTGTATAATATCTGATCACCAACACCACCACCTTCACTCATTTCCTTGTATTCTGAATTTTATTTCAGCAAGACCAGAGCACCCTTACAATTTGAAAACCATATTAAACCTTAAGGCTTCAGTAATATCTCAATTTACGAGACAGAGGAGTGCTTATTTTAAGCACCCATGCCCATTGGCAGGGGGCATCGGCAGGGCTGAATGTTGGTAGGGTAACCACAATCCCTTCAGGGACTCGCTCAGTCCAGGAGACCTTACCAGAATAACCCAGCATCTCCATACCTTTCACATCACTAGGCCTCACGCCACCCAATTGCAGCTTGTTTCCTAGGGGCCAGGTCAGTATCGTAGCATAGACGTACGTGTAGGTTGCATCACTCTTGCTAGTGTACCTTCAAACAATTAAAAGATGAGATATTTTTTTACCTCTGAAGTATGAGAGGGTAAAATCTGTTTTATAACTTGTGTCAAGCAATGTTTTCTATACAAAACGTTTTTAAAGGTTTTAAAGGTCAAGGTCAAAAATATAGGCCTACTGACTTTTTTCACAAATATCATGATTACAGATTAGACATCTTTGTACTGAATTTATGGCAAACATCACAGAAGGTCAGAGCCCCCCTCCCTCCCCTCAAAAATTTTTTTTTTGCTCAGAGGGCCCTGACCTGAGGGCTTACAGACCTGTAAGCATACACTGTATATCACAATCTCCTTTCTAAAAAGTGCTCAACAGCTGTGTTGAAGAGCTTAGGAAAGACAAAGATTCAAGTTTATCTGATAGCAAAGAGTGATAATTTATCTGACAACAAAGCACGGTAATTTCACCAGCAAATACTGTACCTTGTTAACTGTATGGGGATTGAATGCAAAATTCACCAGCATGCCTATACAAACTTCCTCTTTAACATATCAAAAATAAATCTTAGCTTGTACACTCGGTTCTCAACTTCTCAACCTTTTTCCATCCATGGAACCCCTGAGATAACATAAAATTTTTGAGGGACCCTCATAGCTTACATAGGCTATACAACAAACTGAGGTAGATAAGTAGTTTGCTCTTGGGCAGTCTTGGCAGTTACACTTCTTACGCAGATGATACCACTTGGCATCAATGCACCGGCCGCTTCTGCTTTTGCTGACCTCTAATTTTCACCGACCCCATAAGGACACTTTTGACCTCACAGACCCCCTCAAAAAATTTTACATAATGTAAGAGGTGAACAAACCTCAGGATGAGAAACACTGGCTTACACACTTATTTCAAATCAATGCATTATTTAAACACATACATATGAAACATCTTTTTATCAACACTTTAAAATTACCCAAAGCAGTGAACAAATCTGACTAAATTATTTTGTCTAGTAGTATTCACAGAATTAAAACATGAAGTTTAATCCTTAGCTTTACAGACCAAATTTAATCTCTTTTTTAGGGATGCTTCAGTGTAGAAGACTGTTATTATTCTCTTTCACACTTTTTTCTATATCCTTGAAAATCTGGGCAATGGCAATTCTTTCGAAAGAGGCATGCACGAAAAATTAGAAAAAAAGAAAAATGTTAAAAAGTACACTTAAAAGCAGCCTAGTACCTGCTTTGGGACTGGAAACCCAACTTGCTAGTTAACGGTTGTTTAATCATAAGATTGGTGTTCTAGCCAAAGGGAAGACTAATTCTGTCAAAAGGTCTGAATGTAAAACAATGGCCACAAAATAGGAGAGAGCAGTTAAAGAGGTATGCCACACACATATTGGCTCACCAGTGTATTGCTAACCATGCCCCATTTTAATTTACTAATAGCACAAAGCGTTTCTGGAACACAGAAACAGAGCAAGGTTAAGGCATGATGATCCCAAAAAATATGACTTTTATCCATACAATAATTCTTTACTAATCTTTGGTTCAAATGCTGAGAAGCACAAGATACACGCCTTCTTTCTGCTTGGCATGAAGAACAGAAAAACAGACAGTTCACAGTAATACGTATGTTCTATGATTCAAAAACGACAGAAATCAAAAGAACTTTTGTATACCTGAAAGCTTTTGCTTTGAAGTCATTTGTTATCACTATCTCATACTGCAAAAATGTATGATAACAATGTAACATTTTTAGTTTCCCACAGTTACACCACCCCTGCCACTTCATACCTATTTTAACATGCATAGTATTTTAAACCATATGCAACTGTAATTGTAACAGCGCCCCATCACATAGTTCTGAAATGAAATTCTAAACTATAGTGATGCATGAAAGGTTTTTTATTTTATTTTTTTTAGGAAAACCTTTGTGGCCAGCATTTCTTTTAAGGAGAACTTCCATAACTTTGAAGCACAAGTATAGCATACCCTCTAATAAATTCAGCATTAAGCCTTTCACCAATGTTTAAACATATCAAGGGTAGGCTTCTTACCAAACATCCTTCGTGACAGAGTCATTTTGATGTACCCAAGGACGAGACGCATACACTGCTTCACCATTTACACTCAGCCACTTCCCCATGTCACGAAGTCTTTCCTCGAAAATAGGAGCAATCCTGCCATCATGAGTGGGACCAACATTCATTAGGAGATTACCTCCACAACTAAAATCAAAGAAAAAGAAATTCGAGAGTACCTAAAGAAAACGTTTCCACGATAACTACTGGTATGCATACAATGACAGGTCATTTCTTCTATACAAATAGAAAAAGTATTTTCGTCACTATTTTCTGCAACATCCTTCCTTTCACTAGTAAGCTTTCCAAGAAAGTTCACAGTTTTTGAAACTAAGTGTGCTAAGTGTGCAGCTCCCTCTCCTCTCCCCTCCCCCCCCCCCCTTCTTCGGTGCAATGTTATGTGTCCTGTTTATGTAACTGTAAAGGAAGTACAGTGTAATAAGCACAAATTTTGCATAGCTGTTACATGGAGATCATTCGTAACAGAAATATCACTGTTATGTACTTCTAAGTTCATTTTTCTACTTTCCATTCCAGAAGAGTTTTGTTCATATTGTTAACAAAATTTTACATGCAAGTACACAGAATGTATAATAATGCACAGAAAATTAACATATCAAAAGAAGGAAGTAGAGGAACGAGAAATAAGTTTAAACTAAGTACTACCACAGTTGCAATGTGTGCATATTGTTTGAAGGTACCACTAGCTGGATAGCCCTTGGGGCCATGGGGTTTGCGTTCAGTTGAAATCTTAACACTGCTCAAAATGTATTTAAAGCAGTAGGTTTTCAACAATAGTGGGAGGTGTGTTTCTAGGGATGTAACAAGGCCTCAAAAATGTCATTCCCAGCCATTTAGGTGGGACTTTTATTTTTAGTTAAAATTCTTTGTATTCTTCACACCAACAGATGGGGGCATTCTGCTACGATGGTGTCACAGCATTAACACCCCCTACCATAAAAAAATCGTAGACTTAAATGTAGACTTCAAAACATGATTTTCGTGCATAGTTTCAACAGAACTGAAAATTCCCCAGGAGTCATGATTTCAAGCAAAGTATAGCCACTATTCGACTCCCAGTGGATAGTCGCAGTCGCAACTCTGAAGTAGTGTGGAGAAACCTACCCAAGCGTACATAAAAAATGTCAAACTACTCATCACCTTGTATGGAGACTAGCACAATCACTGGAAGGCACCATCTGAAAGCATGGAGGTGCAGTGCTAGTTCAAACTAAAAACAAAAAAAAAGCTCCCAAGTTACATGAGTAAGGGGGGGGGGTGACAAAAACTGTAAAAACTGAAGAAAATCACCCCTGCACTTCTTGCCTTAAAATAATATGGTCTACAGATATATAGGCCTAGCCACTGCATGAATCCACAATCCAAATAGGCCCTCATTACCTTAAACTTCAGAACTATGAAAACTTTAAATGACTGGCACAAATGCATTCCTAGTCTACATGCATACCTTACAGTTATGGTGTCATGCCACCAAAAGCAGGTGTTTTCACTTGGCAGTTAAAGGATAAAATTCCCAAATGAAAGATCAGTTGTAATTACTCAATACCTTTTACTGTTCTTAAGATATACCTCTTCAAAGTTTGATGATTTCTCAAGGGACTCATTCCCTATGCAGAAATAATGATGTAGAGTGTTGCTGAGTGTTAAGATTTCTTTTGTTAACCCTACATGAATTATCTCTTAATTTCTGATCAGACAGTTTACCGTTTGGTGAGTGATATCAATATATTTCAAACAATGTTAACTTCCATAACAAACACCTCAGGGGATACCACTGCTACAAGTGTCCTTGAAATGAAGGTTGAAAAAACAATGGCTGACATTAGCCATATTTGGTATCTTCATCTTTCGACATCACAAATTTGCATATTTAGCTCATTTAGCTCATGTTTATTCATGATACAAGTATGAAATAGAAATTACCCTGGAAAATGGTCAATACTTGATGGATTTTGATGAGAATTGTGGCTATTTTCTGGACTTTTTCTGTTTTTCACATCAAATATCCTTCTATGTAATTTGCATGTCACTGGACTTTTACCAAGTTTCTTTTCATCATATAAGGATACAAAATTGTCTCTCAAAATGCTAATACTTTTAAAACCTGCAAATCTCAAAATTTACTAGTTTCAATTGTTTGATTGTTATATAATATTGTACCTCAGAATGTAATGCAGAATTTTAATGCTGAAAACCTGTAAAACCTGGGTAGGTGCTTTGACGCAATGCTCACTGAACCTCACTGAGGCCTTGACTTTTAACCTCACTATATATCTCCTTATCAGAACACCCAGCTAGCTCAAGTCTGCCTCCCACCACTCAGAATTCTCTACCGACAGTCTTGTATGTCTCAATGTTGCATAATTCGATGTGACTTCATCCTATCTTATCCAAGACAGTACTGCATACAGGTACAAAGAAATTTCTACCAAGACATTCCCTCTTTCTGTCCAGAGGACAGGTCCTTACAACAGTGATACTTAAGATACTTAACATAGAGGCAACCCACGCCTGTTAAAAAGCACACATGTGCACACACAATGTATGTAGTCACACAATTACATTAATTGCTTTTTAAACTACGAGTTTGTGGCCTAATGAACTTCTTTTGACAAAAAGGTGCCTTCAGGTGATCTTAAGTCAACCATCTGCTCATTTTACTAACCTCACAGTTTCCATCAATGTTTTGATTAGTTCCTCAATGGTAAAGTAATCACTCAAAGAAGCATCTCTTCTGTAACCCCAGGATAACTTGTCTATGGTCATGCAGTTCTCCCATTTGTGCTTGACCAGATGCCCTGGCAACAGAAACAAATAGTGTTAGCAAAGATTACAAAAGAACTCCAGGGACCATTTCCTAACTCAATAAGAGAAACTCTGCCAACAAAATACGGGTATTTAACAAGAATGACGACCCAGAATTTTATTTCTAACAGTACTTACAATCACAAGTCAAACTAGCATATACAACACACATTTGAAATGCATTTTTACACATTTGGCAAATACAAATGCTTACTGTAAATAGATACTGGGTATCCTTCCCATGATGCAAACTGGAGGTTTCCTGCATTATGGGTACACATTTTTCAAACTTGCTCAAGTCTTGTCATCTCCCAGTGACTGTAATAGTACTGTAATACCTTCCCCCACCCCTTTTCCATTTGCCATGTCCATACTATGTTAAATGTGGTGACAAAATGTGATATGATAGGATTTTTTACAACAAAAGCTGAAGTCAAACTAATATTTTCATGAAACTGTCAAAATTTCAGAGATAAGAGTCCAAATGAAAGTTCTAGGGACAAAGGTATAGCACCCAGTGAATATCCTTCCCAATGCATATGACATTTTTTAGCATTATGGGTAAGCACACATTTCCCAGACTGGTTGCAATCTTGGTCACTTGGTGTTGTACCATTTTTCCTCTCTCCTGGCTCTTCCCTTATTACAGTACTCATTCCACACACAGAGACATGAAATTTGGGATGCTTCATTTTATTGTTACCACTGTCATTGTCATCATTCTTGTGATCATTTTCATTGTTAGTAATTCCATTACTGTCATTATTATCAATACTAATCACTTTATTTATTATCAATATTAATCATTTTATTTCCAGCAATCTCGAAGGCATTTTTGGCCAAAATTTCCAAAGTACGCTATGAAACAAGCAATGGTGGTGCTCCACTTGGAGAGTCCCCCCCACCAACACACATACACACATTGGATGGTACCCAGGATGAACATTGCAGAAATGAAGGTCACCAACCAAAACAGTTTGAATACCACAGCCCTTACGTATGTATGCTGCCTGCCTGACTTTTCTACTAACACAAAATGTATTAATCCAAAATACATCCTATTTCCAGGAGGAAGTCAAAAGCACCAATTTTTAAAGTATTATTTTGTAGAGGAATCAGGTACCAATTTTCTCCAAATTTTTTGACTGATGCAACAAACTCCACTCATTTATATGCTGCTACCTTTTATGGAAAACCTTATTCCCAACTTTCTGCAGGCAGATGTAATTTTTATCAAGCATCTCATGAATACCTGGATTGTAACGGTCATCACAGGTATAGAAACCTCCATGAGTACAACGGCATTCCTTTCCCCAGCGATCATTTGTCACCACAGTATCTTTGACAGGACTGAAGAACAAAACAAAGAATAACTTGTCAAACTAATATTGAGGCATACAATAGCTGGGTCAATGACCCCTTTTCACCTCTTTAAAACACTCATAATGTGAGCCCTATGCTAAAGCCAGTATTACCACTGCTGTGGCCAGTGATCAAAGGTGATGACCAGTCCAATACTCACTCACCACACAAACCCTTTTACTTTAATAGTGCCATCTAAAAACTGACTTTTTCGAGGGGTTTCAATGATTAATACAGCTTCAGTTAGTCTCTCTTCATGGTAATTTTAGGCATCTGGCAATATTAAAATGAATCAATCTCTTATTATTAAATTGTTCCACTGACTCAATTACAGTAAGTGACATCAATAAAGCTTCAGCAAAGTCTCTCTACAAGGTAATGTCCTGTACAGTATTCATAGAGTAAAAGCCTAAAATTGTTAATTTTAGGCATCTGGCAATGTTAAAATGCATCAATCTCCTATTAACTTGCTCCACTGACTCAATTATCAGACATCAATAAAGCTTCAGCAAAGTCTCTCTACATGGTCATGTCCTGTACTGTATTCATAGAGTAAAAGCCTAAAATTGTTAATTTTAGGCATCTGGCAACAACAAGAATGAACCCTACCTACTACTTAATTACTTTCTGATTCCATTGACTCTTTTCCAGATAGCGATTACAAAGGATTATGGGATAGAGTTTTGGTGTGCATCGTTTTTGGCCACAGTAAAATGCCACTGACATTAACGGCGCACACCAAAACTCTGTCCCACAATCCTTTGTAATAGCTATTTGGAAAAGGGTCTATTGAAGTGATAAATGTTGACTCTGCCATATAGCACTGCCAACCCCTGTGACTACTTATGTCAAGCCCCCTCCCCCCCCTTTCTACCACCAAATTGTGTAGTACAGCCCTAAGTTTTCAATAAAGGATTAGTGGCCTTCCATTACTCAACTCCCACAAACGTCTCACAGACTGATAAAGTACTCATCACGAGACACCTACCGCAGCCATGATCTCCTCAATTCTTAACTTTGAAGCAGCTGCTGTCAACAGGTTTCATTTTTTAATTTTAATAACTGTAAGTTTGATTGCACTACCGTAAGTTTGACCAGGTGCCAACAGAATTAATTCAAACACTGGATGAAACTTGAGAAAACTCAGTACTCATGCGTCACAAACTACAACTAAAAGCATTTTAATAACACATTTCAAACTTGCTTTTAAACAACTCATTGTTTTGGGGGGTTCACAAAAACACAGCTAGATGTTTCAATGAAATTCAAAAGCATTTACCAATACACAGCATTTCAATACGCTGAGCTAAATTACTGTGTTTTTTACAATAACCAGAAATCTTCCCCTGAATGACAAACCTTTCTAATGGCATTCCACTTTTGTTACATAAGTAAATGAACATCAATTTGTTTTAGAATAACAATAACATGTAAACTGCAAAAATGAAAAATTGTTAAGTTATGAGCAAATTTGTATAAAAGCAACACCACCTTTTTGTGAACTAGCTTATGTGTAAGTGGCATTATCAGAACTTTTTCCTGGGAGAAAATAGCAAATAGTGTGTTCACTAAGGAATCAATCACTGAACACAATGAGATCTTGCCTAAGAGCTACCACAAAACCTGTTGAATAGTTTTCTTTGATGTGAAATGATTAAAATCTCCCCCTAGACATATTTTAACATGCAAACATCCATATAATTTCAAAACATTCTTTTATTAAAATGAGTCAGTAAACCATTCCCATGTTTCAAATGAATTCAATCAGTCACAGATAGATACAGTTAACCCCAGGTATCCGAACCCCTTTTATCAAGATCCCCATTTATCCAAACTGACCTCAAGATTTTGTCACACTAGAATTCAACACAATTAAGTATCCCCCAAGCTTTCAGTGCAGTAAAAAAGCAACAAATCAAAGGAAATTTCAGCAGAAAATTCAATAACTTACTAACTTTTCAACTTTGATATGTCAACTGTAAGATGTCAAGCTGTCTAAACCAGGGTGCACATGGGCAGAGAAGCATTTTAACTACGTTAAATTTGGAAAAGTCATACAAGCTTGTTTGGAAGCTCTTGCTTGGCAAAATGAGGTGGGTACAGGCTCCACATCCCATATGTAATACACAACAAGATAGCATGAGGTTTGGTTTCAGTAATTTTGAATTTAGTGGGCTTTGCAAGTAAAAATGATGACAGCAGAGCTTATGAAAATAATACCAACAGCTGTCTGAGAATCTTCCACATGTTTGTCTCTGCTATTTTTGGAAATTTATACTACATTCATATTCTGACTTCTCACGATCAATAAAGCTTCCCCTGAACACACACACATTTAGAGCGTAAAAAAGCTCTTCCCCTTCGGGAGACTGTAGGCTCAAATTTCAGAAATGAAATCTCTGGTTTTAGGATATCTTCAGAATTGTTTGCCATATCATGGGTTGCAAAAAATGTTTTTTGGCATTTTCTTCAATTTTGCTACCCATATTGAAATTATCTGAGATTTTTGGCACACTTTCTTGGGAAACAGTATCTGAAGCCAAAATTTGAACCCTGTTTATCTGAATCTTCCCTTTATCCAAGCGACCTTCAGCCTCACAATGTTCACACAAACAGGATCTCACTCTATCTGAAAAGTTTATACTTGCAAGAATTATCAAAGTAAAAGCATCCTGAACAAGGAGGGTCCAAAATTTCTTACAAAAACTAGGCCAAAGAAATGTATCTTTACCTGTCATTGTAAAGCCAGGATAAGAAGTTGGTAGAATTCCAGTAACTACTGAATGCCTCCCAATCACCATCTGCCCAAATGACCTCTGGGCGGTAGTTATTGACAATCTCACTCAGTTGAGGGGTCATCACAAGCTGTTTAAAAACAAAAGGAAGCGATAGAGAGTAACTGTTCGATGAATTGTATGATAACGATGATAAGCAGTGTGACAGTAACATAGCTAGAAGCAGTGTGGGCAACATTAAATGAAGGGTTTAATCAAAAAATTAATTTTCACATGTGAAAGGGAAACAAAGTCTACACAATTTGATGAAACTTCCATTCAAATCGGACATGTTGCACTCGATATATCAGCAAATGAAGTTACTACATTTGTGACCAAAAGTGAGTTTGAGGTAAGCAGGGATTATAACAATTCCTTACATTGATAAGAATGTGAGGTTATGATGCCATATGTGCTTGCTTCAAGTTCACCTGGTGTTGAAAATGTGACAACTTTAGCTGCTAATATCTTGAGAACTACACATCATATTTCAATGCAAATTTCACCAGACTGCTTAGAATAAATACCCCTCTAACATATCAAAACTTGATATGAGCTTAGGCCCTTCTTTTAAGGCTTGAATCAAGTTTTAATAGTACAGTTTTAGTAGTACAGTACTGTAAGTACAGTAATCTATTAAGGCATCTGGAGACATTTGCATTCAAATGCCATGTGTGGTTCTCAAGATATTAGCAGATAAAGTTTTCACATTTTCAATCACAAGGAGATGCACATGTGACATAATAACCCTGCATTTATGAGCTCTCTTTTGTATTTCTTTAAACTTTACAACCAATTTTCTCCTCCAAATCTCATGTTATTGAGATGTTAATGTATGACAGGTATGGGAATTTCACACACTTAGATTCCCCATGGGAAGCTCATAAATATGTGAATCCTTATTAACTTCAAAGTCAACACATCAGATCAAAAAGTCAAGAAAACCAAGCATCTCCCATCAATGTGAGGTGATAATATACAGTAACCCCTGCTTGTTCCAAGCTCACCTTAGGTCACACACAGTCACAAATGCAGTATAAACTCCATCTGATGACCTCTTCGGAACAACACTTGGAACCAAATGGAAATTTAACCAGAATGCTACTTTTACTTTTTCTTTCACATATATCAAAAATTTTTTTCCTTTAATAAACCCTTCCTTTAAAGGGAAAAAGCAGTCGCCCCATGTTTATTTTCAAATATCTGCTAAATCTTACAGATCTCCAATTTTTTCACTCACAAGCATCTTTCATTATGTTTCTGTATTAACACGTCCAGGGATGCCACTATGCCGGGCGGCGCTGGGAAGCCCCGCCTGGGACTAGTGAATTGCACCCGCCACCTATGTTAAAATAAAAACATTCTGCCCAGCGCCTTTTCCCAATAATGGTACTATAATTTTATGATTTTTGAAAGAAATTTGGATGTAACATTAATCTCAGAATGAGATGGCCAATTGGAGCATAAATTTAGAGTGCAGATATCCACACCTTCCCTTAATCTGAGGATGGTGATCACTAAAGGGTCACAGTCAAGAATTACCCGGCACTAAGTTTGGGGTGGTGACAACCCTAAAAACGTCAAATATTGAAAGTAAACCAAAAGAGTGATTCTACATGAACTCAACAAATACAGTAAGTAACAAAAATATTGTCGCATGATTGATGGTAGCCATTCCTGAATTCAGATGATGGGGTACACTAATTCAAATTGAGGGGACTGCATTTTCCCTTTGAGGCATACAATACAATGTGCAAAGGACATTCCAATAAAACCTGAGGAGTCATGTAGATCGGCAAAGTCTTTGTACTCCGCACACTGAGTGTACTGTACATTACTGCAGGGTTTAATATTTCCATTCCTTTTTTACTGTACTTACTGCCAGTGTTGTAACGAGTCATTACGCGAGTCACTAATTTTCAAAAGGGAAGTGACTCGAGCAATTGTATCATAATTTTCCTCATAGAAATAATACGATGACTCGCGTCACTGACTCAACCCAAGTCACACTGAAAGCGGTAAATGACTCGACTCGTTGAGTGACTCGTTACAACTATGCTTACTGCTACAGTGTAAGGAGACCATTCACTATGCTCAGGTAAACAAAATGGATGACACAAATGTCTATCATCTATACAATCATAGTGTTAATTAAATAATTACTTTAAGTTTGATATTCTAAAAGTTCCAAAACTATCTTCTGAAGTTTCCCTTCTGAACAAGTTTGTTGCTGGTGCCTACATAAAGTTCAGCAATGACCTTTTCTAATAACGCTAACACTGAGATAATAACACTTCCTACCAAAAATTGACCCTCCGTTTTAAAATTGGTTTATGCATTCCTTTTTGAAATCAATTGTTGAATACTGAAGAGAAAATAGACAACGGAAAGGTATTAAACATACCTTGTATCAGTCCTTGTGGTAAGGATACATGTACAGTATACAACTTCTTGAGCAAGTCAGGATTTTAACCTAAATTTGACCTTCACTTGAAATATATAGCAGTGTTGAGTATCATAACAGTTGTACCAGTGTTCGCCCTGAGGAACTGAACCTAGGAGGGAATTCCCTCTCTAGAAATCTTTTGGGAGGGATTTTCAAAATCAAGGAGGGGGTTATCACTTGGTAAAGATACTATTGCAATTTAATGTGTGTATTATAATTGCAGTTATGATCTCAGCTGCGGAAAAGGGTGCGGGATTTTCCGCATAAGATTCATTTTTGTGCGGGATTCCAAAGACAAAAGCAGGATTCACGCAATCCCGCGCCTTAGCGCGAACACTGAGTTGTACATGTACTGTGCACCTGAAAGTAACCCACAACACTTACAGTGCATTCACACCAAAACCAAAATCTGTTGCGTTTTGTGGGCGGGAGCCACAAAGCAAATAGCTTGTACATACTGCTATGGAACCGTTTACACAGAAATCGCATTGATAGAAAAGCTTCTGTGTAAACAGTTCCACAGAAATACATACCAGCCATTTGCTTTATGGGTCCCGCCCACAAAATGCACCAGATTTTGGTTTTGGTGTGAACGTACCTTAAATGTAACATGTACTGTAAGTTAGTTATAATAGAGGCACAGGACAAACTTTGTAACTTTCAGGGTAAAATAGTCAAAATACGATGAAATAAAAGAAATAGCAATCTTACATCAATATACTGTGATGTCTGGAATCTATTTTTCTTGTCCAACAAGTACAAAGGATTGAACCACTCATAAAGAGAAAAGTAAAGACCAAATCTCACATCCGTCTTCCTAATTGCCCTTGCCAAATCACCTGTTGAGGCAGAATTAAGAGACAAAGTTTTGGTTATGAAGAATTAACAGCTGCAAAAGTCACTAAAGTTGCTTAATTTATGCATGATCAGCCTTTTGGCTAAGATCATGTGTAGTATCTAGCCAGTCTAGAACAGGGCCACACACAAGAGACCCATGACATAGAGGTCTGCAGGAAAGGAGGCTGGTAATGTTACATCACAGTATCCCTTGGGGACATAGCTTTTTTGGAAAACAGAACTCCTTCGGGAATAACGTGTGGGTTTTCATCCTTTGGCTCTTTGCCAAAGAGTTGAGGGGACTTGGGAAAAAGTATATGCATAATTTATAGGTAAACTGGATTAACAGACTATAATATTAGGCTGTCTTCACATAGAGTTAAACTAAAGGGTGGTAAAAAATAAACCCCTCTTCACCTCTTGTGACCATTCAAAAATACAGTACAGTATGCTGAGTCTGTTCACATGTATAAACTGATGATCATGGTCACCAATCCCATAAGTTAACAATGTACTATCCTATGTAAACATTTGAGTGCAAAACAAATTACATTATGTATGTGCATGCATGCAGTACATTTAAAAGGGACTAATCAGACCACCTGCCAACTCACAGTGCATTCAGCAATACCACATCCATGATTTGATAATACACCCAATTTAAGATCACTCCCCATTGCAAGATCATGCATAAAGTCACAACTGATGATAAGACTGTTCACTAACATTATGATCAGACCAGGCACCCATCATCACCTAAACCTTATGACTTCTACATCATGACACTGAAGAAATGAATCCCTGCAGTGTCCTAACTTCCCACTAGAATTCTGTGCTTGTGCCACTGACCTAGAGCCATTGCCATTACTAACCATAGCAATGAGCTAAACAAACTACTTTGTTTACTCCAAGAGATACTGTACTTTTCCACCTAAATTACGTATCTCTTCCAGAAAATTTTCAAAAAAAAATCCAAAGAAAAATCCAAAGGACAACCTACTTTACCTCTTTAAACTGTAGTTTAAAGGTGCAGTTAGGTTTCCTTGATGCTAAATGTTGCACATACAGTACAGTTTTTTGGCCTCGATATAAATCGAATAAAAGCTGACTTGCAACACTTTCTGGAGTAGAATCATGGAGTTGCTTTTTAGAATTAACTTTGAAAAGACATGATGAAGGGCATGTGTGATTGCTTTTAGTGAATTGTCACCAACTCTAATGTGAAGATCAAAATTTCCCACGAAACTTTCACCGACTGCATGGTCAAGTGGTTAGAGCATTCGACTTGCAGCCGGAAGGTCTGGGGTTCAACTCCTGGCCAAGTCATACCAAAGACTAAACATGGAACCTACTGTACTACCATTGTGCTTGGTGCTCATCAGAATTAGCAATGGAGTAAGGAAAGCAAGCCGGTGAGCCACAACTGGAAAAAAAGGCCGTGGCCGCATGACTTAAATCAATTGGTTAGAAACTGAGCTGTAAAACCTCAGCTAACCCACAAAACTTTCACTGAGTCCTGTGTCTAAAAGCACAAACATATAGCATACTATCGGACTATATCAAATTCCATTTCACATATTTCTCTTAATACGATTGGCGACTGCGCTTTGATTGACAGTAACTCAAACAGAGCTTCACTCTGGTTGGTGAATGATGACTTGTCCAGTCAGTTGTGTTCCCAACTAAGCTCACACACAGTATTGTGTGGATGTGGCCTTGGGCAATTTGAACTCAGTGTAAGCTACTGTAACATTGTCTCAGAGATGTACCAGACAGGTGTTTTTTGCTTTAATTGGAGGAGAAACTACTGTACAAGTAAACTAAGTTGGGAGAATTTTTCACTTTTCTAAAATGAGATTGTAGAGCCTTTAATTATGCCAGTATTTATGGTCAGGTGCCAGATAGAATGATGCCTGTACTTGAGTGGATAATCCTGCATAGAGAATACAGAAACTGTCTATAGAAAATTTCCACAACTTTCAGCTGCCTAAAATAAAATCAGACAGGCTAGTTTGATATGCAGCTGGAAAACAATGTGAAAAATCCTGCATAACTTTTTTAAGAACATTTTGCATTGGAAAATTCACTTTGATTTCATTTTGCAAACACCATGTCACATTTTCATCTCTTATTGAACTGAATTGAAGGTTTTATAGGAAACAAACAGTTTTTAACAAAGATCAGATGAGACAACATACAGCAGGTGATAAGGAAATACTTGTATGACCTCAAAAGTTGCTACTATAGCTACATAATTCTTGGAGGGGAAGTTGTCATTGATAGATGTTTTCTTCTAGGGGAAGTTATCACGAGGTCAAAAGGTCAACAGATCATGGAAGTGTTTCTGCCTCTGGGGTAGTACTTGAACAGATGGTTATTAAACTAGCCTTTTGACCATTGTTGAACAGCATAGTGGAGTCCAATTGTCATTGACAAAGTGATCCCTTTATTTCTACACCAACAAGCAGTTAATGTTCACTGTCTGGAAGGAAACACATCCGTCCTTTTCAAAGACAAACACAAAATAGATCACCTCGAAAATAGTTTGTAGCCTTGCAAATATGATTCGAATGCTGACAGAATACTATTTCTTCATTACATTATGATGGCTTGACCTGTACTTGTTGCAATGGGGAAGTCACAAAGTTTCATACTTTTGACAATTCTGAAACCTACAAAAACATGCCCTACAACAATTAATGTCATACATTCTACATTCATCTATGGTAAGATGGCTGAGAGAACATATACATGAAGTCAAAAACCTATGAAACAGAAGGATCAACCATTTTCAAATTTTCTTCTTGCAATACCCCCTAAAATGAAGTTTTCACCTCCAATAAATGGCTGAATTTGAAAGCAATTATATCATTGATGGGCAGACCTTCAAAATACACTTCCCATCTACTTGGGACTGCTGAAGGAACTGTCTTCCTGCCCTCCCCCCCCCCCCGACAATTTCCATCTGGACAATTCCCCCCAGACAACACCCTCAAAGACAATTCACCCCCAGACAATTCCCAACCCTTTCAATTCCCGCCAAGACAGTATCCTCCCGGACAATTCCCACCCAGGTCAAATCTAAATTTTATGGTGGGGGAGGTTGTGTGAGGGGTAAATGTTGGGGGTTAACTGACTGACAGGAAATGGGCCGGGTGGAAATTGTCCAGTTACTGTGCAATTTCACTTATTGAGTGGAAGCAAAGATTTAATCCAAGACAAAAAGATGGATGATAGAATTATTAATACATGTTGATCGATAGTGTCTGGAACTCCCAAGACCTGACAAAAGAATATTAGCTCTAGTTTACATTACTTGCACTCACAAAGTATTCAGACAATACAAAAATGACAAGAAAGCTCAGGTAAACATGCTCAGCTTCTCTCAAGAAACAATTTTAGAAGGGATTTCAAGTTGACAATGAGGAGCTATTAAAAGAATTTACAACAAATTCTTCATTATGAATACCACTTCTTTGAACCACAGTAGCAAGACTTGAGAAAATCTGTGCTGACCATGTGATTGGCTGGTGGAGAAACAGTGCTGTGCAGTTAGAGCCTAAGCTGTACTAGGTATAGTACTGTGGCAACACTACCACTAAAGCTGCCAAAGCTGCACAACAACAAACTGGTGGTAGCAGTGGAATTTAAAATCAGGACCCAATGGTATCATTAGCGGGAAATGTGCCACCAAAAGTGGTAGGCACATCAAATGGTTTCAGTCATTCTTGTCATTGTCACATATTGTCCATAATGAAAAGTATACATAATAAATATTCTTATAATATAAATAAGTACACATAATAAAATATTCTTCCACCTGCATGATATGGGTCATATGCAACTACTACCTGCAGTATAAACTGCAATAAACTGCACAGCTAAGACTGCACACTAGTTTTATCATATAATACATTGTGCAAGTTACTCATACCTAGCAGATCCCTTCCAGAGCCAACATCTTTTGCATTCCAGTTCCATGAATACTTGGATGGCCAAAGGGTGTATCCCTCATGGTGCTTACTGGTCAGGACCACATATCTGTAGGAAACAAGGCACAGATATATATATAAAGTAATGCCGGGTAGAATACTGAAGTCTTGTATGCAAAGTACAGTAATTTATTGTTGAGTTACAAGAAACTTGGTGAAATCCTAGGCTGAGCACTAGGCTGAGCACAAGCAGAAAAATTTGGAATGCTGAGAAGTTCATACCGGGGAAATTTTGGTACCTGACGGAAAATTTGGCAATTGAAGGTAAATTTGACTTTTTCAACATGAACATATGTAAAAAATACTAGTGGAATTTGAGTTCTTTCCCACAAATTATTATCTGCCAGTCCTTATTTGGTGGTACTGTACCAATGTCCATTTCTTTTTTTCTTTTTTTTCTTTGAATATAAGTTGAGAAATTTGTACCTTAGCAAAAGAGGGGTAAATCACTTCCTGCTATGATGCAGTTACCTGTTATACTATACTGTACATCAGAATGTATGTATACACTGTATCATATCAATATGTAATCCTATATTAAAACTGTATAATATCCCATGTTGTTCAAGTTCTAATGCAAGGCTGGCAAGAATGACTTTCTCAGCAGGGCAAGAGCCCCATCCCCACCCTCCCAAACATATCGATGGTAAGTGGTAACCCACACACTTGGGCTATATGTAATGTGTGGTGGTTTACATTTTCAGTCCCAAGGAGTGGTCCCTTGGGACTGGATGGTAAAGTAATTAACACTGCAGGCCTGCTACAAGAACACAAATTCACAATATATCCAATCACAATTCACATAGCATGTCCATTAGTTGAACTGTGCCGAGTCAGTCAACATGCTCACAACTGATTGAGTTGCACTGCATTCGTTTGTCTCAGTGTTGTACTGTTGTTGTGTACTATTTACAATTAAGTATAGCCAGTGAGCTTGATTGTATGGACAGATATGTAACAGTGCAATGATTTACGTAAATGTCACTGTTACTTACTGCCGTACATTTTTCAATTTTCCCACAAGAACTTCTTAGCATCTTGAAATGCCAAAGAAAAATGGCTCACATAAATTAAGTGTTAAGTACAATTTGAAGACTTCGCTGCAAGGGTGTACCCCCACCTTCCTCTCCATGATTTCTAAAGATGTTTCCCATGTACCTCATCTGAGATGGTTGCTGCTTCAAAAGTGCTCTCATGACTCAGTATTATTTAGGGATGAACTCTAAGTACTCCTAGGGATGAACTCTACTCCTAGTCCATGAAGTATCCCCCATTATGGCTGTATAGCAAAAATTTGGGAATGCAGTACCATAACAGACTAGCATTATTTTTAACTTGCTCCAGAGTCTCCAGGTTGGGTGGGGGGGGGGGGGATGGCAGGCATGGCACCCAAATGATTTTCAAAGCAAACTTGAACACTTTGTAATTAATGCTGTAAACCTAGCCCAGTGGGCAGTGTTAACCAATGACCATGTATACCTTTAAATAAAAATTACTCACCACCCCACCCCTCCCGGCCCTCCACCTTCAAATCTTATAACCTATGCCCAGGGCCATTTGTACATAGCAATCCTTAGACTCAAAGTAGCAGTGTGCAACTTACTGGCATACTGAGGGGGGACCAGTGGACCATGCCCCATCCTAATGTCTCCAACGGATACCCTGCAGAAACATCTCCTTTGTAGCACCCATCAATACTTAGGGTTTCTGTGGGGACCCCCTTCCAGCTAATTCTGGGGGGTGGCCTCCCCTTAGCTTAAAGGTCAAAAGTAGTTGCCCCAAACTTATTTTGAAACAATAGCTAAATGTCACAAATGTCTTCTTATTTCTATTCCAAGTATCCTTCATAATATTTTAGGACATAAATATTGCATATTCAAGGTAAACCAAGCAGTTGCTCCTTGTAAATTTTACAATTGAGTGAGAAAAATACTGTCACATGATCCTCAAGAGCCATTCAGGAAATAGGATAGTCTACTATACAATTCTTTATTGGGGTGACTGCATTCTCCCTTTAATCATGCATGCGTACATGCCGCGGTTACTCTATACTACACCACTTGAAGTCAAGCCCTGAATTCCCAAACTATTAAAAACATACAAGTGCAGACAAAAAAACAACCATGCATGTCTTGCATAATTACAGTAAGACACACTTATAACACCCACCACCCACTAGCAGATACATGCCAGACATATAAACCCTTCAAGGGCCTCTGAAAACAGCCACTAAACCACTGTTTATTCAATTCAATAGCAATTCCCATTTTGTGGCAGGTTGTAGACAGTCTCCACAATCACAAACACATTTGTCTGTTGCAATTATGCACAAAAATGCAGAACCACATAACAGCTTTTCTAGTAACCACAAGTCACCACTCACTACTGTTTGGCCATCCAAACAAAGGGTGGCCCAATTCCATCTGTTTTCATTTCTGAAAGACTACAAACTTCAGAACACTATATAAAGTGGCCTACTAATATACAATACTGGGCAGTTCCTTGTAAAGAATGAATACATCCCTAATTGAGTATAAGCACACACTCAGCTCCTTGACTGCTTATATTTGCATATTACAGGGCAACTGAGACAGCCATACAATTCAGATAATTTATTTGACCAAAGTATCTAATTCTTTAAACCCCCTTCAGTAGGTAACTCACGATATTTGTTAAATGCAATCTCTTGTATATGGTAGTGGGCCTACAGTACACAGACTTCCTTGATCACTGTGTAACATTTGACTAGTTTACAGCTTGTAACTAAACAATTCTGAAGTACCATGAACTGCACTTAAAGGTCAGACACAGTGGCCCTTTCCATACCTCAGTTGAATTGATCACACTTTCTCTTACTCCTCAAACAAGTATCGTTAATGTTTCACAAGAATACTGCATATCACAGGCAAACCAAAGCGTTGTCTTGTGTATTTTTTTTACATTTTAAAATTCTTTGTAAATTTCATCATGTGATAAACACAAACCATTCCTGAAACAGCATACCCTGATATATTAATTGAAACTGAGGTGACAGCATGTGGCCCTTAATAAGGTATGGATAGCTCTAACAAACCTAGTCATATCAATTCAAGATTCAACCAAAAATTGGTGCCATAATAGTCACATTATGTGCATGTCATGTTTCTGTATGACATTAATCCTAAAAATTTTCACTTCCCTATAAAACTTTGTGATCAAAGTTTGGCTCTGGTGGAGTGATGTTATCTCTCACAGTTCAGTAATGTTTCAGATGAACTAGTATGCCTTATCAGGGTTAAATCAAATACATATGAAACATGCAATTTTCCTGGGCACCATGTTGTGTTGACTAGTGGTCTGATTGGCTATTTGAAGTTAGGTATTATTCTAACCAGAGTGCAGGACTACAGTTACAACCATATGGTCCCACCACCTACCAATACCACAGCCAAATGGTACTACAACCCATTGGTCCTACAACCCATTGTCTCTACAGCCCACTGACCAGTCCAATAGACTACCTACAGTCAATGGGGTTTTGCATGTACTGTACAGTAAGTAAATGATGTAGGACTTTTAGAAGCAGGAGAACCAACTGGCTGCAGAACCCAATATATGTGTTGCTGTAGGACCAATGGCTTACAAGTACAGGACCACTGGGCTGTAGGACTAAAAAGTGTCAACTTCACTGCTCATGGTTTATTGTTGGCCCAATGGGCTGAATGACCAGAAGGGCAGTCCCCTGAAGTCCTACCACCTCTTGCCTTCATGTTTTAATTTGTCTAACCAGAGGGCATGTTGCCATTTTCTCACACAAAGCTGTTTGTCAAGGGGCACAACTTTTACAGGCTTTTTCAATAGTGAAGGAACAAAATGGAAGCCCTGTCTATATACATATATAATTAAGAAATTCAAGCAATGGTTCACTGGTTATGTACAGTAACATATACTGCACAGTATGCAACTTGACAGCTTTTACGACAATGTCTATTACAAATTCATTTACTGACTTTGATATTGCCATCTTTTCATACTGTATCCATTCAAGCATTGACAATTCACTTGGTATACTGTTCAGTAGAAAAGCCACAGGAGCTACAGGTATACACTTTTTAGCACAGTACTGTGCTTTCCAAGTTAAAGGCAGTTGGCAGTCACCCCAAAATTTGCTTTGAAAAATCAGCAAATTCTTGCAAATCTCCTCTAATTATTTCATTGCAAGCACCTCTGAAGATGTTTCGAACATAACTATTACAAATAATATTGGTATTAAAGAAAGGAGAAATTCTCCTTGAATTTCACAATTCACTAACAAAAACTTTGTCACATGATCAAAATAGGCCATTCATGAACAAGAGTGACAAGGCACACTTACTACGATTGGGGTGACTGCCTATTGCCTTTAAGGTCTTTATTACAGTATCTCTGTGGTGCCCAGTGTTTCCTCTAAGAAATAACCCATTGGGTCAATATACTCAATATAAGAAAATTTGGTTCATGAGAAATGTAAATTTCGAGGAACTGCGCATGGGTATGACAAGCATTGTTGTTCACACTGCATCTGAAACCCTCTTTCATTTTTCCCACTAATCAATGCATCAAATTGACATATCTTTGTGTCAAAACTGCATCATAGCAGCTTAGAGAAAACACTGATGGTGTCACACTTAAATAAAGGGAGAACTGGTTACTGTAACTACCCATATGCACAGTAGTGTAATTCAGGGTATTAACAGATTGACAGCACATCTTAAAAAGCATATGGTTAGAGTTAGAGTTAGATGAGGTTTATGGCTCAGTTTCTAACCAACTGGTTTTAGTCGGGCTGGTCACGGTCTTTTTTTCCAGGTGTGGCTCACTGGCTTGTTTCCTCTACTCCATTGCTTATGCTGAGCACTAAGCACAATGGCAGTAGGTTACATTTTTAAAGTCTTCGGTATGACCCGGCCAGTTTTTAAACCCCAGACCTTCCTGCAAAATTGTATGGGCTGGTGACTTTTAATAGTATTGTAAACTTTCCTAAAAAGAACGGAATACCTTAATACATTTACTACGTACTCCAGGTTTTGCAA
This sequence comes from Holothuria leucospilota, assembly GCA_029531755.1. Lineage (NCBI taxonomy): Eukaryota > Metazoa > Echinodermata > Holothuroidea > Aspidochirotida > Holothuriidae > Holothuria > Holothuria leucospilota. The sequence continues at coordinate 21,828,812 of CM055968.1, read as the reverse complement.
GACTACAACGCAGTGATTTAAAATTTAGATTCATACTTTCCAAGTAAAATTGTAACTTTAATTCAGCTGACCCTGAGCAGTCCTTCACAATTTTACAGCAAACATGAATGTGGAAATACATACAAGACTTCTTTACACATTCCGTGTCAAGTGTAACTTTTTACACATTAAATTTGGTTTTTTTTTTGTCTTTTTTGTGTTCTTTTGTTGTTGTTGTTGTTGTTGTTTTTTTTTTTTTTCATTTATGAAAATCAGTTTTAAGGGAACACTGCTCACATGAATGAAACAGCCACCTTTCAATACTTTGGCATGGCTGCAAATGACAGTATCCTGTAAAATTACTGACTGTTAAGCCCCCTTCCACTACCACGGCAGGGGGAACACCAAAAGACAACAAGCATCATAATTAAGACTGACAGTCCAGTAGAGATTAATACAAAGGGTTAGCACTAGTGTTAGGGAGTAGCATAGGGTTAGCATTGGTACTAGCAACAAAAGAAGAATTAGGATTAGGAATAAGGTCTGGACAAGGGTTCAAGTGTTAGCATATCTCCAGTGTGTAGTGAACCTTCAGTCCAGTGGACTTTCTATCTAGTGGGCCTTCTGTCCACTGGGCCCTGCCCATTGGTACTTATCAACTCAAGAGTAAAGAACTATAGGCTACTGTTCACTGCATTACAGTAATAAAATGATACATGCCATGCAGCCACTTTCATTTAAAAGTCCAGTCTCATAACATTCACATTAGTTAAAATCAATACCCAATCAAATTTGTTTAATACAGCCATCAAATACAAACTTTCACACTCAATACTACAAGGTTACAGTCCCTGAAAGGTGTTTTCTCATGTCAAACCTCTGATGGCAAAAAGTTCATTATTTCTCTAGTTAAATGCTGCAAAATAGTAGTCTGAGGGTAAAATCAGGAGAAAACTTGACAGAGCTTTTTTATCTGTGTTGATAGATGCTTTCTTTGGCTTTCACTTAACACACTGCCTGCCCAATCCAGTCAGTGATGTAGTCAAAGGTCTATTCCACAGCACCAAATCCTTACGTTTTGTTTTGTAAGGTGTCACACTTGTGTCTTGAGACATGCATATTATGCCTGCATATCTCCAGGTTAGGTAAGGGTTAGAGACATGAAGTAAGGTTAAGAGTCTCTAGACTTATTATCATGCACGATACCATCTTGAGGATTGGGTGTTCACAGAGCCCAAACAAAGAATATTAACAAGCTTTATTTCAGCTGCAGCAATGCATGCCTGTTGGTCTATCTCTGCTATAAATGGTAGTGGTGCAATATATGTATTCATGTACTGCAGTATATTAAATGCGCAGTACCAGTGTGTACCGCAGAGCTACCAAATTACACCGATTTCCCTGTCTGTACAGACAGTAGCACTGTGTAACAGAAGGAATGCTAAACTCAAGTAACACACATTGAATAAGCTCTTTCACGGTGACATCACTATGAATTTACTGGTTGCTGTGCACAAGCATGCGCAAGGATGTAATGTGTCACATGTATTAAAGGTTTTGCCATGTGTAAATGCTGGCATGATTGCACTCGAAGGTAGAAAAATTAGAATCTTCTTTTTCATTGTGACAAAAGTGTAAGATTGACTTAACATCAAATCTTTTGTTGAGCAGCCCTGATGTCACTTCAAATTGCTTGCAAACTTGAAATTCCCATAATCTTGATCCAGCCAATTGGACTGTGGCTATGTAATAGAAGTCTCTGACAAATTTCTGATGAAAAGAACTATTCTCCCATTCGTTTGTGGTATATACTTCGTGTAAGCAAAGACACCTACTGATTCTATTCACTTCAGCTATTTAACCTATTCATTTCCTTTCAGCTGTCTATTCACCTCAGTTTGAGGTAGCCTTACATGAAGTATCTCCACTGTTTTGTGACTGAAACATTGTGTGTTAGTCTCATTTCTGAAGCAATTGAATGTGCTTAACAAAAAACTTCCTCAGCTCCATTTATAGTTATTCATCTGGGTGTGCACAGTAAGCTTGAACTAATGTTTAAATACAAAGTTTCGTCCTTACCTAATGACAACCCCTTTTTATATTGTAGACAATTGTGGTACACCAAACTGTTTACACCTTAAACCTACCCCATACAATTACATGCTACAGATTGTACAGAACACACAGGTTCTGTAAATCCACTTTTGTGACAATTCAAATATCACTGACATCTTTTATTACATTTTAATTAAGGGAATCCAAAACAAAATTTCCAGCTGCCCATCTTTTGTACTGTACAATACAATACAGCCACTGTGTGGTGTAAAGGAAAAAAGCACCTGCTATTCAGCTGAATACTTAAGCATAGTACACAAAAATTTTACGACAATTAATTAACCAATCTTTTAATATCAAACAACACATACAACTAACACATAAGTATTCTTTCTACAACAATACACCAAGGGAATAAGTGTTCCCCAATATTGTGTGAGGCAGCCTATAAAACAAGTACTGTTCAAGGCTTTTAGCACCAGTTTTGACAAGACTATTCTGTTGTGCTGTTATTAAGTGCACTTGACTTCTGCGAAATTCGGAAAGATTTGGGGGTTCATTTGAACCTCTGCCAGAACCAACTTTTAATACTCAAAGCAAATTTACAGAATGAAATGAGCACTCCATCTTCAACAATACATAAAAGTTTACTTTTCCAAAGCGCTTTTTATCATACCGTGTTACACTTGTCCAACTTACCTACACCTCTTGTGTATACTTTTATTAATAAGGAAGGACAAAACTGATTTTATAATTACTTTCATTATACTGTATGCACACCTGTAGAGACTTCAAAATAAAATAAAACACTAGAGCACCAACAATGGCTTATTTCTAAAACACAGAAAGAGCGAAGCATGTGTAGTGAACTGACTGTCTCCAAATTGTTGTTAGAATGTTTTGCTGGATGTCTCTGGGTGAGGTAAGTTGTCCATGTACTGACTAAGCCAAAGGACAAATCCCTGGTGGCTGGTTGAGCAGCTCTCATTTGCTTTTATGCCCCACGGATCCCCTTCAAGAGTGCAAAAGCCAAAGATTCCTTACATAGAAGCTGAGCCCCACAGACATTGTACTTAAAAATCTCCTCGTGCATGCTGAATGTAAGGCTTGTTGAGTATCATAACTGTGCTATAAAAACCAGCCCATGGGCCCAACACAGTCGGTCATTCTTCAAACAGACAAAAGCGATACCATGAATTTCCTCCGAGGGTCACTACTACACTGTATAGTGCTAATATGCAGCATACTGTACTGTAAGAAGACTACTGGTTTGAGGTTAGAACAATGAAATCCAAAATATTGCACATAGCAGAAGTGATACATCAGTGTTCAGTAGCTACAGTACCAGTATGGTCTATGTGAGTACCTCTTAAACCTACAATACAGTTAAGTTATTCAAGATGATGACTAGAGCTACCCACTCTGTATGCTGTTACATGTTCCAGTCATTGGTTGTATGAGCTCCCTTAAGTGCCCCTGCCCCCCCCCCCCAAAAAGTTATTGTCCTTTTATCCAAAACTTTGAAGGTTCAATCTCTTACGTTTTTTTTTTTTGGAAGGGGGGGACGGGGGGACAGGGGGAGAAGGTGGACCTCTCACTACATAACAGGTATATAGACAGGTCCATTTGGACCTTGACATAATGGAAACGTATCTCCCTTTTGATTTCGTTGTGATCATAGATATCTACCTTCCTGTAGTTCAAAATAGCATACAAAATAGTAAAATTTTCCAATCCTCCTCCCTGCCTTGCAGAGATGCACAGCATCTATAGCTAGATAATAGATTATAAATTCATTCAACTGTTAGTGGTTAGCCTAATTATACAAAAAAGAAAAATCAGAATTTTCAACATTTCTGGTTTAGTCCCTGCGGTGTTCCAGAAATTAAGTTCAAAAAGCGTACCATCAACATAATTTAACATCATGAATTCTACAGGCATTTAGCTTTCTGACAATATTATTGGAGCTTTCAAATTCACCTTATTCTACTTTTCATAAGTGCACTGGATCAATTATCCAGCCTAATGCATCTTTAAGTGTATACTTTTGCTAACTACAGCGATAATGTGAGTATTACGGTTTTTCATGAAGCTTTGATGCTAAATGGAAATAAAAACAAATTTTACATCATTTCTTTAATATGCAAAAAGTTGTAAAAACATTTTCAAACTGCCTGAACTTGGAAAAAGTCCTAATTAAAAATAAAAATATAAAAAACCCAAGTTTCCCAACTTTTAGTCAGTCAGGAAAAGGCAAAAAAAAAAACAAATTTCTTATACTGTAAATACTTTACAAATGGTTCATGTACCTGCAAACTTTATTTGCTGAGTCATTGTGAGAAAGGAAGTCGTCTTGAACCATGTTGGTACAACTCTCAACTCGGAAAAACACACACTTTTTAAATTCAGCATATTAAAGCTTCCATAACACTGGAACAATACTACTATACAAACCATCCGACAGCCTCAAGTATCATTTAGCAGCATATACTGTACCATACTAGCTTTTTTCATCAGTGTTTCCTATCATTGTATTATATTGCAATGTATTGAGATAGATAAACAATTACAAAAACTATTCAAGTATGACTGATAACTGTTTTCTACTGATGACTTTAAAGCTTTTTCTTTCAAATTTTACCCACCATATTTACAGTGCAATTTGTAAAACATGCACATAGGCCTGCAGGAAGCAATAATTAGTACACGTGACTTACACTTGTGCTCAAGCAAATGGCACATATATACGTATATCGATTGTACCTGTATGCAGTGCTATTTTCATTTCCTTTCATTTGTTTTTTCCACTTCAACTACAGCAACAATTTCAAGTTAACATATTTACAAAATAATGATAAGTGAAAGGAAGTGCAACTAAAAGCCAGAGGGCTTGTCGAGAGAGCACTGCCTAAAATAAACTTATGTAATAACATATTTTAGTTTGTACCTGTATGCAGTGCCATTGCATATTGCTTGTACCTGTACGTATGCACAGATTTTTGAAAGTTGTGAATTTTTTCTTCTTTTGTTTTAATTTTCATGGTTCTTTAAGCCCGTAATAGGTCTAATACTTTACAAATACTACCAATGGTAGACCATAACTTGGGATGGCGACAATCCACAGAGACTGTAGTTTAAATGTGCATGATGATGTCATAACCTCACAGTAACCCATTTTATAATCCCTCGGTGGAGGGAAGTAGCAAGATGCACCTTAACCAAGGATACAACATATGCGCTGGGCTGGAATCCAACCAACCATCCTTAGATCATGAGACTGATGCCTCTAACCAATAGTCCACCTGTTCTAAAACAATTGCAGGTATTGCTAGGATACAACTGATTGTGTACACATTTGTACTCACAAAAAAGATGTAGGCCTATATACTCTTAAAAACCAAAGACTGGAACTCTGACTCTGGCACTGTACTCGCACTAAAAGCCCAGTTTGAGTCATGCTGAGTCATGTGAGTACAGTTACTGCTCAACATTAATGTTGCAAACTGATACTGTATGTTCATTCATTCATGTGTATGTTCATTCATGTGGTTCAACCTGGTTATTACCTACTGATGCCTTTCTAAGGTTTTTGTTCTTTCAGTTGCTGAGCATGGATTACATTTTGTTTGGTTTCTTTGTTTTCTGTACATGTAATAAACAGCTGACAGAGTCACAAGGGCTCCAGTGCAGCTGTATGTCACAATCTAATAGACGAGTTGGGAAATTAGATTTTGCTGTACCATTAATATTGTAGTACCACAGATCAAGTCCGAGGACATTTTCACACAGACATGAAGGCTTCGAGTAGCTTTCTTTCTTCTTTATTTTTACTGTTGTACTATCCAACCTTTTCGAACTAAGTTAAGGATATCAACTTCAAAATAGCTCTTCCTCTAAAGAAAATTCTTCTTGACCCGTGCCCTTTGAGATATGCCCTAAAAGCTGCATGAAAAAGGCCCTGCCCTGATGATGACTCATTTCCAGCCATACCCACAATAAAGTAAATTATGATAAAATACTTATTCAAAACCACTTATATACCAGTTGATATTTTAAAAGGAATTTTCACCTGGGAAAAAGTCACTTTGATTTATTGCCTAGTATACCCAGGGCATGACTTACAAAGGGTTTCTTTTGTTTCTTTTTTATTTCTCTCTTCCCATTTGAAGCTTGTGAGTTCCACACTGTATCTTTTCTTCCGTAATTTCTTTCCTTCTAATTTAATATAATAATATACTAAGACAGATTACATTTCTTTCAGAATCATCCATTTTTCAACCATATAAGTGTGGGAAGGGGTTCAAATGCTCACGGAATCTTTTTCACACTAGAATAAAGGCCATGACCTTTTGCCTGAAAATCATAATATTTTTCACACTTTCTCCAGTTTTACACAATGCAAAGGATAGAGAGGGAACAAAAATAACAGATCGAGAGGGAACAAAAAAAAAAGGATTTAGCACACTAGAAAAAATGATGAAACAAAATGAATGACCTTTTCAAGGGGATATGGCATACCCCCTAAAACAGGGAATTGCTAACAACTCCCTGCCCAAACATATTAAGGAACAGCCCTAGAGTTCTAAATACAGTAATACTGCACTTTGATTGACATTCATTCAAACAATATAGCTCCACTCTGGTTGGTCTATGGCGACTTGTAAAGTCAGTTGTGTATCCATTTAAGTTCACACATACTGTAGTTATAAGTCACTATGGCCATGAGTAATTGAAACTTCGTGCAGGCTACTGTGGCTCTGTCTTGAAGATGTATTAGACTGGTATTTTTGTTTTTAGTGAAAAAGAGGCAAGAAGTAAACTTAGTAGGGATAAGTTTTTACTGCCCTATACTTCTAAATACAGTAATACTGCACTTTGATTGATATTCATTCAAACAATATAGCTCCAGTCTGGTTGGTCTATGATGACTTGTAAAGTCAGTTGTGTATCCATTTAAGTTCACACATACTGTAGTTATAAGTCACTATGGCCATGAGTAATTGAAACTTGGTGCAGGCTACTGTGGCACTGTCTTGAAGATGTATTAGACTGGTATTTTTGTTTTTAGTGAAAAAGAGGCAAGAAGTAAACTTAGTAGGGATAAGCTTTTACTGCTTGGGGAAAGATTAGAAGCCTTTAACCTATGTCATGCAAAAGTTGAAGAAATGATTCATACTTAGCTCCAGAAGAAGCAATGACATTAGCCCAATGTTTTGGTTTGTAGAACTCCGCAGTAAAGTCCGGTCCAAAATCTGCGTAAGTAAAACCTGGTCTGTAATTAGCTCTCATGAAGGCCTCATAGTCCACCTTGTGCTGCCCTTGCCAATTCCACCAAAACCACTCCGAACCATAGCTGGGCACACTGTAGACACCCCAGTGCATGAATATACCAAACTTTGCATCATCGTACCAGTCAGGGAGGGGACGAGAGTCCAGCGATTCCCACGTGGGTTTATACCGAACTGTGCCACTCTGTACACCAGATATGTAAACCACGACTTCCATAACCGAGAGGAAGAGCAGGCAATACAGGGCCAGCCGGATTACTTTAACAGGAATGCGTAACATTTTGCCCAGCAACTCCTCCCAACTCATGATCTGTGATGAAAAAAAAAACAGAACAATTATGATGGATGAGAATATAAGTACTATAGACTATAGACTTTTGCAATACTGTATGTACTTTAAGCAAATACCCTGGTAGTAATTAAGATGTTTTAAACTATCCACAAGTTCATATAATTGGCTGTGAAAGAGTCTTAATTTCCTGAATTTTGATGGCTACTTCCTAAAATTTTCAAGAACGCTGCATGCTACTTATCAAGTGCTCTTTTTCATAGGGAAGCATAAAAACAAGTGAAATCCACAACATATGTAAAAGGGAACAGAATAGGAAAAAGCTTTTGTTTCTCCAGTATCAATAAAATGCAATTTTTTCCTTTAAATTCCTGATTTATTTCAAAATTATTCTTTTCCCAACAATGATCCAAACCAACACAGAGATTTTCCAAATTTCAGGACATTCTAGGTAAGTGGAAGCCCTGCGACCATGCATGTCACACATCCGAATATCAAGTCCAGACCACTTAGGCCTGTACTGCACATACTGAATGCAATTCAGTATCTTCCTAGTACCATAATTCTCCCAGTAAAACAATCACCCCCCAAAAATGGTTTCAATGTACACATGTCTCAAATGCAGTGTACATACACTGCATCTATCACAAAATAAAAAGGTGAATGCTATTTTTGAAGCAGGAAACCTCATGCTTGACCTCTGTCATGGGCTTCCTACTGTAACACAAATATACAAGTAAATGACTGTGTGACTAGTGTTAATGCTGCAAGACACGTATCCAAAACTTTGTCAAAAAGCACAGTCCACTGTAAATTACTTGTAACAAAGAGTTATTGGCCAACGCACCATGGTGGCACCAGGATTTACTCAACAGGGAGACCTTCACAATGGTGGACCAGACACCTAAACCTCTGTCACAAAAATTTTCACTGTACGTAGCAGGCCAAATATTTTTGGTTTTTACTGAATAAAATTTCAATACTTGAGGTTTCTTATTACGTAGCCTCTAAGGCTACGTGTATGGAATCGTATTTCAGATCCCTATATCTTAATCATTTAGGAAGGCAAACTACTCCCAAATAGACCATTTTTTTACATTGCGCAAAAGAAAGTAATCCATTTCACTACGCGAACTCCATTGAGCGTATGAATTAAAGGCGGAAGAATCCTGTATTCCGTTAAGTCGCCATTGACGATGTTTTACCAGGATCACTCAGCTTCCAAATGTTCAGGTGCGAACAGAATATAACTCGAAGAAATTTAAGGAATTTACAGCAATAGAGCAAAGAAATATGAGAATCTTTGCAAACTTTCGCACTGCTCATATATTTTACAAAATTAATCACAATTAGACGTCGAACGTGGCTTGTTTGGACGAAAGATTCATGACTGGGCTCCCTTATGGGCCGGACAACGAGACTTAGAAAATGGCTTCCTAGGATGTAGTGGCTTACTTGTATTTTTATAGGTCTACCTTTATAGCACGTACTGTGTAACGTACCATTGACATATATAATTAACTAGACACATCAGACAAACGCACGCTTGTTCATGACCTGCATAGACCAAAGTATGTACGGATCTACTTTCGAGACGAGTTGTTCGTTTTGAATTTTGGTTGACCATAATCCTTCATTTTCAAATCTCAAAGTTTTTCGTATTCTCATTGTCGCCCCTCGACTTAAACTGAAGGATTTTAAATCTCAAATGACTTCTTGAAACGTACGAACGGTGGGAATCTATAAAAACAAATTACGATACAAAATAATGCATCGAAGAGACTGTCTGATACATTGAAAAAAAATATTCGATTTGCAGCTCCGCGCATGCGGGATAGTCTGAATATTTTTAAATTGACCCAATCTCAAGTGGGAATTTTAAATGACCAATCGTTACGAAGTGATTCTCTGTCACGTCCGAATATATATACGAAAATTTTTTTCAGCACTTTGAGAAAGGTATTACCAGCTATTAGTGTCACTGGACAGCTGGAGTTGCAGAAGGCGAGTCGAGCAGCACTAATTCCAGCAGGAGCAGGCCGGCCGGGAAGTTGGCAGCGGAAAGCCTGTTTGATTTAGCAACGAGGTATTTAGACGCGGGCGATTTTCGTCGGGAAACTTGAAACTTAATAGGCTATATGCTTAATTTTGAGATAATAAATCGGCATGCCGACGTTCTAGTTTATTAAATTGCCAGAAGTTACGACTTTGAGATTTGGAGGAAAAAATGGGGACCTTCCTGCCGCCGTCAATGTAAAATGAATGAATTCGCGTCCATCGTTAAAACAACACAGCGGTATATGTAAGTAGCCTACTGGGGCACTAGCACTTAGATCATTAGGGTATGTACGGTGGATCGGCAATACAGCAAGGGTGAGGAACCTCCGGCATGTTGGTTCGTTTAGCCTCCGGCCCGCGAGACCACTAATTCGTCTGGCCCGCGAAGCTACTGATAAAAGTAAATTCAATTCACTTGAATAATAATATCTTTAATAATAATCTTTAAGTCCTCGGTACCCACTGTTTTATCATGCTTAGCTACCTGCACTTTCAGGACATTTTACGTAAAATAACTCCATAAGTTCATGAACTCTACTGTCATGAGCTTGCTTATAAAAATTAAAATGTCTCTGACGCGCGGTTAATTAATATGCCTTATGTTCCATCTCCTTTCTCCCGATTGAAAAACAACTCCCACACCTCTTTCTCGGAGAGGCTACGTCGGATTTGCCATGCAAATTCAAATTTCTAGTTGAGAAACTGGGGGGGTTTTGGGGAGGAACATTTGAAAATTTTCAGTTTCTGTTGCAGGCAATGAGACATTTTGTTGTTCTTGAAGAATCAGCCTTCCTTGAGAGCAAAATAATCTGTCGGGCTACTGGTCACCATCAGGGGTTTATCACACCCACTAAGTAATTAAAGCTCCCAGATGAAATACAAAAATTTCCGCAGTCTGGTGTCCAGCTTCCCCAACAAAGGGCCATGGTCCCCCTGGCCCTGCTCCTCAACTTTCACCAATCTTGCCAAAAAAATTCAAAAGGAATGAGCTCATATGAGAAGAGTGGCAAGACCTTTTATTTAAAATGTTGAGATAAAGCATCCTTCATCATATTAATTGAAGATGGCAAATCTTTCACTTGATAAACTATTACAGTAAGTAGATGTCAAGTTGCCATTCTACAGAACACCAGCTCCTACTTTCCACTGAAACTTCAGCTTTGCTTCTGAATCCTCTCATAGATTACTAAAATATGGAGGTTTTAAGGAGGGTTTAGTTTACCACAGATTACAGATCTATTAAAATAATGATGAATAATGATTAGGAACAGTTTGCTATATTACTGTATCTAAAGGGGCCATACATTTTTCATCATTTCATGAGCATACAAAATGTATTCCTTCTGAAAGATCAACTGCCCGAATGAAAAAGAGAGCATTTACTTTCTTTTAAAAATTGGACTAATAACACCTATCTTCCTAATCTTGATTGACTTACAGACTACAGTATTTCTCCCTTGTACAGTATACTGTATTTCCAAAAACTTCTGGGTTAAATTTGGGCTCAGCAGCAATTTGTTTTGCAAAACTCCTCATTGCCTTCCTGCATGGTTTCCCACCTTACTTGGTTTCTAAGCTTTGTATCTAGGCATTATGGTCCTCCTGATATTGTGAGGAAAGAAATCTCCTCAAAGCTCTCTGTTTTTGTTTGACTTCAGCTACAGCTGAGCTAGTCATCCACAAAGTGTCTGCTTTGAACTATACCCTGTACAGTAGGCTTCTCCTTTGGTACACAGGTCTCCACTGCTGTCAGAAGCCTGCAATTAAATGTGGTCCAAGTTTCTTCAACTGATTCATGGGCTACAATAATTCAACACTGGAAATAATATAACGAGTAAAACACAGTCAAGCATATCAGTAAAATGAAACAGTACACAAGCCAACATTGAACAGTTTGGGATCTACTGAGGATTGTTGCGATTATTTGGTGAAATGAACATACCTTGCAGACTGTGCAGGAAACTCATGGAATATCCCGTACAGTCTGCTACGTAGTCTACTGTCATAGTTGAACTTTTTGACTATCTCAACGTAAATATGTCAATACATGAGGCCAAACTACAGTATGCAATGGGAGAACTGGATTCTGATGGGGAAATTCCCTACAGTTACATAATGTGACATCATCATCTAGCAACTCACTATAGACGACCAATCTCAAATTTTTCGCACTGATTTTTTTGCCAAGATATGTTTCTTTTTTGAAGACATCTGGCTAGGCATAACAACAGGTGTTCTCAGCGTTATACACATACATTATACACAATATAACAAGGTAGACACTTCTTCAGACAAATACGAAACTTGGTTTACAGTATCTTTACACTCTTACAGTAGTCTCTTACTCTATCTGCAAATCTCAAAAGACTTTACAGTCAATCACGTCATTTGTTTAAGCTGAACATCCAACACCTCTTCAGATACAACTTTGTGCAAAAGATAACTTCTAAACGGTAAAAATCTTTAAAAAAAAATGAATTTTGGATCTACCTTCATCAGTCACTCCTTATAGGGTTTGTTTGTGGTCATACTAAGAAATGAACAGCAATAAATCGTTCTCAAATTAAACTTGCCTGCTGTATTCATATTCCCACTTTATTATTAACAGTGTTGTAGTACTCGAGACCGGTCTCGAGACCAGTTCTTCCTGGTCCTGGTTACAACACCCTTGGGTCTCAGTCTTGGTCTTGGACCCTTGCGATCTCGGAAAGTTTTCTGATATCGCTTCCAGACCGCCAAAAAGTTTTCTTTTTTTTTTAAATAAACTCATTTATTTCAAAATAATTTTTAGTTCATTTACAGTACTTTGGAAAAGTAATTCATTGAAAAAATGAAAAAAAAAATCGTTCATCCTGTGAGCCCATACAGTATATCTATTATGGGTTGAACTTTCTTCTGTGAGTAAAGGGGTGGGTCTTTAACTTGGTCAGTGGGTATAATAGCACACTGAACAAGCACACAGGCCAGGTTACTCAGTATAATCAGGGAGGTGTTAAGAAGGAGATCCAACGAAGAAATTTGTCAGACAATACGTGCTTGAAAATGAATTAATCCTTTTCATGCACTGTCATTTGATTGACAGGTCCCTGTGTTCCTATTGTTAAGTCTCTGTTGACTAAGCCTTTTAGGTGGTGATGTCCCTCTTTCTTTTCCAAGTAATCCTGAGACAAAGGCCATTGTTTGTAACTGCTTTGAAGTGAGGTTAGTTTCCGACAATGACCATAGTTTAAACAAGATTTTCAGTAAAATGACTGGCAATAAACATTTAATTGATGTATTTCAATTGTGCCTCCGCCATTGAAACACGTCATCTGCTGGAAACATTGTTCAAGTCTATACATTTTTCTCATTTCAGCAAATTTCTCCATCATTATCTAATATCTTTGAAAAGAAAGATTTAAAGAAATTCTCTGCTGACTTTAAACAAAATGATATTAAGTGCGACGAATAACGACGAATGGTTAAAATTTTATATTTTTTCATGACGGCTGGCAATGGTAAGTTAACAAGTTCACTTAAGGGGTGTGCCTCACATTGGTATTTTGGCAACGCAGCACTTATCCTGTAATTGATTAAGGCATTGAGATAAGAATTTTGAGAAGAAAAGCAAGATTACCGTCGGAAACTAACATGACTTCAAAGAGTCTATGTACCGTTGTATCTCCTTCTTAACACCTCCCTGGTATAATCAGGACAGTGGCAGTCTGGTACTGCAATGCATTGTGTGTTCACCATGTGTGTGTTAAAATCACCTTCTTAGTGCTTGTTCAGTGCATGCTATCCATTTCTAGCTCTTCGGGATTGCCTATTGGCCTTTTCATGACCATATTTAACTCAACATGGCTACTATTGATCATTTGGCTATTGAAAAATAGAATGAACTACTGTACAGTAATATACTAGTTCCATGTGTAAATTAAGTTACATGTATCTACCAGAATTCTTTCTTAGATGGGAAAAAAAAGTGCAAATGCAAAACATTTGGCCATCATGATCAGACATAATTCTACAGCTATCTGGCAACTCTGAAGGCTATGGGTCTAGGACTAAATATTACCCACTGTTAACTGTATAACAGTATATGCTACGCCTACATACTTACAGTGTTCTCCACAAGCTGTTTTGTCCGGGTGCAGCACCTGTACAAAATTTGCCGAGGGTGCTCAGCACCTGGACAAAAAATGTACCACCCGGACAACAAGCTGAGCCACCCGGACAGAAATTATCAATTCAAAACCTTAAAACAGAGCAAACAGCAATAATTTCAGTGTGAACTTTGAGTAATGATAATTAGAAATGTACTCAGTCATCAAAAGAAGGCCATAAATAAATTTATCATCTATTTTAGCAAACATTTTTCAAAGAAAGCACCCCCTCTCTTTATATAGACAGCGATCACTATTAACCTTTAACCTTCAAAGCACCCAAACAAAAATTAAATCAGTGGAGACGCTGAGTTATCTGCAATCCAATCGTAGGCGCTAGGATAAAAAGGTCCCATCCAAGATTTCTGCCACTCATGGCCAAATATACCTGTCCCAGGAACAGAAGTGGGGCGCCTGTACAGGAGGTCACAACCAGCAGGCAGCTAGTCAAGTACTTCGATGAGGCATGTCAGTGTCCAAGCAACACTAACCTACAGGACATGTCGACTAACCTACAGGACAGGGCCTGTACGGACTGGCTTACAAAGTCCTGTCTGTCCCCGCTCCCTCAGCACCCATGGAGGCGAACTTCATTCAGCAGGGGTGGCATAATTTTGCGCCCACATCAAGCCCGCCCCTCTGCAGATATGCTTTGGACACTATAATGTTCCTCAAGTGCAGTGAAAGCATTTTGTGAACTGCAAGTAGTTCCATGGTCACATTTGGTCAGAAGAAAAAGTTGACACTAACTAGAGTTCTGTGACTCGTTTTTCTATGAGCTGAACAAACTCACTATGATGCATTAATTGGCACCAAGTTCATCAAAACTGCATGAATACTTGTAGCACTGACTGATTCTGATTTAAAGAGAAGGGTCACATAAGAAAAATAAATGATTATGTTAAGTTATTATGTTAACTATGTTTGACATGATAATATAAAACAGACATATGAGCTGATGCACTCTTGGTGCTAACTGCATACACTGTGGGTCATTTGTAGAGCATAAGGTAGAAGTCAGGTAAAACAAGTATTCAGAAAGTTGGACAATTTTTTCTTATTTACCCATACAATATGTATACTCAGTCTCGGTCTTGGTCTTGGACCTTGTTGGTCTCAGTCTCGGTCTCAGAGTTCTGCTCCTAGTCTCAGTCTGAGGCTTGGTCTCAACACCCTGTGGTCTCCATCTTAGTCTCGGATATGCTGGTCTCAACAAAAACACTGATTATTAAATCTTTCATGTTTATCTTAAAGCCTAAACTTTGATCTCCGCATCTGAGCATCCACTCCAAGAGTGATCTTGGTGATACCATTCCCTCTGCATCCAAGCATCTGAGCATCCACCCAGGGGATGCTTGGAATGGACGTAGAAAAGCTTTGAAGTTTCATTTTGACTCCGCATCTAAGTATTCGCACATCCACCCAAAAAATACAGTACAGCGCCCCATTTGTCGCGGTAAAAATTTTGACTCTGCATGCAAGCATCCGCGCATCCACCCAGGGCATGCTTGAAATGGACTTAGAAAATTTTGGAAGATTCATTTTGCCTAGCTGCATCCAAGCATCCACACATCCACCTGGGGAGTGACTGCGTTGGACTTTCCGCATATACCAACATGTCACTATAGACTACCGATTTCCCCAAACTTGGACTCTGCATCCGTGCATCCGTACACTCAGACACAACCCTTGAGTGGCCCTGTATTCTATAGTTACTCCACAAAGTCTTTCGAATTAAGGTTTGCAGTTAGGGTGTAGCTTGGCTTCTTCCAGAACTTACACTTCGCACAGTCTGCCCTCTTTTCCAGTGAAATTCTCAGAAAAGTAGTACAGTAGTTCAAGTTTTCAACACAACCCTTTGTAATTACCCAAAAATGCAAGTTTTATCAACTGTGAATTCTTACTCCACTTTTCAGATGAACAAAGGAATCAGTGCACACTCACTCTTTATGCACTTATCAATTGAATGATGCAACCCACTACCCCCCAGCATTGTCAGTCAAATGTGGGTGATTGACCAACGACAGTGCAACGCACAAGTCCGTCATTGAACCAATGTTGTTAGTTACCAGTATGACTGAGGGGTGAGTCACATTTCCTCAATATGTCCTCTATTTTGTGACTGAGGCAGAATGTTATGGCGGAATGTACCGATGGCGGAAAGACATAGATTCTTAATTGATATACAACATAAAAAATGCATAGCAGTTTTGCTATGCAAAACAAAATCCTTAACGCGGACCCTGTTTAGGCTACTGTTTGGAATTTATCGACCCAGACTGTATTACTTGACTAGCCCAGGCCTAAGGATTTTAAAACTAGAGCAAATATGGACTCCAGATTTTTTTTGGTGAGTACTGGGTGTACTGTGTATGATGGCACAACCTAACAAGGCCACTCTAAGAAAGTTTTCGTTTTTAAAAAACAAGACAAAAGAATGTGAATCTGTTTGTACCTGAAAAAGTTTTGGCGGACTTGACCTTATTTGAGAGCTATAAATCTTTACCACAGATTTTTCCTTTCAAGAGATATCATTAGGACA
Organism: Holothuria leucospilota; assembly: GCA_029531755.1. Taxonomy (NCBI): domain Eukaryota; kingdom Metazoa; phylum Echinodermata; class Holothuroidea; order Aspidochirotida; family Holothuriidae; genus Holothuria; species Holothuria leucospilota. The sequence continues at coordinate 21,812,456 of CM055968.1, read as the reverse complement.
AGTTCAGCGTTTCCAGCTCAAGCCTAAAATCAGAAGTAACCTAATAAGGCCAGCGGGCGCTGTTTACAATTTTTGTACAGAGCTGTATGTACAGGTTCAGTGTAGGCAGTTTGTGCGTTCAATTTGAGCTGCATATCTTAGCGTGCAAGTGCTTGAAAAACAGGTTCACGTGCATTTGCAAGGGAGCTTGCTATATGCGCGTGCTGCATCAAAGATTGACGCACTGATTGTGACAGCAGTTTTGACGCGCTTTGTTGACTGTATCCATGCACGACATTCGAAAGTGGCCTTATTAGGTCATGTCACTATACAATTCTTAATGTTACTCTCCTAAAAGATTATAAGTGTAAAAACAGACCACTGCAATTTTTTGTTTCGTCTGACATGTGGAGAAGTGTCCTACCATGTTTATAGTGTCCTTGGTACTTAGGCTACCTACGTTTACGGTGACGTTAGAACCTCGGTGCGGAATAAAACAAGGTGGACTGTGAAGCGTACTAACTGTTAGGCCTATAGCCCTAACTTAGGCCTAACATTCACTTAGCCTATGGCCCTTTACTTACTGACTTCTTCTTGCTCTTCGCACCACTATGCTGTGACAATTCCGGTTGTTTTGCCTTATACATGCAGTGACTCCTTTTCTCGTCTTCCTCTTTATCTGGACTACTCGTATTAACCTCAACAGAATTTAAAACCGCATTTAGAGCTCACTCAAGTGTAACTCAGGGAAGTGAATGGCCATGTAAACACAACACTCCTTGCCTGCGTAACTAGCTCACTGTTATTTGTCAAGCACAAAGCTGTTCACATTATTACTGTGTGATGGTTGTGACGCGATGCTTTTGAGACACGGCCTTTGCATTGGTCAAGGGGTGACACACCCTTCAGCCGAATGATGGGATTTTACTTGCATCGGAAGCAGCCGGAGGGAGGGCATAGGCGTACGAGGGTCAATATTTCTGTGGAAAGGATAATTTTGCCCGAATTTAAAATTTTGGATCGAGTTGCCCGATTTTAGGCCGCAAAAGGGCATAATTTGTTTTCTCAATTGGCGGCCGCGCTGTCTCATTTGCCCAGATGGATCCACTATTTTGCCGGAATTGGGAGGGCATATTACCCCTGCCCCCGCCTCGTACGCTTATGTTTGTAACCACAAAAACGTTTGTGCTCCTTCGGTGTTCGGCACCCCTAATAAGCACATTTCATTACCATCACTTAAATACGTACGTTTCCGTACGTAGTAAAATATACACATACGTCTATGTACACATGTAGGTATATATAGTGCATGTACGTATACGTACACATATGTATAGATCATTTTGAGGTTCCGACCCACGTTCCCCTTCCTAAAGTCCAATGCTGATCGAGGCGGGGCCAACAGATCACACAAGGGTCTTCAGCAGTGGCGCCGCAGAGTCGCAGCCTGCGGGGGTAGGGGGGCTACTGCCCCTGAGATTTCCAAACCGTAAATGAAAGCTGGCCTTCTTGAGAAAATATATACAGATATGCTGAAAATTTCACTGTCCAAATTATGATTTCAAAGCCCCCAAAACCTTTTTTGCCCAAAAAATTCCCGGGAAGATCCCCGGATCCCCTCAATGAACGCGTGTTTATGTGGGTTTCCCTGCCTGACAAATAAACCATCTTCCTCCTTCAACTCCGCTTTCATACACCACCATAAACATTGGCTAAAGATAAAGTAGCCAATGATTACCTTTAATTATTAGCTAAAGTCAATGAGCTTATAAAGTAACTTTTAATGTAAGGGCATAAGTAGCCGCCGCAAACTTACTTTGAACAACAGCTAAATCTCACCAGGGAGTTGCAAACTCCCTGATCTCACAGATATCCCCCATTTCACTTGAAGTATCTTTCATGATATGACAGAACATAAATATCGCATATTCAGGGTAAACCAAGGAGTTGGTCTATACGTAAATTTCTCAACTGATGCAGTGAGAAACATATTGTTACTTGATTTTCCAGAGCCATTTGTGAAATAGGATGCCAGGGTACACTTATTCAAATTGGGGTGACTGCATTTCCTCTTTAAATAAAATCTAACTTTCCTTGTTGAAATCTAAATTTGTTTCTAAAGCATGAAATTTAAAAGTAAAAAATGCTTATTTGCAACTTTTGTGGTCTCAAATGTGTCATTTCCCCCTCCCATTTCCTTGCAAGGCCTACGCTAAGGCTACGCACCAACTAATGGTGGCTGTCGCACTAAGAGCGCTAGGGGGAGGCCTGCATCGGGTATCAGCCTTGACGATGCTATGCATGGCACAGCCGAAGAATTCAATGAATAATTAAAAGTTTGGATCATGTTATGAGTCCAAAGCTTCACCGAAGATAACACCATTTTGGATCTAGCCTGAGAGCTTAGAACAAGAAAAATTTCTCAAAGAGTAGAGGTGTAATCCCCTTTGACAATATCCCCTTCAAGCACACCCTAACGGGATAGAAAAAAATCTCTAAGTAATGAGGATTCCTAAACACATAATCGATTCAACGCTTTACGAAGCTTTAGAAAGATAGCACCATTTTGCATCGAAGATACTTCACAAAGACAAAAATTTCTCAAAGAGTATAGGACGTCGCCCCTCCTCTTAGACAGGACCTCTTTCCTTCCACGCAGCCATAAAATATCAATAATATCACTAAATAATAACAAGTTATAAAAATATAATCAATTCAAAGCTTTGCCATTGATAGCTGGAACATAAGCCAGACCTTACATGTGCCCTCCTCTTATTCCCCTCCCCTCACCCCGCCCCCCCCCCCCTTCGCGATGGTACTCAGAACAAGTGAAAAAGGAAGGGTCCGCCTGCATGATGTGTTAGCTATCTGTAAGCGTACTATACTTGGTGCTCCGCTTAAATAGTGTCATAAACTGCCCCCAGAGATATCGCCCAGGCTACGGCCCTGCGCCGCCAGAGATTTGTGAATGGGAGGCACCACAGAAGATGATGACGTAAACCCACTCCACATATAGCTAGATAGTCGATGTCTCCTGCTTTTGGTTAATGGTGAGACATCCAGAAAGACATTATTACACCACATACGCACTTAGTGGTCATTCAGGCCCTCAGTAAATTGGCAAAAATTCCACTCATCTTAGGGTGACTAATAGTCCCCCTCAATAAGACTGTCAGGGAGGTTATTCCAGTCCCGAATTGTATTGGGAACAAAGCTGTATTTATAGCAATTAGTCCTAGCAGAAGGGGGGGGGGGTAGTGCAAAGCATGCATATTACGCCGGTAATACGTGTAGGTTTACATATAGATCGGACAAAGGGATGTTAGCTTGACCAAAAATACCTTTAGCAAATATTAAAAGCCTACAACGCCTACGGTGGTCAGACAAAGTAGGCTACTTAAAACAAGATCTTTCAAGAGAGCAGTCATCGAGCCAACTTGTCTGCTTGTGTATCACTCAAAAAACTGAAGTGCTAAAATTGTAGCACCTAACGGGTGCTGATGTTGAATCAGCAGAATCGGCACCTGAAGTACCGTTTTAGCACTCTTGTGGTGCTAATGCACAGCACCTCATGGGTGCAGCACCTCATAGCTTTGTGGCAATAATGGAACATTATGGTTTGCCAGTGGTGGGCGGGACTAATTTATCTAGACAACTCTTCCAGATTAGACAATGGATGTATTTGCGTCTTTAATTTTGTTAGGAATTAATTAACTACTAATTTCACACTGCTTAAAAATTTTAAAGCCGATTAAATGGTATTGTTTATATCATTTATTTTGCAAACAATTATTAATTATTATATGAGAATTGTAAACAGGATTTAAATAGTTTCTAATGACCTATTAATTATAAGTATCAATGAAATGCCCCAGTTTGGGAAATTGTTTAAAACCAAATTCCTCAAAATATGATTAAAAGTGTGTCAGCACCTTCGAGGAAAAACAGCACCTACATAGGTGCTAATTTAGCACCACGAGTGCAGTCCCTCGTAGGGCTCTTGGGAAGTGCTCTCTAAGTGTTGTTTTTAGCACTTTAGTTTTTTCTTTGTACACTTCTCAAAAACGATATGCATGCGCCACTTTATCTGACATTACTGTATTTGTTACGTGCTCTGTGATCATCAATTGAGTGTGTATTCAATGTCATTGACAGATAGCGTAGATAAATGTTCAGGTTTATGTCCACTATTTTGTAAATACCCTCAGAGCTTCCGGTGCTGCTCCGAACCAGGGACCTTTCGACAGACCCTTAGACACCACACATTCAGGTGAAACGCTAACCATTTCAAAATGAGGCCTAAAGGCAAAATCAAGGCTACACGGCTGCATGGCTGTGGCCTGTGAGATCTTCCCGATTAAACATGAGGGCCACCAGGGGAAATAATTAAAGACCCCCATGTACGTTTTTATCATAGGAAGTTATAATATCATCTACACTATACAACAAATAATGCAAAGAAATAAGTACCCTGTGTTATGCAAAAACTGCAGAGGACAAGGTAAAGCTATGTGACGACGGATTAATTGCATAAAAGTGATTCCCAAATTGTGCCGGTCTCGAGACGGGCCTCGGGAAACTTAGAGTCGAGTCCTTGCCTTCCGAGTCCGAATCACGAGTCCGAGTCCTTAAAATCGTGACTCGAGACCGGTCTCGAGTACTACAGCACTGGTTATTAAAAGACACTTATATTTCTTGGTTGGATACGGAAACAATCATTCGATTACTTTTTAAAAATGCACGCAGTGTTGTTCGTCAAGTCAATTATCTGGGCAAACAAATAACGTCACAGAGACACGTACGTGCGGACCAAGGGATTTGCCATGGCAACCCTCGTACGGCACTGTGTCTAGACCGAACGTTAAATCAGTCGAAGACCGTCCTGAAAATCATCACATCACATCATTACACGCATGAGCGATCCAGTTTTTACTGCTTACTTAGCCGACTCGCTGTGTAATCCTGTTTTCGTTTGACACATTACTAACACTGGCATACAGCATTACGCTAGGATAAAGTAACGTTAAGTAACCAGGAAGTTGAAACGCTAAGATAATCGTAACCTTAGCAACGGAATTCACCACGAGACCCTGTGCGACGATTTCGAATGACTGCTTTCCAGACCCGTACCCGGGGTTCGAGTGGTTCGTCAATGGGTTGGTTTTTTTCTTTTAAATCAAACACCCATTTGTACGGAGCTTTCAAGGTGTCATGCAGATGTTGAGATATTAAGTGACTTTCTCGACTTTTTTTTCAGTAAAATATTTAGATGTTGACATCTGAGATCTTGTTATCTCAATATCTTAGCGTAAAATGTTGAGATATTGCATTACAGGGTATCAATATCTGAATATCTTCACTGGACGATATTGAGATATTGACATCCAACATCTCGTTATTTCAATATTTTATCGTAAAATATTGAAATATTACATTACAGGATATCAATACCTGAATATCTTGACTGAACGTTATTGTGATATTGACATCCTGCATCTCGTTTATTCAATATTTTAGTGTAAAATATTGAAATATTATATTACAGAATCTTAATATCTTAATATCTTTTCTGAAGGATATTGAGAAACTGACATACAACATCTCGTTATTTCAATAAAATATTGAAATATTACATTACAGGATCTCAATATCTTAATAGCTTTACTGAAGTATATTAAGATATTGACATCCAACTACATTGCAGGATCTTGATATCTTAATATCTTCACTTAACGATATTGAGGTATTGACATCCGAAATCATGTGTTCTCAATATTTTAGCGTAAAATATTGAAATATTACATCAAAGGATCTTAACATCTTAATATCTTTTCTGGAGGATATTAAGATATTGAAATCCTGTAATGAAATATTTCAATATTTTACGCTAAAATATTGACATAACGAGAGGCTGGATGTCAATATCTCAATATCGTTCAGTGAAGATATTAAGATATTGAAATCCTGTTATGAAATATTTCAATATTTACACTAAAATATTGAGATAATGCGAAGTTTGATGTCAATATCTCAATATCCTTCAGAAAAGACATCAAGATATTGAGATCCTTTGATGTAGTATTTCAATATTTTACACTAAAATATTTGAATAACGAGATGCTGGATGTCAATATCTCAATTATCTTTCAGTGAAGATATTAAGATATTGAGATCCTGTAATGAAATATTGCAACATTTTATGCTAAAATATTGAGAATACAAGATTTCAGATGTCAATATCTCAATATCCTTCAGAAAAGATATCAAGATATTGAGATCCTTTGATGTAGTATTTCAATATTTTACACTAAAATATTTGAATAACGAGATGCTGGATGTCAATATCTCAATATCTTTCAGTGAAGATATTAAGATATTGAGATCCTGTAATGAAATATTGCAACATTTTATGCTAAAATATTGAGAATACAAGATTTCAGATGTCAATATCTCAATATATTTCAGTAAAGATATTAAAATATTAACATTCTGTAATGTAATATTTCAATATTTGACAGTGAAATATTGACATAACGAGATATTGGATGTCAATATCTCAATATCCTTCAGAAAAGATATTAAGATATTAAGATCCTGTATTGTAATATTTTAATATTTTACAATAAAATATTGAAAAAACGAGCCGTTGGGTGTCAATATCTTAATATCCTTCAGTAAAGATATTAAGATATTGAGATCCTGTAATGTAACATTTCAATATTTCACTCTAAAATATTGAGAACACAAGATTTCGGATGTCAATATCTCAATATCGTTCATTAAAGATATTAAGATATTGAGATCCTGTAATGTAATATTTCAACGCTAAAATATTGAGATAAAAAGATCTCGAATGTCAACATCTGAATATTTTACTGATAAAAAAGTCGAGAAAGTGACATAATATCTCAACATCTGCATGACACCTTAAAAGCTCCGTACATTTGATATCGAACTCCTTTTGTGAACTAGGGGTGGTTCGTTATTACTTATTACTTCCAAATAAAGAACCTGAGATTGTTACAAATTAATCACATTCTAATTATTTACAGCTTCCTGTATACTGATCAGCACATACTATCTCAACAAAGTAAATGATGCTGCTATCAGGAGCAGTAACAAAGGATTAAAAGGAACCTGTCTTTGAACAAACTGAAGAAATTACTACAGCGTTATTCCCTTAGGGGTACTAAATTAGTATCATCTTGTGCATTTAAGTACTTTGGTCCCCCTTTCCAAAAAGAAAACACCTTGCCTTTGTGTAGTCTGGAACTACATTGTTTGAAATTACCTTGTCTACAAGCTCTCAAAACTTAATGACTCAGCTGATGTTACCTTTAGTTGTTTGTAAATGTGCACTTCCAATACCAAAGATTTGAGACTGGGTGACATGTTTGCATGCGGAGAGCATGCATTAGATCTTAGAAGCTAAAACTAAATTGGCCAGTGTTGCAATAGCCTACTTGGATCAATTTTAAAATCTTTTAAAATTGACAATCCCTAGCAAGAAACAAGCCAAAATTCAAAACAAAAACTGTATAATCAGTTTTCTTTACAGGCTGGACTTAATCTTAATTAGTCCCTTTTTATTGGTAAATTTAAACCTTTGTTCCTCCACTGGATTTGAAAACTTGTTTTGTGGCAGACTTAAGTTTACCAAAAATATTTCTTTCTCTGAGAGAAATTACCTTGAAATAAAACACTTTAACAGTGGGTTTCAGGTTAGAACAAAATGCCAAAGACACGGCTGTTGAATTTTTCTTTACTTCCCAAGTACCACTGCTCAGTATACCACGATGGCTTCTAAGTGCCATCCCAAGTTTTCACAAAAAGCTTCTGCATGTTGTGATTTGTGCAGTAAAAAATGAACTTTCTTGCAAGTTGGTCATTCGGCTTCAAACCCCAAGTTAATATTCCTGCATAGGGTCCAAGTGAAGAGGGCAAAGCGTTTTTGTAGCAGTCAGGGGCGGATCCAGGATTTCTGAAAACGCGCGCGTTTTCTTAGTTTGCTTGTTTGCTACTATATATACTTAAGTCATCACAAGTGGGCCTACTATTTGTGCGAGCTAAGGTAATCAAAACAAATGATCACGCTGTGATATTTGTAATCTGATTAGCTTGGGCATCATAATGTCATTTACAGAGTGTAACGGTAATGCTGGAGTTAAATGCCCATAGTTTTGCAGACACTTCAGAGCTTTCGGGGTCATTAGATACACAATCCATTAGCCGTGTTGATTATCATCCACGACGAAAAGCAGTTTTGCCCGGGTGTCACCTGGCCAGATTAGCATAGGTATCTGCCTACAAAAAGTTGAAACGGACATGTAGCCTAAACGTATTGTTTCCCATAGAACTGGAGAGGTTTCCCTTCCCTTGTCCAAACTGACAGCGCCGTTGGCCCACGGGCAGTCTTATGACTGTCAAATGGCCTGTTAGAAGCAAAAGGTTATCCACCTCTGTGCTAAAGCATACCGTTTCAATTGATTTAAAATAACACACCAAACAGTCAATCTAAGTTTAGTGTAATGATACTTTTGTCTAGTGGCCTATGCTATTTGTATACAGGATGAGACGTCGTGCTGAGTTAGGGGAATTCCCTTCCCCCTTTAAAAAAATTCGTTTTGAAACGGTACTGAGATCCAAAATAGTGTTATGATATTATCGTTTTCAACTTGTCTTCATGCTCGGAATTTTCGTTAGTTTAAGAAAACAATCCAGAAAACAAACATTTTATGGCTTCCTGGCAAAGTTGAAACATATTGTGGCACAATGAAAGAAACAACCAAATATTTAAAGGTATGACTCATTTTTTACAAATGGTTGAGGCCGCTTTGCCCATTTCACCTGCCTCTTACTCCACCCCTATGGAGTAGCGATCGGTTGATAAGGTTGTATTTATTTTTAAATAATCAGCTAATGACTGACTTCCTGACTGGTGTTTGAAGAGCTTTTGAAAACTGGGCATCGCTGTAATACATAATAATAACTATACTTCTATTGTACTATCCGGAGCTGACCATTAATATTGCGGGGGGGGGAGGGTCTCCCGAACCTCCCTGAATACGGATTGAGTTTGCCCCCCCCCCAACAAAATTTCTTAGAGCCGTCCACAATACTCTGTTGAATCTGACAGAAAGGATTACGAAAGATCTCATGCACCTCCTTAACCGGGCTTCTCAGCATAAGAATAGCTTACTGGTCGAAACTTGACAAGTTCAGTAATTAGTTCGCGGTTCCCCGGCTAATTAACGCTTGCTACAGTGGTTCGCAGTCGTTTGACGCATGGGCCGCCTAATTTTTTACCTCTCCGATATGGGCATTTTGTATTTTCAAAATTCCACGAAAACGTGTCAAAATCAAGGATGGGGTTAGAAAAGGTTTAAAGTTGGCCTCGAACTTGCGAATGGAGCATGGTCTCTCACATTCCAATCTCAAAATTGGGAAAAGACAACCATAAGTTTGTTAGTGAAAAAAGGGAGCGTTGTTGGATTCTAACAGTTTGATTGGTCGACGGCCCTCCATTTCTGTCGAACAAACAAAACTAGATTTTGACAAACAAGTCAAGGCGTGGCAAACACAATCATGTGTAGTAAGATAGCATGCGTGTGAATTGTCCCAATCGACGTTCAAACTGATCTGCTGTGCGCTATGACTCCCATACTTTGAGGTTCCTAATTGCAGCTTCATTCTCTATCACTCCACTCTCTGTCCTTCTCTTTATCTCTTCTCCTTTCCGTTTTTTCTCTTTTTTCCCTTTCATTTTTTTTTTTTTTTTTGCATTTTAAAAAGGGGGGGGCGGGTCAGACCTCCTAGATCCGCCCCTGGCAGTGGAAATAATCAAAATTACACCACAGGTGTTATTTCATTCACCTCTATCAGTCATCAGCATTTCATGTTATATAAAATGTAATATTGATAGTGGTATATAGAAATCAAATGCTACATTTGGTTGTAACCGGATTTCAAACAGACAAGCAGTTATAAGGTAAACGTTCGAGGGTCAAGAAGCCACTTGGCTCATCAAGGACCCTGTACCAGAGTGATGAGCACGAGCGAGATTCACCTTTCCTGTCGACTCAGAGATTAAGGAGGTAGGCGTGTATTGATCGATCCCAATTCTGCCCCCGAGACTGCCATTTAACGTATCCATCTTAAGCCACTTCTTAAGCCACTTCTCAAAGGCTGGAAGGGTAGAGGATTGACCCACTGATTGACAGCTGAGCCAAAAAGAGTGCACAACTTACTGAATCTGGCAACTTCCCTTCTCTGATAACCAGATAACACCGGGATGTTATCCGGGGACCTCTAGTATGCAAAGCAGTACATTCAGATCACCAGGCCAACTCCACCCTCAACCTTGGAGACAGAGTCTTTAATTAAAGACAATAAAAGTCTTTGAATTACCTTAAAGACAATTGTATGTTGCTGCTGTTATATTACTCCACCCTATACATGTACTCAGAATTAAATGTACTCGTACTCGAGTACATTTTTCTGTACTCGTACTCGTACTCATGGCTTTGGACTCGTACTCGCACTCGTACTGGGAGTTTGTACTTCCACTGGTCTCAGCTCAAACCATGGTGAGGGCATGATGGGTCAGGTCGAGCCATAGTGGTCAAGTCCTCCGACAGTTTACCTGTACTTTCTTGTCAGGGGTCCGTTAAATTTCTTCAACAGGAACCAAAAATTTGTATAGCTTTTTTACTTTTCTCTCACATTTGGTTATACAGAAAAAGTTTCACCCTCACTATACGTATTCTCTAAATGTAAAAGAGTGAATTTCACTCTACGACGATTGCCTGCAGTGACCACTCTCTGTTTCGAGTAGAACTCCACTCTGCCCCGAGTGGTAATTCATTCATTTGGAGTGAATTACCACTCCCAGCAGAGTGAAATTTTCACTCGAAGAAAGAGTGGTCACTGTAGGCAATCGTCGAAGAGTGAAATTGACTCTTTTACATTTAGAGAGTAACCCTCAATCACTTAATTGTTATTGTACCTGTCTTGTGGTATGGTAAACGAGTTGGGATGTGACCATTTCGTGTCTGTAGAGGGGGTAGATACGATAGTGCATGCCATTCCCTGTATTGGTCAGATGCTGCGATCGACAGTCGATAAGTTTTTTTTTTTCCTTTTTATGAGCGCAGATTTTATAAAATCAGAACTACCAAAATTTTTCAAATGCTTCAAAAATTATCAAAATTTTCACCCGCATACAACCTCATGGCTATGCTTATAACCAATACTCTCAAAAACCTATTAGCATCATTCAACGGAAAGGGTTATCAGATTTATGCCGGTTGTTTTTGGTTTATGCGTGGTTAAGGAGAAACACAGCCCTGTAATTTTGGAAGACATGTTTCATGAAAATCGAAAATATTAATTCAGCATTGCCTTCTTTGCCTTCTTGGTAGACATATTTGTTTGGAAATTGAAATAGTCCATATGCAGAGTCTGGATGAAACTTTTGTACTTAAAACTGGTATTTTTGTAATTCAAAATTTCGACGCGCTTCGCGCGCATTCGTCACAGTTTACGCTCTGCATCTGACGAGTAAGGTCAATAATATACAAGGAATAATTCTCTGGAAAACTTTTTCCGAAAACTAGACGTACATCTTCAACCCACGTAGACGCCGTGCATTAAGAGGGCAACATGGAGCAGTCAAATATCAAGAGAACGGTAACGTGCGTAATATGATTTACAAGAGTTGAAGTACAATATTCTTGTAAGACATGTTTTCCACCAACATTTCTTCTACGCGCTTCGCTTTGCAACGGAGCTATCTGGGATGAGTTTAGTATGGCTATCTTTGTGCTGCCAGCTAATGGCTAACCCATTTTAATTCCCTGCAGATGAGGATTCAATACCTGTAGACCCATTTCACCAAGACCACATTTCGTTCTTATGCAACGCAAAAAAGCAACCATGTTGAGGAAATAAGCGAGGCGCAGGTATACGTCTTCAAATGGTAAATCAGTCGACGTCAGGCAGTGGCGCCACAGGCGCGCGTAAAATGCACCGTGTATGCACGGTGTAGTTTAAAACTACAGTGTATTGCAGTGATGAAGTTTTTTTTTCTTTCAAAAGTCCCCTGACTCTCAGGCGAAGGGCCAGGGGCGAAAACCAAACAATACTCCCGAAGGAGTTTTGTTCCCCGAGGGAGTAACAACGTCCCCAAGGGACAAACTTTGACTTAACTGACACCACCCGACAGTGGTCCCGTTCTAGACTGGCTGAATAGAACAGGTCCCACCTGGCCTCACCCTGGGAGCTCCGCCGTCGTGATCAGTGTAAAACTAAAGTGTATTGCAGTGATGAAGTGTACTAAACATGTTTGTTCCACACGATTGTCCTTGCCTACGTAGCGGCAGGGAGTTGCTATTAGCAGTTTTCCCAGCTTTACCTCTTTTGACCTCAAATGACCTTTGACTGTCACTAAAACAATTGAATTAGTGAACGCAATATGGGGGCATCCACATGCCAACTAAGAGAGCCATCAAAATTACCGTACTCTTCTTGATCGTGTTTACGACGTTTTCACCTTACGACCTTTAGTGACTCCAGAGAGGGAGATATCTTCTAGCTCCCTGCTTCAAATGTACTTTCATCTCCATTAAGAAAAGGGGTTCTTTTAATTACTATGTGGCATCCAAGAATGAGATACATCACTTTACAAGGTTTCCGTTGTCTCACCCCCGGTGACCTCAGATGACCTTTGTAGCCTACGAAAAAAACGGGGATTTTTCTGAGTATAATGCATTCATATTCCAAGTATGGAAGGCATTCATGATTCCTAACTTGAGACATACGGTGTTTAAGAGGTTTTCAAGTTTTGATCTCTAATGACCTCAAATGACCCCCACCAGAACTGTAGGGTTCTTTCCTTCAGTATCAAAAAATGTATGTCAAAGGTATGGTAAGTAACAGTACAGACAAAAAAATTTAATACCAAACACTGAAAAATAAGTGCTTGAATGGGATTCAAATCAGGTCCGTCAGAATGGCAAACAGAGCACTTTCCTCTAAACATCATCATACACGTTAATTAAAAGCTTTTTTTAATTGTAATATGGCCACAGCATCCTTCACACCAGTCCATCATTAGGTAATTAAACTTGAAATTACTAATTAATTTACCAGTGTTATACTTGTGGAAAAAAACTATAATGTTATTCTTGGAATGGTACAAACATTCAGCCCTCACTTGGACACAAAACGAAACAATTTGAAGGTTCGGCCTGCACTGTCTTTTTTACATCGTCATGGTGTTTACGCGCAGGAGCGGACATTTCTTCTCAACAGTGGGGGGTGGGGGTGGGGGTGACGATCTTTCAAAAAAATTACTGTGTAAAAACACAAAGTCAATGGGGGAGTTCTTTGAAAGTGGGGGCTTGTAACCTCTCAACCCCCTGCTTTCCCGCCCCTGTTTAAGCGTAGTTTACAAAGTTTTCGTAGCTTCACGTCTTGTTACCTCAGATGACCTTGGACCTCCGCCAACACTGATAGGGATATTTCTCTAAATATGAAATATCTACAAACCAAATCTGAAAGTATCCATTATCCCTTTCTTGAAATATCGTGTTTACATTTTGTAGGTGTTGATCTCTGTGACCTTAAATGACATCTGACCTCCATCAAAAATAGTAATAACCTTCCTTGCAATATTAAACACCTATATACCCAGTATGAAAAGTATCCATCATTGCTATCTTGAGATTACGTGTTTTCAAGCAGTTTAGGAGTTTTTCGTAGTTTTACCTCTGCTGACCTCAGATGACCTTTAATCTTCACCAAAAACAATAGGGTTCTTTCTTGTAATGTAACAAATCTAGTCACGGTGTACCAAGTATGAAAAGTATCCATCACTCCTATCTTGAAATGTCGTGTTTCACAAGATTTTCGGGTTGTTTTACTTCCGGTGACCTCAAATGACCTTGATCTTTTCTCAAAACGATAGGCCTTTTTCGTTTATAATATATGACTACTCTATTGCCAAGTGTGAAAAGTATCCATCATTTCTATCTTGAGATAAGGTGTTTACAATCAATTTTCAAGGATTTCGCATCCCCCCCCCCCCCGACGACCTCAGATAATGCCCTCCACGAAAAACAATTAGGGGTTCATTTTCTGACCATTACAAAGACACATTTAAAGTATGAAAAGTATCCGTGCTTTCTTCTGTGAGATATCGTGTTAAAAAGGTTTTTTAAACTTTAGTCTGTTAAGAAATTTGTTTACTATCTAAGCGTTACAAACATAAGTACATACATACAAACATACATACACACACATATAAACATAGACACATAAACTCGCCAGAGTGATTGCGTAATTCCTTTCGCCTTCGGCAAGGAATCAAAATAGTAGTAACGATGTACAAGAAAGTCCGTGAACAATGAGCGAAAAAGGCCAGGATAGGGGCGCTCTTTCAGTTGATTTGTGAAAACAAACGCTACATTCGTAATATGGTTTTGAACATGCCCACTCATGTCTAAATTCCTAGATACATGAAATGAGGAACTGAAGCCCTTGCAAAGTTTATCGTCTATACGTAAAGGAATTAAATGCATATTCGTTAGGTGTATTGTCCTAGCTAAAGCTACGTCTTCATCGATGGTTCACCAAGCCGCTTTTGAGAAAAACGCAAGTTTTTGAGTGGTCTTCGTTCTATTTGCTAAACCTTGTCATATTACGCTAGCAAGCCTGTGTATTGTGTTGCGTGTTTTCCCATTTAGGGAGAATTTTGGTTTTCTCCCAAACGGGGGACTGGTGGACTATTGTCTCCTTACTTCTTCCAGTTGCACAGTGAAACTGAAACTAAAACTAGCTTTCCCAAAGTCCTGCGAAACCCTTGTCATTATCAGTCCCTCTACCCACAAGACAGATATACCGATAGTTGGTCTGAGTATATGCTATATTCTATGTATTCAATGCCATTTAAAGATTTTTTAAATATTTTATTTCAGTTTTCACAATTATATAAATACCACAGAGCATCGGAGGCCTTTATCCCTGGTCATCCACCGGGGCGATGCACCTGGGCCCCATCAGGGCCCCTATGTTGGGCCCGTGGACCTCACACCCTCGAGGGAGGCCTTCGAGTTCCGGTGGTGCCGAAAAAAACATGTTTGTGTGCCCCTCCCGTGAAACGTCGGTGCCCCAAATGGCCCCTACTTTGAAAAGTGTGGTGGCGCTATTAGATGGATGCACTGTTCACTGTCCAAAATGAATTCAGAGCAACTTCATTTTGCATGGAACCGGCGAATATCACCCTACTCGGATTTACTTACAAGTACCAGAGGGTAATTATCCATTTATCCGATTTTCTTAAATAACGCAAGATATAGATAAAAGGATTGGCATCTATTGTTATGTGTTCAACATTTAACAGTGCAAGGAAGGTTAGTCAGCATACTTTTTTTTCACTTACAAATTGTCGGCATAAAGTGCAGCAAGTACTTACTAATTCGTTAAAGCACAAAAACTTACAAAAGAAAAGAAAACAATGGTACAACACTTCCAAAAGATCGCGAAATAACAAGTTTTTGTCCGATTTCGTTGAAATAGGTGAGTCCGTTTGATTTGAAAGTGTGCGTGTGCGTGCGTGTATATATATATATATATATATATATATATATATATATATATATATATATTCTTTTCCGATTTTTCTATCAGTTTGCTGATATATCTTTTGTTTTCACTTAATTGTCATTGTGTGAGCTGTTGTCGCCGTGTTTGGCCATCTTGTTCCTTTATTTGCTAGTTACATTCTGCCCGAAGATGGCCCCGTGAGTGGACCGAAATGTAGCATCATGTTAATCAAAATAGTCGCTCCCCTGTCTTCCCTTCTATCTGTATGGACCACACCCATATTTATATACATACATATATATATATATATATATATATATATATATATATATATATATATATATATATATATAAAGATGTAGAAAGCATGGTAGATACACAGACAGACAGCAGACAGACAGACAGCAGACAGACAGACAGACAGCAGACAGACAGACAGACAGACAGACAGACAGACAGACAGATAGATAGATAGATAGATAGATAGATAAAGATGTAGAAAACATGGTAGATACTATGCAAAGAGGAGTTTTCCTAAATTACCTTTTGGGTTTAGACCCTTCAACAAGGTAAGAAAACGTGCAACTGACAAGGCAAGAGAGATAAAACAATTCTTTAGGATACGCTCAACTGAACATGGGAACAAAACAGACCTGGAAGAGGACAAAGTGCAACGAACCTAGGACGGGCGTAAACAAAACCATAGGCGTAGAAAGCGGGGGACTGGGGGGATGGGGCGGCTGGGGGGCGGGGGGGGGGGCTGGGGGCTGAAGTATGCTTCCGCCCCCCAAGATCCAAGGGCAAAACCCCTTATTTGTCTCTTCTGTAAGAAATGTCAAGAATTTGCAGTAACTTTCCTTAAAGTTTGTCCAAAATGTTGCACCAAATTGCATCTGAGGACCCTCAAATACCCAAAACTTTTCCAAAGGGGAGGGGGTGTCTACGGGGAGGGGGACACCCCCTCCCCTTATGTCTAAGGGGGACACCCCCTCCCCTTAGACCCCTCCCCCAGGACGGCGATCCGAAACAAAGTTCTTCCCCCCCCCCCCCCGTCTCGAAAAGCTGCCTACGCCTATGAACAAAACACAGACGAAAAAATAGCCGTCTACCGGGAAGAAAGGGCGGGTTAGAGTAAATAGAATTTGGAATTGAGGCCTTTTGGAGTGAAGGTGCCAAAAGAGAAAATAAGTCTACTCTCTGCAACAAGACTTTGGTAATTTGATCCTCTGCAAGCAATAGCTGCAGTGACAGAAAAGTGGCCCATGTTGCAATTAGAAGGGGGTTGAAATGGGCAGCTATGGCAAAGCCGGTGAGCTTCTTTTGAATGGAGCGTAAGTGCTCAGTTATACGGTCGGCAAGTCTGCATTTTGTTACCCCAGATAAAGAAATCTGCAATTTTTATAACATATAATATTAACTACATTAGCTGAAATGCAGGTAAAATGGTTGGTGACCTGAAAAGTACTCGAAGGGCCTTCAACCCTGGTCAGTTGGTCTCTGGTAACGTAGGGACAGGTGTTGCATCTCTTTCGTTTACATGGGTAGGTACCAGGGTTCGATGGGTGGGAAGGGGCGGTCCGAACAAGATAATCCCAGATCTTCTTTTCCCGTGTATATGACGTGATTGGGAGGTGGGTTTATATATCTTTGATGCCAGTCGGATAACAGGGTTTTGTAATGTTTGAAAATAACACGAATGGGATTAACCGACGGGTGATCATAAGCCTTGGGTAGTACCAACGGAATACGGTCGGACTGGTTACTCTTGGTTTTGGATTTGAGGGCATTGTTTCTATCGATGTTCGATATGCGTTGACTAGCTTGAATCGGGTGGCGCTAGGTGGATAACCCAAGAACTTGATGGGAAGTCCCAGTAAAGTCAGAGTGGTTTGAGCAAAGTCGTTTAGCACTCAACACTTGGAATGAATTGATGCAGGACCGAGGATAATTTGACGAATACAATAAATAATTGTGAGAATCGGTAGGCTTAAAATAGATACCGGTATTAAAAGATATCTTACAATCATTAATAGTCTTATCTTACATAATCATAATATAATACCTTTGCCAGCCCACGACTACTACAGCGCCCTTGGTCAGACCACTTAAAAATTCACCGGCTGACTTTGTTTTTGCTTGTGCATGGACCAGGTAGGCTAGCTTACATCTTGATATAAAAAGTAAGACATATCTATTGTGTGTCCACGATGATCCAGTCGGATATTTATTGTATGTATTTCAGCTCTAATGAAAAAGAATACAATCCAAAAGTAACTTTGCTGCATTGTGTCTGTATCAATTGTTGGCAAAATAAGCCTGTCTATCCAACAAAAACATTGCACTAAGCTTTCTCATATGCTCTTATAACCCACTATACAGCGGTTGTATGCTGTGACTCCTGTGAAAGAAACACATTCAACCAGGAGGCTGCCATCCCTAATTCAACTGTGATTAGCCACTGAACTGCGACGGATTTGGAGTAGATTGAGGGTGTGGTAGGTGATATACCTGGATGTATGTCTCATTATCGTTAGGCCTTCAGGAAGTATTACAATGAAGAACACTTTTCTTGCAACAAAAAACTGTTTTGGGGCAGCATTATGTATGGCAGTTCTAACGCTTACAATGCGATTTGCGGACGAAAGTCGGGTACAAGTTCCAACACCGATATCGAGATTCATATATACTGACAACGGTCACAAAACTGCAAAAATTGTTTCGTTTTCGAGACACCCTGGTGAGGTTGTTTCGATACAGCCGAGTACAGGACGTAGACAGAAAGTACATAAGAATTGTGGGAATGATACAGCATATACGTCAAATATAACTGAAATTGATATACAGATAGGCCTATCTCGAGGGAGAAAACATCCTGAAACGACTTGTGTCAAGCAAATACAGTTGTGGAATCCAACTGATGACAGGCCTATACCGGTAAAACTTCAAGATGGAGAGTACGAATGCCCGGTCGAGAATTGCAGAGCTAGATTTGTGAAGAGCGTTAACTACAACCAGTTACGAACAAGCCACGCAGTCATCCTACACCACAGGGCATCATGGAAGTGGGAGGATCTCAGGAGGTAAGGGTATAGCATGCCGTTTCAATGTTAGCTCTATATTAAGTAAACTGGCAAGGTTTCAACTGAATCGAGTTAACATTAGTAAACTCCCTCGGCGCCAACCGGGGGTTACTGGGATTCCCTCACTAGGAGTGCATTCCCTCATCAGGGCTGTATAAGTATCATCAGGGCAGTTTTTCCATGTCAGTATAAGAAATTGCGAGTAAAAATTTGGACTCTTTGTTAGTCTTTTAAACCTGTATATTAATACTTTTCCTGTAATTGCTGTTTCCCGGAGTCAAGGCCGAATTTACTAATAATCGAGGCAAACGGTAGTATACGCCCCGTAAGTTTTCTTGTCCCCCTCCCGAGAAACGCACTATAAAAGAGCATCCTTTGCGGCTAAACTTTCACCTCTATTTCTGACCAAGTGAATGAAAAAATCCTGCCCTGGTTTCCACGTACAGTAAAACTTCGTTTATCCGAATTCATCGGGACCAATGGTAGTTCGGATAACGGTTTTTCCTTAAGTAAGGTACACTAGGTCGATAAGAAAAGGTGTCAAAACACTTTCCAAATAATTTCAAAAAGGCTGGCAAAATTCAGTTGCAGACGAAAATATTTCATTTTATTATATTTTATGACCTATGATATGACAAATACATTTTTAGACTCAGAGGCGCCCCCCCCCCCCCCACCAATCGATAGCTGAAAAAATTCTGAAAATGTTAAAATGATCTCAAAAGGCGTTTAAGCATAGAAGTTCCTGTAGGGGGTAGGGGTGAAGGGTGTTTTCGACCATGTGATGGATCTATTTTTATTTTCTATCACAAATGGTTCTCAAAAAATCCGAATTTTCGCTTCAAACCTTACCTCAGTGATGTCCTTATTTATCAATATAGATCTTCCGAAAACAACCCTCGGAGAAGCACAGCAGCAAAATTTGAAAGCATTTTACGAATTCCCAAGTAAAAGACTGGCTTTTTGGTTGGCAGATAGGTTTTGTTGGGGGACTGAAAGTTTCTCGATGCAGCTGAGAGCCTAAATGCAGATTTTGTCATGGAAATCATATTTAATGAAAATTATCGCGAGCTTCGCGAGCAGTCTTCGCGGTTTGCACTCCATCACATGACCATTATTAAGGTAATAATACATGGAACTATTTTGACTTCAACACTTTTCCGAAAAAGAGAGGTACATCTCCAACCTTTATAGTGGCCTTGCATCAATATGTGATCTTTCAACTGTAATTTGTAGCATGATGTGGGAGGTTGAAAGTACGCATTTGCCGTTGTACAAAAATTTTCAAAAAATTTTTACTGAGCGCTTTGCATGCAGCCATTATCGGTATAGATGGTGAATGTTTATACACTCACAACGAAAAATCATTCTGAAACGTGCTTGTTAGTCCTCTACCTCTTTTGCTAGTATACCTATCAGAGAGGCCATATATCACCTCCCTGCACCTACAGTACACTCCCCCTCTCTCCCATTCCCATTGGTGGAAGCTGTTCGTCTGGATTTTAGTAAAAACACGATCGGTGTAAAGTGCTCGGCGTCATACACGGTATCATTTGGATGTAGGTAATTAGCATCATGTCAGTGCACCATTTTGTATAATCAATCCAGAGCTTCTAGGAGGCCTTATACCCTACCGGTGTCTGCCAACCTTGGATACCAGTTTATAATGCTTAATGAGCAAAGGAAAATTTCGTAATAGTCAAGAATGTTTCTGGGAACTCCAAGCAGGCATTTTTTGCATAAAAACTTTCCCCGAATAGAAGGCATTAAAGTAGCCAAAAGGGGAGGCTTCAGGAGGTTTGTTGACCATATTCCTCTCTTAGACAACAAACTCTCCTCTTTCACCTACAGTAACCAAAAATTACAATTCACTAAATTATGGACATTTTCCAACCATATGGTATATGATCAGTTCAGAAAATATGCCAAAGATAACACCATTTTGCATCTAAGTAACCTTCAATTAACAAAAAATTTCTCAAAGAGGGGGATCCCACCCCTTAGACCCCTCACAGGACAGCACCTTCCTGTAGTGACAAAGGAAGGATCCCCCACTGCTGTATACAATCACAGGGGCGCATAAAAGGGCATAATTTACGCAGACTTTGGGGGTAACTGAGGTGGCATTACGACCTCATCTGTGGGTCCCCCATGACCAAACCCTGGCGGTGCCACTGTGTAGACTTCTATAACAAAGGGATTACTTTCCCAAAATTCGAGCCTACGCTACGCCGGTCTCCTGAACGACCAATGATTTGTCACACACCAAGTGAGTGAATGTGCTGAAGAGAAGCTCTAACGATCCCGGAGAGGTACCGTATCGAGTACAAATTCGGCACAAATTTCCAAAAATATTGGAGACACATGTGTAGCAGAATCTCAAACAGTAATTCTTAATGTTTTTGTAAGATCTACTCTCGTTATGTTCAGGTTTGAAGCTCAGTAGTTGCTAACTTTACAGACTTAGTGAAACTAGGTCTTAACGCAAGCCTAACATATTTTAGTATAAGGGGATGTTGAGTCTATACACACTCATGGCTCCTAGCAAGGATTTCATAACATTTTAACGATTTTTTCTTCCAATACATACAGACCCATGATGTACGGGTCTGACGGTCAAGAGGTTGGTCAAGTTTAAATCTTGTTGTCCTCTCGGGAACGTAACTCCTTTGGGTAGCAGAACTTCTTCGGCAGCACCGTTTGGTGTCGCTCCTCGTCTCATCGTAAGAGAGTCGAGAAACTTTGGAAAAAGCATTCTGAGTGTCCCTTGAGAAAGTAGCTCCTTTGGGGAGCAGAACTCCTTGGGGGTAACTTTTGGTTTTTGCGGTTTTCGCCTTTCGACATCCAGCCGAAGGAACTTTTGGAAAAAAGTAGTACGCCTGATACCAATGGTACAAGTGTCCCCGTAGGTTGAAAAAACAAAGGCTAGTATTAGCCATATTTGGTATGTCCCTCTTTGGACGTCACAAATTTGCATATTTAGCTCATGTTTATTCATGATACAAGTGTGAAACAGAAATAAAATGGTCAATATTTGATGGATTTTGATGGAAATTGGGGCTATTTTCAGGATTTTTAATGCTTTTTACATAAAATATCCAATTATGTAATTTTCATGTCACCAGACCTTCAACGTCACTGTTCACTCTACTGTACACTGTGCAATGTCAATGTTTTTGCTTGAAGTCGTGCTGTGGCCAATAGTACTGTAATAGTGCCACAGTAGCAGTAAATGTGCGTGTTTAGCCTCGAAGCTCCACCTTCACTGTGAGTGAGAATCCGTGTAATGTGTCCCCTGACGTCGAGGGCCCATGCTGATGGTGACGCTCAGCTTAGATGGTGTCACATACTAAGTTTGTCCCCAATTAACGAACCCTGGATGCCCTCCGGCCCCTGTAAGAACGCTAAAAGAATTTTGTGAAAGTTATTGGGCTGGACCGAATTGAGGAAGAAACTGTGTTAGGCACTTTTCTTACAAATAGACTTAGGCTACAGTAGGAAGATTTTCAACATTCAGGCCTGAGATATCAGGCCCATAGCCAGAGATATCAAGGCCATAGACAGGATTTTTTCTTCCAAACGGCCTCAAGGGGCTGTAGTGAGTGCAAGCCTGAGGTGCCATCTGGTTTGGGACTTGGAGGGGAGACCCCCAAAGCTCTAGAGTATTAACCACAGAAATGTATATATATAATATATATATATTATATTATATATATATATATATATATATATATATATATATATATATATATATATATATATATATATATATATATATATATATACAGTATCTAGAACTGAGATCGCACGCAGAGCCTGTAGTAAATTTTGCAGCAAATTGAATAGACTAGAACAAGTTCAGTATCTACCCAAAACAAACACTAGCGGATTTTAATTTCAAGGTTATACCAAAGTGAATTCGACGGAGTCTGGTGTAAGCATCAAAATTTGCTTGAATTTCTCCACAATAAAGCAGTTTTCATTTGAAATTCTGCCAAATTTTTGTGAAAATTAAAATTTTGAGTGCATTCAGAGGCTGATGCGATTTGAAAGATTCAAACAAAGGGCAACTTAATTGAAGAAGTTCTAGTTTCTACAGCCGGCGAAAATTTGCTTTACTGACTACTGTATGTAAACCAGCAAAACTTTACTAAACGGTAGAGTGTATAGACCCCAGATACCCCCGAGGCTTAGTGATAGTAGGCCTACTTTACCATCTATGATGACTTTTGGTAGTAATTTATTAAGTGACATATGAAAGTAGGGAATGTGAATCAATGTATTACCCTAACCAGTAACAAGTTACACTACACTGGGACATACTTTTCGTCTTAGGTTTGTAAATCAATCTCCACCCCCCCCCTTTTTTTTAAATAGACCCTTTTCCAAATAGCAATTACAAAGGATTGTGGGATAGCATTTTGGTCTGCATCATTCTTATCCACAGTAAAATGCCATTGACAAAAATAAAAGCACACAAAAACTATCCCACAATCCTTTGTGACTGCTATTTGGAAAAAGGTCTATTGCAAGGGATGGGAAATTGCCCATGCCCTCCTACATAGTGCATCTAAAGTGACCTAAAATTCTGTACATAGCAGTTACTCTGTTAAGTTCCAGCAAAAAGTTGTTTTTTAAAGCATCGTTAGGCTGGTTTTGTCATGTACAGTTTTAGTCTGGTTCTAATTGACTACATAGTCTTTTTACACAATGGCATTTTGTTTCTTTCCCCTGCATGGGATGTGAAAGTTTCTGAAAATGTTTGTAAATTATTTTTTTACTCTACTTTACGACTTTAACATTACAAAAAATTGTATTTCTATTTACAAGTAAAATACCTCCGAGGCCAATTGGGTAGCAGTCTTTAGAGTGTGTAAATGAAAATATGACTTCCTAGCATATAATTATAATAACTGAAGAAAACTGAACTGAAAGAGTCTCTTCAGGTAAAAGTCAAAGGCCTCTTTGTTAACCGAAGAAAAGTAAATGCCTGTATTTTGGGCGTGAGGCCTAGAGACCACGCCGAGGAGAAAATTCCAGTCAAGAACAGGTATTGGATGTCGGGTTTTAACAGGTACCTGACAAAACCGGATAAAACCAGGAGATAAAAATCCAGTCAAGTAACAGGCATTTGGTGTCGGTTTCAACAGGTACCTGGCAAACCCAGTTAAAACCTAACAAAACCCGACACACCAATTACCTGTTTACTGGAATTTTCCTCTGGACGTACAGTTCATGTAGGTACACTTGAAAATGGTGAGCTATTTTGGACATGGAATCAAATTCTCGTTGCTCACCAAGAAAAGCTTTTGAAGATGAAACTACTATATGTGTTATTGTGTTTGCTACAAACAACTGAAAAAAAAACACAAATAATCTTCCGTACAGTAGACTAGAATACTGCAATGTACCTTTACTGTAGGCACGTGACAATACTGTAGATTAAAGCTAGATTTGCCAGACTATGGACCAGTTGCTAAAGTATTACATAAACATTTTTTGATTGATTGATTGATTGATTGATTGATTGATTGATTGATTGATTGATTGATTGATTGATTGATTGATTCATTGATTCATTCATTCATTCATTCATTCATTCATTCATTTCTAATCTTTATCCAGGGTGGCCTGCATGTTCAGCAGGGAGCTGGTCTTCCACAGGGCCCTGTTGCTTAAGTAAAATGCAGTACATCAAAGATAAAAAGAAACCATAAAACAACAGAAAAGGTCAATGACATAAAAGAAGGAAAAGAACATAAAAGTGATGAAACAACATTAAAGACATAAAATGAATACTAAAAATAACTACACCAATAAAAACACCACTGAATAAAAGAAGTTAAAGCGACTTAAAGGTAATTATCAAAAAATAATAAGAACGATAGACATGGCTCACATTGCACTGAAGAAGAGAAACAAAATCACAAAACTGAGGACAGAAGTCACGTGATAGTTAAATCTGATAGGTTGGTGAGTTTTGAATGATATTTAAATGAATTCAAGGATTTGCATTGCCTAGCTTCATTGGTCAACTTGTTCCACATTTTGGGAGCTACACAGAAAAAAGACTTTTTATACATTTCGGTGTTGCAATTTGGTAGTCTGAGTAGACCATTTGTACTTTGTCTAGTAGAACGCTCGTTTGTTTTATCGAAGTTGCTTAATTGGTTACATAAATACGCAGGACAGAGGTTGTTTATACAATTATATAATAACAGTGGCGGATCCAGGGGGGGTCGCCGGCGTCCGGACCCCCCCCCCCCCTCAAATTTTCCAATGTGCCCTTTTTCAAAAACTGTTTTTTTTTTTCACACTAGCAAAATAAAAAAAAACGAGACAGTTTCACAGGTAATGACAGTGTTGTCCAATTCCGAGGCCCCCATCCAGCATCGACCAACTCACTAGTCTAGCCATGTATCGCAGAAACTTTCGGCAATATATTTGACTACGGTAGCCTGTATTGGCCGCCTCGAAACCCGAACAGCGCAATCGTTTTACAGAGAATGTGACTACAGTATGTCTGCGTGACAATCAGGCATTCTAATCACTTTTCGCTTGGAACCACGTGTGGCGTGCTTGGGCATTCAGATATTACGTCATACTCACTAGCTAGTGCTTTATGCAGCATATTACTATTGGGTTTTAATATTGATTCCAAAAGGTCATTGCTAGCCAGTCTTTTGGTCTTTCAAAATAATGATCTGTTCACACTCCCTAAACGCTACATCTACGAAACCTTCCCTCCACCCTCTAGTATCCATCCTCTCGTGAACAAGAGAGAGTAGGTAAACATGTTTCGCTATGATATTTATAGTCTGGAATTACTCTCTTCTTTTATAGTGTTGACATAGTGATGGGAATAAAAAGCCAGTCTTAGGTAAAGTCCACAGCCAAGAGTTGAACAGAAGTCACAAACGACGAATCGGTGTTTGTTTGATTTTAAAATATTACTATATAAAATCACCACCAGGTCAAATAACGCCATGTCAGTCGGTTCAATTTTTTTGACGTCTTTGGACCGATGAGATGACCGGTTTGCTGTCGCAAATGAAAAGCAAACATTCGACTTCAGTCATCTGTTCTGACAGTGTTTTTGTCAGTTGCGCCGCAACTTTATAGGGAACACAACATACAGTATTTTAACCTCCTCCCCCAGTCGAGATAGCGGTGCATGGCGCCAGGTGGGGGAAGGGTTCATGCCCCCCGTCTGGGAAGGCTGGCCCCCTATTGAAGAAGTTTAACAGTTTCGTAGGGGAGTCTTAGTCGAAAGTACGCAGCCTCCGACGACAACTAATCGACGGTTTACCTGTTTTTTGCCCTCAAGAGGATAATTTCTGTAATAAGAACCCAAAATTTTCGGCGCGCTACGCGCGCTGTAGAGTCACTCTATTTTTTTCAATAGTTCCATTCCACATAGCAGGATAGCACAATTCCTGCCCACCTTACCAAGTAACATATGGGCAGAATACATAGTTTATGTAAAGGTCGTAACTTTCATCCCATATCGCAAAGCCTAGTTGGTGTTCTCTTGTGTGTCATGCGGTACAGTCAGTTGGTGAGCGACTTACGGATCAAAGTTTGGCTATTTCATCGTGTAGACCAGGTGTTTTCGATAAAATGTATGTTACACCCGATACGGTCTACAGACCCTACAGTTCTTTCTTTCGTTTCGTCATATGTTTTATGTGTAAGCCTATCAAAAAATTTCACCCGCTTCGCTCTATTTTCAATTTCACGATCCAGATTTAAAGAGCACTATCAGTGCGCAACTCGGATCAGGAAGTATTAAGTGATATAATGCAAAATATGCCTGCAATTACATGGGATAATGAGTCTCCCACATTTGCCCTTCTCATCATACCCTCGAAATAGGGAATGTCGGAACTTGGGGTAGCTGACATGGCCCGGCCCCTGTTGGAAAAATTCCGCCGCCACCCATGGTCAGTTTACTTATTTTGGCTTTCATAAGGGTAATTTCTGGGATAAAACCCAAAACTTTCGGTACGCTTTGTTCACTCTTCCTCAGTTCAGTTATCCTTTATACAAACCCTCTCCACCTTTTCAAGTTAATAAGTAGAATACATGGATTTATGTAAATGTCGGGAATTGAATCGCATTTCGCTAAACCTGGTTAACGCTCACTTGTGTCTGTCGTACGGTACGACTAGTGACTCGAGGAGGGAAGTACAATAAAGTTATGCCCGATAGGGCCCAACTGTCCGCTCAATTGTTCTATATACTGATATAAGCTTTAATTTAGTACAAATTCTAATAAGTGTAGGCTTACCCAACAAATTTTCGCGCGCTTTGCAATTTCACCTTTTAGATTTTAGGTTTTGATTCCAATTTTTCTCATGTCTTTTGGTTTAAAAGTATCCTTTCTTTGTCAATATGCGGTAAGTTGTGTATTCGCTGACGTTTATGGGAACCAAAATTTAAAAAAAAAAATGAATGTGCCCTTTTTATGTTGGACCCCCCCCCCCCCCTCAGAAAAGACCCTAGATCCGCCCCTGAATAATACAAGGTCGTTATAGATAAATATGTCTGGCAATGGAGTCCATTTTAACGAATCTAATAATGCAGTAGACCAGGCCCCATGCATCTGGACCCAGTAATAATTCGTGCTGCTCTTTTCTGTATCTTAAATAACTTATCGACATTTGTCTTGCTTCTGTGACTCCACACACTCGGACAGTATTGTAAATGAGGCATAATAAAAGCATTGAACTTAATAAAAGGGATAGTTCCTTTTCCGGCATAAATGGCTTAAGACGTCTTATGAACGATAATTTCCCACTAGCCAACTTAATGAGTCAGTGTGATTTTGAAAAGTTAGATTGGAATCGATTTCGATACCTAAAATCTTTGCTGAGTTCACAGTTTCAATAGTTTGACCTGAGATGCTTATTTCTGGACTTTCTGTTAACTGTTTCAATTTTTGTACTGAACCTATTAACAAAAGTTTAGTCTTTTTAACATTAAGTACAAGTTTGTTTCTGTTTAACCATGAAGTAAGTTTGACTATTGCCGTATTCATACTTTCACAGATAGCTACAATATCAGTATCCGCTGTATGAATAATAGTGTCGTCAGCGAACATATCAACGTTAGCATATCTAATAGCATCCGGTAAATCATTGATAAAAATGGAAAACAAAAGAGGACTCAGAATTGAACCATGGGGCACTCCTGTGTTAATTTTTAGTGCTTTAGATAGGAACGTTTGAAAAGCAACTCTTTGGTACCTGTTACTTAGGTATGATTGAAACCATTTCGATGCTAAGGTACTACACCCTATATTCTTCAACTTATGTAACAAAATATCATGATTTAAAGTATCGAAAGCCTTAGTTAAGTCAACTAATAATACACCATTGATTCTTCACTCATCCATATTTTTTTCCAAATATCGAGAAGCTTAACCAAAGCTGTTGCACAAGAGTGCTTGGGTCTAAATCCAGATTGATTTGAACATAACAAATTATTATCCGTCAGAAATGCATACAGATGATTGTACACAGCTCTTTCTAAAATTTTGGAGACAAATTTTGAAAGTTTGATGCAACTTCATGCACTAATAATTTGAAATTAGAGTGACAAGAAATAGATACATGACTGCAGTATTTTACATTACATAGCAAACATTCAAAGCAGACCTTAACATATCCTGTTGCTACCCAGCAACCACTGCACATGTTGATATCTATACTTGCGTACTGTGCTTGTTGATATTCCCTTCTGCGGAGTCCAGTGCCGCCGGCAGGTTTTGGTGATCGACTCTTTTCCAAATAGCAATTACAAAGAATTGTGGGATAGTGTTTCTGTATGCGTCGTTTTTCGCCAAAGTAATATGCCACTGACAAAAACGACGCATACCAAACTCTATCCCACAATTCTTTGTGATTGTTATTTGGAAAATGGTCTATTGGGGAGCAGCGTGACAGATGATGTCCAAATGCCACCTCAGTTCCCCCAGGTTTGCATAAATTGTACCTATTTATACGTACTTGCGATTGCATACAGTAGTGCGGAATCCTTCCTTTGTCACTACATAAAGGTGCCGTCCCGGGGAGGGGTCTAAGGGAGGGGGTGTGCCCCTCCCCTTTGAGAAATGTTTGTTAATGTAAGGTTGCTTAGATGCAAAATGGTGCCATTTTTCTGATATTTTTGGAACTGATCATACATGGCTGGAAAATATCCATAATTTGAGTGAATTTTAAGTTTTGGTTAGACAAAAGAGGAGAGTATGTTGTCTAAGGAAAGAGCATGTTGTCAGCAAACCTCCTGAACCCCCCCCCCCACCCTCCACGTGCGTGGAGTCCACAAACATTCTTGGACTATTACGAAAATTTTCCTTTGCTTCATTGTGCATTACAAAAGGGTATCTAAGGCGGACAGCGGTATAGGGCCTCCTGGAAGCTCTAGATTAATTATATAAAATGGGGCACTGACATGATGCTTATTACCTGACATCCAAATGATACTACAGAGTATGGTGCCGAGCAATTTGCAACTACCGTTACATTACTAAGTTTGAACGAAAACCCAGACAAACACCTTGCAGGTAAAGCAAAAGGGGTTTAGGACTAAAAAGCACATTTCAAAATGCTTTTTCGCCTAAAGTGTATTAACAATCACCATCTATACCGGTAATGGCTGCATTTGAAAAATGTATAACGGCAAATACGTACTTTCAACCTTCCACATCATGCTACAAATTAAACTGAAAGATCCCATAGGACAGAGGTTGGAGATGTACTCATGTTTCTCGGGAAAGTGTTGTGATCAGAATAGTTGCATGAATTATGACCTTAAAATGGTCATAAGATGGGGTGCGAACCGTGACAAATGCGCGCGAAGCGCGCCGAAATTTTTCATGAAATAAGATTACCATGACAAACCCTGCATTCATGATCCTCTGCATCCAAAACACTTTCAATTCCTCAAGAAACCTATATGCCAATCACAAAGCCAATCTTTTACCTGAGAATTCGTAAACAGCCTTCAACTTTTGTTACTATGCTTCTGCGGGAGTTGCTACCAGCACTTATTGACAATAAGGATATTACTGAGGTAAGGTTTGGAGCGCGCGGAGCGCGCGAAAATTTTGATAGTTTGCGAAAGATTTGGGATAATTCTGATAGCTTGAGAACCATTTGTGATTGAAAATGATTACCACAGATCCATCACTGGGTTGAAAACACACCTCACCCTACCCTCTATGGATCTATAGCTTGAACGTCTTTTGAGATCATTTTAAAATTTTCCAAAAGAAAAAAAAATTGAAATCGATTGGGGGGCACGCCCCCCCCCCGGTGCCGGCGCCACTGGCGGAGTCAATATTGTAGGCTG
Source organism: Holothuria leucospilota (assembly GCA_029531755.1). Lineage (NCBI taxonomy): Eukaryota > Metazoa > Echinodermata > Holothuroidea > Aspidochirotida > Holothuriidae > Holothuria > Holothuria leucospilota. The sequence goes on along the minus strand of CM055968.1, from coordinate 21,782,439 downwards.
CGCTGCAGCAGGGAGTATCTGAACAAATTCTGAATAGTTGCCTTACTTGGCAAAATGTCTGCAATCAAAGCTGTAGGCGAACTGAAAGCGTAAGACACACCAGGGACCACAGCATAGCGTTGGAAACTGTTCTAAGCTAGAGAGGGGGAGAAGGCCTGAATGGTTTTGATTTGGACGGATGACTCGTGTGGTGGGCTAATATCCACAAGCTTTGACAATACCCGTAAGGTGAACCCTGGATGGCTTGCTGGTAGGTGTAGCACCAGGCAAAATTATAAACAATACATTGGTCCAAGCCTTATTACAACCATCTACAGCTAAAGTAACCTCCAAACAAAAGATTTGGTGAATGGCAATTGTACTTTGCAGCAAGCAGAGACCAGTTGAACAAAAAGTTAAAAGAGGCACCCAGACACCACCATGCCTGCAGCTCTGGTGTCAGATTTTGCACATTCGGTGCCTGCCAGCCACACATCGAGAGCATTTAACGTCTGTATTAAAATTATAATGTCCCCATCATTTTCTATGTAAGGCATTACTATGAAATTTCACATAAGTAAAATTTTTGAGCAAGTTTTTAGTAAAATTTTCCAGTGGGGGAGTGGTGCCCTTCACGCAGCCAAAGGGATGGAATCCCCTCCCCTTACACCCCTCTCCATGGGAGAGCAATGGCTTTTAAAGCCAGTTCCCCACCCCCTCACCTGACCCCTACCCCCACCCACACACACACAAAATGAAGTTGACTCCCCTGCAGCAAGGCACTTGAGTAATAGGCAATAACAGCCAGACTGAAGTATTCAATTTCAAAATAGTAGCTAAGCTAAGCTTAGCTGTCCTTGCACAAAAAATTCTAGCTAGCCTACACCATTTGCAATATAAAAAGAAATTTCAAGCGCGATGTAGGCTGTTATCGATTAGATATTTGCACATTACAGTATTAAGTCACATACAGAAACGTTACCATCAGTCCTGTAGTGTACGTACATAAGTATGCACAGTAGTTGTCTCGTGGACTAAATTTTCTTGCGTTTAGAATTAATGGCACTATTCCCTCTCCACACTTCATTTTCATAAGCGTACGAGGTGGGGGTGGAGAGGTAGGGAGAATATGCCCTCCCAGTTCGAGCAAAAATGGTGGATCCATTCGGGCAAATGAGACAGCAGCCAAGAAAATAAATTATGCCCTTTTGCAACCGACACAGCGGTATCAAAATTCGGGCAAATTGTCCAAAATTTTAAATTCGGGCAAAAATTATCCCTGACCCCCCCCCCAAGAAATATTGACCCCGTACTCCTACAGTCCTATGTTCATTTCCATATGCTTTTCAATAGTAAATACATATTTTTTCGTTAAAAGCAATTTTTCAAACCCCTCAACTCTCGATATAAGACAAAGTTATGTGTCGCTTCGTTAACTAACGTTCATGGTCAAAGCAAAACAGCTGTGTAGGATATTGCTTTTGACTGCAGCCCAAATCTTCAATTCGCTGTACACTACAGGGAAAGAGAAAAAGCCAGTTTTAGGTATATAGCTCTGTGGTATTAACAAAGTTGTCGCTGCAAAAGGAAGAATTTATCTTCAAATGACATTGAATGCGCATACACGTGCGATGGGTGAGCGCGAAGAATAGCTTAGCAATCGTAGCTAGGGCTTGTGAGATTTATTTTATTAGTAAGTCGTGAATTATCATTAACTTTTTGGACATAGCTAAAAATCAAATATTAAAAAAAAAATTAGTGGAATCGACAGAACTGTAAATATTGAGCGTAATTTCAATGAATATGCATGTTTATATACAGCTTTCAAGGCACAGAAAGTGCAATTTCCGTCAAGCTGGTAAATAGTTTGACGAAACATTCTTGGGTATACTCTACGCGCTTGTAACCATGCCTGCATGGTGAGGGACCCACCGAACCTGAATTGCCTCACGGACCCGTGTTTCAGACCCAGCACATTGCAGTTGTTTACTAGAGTCTCTATCTCAGGCTGGGTCTAGGGTGAAACAGGCTGATGAGGACACTACTAACCGATGAAGGACAGTCCTTCTGACATTGATTTATGTATATTGGGGCAACAGTTTCTTTAATAATTGTCCCAATTATTTGTATCTACTTCTCAGATTTCGTCCTGAGGGGCAAATGTGGATTTTCTCGAGTAGAGAGACCGGTTCAAACCCCAGCAAGTTGCTTTCACCAGATCCTCAATACTTATTTCACAACTGGACGATATCATTTGGAAGCGATTCGGATTTTCCGGTTCCATATGGAAGGTACAAAGAGGATGTTGCTGAGGTGCCATTAAACGACAAGAGAAACTGGGCGATGGGTAAAACAAGACTAGTAGCATGGATAGCATCGAACTGTAACAAGACCAGTTGGGAACGAACACATTTTGTGAAGAATTTGACAAATTTGATTCAAGTCGATACATACGGAGCATGTGGAACCCATGACTGTCCTCGAGGTACTACAAAATGCTGGGATATCGTATACTCTTATAAATTTTATTTGGCTCTGGAGAATAGTGAATGTGACGATTACATCACAGAAAAGTTTTGGATACAGGCCCTCCAACATAACTCAGTACCAATAGTGTACGGTACTACGAGGAAAGATTATGAGAAGGTGGCACCACCTAACTCATTTATTCACCTGAGTGACTTTGGTAGCATGACGTCACTGGCTGATCGCATAAAGTATCTTGATAAAAACGACACTGCGTATAACGAGTATTTTAATTGGAAGAAAAGAGGGTCGGTAGAATTTTTTTCAGAAGATGATGTACCATCCACTACAGAATTGTGCGCAATCGTGAGAAAACTTAAAGAAATTGATGAAATGAAGAAAACAGCGAAAGGGAGATCACTACAAATTGTCTCGAAAGTGGAAGAGTGGGTCAAATGTCATCATTTACCAAGTCCTTGGACGTCCGTTGTGAAATAACGGCGACATTAAACGTTTCTGCTCTAAATTTCACAACCAATGGGCGTTACATAGGTATGAGTTTTTTCTGGTCTTTAAAATTCTAAAAGATTAATGTCACCCCAAATAATAAAAATACTCCCAACTCAGGTTGGTAGATTTGATTATATACAGTGGGTTAGCGGGTGGGGACGATTCACGATGGTAAGGGGTGTATGCGGGGACGTTGCAAGGAAGTGGTGATTGGGGTTGGTATAGAAAGTAAAATTCCAACCACATAGGTTTTGAAGACAGAAAACTTGAACTGCCGCGGTCTGTGACCGCCAATCGTACCTTTTGTTCCAAAAAGACGTGATCAACACTACAATTGCTGTTTTTTAAGTTTGCGACACCTCGGTCCCTCACTTACTCGTCACTTTCAGGGAAGGAAACAGGATTTGGAGAATGGGGGTTCATTCGAGACGTAGAAGTTGTTGTCGTATAAGAGCACCGAAGGTGTATCTTGGGGTTCCGGAGAGCCTCCCTTTGGCGAAATTTGAAGGAAATGAGTCCTTGTATGTAGTTGTATGTAGTTGTGGGGGTTTGCAGTAAAAATAATGACTGCCTTTACATCAGATATGAATGATAACAGTCTATGCAAAATAGAAACGGAGGTGTCTCGAGCCGGTTAACTCCATGCCTGGATCCACGCCTTACCCTAGTTTGCACTTTGCAACTTATTTTGACTTATCTGCTTGACGGCTATATAACATAGAACAGAGAGTGGAGCGGGCCAAAACTTTAGAGGATTGCGAAGTAAATTGTAAAGGATACAGTAGGTCATTCGAAAATATGCTCAATCCTATTCACAACATCTTTCACTGCATCTATAATAATCTAGCACAACTACAACCGATTTTTATTGGTTTCATGATTTCAGAATTCAGCAGAGATGGTAGCAAGTTATTTTTTTCAAGTCAAGTCACAAGTCATTTTTGCATGTCTCATAGTCAGATCGCAAGTCTTTTGGTACAGTCACAAGTCAGGTCAAGTCACAAATCTTCACAATTCAAGTCACAAGTCATTTGGTGGTCCCAGCACAAATCAAGTTTTTACAAACTGTTGTTAACAATCAGGTGCCATCGTAACATCTGCAGCAAATTTGCATCTCGAACTTGATCGAAGACAAATAAAAGTCACAACTTATAGAAGACATTTTTAAATTGTGGTTTCTTTATTTCGTGTCTGGTTTCTCACGATTTAGTTTTCTAAATTCCAGTCACTTTTTACAAACTCCAAAGATGAGCTGCAGAAGTGGTAAAATGAACATGCATGCCACTGTTAAAGATATTACTGTACTTTAATCTTTTTATTAAATACTAGAAAACTTGAAATTATGGCAGGACGAACAATTGGCTTTTGTGATGGTACTAGTTTGTGAAAATTGTGGCTTATGGACTGAGCAAATGTGATACTTGAAGTTATTTCCTTGATCCAATAGCTTTCCAGCGAGCATATTGTCATACTAGGAGCATAAAGAAACCAATATAATGAAGATGTTTTATTTCAAAAGTATAACAAATGTAAGTAAAAAGAGTTAAACGTCCCGCTGCACATGCATTGTGCCCATGGCCGTATTAAGGACATTTTCGGCGGGGGTGGGGGAAAGGGGGAAGTCTAAGGAGAGCGCCACCATTAGTTGAAGTGTAGCGTACCAAGACGACTGTCAGATCTTCCTATATCAGGCGGGGAGACGGAATTTTGTCAACAGGGGGGAGAGGTGAATTCAGGTGGAAATACTGAAACTCCCCAGTGACGTGAGATGCAGAGGCTCACTATAGGGCACCTGGTGGGGTTCAGGGGCAACGCCTCAGTTGGGGTCCAGGGGTGAAGCCCCAGGAAGCTCAGGGATACTTAAAAAATTGTGGGCATTAGAATGAAGCTTTAAAGCTTCTTCAAATAGCATTCCATGGGCTCTAAACAGACCACAAAAATTACAGTTCGATGTTTTTTAAATACAAGCCTTACTCCATCCTGATAAAAGCCGACCGGAATAGACGAGTTGGAAAAATGCTTTCACGTAATATATCATGGGATAGGTCAACGGTCAAGTGACCTTCTTACTGTAGCGAACAAGTTGTCAGGGTACAGCTGACCTTGTGACCCCACCGGAAGTACCAAATTACCCAACTGGCTTGATGATGATGCAGAGGGCAAGAGGGTGGAGGGGAAGGTGGATGATGGTGAGGTCTTCCTACGGCATTAGAAAAATAATCTCACCAAAATTGTCCAACAAGAAGCAATTATAATGGAAAAACCGACAGTCGGGATGAATCCCTGCAAAGGTTACTGAGAATATTGCATTTTAACACGTTTTCAGCGATGTGAGAAATAGAAATATATAAGTAAAATATGTTCAAGTGGTCCTCCCACTTTGCCATGCACATGTCCCATGATTGCCAGAAATGGCAATTTCTGTGCCTTTCAAATTCTCCTGTAAATCTTTGTTTTAATATCTCGGAAGTTTACACAGCTCGAGGTTTTGAAAAGATGCTTTGAAAATTTCTGGTGGACAACTGGCCTTTGCTGCCCCCTCCCCCACCATTGGGTACGGTCATATGAGTGTCCTGTATGTCGTAGCTGAGTGCAATAGCTTTGAAACCAGGTCCTGTTTCATAAAGGGTTATTTAATGTATGGCAGATCAAACTTAAGATCGATTGTAACTGTTAATGAAACAGGGCCCAGGTCTGTTTTAGAAAAGAATAGACAAGATCTATTTTATATGAACAAACTCTTGGATAGCATATTGTAACCCTGCTTTGCCTTGTGGCGTCTCCTGATGATTCCTCCATGACTGAACATACGCTCAATGAGGGAACAACCAGCAGGAGCAGCCAGGGCACTCATAGCAAAGGCATGCACAGAGCAGAGAAAGGGTTGCTCTTATCAACCCAACCAAACTGTTAATTATCAGGGCGCTTTACATAACTTATTCTGGCATTGGTGGATATCCCGGGGAGGACGGGGGGATATATCCCCCTCACTTTTTTGGAAATGCTCCTATTGACGAGTCCAAGTCAAGTCAAAAGCCATGTGGTCTTAAAGGGGATATGGTATCCCCAAACCCAGTGGCGTAGCCAGGTTTTTTGTCAGGGGGGGGGGGCAAGAGCACCAAGATTTCCCCCAATTTGTGATCTGCTTCCTAATAACCAGTGTTCTCCGCAGGTCCAAATTTTGTCCGGGTGATTTCTTCTGACCTGGCTGATGTGACTGATCACCGTCCTGGGAGAGGGGTCTAAGGGGAGGGGAAAACCCCTCATGTAAGGTGGACTAGATGCAAAATGGTGCCACATTTGGTGCTAAATGAAAATTGAATTCCCACCAAGAATTCCTATTTTTTATGAAGCTCTTTTTATCTTGCTTGTCTTGGTGAATTTTTCTTGAGTCCTACTGGTACTTCAGAATCACAATGGGTGAATTACAGTAATTTAGTGAACCCTGGTACACCTTTCCCTTCATCAGTTCACCACATTCACCGTGACAATCAGTGGATTTAACGAGGACCTGCCCTGGTATCAGAGTATAGCACTTGACCACTGACCTATTCTAACCAGGGAGGTGTTACCTTGACAGGAGACACATCTTCAATCCTTTCTTTGAACTGTGCTAGTTGCCGACTGTAATTCCTTCTATGTAGTAATCTTCCATATATAATAGGCTTAAAGGTACTTAAGAAACTAAACACAAAGGGTCACGTCGTCTGCTAAATCTTGAAGAGCGGCACATGAATATTTGCCCATTTATTTTACATTGCCAGTCGTTCAAGTTGCAAATTAATTTGCGCCTTTATGGCGCGTTGTGCCACTTTCAGAAATACTTCATTGTCATCCCGTGTTACATTTTGAACACGAATACATCACCTTCAAGTTGCGAAATAATGCGCAAATTGATGAAAAATAAACAGTAACTTATAGCCTCATACCTCTTTTTTGCATTTGCAAATAGCGTAGTGTTTTCACCACAAGGATCTTTAGGCTTAGTAGCGACAAACACCGGCAGTCGTTTTGAATTTTAAAACATTGGTGCTCACTAGGCTGTCGGTAACTTGCTAAACATCACACCATTGTTCCTGATAATCTTATTGTCAGCGTAGTAGAGTCGTTAACAAAGGTTGACTGGGACAGGAAGTAGTACTAATTGTAAGTATTAGACAAAAGAACTGAAGGTTCTGAATTCCTATGATTTGTCATTAAATGATTATCTCCTCTATCTTAATTGGATCAAACGGGATTAGAATAAATTACTTTTTAGTTGGATCTCCTGTCAAGGTAACACCTCCCTATTCTAACAAACTGCATATACCACAGTGCTGCTCCTTTAATTATCAAGAAACATTGGAAGTATACAGTAAAGGGACAAAGTCCCTTGTCAGAGGTCCAGACAGGGACGACGCTAGAGGAGGGTGTGGGGGTGTGAACACCCCCCCCCCCCTCCAAGATCCACGCAGTCGGCAAAATCCTGCACTAGTCGGCAAATGAAGGAAAAAGGGAAGTGCAAACGAAGGATAGTAAGAGGAAAGAAGAAAGAGGGAAAAAAGGAGAAAAAAGAGGAGAGAGAAGAGGGAGAGAGAAAGACCGAGCGAACAGAGAAAAGGACAGGGGAGGGAGGGACAAACAGGGCAAGAGAAAGGGGCTGGTGCAGACGGAAGACAGGTGATTGGAATGCATTTGTAAACAACGTTTATTACAATATATTCAAAGCCCGTAAGCAACACTTTTTGAAACTTAAAAAATATTCTGTCGGCAAAAAATCTACATAGGGCTTTTCAGTACCATTGTATGCTAAAGGAGTTCATCGTTCATGTGGTTTCTGGCATTGAGTAGGTAAATTCTGCACCAGTCGGCAAAATGAAGGAAGCATGACGAAAAGAAAGAAAAAAAGTGAAAGAAAGAGGACAATTTCTGTAATCAGAACACAAAATTTTCGACGCACTACGCGCGCTGTAATGTCACCCCGGTTTCTTCAGTAGTTCCATTCCACATAGCTTGATAGCATAAGTCCTGTCAACCTTACCAAGTAACATGTAGGCAGGGTACACAGGTTATGTAAATTTCATCCCATATCGCAAAGCCTAGTTGCCGTTCTCTAGTCTGTGTCATGCGGTATACGGTCAGTTGGTGAGCGACTCACGGAGTAAAGTTTGGCTAGTCCAGGTTGTTTCGACACAATGTATGTTGTCCCTGATACAGCCTACAACCCTTACAGTTTTTATGTTTTTACTGTTTTTCTTTGTTCTTAATGATAACATATTTTTGTGTCAGCCTATCAAAAATTTTCGCGCCCTTTGCAATTTCACGATTCAGACTCAAAAGAACAGTATCAGTACGCAACTCGGCTCTTGACATGTTAAGTGATACAATGCTAAATACAAGGGTACTTTGCAATGGCATGTGATAGTTAGGCTCCTTCATATCCCTTTCTCACCCCCTCGACAAGCTGTCGGAACTTGGGATCGCTGGCATGGCCCGGCCCGATGTTGGGAAAATTCTGTCGCCACCCATGGTCGGTTTACTTATTTTAGCTTTCAAAAGGGTCATTTCTGCGATAAAACCCCAAATTTTTGGTATGCTTTGCCCGCTCTTCCTCAGTTCCGTTAATAATAGCGGAATATAGAAAAACCCTTTCCATCTTTTCAAGTAACTTAAGTAGAATTTATCGTTTTATGTAAATGCCGGGAATCTCATCTCTTTTCGCTAAACTAAGTTACTAGTAATGTTCTCTTGAGTCTGTCTTTCGGTACGGCTAGTGACTCGAAGAGGGAAGTACAATGTAAGTTGTGCCCGATTGGGCCCAACTGCCTGGACAGTTGACCTCAGTGGCGTACACAGGGGGAGGCCATTGGGCCATATCCCCCTCACGGATGCCAATTTTTTTCTGGTCCCTAAAAAACGTAAATGTTTTAACACAAATTTTACTTCCAAAGGTGGCATATGTGGCACCAGATTGCATGTAAGGACACCTAATTTTTCAAAAATTTTCAGGGGGGGGTACACTCCCTCCCCTTACACCTCTCCCCAGGCCGGCGATCACACAACATATTGCATCCCCCCTTCCTTGAGAGAAATCCTGGGTACGCTACTGGTTGACCTATATAAGCTTTAAATAAGTACAGATTCTCTTTAGTGTAAGCTTACCCAAAAGTTTCGCTTCGCGCGCTTTGCAATTTCACAGTTTAGATTTCGGGAAGAACATTAAATCGGGAGGAAGTATTTTCCTCTAGTATATACAAAATTTAATGCAATAATATGCCCCGCAATGACATGGTATAGTACACAGGTTTTCTTCAACTCTCCCCTCACCAACCCCTCGACAGCATTGGGGCTGTCGAGGCTCCGGGTCCTTGCCCCCCCCCCCTCCGTTGGGCAAATCCTGGCGCCACCCCTGCTGGACCACTACCGGTTAGACTAACGGTTCTCAGCTCTAACTGCATCTCTTATCAACACTTTCAGTCGGCATTTCTTTCTTCTTAGTCGGCAAATACGGCACCACCCCCCCCCCCCCCATGATAAATGCTCTGGCGATGCCCTGGTTCCAGAGATCCCATGCTGTATAAAACAGAGAGTAAAACATTACTAGTACAACTGTAAGCATGGTGTCATCATTCCATCTCTGAAAACCTCAATGCGGACTGGTTGTGCCAGTGTGGCATATACTTTAAAATAAGTAAAGTGTACTGTTGAGAAATTTAAAATTTTACCAGATCATGCGCAAATTTCACCATATATTCACTTTCAAAATTTCCCCCAAGATTTTTCCAGAGGGGGCAACTTGCCCCCCCCCCCCCGTCCCCCCCTGGCTACGCCACTGCCCAAACCAGGGAGTTGCTGGCAATTCTCTGCCCAAACATATTTAGGAATAGCCCTAGAGTTCTACATACAGTCGCTAACTGCACTTTGATTGTTATTCATTTAAACAATTGTTACAAGACGACCCGTCAGGAACACCAGATTGAATCCATCGACGAGCGAATGGAAAGCTCCAGAGAATTCAACTTCAACGCAGCCTTTCTAGAATTTTCTCGAAGGAACTGTTTACGTGATGCGACACTTCCACGGACTTCAATACATGGACAGAGGATTGCGCAATCAATACGGTCGTCACCGTTCGAACAAATTTCGGCTAACCAAGATGGCCGCCGGGCTACTACCATTTGCCCAATTTGACGATGAATCTGCAACATCTCAGACAAAATATCAGTATGAATGGAAGAACAGTATCACAGTCCTCCATTCTATTTGATGAATTTGACCTGAGCTTGCATTCTTTCGAAAATATTACAAGTTTCTCACACAATTTGTCGATACTGAGCCACTTGAGCAAGTCCAAACTTTTACAGACAAGGCTATAGCAGGCAGCCATATTGGTAAGCCTATTCGTGTACGTACGGTGGAGACAGTTTACGCATAGGACGTTAGTGCAATATGCTCTGTCCATGTATATAAGAAGTCCGTGGACATTTCTAAGAAATATTGGCATTGTTTGTTTACTACCGTGCATACAAGGAACGTTCTCGTAATTGCTCGACTGTGTGCTCTAGAAGTTTCTATTAAGGAACGTTCTCGTAATTGCTGGACTGTGGGCACTAGAAGTTTCTGTTAAATTCTGGAGAGTTCTCGATTAAAAGCCTAAAAAAAGGCAGTTCAACAACTGTTATGGGGGAGAGATATATCATAATACTTCATGGACACCAGACATCCTTGTTGAGAACGAATCACCTGAAGCCAGCCACTGACACTGTACACAGTGTGATAAATTGCCTTACGCCGTTTCTACGCTGTGTATTGAGGTTGTTATCATCCATCGCCTACCTAGCCTTGTCATTATTCGCTCGTGGAACCAGTTCCTACGCTGCAGGTCTACTACTGTACCATCGTCGACGTGCATGCATGCACCACCAGCCCTTGGACCAGACCAGAATAACATTAAGTAAAGGATTGTGAGTAAATCTAATTAATTATTGTAAATTTAAGTAAGATAAGGAGATTGTAAATAATCATTAAGTTGTTGAATTTTGATCTCGTTCTTCTGTGATCTTTCGCTGTTATTGGTTTGACTTGCGACCACAAGCCGTAACACAATACAATTTCACTCTAGTTGGTCAGCAACGGCTTGTACAATCGGCACACACTGTGTCTGACAATATTGCCTCCATCAATTTGAACTCATTGCAGGCTAATGTGGCTCTGTCTTTGGGAGACAGGAGGTTTGGTTTAAATTGGGGGAGGGGCTACACTGCAAAAACTGAATAAATTGGCTCCACCTACTTTACTGGGATAGTTCATTATCTCAAATAGCTGAAATCAGCACTATACCATGCAAGTGCTAAACAACAATTTGTCATCAGCACGTGCAAATTTAACACTTGTGGTGCTGATTTGAAATAGCACCCAGAATGTGCTGTCAAATCAGCACATGCGTTTTTAGAGTGTAGGCCTAGAAGATAAACTTAGTAGGGGGAATTTTTACTGTCTCTGGTGAGATTAGAGAGCCTGAAAGTCACATGTAGGCTATATTTGAGAGCATTCAAAACACCTCGCAAGTGGAGCTAGCGACTGATTTTATTCCAACTCTGTGGGCAATTGGCAACAAGGTCGGAAATTGTGCCACGCAGACCCGCTGAACCAATCATGGTAAGAGGTCAAATTTTGGGCTATAAATTCAAAAGAAGACTGTTTTTAATGAAAACATCACATATAGCCTTGGCAGCTTGGGGATGTAGCACAGGCCAGCTGAAAACTTCCTTGCAACCCTGAAGAATGTGTTACCGTATTCCATACACATTAGGATCACTGGTGTTGTGAGCCGGCATATACCTGTCATCACGTTGAATTAAATGCGTGCATGCGAAAAGATGTGCAACTCCGTTGATTGTCTTTTTTCTTTTCTCGTTGAAAAAAGGGTAAGTTAACAACATCTGGCCTAAGCGCCACCATCAGCTGGCAAGTGCGAAACCCCAGAAATTAAAACTGGGCTTAAATGCTGTCCGCCAGAAATTACACTTTTGGGTCTATGGTAATGATACAGCAACATACCGTAACATTCAATATAAAACTCACTAATATCTGCCTTGTAACGCATTATGTGTATTTATTCCTAGTTATTTTATCGTCATTCAGCAACTGATCATTCGGTCAGTTTTCTTAGAACACTGTTTGTAAAGCTATTTCAGAGCAATTAAAATTTGGCCATGCGATATCCCTATTACCCCCACCCACACCCCCACCCCCACCCCCGATAGATGGACTAAAATCTGAGTTTTGCTTCAGAAACGTATTTGGATTCATTAACACAAGCAAAGTACATTAAAGAATCATTACATAATTTCCTTGCACAGTTTTGTAAATACTGTATACTGTTAAAAATATGTGCAATTTTAAAGTCATTTCCGATATTTTTACTTGTTTCTTACCTTTTCTGTTTCAGGTAATTATGCCGTTGTTTAACCATCATTTACTCTTTCAAGTTCAAAAGCAGTTCATTACAACGACGATTCTGTCTTTCCAACATCAAACATTTTTAATCTTTAAAAACATACCGTTCTTTTAACTTGTCCTTTAATATTATCTGCAAATTTACATCCCTGTTTGAAAATTGTGTTAATTTACACTTTTTTACGAAAGCATCTGTTGTCTGGAAATAAAAGTAAGAGAGCTGATTTTTTTTAAGTTTAAGTTTATTGAATTTAATAAATAAAGCGCTCAGTACTACCAAAGCATTCACTGGCGCTTCACAACCAGAACAAAAGAAAAAGAAGAAGAAAAACGAAATGAACAAAACCACAAGCTAACAAATGAAAGTTCAGTCAATTGAAAGTTCTAGTAAACAGGTGCGTTTTAAGTTTCAATTTGAAGGAGTCGATTGATGGACAATCCCTTTTTCAAACCTTATAAAGTGTAAGTTACTTAATTCGTAAGCTCTTAAAGAAAAGCATTGCATTTGTTGTACAGAAAATTTTCGTATTTTTAAAACCAACATTTAGCCTATAGATAGGCCTATAGATACTGCCAAAGTGTCTATGAATTTCATAGAAATAAAAGTACGGGAGAATGACGTCAGCCGATCTGGACTGAAGCCATTGATTTGTCCAGTCTGTACGGCAACAGAGCACCTGCGCGTAATACAAATATCACGTCATTGCTTTTGCCCCAAGTATTGGCAAAGAAACTACAAGTTTCCAAGTTAGGAGTATAAAATAAAATACTTAAGGCACCATGACTTATTTCTGTTGTGAAAATTACTCCAAATCTTTCGAAAAACGCATAAACTAAGCTATAACTCCTGCAGCGGAATGCACACTGTACGTACGGAGAGACATCAATCAACCGGTCTTTTGCCGTACCGCGAAAGCGCCCTCACAACACAATTTTCGTGGCTTCACCGGTTAAACATGTATGGATGCATTGTGTTAGCGTTCTCCCTTACTTTTATTTCTATGATTAATTTACATCTTTATGAGTGACGCAATAGAATATCATACGCAAGTGCGCGGGATCCATTTTTGTGAATAGTTTTTCTAACAATGATTTTTGCTTTATTACAAGTTTTGTGTTTGGTTTTATCGGGAACCGAGAAAGTAATTATTCACCTTGCTTGAAAATACTGACAACCAATATATCAGTATTCTTTGCGTGTGTAAAAAATTATTACAGGTTACATTATTGAAAAATTGTCAATATTTGAATTATTAATTCCCAATGAGTAAACTTTGCAATAATACACGTAAATGCCTGTTTATAATGTGTTCGACCTCTTCATGACAGACCGAACGGGGCCACGCATGACAGACTACTGAAGTTAATTAAGGTCTGAAGGTCAAGGAATCTAACTTGTCCTTTAGGGACGTAGCTCCTTTGGGGAGCAGAGTTCGTTCGGGAGTAAACGTTTGGTTTTACCCTTCGGCTATTTGCCAGAGAGTCGAGGGGACATTGGAAAAAGTATCTTCATGACAGACCCATGAGGTCGGAAGGTCATGAGTTTGAGGTTGGTCATGTTCAGTCTAAGTTGTCCGTTGGGGACGTAGCTCCTTTTGGGGAGCAGAACTCCTTCGGAAGTAAACGTTTGGCTTTCGCCCTTCGGTTCTTTGCCAGGGAGTCGAGGGAACTTTGGAAAAAGTATCGCTTCGAAGGTTGGTAATGATCGCCGCTCGGCCTTTTGGATAAGCTCATGTGTAGTCAGGGGCGTAAATACGGGGACGCAGGTGCGTGATACCCCCTTGAAAAATCAAAAGTCGGTCTCAAATTGCCCGAAAAGCAAAAAAAAAAGGTCTCTAGAGTTTCGAATCGTACAACTATGGCAATGGGAGTCGGTCTCCAAGAAATGTAGTCGGTCCCAAAAGTTCACAAACCCTTGAAAATTCAAGAATATACGCCCCTGTGTGTAGTACATGTTCTTTTTCACCCAGCCTAGAACGGGGCCACGCATGGCAGACCTGTGATGTAGAGGTGTGGAGGACAAGAGGCTGGTTGGTCATGTTAAGTCTTGTGTTTCCAAGGGACGTAGCTCTTTTGGGAGCAGAACTCCTTAGGGAGTAACGTTTGATTTCGCCCTTCTGCCCTTCACCAGAGAGCCGAGGGGACTTTAGAAAAAGAAGAGATTGGTCATGTTCAGTTTTGTTGTCATCTCGGGGACGTAGCTCCTTTGGGGAGCAATACTCCTTCGCCAAAATAAGGCTTAGTTTTGCTCTTCGGCTCTTCGCCAGAAAGTAGAGGCGACTTTGGATAAGTGCTTCTCATCACTGTAGTGATCGCCCAAGAGGAGACTTTGGAAAAGGTAGTATAGTAGCTTTTCAGCCTTTTGACTAAGATCATGTGTAGTATCTGTTCTTTTTAGCCAGTCTAGGGGCCACGCATGACAGACCCATGATGTAGAGTTCTGAGGGTCAAGAGGTTGGTCATGTTACGTCTTGGTGTCCCCTCGGGGACGTAGCTTTGGGGATCAGAACCCCTTCGGGAGTAACGTTTGGTTTTCTCCCTTCGGCTCTTCTCAAGAGACTAGAGGGGACTTTTGAAAAATTACTTTCTCGAAACCATGTTAATCACTTTTTGCTCTCACTAATGGGAAGCTAAAGCAAAGATTTCTTTACGACTTCTCGTTAAGTCTCGTGCCCCTTCGGGTCGCAAGTTCTTTTAAGGGTAGTTTCAGCTTTTCGCCTGCAAAGGGGGATAGCCCCGTAGGACTTTTCTTAAAAAGCTATCCACTGCACATTGCACTGAGGGTGTAGCTTTGGCATAGCGTATGGTTTGAGTATTCCTGTTAGCCAGTCCTCGCCTTCACTGTCAGACTATAATGCCAGACTTAAACAAGGTCTTGATAGCTTCTCGTTTAAGTTTCGTGTCAGTTCGGTCGTAACTCCCTTTGGCAGTAGTTCAGGTTTTCCCCTACAGTGGGAGATAGCACCCAGCACTTTCTTAAAGCGTGGATGGGCCTGTTTGGGGTGGTACCTAACTACCTATAGAGTTGTTTCACCGACGTCACGTGATCGCGCGTCTCTTTGGTTTCGAAGGGCAAGGCGTACACTGTGTCAAAGTAGTGTCTTTGGTGATGTCGTGTGCGTGTGCTGTAAATAGACCTTATGAATATGATGTCACACGCAGAAAGGGATTCCTCGTTTGGAGGAAAATGGCGTATCACTGCAAACTTCGTGAACTTACACCAGCAAATGCAGACAGCTGATTTGTCAACCAATCGTATAAGCGCGTAAGTTTACTACACGTGCGTGCGAAATACGCCGTTCGTGCACGTGTGCTTCATTGTTTTTCCCGGAAAATGACATCAGTGTGACGTCAATGCAATGGTCTGTACGCTTACTGCGTGTGTTTTGCCCTCACTACCGGGCAATCTCAGTCGGGTGAGGTCACATGAAATAGCTCTATTCCCAAATAGTTTACTGCCGCTTCACATCTTTCACAAAAGTTTTCGACAAGGATGCTAACTTACACACCTACGACGTTTTAGAGAAATGGAAACTTTACCCATAGTTGATGTAAATTCATTTGAGTTTAGTTTCTCTTTTTATTATTGGAACCGTGGTAATCTTCCATTTAGCTTCAACAATTTATTTATGTACAATGTAATAATCACACCTGTTTCACCTTCTATACGTACCGTCTTCGGACGGTCTTCCATTCTGTCTTTTCACCGCCTCTAGGGGTAGTATTTCTCTTGAACCAAAGGTATGGAATAATTTACCTTGTAACATACATAGCCTCAGAAACATCAGTAAAATTAAAATAAAAACTCTGGAAGATCACAAAATGAAAATTATGATGAATAACTACTGCAAATTGGAAGGAGGGAGAGACATATCTTCCCCTAAATTGACCACTACCTCGCGATCATGGCTGTCGCCTTTCTTTCATTTTAATGGCTTTGGAGTTGCAAGTTCAGGGGTTGGCCATAGGCGTACGGAATTTTTTCTTCAAGGCGGCTGAGCAGTATTTGCTCAGGAAAAGCCCGCATTTGCCTAGAAAATTGCTTCATTTGTTTCAAAAAATCTAACCAACGAATGGGTTTTGCTAGAACTCCGGGGCTGAAGCCCCAATCTCCCCCACCCGATACTCCTTTTGGGAGTACTTCAAAAGATAAGATTTCTGTTACGGGAGGTTGATTCTACCAAGTAAATACTGTGCCTGCCCTGTTAATGTAACAAGCTATTTCATTGAGCTTGCACAGATGGAGCAAAGTGTGCAATATTTAACACATCTATGATGTTAAATGTCGAAGTGTAGAAAATGTCGTTTCCTTTGATCTGCGAGGTTATTTTAGATAAAAATTCTAAAAATTTTATACGTGCACACTGATGGTTGCGTCCCTCTTAAGCCGCGGTCACACTACAGCGAATTCGGATCGGATTCCTATCCGATTTTTGTGAGTTTTTATTAAAATCTTCTCCATTTCGGGTCGGAAAGAGCCCAAAATTTGCCAACCAGTGTAAATATATGATTTGCATCAGAGGTCTTTGAAAATGAAATGTTAACTGATTTTTTTCTTGACGTCACATCGACGGACAGCTTTTATCGGACACGCGTAGTCCGATAAAAGCTGTCTTTCGATGTGACGTCACGAAATAATTCGTTTAAATTTAATTTTCGTAGTCCTGCGATAAAAATCATATAATTACATAGGTTGGCAAATTTTGGGTTCTTTCCGACCCGAAATGGAGAAGATTTTAATAAAAACTCACAAAAATCGGATCGGAATCCGATCCGAATTCGCTATAGTGTGACCGCGGCTTTAGAACGTGTCTGCTCAGAGACCATGTAACAAAAGATCTGGAGTGCGAGACTGTACACAAATCACTACAAACATACTAACCGAATTCCTCATTTGTTTTGGCTTACATAACAGTAATATTAATTATGGTGGAAAAGCGACCCAGCTTGTTACTATAGTCACCGCAACCTCAAAAGTTATAAATTGCAGGAAGCTTGATACAAACGAACACAGTAACATCTGTATAGACCACTGATCTATATATGTATGGAGTCGGTGGATCATCCGGGTTTCTCTGCTACCCTAGCAACATTGGAGTGAAAACAGTAGCTGACTGTTGTATGGTTATGAGGTCGGTCGGTCATCCGGGTCTTTCCGTTACCCTAGTAACTTTGCAGTGAAAACAACAACTGACTGCAGTATGACCATATGGGAACACATAACGCGCTTCACTGCTGGAGTGAAAACAATCTCTGGACTACACTGCGTGCCGAATGCGCGCAATATATTGTTCACTTCAACACATTTTTGTCATGGGTAAGTGACGTGTCCCCGACAGACCCCATATATATGGAATTGGTCAGGTAATGCGTCTCTTTGCCAATTATGGGAATGCATTACGCGCTTCACTGCTGGAGTGAAAACAATCACTAAGCTGCACTACGTGCGCAATACGCGCCACAGATTGTTTTCACTCTAACACGTTGTTGTCATGGGGAACTTGGAAGTGACGTTTCACCGAACGACTCCATATGTAGGGCATATAGATTAGTGGTATAGACCTTACGCATATGACGTCACAGAATAGAAAGAGCGTACCCTCCCCGTATAGACCTTACGCATATGATGTCACACTGGAGAAAGTGCTCCCTCTTTTGGAGGAAAATGGCGGAAAAGTGCGTATCATTGCGAGTTACACCAATAAATGCAGACAGCTGATTTGTCCACCAATCGTATACGCGCGTAAGTCTACTACACGTGCGGCGAAATCCACGCCGTTCGTGCACGTGTGCTTCATTGTTTTCACCCAAAATGACGTCAGTGTGATGTCAATGCATAAGGTCTCAGAGAAATCCTAAGCTTAGGATTTCTCTGTAAGGTCTATCACTGCAACTTACACCAACAAATACAGTAGCTGATTTATGTGCCGTTCGGATATATACGCGAGTAATACTACGCGCGCGTGCGAAGTGCGTGTCGTGCTTGCCATATGCTTCATTGTTTACCCTCCAAAGTGATATCATGACCACCTCGTGAAGCCGCGCAACTTTGCGCCTGAGTGCTGCGCGTACGTCCTAATAAGTATTTTATAAAACTGCAATAAGCTCAGAAACCAGGAGAAGCATTTCGCATTGTGGTTAGGATAGGTGTAAATATTTTCGAGGTTGATTTTCGTGGGTGTGAAAATCAATCAGCAGTGCGCGTAAGTCATGGTGGTAAAGCTTGGTAAGTATGTGCATAGCATGTTTTTATGTAATCCGTTTTAGACTTCTGTAACATAGCCTAATTGGCACTTTTGACCAAATTTTATCATTCATTTTTGATGAGCATGTAACCTAGGTGTTCGAACATCCACGTAGCCTAGGCCTATGTCGTGTTTAGTGTGAGGATCTATGATGGAACGGCCGGGTATCAAGTGTAACTTTCTAATTCCCCTTTATTCACCAGTAACGGTAAAAAAAATATGCATGTATTTTTTCTAATGCGATTGAGGCCTAATGGTGTTTTAGAAATAAGAATGATATTTAGGCCTGTAGACGCCTACTTAAAAAAAATTAGGGGCCTGGAATCGATTTATATTCTTAAAAGGGAAAAACACTGAGTCGAACCACGTTTATCTTCAAAAATATGTTGTATGTTACACATCTCTTCTTGTTTCACTTACAAGTATCTTTCATTATGTTTGTGTATAAAAACATTGAATACTGAGGGTAAACCAAGGAGTTCTTCTGCATGAATTTAACAAATAAGTAACACAAATATTGTCACATGATTGATACGAGCCATTCCTGAATTAGGATGACGGGGTACACTAATTCAAATGAGGGGGGGGGGGGGGCTACTGCCTTTTCCCTCGTAAGTGTGTAAGGCCGATTTTCAGACGATGAGTAGCGTGCGGGCCTCACACAAAGTTTACTGAGTCCGAGCGGAAAAATATCGACGGGAGAATCCGGAAAAATGGAGAGAAACGTGCCTTGAAAGTTCACAATATTTTATTGGTCCTTTTGGATTACAAACTCGAACGGAATACAGGAATAAAAGCTGATCGAGAACAATTTTATGAGAGAGTCCTAAATACGGGTCTGGTTGAGCTGATGTCTAAAATCAAACTGATAACAAATCCTACTTTGGGCTCTGAAGAACAAAAATCACAAGAACCCGCGCAAGACTGCGCACAGTCTGATTGGTCTAAATAATAATGTCATATGCATAAATTATAATAACACTCTCTGAATGGCTAGGTCAGACATGAGTTCACGCAGTACCGAGCACACTTGGCATGTGCGTATTTCTATGCGTTCCATTTCAAAACAATAACAACTTTACTATGACGTCATTCTAAAGCTGGCATGGAGCCAAGATTAACTAGTGACATTGTCTGACGATTCTAACCTTGACCATGACCTTCATTCAGAGTGAAAATAACAAACAACACAATAAAATATGTAAGTATGAAAACAGATCATAGATAATAACAGTATTGAAGTCTGAAACATATGGAATGACTAAACATACGTCTCACAAGTGTTCCAACTTAAATGTCTTCTAAATAGACGAAAGGGCGAAGGTGTAGGTTGGTCAATGGGTTTGATATCAAGGCCATCAAATTGTTGGTCCGGACTAGCTAGTTCACCGACTCTGCAAACTCAGTTTTGTGGGTCGCGTTGTGATTTCCTTTTCTAAGTCAGCACCAACCTGAAGTCCGACTCTAAAGTTGGGCTACATATTCTTCACAGAGTTTGACTGATTTCAGTTGAAAATGTACTTCTCTATTACACTTAATATGTAGGCTATACCTAGTCCGCAGTCTGCTGACCTAGTAGCCCAAAGCCCCAAAGCTTCCCATACTAGGTCAGCAATATACCCATTGTCAAAATTGGGCTACCGCGACTTCAAAAATTTTGAATGGTCTCGATCTTTCTCAAATTCACGTATACGGTACTCCTACATAATTGACCTCTACGGGGCCTTATATGTTTAAGACCTTTCATTCTAAGATTATTAGCACTTAGTGTCCAAAAAAAGACCAAAAATTTTGATTTACACAAACGATCCTGTTTTGTTTTTTTAACATTCTATGAAACTGCCAAATCGTGTAACTAGGACGTTCACATTATTGTATGCTAAATAGCACGCACTGCTGTTTAATTGT
This sequence comes from Holothuria leucospilota, assembly GCA_029531755.1. Lineage (NCBI taxonomy): Eukaryota > Metazoa > Echinodermata > Holothuroidea > Aspidochirotida > Holothuriidae > Holothuria > Holothuria leucospilota. Next base: position 21,761,893 of record CM055968.1, on the reverse strand, counting down.
GACATAGTCCATAGCTATAGTTACGTTCATACACGCGCATACGCGTATATAGCAACAATCACTGCAGCAACGCACGCAGACGATATTACTCTCACAGTAATATGCGGTCAAAAGTTTGTGTTGCAATAGCCTAGGCCTAGTTCAGGGAACAAAGTGTACGTCAGAACTAGGCCTAGGTACCCTAGGCTAGGCTATACCACATTTACTTATTTTACACATCAGTCTTCTTCTTTTAAGAACAATCGCATTATGACATACACTATCACTGTTAACTATTTTAGTGAAATGAGGAACGTCGGAGGCAGGGGATTGTAATTTCAGTGTAATAGCTTTCTTGTCCCATTATGTCCAGAATCACCCCTATTTTAAGTCAGTATCTCACGAAGACAAATTCGCATGTTTATTGTTGCGACTATTGCATTTCCAAAAACGCAAAAGTCGCAAAAATGAACGTGCAAATTAAGTGAGTATGTCTCACGTGAAGACGGGAACGCCAAAGCTACGTCAAACAGTCGCAAAATATTAGCACTAAATTCGTACTAACTTATCACTAATGTCGTGAAACAACCTTGGAAAAACAAGAGGCCATTCGGCCTAGGAACAAAACGCGCGACGTTAGTTCTACATTAGTGCTGCATTAGTGAGAATGTCTTACTAACACTTTGCTATCATTTGGCGTTCAACTTTCGCGAAATCGTCGCAGAAAATTTTGAACATGTTTAAAACCGCTGTCGATGCTTTTGCGATTCCTACGAATACAGACGACAGTTTTGCTACTGTTTTACTAATATTTGGCGAATTTGCGAAATTTAGTCGCAAACCATACTCAAGTAAATTTTTTCTTCGTGAGATACTAGCTTTAGAAACTTTGCGACTGTGCTTAAGCAAACAAAGTAGTACGAAAAGAATACAACAAAAGTGCTATCAAGTACTTACAAAAATAACTATGGAACTCCAAAAGGGCAAAAGCTGATAATTACGAACACTATTTTAATCAAGGTGACCACTTTTTCGATGATAACGAACGTTATTTGTATGAAAATGACCCCGTTTTGGATGATGATGACAATTATTTCGACGATGACAGCTGTTATTTTGATGATTAGGCCGCTATTTTTATAACGGCGGCCAGTATTTTGATGACGACGGCCATTATTTTGGAAATGATGACGTACTTTTGGATGATGTAGGCCTCCAGACATGTGAGGCTTTTCAAAAGAACGCATATATCCAATTAACCACGGTTTTTCAACCTTTTGTAACTCGATGCCCACTTTTGATTGTTGAAATCACCCGAGGACGGTCCTTTAAATGAAAAATGAAGTTCCACTTATATTTATAACTTGACTATCAGACCCGTAGCCAGACAAGGTTCTGATGGGGGCGAAATAACTTCCGGGGAAGGAAAAATTTCAGGGGGACGAGATATAGAGAAATGCATCACACCAATGGTAACTTTTTATCTTCTAGGGGGTGATTTTTCAGGGGGCCACCCCTGACCCTCCCCCCCCCTTTGCTACTGGATTGACCATAAAGGACAAGTCTCAACATTGAGCAACATGCATATACCACCACACTTTCATTTGTTTTGGATGAGATAAACCATACAAGCACTACTTCCATGTACAAACTATAGTAAAATCAATGATAGGAATAAACACCTACGTATTCTTTCCCGCCTACTTCTTGGCCCAACAGACGGCTCTCCGCGGTCCACCAGTGGGCTGGGAATAAATTGAAAAAAGATGAAGTAAATGCCGATGGTGCTATCAGCAGTTAATGAAACTATACAACTGTATAAAGCTGTATGACTGAATACTTTAGAAAGGGCGATGAGAAAACGAAGTAATGTGATACCGGCGCTGTTGCAGTTAATAAGAATCCGAAAAGTAGTCATAGCAATCAAAACTGTCATGGTTTCAACCAAGTGCTTTACCTGCATAGCTGGTGTCGAATTTGTGCTCCTAGTTTGACGTACCGCACGTACTCTGGTATTACGGGTGCAGCCAATATAGGTGAAGGAGCAATACACGTTCGCCAAGTGGGCAGCCAAGCGTTCGTAGGGCAATTTCGAGTGCACTTCAGCCTACAGTATTAGTATTTTGGCAACGGAGGAGAGAGATGGTTATTTGTTTCCTTGAAAAAGACATTAAATTTACACTTATTGAATAGTACGTATGTCTTATCTCGTTGGATCTAACAAGATAGACGACCACGGACCAAAATGACGTAGGTCTCATGACAGTTCAGACAACCCAACTGTCGGTCTAAGATCACCGTGGCCCCTCTCCGAAGCAGACTACGATTTCGGGTGGTTTCAAATCGGTTTGGTCCTAATTTAAGGCGGTCTATACACGCCTTTAGTGCAAGGGAGGATGCTTGAAATTAGAAGTAGTTATGAGATTTAAGTTAATTTGTCCTCGTGTCTCTCTGATTCCATCTTGTCGTAAGTTCAGAAGTCAGGACATAGGTCTATCTGCGTGTAAACCGAAGCTATCCCTCAAGTGCTTACAGGTTTCATACATCTTTGAAAAAAGTGCATTACTCACAATCTCCTTCTTTGGTTTCAGGTGCTAACACTTCTAACAATTGCTGCGTGAGTCGGTTTTTGCCCCCAGCTCTTGATGAGGAAATACTCTTGGTACCGGAGTGGATGACAATACCGGGCATGTGGGGTGAGTGTGATAAGTCTCCACGTTTTACAATCCTTGCTCTGAGAATGAATAAACAGCGTAGCGTAGCAATGTTGGTGGACCTCTCCACCACAGCACTTTCTTCAACTATAAACTGGGCTGAGTATACGGTGAATAAAAAGCCCAGCAACTTTGCCAGTAGGCCTGTACCTTCTTGTTGTTACACGGATACGCGGTTCTTATAGCCTATCGATAAGTAACAATCTTCGGAAACTCCATATGTACGCAGTCATAGTAGAATGGATTGGAATGGAAACGAGGTATATGCGGCGACCAAGAGGGTGGCTAAAAGATACGACGTTCTGGTAACTGAAGGTTTGGTCTTGTGACAGGGTTCAATAGATCGAGGGTTTGCTAGGCCGAAGATACTAACTACAAACTCTGATCCTAACCTAAACTACAATCCTAACCCAAACCCTAACCCTACCCGAGGCATCTCCTTATCCTTTTCCTAAACCCTAATCTCTGTCTTACCGAATTCTAACCCTACCTCTAACCCGTAGCAGATGTTTGGTCAAGCGGATGTTCGGTCTAGGGAACCTTCGATTTAGTGAACCTTCGGTCTAGTGGGTATCCCCCGTGCGGGCTACGAGGTTACACAGTGATATTGGTCCTGTGTGCCTCTAGGTGTCTCCACGGTTTGCATTACGTGTACACGTTAATACATCTTTTCTGAAAAGTGTTTAGGGTCCTACTTGTCTACTTTGAGGAACCGATGGGGACAGAAGTTCGATGTCACCGGGCAGGGGGTAGGATGCCTAGGCTGCAACACGCCACACGCTGCTTTCGACGCGGGTCGGCAGTTTCAAAACAACTTTCGTCATTCAATGATTCACCTTTACAGAACGTTTCCTCCAATGAGATACTTAAGCGAAGGTCACACTAGAGCGATTTGGGATAGGACTACGGTCCGATTTTTGTAAGTTTTAGTTAAAATTTTCTCCGTCTCTTGTCGGAAAGGGCCAAGCATTTGCCACCCTGTGCAAATATATGATTTGCATCAGAGGACTACGAAAATGAAATGTAAACTAATTATTCGGTAACGTCACATCGGCAGAAAGGAAAAAGAGTCGGTAACTCACGTTACACTTCTAAAACCCCCAAAACTGGGAATTGTAATTCATTCAAAAAGTGTCCGCATACTAAATGAGCTCTGGGAAAGGCTTGATATAAAAGGTGTACCCTACCTACTAGTACAAATGTAGCTTACCAAGAAATCCCGAACTGACTAATTTTACGCAAATATTCTATGACTCGGTAACTCACGTTACGATTTGTCCACTCCTATTTCACTGAAAAAAGTTGCCAACACAAATGTAATGAATTTTTATTTCACCTGTGCATGGGTGCCATCCTTAGGGAGGGTGTTGAGAGGAGGTATGCATGTAAAACCTGGCTTAAGTGCAAAAGTGTACTATCTTAGGCACAGCCTTGAACTGATTATGTCTTTACAAAATGTCTTTATGTCTTTACAAATTGATATCCTTCCTATTGTTTGTGACGTGTAAGTCGAAGGGTGCTGTCTAAGAGAAGAGGATGGCACTCTATACTCTTTGAGAAATTTTTGATTGTGAGGAGGCTTGGATCTAAAATGGTGCTATCTTTGGTAAAACTTCGTAAAGCGAATTGATTATATGTTTAGGGATCCTCCTTTTATAATTTTTTTCTATTTTGGTAGGGTGTAATTGAAGGGGATGTTGCCTCAAGGGAGGGGGACACCTGTATTCCTTAAAGACTTTTCTTGTTCTAAGTTTTCCTAGGTCCAAAATGGTGTAATCTTTGGTAAAGCTCTGGACTGATAACATGATCTGAAATTTTAATTGTTTACTGTACACTCAAGGCTGGTACCCGGTGCGGGCTTCTCTCTGGCGCTCCTAGTACACCACTGGGGAGCCACCATCAGTTGGGGCATAGCCGTAGCGTAGACCTTCCGAGAAAATGTTCGGTCGAAATGTATCCCAGATGGAAGGGGAGGGGGGAATGGTACATTTTACTGAGATATTAAAGTTGCATCTAAAAATTCTTTACTTTAAGATTTCATGCTTTAGAAACAAATTTTGATTTCAAGAAGAAAAGCTTGATTTGATTTAAAGGGCAAATGCATTCACCCCAATTTGAATTAGTGTTCCCGGGTATCTTATTTCATGAATGGCTTTTGAGAATTGCGTTTCAATATATGTTTTTCACTGAGTTGTGAAATTCAACTATTCACTCACTCATTCACTCATTCACTCATACTCTCTTAAACCTTTGGAATGAAAAGTTACTCTTTTAGAGTGAAATTAGGGACCAATCTAAATTTGGATTGAAAGATTTCAAACCAAAAAGAGCTAGTCAGTCTCCCTCTTTTAGAGTGAATATTCAGTCTTAATTTTAGATCCGTCCCTAATTTCACTCCTTTGGATTTAGAGAGTAGAGTTACTCCTTGTTTTACCTTGAATATGCAATATTATGTTCTAACATATAATGAAAGATACTTGAAGTGAAATAAGAGGATATTTGTGAGATTTAGCTGTATTTTCAAAATAAGTTTCCGGCGACTGCATATGTCCTTTTAAGTTAAAGTTTCTTCACCAGCTTATTGAGTTTAGCTAACAATTAAACAATTAAAGGTAATCATAGGCACGGCTATTTTATTTTGAACCAGCGTATAATGCTGGTGTATTTAAGAGGTATAGCCTACTTTGTAGGAGGAAGATGATTCATTCATCAGTAATTAAAGTAAAACCCACATAAGAACGCGGCCACGGCGGGGGTCCGGGGATCTCCCCGGGAAAATTTTGGGGGAAAAGGAATCCTAATATGCAATGCCCCAGGTGAAATTTTCGGCATTTCAGTATTTTTTTCTCAAGTAGGCCAACTTTCATTTATTTTTTAGAAATCTCAGGGAGAAAGTTTCCCCCTGCCCCCTGGAGGCTACGGCCTTCTATAAAAAAAGATGTAGGCTAGTCGGACAATACAATCATGATGATGTAAAGGAAGTATGTACACAGCTACCCTACTACTCACACTGCAAAGAAACTTTTTCCATCGAAAGTCAACTGCAGGCCTTTTGCAGGTTACGATGATATTTCATTTGAATTTGAAACATTTTGTTTGCCCTCTAGACTTTTCCTGCATTCGAGAACAGGCAAAGAGGGAGGAACTCTACTGCAATAAAGGAAAGAACGTAATATGTGACCCCGTGCCGAAGTCGAAGACTAAGAAAGACTTTAGACCTAATGTTTGGAAAAGAAAATGTCGACGAAGCCGTAGAAACAATCGACGGAATGGTGGCGCTGTAAAGATAACGTACAAAGATTCATCAACAGAAAACTTTGGTAAATAACTACATTGTTTTGTTGGTGGGGATGAATTTTCACATAGAAAATTTGTCATTATTGCGATATTAAACCAACATGTTTTTTTTTCTTTTTTAAAATTGCAATTTTAGCCGCTCTCCAAATTTTGTTATGTAAGAGCTTGAGCTGAAGTAACATGATGCTTGATTTTTGTTTGTTTGTGTGTGTGTGTGTGGGTGGGTGTGTGTGTGGGTGTGTGTGTGTGTGATAATGTTCGAGGGACAGTTGCGTAGTTACGGGGGTATGGAGTGTTACCCCTCCCAAAATATCCTCCCATGGTTCCACTGGAAATTTTTTATTTTTAAATTAAACTCTTTCCAAACTTCTGAAATTTGCCATACAGTTTAAAATTAAGCCTGTCGTACACGAGAGAAAATGACTCAGCAAAATGCCTCTCGTGTCACTTTACTCAGTTTCTCACGTTTGCGGACAAGTTTAAGTGAAATTTTAGCCTCTCGTTGCCGTTCATTCACAAATAGCTAACGTGTATGATGCTTTCGACACGCGTGGCACTTATCTCACAGTGTGCGTCAGACGTGAGCATCCCACGTACAAACCCTCCGCACACGGAGAGAAATTAGCTAAGTAAAATGAATCGTTACTCTGCCTAATATCACTGTAGTACTTCGCCTGTGTATGTGTAGCCTAGTTATCTTTACTCATAAAACAGGGGCAGAACCTTAGCACTACCGCAGGTAAAACTTTGTAAGATAGGCCAGGGAGCTGTTAGGAAGGAGCTACAACGACTAAATCTGTCAGACAATATGTACTTGAAAATGATTGAAGTCTTTTCAGGCACTGCCGTTTGATTGACAGGTCTCTTTGTTCCTATTGTTAAGTCTCTGTTGACTAAACCCTTTTAATGATGATCTCCTCCTTTCTTTTCCAAGTAATCTCGAGACGAAGGACATTGTCTATACATGCTTTGAAGTAAGGTTTGTTTCCGCGAATGAACAAATTTTAATCAGGATTTTCAGTTAAACGACTGGAAACAAACGTTTAAATAATGTGCTTTAATTGTGCCCCACGATTTTAATACGTCACCTGCTGGAAACATTGTTCAAGCCTATACATTTCTCTTAGTTTTTAGCAAATTTTCCCATCATTAAGAAACATATTTGAAAAGTAAGTCGTTAAGAAACTCTTAGCTGACGTTAAATGAAATGATATTTAGTGCGACGAATAACGAGGAAAGGTTAAAATTTTACATTTTTGCATGACGGCTGGCAACGCAAAGTTTATGAGTTCAACGTAAAGAATGTGTGTGCGCAAGGTCATTTTGACAATGTCTCACTGATCCTATAGTTGATCCTAGTTGTTCCAGGTATTGAGACAGGAATTTTGAGAAGAAAAGCAAGATTACTGTCGGAAACGAACATTGCTTCAAAGAGCCTAAAGAACGTTGTATCTCCTTCCTAACAACTCCCTGGATAGGCTAAATGTCATCGAACGCCTACCTTCGTACGAAACTTTGAAAAATATTTTGCAAGCGCTGAATTTAGGTTTTAGTTCAGGTAGATTCCAGCGGTCATACCTACTCCCCATAAGTTCGTCGAAAATTGAAAAAGTGTGTATCTAAATGTAAAGCGAAGAAAACTGATATGACTCCAAAATCGTTCCTTTTTTGGAGCTCTTGTCGCGCATTACACATAGCTGGTTATTCATGTTTAATGCAAATCAAACCGTCCTGCCAGTAGACCGAGCAAAGATGTATTATTAAAACTGGTCTAGCTGTGATATGGTGATAAGCTGTGTCTTGTTGGCCTTACGCTTCTAATACCATTTAAATTTAGTGTAATGCTTCAGTTTTTTCCTTACATTTTTAAATTCTCCAGAACTTCAAAGAGGAACTTCCTCTTAACCCAGAAGCCTCCCTTAGGCTACTGGGTCCCAAACTTTGTGTGGGGGAAGGCTGTGTTTGTGGCATTGCACCGAGCCATGCCACAGCCAAAAAATCCCCATATTAAGAATATCTACAAAATATAATCAATTCAAAGTTTGGTTAAAATAGTACCATTTTGTATCCAAGCAACCTTACAAAGGCAAAATTTCTCAAAGGTGAAGGGCCTTAGACAGCACCTGTTCCCAGCCAAAAAGAAAATGGAAAAGACCCTAAAAAGTGAGAATTTCTAAACATATGACCAGTGCAAAGCATTCCTCAAAAATGGCGCCGTTTTGCATCTCAGCCATCTTGCATACTCTTACATACACCCCAAATAGAAAAAGACACTGTATAATGAAAACTAAAAATATAGTCGGTTGAAAGCTTTGCCAAAGACTGCCCAAATTTTCCGCACCAAAAGACCTTACATGAATGTCAGGTACTCCATTTAGATCTCTTCTATTAGACCTCCCCCCCCCCCCCATGACGGCACTGGGCGAGGACTAATGGATCCCCTGGGTGCCAGCTATCCTAGGTACGTCCCTGGACGTTGTCCTGAACTACCACTTCCCAAGGGATTTCGCACAGGCGACGGCCCTGAAAATTTTAACAATACAAAACTGCAGAAACGTATGGGCGTAAGAAGTAACTCTTTCATTGCATAATCGTCCGCACAATCATTTAATCACAAGAAATTTGTAGGTAATGAGCAAACATATGTCTGTTTATTCTTTCTCAGTAGGAAGTAAATCGAACAACGGCAAGTTGCAAACATCGCACCCAGATAGGAATCGGAGAAACACGGATGCCTGTGCGCAAACTCGACGGCTACTCGATGATGATCGCACGGACATAATTGCGGATGTGCAAGTAAAGAGCAAATTTCATGGCAAACTATGTATCTCAGAAATCCCGCCAATTACGGAATTGTTTGCGCAAGCCCCTGATGTGGAAGAAAGGGAAGCGAAACACAAATGGAAAGGTCTGGATTGTAATATCGGTCTAAGTGGCGGATTTCTCTCAAACTACAATAATAATCACGTGATTAATACAGATCGATCACATGACACACAAACAGTTTCCATTGTATTAATAGATCAATTAATATGGGACATTACAAACTCAAACTATCATGCAAGACCCCTCTGGTAATTTTTTATACAAAAATGGATAATTTTTATACACAATATAGTAAATAACAAGACTTTCTGTTGAACTTAATAAACATCTGTAGCCTACACTGGCAGATAAAACCATGCAAGCGCAATTCACGTTACAGAGATTACTTCGGCTATGTGCAATGACAAGGGAAACGAGTATAGGTTAATCCTAACGATGTGCAATGGAAAATTTCGTAAGTTTTTTTTTTTTAACTTTTATAATTCGCTTTTTACATGTAAGTTTATATTAAATTAAAATTACAAGCGTATACAAATTAGGGAATAAGGAATTTAGCGAGCTTTGACGGAATCAACATTTTTAGACTGGAAAACACAAGTTTTTATACCTGAGGTGCAGTTTGTATAAAAACATAGCACAGGCCTCGTCATGTTTTAAAGAAAACCTAAACATTTCACAATAAAATATATAATGCAAGTTTTATAAAGTGAATTGAAATAAATGAGGGAAATGTTGACTGTTAGATGTAATTCTCGTTTTATTTTCTTTACTCTAAATCACTCTGGTCAGTCTGGCGTCCAAATGGAATTTGGTCAAATATTTTACTAAGCAACGGTTCGGTATAGTACCGCATCTTCTAGTATCGCATGTAGTGTGAAAAGGGCTCGTATCGCGTCGTATCGTATAGATGGCCTCTTTCACACTACACGCGATACGATACGAAGCGGAATGATACGACACGATAAAAATGTCGCAAACCTTTTCACACTAAAGCCCCTTTTCTTAATCTCTCAGTGAAATTCCAATGACCGATTAGTCATGTGATCTAACACCTTATCGCATCGAGTCGCGTCGCGCGTAGTGTGAAAGGGACTTGAGAGTCAAAGCGAATACAGGGCAGTGAATAGGTCTGTATGCTTAACGGGCAAATGCCCAAATATCAGGGAGTGGTACGACGCTATAAAATAGGTCTTTCGACTTCAAATCAGTCATTGTGCACCCATATTTAAGTATTTGTGTGAAATATTGAGAGGAGGAAATAGACTTATTCTTTGCAAGAACAGGATGTATTGAGGGGTAATGCCTAAGAATCGACGATATTTCAAATTGACCATTGCTTATACTTGTGTAAGGCAGTCATTGGTTGACAAAATGTGGGACTGAAATGTGATTAACACGTCCGACCTTCTATTTTTGCCCCTTCAATTAAGATTTTCTTTTCTACCTCCGTAATATTTTTCATGATTTCTACAAATGGCGAACTCCGCACCTTTCTGGCCTGTTGCAGCAAGCAAATCTCGAAAATGAAAAAGTGTACGATGCTGTTTGTTGCAACTTACTGGCAATTTCTTCTTTGGGCCTAAAATATTCATCAATTTTGAAGTTATAGGCCTGGGGTTACTTCTTCTATTTGTACTTGACCATATTGATTAACCACGTTTAAATGCACTGTCTCACTCAAGTAGTTTTAGACTAATACTTGTAACTCTTGTTTACATTGTAGCAAGCAGGGACTCGTGTCTGAAACTCGAACCAAATGACTCAAATCACCGTACAATTTGAACCCGGACATAGGCTGAGCTACTCGAGACTTGGACTCAGACTGGGAGAAAGCGACTTCGACCCGCAGTTACTGTACCAGCGGTCAGACCTTCTTCCTCCACTCATTTTATTCTTTTTTAACTCTGTGATAGTGATAAGTGATAGTACGTTGGTGGTGTCGTGTTCCAATTTGCAGAAAGGTATTCTAAGGAATATAATACAATCAACATAAATTTCTCGCAGGTTCGGTATTTTGGTATTCTCCGCTGCTGAAGAAGATGTAACTTTGTATCGATTTAAGGGGCTGTGTCATTCCCCCAGATATGTCTAGGGATAGCCTATATAGTTTTAATACGATTGGTGACTGCACTATGATTGACATTCATGCAAACAATACCTCCACTCTGGTTGGTCAATGATGACTAGTTGTGTTCCTAATTAAACTCACATGTACAGCTGTGTGTCAATATGATCTTAAGCAATTTAAACTCAGTGCAAGATACTGTGACTCCATCTTGTTGGTGAACTAGAACAGGTGTTTTGATTGAAGTGGAGGAGGGGCTAAAAGTAAACCTTATAGTAGAGAGAATTTTTACTGTCTGGGTGACATTACAGATCGTTTAAAGGGCAAATTTCCTCGTTCTAGACCATTAAACTTCTCCCAACTATCAATCTCCTTCTCCTTTGCATCCGCAGGCTTAAGAAGGGCGGGCAGATGGGGGGATGGGGAAGTCTACCCCAGTAAAGATATTGGAAGCTAAAGTATGCTATTCCCCACACGTTTCAATGACAAAACACTCTTATTTGTTCCCCTTGTGAAGTATGGGCCTATTAAACTCTTCCAATTATGTAAAACTTTTTACTTCAAGTGTAGCATCAAACTGCATCTAACGACTCTCAAATGTTCATTTTTTGCAAAGGTGGAGGGGGAACCCCTCCCCAAAGACAGCGGTCTGTAACGTTCAGCTCAGCACCCTCCCCCGTTCCCCCAGCTATGAACAGCTTCCCATGCTTATGTTGGAACCGCCCAGGTAGTCCTACATGCAGTTGTAAATAGCCTAAGCACGCCCCGTAGCCAGGCCGGGGCACGGGGGCCGTGCCTCCCCGTGCAGACCATTGTGCCCCTCCAAAAAATCGATAGACCTGTAAACCGTAACCACGGCGTGACCCCAGGTGATTTTAACCAAAAATAATTCCACAAGGCGTTTAGTAAGGAATGTATTTTGTTTTCTGTAACATTTTTGTTCTAAAATTACAAAAATTTCGCGCGCTATGCGCGCTTTCCTCTACAGTTGCCTTATCTTCAATTGTTAAACACCTATTTCAGATTTTTGGGGTTTATAAAGGTACAGGCCCCACAATTAGTTCTTCTTCCGTGTGGGAGTGATTCTAAAGAAACACGAAACCGACTAGATACTAGAAGAGAAGTTCTATTCTCCTGTTTTTACTTTTTGAAAGATTATAAATTCAGCTGCAACATCATACTTTGTAAGATATGTGGAAGTGTCTCAGTGCTGAGTCCAGGGTGGTGGACGGGATCCATTCCCCAGCGACCAGTCGCCCGGCGTCTGGGTTTTGCTCTTAAAAACAGACGTGCATCACCCAAGTACATTTTTCGTAGGGTTAGTTAGATGAAATTTAGCGACACGCCAACACAAATGTGTTATATAGTGTCAAGCAAAGTTTAAAAATAGTGCAAGTCCTTCCCTTTAGTCGCCTCTTACGACAGGCGGCATTTTCGTTGGGAGAAAACAGTTATTTCTCCCATTTTTCGTTGGGAGAAAACAGTATTCTCAATTGATGAATGCTCTTTAATTGGCACCAAAGTCAAAAGATGCAAGGCTGAGCTGACATTGCACAACATGCACAGAGAGTGTTCTGATTACGTATTATACCATTGTATGCCCACTGGGATAGACTATGTGCTAGGTTTGTGTTTAAACATGGAGGCGTTCAAGACAGTGTTGGGATTGACTAGGTCTACCCTAGTGGGAAAAAATGGAACTTGTCTAGGATGAGGAGGGGGAACAGTCTTCCATCGAAACCCAAATTCCCTATCTTTCCTTATCAAGAACCAAATATTCTCAATTTTCTTTTTCAACAGAACCGCAAATTTTTCGGCGGGCTGCTCGCGCCCAAACTTTTACGTTCGGCATCCTTTCTGCAAACCGTATCCCCTGACCGGACTTCGGGTAGCTGGATCCCCAACGGGAGCTTGTTCCCCTCGTCGGGCTACTTGGGCATATCCTTTCGCCGTTTTTTTTTTTTTTTTTTTTTTTGCTGAGTCTACAAGCAGATTCATCGTGGCAAATAAAGTTCCTGCAAAATGTAGGTCCGCTTTCGCGTGCAATTCTCACAACTGAAGTTGTACCACAAATGAATATTATTACCCCTGAACTATTCTAGCCAAAGCTAGGGGACGGCTCAAAGTTAGTTATCGTGGTTCGTCAAGACCGTTTCATGTAGCACCTTGAGTAATAGCCGTAACCTGATGACTTCGAAGCTAAGTTTACTCATACTCAGTACCGTGTTTAAAGAGGGGCCGGGGGCACAGGTCCCCCACCTCCGAAGCCAGTCGGGGGGAAATCACTTCCCCCACTGGGGAGGCTGCCCCCAGTCGGGGAGTCTTAGTCGATGGGATAAAGTATGCAGTCTCCTACAGAGGCCTGTTTTTCGCTTTCCAGAAGACAATTTTTCTAATAAGAACTAAAAATTTTCGGCGCGCTACGCGGGCTGTAGAGTCACTCCAGGATCTTCAGCAGTTCCATCCCACATTGCTAGATAGCACACGTTCTGCCAACCTTACCAAGTAACATGTAGGCAGAGTAGCCTACACGGTTTATGTAGACCTAGAGGTAATAAATTTCACCCCATGTCGCAAAGCGTAGTTGTACTTTAACGACTCGAGGACAGAAGTACAACGTAGGAAGTATGCCCGATAGGGCCCTTAACTGCCTGGGCAATGATTGACCTATATATATGCTTTTAATAAGTACTAATTCTAATATATTACAGTAGAATAACTGACGCCCTTTGCAATTTTACCCTTCAGATTCCAGGGAAAAAATTAAATCAGCGCTGAAACTATGCTCCTCTAATAAATACACATTTTATGAAATATATGCCCCGCAATGGCATGAAACAAGTACTGTTAACTTCCGTGATCATCTCAAGCAGCCTTCTTGACCAGATGACTGGCCTCGTGATGTTAAACGTACAGTCCTGACTTTGTATGTGACACACTGCAGCCTACCACGCATAGAGGATAACCTGATCTCTGTGTCATTGATATCGAATTTCGCAAAATCTGAAACGAAAGAAACTTGATCAATAAGGCCTCTAAAACCAATTTAAGACATTCTTATTACCTTATATTGCTGGAGCTTCCCGCTTCGCCCCCTGGATACCCACCGGGGCTCTGCCCCTGGACCCCGCCAACGTGGTCCCTGGACCCCACGCTTGCACACTCGCGCTTAGCGCTCGTGGTGCACTTTCGGTGCACTTTGTGACACTCCAACACATGTCAGTCGGGGGAGTTACAGGTTGTCCCCCCACACCTCTGAAATCCTACACACGCCACTGCTCATACTACAATTCTTTCCGAAAAGTTTACCTTTTCTCTTCATGAAAAATTTTGTTCCAAGTATAAGAATGGCATAATTACCATTTGAATTGTGAAAATGTAGAGAGTTTATCATGCTCTCGTTGCCATTCAAAGTCCTGCTCAAATCTCAATGCAAGTGTTCCCATTTGGTCTATTTTTCGCACATTCTGAGAATTTCCTTCTGGATACTACCAAAATCATACTGGAGCACACTACGTCTACCTTATGAAAATCCCTAGTCCAGTCGCCGTTGGCAAGTGCTCAACTCCCCTCCTGCCTGTCACGGTTTGCAGAGCTGAAGAAGCATCATCGTGATCAAAGCCTTGTACCCTTCCTTTTTCGAGACTTTCCATGTCTCTGCATCGTGAAAGGAAGGGGAAATTCCCAAGAGAAGGGCGAAATTTTCGCACACCCACAACTGAAACCGTTAAGCTATCTGTTTTAGGCTTGACATATCATCCCATGTGGTTCCTGCAAACTGGTTATCATATGGTGACACTATACTGACTACAAACATAGCCCTTCTTCGGTGCCCCTCTGTTCGGTGCCGGTGCCCCCCTACATGATAATTATTGGCTACGAGCCTGAACCTAAGGCCAGACCTGGTGAAGATAGTGTGTGCGATTTTAATACATTCTCTCAGTATTGTCAGCCGGCATAGTAGGCAATTCCACACCTCAGGTTTCACTGTTCTGTAGGGACTACGTGATATTGTCCAGTCACAATAGCTTAGTGTTTTGAAAGCATAGTTTGAATTTGAAGACTTCTATGTCAACCAAAGTGCGAGTCACTGATTGGGAATTTGATTACCTTAAAGCTTATTAAAATATGTGTCTGCCTTTAACACGAAAAAAGTATCCATGGATCACCCTTTTCTTTATACTGTCCGAAAAGCAACTTAGTTTTCACACAGGGTCAGAGGGGCTGTAACGGGATCTAGGGAAGGCCTTCGTGCTTACCCTACGTTAGGAAAAACACGTGCCCCATTTGCTAATATGAAGTGACCAATCAGGACTACAAATTTGCCTCCTTTGAGTCTGCTAATGTTGTCGTCCTTTTTCAAAAACTTATCCCCCTTCCCGGAATACAAATGGACTCTACTTTAAACACTCCCTGCGGTGGCAGTAAACAATATATGCAACCGTACTAAAAAGAAGAAACAGCGGCAGTGCTTTTATGAAGTGATTATGATTTTACAGTATAAAGCATAGCGAGCTATAGGTTGTCAGAGAGTACCGTATGCAATTATATTGTACATCGATTGCAGTAGCCATCAGTTACGCTAGAGGTGTGAGAACCTGAAACTGGTTATTCAATTGTTTTTAATGAGCAATGTAAAAAGATCAATTTTAGACCCATGGATTGAACAAATCCTAAATTAGTCATGCACGTGCATTGATATAGACACAGTATAAATAATGTACAGTTAGGCAGTCTAGACAGGAAGGCTTTGGAGTAACTATTCTCTAGTATAGACTACGTACCAAGAAGGCAATTGGTCTAAATAGTGTCGAGACTTTTTCAGTATATCATCTACGATCTACATCTATAGGATACTAGTAACAATATGTCTACCTATTTAGCTTTTCCGGAAAAAAAAAACACACACACACCTGAAAGGTTTTTGTTCATAAATGGAGGTGAAAACGCTATCTGAGATAACACATCCTGTTTCAAATATTTTCTGAAGCTGTGCTGATACAACAACGAAATGTAAGTATTTCTTTACAAGTCCAAAATATGTTCAGTTCAAGATCTCTGTTGAAAAAGTATCACCGGTCCATCCATTGACTTCAGGAGGTCCTTGGAAAAGAGTAGTTAACCTAACCCTTAGTCCAAGAAGTTTCTGATTCCAGTGCGCCCCAACTCCGGGCCAAATCCGTGTCCGACCAAGTAGCCTAGTGTGCCCTATTTAAAATGTAAAATTTGATACACCTGGTTTTTATGCTGTTTATGTCGGTTAGGTCATTTTATGATTCATTACATAGTCTCGCCCACCAAGTGATTTGGTTGACTGTGCGTGACCATTATCAGATGACATTAGGTATGTTCCGATTGCAAATTGCAGTCTATTCAATTGTAAAGACTCGTTAGGAACTGGAGCCAAGTTCCAGCCCAGTCGGGACAATTCCGATGCCGAAGCCTCCCATTCTGGACCAATTCCGAGTGCAGTGAAAAAGGGCTCGAGTTCTTAATTGAGTCCGAGTCCGGACTCAGCTCCCGGGCTTTGAAGCAGCACAAGTACAGACCAAGGAATCAAATAACTTGGCAAAATCAGAAAATGCGGCATGTGGTACCCCGCGGAGCGGACTTTGTTTGCTCAGCTTCTCTGCTTCCCAAAGCACCACTGCAGGGATATGACTGAACAAGGGATATGCCATACAGCCTGCTACGTAGGCAAGGCATTCGGTTGTCTTTAAGTGTCTATTGCATTGCCTGTGCAGGTCAGTGTCTATTGCGTTGTGCAGGAGGATTTCTAAATGCATGATCAGATTTTCAACAGTAACTGTTACTTTAGAGGGCTACTAGGGGCTTTTTCGAAAAGTCCCCTGACTCTCTGGCGAAGAGCCAGGGGCGAAGGAGTTCTGCTCCCTGAAGGAGTAACAACGTTCCCAAGGGATTACTAGGTGTACACACAGGATTTGGCCATCCACGTAACAGACAACTGCTGCATAATATCTCCATAAATTCAAACACAACTGGAAAAAAGGCCGTGGTCATCTCGACTTGAACCAATTGGTTGGAAACTGGGACGTTAAACCTCATCTAACTAACCAACTAACTCCATAAATTCAAAGGTATTCACTTTTAGAAAAAGTACCGTAGCGTATATAACCATCCACTATGATTTGTTTACCGTGAGTACTTTCACTTTGTGAAGCTCTTGTATACATTACAATCGGGAAGGAGCTGACTATTACCTGAATATCAGGGCTGTATCCAAGTCCACCTAACCCAATTTAGGGCCAATTCCGATTCCAATGGCCACCATTCCGGGCCAATTCCGAGTCCGGTACCCTCCGATTCCGAGCCAATTCCGATTTCATTTTTTCCAATTCAGGGCCAGTTCCGAGTCCGGAAATTTGACAGTAAAGCACCTCATACAAATGCTTTTTGTACTATTTACAATTTACAATTACCCTTAGGATGAAAACGGGCATGACTTTTCAGGAGTCAATTTCATAATCTGGCTGACCCTGTAATTTAGTTGACTGTATGTGACCATGTACTTGTTAAAATGTGCACCAATAATGATTGTCTGGGTAACATTAATGAAACTTTCATTTTTGTGGACTCGACTGGAATTGGCTCCGAGTCCCAGCTGAGCCCATACCAGGCCAATTTCGATTCCGTGACCTCCCATTCCGAGTCCGGAGGAAAACGGACTCTTGTCCGAGTGTGAACTCGGATGTTACAGCCCTGCTGAATACTACATTCATAACCTGTATAATGTTCCGTTAGTGTTGTACTCGAGTGAGTCGAATCCATGGCTATACACTGCGGGAAATGGCCGTGTGGAATGTTTTGAAAGTAGGGCAGATGGACGGGGTATTTCAGGTAGGAATAACTCAACGACACCGAAGACCGTCATGAGCACAAAGTGCTTCATCCAGAGTTTAGGTCTTTATGTGTTCCCCACGGGTACCTTGATATGATCCGGACAGAGCTCCCTGAAGACACCCCCCCCCCTCCGAAACTCTGTGTTTTTTTTTTACAGAATTATGAGCAGTTGAATGGAACATTTAACCCCGAGGGCATCGGCTCCTGGAGACCACCTAACGGTCCCTGATGGATTCCAAGAGCAACGCCCTGTGGGGAATCAAAAGACAAGTCCCGAAAGCTTTAGTGTGTTTGTGGAATTTCAGTGAGCACTAGCACATAGCTTCTAATAGCATTGGAAATGCACTGAACACGTAACAGATCTAACAAACCACAATCTGAGCAATTTGGGAAGATACTTTTTGTTCACAATAGCATAATTCGGACAGCCGGTAGATTTGCTAACAGGGTTTGTCTTGTAGGTTTGAAATAAAGGAAAGTGGTGGTTGTGTGGAACTTTGGAACAGAACTCCACTCAACATGCCCCACAGTAAATAAAAATGGGAAAAGTAGCTTACAACCATTGGTAGGTGCTAAGCGCTCCGACAAAGGAAAATTATTTTAAAGACATTTAAAGGTAGTAGGCAGTTGCCCAAAAATTTGTTTCGAAAAATCAGCAAATTCTTGCAAATCTCTTCTTATTGCATTAAGCACCTCTGACGACGTTTTGAACATAACTCTTACAAACAATAGGTAAAGCAAGGAGAAATTCTCCTTGAATTTCACAATTCACAAACAAAACATTGTCACATGATCAAAATTAGCCATTCATGAACTAGAGTGACGGGGCACACTAACTCATGATTGAGGTAACTGACTATTGCCTTTAAGTCAAATTTTACTTCATGTACACAATTTGTGCAGTTCAAAAACACCAAGGAAAAACTGGGGTAAAGTGTTGAGGGATATGTTTTTATTTTTATTTTCACGTGGCTAGGGTCTTCCTCTTAGCTCCGCCTCGATCAAAGCTGACTTTACAATTAGCCATTTAGTAATACTTTTTAGTTTTAACATTACTAATACGGGCCAACATTTAAGAAACTTCCAAGTACGATTATAGGCTTCTGGTTTGAAACCTCGAGTTATGACACCCGAGACCAACAACAAGACCTTGTCAGTTATATTTAGTTAACAAATTAAACCTCTTTTCATTCATGTGGTAGCCAATACCTTTTCAGTGTGTCAGCTGTAGAGAAAAAGCTCGTTAACAAGCGTGTAAAGTCACGTGAACAAATACATTTTTGATTATATTACAGACCAATGTGGTGTCCGAATATGTTCCTTTTCTCGAAGGACTCGAAGTTAGACTTGGATGATATTCATAACAAATACTGGGTAAGTTATCTTGAGAACGTTAACTTGGGTATGACCTGCCGAGTGGGCGAAGTTATTGCTGAGTTCATTTCTACGAAAAACTAACTCCGGCCGGGGAAGTGGCAGCCTTAGTGGTGGCGGTAGTAGCAACAGAGACCTTCATACGCAGACAGTCTTGGGTACGAATTATTGCTTTTTTCACGCATAGCTCTAGTAAATGGCAAATTCATGAAGTGTGCTACGTCGGCAATCTTGGGAGGGAAGTAAGAAACGATGTTAGTCGAAGGATAAAAAGTTTTCTCCCCGTCCCAGACAGTTCCACTTCTCCCAACTAAGTTAGTTTTAGCCCCTCCCATTACTGCCTTTAGCTTCTCCTTATGGAGACACTAACATAGTTTATTGCTTAAGGCCATCCTGGTGAACATACAAGGCCTTAATATGTAATCAAAACACTCTGTATGCATGCTGTGTAATATGCGCTACTCTGCATCTTTTGAATTTCTTAACCCTGATATCAATCAAAGAACAGTTACCAATTGAGACTTTTGCTTACCCCACATAAAAGTAATTTTGGGGGTGCCGAGATTTGTCTTTAAGTTTTTATGTAGCCTTGCATGTAAATTTAACATCATTATTGTATTTATTCAAAAGGTCTTCATCTTTCGACGAGTCTAGATAAGAAACAAGCAGTGGGGTAGCCATTGGACCAGGGGGCAATGCCCCGAAAATTATTTTGTAACACATTCATGCCCCCCCCCCCCCAAATAATTTCAAGCGATGTGTTTAAAAAGAAAACAGAAAGAATTTTCTTTGACAGAACAAAATACCGACATTATATAAAAAACTTTGACAAATATGACCAGCTAAGCAATTAATCAGTTCGGCCAGTTGGTGGGTACGAACCTTACTGAAAACAATAACAAGAAATAATGGCGCCCTGGTGTAATTTGTCCTACCAGGGAGCTGGGTCTTCCAGCTCCCTGGTCCTCCAATAGAGGAATGGTAAGATCATAGCAAGAAAGCATCGTTTCAGTATCCATGCATTGAATCACTGTGTACATGTGTGCGTGCGTGAGTTTTTCAGGAAAGTGTCGAGGCAGACACATTAATATATTTATTTTTGGTCCCCCCCCCCCCTTGAGAAAAGCTTTGCCCCTATCCAAAGAAATTCTGGCTACGCCACTGGAAACAAGACTATCTGAGGACAAATTTTGACAAATAGTTTCAACTGCATAGCGGGGTAACTACAAATGCTCAGACTGGGCAGCAACCGTAGAACTCAACCCAAAAAGGCTACAGGTTCAAACTACACAGAGAAAACGTGGAAATGTAGTACTGATACTCGCTTTCTGGGGGAAGAAGAAGAGTTCATGAACGAGTAATTTCCATGTCAATTCGGACCTTATATTATCATGGGCCCTTTGGGTATAATATTGTCGTTTTCGGGCCATGGGTGCTGCCCTACTTGGGGGAAATGGTGGGAGAACCCTGTCCCACCCAATTGTCCCCTGGTTCCTTTTTTATTTGTTTCTTGGTCCGATTTTCTCCTTGCCCTGGAATAGACAGCCCTTTGGACCAAGGAACTGAGGGTCCTGGGCCCAACGTTGCAGCACTTTGCCGTTTAATGTTTTCCAGTACTGAAAGTTTATGGAAGTATGAACCACCGGTTGCTCTTTTACCGGAGAATCTCGTAGAGGAAAAAGAAAGTTATTATCATTGAATTTGCCTGCAGGTGTAGATAGGAAGGTGGAAAATGTGTTGGATGAGAGTGATTGTCTCAGTTCTTCTTCTCTTATCTTAAATCGGGACCACCCTTGCCTTGCAGTATTTTCAAACTAATTTTAGAAGTGATCATGACCCCTCAATTCCTCTATCATTTATCTGTTTCTTAAGCTAGTATCTCAGGAAGAAAAAATTGCTTGCGTATGGTTTGCGACTAAATTTCGCAAATTCGCCAAATATAAGTGAAACAGTAGCAAAACTGTCGCCTGTATTCGTAGGAATCGCAAAAGCATCGCTAGCGGTTTGAACATGTTCAAAATTTTCTGCGACGATTGTACGGAAGTCGAACACCAAATGATAGCAAAAGGTTAGTAAGACATTCTCACTAATGTGGCACTATTGTAGAACTAACGTCGCGCGTTTTGTTCCTAGGCCGAATGGCCTCTTGTTTTTCTTAGGTTGTTTCAAGACATTAGTGATAAGTTAGTACGAAGTTAGTGCTAATATATGCGACTGTTTGGCGTAGCTTTGGCGTTCCCGTCTTCACGTGAGACATGACTCACTTAATTCGCACGTTTATTTTTGCGACTTTTGCGTTCTTATAAATGCAATAGTCGCAACAATAAACGTGCGAATTTGTCTTCGAGAGATTGTAATTTTACTCAAGAAGACAAATTCGCACGTTTAATGTAGCGACTAGTTTTCGTTACAAAACGCATAGTCATAAAAATAAACGTTCGAATTTTTCTTCGTGAGATATTGGCTTTACTACAACCACTTTGGAATACAATTGTTCAAAGATTTGTTAACATTTTATCTTCTGATTAGGAGGATCACGGTATCGAAGATGACTTCTTTGGAGGGACACTTCAGAGAGATCGGAAAAAACAAAATGAAACCTTACAGGTAAGTTTAGTTAAATCCAGAAGTACTTAACTAGCAAGGACTGAAAATAATTCAGCAAATAGATAATTATAACCCACGGAACTCACGGAACCCATTTTACTTCTTGATAATGAATAGTCACGTTTCAAAAACACATTCATGAGAAATGAAAAAAGCTATGGTTACTCTGGGGATACCCGCTAGACCGAAGGTGCACTAGATCCAAGTTTCACTATAGACCGAGGATCCCCTTGACCGAAAATCTACTTCGGGTTCAAGGTAGAGTTAGAATTCCAGTCAAATACAGAATTAGGTTTAGGATTAAAGGATAGGGATTAGCCCCGGGTAGGATTAGGGTCTGGTTTAGGGATAAGGTTAGGATTAGGACTGAGTTCAACAGTAACATCTTACGCCTAACGAACCTTCGATCTACTGAACTCCAGCCGTTTACTCTGTATCGGGAGTCAATAGCGTCAAGCGCGAATCACGAAGCATGGAAGTACCTCGGAGATACATGGAAGTAGTACTTCCATGCACGAAGCAATCTGCCGGTATTACATATCATTTTGTAACGTTGAAGTATGGGATTACTACCTCGGTAGTACCATGGAAGTGCTACCTCGGAGGTAACTACCTCGGTATTACCATGGGAGTATACTACCTCGGAGGTAACTACCTCGGTATTACCATGGGAGTATACTACCTCGGAGGTAACTACCTCGATAGTACCATGGAAGTATACTACCTCGGAGGTAACTACCTCGATAGTACCATGGAAGTACTACCTCGGAGGTAACTACCTCGGTATTACCATGGGAGTGTACTACCTCGGAGGTAACTACCTCGGTATTACCATGGGAGTATACTACCTCGTAGGTAACTACCTCGATAGTACCATGGAAGTATACTACCTCGGAGGTAACTACCTCGATAGTACCATGGAAGTACTACCTCGGAGGTAACTACCTCGGTATTACCATGGGAGTATACTACCTCGGAGGTAACTACCTCGATAGTACCATGGAAGTACTACCTCGGAGGTAACTACCTCGATAGTACCATGGAAGTACTACCTCGGAGGGAACTACCTCGGTAGTACCATGGAAGTACTACCTCGGAGGTAACTACCTCGATAGTACCATGGAAGTACTACCTCGGAGGTAACTACCTCGATAGTACCATGGAAGTACTACCTCGGAGGTAACTACCTCGATAGTACCATGGAAGTACTACCTCGGAGGTAACTACCTCGATAGTACCATGGAAGTACTACCTCGGAGGTAACTACCTCGATAGTACCATGGAAGTACTACCTCGGAGGGAACTACCTCGGTAGTACCATGGAAGTACTACCTCGGAGGTAACTACCTCGATAGTACCATGGAAGTACTACCTCGGAGGTAACTACCTCGGTATTACCATGGAAGTATACTACCTCGGAGGTAACTACCTCTGTAGTACCATGGAAGTATTCTACCTCGGAGGTAACTACCTCGGTAGTACCATGGAAGTAATACCTCGGAGGTAACTACCTCGGTAGTACCATGGAAGTACTACCTCGGAGGTAACTACCTCGATAGTACCATGGAAGTACTACCTCGGAGGTAACTACCTCGATAGTACCATGGAAGTACTACCTCGGAGGTAACTACCTCGATAGTACCATGGAAGTACTACCTCGGAGGTAACTACCTCGGTAGTACCATGGAAGTACTACCTCGGAGGTAACTACCTCGATAGTACCATGGAAGTACTACCTCGGAGGTAACTACCTCGGTAGTAGCATGGAAGTAATACCTCGGAGGTAACTACCTCGGTAGTACCATGGAAGTAATACCTCGGAGGTAGTAGTACTTCCATTGTAGTACCTCCATGCTTGAAGCAACTGGAAGTCTGTGTTTGACAAGAATAACATATCTTTAAACAGGAATTTCTTGAGTTATGAACAAGCCATGGGTGTGAGGTTCAATGTAAAAGGTACATTCTAAAAACATCCTGGTTAATTTAACCAGGATAGGGTCAATAGTTTTCCATACATTTCCTGGTTAAAAGTAAAAAAGAAATCTTGGTTAAATTTAACCAGGGAAATATTAAATTCTTATCAGGATTTCTAACCAGTCGTTAATTTAACAAGGAAAATGTCAATTTTGACCCGGATTTCCCGGTTATTTTAACCAGGAAATGTATGGAAAACTATTGACCCCGATCCTGGTTAAATTTAACCAGGATGTTTTTATTCTGGAATATTCCTTTAAAGGAGCTCCACTGGCTACTAATCTATTTTAGGATTTTGTTTAGGTTGTTATGTATGTCATTTACGTGTGTTCATGATCCAGCTCCTATGTATTTAGTAGATCCTTTTGTACATACTAATAGTAAGAACCTTACTCTCTCAGGGCTGAGGCTGATATTTTCGTGCTCCTAGAATCATTTGCATAACCTTTGGGCATGGTTCTTTTTCTGTGGCCTATGGAATGGAAATTTTTCTGTGGTCTATGAAATAGAATAAGTTACCCCCAGATATACCATCATGTCAGTCCTCACCGGTTTCGAAAAGAAATTGAAAGCCCCCTTTTTTTCAAATTGAGTTTTGTTGACTCTTTATTCACTTATTCTTTGTAATCCTTTGTTAAAAAAATCGTCAGTTGTTAAATTTAGATTGTAAGGAGGAAGGCCTATTAATTACATCCGTGTAGAGGTGAGAGCTATATAAATGTTAAATAATATAAAACATGTTTGCTGCCATACCACTGAACGAAAAATTGGTTTGAAGCGTCTTGTTCTGTTGTTAGCGCGGAAAAGGGCATGGCTGAGAAGAAAGTAGTCTTGTCCAAGACGTTAGAAGCAATTGTAATTATTTCCTTTGTGACGAATAAGGGCGTATGTCAACTAGTGAACTGTATGTGACTCGAGTCTTCTGTCCAAACTTAAAATTCTTGAGTATATACCGTAACAGAGGGCGTATGCACAGTTGTGCCTATAGCAAGTAATAGGAGCCCGCAGCTTTGATTGTAGGATTGCTTTTTCGACATGCGTTACAGGTATGATAAATGAGTTCTGTACTGAATACCACTGGAGTCAAGCATAATGTAGTTGCACAATCGCGAACAGCTACGCAGTTGCCTTGTCCCTCCGTAACGAATACAACTTTGGAAGTCTAGAGAAAAAAGACCATACCTTTTAACGCGGCGTCTAGAAATAATATCAGGTAGTTAAGCAGGTTAAGATGCAATTTACATCTTAATAAGAAAGTAGAGTATTAAGCTTGAGAGAGCACTTCCAACTTTCTCGAAATTTTAGGAGAGTCAAATCACAGGGATGAAACCTAATAAAGTCTCGTTTCCTTTGTTTTAACATGTTAAGTGGATCTCAAACTCATGTATTTTTCGTTTTGTCCACCCGTGAAAAGAAGGACAAAAGATTTGATTATGGAAGCATTCTTGAAAATTTCCAAAAAATACTATTGAACATGTGTTAAATTCAAACAGGGCGATTTCTCCGTACCACGGTGGGGGCATCCCCAAGTTGGTAATAATATAACCAAAGTTATATACTGTAACGCCAATCCGTGTCATGTGCGGGAGCGTCCATTTATGGACAGGGTGTTCGAAAGTAGACACTGTGTAATGGTCCTTTCTTGAAGTACCCCCTCACTAACTTTGGTTTTCTCCACTCCACATTATCGGTGGATAATGGTAAGGAGAAATCGTATCTTGATTTCTCCTTCCCATGTTTACCGAAGAAAGTGGGTGGGAAAACTGGCATGTCAGATTTCCACACCACCGCGAGGTTCTCGGCTTCCGTACGTACAGGAATGGTTGTGTTGTCTGCTTCCACGGTCCTGGCTCGATTGCATTCTCTTTGGTGCGCTCATATGTCGCCCTCTTTATTATAAAAAGTCAAATACATCAATAATCCCCTTCACATAAACCACTTTATTACGTAAATCTTTATTCAAGCCAATTCTTACCTTCGTTTAGTTGTCTTAATAGCGCCGATTTGGTAACAACTTTAGTTTATAACCATGTAAGCATTTTCAGCGGAATTCAAGTAGCGGATTTTTAAAGAAATAAAAGAGAGAGCAGAACAAATACTCTAAAAAACAATGAAACGCATATTTGGGTGTGAACAAAACTAAGACTAAAGACTTAAGTTTTGTACCTGGTAGGGTCTTAGTTTTGTACCTGGTAGGGTCTTAGTTTTGTACCTGGTAGGGTCTTAGTTTTGTACCTGGTAGGGTCTTAGTTTTGTACCTGGTAGGGTCTTAGTTTTGTATCTGGTAGGGTCTTAGTTTTGTATCTGGTAGGGTCTTAGTTTTGTACCTGGCAGGGTCTTAGTTTTGTACCTGGTAGGGTCTTAGCTTTGTATCTGGTAGGGTCATAGGTCTTAGTTTTGTACACACCCTGCATATTTGTATAAAATTATTGAGATGACCTTTTTCATCCAGTTGTTTGATGACGTATTATTTATTGTAGCTCCTTCAGTCTGGTTCATTAAAACTGCAAAGTGTAGTGCTTGCAAGAACAACAGTTGATGTTGAAGTTTAGTTCATTTGGAAGAGCGCCGCCTTACTTTTTGGTTACTTGCTGAACTAAACACTTGCCGCAGTGGGTCGATGTAATGGGAAAGAACTGTCCTCTTTTGGAGATTGTTGTCTTTTACATCGGCCGTGGGTCATTTGGGCATGTCAATTGCCCATCGAAAAGGGGAACGTAGAGACAAGCCAAAAGCAAACATGTCCCCAGGCGTCATATCTGTCTTGGCTGCACATTTGTCATGGCCACGTTTTCGTTGGGCAAATCTTGCTGGCCACAGATAGGCGTGTAACCAGGATTTTAGCTCTGGGGAACTCATGTTGAAATGGCAAAACGGCGCCCCTGAAGCGGGAGGTAGCCCTCCAGCCGAGGATTTGGGGTCACACAGGGAAGGTAGGGGGTAAAGTCACGGGGAGATCATGGGTATTTAAAAAAACTGTGGATATATGAATGAAGCTTAAATTACCTATCTTCAAATGTTATTGGACGTGTACTTACAGAATATCATAAATATTACAAGCAAGCGAGCAGCCCAGGTCTCATGTCAGATCAGATTCGGTAACGAACATCCACTTGAAAATCTTGAGGGCGTGTGGGGCAGTGATCTTAACTATGACATTATCTTAGCGGAGCCCCACCATTCAGTTGGGGCTTAGCGTACCAAGAAGTTTTGTCTCAGAGATTACCAGAAATGACACTTCACTGTGACGGGCGATGTAGCATGTAAGTACTCTTCATTTGATGTAAAACATTCCATAAATTAATATTTAAAATAGGAAAGTATAGGGACAGGTTTGCACCAAATTAATAGCACCCCCTAAAGAGCAGCAAATTCATGTCAATTAACCCCCCCCCCCTCCCCCGCCTCTGACTTGGCCTGCCTAAATGGGACGAATAACAGGTCAGTTTGATGATGAACATAGAGTTGTGACTGGGAGGCTGCATAGAAGAAGGGGTTGCGTGGAGTTTTGGAACAATTATTGAAACAACTGATGCACTCAAGCCGTCCCAAAGGAATAGACCTTATGGATACGACGTCACAGAACAGAAAATGTGTCCCTAAGTGCAGATCATTACAACTTAAACCAACGAATGCAGACAGCCTATTTGCGTACCGGTCGGATACTCGCGTAAGAACTCGTCGTGCGTGCAGTGTGCTTAATTGTTTACCCTCCAAAATGACGTCACGTGACGGCAATGCATAAGGACTTTAGTGAGACAACTAATTCCGCAAACTTGCATACCAAAATATTAAGGTTATCCTTTAGCCTACCTTAAGATGCTCCGTATAAAATTGATGATAATTGATGGTGCAGTTGCTTTTCCAACCCTCTTCTTAATCTCACTTTGCTCCGGGTCGACTTAGAACGTCTCGCTTCGAGCGCCGAAAACTTTGCTTTCGTCATTCTTCCGGTAACCTGTTGCCCTTGTCGGGTATTCGGGTTGCTCCCCCGTCGAGGAACCCACGGTCGGGCTAATCCTGGCACCACCCATATGTATATATTTCCATCTGATCGGTGTAGGAAACGTTTTCAGACAACATTCTAAAATGGTAAGTAACGGTATCAAATGTAAACTTTGTCCTTCATGTTTTTCCTTTGGTGGTTAAGGGTGGGCTGGTTTTGATTAAAGCAACACACCTACCTGTCGAAAACAAAGTAAGGGACGCTCCACCAAGTTATTATTTTATCAGAGAAATTTCTTCGGGAGGCAACACATTTTCAAACAACAATAGAGGACGCACTTGCAATATCCTAGTTTCGAGTTCGAATCTCGGTGGAGTCAACTTTACCTTCCACCTCATCCAGGTTGTACAGCTTTGCCGATTGTCAATTTCATATACATTGCAGTTGCAGCCGTGTGTTCTTTCAGCTTCATCATTGCGCTCTTGTGCAAATTTCTAGATCTCTTCGGAGATCCGCCGATGGATTGTCAATTGTGTTAAGTTGGATTGCATCATACGTGATCTCAGGTTGGACTGCGTCAAAATTAGATCATTTCCAAAGATAGGTGCTTTCCCAGGTGTATTGCAAATTCTTCATCAAATGTTTGAACAAAGGCCAAAATTATCTGACTTCATGGCCCAGAAAGCTGGTAGGTACTATATAGGTACGAGATACTACCACCCCCCCCCCCTCCACGCACACACAACTCCTCCTTACGCGTAGCGACAGAGGGCCGATATCCTGGTTTGAAGCGAGTTCAGCCCACAACTCTTTTAGAGATTGCCGCTAATGTAGTAGTTATGGTGTTGATGTGAAGTGTGTTTTTACCTCCCTGAATAGTGCTGATCAATCGTTTTTTGCTCGAAAAATCAAATCTTTCCACCTTGTGAAGGACAATATACTCGGCTTTTCCTCATCCCCGGCCGTCGCAAATCCTTCAGTTCGCCATGGACGTGGATCATGGGGGGACGGGAGGGGGGACGCGTACCCCTCACTTTTTGAAAGGGGGACATCTCCAATAAGTCTCCCCCACTTTTTCAACACATGATGAATACTAAAACTGTGATGAATTATAATATAACATAGATTACGAATTGACACTACATTTAAAAGCTAAATAGCTCCCAAATATGGCACCATTTGTCATAAAGACACCTTCTAATTTCCCTTTTTTCACCCCTTCCCCAGGATGGCGATTCGCAAATGCTGAAAAGTCCCCCCCCCCCCCCCACTTTGGAGATGGATCCACGCCCTTGCAGTTCGCTGAAGATTTAAGAAGAGAATTAATTTTGTGAGGAACACTGAGATGTACCGACACAAAATGCTACTTGAAACTTCCATCTTTAAATTTCACCGACCTTTAAAGGGGAATTTTCATGATTCCAGACAGTTCCAATTCTCCCAACTATGCAACTTCTAGCTCCTCCCATAACTGTATGAAGCTCTTCCTTGTGCAGGAATAAGCCTGTTTTATTACTTAAGGCCATGTCCTGCATGGTGAGCATACAAGGCTATAAAATGTAATAAAAGCACTCTCTCTGCCTTGTGTGGAACTTGAGTTACTCTGCATCTTTCAAATTTTCAAACTTTTGATGTCAATCAAAGAGCAGTCACCAACTGAGAATTTTGATACCCCCACACTAAAAATATACTTTGGGGTGATGACTGTCTGTCTTTAAGAACAAAAGTGGGAGCTGTTAACTAACTTTATAAAAGATATTTTTGGCTTGAAAATATCGAATGGCGATGACTCACTATACTAGAATGATTTACAGTCAATATTTTTTTCCGGAGATGCGTCTCCACAGTCCAGCAAGAGCACTAAACAATTCCAACAATAAAAGGACTTCTATAATAGGTAACTGTCATCTCCGGTCTTTTATTTTGATAACTGGACATACAATAATAACAGACAATTCGTCCGTCTATTTCTAAAGGCATTTCTACAATCTGAACCTGTACCTAATCAGGTGTGACTTCTGGCAGGACAAACACAGGACTCCAGTATACGACGGTAGAATTTAGCTGGCATCTGGGATCACAAATATCTACCTTCTTTTGTGATAAACTTTACGTTTCACTGATTCTGAAGAGAACCAAAATTGGTAGAACAGGATGAATTTATTTTCAGTATAGGCCTTTTCATACGTGGCGCCATGCAGTGCTTTACTGAAATAAAAGTGCGTTGTCGGACAGGCTTATTTTACAAACCCCTTCGTTTGCGTTTATTTCAGTGAATAACGTTGAATTTTGAGTTAATATAGCATTTTGCCATTCGGTATATCGGCTGACAGGCCATTCATGTTTGTTGTTGTTGTTGTTGTTTTTGTTGTTGTTGTTGTTGTTGTTGTTGTTGTTATTGTTGTTGTTGTTGTTGTTGTTGGTCTAACGAGAATCGATCTCTTTGATCTCTTTGATCTCAGTCAAGCACAGATCATGTAGTCAGGGTAACCCTGTCGCGAGGTAACGTGTTTACGTTTCGTTTTTTCACTTATACCTCGACGTTCGAGAGCATATTGTACTGATTTTCACTTCCAGTGAAGATGGAGCCTCGAGTATACTTTTTCAAACTTAAGTCCCCTCGACTCCCTGGCGATGAGCAATGGGGCGAAACCAAACAACACTCCCGAAGGAAACTCTTTATTTTCCTTTAACGTGTTTCGAAAAGGACACGATCGAAAACAAAACCAAACAAAACCCGTCGGATGACAAACAACACCAAAAACTATCCACACGCTGCGAAGAAAATGAAAGAATCTTTGTTACCTGACTAATAAACAAGCGACCACCACCACTCCCATCACCAATGACAGCCCTCAACACCAACACCCGCCGCCGACAGCGACCACCGCCCCAGCCTCACACCAAACCCAACACTCCCAACAACCACAAACCAGGACCACCCCAAATCGCACGCGAAGGCAACAACACACGCTCAGAGGCAACAGCATACGCCCAAAGCCAACAAAACACGCCCGACTGCAACAACACCCGCCCGAAGGCAACACCACGCCCGGAGGTAAACACGCCGAAATACAGGTGCACCTTGCCCAAGGTTGCCCAGGAGGCAGTTGTGGCAAAGGGTAACCTCATTATTCCCACGTCTATGCATACACGTGTAAACAAACTCCACAACCGGATGCAGTTTAAAGTCCTACCCAGACTTTTTAAGTACACAGAAACAGGCACTGATGAACAAAGAACCCAAACCGGACCGGAGCAAAACGCAACCGACAACCACCCACAGAATCGCGAAGATGCTCTCACCATCCACACCCAGCAAAAGAAACGAAAGAGCAAACAGAAACCACCACCACACCCACCATCAACGATCACAGCAACACAAGGCCAAAACAACACACGCCCCAAGACAAACACGCCCCAAAGGCAATCACAGCGCCGAGGGATACGGGGAGGGGGGTCCACCTGCCAAACTCAAATCACTATTTACAGTTTATACAACTATTTACATGCAACAAAAAACAGAACTCCCAAAGAGACCGAACGAGCCCGGTGGGAGATCGGGAACGTCCACTCTTTTCGGGAACCAAACTGAACTGGGCAAATACAGGCGCACCTTGCCCAAGGGTGCCCCGGAGGCAGTTGTGGCAAAGGGTAACATTATCCCCACGCTTGAACAAGCTCCACAACTGGATGCAGTGTAAAGTACTACCCAGACTCTACTTAGAATGTATGGTATATTTTTGGCAACGCTATAGCGTTTGGCTACCTTGAAATGTTCAACCAATAACACTGACATTGCACAAAGTTGAGTAGCAGTGAACAGTGACGTTAAGTTTCGCCGTAAACTAACCCGAAACATTTTAAATGTTTATCCACGATGATGTAGGCTTGAGGCTTTCGAAAAGGTATGGAGCAAATGTTTTCTTCCTTAAATGTGCTTGACTTCCCTGTAAGAATTGGATTCAACCAAAACGATACGTTGTTTTGGTACAAGAAAACCTTGTTTTCCATCCATGTTTTCCATTGGCCTCAAATTTGCAACGATATGGATATTCATATAAGATGTGCGTTCTTATCCCTGATTGGCCGTCCAGGTTTTTTTTTTTTTTTTTTGAAGTGAGTTTCACGCTTTGTTCCCTGACGTCGAGGAATAAGTGAAAAACCAATGTAAACACGTTACCTGGAAGAAGGGTTACCCTGACTAACACAATGGACCCGTAAACAGGCCTGATTGCCCACATATCCCCCTGTTCAATCTACCTCTCCTTATTTTAAAAATTCCATTGGATAGCATTGAAGTGGTTAAATATACTTGCGGACAGCATCGATTATACCTTATATATTACACGGAGAGGGCCCTTAATAGGTAAGTTCTTCGACAAATTGTGTTTTTAATGAGTTCTGTCCCGTAAGTCAAAACAGCGTGAAACTAGTGATATGAATAAGGTTCGAAGAGCGGGGTATATAGATGTGGGCCCAGGAGGTTGCAACAGAACTCCCTGGTAGGCCTATGTATCTTTGTTGATGGTATGACGAGATGTTTCGGAGGGCCCATCCAGGGTCCACAGTTGTACAGTATCAGAAAAACTACGTGTCAATTAAACTGTTTGGGGCTTGAAATGCTGGCACGAAGCTTTTGCTTAGCTGAAGATATATTTTTCATCATTTGTACAAAAGGGCGAGACTTTCGTTGGGAGAGGGAGTCAAGGAGCCATGTATGCTTTGTCAAAATTTAATAAAATGCCCAGAAATGCCAGAGAATAGATCATTGTTTTTGACGTTTTTCGAAGTTTGCACTGGGGTGGGTCCAAAGAGAGAAAGAACGTTTTGTAAAAAATGGAGGAAAAGAAATTGGACAAGAAAGAAGGTGGTCTTTCAAGTTTCATGATAAACCTGTCTTATGCAGCAGCTGTCTTGGTCAGTTGGTGTGCTCTAAATATCGGAGTGTTTGTTGCATTGTACAGCCATTCGCTTACGCAGAGTTCCACCTCAAAGAGCCACGTGGATCAAACGTCATCCTGGTCTTTCGACACCAAACCACATGTTAAATTCCAGTTTTTCCGAGTCCCTCTTGTCGGTTAAGTCCAGGCTTCAGCTTGTGAGCGTATTCGATGAAGGTCGGGTAAATCGGGCTCAGTGGCGTACATGGGGGCATGCCGTATGTTCTTTGATCGCCCACCTGGGAAGGGGTCTAAGGGGAGGGACGTCCTCCCCTTAGAGATTTTTTAAAATTAGTTGTCCTTACTTGCAATCCCCCTCCCCCTTTGAAAATTTTTGAAAATGAGGTGTCCTTATATGCAATCTGGTGTTTTTGTGTTTAAAACTTTACGTTTTTAGGTTAGTGAATTAAAAGAATCGGTAACAGTGAGCGGGAGCATGGCCCATACCCCACTGAATACGTCACTGATCGGGCTGCTAATTAACAACTTTTGTCATTATATCAGTGGAGTAACGGTTTACATCAGCAGTACCTACGACTCCACATTCGGTCATGTCACCCGCTGAGCGGACGAAGTTAAACTGATACCTCCGTGTGGCAAAAACCAAAAAGAGTCGCTACGCAGGCTATTGGTCATGGTGCATGTACCTTGATGCCAGAGTTTGATACCGAAGCTCATTACGCGTGAGTATACTGTGCAGTAGGCTTGTATACTATATCTATGCACTAAGATATACAAGATAATATGCTTCGATTATACAAATATTGATCTTAGCTTCGACAAGGCCTGAGATAAACATGTCTCATCCGATATGTTTATTTATACCATGCAGTGATACACCGTCAGCCTTTATTATTCAGGGCATTGAGTTGAGGCGTTGAGACGATGTATTATGGGTGCGTGTCGCTGAGTAACCCGTAGGACAGTGGTCCCGCGTAGCTAATCACGCGTTGCTAATCATCGTCAGACTTACAACTTGCTCATTAATAACAAAGCTGCAAAAGCGTGAACAGTAAAACTGATCCGGCATTACAACACAACATATTACCATTTGATGCGGACGACCCGGGTCGTCTTTGGCATATCAAGGGCTGAAATGAAAACGGAATTTGACAATTGAAATGTTTTAAAATTGAAAATCAAGTTTTCTAGCGGTTAGAGTTGACAATTAGCCAGGTGGGAAAGGGAAATAGCCTCCCCCCAAAAAAGGGGTCCTCAAAAACCTCGTCTGCAGAAGAATGCCCTCCTTGTGGCAAAAAAAAAATAAAGAAATATCCGCATATCATGAGCAACAGCACCTTGGTCGAAATTCCTCAAAGCAGAATCATCTACGTTCTTGTATGAAAGCGTAAAATAATTTGGACGATACTTCGGTATTTTCCTTCTGAACATATCATTTAAGTGCATTTATTATAAGATTTAGACATGGATGGTTCACCAAAAGAAAGAACTCGCCCTAAATATCATTTCAGAGTCGGCAGTGACTTCGATGCGAGTGGCATTGCTTCAGTATTACGTAACTACTCCCCCAGCAGTAGCGAAAGTGTAGAGTTGATAATTCACCAGGCACGTAGCCACCGGGGCACGGGTTGGGGGGCACGTGCGCCCCAAAAAAATTTCAATAAAAGGTCTTGCACTGAAGGAGGAAAATTTATTACGAGACCAGCAATTTTGGAAAACAAATATAAGAAGAAAAAATGGAAAATCTCTCACCATTTTGCATCTAGAGTCCTTGAAATAGGCAAAAAGTTTCAAAGGGGAGGGGACATCCCCATCCGGGCCCCTCCCCTTACACCCTTCCCCCTTAGACCCCTCCCCCAAGCCGGTGAAACTCCAATATCGATGTGCCCCCAAAATTGGTTGTTCTGGCTACGGGCATGTAATTCACTTCCGTCCAAAGACAGATTTCATGCTATCTGCCTCGGAAGAGATTTAAATTGCCACATGGCATTAAAATTGCACAGAGCATGTATCTGAAGAATTCTGAAATGATCCTCGCCCTCGTTCCTTTATATTCACCCCCGCCACTAGGGCCTTCTCCGATGTTGTGATATATACAATTGCCGTTTAAGCAAGGCGCATGAAACAGTTAAATCGATACCAAAATTTTGATCATTTCGTGTAGAAACTGCATACGGAAATAGATGCACAATGTGCGGCGTCAGGGTTCACCGGGACCGAACAAAGAAACACAGCGGGCCTGGATGCCTTTTTAAGGGGCCAATGACAATGCAATCGACCTACAGAGGGTATAAGTGAGGTTACCACGGCAGTTGAAACAAGGAAGTACTAGTCCATGGAGCCCATCCATGGCCCGCAAAAAGTAACTTCTAGACAGTATGGCATTGTTTTATTGGCACAGGAACCGAGGGTGCCTCGAAGTATGGAACAATAATCTACAGTCTAATGCACACAGGGAGATCGGGGAAAGCTGGGCCGTTGTTATAATTCCGCGCGAAATAAGTTTGGCCTTCCCGGCGATCTGTTAAGATACAGAAAAGGTGTAGCCATTGCTTCAGACTGAGCCTACGAAGACGGAATGGCAGAAAAACTCTTATTCCCGTTCCTGGTTCAGGGGCCATCTTTTTCTGCTAAACATCCGTTCCAAATTTTTACGTTTATAACAAAAGCAGGTTTCTTTGTTCTTTTTCAATGCTCCCTCGCGCCCCCAAGCAACTACATACTTAACGGAACGACGATGGACAGCTCTTCTGTGATACCATGACTGCCAACCATGTGTCGACAGGAGTTGGAAGGCGCAGTGCCAGGGGCGTCATACTCAAAGAATTTTGACCCCCACGATATTTTTTGGGGGGAGGAACCAATTAATTACTACTGCCTTAAAATATTGTTTCCCGACGGTACATTTCTCGCCCGTACTACACCTTATTTGGCTAGGGGGTTTATGCGTAAGAACAAGGGCAGGTGAAACCTGGTATATCCCCTCCCCCTTCTTCTAACGTACTTCTAACGAAAACTATGCTATCCAACGGCCTCTTTGTTTTCCATACTCATCAGCAAAAACCGCTTCCCTTTCTTCCTCCCCAGTTTAAAGATATTACTTCTTTGGGTATAAAAATGAATTTCAGGAACTTTTTACGGTAGATAAACACCGTACAGTCACTATATAGTAAACTTGACTGCATGACAGTTACTGAACCGTAGCTAGTTTTGTTATTGTGCTTTCTAAAGAATGATTCACACAATCTCAAGGCCGGTTCTTTGCCGAGGGTTATTACTATTCAATTTTCCTTCTTTACGCTATTACTATTAAGTGTTAAAGCTTTTTTTTTATATATATTGTCGGACATTTCGTAGGAACCCAATTGATGCTGATATCTCACAGTAGGCAGAAAGCCAAACGTTTTGGAATACACCTGTTACAATGACTTTTCACAACATAAACCAATAGCGAATTGCAAGGGTTAATAGCAAATAATATAATCGATTTGGCTTAGTACTGCTCGCATCCCTGTTGTAATTGGCGTCTCATCTGCAGATTTCGACCCGCAGTATCTGCCTGGAGGCATTCTCTGCTTTGCTCTTATTGTGTATAGTTTGTTGTCTCGTATGCAAAATCTACAGATACTTAATACGGATGATTTGATAGGCCTGTCTGAAATGGAGGTAGCCTAAACATTATCGGAAATGGACGGATTTATTTTGATTGACCTGGTGAAAGTCAGTTTAGCCGCGCCGGATAACTAGTTGGAGTCAACATCGTATGTTGCAACAGGAACTTAGAAATCTCTTCCGAGTACTGCGTGGCATCACGAAAACTGGCATATTTGCAGCATCACTCAGTCACGGCACTGTTATGAAATACGTACCGTGTAATTTGTCATCAAGATTATACCATTTTTGCCAGAGACTGGCTGTGCAACAGGTTTCTTTCTGTGTGCACCTACTGAATTCAAATGAACTGAGATAATCGTATACTTTTAGGAGATATGTGTTCAAGCTTAGCTACTATGGAGAGCAGATTTAGTTCACTTACATGTTCCTGATTTTCGGAAGGAGAGATTGACTGCTAGGCCAGTTATGCAGGCTTAATTGGCCGGGTCACGTCGTGTCCGTCACTTTGTTTTACTTGCGGGGAACAATTTTATTAATTTGACAAAAGTAAATAGGTCGATCTGTTGTGGACCTCTTCAAGTGTTACGTCACAAGGTCGTTCCCTTCTTTACATTGTTTTAAAAGACGGTCAAGTTCATTGTTATCTTGTCACAGGGCTTCCCACCTCCGCTTGCCGAAGGGTGTGCAGCCTAACTGCACATGTTTTGTGACCCGTAACAGCCTTTTCAAAATCAGTGCCGCTATTTATTAACCCTTTATTACGTAAAGCAGTAATAAATGCACTTGCAGCCTAGACACATTGAATTAACAAGATCAACTGTGCACTTAGTAAGCTTCATGTGTAACGAGTGCCTTGTCGCTGTACAATAGCTAATGGGAAAATAGCGATATGTCTGTGCCTGGATGAGCTTTTTGTATCATTTGTTAAACTATTGTGAGCAAAAGTGAGATGGTGAAATGTTAACACGCTAAGTATCTCGACATGGATCAGATTGGAGCTTTGTCTGGCTGTTCTCTTCTTAGTTTGTTCTAAAATAGGTGTAAGAATTTGTACAAAGAATTTATGAGCCTTTCTGGAAACACCTCATTAACGAAGCTACATTTGTAGTTTACTTATTTTGTTGACAGTCACTTTCGTATCACAAAACTGTGAGTTTGTATTAAAGATTAAGAGCATGGGACTGTGGCAGTTCCCATGCACGTAGGTCTTCTTCAGCAAGTACACTGTGAAACTGTCGCTTCCTGCACATTTGAGATCGTATCCATGTTTCTTCCTCAAGGTTGGATGTCAATAAGCATAAGGCCTATTTCTTGAAGTTTGCATTAAATACAGGCGGAGCATGGAAAGATAGCCTATTTGACCGATGTAGCCCTTTCCTTGAGGAATCCAAAAATATTTTTAACCGTGCACTGCAAGGGTTAATAAGCTAACGCTGAGTTTGACTCACTGTTTTTAAGGCGTTTTTGGAAGACAAGAAAGATCTGAGTTTACTACAGTAGCATGTCTACTCAGGACGCACAACCATCACCTCGGTCGACTGCCCGGTCTCTATCGGCACCGGGTAGCTCTGCTAGTGCCTCGTCTTCAGCGTCATCTTCTCCTGCCATAGACCGGAAGATTCCTGCCGCTCATGCAGACTTGACATCGGAGCAAAAGGTTGGATAAGGCTGTACTTAATTCTTTTGTTTTGCTTACTAGCTGCCACTGGTTGTATTATCAGACAAAATCTGAAATTTATTTGATCGTGTATAAAACGGGTGGCGCCAGAGGGGTGGGGTGGCCGTGGCTCCAGTTCTTGTAAAGCTGTCCCCCGTCGGGGAACCTTAATGCGTACGATAAAATAGGTAATCCCGACGACAATCAGTCGCCCGACGACCTGCTTAATGGCATGACTCTTATAGAAAGGCAGATTCTTCAATAAACACCCAAATTTTCAATTTTCATCAATAAAAAAACCATTTTTTTTTTACAATTTCTTCAATAAAAATCCAAATTTTCTTCACTAAAATATCCAAACTTTTAAATTTTCTGCAACAAAAACCCCCAAATTTCAATTTTTTGTAAATAGAAGCCCCCCCCCCCCCACACACACACACACACAAAAATTCGGCTCCCGAAGATCGCCGAAAACTTTACTTTCGACAACCTTTCGGCAACCCGTCGACTTTTTCGGTGCTTCGGGTTGCTGCCCACCCCCCACCTTTGGGAAGCCTGCCCCCTGTCAGGCAAATACTGGCGCCACCCCCCTGATCGTACAGTTTGTGATGTCATTCTTGTTGTAGTCAAACTTCATGCTGTATTTTCTTTGAAATTCGAAATGTTTTGGGTTACCCTGGAGCTTTTTTTTGCAAATGATTCCTTGAGAAGAGGGCCCAATAAATAGGCAGTGATGTCGTGTGTTTACTAATACCACGATGAAACCCGAATCACTTTTTTGGACAAGCTGCAAATGATTTGAAAAACAAAAATAAAAACAGAAATGCATAGAGATGTTAAATGTAAGTAGTAAAATAACTTTCTGAGGAAGTGTCATTCTTGGATCCTATTCAAAAGTGACGTTTCATCAAAAATTACTGAACAGCCTTCTATATTAGATAAACTTAATAATTTGATTTCAGGAACGCCATAAGCTCTGACGATGGGAGTTGCCATGTGCTATAAGATCAATTTTTCAACCCAGCTAGAAACTTGTACCCGTATATTCAAACATGTAACATTAAAGAGTCAGTTATCTGGCTCCATATATTTCAAACTCTCCCTACTGAGAGAGTTAATTCTAGTCCATACCCCAGGTTAAACAAATGTCTATGTACTGCACCCGCCAGACTGCCAGGGGGAGCAGAGGAGTACAGCTCACACCTCTTACGGGAGTCCTAACGATTGAGGAAAAAGGGGATCTTGCTATGTAACCACATTTGGCACAATGATGAAAACAAATCTGTGACAAAGTTCAGTGGGTCGGCGGCTTAACTGTTTCTTATCTCAACGTAGGCAAATTCTTCAATGTAACCCCAAACCTTTGGGCGCGCTTCGCCCGCTGTAGATTTTCGATTTGATTCTTTCATAGTTTGGTTTTATACAGCTGTGAATAGTAACCCCCTGTTCAAATGACATACCAACTGACCAAGACATAGCATATATGGCAGCTTGCACGGCTTTCTGTAAATGCCGGGAATTCCGTCGTCAGTCGCATTATAATTGTTCATTTGTAATTTCTAGAACGGTAGCCTGCAGTAAATGCCTCGGGAAAAATACAATATCAGTAGGACTGAGACTGATGGATACAGTGCAACAGTGCATGCTACTCCAAGGGTGCCCACTGTGGGCTGGGGGTTGTAGAATATGCCCACGGTATTTCCCGCCTGTCGTAAGAGGCGACTAAAGGGAAGGACTTGAACTGTATTTGAACTTTGCTTGACACTATATAACACATTTGTGTTGGTGTGTCGTTAAATTTCATCTAACTAACTAACTACCTAACTAAGCTACTCCAAGGGTGGCACCTATTAAGGTCTAGCGGCTCTGTCCTCCCCGGGCCAAAGGTTAAACTTGCTCCCTGCCTAGAACCATAACGTTTTGCCACTCTCACAGGATCCGTAGCCGAGACGCACCTTTTCAGATTTTTACACTAGGAATATAAATGCCGTTGTTCGCATGTGACCTACTTTCGATTTTACCCACGTTGGTCTTCCAATCCGGCCAACTTGCGCATGCTAGGCCTAAAAGTTCCAGTGTTTGCAAACTTACCTGCACATTAGCCCTGTAGGCTAACATCAAGTTTATTGATGCGATGCCTATTGGTCATCTCTATTATTTTTACTCTTATCATGCCGACTGATAACCAAATCTCCATTGCTAAATTTAGTAAAATTTAGTATGAATTGTACGAAGAACGGTACTTTTTAAATAAAGTGTTAAGCCGTAGGCCTACTCGTTGCCACTATAGCCTACTAGTAAGGGACCCGGGCCCACGTGGCCACGAGGGGGAGCATTCCGGGGTAATACCCCCTCCCTTTCCTTCCCATTCTAAACTGGGTGATTTCAGTTAGAGACCAGCGCGATGGATACATGAAAGGTCCCCTCCCACAGTTAATCCTTCCACTAAAAAACTTAGTAGCTGGTTAGGCGTATACAAGGGACCTAACAACTTTATACATTTTCTTTTTTTGAAAAAAAAAAAAGATCCTCACAACGGTCTCCCACATGCAGGTAGCGAATCACATAGATATTCTTCTTTTCACAAGCATCGGGGGTGGTATCCATTATCCAGATGTACAGGAAATATAGATTTTATTCCGGAAAGTAGTGGTAGATTTGTGTGAAAAAGTGGGCTGAATAATGGGCCCTTGGAACAAAATGTGTTGTGTGAAAAGAAGAAAAGTCAATGGGAGCATTTCCAAAAAAGTGTGTGTGTGTGGGTGTATGTGTGTGTTGTGGGGATATCCCCTCTAGGTTCTATACTCCCGTGGATTTTCTCCTGCTACAATTCCAGAGACTACAGCTGAGTAGCCAGACAAGGTACTGAATGGGGAATAATACAGCTTCCGGAGGTCAAAATGTATTTTAGGGGGAGGGGGGGGGGGATATGCTAAAATGCATTAATCCAAGGGGAGAAAATTTTAAGGGGGTGCTGCCAAGCCCCTCACTTGGCTATACGGGTCTACACGTAGCCTATACATCCTTCAATGTGATAGGCTTAACTGTTTCATTTTTCGGCCAAACGGTGATTGCCTACAAATCAAACTGTCCGGTTCCTTCGCCCATGCAGTAGCAGCCAATAGGTGTCCCTGCGTCTCAGTGTACTATCCGAACGAGTCATAGTACAGTTAGCAAAGAAAAGGTAGCACCAGGATTTGCCCGACGGGGGCAGCGACCTGAGGCTCCGGGGTGACGGACTGCGGGAACGAGGTCGACCGGGGGGTGAAGAGGCAGTTGGAAGAAACAGACTAAACCATTCTATTGCAAGGCATAATTTGTGTTATATCCGTACATAATTGAAGTGCCGAGTGCATGCTGGTTTAGTATTTTTCCTGAAATATGAATTGTCGAATTGCATAGCGCGCGAAACGCGCAAAAAAATTTGGGTTCATCTCAACTTAAAAACAGATCACCTGTCGGAAGACCCGAGGATAACATAGGCTACATTGTATACTACTTCGTCTGCCCGATGGATTAGTCAAACCTCTCACCATGAGCCGCTTACTGTATCTTAGTACAAAGACAAGGGAACAGCTATAGCTACGTGATATGGGATGAAATACCCGACGTAAACATAAAAATCAGTGATCTACCTACAGGGTTACTTGGTTGGAGGGAGGGGAGGGGGACTATGGAAGAAACTGAAACAACTAAAAGTCTACAGCACCGTCACGAAACGCCCCGAATAATTTGGTTCCGATCCGTGAAGAAACTGCCCTACTGAGAGCAAAAACAGGTGAACCGTAGGGGCGACTAGTCGCCGTCGAGGATTACATACTTTGTCGTACCGAATAAGGCTCCTACGGAATTGGAAAAACGACGCCAGGTGGCTACCTCCCCCCCCCCCCCCATCCCGGACGGGAGGTGGCGGAATGGCCACGGGTCCTCATCCAGTGCCACCTCTGGAGCCAGAAGACAAATGCCGCGGAAATTCCATAGGAATGGAAAGGATGCACCCCCACTTTTGAAGAGGCTTTACGGTTTCACACAGTCACATGTCTGAGGGCCCTTTATCCCCAGCCTCCCCCCCCCCCCCACAATTTCACAAGATCCCTCCGTCACGCC
Source organism: Holothuria leucospilota (assembly GCA_029531755.1). NCBI lineage: Eukaryota > Metazoa > Echinodermata > Holothuroidea > Aspidochirotida > Holothuriidae > Holothuria > Holothuria leucospilota. The sequence continues at coordinate 21,719,967 of CM055968.1, read as the reverse complement.
TTTCACTGCCGTCGAATCGGAAGGTACTGTATCTAAGACGCAGTGGCGTAGCTAGAGGGGGGCAGGGAGCGGCCCCCCCCCCCCCACAAAGCCTCCGAAGGCCTCTGTCGGAAATTTCTAGTCTCTGTCGGAAATAAATAAAAACAATTCATTTGAAACATTCACAACACTTCTTATGTTTTTAAGCAGAATTACACATCGATATGTCAACGTGAAAGCCAAAAGTCGGTCTCCAAATTGCCGGAAAGCAAAAAAAAAAAAGGTCCCCAGAATTTTGAATCGTATCAAGATAATCTGTCGGAATTTTTTGCTTCTGCCCCCCACGAACAATGTCTAGCTACGCCACTGCCCTGAAGGTTCGGGGGTGAACCATTCAGTTCCAGAATTTTTGGCGTTGTAATGTATTAATTTTGGACGATTTAAGAGAAGAAAATCATTTTGACTGAAAATTATTCAGGGTGCTGCAGATCCCCAAACCTCGATCCGATAACCAGATGACTGTCTTTACTATTGACTCGTCATTGGAAGATGAGACTGGGCAATGTGTGTGCATAGGCCTGTCACGGCAGTCACGGACTCACGGTGATCGTCATCCTTCTGAAATCATTCTCCCGCTGGTCAACGGGCTGTCGAAAGTAAAATATCCGAAATTCTTCAGCAGTGTAATAGCTGGATGGGACAGGAACCACCGAGCCAAATGCAGTCTGGAGTTCTAGACCCTCCAATCCAGTTTTGCGACGCGTCACGTCTCACACTAAATCTTGTATATTACACCCTATAGGCCAAGTAATACACCCGTACAACCCCCATCACACGAAATTGCGGGAATTGGAAATTCGAATGACAGTTGCCCACGCTCTTTTGTTTCAGAGTAGCATTCGGCATATTTATCAGTTATTTATCTTTCACCGTCGGATGTTTGCTCTTTTGAACCCATCCGAAACTTTCTGAGTCAATATTGGCTTTTATTTGTAATGAAGTCATCACACGTCAACACAGACTAGGCTAGTATCACGAGTAAACATTTTGGTATAGCCTATGCCTGTGGCTTGTTGCTTATCCTGCGTTATGTCAGAAGTTGGCGAAGGCTGCCAATACAGTAGTAAGCAAGAGAACACTGCTAACTTTCGCCGTGTACACTTAGGCTCAGCCAGTGTTTTCGTTGCAGCTGTGCAAGTACATGTAGCACATTGTCACTGTGTAGTTTTCCATTTTTCTGTGACCTGGATGCCCAGACAGTTTGTATCTTTGTTCATGGAGTGTCAGAATCAATAAAAGAGGAGTAGCCTAACTTAGTCCTAAAGAACAGTCTAGGCCTAGCCTATAATGTTTGAAGGGTAAGTGAGACAATATGGCACATGGTCAAAGATGAAACAGTTTCAATGTCTCTGACATTGGGGCATGTATACAGAAGATTTGATACCATTGGTCTAAGGAACAGCATGTAGAAAACCAGTTAGGCCTAGGCCTACAGTTGTTTTAGTGCAACTAGGCCTAGTGATTGATATGATTACATACTGTAACTGTATAGGCCCCTACTAGGCCTAGACTCCTAGTAGAGGGGAAAAGTTCTGCAATGGTATCAATGTCACCTGTGTAATTTCCATTAATGTTGCTGACTGCAGTCATGAAGTTATTATGGCCATACTGGAAATTATGTATGTTACGCCAAATATCTATGGCGTGCATGCGAGTATGAATTTACATGCTGCCACTTTGATGGTGTGATTTTTCTGCCTTTTACATACACAATTTGATACAGTAGACCTAGGCCTACACACCAGTTTGGTGTGGCATCAAATTTTGGGAAAGAGATAGGCCTAATTGTTACAAAGCTTTGGAGAACTGGATACAATCTTTCCAGTATGAGCCTATGGTACAGTAGCCTTGTAGGCCTAATGTTTGTTTTATCTGGATCTGGGAGGATAAAATACTCATGAAGGACCCAGTAGGCTACAGTTGTAAAAGAGAAAAAAGAAAACTAGAGATAAACAAGTTCTATCCATTTATTCTTTGGTAATTATTAAAAATCTAGCCTATCCAGCTCATTTTTAAACCCTTGTACAGGTACACTTGGATAAAAACAACAGACTTGGGAAGTGGTTCTGTTCACTTACTGTAACTATGCCTATAGCCTAGCAGGAAAAAGAAGTTTCTCCCATTCGTAACATCAGATCATCAATCATGGCTGAGGTGATATATCCTAAGACCCATGTCAAGCATAGTTTCTATCTGGAACAATGTTAAAAAGTGTATGCATAGCATACCCTTAATTACAATAGCCTTCGGAATAAACAGCTCCATGCAAGTTGAGTAGCCAAGAAGCTGCTACTGTACGTACTCAGGAAAGTGTTATCAACTTATCACATCCTTGATTACTGTACCTTTTGCAGGGTTCTCAGCAGTCTTGAAAATCAGGTAACTTGGAGAATGAGTTGAGCTTTTTCCAGCCATGGAAATGTTGGGAAGTTTGAGAAAAATCCCTCAAATGAGAAAGAATCAGAAAATTTGCCTGAGCAAAAGACAAAGTGACTAGCGTGCCACATTTTCTTGTGTCAAAACAGCACAACTAAGACTGTTAAACTGGAAAGTGCAAATCATACAAAAAAAAAAAAGGAAATTGTAATCTAATGGAAATTGTGTTTTCATGCAAAGTGAAAACTCTGTTTCAGTAAAGCCTTCCATAGAATTACAGAATTTATAACAGGCCTTGAATTCTGAGGCGTGCGAGTGCGATCGCACGCCATCACTCGCCTCAAATCACTGTGAGGAGTGCGATTTTTTGCACACCTAGATTTGAATGAGAGCTCATATAAATGTATTAAAGTTTAATAAAATAGCACACCTACCACACCCCTTAATTTCCTGAGGAGTGTGTTTTGGAGCACACCTGGAAAATCTAAAACTCAAGGCCTGTTATAACATTCAGTAAAGTGTTAAAATTTTATGTATCTACTACATTGAAGCATGAGTACAATTTCATGAGTGCAAGTACCAGTGCAGTATCTCTGGCTTAAAGGGAGAATGCAGTCACCCCAATAAAGAATTGTATAGTAGACTGTCCTTTTTCCCGAATGGCTCTTGAGAATCATGTGACAGTATTTTTCTCACTCAATTGTAAAATTTACAAGGAGCAACTGCTTTGTTTACCTTGAATATGTAATATTTATAAATATAAAAAATATAAAAAGCAATTTGTGACATTTAGCAATTGTTTCAAAATAAGTTTTGGGCGACTGCTTTTGACGTTTAAGTATGCATGGTGCGAGTACAGAATTTTGCATTAATTAGCTTGTATGCACCACTTTCAAAATCTGTGAGTATGAACAAGTACAGATCCAATACAGGCAAATGTGCAGACCGGTGAGCACAAGAACATACACACTATAATTCTGATATCTACTTCCAATTAATTCCTCAGTTAGTGCAAAAAAGATTATGGCTTTTTATAGCATTTTTACGTCATGTTTTATGCACTGTGCCTTAATGAAAATTTTATAGCTGGTAGGACTGTTCATTGTTCGTATTAGAACGCATGCATAAATACTGTATAGTGTAGTTAAATGAAACATTAGCATAATCCTGGAAGCAAATTTAATTGAAAATGCTGAAATTACTTTCCTGTTTTCTGTAGCCTAGTTCTAGCCAGGATCTGTCAATATTGTGATCAGGGGCATGTTTTAAGCTTCAGGTAGCTTTAATACAACAGGCTAGGGAATACAAATGTGGATATGCAAATACTGCATGGCAGGAAGTGAAATCATTTGGGATACAGAACTGCTTTTATTATTTGGGGGGAGGGGGGCTGCATACTTAAATCCGAAATATGAAGCATGTGTGCCTGAGGAATAGCATAAATTTGCCCCACTAGCTGCAGTGGTCTCAATGAAAAAATTCTACTTGTTATATGTATTGTATGATCACTGTTTTCAGTATCTAGATTTTTTGAGTTTGTTAGGTCCCAGACCCTTAACCTTTTTGCATCCATTGATTTGATAATCTTGGACAATGGAAACCATTCTCAGCCACCCCCATGGGCAGGAAACAACACTTCCAAGTACTAGACAATCCTAATAATATTCACAGATGGTGATAAGGATGGATGATTTCTATCATCTATACAATGTTTCCATGCGATAATTTCACAGTGCGTGGTTACATATCAAAAGTAGCAGATTTAGTACAAATTGTGTACATTTACAAGTAAACAGCGAGCGCAGTTGAGTCAGGTTGTGACTTTTGAGTTGTCAGGAAGAAGTGGACGATTTAATGGCTTCAGCTTGAAACAATACGGCAGTTACAGTATTACATGCTACATAGGATAGTTAGAACTTAGGCATAACCTGAAAAATATTGGTTCGCAATATTTGAGATGCTGAATTGGAATTTCTTGGGTCGCAATTTGTGATGCGAACCCGGCTATTTCGTCTCTTGGCATGGTACTTTTTGAAAGTTATGGTTTACAGTGTTTCCTCTAAGAAATAATGCATTGGGTCAGTATACTCAATATAAGAAAACTTGACTCACAAGAAATGTCAATTTAGTGGAACTGCGCATGGGTATGGCATGCGTTGTTGTTCACACTGCATCTGAAACCCTCTTTATTTCACTTTTTCCACTAATATCAATGCGTCAAATTGACAGATCACATCACAGCAGCTTAGCAAAAACACTGATGGTATAGAATTAAAGAGTTCCTATGGGATGAGGGAAATGCTGCATAGACAAAGTAACTCATAGTGTCTGTGTATTGATTTGTTCTCAGCTTAGATAACACTTCTGGCTAGAATGTGCAACCTACACCCTCAAAGAAACAGTAAGGGTCATTCTCAGGCCATGGCAACTTAACAAATGGTTCCTATGTAACCCTCTCCAGTTTGCTTCTTTAAATTTCTAAAAATACCTGGCCATGAATAATGAACACCTGCAAAATTGAAAAGTCAAACTCTCCATGGTTTAGAAGTTACATCCCTTTGAAATTTAGATGCCACACCACTTTTGTTGCCTTAACTGCAAGGAGGGGATGTGAGGACACAATATCTTTGTGATGGAAGGTAGTACTAAGCTAAATTTTGGGAACCTTTGGAACTTGTGCCCATTCTTTCAGAATCTATCCTTAAAACACACAAATACATCTAACTTAAAGGCAATAGGCAGTTCTCCCGAAAATGCTTTGAAAAATCAGCAAACTTTTCCAAATTTCCTCTTATTTGCCTTACAAGTATCTTTGAAGATGTTTTTGAATGTAACTAATGCAAACAAAAGATAAGCAAGGAGTTACAGTAGTCTCCATGATTTTAACAACTCAGTAATAAACAAAAATATTTTCACATGATCAAAGAAGCCATTCATGAATTAGGATGATGGGGTATACTAAATTCTGATTAGGATGACTGCATTTTCCCTTAAAAATTTTATGGCCATCTCAAAATCAAGTGAGGACTGGGGACCATGAATGACTGGATGCATGCATGCAGTGCTAGTTGTTTGTTTTGACAGAATTGGAATATATGGGCGGAGTTGTATCCCTTTACATAAACACTGAAATATATCAGACATTCTATTTTTGTTTGTCAGGGTCTTAAGTGGGCCCAGGTGCTTAAAAGCATAAAAGTGGTCATTGTATTGGAAGGTCAAAGGTCATGTGGGACAAATGCAGAGTGGAAGAAATTTTTACCCATTGACCCATTTCCAAATAGCGATTACAAAGGATTGTGGGACAGAATTATGGTGTGCGACGTTCTTGTCAATGGCATTTTACTGTGGCCAAAAACAACGTGCACCAAAACTCTTTCCCACAATCCTTTGCAGTTGCTATTAGGAAAAGGGTCTATGGTAAGTAGAAGGGATACCTTTTGGCCATGGGTAAAAATTTCATTCACTGTGCAGTTGTCCTGCAGTACATGTACTGTACCATCGGAGTCTTACCTAGGTAAACTAGGTTAAAATGAAGTTAAAATATTTAATTTCTTTCAAGAACTGAATGGAAAATCTAAAGCAATTTACAGTTAAAGTTGCTTTTTGTTTATATACCAAATCTTAAAATGCCAAACTTGTGATTTAAAAATCTAAACATCAAGTGATTTAAATCAGCCAACCCTGAGCACCAAAGTGCAACATCAAAGCAGTTTTGTGTGTTGCTTTGTGTGCTTGTTACAGGAGCACCAGACATGATGTATGAATAATGCTTCTAAGTGATTGAAAGCACATACAATAGATAATTGTTGATAATTGTCTCATTATTTATTGGGTCTTAATGTGTCAGTGTTTAACTACATTTCCACTGTCTCATTCCAAAGTACATGTATCTCTTACTGGTGAGGTCAGCATAATTTAGGAAATCTTTGTCTTACAGTACTTTACTTATACAGGGTTGTGTTTCTTGGCAAGTTAGCTGTATCGTGTTACGTTTAGTATGTTGGAAACTCAGCTTGCCACTTGCCAACTTATAGGCTGTTCCTTAATTTGACTTCTCAGAAAAAGTCCAGAAGGATATCTCCCACTGCAGATGAAATTCTGAAACTACTCCCAAATGTACAGTAGTTACCTGACCTCAAAGGGACACAGGGCCTAAATGAGAAACCATGAAACAGCCCTGTGTTAAGTGCAAACAGTTCTGTCTAGATGAAAAGTGTGTGTTCATCTGGGTTTTATGGGCAGACCACCCAGTCATCAGTGTGGACACAAGTTCACAGAACCAGGACCACTGTAGGCTGATGATACATATACTCAGACTACCTGCAAATAAACTGACATCGGTTTGGGGGCTAGCCATACGTACAGTACCATCCAAACCAGCAAAACACTCAGACAGCCTGGGATAAACCAGAAAAAAAACTTGAAGTAAGCTTTCATGGAATTACAAGTATAAGGCCTGTAGTTGATAGGATCTTCTCCATGGTATGAAAATTAAATGAATACAAAATATACTCAAAAATAATGGGGGAATTTATTATGGACTTCTGATAGCATCTACTCCAGTACACAGAGACTATATATAGCCTATACCATTTGGGCATTTTTGTAAAGCAGGGAATTGAATTTGTGCCTTGGAAAGAAGGCATTAAATTTACAATAATTGAATCATCACTTTTTTCCATTTTTTTAAGTTGGTTCAAAATCGGACAAACCATACAAGACCGAAATCATGTCGATTTCATGACAGGTCAGACCATCCAGCTGTCAGTCAGAGGTCACCAAGACCATCCAAAACCAACTTCAGTTTTAGGTGGTTTCAGTTTGGTCCTGGTTTTGGGTGGTCCATGGACACTGTTTAATTGTCTAGATTTCCTAAAGCTAACGGCCTTGTGTTTAACCCTTTAAAACCCAGAAGCGCTTTAACACACTCCAGAATAGCCCCGCATTTTCTTTCAGTCAACTCGGGAGTCGAAGGGTTAATTAACCAACGGCAGTGGTGTGCAGACTCTGCATGAGCAGTGGTGTCACGTCACACTCCCACTTATCATCACTGTATATAGGCAGGTATTTCCGGTAACTACTTGCAGTTTCGAGCTGCAGGAGTCAAGAGGTGTCTGAGGACTGTTCTCTTGTATGGTGGTGATATATTTAACCCTTTGACACCCAGAGGTGCTTTAACATGCTCTGGAATAGCCCCCACGCCCCTGCGTTTTCTCTCAATCAAGTCAGGAGTCAGAGGGTTAAAGGCAAAGTCTGTAATGTACATGTACTGATGGATATATTGGCTACTGTATTAATAGCAAATATAGTGCTCGTAATACGGTTCTAGTCTTTCATTACAGTTGTTATCTGTGTTCAGGTTGTATAGAGCATCATTGATCATAGTTAAGTCATGCTAAATGTGTGATACCACACCCGTTATACTGATTATAACGTGCCTTTGTGAGGAAAGATCAACTTGCCACACTAAGTAAACTAATTTCATAGATAAAATAGTTCTGTTCTGTCATGGTGTTATCTAGTTATTCACTCACTATCAAAGATAACAAAGGCACTGGGACACAAGATCAAGAAACTTCATATTTTGTAAGTTACCTGGTGCCCTCTGCAAAATATCCTTCTGGACAGCAGTGAATGCTATTGGACACATACTGCAGTATTGACCTGTGGCTTCTTAAAGACCACTGTTATTTTGTTTACCTTGTATGTAAATACCATAGGTTGTTTTGTCATGGCAATTACTGCGCTATTCGTCCCTGCTCATGGGCAAGTGATGAGTACCATACTAGATAAGTACAGAGTATTCATGGCAATGGATATGAAAGACTATATATTACAGGAGTGCTGTAAACTGGGAAGGCCGGGGGGAGGGGGTAGGACGAAGACCGGGAAGGGGGTAGGGGGAAGAGGGTAGGGGGAAGAGGGTAGGGGGAAGAGGGTAGGGGGAAGAGGGTAGGGGGAAGAGGGTAGGGGGAAGAGGGTAGGGGGAAGAGGGTAGGGGAAGAGGGTAGGGGGAAGAGGGTAGGGGGAAGAGGGTAGGGGAAGAGGGTAGGGGGAAGAGGGTAGGGGGAAGAGGGTAGGGGAAGAGGGTAGGGGAAGAGGGTAGGGGAAGAGGGTAGGGGAAGAGGGTAGGGGAAGAGGGTAGGGGGAAGAGGGTAGGATGAAGACAGCTGCTCCTACCAAGACAGCTGCAGTTTCTACTGTCAAGCCTGTTCCTTTTCCTTTTAAACATGTTAGGAGGAGCATGTGCCGTACATCACGTTTAATCATTGATTATCATAGTACATGTACAAGTATACAGTAGAGCTTTACAACATACAAAGTTAGGAATACAGTAGCAAGTGAGAATGGCATCCCAGTTAAAGGCTAAAATACATTTAGTACTGTATTTTGGTATTTTGAACATTCACTATGGTACAGTAGTGAAAATGCACAGTCCTCTGCGTGCTTCATCGTTTCTGTATTCGTTCATGTAGGCCTGTCCCTGATAGGGGGTTTGGTTGACTGCTCATCGTTATGATGTTGGCTCCTGACGTATATCCAACAATGATCCAACACTGGCCCAACGTTGGGCCAACGTTGGAAGCAGAACATTGACCCAACGTTGGACCAACGTGAGAAACAGTACATTGGACCAACATTGGCCCAATGATCGGCTTAATGTTGGCATGATGTTGGATAGACGTTGGACTAAGATCTATTAACTGTAGGAGCATGCACTGACTGTTGGGGACCTGTGCATATGGTGACATAGCTATTTAAGTTCAAAGCATTAACATACAAAGTCAAATCCATGGCTTCACACAGCACACTGCACATACAGAGGAAGCATTTCAAAAGCCCCAGTTGTGGCTCACTGGTTTTTTCTTACTGCATTGCTACTCCAACAAGTTCCTGTAGGATCCTTACAAGAAAATTGCTGCGAATTTTTTGGCGGCTGCATATCCATCCTGAAAAAAAAAAAACTAAAAAAGATGAGTACTACTGAAAAGTCAGCTCCATGTAAACGCCCCGCTGGTTCGACGTTGGGCCAGTGTCGGAATTCCACCGTTGGGTGGTACATGTTGGTACAACGTTGGGCCAATGCATTTCTACCAACGGTTGGACACCTTACGTTGGCCCAATGTTGGCCCAATTACCATCAGCCAACCGCGACCACTGCCAACGATCGCCAACCATATGACAATGTTGGCCCAACGTAAGTGTGCTATCTGGGGTGTGCATACTGTATGATGGAAGTTTTTAAGCACAGGTCAAGTTGTCCATGGATGTCATTATACTGTAATCATTATTAAATGATGCCATAATGGCTTATCTGTAAAATATAGATTTGGATGACACTAAGACCTGTGTCTCAACAGCACTCCTGTACACACACCTTTCTTCCTCCCTCTTCTTTCTCCCTCCCTCTTCTTTCTCCCTCCCCCTCCCCCAAGGTCACACATTTTCCCCAGCCTTCAGGGTGTGAAGAAAATATCTCCATCTTCTGAGAGTAGTTGAGAATAGAATTTATGTGGCCTACTGAACTAGTTCACATCTCCTACAGTATGTATAACAGAGTTGTACACACCACAACTAGCCAAAGATATGACCTTTGTCAGCCCTTGAAATAAATTCAGTGTGATTGTTTCAGTTTCAAGTTTTTGTTGATACAAACAAACATGTCACTCAATTTAACAACGAAGGTAAGGATGGGGAAAAGAAACCAGGTGGAAGTTATTAATTCTACAGTAGTTTGGTCCCTATGAAGTTGTTGAAGTAAATTTGTAACAAGACAAATATTTCACACGAAGGGGAAAAATGGAAAAAGTCTAGTTATGTAATTTAAGCACTTAAGATACTGTAAATCCTCTGAAGAAAATATGAGAAAAACATTTACTTATGGGCCTAATTTCTACTTCCTAGGCAGTTAAAGTTCTCCCACCTCAGTTCCCTTAACATAATCATTTTTTGTAATTCAAAAAATAAGTTATTGGCAATTTTCAGACAAAGTCCTAAGCCTGCTGTAGTTTATTGCCCAAGGCCATATTCTGCTGAGTACACTGCTGTGTGTTATGGAAGCCACACTACTGTACATCTCACATTTCACTGATGTGCACATGTCAGTCTAGTTGAAATCACCAGTAATGATTTGAGATACCTGCTGTACTGTTGATATTGCAAAATGTACTTAGGGTGATGCAAAAGCTATTTGAAAACTGCAAGACTCTTTATGGAATTGCTTTCAGAATAGTTCCGATTTAGAAGATTCTGTAGTTCATAATGGATGAATCTCCATGTTCCACCAGTGCACACCTGTATAATTCAGTGGTGACACAGTAGAAGAAGTCCTAGTATAACTCAACACATGTTGAACAAGCAAGTTGTTGAAAAGGTCATACACATATGTACAGGGTTAAAAAGAGTAGTTTAACATTTTGGTGACAAACACCATCGATTTGTGAAGGTGCATACAATGGCATCTTCTGTAACTCCAGTAGTGCTAAAGTGATACTGGTGTATGACAGCACTATAGATTTTTCTACAGTGTATCTTTTTTTCCTTTTTGCTGTTGTTCCTTTATTTCGATAGGCCAGGGTAGTAACCCTATCCCATGTTTTCTACCCCCCCCCCTCTGAAATTTCCCAAAAAATAGGGTTCTAGATTGCCAAAGTTTGAATATTACTTGGAGTTTAAGGCTTTGTCAAAGATCAAACCATTTTGCATGACAGCCACCACATAGTGACAGATTTGGCAGTTTGGCACTCCAGGACAGTGTCCCCCCCCCCCCCTCAAAAAAACCTTCCTGTCGAAGAAAAAAAAAACCTTTGTGATTACGTTCTTTTTTTTTTCTCCAGGCTTTCATCATGGCCCATGATGATCCAAGGTACTACATAGAGCAGCTTGTTAACCACATAGATGCTTCAAAGCAGAAGGACCACAAGAAGTTAAAGAGAGATGTGCCACCTCTCAGGACTCTCTTGGAAGGGCTGAAGCAGTATTTAAATAACAGCGAGTATGTCCTCTAAATACCGTCTGTAAATTTGTAAGATTATTTTGGGTATGCTGGTTCTTTTAACTGTTTCCTGAAAGGTAGTGAACATAATCACTTGTTGTTGACCAATTTAAGACATGGGTTGCGCCCAGCCCAGACTGGGAGGGGGGGGGGATTGAATAACCCATAGCACAGAACTAATGAAGAAGTAATACTCGCTATTGGCCTATTAATGCACACTTTTCAGCTGCTGCAGTATATTCCTATGTTATTTCATCATTTTAGTAGTTACAACCCCATTTAAAGTCACTACCCCTAAAACAGCAGGTACCCAAATTCAAAAATATTGCAGTCCCTTAAAAGAAGGATCTAAGCTCAGATCAAGTTTTGATATATTAGAAGGGTAATTACTCTAAGCATTCTGGTGAAATTTGCATTGAAATTCGATGTGTGGTTCTCAAGGTATTAGCAGTTAAAGTTGTCACATTTTCAACACAAAGGGAACTTGAAGCAAGCACATACTTACAGTATGACATCATAGTCTCACATTAATGAGTAGCCTCTTGTTTTTCTTTAAACTTTACAGCCAACTTTCTCCTTTACAATCCCATGTTATTGGAATGTGATTGCATAAGAGGCATGGAAATTTTACAAACTTTACATTCCCCATGGGGAGGTCCTTTCCCTGTTAACTTCAATGTCAGCACAACAGACTGACAAAGGAAACGAAGCATTTCTCATCAGTGTGAGGAAGTGATATAACCCATTTGCCTCAACTCACTTTGGGCCACAAATTTAGTAACTTCATTTGCTGATATCTCAAGCATACTGTACATGTCCAATTTGAATGGAAGTTTCACCAAATTGCGTAGATTTAGTTCCTCTTTCACAAATGAAAATTAATTTTTGCTGAAACCCTTCCTTTAATACTACAACAGTGTCGGTTCTGACTTACAGCTAATGTAGATAAACAAGGGAGCTGCTTTACTAACACCGAAGGCACATGTTGCTCATGACACTCCAGAAATTGATCTCCAGTTGATGTCAATATACATACACCATAGCCTGTGGACTTAATAAATTTTAGGCAACGTTTCACATTAATGGAAATTTCAGCATGTGTTTCTGAGAACAAAGAAGCTTTGAATTCTCCAAAGCATGGACAGTCTTTGAGGAAAAGATGATTATCTTGGCCGGATTTGAAGTTTTGACAAAAGAAAATACATGACAGAAATTGACATTCTGTACTTCTTGTTTGATTTGTGACCTAGCAACAAGAGATGCAATGCCTTGGATAAAAATTGATAGTGGTACACTCTGCTTAACTGTACTCACAATTATTACAGTTTCATTATTGATGAGTCGATAGAGGTAAACGTGAACAAAGAAGTGTCGTCATATACACTTACTAAATTGATTTCTCTCACCAGGTCATCAATCTTAGATGAATTTTACCCATTTCCTGTTGTCGGAAAACTTTCCATCTCAATCATTGGCCAAGAAAAAGGATGTTATCTAATGTCTTTATCAAGAATAAGAAAAAATTCAGGCAAATCACCAAAAAGTTCTCCAGTTGCCTTGCACTTTCAAGCATGATGATGTCAGGGAATTAATTCAATGAAATTTAATGGAAAAAAAGCAAAATTCAAGTGCAGTGCAATCAAGTTTTAAGTAATGAAGCCGTTTCATGACATTTTATTAAACAGAATTTTTTGTCTTTGATCTAAATGTAAAGAAGGAATTGACCTGCACTTCCACTGTAAAATTTTTGTTAAAACTGCTTGCATTATATAAATAATTCATATCATGCAGCAATAATAAATTTGTCATGAATTTTCAACATGATTTGGATACAGAATGACAGTGTAACATATTTTCCTCATAGTTTTAAAGTAAGAAACAGTTTAAAAGACAAATAATCTTCTTTTTCATTAAAAACAAAAGCAAATTTTTCACTATGCTAAACACAGGTTTTGCAAAGAGTATTCATTGAATTTTAAATCTTGTTTAAGGCTTTCTGAGAAAGGTTTGCCAGTAAAGTGCATATATTATTGTCATCACCAGTAACTTTCTCTCTGCTTGATTTAAAGTATCATAATTTACTAATGCACATAACAAATTTAGGCCTTAATGCTTCACTTAAAGTTACTTTTAAAGTTCGTTCTGGAAACTGACTCATTTCCATGGTAATCAGCAGTAATGAACGTGTTAGTTATATTTGTAAAGACATATCTGGTTTGTGAGTAAAATAATTCCATTACTTGCACCAGATCTGCATTTTGTCCAAATTACTGGTTGCTCTCATCAAACAGAGAGCTTAAATTGCATGCCCTGTGTATGCTTGGAGTTTATTACACAACCTTCTTTTTGAACACTTGTCTGGCTAATAGAAGCCTTAAGTCATACTAAACCTTTGTCCAGGTTCGGCTTTGTCTGTAAAAATGAAGATAAGAGCCAGCAAGATAAATAAAGATAAGAAATAGGAGAGATAAAATCAACAAAATCATCATAACTGGAGAAGTGAATCCTGGGTTTATTTAAAACTATGATGAACGAAGCAATTAATTGTAAATTAAAAATATTTTATAAAGTTCAATTTCTAATCTGTTTTGAAAAAAAAACTTTTCTGTTGGGTGTATTTTTGTCTAGTGTTGGACCGATTATTGGTAATCACCATCGGTATCGGCTGATATTCCCCATTTGATTTTCGTCCAGTATTGGTATTGGTAAAATTTACCTGAAATGCCAATATCACCTAAGCGATATTTATCGTCCTACATGTCATGAAAATGGGACACTGTTGACACTATTTGAGTAATTTTTAATTCAAAGTCCAATATTTTACTTCATCAAGTTGAAACAACACTTAATCTTGGTGCCCAGTGGCCTATGGTTGGTATGCAGAATGCTCATTTCCCAAATATTGGTATCGTATTGGTATTTGCCGATACTGAGAACTAAAATATTGGTATTGGTTACATCAGCTACTTGCAGTATTGGTACAACACTATTTGTGTCATTGAGAGTAGTCTACACAATGTTTCACATGTACAACAACTCACTGCAAATGTGGCATGTGGTAACAAATATTTCGTAGCATACAGAAATACCCAGTGTATGCATGGAAGCACTCCCTCTCCGCGGTATATACAGGGAAAGGTTGACTTTTAAGGAGCCTTCCCCCTCAAATGCTTGTATGTTTTTTGTCAATAAAAGTATTTTTTTTTAATTCACTTTAGATTCCTTGAAAGTTTCATCTCTAGTGAAAATCGTGGTGTAGATATCTTGGGTAAATTTTTGGCTGATACTCGCACACAACTCGCAAAATCTGCAACTGATAGTCCGTCAAGCTCTGATAAAAAACAACAGAAACCTACAGCAGTTCCAAGAACTTTGGTAAGTCAAAAAGTATGACGTAAATTTCTTTTGGAAAGTATTTTAGTGTTATTGCATGGCACAGCTGTAGAGATGATCTCTCTCACTGCCTCACCAATTATTTATATTTTGTTTGTGTGTTTGTTAGTCTGTGGCATTGTAAAATTACCATGCTTGTTGCTGACTTTAGGGAAAGTGCAGATTGAATATTTTGGTTATTTCTTGACAGAGGACGGTTGCCCAAGCATGCATCTGGGTGAGATCCTCACATTTGCTTCAAACAAAAAAAGTGTTTTAAAAATGGGAAGTTTAGAGGCATTGCCAATATTCAGCTTTTTGTGTGAGAAATCTTCAAAAGATCTTCTGTAGCTTTGATATACCATTTTCATGGGGCACAGACCAAATCAAGAAAGCTGAAGAGTGCCCATCTTATGATGGGGGGGGGGGGGGGAGGTGGATGATAGAGTCAGTGCATAGTCACTGAATGACAACAGGTCAAACATGGTCATCACTATGGGAACTTTTGTTTTTGCAATGTATTCATGTATTCAGGACTTGAGTATTGTAGCAGCTGCAGTGATTAAAATTGTGAACATTTTGTATTAGGGACAATCAAGCAAAGTATAGAAGTCAAAACTTCGTATTCATGGACAAACACACAAATTCTTTAAAATAGTTAAGAATTTCCCAAAAGTTGTATGGCATTCTTCCCTTAAATTCAACTTAAGGTTACTGCATATATGCCTAATGAATTACTCTCCTAAATAAAGTACTCACCTTCTTACTACAGTACCTATTACATGTTTGAATAATTTTAAAAATACCACATTTTATGACCGTACTATCATATTTCATGGCACTGAAACGTTTCACCAATTTTGTCCATCCCACCAGTTTATACGTAACATCATAATATTGTCAAAGTTGCATTACAATGACAATAATATTATGATATGGCTGCTGATTCCATATAATGTACATATCATAAAGTATTTGAGTGCACAGTGCACCATTGCATGCCTAAACTTTAATGGCTTGTAATTTCAATGCATTTAGACCTTGCCGTGACAATAGTATCTAAGATAGTGTTGACTCAGTGAGTCATAAATTCCATACAAATGGTATTTACTGTAGTGTGATCACCTTCTCAGGTGCAGGGGGTGTGGTATATATTTAAAGTGGAATGCCTGGAAGTGATAATATACTTTGGGCCGGAAGTTTAAATATGAGTAGCCGTTTGCACTGTTTACTTAAAGCATTTTCTTAATATTTCACGTCAAACAAAATTCTACACTAAAATTGTAATGAAGGTCTGTGAGGTGTACTGATCTGCCTGAGTGTTACGATAACATTATTAAAATTGTATAAAGCTAAGGGTTTCTTTCTTTTATGAGAGTACAAAAAACACCCTTTTTGAGGACCTTCAGCTAGCCCCTTTCCATAAAGTGAAAAGAAGGATTAAAGACAACTGCACACCAGGAGCCACTTTCAATCCAAAGGTTTTTCCTGGTTCTTTCTGTTTTGCTGGAACCAGAAGCCACTTGAAGGGAACTACAGAATATCAGGAGCTACTCTGGATGAAAAATTGGCTTCTGATAATATTCTTGTGGGTATTTTATGGGAGCTGTTTGACATTTGACAGGAGTCAAATAGTGTAGCTACTGGGTTCAAGGTAATGTCCACTCCCACCCCAGAGCATACCTTCAGATGTGAAAACCATTAGTCATATGTGTTATCTCATTATACTATGAAACCAGTATTCACTTCTTTGGTTTCCTCTTCCTGGAATTATATTAATATCTGTACTGTCTTTGTGAAAATAATGTGGAAATGGATGGCCCCTTTCTGTTCAGAAGGTTGATCTTGAGCTCCCTATTTGTGCTAAAAAGTAAGAGATGATAGTGGAATGTTGGGAGTTAAAACTTTTCTTCTTTGACCACTATCATATGAGAAGGCAGGACTACTTCTGAAGAAAGCTTGACTTACTTCAAATCTTTGAAAAGATACTCTTTGAAACCTTGTCCAGAGTCATATGAAAAGTTGTATCCTACTTCAGTAGCAGTTAAATGATTTGTATATATATGCTTATATGATTTGTGTATATACTTCATGCTTGTTGTTTTTGTTTTTTTCCACCCAAAACAGAAAGATGAAGTCGACACAATAAACTGCTTGAGGAAAATCACGGAATCAGAGGTAAGTAATATATATTTATGAAGAGGTTTTTCATTTTACATTGATGCATTTCCAGTTGCCATGCTGACCAGCACAGCTCTTACAGCAATGTTCTAAGTATTTAAATTGTAATACAGTGCATGCTTCAATTTCACAGTATCTATCAATTTAGGGAGTGCAGTAATGCAATGTTGTTGGTGAAATCCTCTATTGGTCTGATTGAGCCATGAGTATCAAAGTGTTTTAAAAAGACAATTAGCTTTTAGATATAAGGAGAGGTTTTTGCAATTTCATGAGAAATTTTTTGCATGCAGCTTGTATTTGTAATTGCTTACTGGTGCGTACAGTTGGCGGTAACAGAAGAATGAGTGCCAGATTTTACATGAAGGGCTTGAGAAAACATTAAAACTTGCTTTAAACTTTCTAGAGACCTAAAAGACATGAAAGTGGCATAAAAATTTCATAAAGGGAAATTGTACTTCAAAGTTCATGGTTACTGTGAGTATAGTCACTTGGTCTAATATCCACCATGCCAAAACCATGAATAATTCAGCCACCCAAGGTAATATGAGATTGCTTGATGCAAAAAAGTGTTGTAGCCAGAGGGGAAAAAAGGGATCCCCTCCTGTTGTACTGTAGCCTTTTTCTCTGGTTGTGAAATTAAGATTACAATGGTTCAAAATTACAGTTTGTATTACTCATCATTTAAGAGTAAATAATTATCATTTAAAAGTAAAATGTAACCCTACCTGGAACTTTGTAAGGGGCAAACTTTTCCTGAAGTGGATATAATTATGAACAAAAAACTGTGAAAAGGGGTCACATGACCTGTGAATTGTGAAGTTTAATCACTGTTGATACACTCTCAGCATAATAGTATATTATATGTTGAAAGCCAGGGAGAATCTGCCATTTAAGATCATGCAGAGGTACTTGAGTAAGTTTACACTTTTTGTTTGAAAAACAAGTCATTAATTCTGTTGCATTTTGAAGTCATGACCACAATAGCAATGTGTGTTGCAGAGACAAGGAGTTGTGTGTCACTTGATAGTATGATATGTTACATGATACAAATATGTCAGGTGGTATGAAAAAATGTTTGTTTTGAAGTAATGATTTGTCTCATGATTTTGCAGAACAGTCTCTCTGTTTGTCTGTATGTTTGTATCTCTGGCTGTCTGCCTCTCTTACATTCTGTCTGTCTGTCTGTCTGTCTGTCTGTCTGTCTGTCTGTCTGTCTGTCTTTGGGGAATGTGCCACTCCTAGTTGAGAATGTAGAATTATTTATTTGCCCTACTGTCTCAGCCATGTGAACTCTTCCCTTCATTGCATTAGTTATATTGAACCAAACATGCGCTTCCTCTGCAGAGCTGCAACCATACAGTATAACCATTGTGCAAGCAGATAATAGTTTCAACATCTTTACAGAGAATTTGAACCAAGTAAAAAGCCAGTGTAAGGTGACATCCAGGAATGGCTTTGTTATATTTCAGGCAAAGGTCTCACATAGTCATAACTTTGGTGACAATAATATGCAGTGCACTCTACAATTATAATATAACATTGAAAGTTAAAATGCTAAAAGAAAGGGGGAGCATTCAGTTTAGGTCCCAGCAGAAAGTTGAACAGTAAAACTTGTGAGATGGGAAACACCTGACAGAAAAATACAAGGCAAGGGAATTTAAGCAAAGGAATGATAAAGACTGAAACAATGAAAACATTTCAAACACAACAAATCCATCACTTAATGGTACAGGCAGTTTATACTCAGGTTGTCAAAGCTTAGTTTGAAAGTCATGTTCCTTACCTTTCATATTAAAATCTTTCTACTGTTGTTGCAAAAACCAGCTCCTTCACTGACAAAAAATAGACCAAACCATATTTAGATACCAGGGTTCATATTTTATTTCTTGTCTGGGGAGAAAACTTTTCCCTCTCCTTCCTGCCTCCCTGAAGAGTTTACAAAGAATATTTTGGGGTTCACAGGACCTATTTTTACTGTTTTTGTTGGCATTTATTTGAAAGAAGGGGAAGGTGATTTGGGTAACAGGTGGTATGTTTGTCACCCTCCTCAACATCTCTCTTAAAGCAAATTTTAGCTGCTGCAAGGGTGAATTCCCCCCTTCCCATTTCTCCTGCCTTTCACTGTGGTGTATCTTGAATTCTGTCAGATACAAGAAGGCAAGCCTGAGTCAGATAAATGACTGAAATGTTTCAAAGCAATCATCAAACAACAATTTTCTCCATGGGAGCTCAAAATACATCTATCAATTTAATGAACTCTGTCTCAGTCATACAGCCTAGGAGTAATAGCATACAGTACATGTGCACTTTAATACATGTGACCTCTTTAGGCAAGTCTATTGTTCATCGTGTAAGACTAAACTATAAAACTGCTTTTTCCCCTTTGGCTGTTCACACCATTGTTTGTCTGTCTCGGTTGTGTCATTTAAACTATACTCAATCAATGAAAAGTACGTGGGTTGAAAAAAAGAAATAGTTGTGACGGGAGGCTAAATATTTGACAGGGTGTGCAGCAAAGCACAGTACCTCACAGCTCATATCATAAAGCATTCTCCACTCCTGTTTTGTAGTTTCTGCAAAGCAGTAAAAATTTCTACTCACTAAACCAACATTGGTATTAAAAATGTATATGGGAGTCTATGGGACATTTTATGCAGTACACTACTAAATTGAATGAAGGTCTCAAAAACTAAAATTGACTTTTGGTATCAACTGTTTTCACTGAGTATTAACTTAAGGGCTTAATATATGTGGACCCCATCCTGAATGTCATCATTTAAACTTACCCTGGTCCATTATTCTAACCTAACTGCCTTAAAGTGACTATAAGTGTCAAATTAGGCACATTGCAGATTACCAAATACTCATTAATTAAACATAGGGTGAACATGAAAGGGAACCTTGTTTGTTGCCTGGTCGAAGCAAGGCTCGATTTAAGCAATTGTTCAGAAACTTTACTCTGACTACCAAAAGCCTCAATTACTAAACATACCATGAGGTACAGGATGGCTAGTAAACTTACTTTGCTGGCTGGGTGAAGCGGGCCTCAATTTTAGCAGCTGTGCAACTTGTGTGGTTGCGGTGACGACAGTATCAAATTTGTGACAGACAACCAAAACAAAAGACTGGTTGTCTGAAATTTCACAAAAAAATGACACCAGGGCAACTTTTCAATTTCATTTGGACCACTAAATTTTCTTTTGGGCAACCCAAAAGGGCAGACAGGTTGTCTGATGGACAACCATAAAATTTTTCAAAAATCAAGGCCTTTAAAGGAAACTTGAACTATTTTGCAGCATATGAGGAAAATGGAAAGCTTTTCTGTGCTTAAATATATAGTCAAAATCTGTCAAGTTTCCTTCTATTAAGTAGATTTGAAAAAGCTTGCCAATTGCAGTGGCATATGTAACATTTCCATTGATTGCATATGACCTGGATGCTATGTGTAGGCCATTTCTGTACAAGGGAATGTGCTTCTCTGTATTGTATGACCACAACCATGAAAAGCAGGATTTAATCTATTTTGTCATTTTCGTAACTTTGGTAAGTTAAAAGGAATGTACATGAAATGTGGGTCGATCTCTTTACGTCACATGCACTACTCATTTCAAAATAAACTTAAAAAAGGTAAACTGGAAAGTAATGGTAGGCTGCAGATGAATTCACTCAAATCTAATACAATAGGAAGACCTACATAAATCATAGTATGTCATCCGCTATTGTTCTATGCAGTAAACTGAATATTGTTATCACAAAAATACTGTTTGTGTCTGCTCCAAAGGAAACACAGTACTGTAAGCACTCAGTAATTTCTTTGTTAATAAGCTACCGATACTTACGTTACACAGTGTCCAAATATGGGTGTGAGTAGCGTCATTGCCACAGAAAGTACAAAGTCCAAAATGTCTTTCACTGTTTGCAAAATTAATGAATGCAAAGTAGCAATTTATCTTTATAGTTCATGTATGAACAATATGCTGGGTATTATGACTTATGTTAACATCTTTTTATAACTTAATGGCTTCATGTGTTGCAAATGGGGGATCCATGTCTTGTGGTTACTAGCAGGACAGTCATGTAATGAAGGTCATAGAAGTAGGTCATTAATGTTATTGCCAGTGTTACCCAGAGAACTGTGCAAAAAAAGATATATAACCCACAGTATAGTTTGTTGTGGTGTGTTTCTAACATTTATATCAAGTTCTGGGTGTTTCCATCTTTAGTAAGAGTAAACTGATAAGAACTGTATGGTGAAATACAGTGTGTTCAAAAACCGTAGTCCTGATTAAAAGTTGTTACAATTGGACTGATATTTGTCCACTAAGAAGAAATGTGTACCCCCATGTCTACTTGAAAACATTCAAGCATAGATCAGAGAAGGCTTGCTTAAATGCAACAATACGAGGAAGAGACCACAACTCAAGATGAATAAAACTAGTTCTTGGTGAAATGTCTTCACCATCATTTATTGTTGTATAACCTTCATATGGTGGGAGTTGTCATAGTCCTTATGTACACTGAGACTTACGATGCTACCCAAGTTTTGCATAATTTGAGGAACAGGCTTTGCTAAAATGGTCATGTTTTCTCTTTCCTGTCCCTGCTATATACAGCGAATGCCTTGGACTGGACAGTTATGGCCCAAAACATGACATACAATACAGCTTAAAAAACAAACTTGGTAAAGAGACGATAGATTTGACAATTCACCAACTACTTCCATAAAAATGAATTTAGTTATCTTCATATTGCAATTGCACACAGAACTACAACAGAAAGGTTTTCTTGCAACCTGCATTTTAATATAACTATTAACTAGGGTTCAAGTAAGTATTGAAGAATTAAGTATACATAAAGTAGAAGGCACTGTTCATAATGCTCATGTGGTGATAAAAATGGCCAGTGATGGGGTTCATAACATATAATACTGTACTTCAGTAGATCATTAGGGTAGACTTAAAGTGATGCCCTGAGATTGCAAAAAGTAAAAAACATTAAAAAATCGAGTTTAAAATTTCAGTGATTCCTTTGAGTGACCCATATGAACAGTAAGGGAGAAAAAATAAGGCCTGTTGTGCGAATTCCGGCAACAGCCTTAAAATTTTCGTAAAAATAACGACTAAACTCAAGGAAATCAGAAATGTGCTGCGGACAAACACTATTCAGTCTCCTAACGAACATCAGTTGAGCGGACCAATGAGAACGAAGTACTAATGCATATTCACTAGGCATAAACAGATGATCGATTTAGCACAACAACACAAGTGAACAAGACGCATGGTGTGTGTGTGGATCTTGAAGAGGTAACGTTGATATTGCAATGTACAGAGTGCATGGTAATACCACTACCCCGTTTTACTGTAGTGGCCTAACTTAGGCTATAGTATACTGGCTCAGTGGTACTGTACCTTTGTGTAAATTAAGCCTAATTTAGGCTACCGTTAGATGCTCTGCCTTTATGTGCACTTACCATCATCTTTGACGTTCTTACTCATGGCGATAGTATTGGTGTAACTTTCGTTGTAAACCTGTAACGTCCAAATTCAAATCGGTACTGTAAAGCGTACCAAAGAGTGAAAGACTGTGGCCTGTACTACGTAGTATTGAGGAAGCTACATTGAGTGTATACAAGTAACTGTTATGAAGCAATTACGCAAGAACATGCATTCTCTGGTTGTGAGACTGTTATAGCAGGGAGTTGTTTGTTACTCCCTGGTTATAGTAGAGATCAGTGGTCGTGAGCGAACAGCTGTAGGCTACCGTAGAGCAGGGAGTTGGTATTTGGAAATAACAACTCCCTGCGTGAGCTAGTCAGGCTGGAGTGGTATGGTACGTCTCTTTTAACTTGGTGACACCTCAATAACATTGCATATTCAACATCAGGTTCGTTGTAGGCGTGGTTTAATGCCGTATAATAAGGACCGTTTTTTGAAAAAGGCCTTCAAAAATTTACCGATTTTATGCTGTTCAGGTTACTTCCCGAGATTATCACTATCATTTTGAGCTTTCAAATTGTATTCTTCAACTCTGTAAAGCACTCGTGGCATTTTTAAGAATAAAGAAAGACATAAGAAGAAGCAAAATCTTATGTTTTTCCTTTTTGCAAACTCACGGCATCACTTTAAGGGAAACATTTTTTTGCAGAGTCAATACAGCATGCAAAATGTCATTGATTACAGTAGTTAGTGCCTTCAAGGGTGATAACCTTTTTGGAAACCAAAAAGATTTTCTAGGACCGTACACTATAGTTAATTAGTTGGAGAACTAGGGCTTTGGACCTAGGCTGATGAGCCAGGTGGGGTGGTGGTGTGGGGAGGGGGGAGACATCCTGCTTGGAGTTCAGTTTTCAGTTTATTTCTTGCTTGGTAAAATCTCACCCTTTACAGGTAACAGTAAACACAAATTTAATAAAGTAATAGGATGAGATGCAAAAGGATGGGGTTGGGTTTCTCGTTGGGGAAGTCCTTTCTCTTCTTTTGACCATTTTTTTCTGTTTTTGATCACTTGTTTCTTTTGCTACTGTTGAAGCAGTTTGTTTCCTTGTTTTGTTTTTCTCTTTCTTTATAGGGAGTACACATTCTCAAGCCGTCTGGGGTTTTTGTGTACTTCCTTTCGCTTATGTATGTACATAAATTCCTATGTAGAAGTCATATTCTTTATTTGTTTGTATATACGTAAAGCAAAAAAAACAATAAACAAAACGAAACGAAAAGAGAAGGTAGGAACCAGAGAGAAGTTTTTTCTTTAAAAATCTCCAGGTTTCCAGGGCTGCCACAAAACTGGAGTCATTTGGTTGTCATCAGTCTGTTTTGACGACCAATTTATGTCATTCTGTGACAATGTTTGTAACCTCTTGTACCAGCTATTTCTTGGAAGTCTCTTCCCCATAACAACGCTCAACAATCCAATAAGAATAAAGGCAGAGCACCTTTTTCTGTGATATGGCAAAAGAGAAAACAACAGAAAAGATACAAGGAAGAATATGAAAAACCCAGAAATGGCAGAAAATTACATTTCCACACAAAAACAAGAAAAGGTTAAAAATCCATAAAGCATCATGAACACAATTTTGAAGGTAGTACTTCAAAAGTATGGCCAAACATTCATGGGCATCAATAGGTGGGGGATGGGGGACATGCCCCCCCAACTTTTGAAAGTGCAGGGCATTGTCCCCCTACATTTTTCCAGAACCCTAATGAAAAGTAATAGGCATATGTTTGATCCATAGCTTGCAATATAACTGATTCAAAGTAAAAAGCGAAAGTGGTTGGCACAGCCTTTTTATGGACTGAAACCTCAGGAAAATGCCTCAGATTAGTGAGACTGCACCACAGGTCATCTGGCATCCCAATTTTTCAGGGACCTTGTGTGAGTCCGGGATCCCTCACTTCTAGGGTTTCACTATTTGCACTTGAAATAGCTCTGGTGAAGGTCATGCCCCCCCCCCCCCCTTGAGACTTTTGCAATCACTGCTTTGTTTCAATTAAATGATGAATAATACTTGAAGAGAGAACTTGAAGAGGGAATCTAAGGAGAGAAATATATGGCACTTGAATTTGTAGACTCACAGAGACATGCAATAAGAAAAAGGAAAAGAACACAGAGTTCAACCATTGAGAATGTCAGAAAACCTTTCACCCTATGTAAATGTATTCCATTAATATTTCAACAGTACAATCCTCCATCTGATTTTGATATGCCTTAATTGTGGAAGTATTTTACATAATATCCTAATATCCTAGGTGTTTAATCAAACAGAATTGTAATAATTAGTATGATGTTGATCATTGCAATACATTTTCCTTAACCTTTAAAAAGCCTCTCTCACTCTCTTCCCACCCCTGTCCTCCCAAAAACATTTACTGTTAAATAATGAGGTGTGAGTCTACTATTAAAACTACTGTATATGCAAGATTGTTAATCTTGTGTTGACTACAGTGTTTTGAAGAAATTGTGATCTCGGTAGATTTGTGAGAAAGATTGTCAATGACCCTGGCGTAATATGCAACCTTGAACAAGAATCATTGGTTTGTTACAGTATATGCTGTTAGTATCAATGTTAGACACTGAGACACTGTATTAATTTTGTACTTATGATGAACACACTTTGGAACTTTTGTTTTTGCACAGAGCACAAACCTTGAAAATGTCAATATCTGTTCTCAGTTTAGTTGGAGAGTGGTGATCAGTGACCTTGTTGGAAGGTCTTCTCCTTGGGGTTATACTTGTTTAAGTCTTCATATTCTATATATGTATGACAAGTCAAGTGTGCTTAAAAATAAACTCCTAATACTGCACCTTCAGGAAGGTTTTATTGCCTTGAATAACATTTCAGGAAATATTTCAAGGGCTCATGAAATGGATGCAAGAAATCTTGATTCAAACGCAATGATTGATGCCGCTCAGCACTCACAGATCTAAATTGACTCACATCATTCGTAAGTGTTGTTTTGCACACTCCATCCAAAGTAAAGCCCTAGCTGACTAGCCAAAGATGTTTAATACCTGTGAAGATTACTTCTTCTTTTAGAGGATTACGATTCTTACAAAAGATGAGTTTTAATGTGAAATACATGACAGTAGTTACGACGGAAGCCAACATAAATGGGGAACCTAGGCATCGTAAACATGTTTATGTTGGGAGTTTTATAGTGTGTTTTCGCCTCCTGGTTCTATATTGCTGTTTATTGCACTTATTTGTAGGTTGGTTGCAAGGAACAAAAGAATGTAATTACAAATTTACCTTTGAATCCTGTTCTTATTTGAAGTAATTAACTTTGGTGTACCTGCTGAAATGTGAACAGAATTTGCTGTTCCAAAGAAAGGAGAAACTAATAACAGTTTCCTGTTGCTAAGCAACAACTTTAATTAAAGACAAGTAAAAGACTGATTTGCTGACATTCAAGATATTAAGGCAGAAGTGTTCTGGTAAAATAAATATTTCAGATATTGCAGCATTTGGGTCCCGTACCAACCCCCCACAACCCAAGCAGACATACTTCCTTTGTAATATGTGATTTGAACTCTAACTGTTTTACATGTCATGCAATTACAGTACGTATTTTATGGTATTAATAGCGTACTGTTATGACAAGTTTTGGCAATTTCACACCACATGTGACAACTTTTCTATTCTCTTTGCAGAATGGAGTTAAACTGGTTATTATCATTATTATTATCAGCAAATCCTTGTCTTCCAGATTATATGCATTTGTTGTAAGTCATTCAAGTTTTTCAATTTTTCATTATTTATTACTTTTTATTGTTACTAATTATTGTTTTACATTTTCCTCTGAGACATTTGTACAGCTTGAATAAAAATCCCTATTTTAACATTTTTTATTTTCACATGTGAGAAGTAGCTTGCACAGATCGTTAAATGTTGCAGGTAGATGTTGTGAAATCATATTTGAATTAGTTGCCTCCATTGTTTTGGGGTACCAAAGGCTCTCTTGTAAAGAAAATTGTTATTGTATTCTTAGGGTTGGATACATACATAAGCTGCAATTTTGCAGCAATGCCAGTATTTTGTTGATGGAACTAATATGTTGACCAGTTACAGTAGGTAAGGACTTCAGTCCAGTGGTTGTTTTCACTCTAGTGGTTGCAATATTTTCTATGATTGGACTAATTAATTTATTGACCAGCTGTAGTTAGGTAAGGACTTCAGTCCAGTGGTTGTTGTCACTCTAGCGGATGCAAGGTGACATAAGGTCACAGGGCTGGAATTAACCAATGGCCACGGTGGCCATGGCTGTTGTGTTTTTCATGATGGCCGTGGTGCCCCGAAAAATCGCCTACATTCACGGCCACCATGGCCATCGTGCCCAAATTTCTTGGCTGTCATGCCCGCCTAAGTTGGATGTACTATATTCTGGGACCATAAAATATTAGAGAGTAAATTTTCCTTCCACATTTTTCCATGGAGAAGAGCTCAAAATGAGCTCTTCACGAGGTCATTAATTGTATGTTTGGTATAGGTCTGTAATGTATGCAAATACTGATACTGTGCGCCATGACCGTGATCTGTACAGAAGTTCAAGTGAAACACGAAAGTACAGTTAAGTGCATGTGTAGGTTCATAATTGTATGCAAACACCCATACATTAGGCTACGCACCTCATCTATAGAGAAGTTGACGTACATCTCAAGAACATGTCCGTGGGACATGATATTAATGGAAGTTCAGTATTTTTTCGATCGCTGCTTGTGCCGCTTAATTTCCTGTTGTTACCTCGTATCCAGCAGTAGCAATGGTGGGGACCTTTTATATATAAAGTTAGTTAGATGGAGTTTTACGGCCCAGTTTCCAACCTATTGGTCTTTTTTCCAGTTGTGGCTCACTGGCTTGTTTTCCCTACTCCATTGCTTATGCTGAGCACCAAGCACAATGGCAGTAGGTTCCATTTTTAGAGTCTTTGGTATGACTCGACCTGGGAATCGAACCCGGGCCTTCCGCGTGAGAGGCGGATGCTCTGCCGCTAGACCAAACACGCGGTCTATAAAACATGCATGCTAATTTGTGTGGTGGTGAAAGTGTACCTTGTACAATTATGATTTATGCAACTTGACAGGGACTGAAAAGTGGCCCCCATTACATGAGCTGTGCACGAAAGTTTGACATACTAGACTTCATACTCAACTTGTATGTAAGGTGCGTACGTATGTATGTACAGTAGTCACCTTAAGGAAGGGTACGTACAGTACCATACTAGCTCCATTGATTTGCGCACAGTATCAAACAGATATTTACGTAGAGATACAGTATGGTGTGCATGCTTTAAGTACTTGTACCACTGTATATGATACTATAACACTTAAAAACAAACAGGTGTGAGCCTTCACCCTTTGTATAAGTATAGGTAATACACGGTAGGATGGTGTGAAATAGCACTTAGCTGATTTGAAACACTGAAGGCTTCGAAGTATTTCCATTTATAGTTCGTTTCGTGAGAGCTTAGTTTTGATGATGGCTAAACTGGGAAGAAATAAAACAGGCTGGGTGGTGTGGCAGCAGTATGTTTACTCTTCGTATGTTCTAGCCAGTATATTTTCCTGCATGAATGCTGCACAAGACATAAAAAATGTCATACAAAGTCATTAATTCCATGATTTTTGCACACATAAAAAATAGCAGAAGGGAAGACTTGACTCACAATAAGAACAGAAAGATGTGAGAGTAGATGGCATTAACTTAATTGTCACTGCCATTTTCCTGACTGTTGGCTTTGGCCCGACTATGCACTATTGAAAATGGAACATTGGTACATGGATGTCAGTTAATGGTTCCTTGGGCCATTATTGGCAACATTCATGGAGTGGCCCCGCCATACGTTACCCTGGACTTGGCCCGACCTGTGTCCACTGTGGCGGTATGGTAGAAGGGAATAGAGCACCAACACTACCCTTAAGGGTGCCATGATATTGCTAATGGGGTTTGTGGCAATTGTGATGAAGTCATTTTCATTTTTCACTGATTTATAAACATCAAAACATGACGTCAGTTAATGACGAAGCTGTATGTTTTCATAGGTAATTTTTTATAAATATTGTTGTAATCCTTCATTGGTTAATAATATTTTCTATGGTAGTTTTAAGCTTAGATGAGTTACAAATAAAACACAAAGCCATTTTTGCAAACTTTATTCTCTTTCAAGTTAAAACGAACGTCACAAGTGTACTCATTAACGAAGTAAGAATGCAGTTAAAATTTGCTTTTCCGAGGTGAAATTTGTGACTGAAATGGTGGAAAATGATTATCAAACGAATGTTTTGTGTTTATGTTTTTAAAACAACACAAGGCAGGTTATCTAATGGATGTACTAGGCCTACTTATATTTCAGTATGTCATTTCATTCAATTGCAGTATTTTTAAACAGTATTTTTTGAGGTACCGTCGGGTACAGTTCTCGGCAATATATACTTTAGTACCTTATAATTGGTGATATCGTACCGTTATCGGTACAGGTACATGCCAGTGCTTTATACAAAAATACTGTGAAACCTTAGTACTGTTATCAATTGATTTTCATCTCTTGCCTCGGTGCCCTGCCATACAAAAACTTTTGGCCTTGGTGAACTACCTGATGGCCTTGGTGCCCTCCAAAATTCATGAATGACCAAGGCCAAATTGCTGTGCCCTCCTTCACCCTTAATTCCAGCTCTGAGGTCACACTTGTGGACCCCAAGAAGTGTTGTGTGATCCAGAAGCTGCACTGCAAAACTTGATTTTCTCAGTTTGGGATTAAGGGGATTTGCCAGTGACAAAAATCAATAACTTTACAAATGCAGAAAAATTTTCTCTTCTAGGAGGTGAAAACTGCATCTCAATAACTTGTAGCGTTTTGAAGATACTAATTTTCAAACAAATGCAATTTTTTCTCAAGATAAAGTGCATTATGGGAAATCTGTGATGTCACCCCGGCACATTAATTTGACAAAGCATCGAATTTCTTTATGATATTATCACTGCTGTAGGGACCATTTAGCAACTTTGTTTGTTATGCCGTACATATGGTGTAGATTTATGCTAAACCTACATGGAAAGATATTCAAACATTCCAACAGTATCAAATTTCAAGGACAACAGGACATTCAATTATAAAGGAAAACAAAAGAAATCTGAGGCAATGTGCCCACTTTACATAACATTCTGTGACCTTGATGAGAACTGGAGGTATTTTTTGACAAAGATAAGTAGGCCTAGTCTTTAATATTAGATATCTCGAGTTAGGAAAGGAGTATCGCTACGGGGTTTTGAGGGTGTGAACTGAAATATATTTCTCTTTCACATGGGACCCTTGTGAAAAGCCACTGGAAAATGCTTTTAAGGCATCATAAGGCGCGGGTCACACTACAGCAATTTTGGACCGGATTAAGGTCCGATTTTTTTTGAGTTTTAGCTAGAATCTTCTCGATCTCTGGTCGGAAAGAACCAAAAAATTGCCAACCTGTGTAAACATTTGATTTGTATCAGAGGACTACGTAAATGAAATGTAACCTAATTATTTCTGGCGTCACATAGATAGACAGCTTTTATCGGACTACGCGTGTCAGATGAAAGCTGTCTATCGATGTGAATTCACAAAATAATTAGTGTACATTTCTTTTTCATATAGTAGTCATGTGATACAAATCATATATTTGCACAAAGTGGCAAATTTTTGGTTCTTTCCGACCAGAGATGGAGAAGATTATAACTAAAACTCAAAAAACTCAGACCTTAATCCGATCCGAAATCACTGAAGTGTGACCCGCGCTTAAGTACTGTAGTTATGCAAAGGCAAATATTCTGTATTTTCTGAGTACCTAGAAGCCTTTCTGCTGTGTTAAAAATTAGAGGAGAGCTACATTTAACAATTCAACAAGTAACTTTTTGTGTTTTAATTTCTTTATATAGTTTGAATTCATTCGGTATTCTTGAGGACTTGGAGTAAGTCTGAATTTAACTTGTTGTTCCATTTACCCAATAAGGTACTTATAAGAGCATGTGATAGCACAAATGGCAACCAGAGAATTCTGGAGGTGTTGACTTACTTAAAGCAACAAATTCATGAGAGGGTCCGCTTCCATGCCATCACCCAGATGATTCTGAAGGAGAGTCATAGAGTTGAGCTCACGGTAAATATGAATATTTATTTAGGTGTCTAAATTTCATTAAGCCCAAACTGGTTGCTATGTGACTGTGTTTAATAGTTTGTTGTTTTGTGTTTGCTCTCTTCTTTTTTCTTTTTCTTCTTTTTCTTTAAAACTGTGCTGCTTTTATTTTTAATATTCTTTATCAACAATTGTAAGAACATTTAGCCTGGAAGAGCAGTTATTTTTTAGTGCTATATGACCTTTGCTGTTTAGGAAGGGACTCTGGCTGGTTTATGTAGCCATCTTATTAATTTTGGCAGGGCTTATTTTTTGTTTGAGGGGTTAGGGAATTCAGCTTACCCTGTACATCAGTTTTTGGAAGCACATTCTTTATGCAGATTTAGCTACAGGCCTGGACATGCCTGGAAAGTTAAAAACTTACTGTAGTTCAAGTTGCTAACCAACTGAACATTTGTCATCAGAGATGGATTCATTTTACTGATGAGATCATAATATAATCATATTGTATGAGAATAGGCTGCTCTTAGAAGAGAAATGCCACATCCTTTAGTGTAGTAGGATTTAAATACCAAATCTCTGAAATAAAAATTTGTATTGAATTTTCACTGTCTTTATCCCTAAAACAATCACACTTTAGTTGTTCTTTACATGAGTGACAACCTACATCAGTGTTACTTGACTTTTTGGCAAGGGTATCTTTTTCCTTTTCCATGAAAATCACCCACAATTAGGCTCACACATAGCCCAAACATTTTGTATAGTGGATCATTTTTGGCACACCATCTTGCTGTAGTTCTGTAGCTACAGTAACACTGACCTAAATGTGTGTGATGTGAAGTCATTACAACATATAGATAGGTGCTCCCATCATGAATGAAATTTGTCATGCAGTTTGATATGACACGGTATCTTATACTCACAGGATTTTTTTGTATGATTGTAAAATTCCTAGTCTGGAAAGTTACCATTTTGTCTGGAAAACTGACATTTCACCAATACTGTAGTTGGGATCATATCACTACTTTTCCTGATTGTCTTCTTTGGGTCTTGAATATAACCATATTGGTCTTGGAAAATGCCTGAAAAATCGCAAATTTCAATATCTCAAAAGTAGTGAAATGCTGTGATATATTAATGTAATGGTTCCTGCACAGTTATTACATGTTACTATTACATCTAATTTTGTAGCAAAATACCCTCATATCCACCGTGTTTTCATAGTATTTGCTTGTCATGAGAATTTGGAATGCACTGATGAAATATATCTCCCCTTTATGTGCATTGCATGGAAATGTATCTGGATGTTGAAACTACTGCATACACACATTAACCTCAGTCAGATATCAGATGGGAACTACTTGAAATTTTGAAAAAGATTGGTGGAAAATATCAGATGGTGAAAGATTGGTGGAACCATGAATTCTTAAAAAAAAAGAAAGATGATGATGATGATAATGCACTTGCATAATTTCCCTTCAGAATCAGAAAGTGTATTCAAAAGTCACTTTCAAATGAGGAGGGGTTATTTCTACCCCTCCACCAACACTCTACTGGATTAAGCTACTTGACATAAATTTATTCCCACATTTATCAAACCTTTAGGTAATTACTCTGAAACTGCTTCACAATGGTCGCATAGGACTTGCAAGTTATGTCCCCAGGGTTTTCTTCAATTGTATAATGTCTGCATTTTAGTGGGCTGTATCAGCCCTTCTCTGATTAGTCATAAATACAGCTTACTCCTACACAAGGTTTAGTATTTATTGTCAGAATGAATTTCAGATTCACTTTTGACATTGGAAGCAAAATATTATTGGTAGCCAGGTGT
This sequence comes from Holothuria leucospilota, assembly GCA_029531755.1. Taxonomy (NCBI): domain Eukaryota; kingdom Metazoa; phylum Echinodermata; class Holothuroidea; order Aspidochirotida; family Holothuriidae; genus Holothuria; species Holothuria leucospilota. Next base: position 21,687,574 of record CM055968.1, on the reverse strand, counting down.
GTCAGTCAAAAAATTAAACAGTGAATACTTTCATAGCAGGGCTCATAGTTACAATTACACAAGTGAAAACCTGCATAAAAATTTTGCTGTCAAAAACTGGGTTAAGACAAATGAAGGCAAAACAGGGGCTAGCAGTTCTATGAAGCAAGTTTTTTCATTACTTTGAAGAAAAAAAGAAATTACATGGGTAAAACATGGGCGGCAATCCCAAGGACAATGGAGTAGGGAAAACAAGCCAGTGAGCCACAACTGGAAAAAAGGCTGTGGTCGTCTCGACTTGAACCAATTGGTTGGAAACTGGGACGTTAAACCTCATCTAACCTAACCTAACCCGAGGGGTACAGGGGGGACATGTCCCCCCAATATTTGAGAAATCGCCCATTGACTTTGATTTTTCACACAGTAAATTATTGGAAAATCTTGTCATGTCCCCCCCCCCCCAATATTGAGAACAAATTGCCCCTCTTAGGGTAAAACATGAGTCTTGGTACATTCCCCTAGCCACCACAAGATCTAATTGGCAGTATCAGAAATGTGGAATCAAGGCCAAATTTCGACGCCTCGGACAGTTGAAAATCGCCCAGCTATGCAAGAGTGCTAGCCTCTCTGTTGGCTTAAAAAATTAAGTCCTTGACGCTCCTAGACAAAGGCTGAAGCCTACATTTAGTTTAATTGCCCAAGGCCACACACTATCCAGTACATTCTTGTCTGTGATGGAGATTACATTACCTAGCATTTTACTCTGCACATGTCAATTGTAGTGTTATTACTCATGATTTCAAATAGCTAAATGTATTCCAAAATCTGTTTGGAGTTAATGAATTCAAGAGCTACTTTAAAGAACAATCATATATGTGTCTGTATGCTGTAATATTCACCAGCAGTACTTCATTTGTTTATATATATATATATATATAGGCAAAATTGGTTTATAGCCCATACAAACCGGCGAAAACAAAACAAAACAATAAAATGCATATTGGCATGTATTTGCCCTTTTAAAGGCAATAGGCAGTGGCCCCAAAATTTTCTTTGAAAAATCAGCATGCTCTTGCAAATCTCCTCTTATTGCATTACAAGCACCTCTGAAGATGTTTTGAACATAACTGTTACAAACAATAGGTAAAACAAGGAGAAATTCTCCTTGAATTTCACAATTTTCCAACAAAAATATTGTCACATGATCCAAATGGGCCAGTCATGAACTACTAGTATGACTTAGTTCACTCTGGTTGGGGTGACTGCCCACTGCCTGAGATATAGATATGCATTATTTCAATGGCCCCTCAGACGTTTGCAGAAAAGGATACTTGAGCATAAGTTGATCTATACTGAAGTAATTGCATATACATTTTGTGTATGGTTGTGTATGGTTCATAGGACTTTCCCATTCAGTTACGTATTCTTTATTTAAACAGTGTGAAAAAAGTCTTTGGCGAAATGACTTTTTCACCCTATGATCAGTTCCTCCCAACATTTGCATTTTTCATACGATATTATGCCCAAATCCCAAATTATAGAAATATATATAGGCCTGTAGGCTGTGGTATATACTGTGCATGAGTTGGCAGATGCTGATAGTCAGCAAATATATGACCCATATCACTGGGGCAGTTGTTCCAATGGATTCCATTGATATTAGAGTGAATAAAGTTTTCCAAGCATTAAACAGCCTTTTACAGCAGCTTGTGTATGAATATGTGTTGTACAGTATTTATTGGTAAACCCTGTTTATTCACACAGTATGCAAGCTGCTTTGAAATAACCTTTTAAAATTTGTTTAAGGTCCATTGTTGCTCGCATGAGACTAGACTTGTGTCAAACAAAAGCTTTGAATATATATAGCACAGTGGGAAAATTCTGGGTCACCCACAGTATTAATTGACATACTCTCTCGTGGGATAGTCCTTTGAAGTCCTATGAAAGACTTTGTTTTCATTTTAAATCTTAAATTGTGAGAATGAATTAACCCATGTGACAGTAATTTAAAGATGTTTGTCCATAGTGCAATTGTACACTATGGAGAGTTCTATACATGCCGTATGTTGGTTCATTGTTTTGTGGGACTGAAATTGTTTATTGACAGTCTAACCATGCAGTCACTTTTCTCACTACATACGGTTAGCATGAAAGTTTTGATGTTTTCAAGGAAAGGGTTGAAAGGTTCTCCAAAGCTATAAAAATAACAATTAGAATAAACCTTAGTTCTTAGCTCAGACCTTATTCCAGTCAAATAACTTCCACACCAAACGTCATATATTTGTAGGTGTAACTTCAACATTACGGGCCAATTTCTTCTTCCAGTTGGCTTAATTCTTGTACCTCAGTTTGCTTTTAGCCCCTCTTCCATTCACAACTGCTTCATGAGCACCTCCCACAAAGCACTTTCATTGCCCCTGATGAATCCACTATTACTAACTTACCAGTTCACTGCTCATAACACATAGACCTTATGCATGTGACGTCACGGAACAGAAAATGCACCCCCTGGTGGAGGTAAGCTTCTGTAATTGCAAATGTAATTTGTTCAACAAATGCAGACAGCTGATATGTGTACCGGTGGGGTATGTGTGTAAGTCTACTATAAAGCATGTGCGAAGTCTACATCGTGTATGCAGTGTGCTTCATTGTTTACCCTCCAAAATGATGTTGTCTGACATCAATAGACTAGTGTTTGCACCGGGTCCAAAATTTGGAACCGGGTCCCCGAAGTCGATGGTCAGTCGGGTACCCAGGTACCCGAAAATATAACTTCTGTTAGGCTACACGTTTGTTGCAAAGTCATAATAAGAAATTTTGCTTTGCACGTTGATATAATATAACACCAACGTATGTTATGTATGGGCATTACAAGTATTCTTAGGCGTGTGCGTGATAAATTTTCCAGGAAAAAGTAACATGTTAGGTGTTCTGTCACACGTACAATCTATTTTAGTGAAACTTTGGATTCGGGTAGCAATTTCAGAACCGGGTCCTGACATTGTCGGTCGGGTACCCGGGTACCCGGTGCAAGCACTACAATAGACCTTATGCGTTGACATCACACGATGTCAGTTTGGAGGAAGACAGTGAACCACAAGTGCACAAACGGCGTAGATTTCACACACACATGTAGTAGAATTATGGGCGTACAGTATACCATTGGTTAACAAATCAGCTGTCTGTATTTGTTTGTGTAACTTGCAATGATACATGCTTGTCCTCCAAATGAGGGAGCACTATCTCCTCTGTGACATCATATGCATAAGGTCTATTGACTTTCTCAGGATGATCAGCTGTTACATTCGTCATTTCGTCTAACGGTGTACAATTCATGCGAAACTGAGCTCAAAGACACAAACATCTTCCACAGAAATGCATTTCAGAGCTCCTTCCATTTGCAACAGCTTTAGACTATGGGATTGGTAACATGACATACCCCACTTAGGCAAGAGTATTATGGGGATTGAAAAACTTTTTTTAGTACAGTCAATACAGCATGATACAATCAAGCTATACTAATGTAGTTTGAGAATATGTATTATTTGCTGCTTTGTACATCCTCTCTGCTGAGCAACAATATGCTACTGTTCCTTGATTTGCATATCATTGAGCAGTCAGAGTGGCTTTTGTACAAGTATAGTGGGAATGTTCCTTTAAAGGGAATGAGTAGTCGCCCCCAAATTTATTTTGAAGCATCACCTACATCTTACAAATTTCCTCTAATTTCCATTTGAAATATCTCTCATGATGTGTCCAAGCAAAAATATTTCCCATTAAAGGTAAACCAAGTACTTATTCTGCATTACTTGAACATTTCAGTAACAAATATATCGTCACATGATAAAACAGCCATTCATGAATAAGGATACTGGGGTATACTAATTTAAATTGAGGTGACTGCATTTTCCCTTTAAAGAAGGGGCATTTTTAAGTTTCTTGAAATACTCTTAATTCAGTCGTTAAAAGAATAAAAGAGTGTCACATAGATTGTAATTTTTCAAATAAAAGATGGCTCTACGACCAGGAAGACTTTTAGACAAAATGTTATACTCTATATGAAATATTGAAAAATGTGGTTTTTATAATAATCCCCTTTATGCACTGCTTAACTCAGTCCAGTTTGTGAGAAATCTTATAAGATACTGTTTCAAGCCACACAATAGTTCTTTTACAGCTGATATTTACATCAAAAGAATATATATTTCTTTTCCACATCTAGGCTCTGTGTCTAAGATTCCTCAACACAGTTCTTGCTACGACAGCTGATCTGAATCAACGTGTTTATCTTCAGTATGAATTAGAGCTAGCAGAATTCTCGCCAACCAAAGTGGAAAGGGTAAGATTGAACTTTTGCCAAGAAAGTTTTTGAAACCTAATTTATCACAAGAATGATCAGCAATTATTTAATATTTGCTTTTAATTTCTAGAATATGGTATTTGCTGCATTACTCTGAAAAGCTGGTAAATGATTGATGAAGTCTGGGTTTGAGTGTCTCCATATTAGTATTTATTTAAGTGACACTAATCACTACTGTACCTTTATCAAAAAAGGCCTGTTGTCAATGATCAAACTTGTTGCCAAGGTAACTGGAAAACCACGGGATACCCTCGCAGGAAGTTGTTTGTGCATGTACAACTTCAAGGAAAAGTTGACATTATACATAAAGTCAGGTAGCATGTTTAAAATAGAATGTGAAAATTAACCTTTGTGGTAATTTGGTATTAGAGTTGACATTGGTTAGATGTCATACAAATGGTTGAGTGGTTTCAAGGACAACTCCAATACTGAGAAAAACCACATCAAGCTTTAAAATTGTTCAAAGGGTCGGGTAGGATCGGTAGACATTACTCATGAGAAGTCGCTGATCTAAACCTAACTGTTCAGTCATGAGAGCTCACATGGTATTAATTACCACAGAGACCTCACCACGCTCACTCCTTGTGAAGTTTCTTGCTCCTTTTGTGGTTTTGGGAGCCTGAAATGCGATGAGATCTAAAGCTAATTTTGTCATTTCTGCATCAAATCTGTTTAATCCTATACTTTTGTGAAGGTAAATTGTCTGTCTAGAACTTTGGTTTTAAAGTCTTAAGTCATTGCTTCTCATGCCAAAAATATTATACCTCTGAAAACTTTCTTCCCTCTTATGACTTATTTGTGGCTTTCACAGAAAATTGTAATATCAGATCCCAGAATGAGGCCCATTAGTTCCGAAAAGAGGACGGAAAGCGATCAGTGATTTCTGTTAGATCAACCTGGCATGCTAACTTGAGAGAATGTAGACATTTTTATTTTATCATCCCCCCCCCCCAACAAAAAAGAGGAAAATTTTATATTGCTCACCGGCAACTGAAAGATACCTTTACCGGGTGCAAAGTACTTCTCACTTAATATGATGTTTAACATTTTTGCTAATAAAGTCTATGTAAATTACATCTCTCGTAAGTTTTCAGTATTGTGAAAGGTTAATTTTGTTGTAGGTTTTCAGTGACATTCATCTGAGGCTTTTAATTTTGTTAATAATCTCAGTGTCCTTTTGTGTTGAAATATATTAAAAAATGGCAAAATTTATAGAGAACAATATGAGAAATGAAGGGTTAGAGGGAAAATTAATGAAATAGTTGTTGACAAAAAGTAAATTATTTGTCTGACTTTGCTTGCCTGATGTTGAGAAGAGATTAATCAACACTCTAGTTAAGAATTTTGTTGAATTTTTTTCCCATTTTGCAGAATTATGATGGCAATGTCCCACGGTCCATCAGACAGGAGCTGGACTTCTGGCACAGTCGTTACATTAGCATTCAGAGTCTCCAAGAGGCCCTGTCAGCTCACAAATCAAGGAATGAACTTCTAAGACAAGAGGTAAACCGTAATAGTCTTTCGGTTGATTTTGAGAGGGCCATTTGAGTCCTTAAAGATGTATGTTTACAGGGGTCCTGCAAGTAGTGGATGTCTTAAAATTAAAGGATTACCTAAATAAATCCATCAAAATCTTCTTAGCATAATGATTACTAATTAAATAGAGGCTTCCTCTTATTTCATTCCACTGTAATAGGATTGGATTGTTAAAGGACTCCAGTTGCAAATCCTCTTAAGATTAACACAAATTTCCACTCACCATGAAGATGCCTAGTCTTGTATTATCTGGAAATTTCAGGTTTTGTCTATGGCATGAGTGATATATGGCCTTAAATATGCTTAACCTGTGATGGGAGGGGCAACAATGTAAATCATAGGTGTCTTCATTTTGTGAAAGGTTGCTGTATATAAACCAACCATAGCAACAGATGATTTTGAAAGCTGAATTTGGTTACTATTTGTGACTTATTGTTTGACCTTTTGACCTTCTTTCAGGTGGACAGACAACAACAGTCTCTTTGGGTAAGTCCTGGTCTTAATAATTTTGACCTTCCTTTCACAATTGTATCTACCACTTAATTTTAAACTGCAGCCTGTGAAAGAAAGGATTTTTCCAAGCTGATTAAGTATCACTCTTGTTTGTTCAGGGGTTACATCTGGCACTAGATCTGTCCAAAGCTGGTTGCAAAACTAAGTGTTTTCAAGTTTCATTGTAGTTATAGGAAACTCTGCTTGTACACAGTATATATTCAAAAGTCTGCAGATGAATTTTTGAAACCAAAAATTTAGTACCATGTGATTTAACTACTCTTTAGGAAAGATTTTGTTGTGATAAACATACTGCTTGCAGAAATAAGGCAAACTCATTGTTGTAAGTGCTATATTGTGTCAATCAGCGTAGTAGACAAGTCTACATTAAGTCAGTATTAAGTGGTAAACAGTGAAACCCCATTTACCTGAAACCCCTTTTATCCAAACTGGCCTGGCAATTTTACCAGACTAATATCCAACGCAATTAAGGCAGTGTCCACCGAGTTTTCAGTGCATTACAAGGCAAAACTCAGTGAAAAATCAGCAGAAATACACTAATTTTTCTTTGGACTTTTGCAGTCATGGTAAGATGCCATGATAACTAAAACAACCGCATGCATCTGGGCATAGACAACAATTTGTATTCTTTGTCAAATTGAGAAGAAAAATCATACATGCTTGTTTTGAAATTCCTGCTAGGATACACGAGTCGATAAAAGCTGGATATATGATGTGTACTGTATACATTAGGATAGTGTTAGAACTAGTTTTACTAAATCTGAAAAGTAGATACTGTAGTGGGCTTCGTACCCAGTAATAACGACAGTAGACCTTACTAAAACATTGCAAATGGCTGTTTGCAGGAGAATCTTCTACTTATGTGTCTCCAATATTTTTGGATACCTCTCATGATTGTAAGCGTTTCTCTTCATCACATGCACACATATAGTGTGTACAAAGCATTGGTAATTCAGGAGACTGTAGGCATGATTTTGGGAAAAAAATCTCTGGGTTTTAGAAGTCTACAAAATTGGTATTTCGTCTCTCACAAAAAGTAGTTACTAAATATTTAGACTTTTTTTGTTATTTTGCTAGCCGTTTCAAAATTATTTGTGAGATCTTTTGGCACTTTTTCCTAGGGACTCGATGTACGGTACTTGAAGGCAACTTGAAATCCCGTTTGTCTAAATTTTTCTATTATCCAACCTACCCTGATGTGTTTGGATAAACGGGGTTTTACTGTAGTTACAGTAACTGATAAAGCATTCACTTAAACTGAGAAGTGATAAAAGATTACCACTTCCAAATGATTAAAAATTTCTAAAGCAAAAATTTCTATTCAACATACCATCTACCTCCCTTAACTAATGATACATATTATTAGCTAACATTAGATCTATTTTGTAAAAAAACTAACTATAAATTCCTATTGATGGCAATTTGCACTGGCGATAAAGCTACTATTCAAAGCACATCTTGTATGTGTGTGCCACGTATTGTGCACGTGTTATCTGTTGCATCAGAGTAACAACAGATGGCATACAGGAATTTCTTGTACTAATTTCTCTGCGTTTTCATTGATTTTCCATCTAGTGAGCAATTGCTGAAGTTGAATGCTTATTACACTCCGTTGTCATGTCTTTTATCATCTTAATGTTTAGAAACTGCATATACGCAAACCATTTTACTACTCAATTCTTTATCCAGTGCGTGGGATGTAAATTACAAAAAAGTACTCAAATGTCACTGTACAGTAGATGTGTTGAGTTCGTTTTGAAGTCAAATTCTTTGAGAATCAGACTGGTTCAGAAAAGCTGTGTTAATATGAAATAAATGAGAATTGTGCTTGTGCATCCTTTTTTGGGGGGTGGGGGTGCAGAGGGGTGGTGTGATGTGGCAAGGGGCAAGGTATAGTACATTTCTATCGCTTTGACATGTATGCTTCCCAATTTGTGCTTCAAGGTTTTTCACTGGGTTATACAGAATGCTTAAAAGGCTGCATGCATTTCAAGAGCTAAACAACATTATAAGTGTGGCACCATTCAGGCTAATCCAACCTGAATGTTTGGAGGGTGGGAGGGAAGGGCAAGAGAAAATTTGGGACAAGAGCACAGCTATTATTTGGGGGAATGTATAGGGATCATTGCACAATCATGTGAATTAGCTATTTATTATTTGGGGGATGTATAGGGATCATTCCACAATCATGTGGGTTAGCTATTAATTGTTTGGGTGATGTATAGGGATCATTGCACAATCATGTGAATTAGCTATTTATTATTTGGGGGATGTACAGGGATCATTCCACAATCATGTGGGTTAGCTATTAATTGTTTGGGTGATGTATAGGGATCATTGCACAATCATGTGATTAGCTATTAATTATTTGGGGGATGTATAGGGGTCACTGCACAATCATGTGGTTTATCTATTAATTATTTGGGGGATGTATAGGGATCATATTGCACAATCATGTAGGTAAGCTAATTGTTGCTGTGGAACCAAGTGCTGTACGTATGGCCAAAAAAAAACACAAAGCAATATTTGCCTAATCAGTGTGTGCAAACTTGCAGATGTATTTGTTATGTTTCAGCTTTGAATACAGTCATTTCAGTGTGACATGTACTGTACATATGGCACTAGTTTGCCTGCCAGGACAACCAGTTTGTCATCAAATTTGTCTTTGTGGCCTCAGCTACAATCTCCCTGTATTTAGACACTGATCCCATAATTAAGTCGAAGTTATACACGCAACAAATTAGCTGCCACTTTGAGTTTAAAGATACTTGTTTTGCTCACCAAGTTCGTTGCATAGACCTGGCTCAGGGCCTTATTTAATAAAGATTGGCACTGAATCTTAAGTTTGATTTCAGTAGGACTATTGCATGATAGATCAAACTGGGGATTGATCATAACTCTTTTTGAAAAATGTCTTGGGTGGTTAAAATTGGAACTGAGGAATTTTCCTTAAGATGTTTTTCAGTTCTAAAGGGTGTGCTTACAGTTTTATTTACATTCTTGAGTACCTGTGTTTGTTTTGTAAAAGAGCAACAATTTTGCCAAAATGTAAGAATGCTGTCAGCTTTGATATATTGACTTTTCCACACGCTTCGTGTTATTACTTAGAGGTGCTTGTCAGTAATTTTTTTGTTATTATTAAAGTCACTTGAAATGAAATGCTTCGCACAATAGTTCAAGTATATGAAAGGTTTAAGGGTAAAAGGCATATATTCCATGTTGTTGTACAAAATTTCCTTTTTTCACAATTAATTATAATCTAATTGCAATTCATGTGTTGCTTTCCCAGATTTTACTCAAAAATAGCTCTTTACAACTTTGTTTTAATATAACAGGGTTGAGACATGGTTTAAATAATTCAAATAACATAGTTTAACCATGGTTTACACAGTAGTTTATGCCTCTTCAGTGTATTTGTGTGTATGGAGTTCTGCTGAAAACTTTGAGCACCTAAGAAATCAGTTTGAATATTTTGGACAAAATTAAACTGTCCAATCCATTTACATTATTTCTCTCCAACTTTTGTCATTCTCTTGTTTAACTTTTTCAGAATTATGACCATGAAAAGTCGGTGCTTAAAGATAAAATTAGATCGGTAAGAAGTTGGATTTTCTGCCATTTGGTCCATATCTTAAATTATAATTAAAATATTTCTATGCTTTGTTATGGGGTAGGTAAAGTCAAACACATTCTGAAATTCAGGGATATTTCACACAACTGTTAGTCTTGTCTGCATTGAGTGTAAGCTATTGCCAATTTGGTGAAACTGGATGATAAAATAATGATAAAAGCTATTTTCTGTCTGTGGTATTTTGGTCAAATTTAAACACAGCATTTCCCTTTAAAGTTTTCACTTGATCATTTTATTCCTTCTTCAGCTCACAGAAAAATCCGATGAATACAAGGGGCGAGTTCAAGAACTTCAGACTGCAATGGAAAAGATGTCTGTAAGTATTTTAAACCATAGACCCTTTTCCAAATAGCAATTACAAAGGATTGTGGGATAGAGTTTTGGTACATGTTGTTTTTGGCCACAGTAAAATGCCATTGACAAGAATGTCGCACACCAAAAGTCTGTCCCACAATCCTTTGTAATAGCTATTTGGAAAAGGGTCTATTGCAGTAGTTTCCATGACAGTGGAAACATTGTAATTACTAAAACTACAGCAGGGGGGTGGGTGGTTGCAAGGTGTATAAACCATTCCCCTCTGTTAATGATTTTACAGACCTTATGACTGAGGTAATTATAAAATACTCATGGCTTTTTTCATAAAGTGGTACTGGAATCAGAAAGTTTGGTAAGTCAACATGGCATGAGGTAAGCTAAAGCCCCGTGTACACTATCAACATTTCAGGACACATGTGTCAACACATGTTGCTGACACACACAGACACAGAAATTTTGACCTTGTATACACTAGACACATGTTGCGACACACTTGAGCAACATGTTGTCAAAAAAGAGCGGGAAAGCAGGATTTTGGAAGGAAGATGGAGGATTCAGAAAGCAAAAGATGTGTTTTGGGAGCAGCTGAAATAATATTTGCAATTGTACATGGGGTCCACTTTCTCAGAGGAGTTCCAGCAGTTCCCTGCTTCGACGTGCGCCTCACCTACCCCTACACCAACCAGGGGTGGCACCAGGATTTGCTCGACGGGGGGCAAAGCTCCCCGACGGGGGGCAGTAACCCGAAGCCTCGATAAGGGCGACAGAGTGCCGAAACGATGTTGGAAGCGAAATTTGGACGTTCGAAGCGCGTCGAAAATTTCGGGCCCTCATTGGAAAAAATTTGAAGAAAGTTAAGCTTTTACCCATAGGAAATTTGAAAACATTTGAGTTTTCAATCAAGAAAATTAGAAAAGTTTGGGTTTGTATTAAAGAATTTGCCCTAATTTGGACCGAAATTAAGTCAATCGTCGGGCGACTGGCTGATGTCGGGAACTACATATTTTAACAGATCCCCGACAAAAGCGGAAAATTTCCCCGACAGGCAGCCTTCCCAAACGGGGGGGCATGCCCCATCCCACTTGGCACCACCACTGACATCACCACGTACATTGTTACATTTTCATTTTTCCCTCTCTCCCTTTGTTCTTATTTTTACTCTATGAATGTTTCAGTTCTGAAGGGAGGGGGCTAGCCACCTGGGTCCGCAACTAAGGAGGGGGAGGTTTCTGACAGGCGGTTCGGAGGGGGGACTTTCAATGGATTTAATGGAGAGGGCACAGTAGGGGAGGAGGAGGGGTAGTTGCATGGGAGCCACGAGATGACAATCAACATTAGGGAAAATTCCATATATCCCGTCGGGCCCTCCTCAATTTCTTGACAAGAACAACAAACTTCACCGAGGGGGGCAGGCTTCCCGGACTGAGCATAGCCCCCAGGGCTCTCTGGCACCACCCCTGATTTTTAGATGGCTGGTTGTATAGAAAAACCATTATTCAAAAAGAGATTTCAGTTGGGTGGTACTTTTCATAGCAGGGGGAAGACTAATTTTGAAATTAGCTGGGGTCCGCCACGCTTTTACACCAACTTGAGAACACTGATGCCCAAAAGTGGAATATTTCCAGACCGGTATCAGGATCCCCCTGGACAATTGCCCACCTCCCTCGTCAATTCCCCTTAGACAATTACCCCCTCCCTTAAAATAGCCCCCATGACAATCACCCACTTGAGTGACCTGCCCGGGCTAATTTCATAGGCCTACGAGAAAGCTCACGAGAGTGCCTGAAATGTCTTTAATTTTCTCTATTTTTGCAGGATGAGTACTTCAATTCCTTTCCTACCGGATACACATCACAATTGGAACACATCATTTCAGCAACATGATCTAAACTGTCCCTCCCCCCCCCCCAAAAAAAAGCTCTAGCGTGTTAAATTCGTAGAGTGACATTCTGAGTGGATATTCTCCTTAAATTAGTGGTGCGCTACCTACTGGTGGCTCCGCTGCTGATTCAAATACAATTTCTGATTGGTCAGAGCTTGGACACATGTTGCCGGAAAATTGATTTTGAATTATTTGACAACATGTGTCGATCTTGTTGGGACACATGTTGCCAACTTTTTTGCTCTGTACACACTTCCAACATTTACGGTAACAAGCTGTTGTAGCAACTTGTGTCGACACGTGTCCTGAAATGTTGAAAGTGTACACAGGCCTTAAGTCATCTGATGAATTTTTTTGCCTTGATAAACATATTGAAAGAATTGTTCCTTTGTCTCTCACATGAAAATCACATTGTATTATGAATGTTACTTTCAAGACTTCTTTTGCTCTCACCAAGAAAATCAACTTAAATAATTTTGCTGTTATGTTCACTGCAGTTTGCAAGAACACAGCAGTCAACAAATTTTAGATCTAAGAGGAAGGAAGACTGCGAGGAGTCATGTGAACTGATGCTTTTAATGACAATGTTTCACACATCTTGTGTGAAATGACTTGACATTAATCAATCAATCACTTCAAAACTGTGGAGGTTGTTCCCTATTATATTTGTATAATTACAAGTAGAGTGGCAATTTATCATCAAGACATTTTCTCATTCAATTATAGTTTTAAAAGTAATCTCTTATAGCTTTGTTGATGAGATCTGACTGTTTAGTCTGTATCCTTTAGAGAAGTTACCTGCTTTGTTTATCACTTTGTGGTAAGAATGGGTCTTTCATCACAAGAATAAATCAATTTCATTTTAAGTGGCACCATAAACATCCCAATTTGCTCTATCAGTTTTATCAAATGTCAAAGGCCATCTGTAGCTCCTTGCCGATCCAAGTATTAAACAAGTTTTTCTTTAGGTGTAGCAATCTTTCTGGCTTCTTTTTTGTCAATTTTTCCTAGTCTGGTGTGTTTTCAAGCAATTTCAGATGTAACACTATACTGTTTTTCAACTATTTTTTTTTTAAATACTCTGGAATTTTTTATTGCATTTATCAATATGTCTAGAGAGTCTCAAAGATGAACTTCCTGGATTTAAGTAAATCCAGTGAAGGAGAAAGTTCTCTCTCTCCTGCAATAATTCCACAGGTAATGGTTGTAAAGCCCAGCTCATTCACTCTCTGAATCGATCAGATCTCTCCCCACCCCAGTATCGTTAATGTCTCCTTATAGCATTATAAATCATGGGATTTATTTCTGAATTGTTAAGTTCCTGCACAATAACTCCTTTGTTTGCCAAAGGGTTCTCCATTTTACCTCACTTCGTACAATGTTGTCCCTAAAGAATGGATAAGATAGATTTAATTATGAAACATTTCTTGAATTACAGGGCATGTTGAAACAACAGACTGGTATTAAAGCTGAAACCCAGATGAGTACCTTTGATTACCTAATGAAGCCACTCGATGAGACACCCTCTGAAACGACAGAAGATGAGGCAAGCACAGAAACTGGGTCAGAAACTGGCAGTGAAGGTAATTTTTGACTATGTTTTGAGGAATAAAATAAAGTTTTCATAATATCATTGGGGTTGTAGGATATGACACTTTGAGAATTGGTTACATGTTTCATGATTTTCTGTGTGCACATCTGGATTACAGCTTTGTTATATAAGCAACTCTGACAGACAAACAATAGACCTTTCAGAAATTTTGATTGGTGTAAGGAGGGGGGGGGGAGGGTCACATCAGTAAACCACAACATACATTGACCCTAGGTCATTAACACATCTCTCATGCTCTTATCCGCCCCAAGTATGTTCACGCATCTTGTTGTAAACCTTTACCTGTGTTAGGTCAATACCAAAATGCATCCAATGATTTATAAGTGCCAAGTTATTGTCAATCCTGGTCCTAGAGCTTGATGTCATGCTCCTATCAGATCTTCCCCCTTGCCAAGATTGAAATATGAGGATCTGATCCAGACCTGATCAACCTTAATGGTACATCCCTTGAGCTTTACTTATTCACGAAGAATACTTATGCACAAAAAGTTGCGTGAAGTAGAACTAAAAATTTGAGTTACAAGGGAATCAGTGCATATTGGCTAACATTAGAATGATTACATGTCTGCAAATAGAGAACTTGGAATAAATGAGATTTATATTTGAAAGAAATTAAAGAAATTATATAAAAGCAATAATTTATGCATTACCAATAGTTACTACTACACAAAGAGACAAAATAATAAACTTCAAAAATTACTTTGCAACATTTGGACACTATATTATACTTCTGATATTTCATTATTTAGAGGGCAACTAATTTTTCCCCAGAGAATAAAATTCTCCCTGCTAAGTTTACTTCTAGCTCTCCACCCCCCCCCCCCCCCACTTAAAAAGAAAAACACTGGTCCAATGCACCTCCTGGACAAAGCTGCGATGGGCAGTGCTGACTATAAATTGCTCAAATTCATATCCCAGCACTACTGTATTAAAGCTGTCTGCTATACTGAGTGATCTGCACACGTCATCGACCAATCAGAGAGATGTTGTTGTTTGAATTTATCAAAGTGAAGTAAACAATTGTAGAAAGAGATATGGGGATATTTCTAAATATGTTTGGAGTGATGCAACAGCCTCTTTAACTTGAGTAATACAATTTCCAAAGAAAAGTTACAGTACTTGGTGCAAATTTCCTTGTATGATTTTTTGTGATTTCAAGTCTTTTTCATCTTTTTATGTGGAAACAATGTTTGAAGTGAAAAATGAACTTTTTCTTTTAGCTTCAGCCTCAAGTTTTCAAAATGCTTACTTGAAAGTGTCCCTAGGTGACTATATTTTGTTTTTTTATTCATATACATGTCAGTGTATACATGTGTGCATAGTTATTTGTAGCCATAGTCAGGGCTGAAAAACATTTATTTGCTGGGAGGCAACTCAAACTCACCATTTTCCATTTTTTCATGTACAAAGAAGCCAAATTTCCCTCTGGGTGACAGAAATTTCCCAGCAAGGAATACTGTCAATTTTGTAAAATATCTGAGGATGGATAAGGAAATGTTGGGGCAGAGTACGTTATTTTCCTTTCTGCATAGCTTACGTTTTCTACAGAACGAACTAGTCATAGATTTCTAGAGCAGAATAATATTTACTTTAAAAAGTTCCTTTGGTAGTTTTGTGAGTAAAGAGTTTATTACAAAGACATTTTTAAGCTGCCCTTATGCATAAGAAAATTTTGAAATATGCTTTCACTGGGGTAATGTTTCTTTTTCACCACCTTTGCAAAATGTTTGATATAATAAATGTTGTGTAGACAAATCTGCAACGGCTGTAGGGTGTTGCCGTATCCATGGAACATGGTCCTGTGTTTTGAGGTAATTTAACAAGCCATATAGTGAAAATAGTTTGTCCTTTATCCTTCTTTTTGACAATGATGGGACTCCCGCTTTGGAAATGTTTAACCCTGCCACCTGTGCCTTGGAATATGTCTGTAGTAGACAAGAATGCTTGACTGTAATTTCAATGCAGGAGGTAGTTTTGAGTGGCAACCAGCTGTAAACAAAGACCTCATGCATATAGCAAAAACCTGGTACAAATGGAATTTGTAACCCTCTCACCAGCTCTACAAGTTATTAAGTCACAAAACAAAGAAGATTTGTGATTCATAGTGAATGAAGTGGGGATCTAAGTATAATCCAGGAGTGTATGTATATATGCTACCAATTAGTCTCCTTTCTAGCCTAGGAACCTAAAACTACACTCTAATACAATTTGGGTAAACTTTAACTGAAGTTGGGCACCTTATCACGTATGCCACCTCTTAAAATGTTGGGTAAATAACTACCCAAAGTTGGTCAAAATAGTACCCATGATGGGAGATTTTTTACCAAGTAAAGGGTATTTTTGTGACCAACTCGGGTAGTTCCTTAACCAACTGTTTTTAGAGAGTATGCAAAAACGTCATAACCAAAACCTGATCAAACAAATGGATGATGTGTAGTCTTAATTAAGGGAAATACTGCGTTTACAATGCACCAACATGGCATACAAGGAACATAGCTATAATCATGGTTAAGCCATTTAGTCTCACCCCAAAACTCAAGCAATAGCTTTACCTCCCCAAAGTGTAATGGATTACAAGAGCTGCAGGCATTGCATCATTTGAGATTTTGAAAGTTAAGGCCAAATATCATTCATGACCTACATATTAATGTTTTTTTTTTTTTGGTGAGAATCTTATATCTTGAAATTAAAGCTACAATCTTGCATTATGTTGAATAACCTATCGTTCAGTATCCATAAATCATGATTTTATAGGTATGAAAAATTTCTGAACCACAAACACAATATTTCTCTCAATATTTCAATATTTCTCTTCAACATCTGATCCAGTGAAAACTTGAGACTGTAACAGTTTCTACATTCCATTATTTATTTACTGTTGGGAAGGTATTATCAAAACAACAAGTAAAGGAAGCTCATACTCTTTTAATTTCAACTTTCTTTCTTACTCCCTAATCTCATTATCCTCTGAACAGTTGTTTAAAAAGAGGAGGAGTAAGAACCTTGCTTGAAATCATCTACAAACAACTTATATTCTGTAGGACACTCAATGAGCCCATCTTACTTCCAGAGCCTTGAATTATGTAAAAAAAACTTAAGCTTAACTTGACATATCAGAAGTGGGCACGTTTGTATATCAGTGCCATCATGAAAGGCCTTTCACTCAAAATGTGCGCTGCATATGAAATGTCCCTCATTCATGCAAGCTACTGAATATTTGTTTGCAACAAAAGTGACGTGCTTAAAAATACGTACTCCAAAATGACGTCATATAGTGTCACTATGTTATGTGGACATTAAACACATCATATCACTGCGTCACCTTCTGCATTATGCACATCATTTTGCGTAGAGCACCAATTCATCGGCTTATACCCACATCAAACGTACACAGCTTGTAATGAGAGTTTTGTATTTGAATGTAAATAAGTGTTTTCTGTAATTTTATGTGTCAAAAATGATTTGCTTGCTGGTTTTTAGATACATCATCTGCTTTAGTATTGTTTCATGGTGAAAGAAATAATTTCTGTGAATGGTGTCAGAAATTTCAAAGATTGTTTTCAAAAGAAAAAATAAATAGGAGCTGGACCTCATCTCGAGAGAGTTTGAAATTTATCCAAGAGGATAAATTTTAAGCTGTCCAACATGTTGCAAATTTATTTTTATGTGACTTCTTCCTTGTAAGCAAGTGGTTTATGAATACCTCTCGTATATTTTACCAGTTTTGAATCTTAATTGTCTGAAGGAGTCTTTGCACTTCACACTTTCTCAGAGTGAAGAATTTAAAATGTTTTTTATTTATGAGGCAATTCAGGAATAAGGTTCCATTTCATTGAAATTTCTAAACAAATAAAAAGTTTAGTTTACATTACGTGTCAAATTTCCATTAAATTCGCGCTCCATTGCACATATATGTGACAAAACCTCATTAAAATGAAATACAAGTTTTTAATAGTCTGCACTTACAAGCTCTGTAACTATCTGTTTGCCACTATATGGTTTTGTTTATGTTGCCATCGTGACTAGCCATGAGTTTGGTGAATGTGGAGTTGCAATGTAAATTTTCTTCTAATTGTTTGGACCTATATAATACAACAATTTTTGCAGTTATTTAGTTGCTGTAGAAGTTGCTTTTGCTGTGTTGGTAGTGTAATTAGGGATCTGACACTTCCACTTGGACAGGGAGCTGCCATGTGGACTGTGACAGCTCCATAGGTGTATGGGGGTCAACATTTCTAGGGGGACAGGGATAATTTTTGCCCAAATGTAGAATTTTGGACAAAGTTGCCTGAATTTTGATACCGGTTGTCATGGCCCATAAAAGAGCATAATTTATTTTCTTGGCTGTCTCATTTGCCCGAATGGATCCAATATTTTTGACCGAATTGGGAGGGCATATGCCTCCCTGTCCCCCCCCCCCCACCTCGTACACTTTTGGACAGCTCCCTGGTGTAATCGAAAGTAAAGCAAGAAATATGCATATTATCCACTTACCTCACTTATTTAGTTTATTGAGGGAAATTATGAATAAACATACACATTTTCCATTCAATTCAAAACACTCTCTTTATTTTCAACTAAGCGGTAGATATAAGTTGTAATGAAATGATGTAGGATAGGATCCAAAGCTGGTTCAGGTATATTCATTTTGTTTTAAATTTTCTTTCCAGGGTTTGTGCCACCCCCTCCTGCCCCTCCAGCTCCAGTACCACCCCCAGCACCAAGTGGGAAAAGTAACAGAAAGATTCCCATCGTACCCGGTGCTCCTCTTCCGATGCTCAATTGGATACCAATCCATTCTGCTGGTAGAACAGTTTTCAAGGTACAGTAAAGGAATATGATTGTGTCAGTCTGTGATAAATATTCCAGTTTTGGTTTTGAGGGAAGAAAAAACAAAATTTACAGTTGCACAAAGTTATGCATGTGTATGTGTTTACAAGCTTATCAAGAAGGCTTGGTATCTGCAGAGGTTAAACCATCATGGTTTGATACTTGGTGAGTGGATGTCCCAATTAAATGGAAAAGCAAGAGCCATGGGGGGGGAAGGGGGTGATGAGTAAAGGTCATCTGAGGTTACCAAAGGTTGAAATGGCAAATCTTTGTGAAAGCAATGTCGCAGGAAGGTACAAACCTTTAAAAACAATCAAATTCTCCAAACTTAATGCCGTTCTGATTTATACCATACCAAGATTGTGATAAAAATTGTAGTCCTGAATTTGAAGGAGCCACGAATTCAGAGCTGCTATTTTCCATGCACATTAAAAATAAGGAATTGTGCTTAATTAGAAATTCAAGCAAATTTATCCAGAGGCAGTTAAGCTCATGGAATTGATAAAATCATGAGTTTCACACATGGCAGATTCTGTCTTCAGTATCAATTAGAAACAAATCAATAATTTTGAATGTGGGAAAGTTGCTTCACAGAGATATATGTTTCCAGGTGATATCAAGGACAGGCCAGGCAGCTTGCCAGGGTACTGTAGGAGAATCTATAAATAGCATTGGATGATAAAACATAACAATGTGCACAAAACCTTGTTAGACCCATCAGGTGTGCTGGATGTGAGAATCTGGGAGAATACTTGACTTACACATTATCTACCTGACGGTGACAGATAAACTATTTGTGCAAGTTAACACTGCATTTTATTTTAATTAAAAGCAAACAAGCAGAGGATACCTATTGACCTCTGGCTAGACGGTGTTTGCACAGCTAATCAGATTGACAAAGCCTTCAAGGTAAAAGGCAAATTATTGTTATGATCGTTTGTGTAGGTTATTCATTGGCAAGGTACTTTTGTTGCTCAAGATTTTCAACACATACTATGTCTGTCTCTTTACTGTATGTGATAACTATGGTAGAACATAGGTTTTTGAGTCCAAGTGAGTAGTGTCATAGTTAAGACTACTGGGCTTTAACTTTGTTGAGTCAAATGAGCCAGTTTGGTAAGATAAAGTAGAGCTCTATATAATAACAAATGCTCCTTCTTGTGAGTCAGATGATAAGCATGTTCAGTCATATGAGTAACTTGATGTGAGTCAGGTAGGTAAGTTTACTGAGTCAGGTTAGTAACTTGTTGAGTCAGGTGGGGATTTTTTGAGTCACCAGTCAATTTGATGACTCACGTGAGTTCAGTAATAACACTTTATAACTATGAGTAACTGTATTGAGTCAGGTGAGTAGCTTTGTTCATGAGTGAGTATTTTAGTGAGTCAGAAAGAAGCAGAAGTTGTTTGAGTCAGGTGAGTAACTTTGTGTAGTTCAATGAGTAGCTTCTGAGTTAGATGGGTTATTTTGTTGAGTCACATTAGTACAGTAATTGCATTTGCATCAGATGAGAAAGTGGAGAAACTGTATCCAGTCAGATGAGTAGCTGTAGCTTCCTTGAGTGAGATGAGTTGGTTTGTTGAGTCAGGTTGCCTCCTTGAGTCAGATGGGTTGCCTCCTTGAGTCAGATGGGTTATTTTGCCAAGTCACACTCTTGCAATAACTGTACTCAAGCAAGATGAGTAACTTTCCAGAGTCAGACGAGCAGCTTTGTTTTGCCAGGTGCATGGCTTTCTTGATTCAGCAAAGAAGCTTTAAGATATATTTTGTACAGAAAATGGCCTGCCCCTTATAAGAAACCTAGTAAGAGTCTTTTTTAAGAGTGTGTTCAATCAGATGAGCAGCTTCTTTGAGTCAGATGGGTAGCATTCTTGAGTCAGGTAGTAAGTTTGTTGAGGCATTTGAGTAATATTGTTATAGTCAGATGAGCTAAAATATTTGAGTCAGACAGGGTATAGCATATTAGTTGAGTTGGGTCCTTAATGTGAATCAAAGGAGTGGCTTTTGGAGCAGGTGGCACAGGCTTGTGTAGTCATGGAAACGGTTTCCTTATCATTTGGTAGAGTTCTTGATTTAGTTATTGAGTAGATTATAGTGGACCCTTTTTGATATTTTAAATGTGAAGACATACCCAACTTGAACTGTGTCACAGATGATTTATCCTCAGAGAACTGCAAATGATGCAACGTTAATATATCTTAATTGAGTACTTTTGTGGAGCCAAGAATGAGGTTGAATATCATCCTCAAGATGACACTGATCATAATAGAATATTTGTTACAGAATTTTCAAAAGTGCAACTTTATTTTCATAATTCATAAAGCTACAGTTTTCTCAAACACATGTTGGATTCATACTATCTCACCTTCTCTCTGTTATTTTCCTTACAGGAAATAAATGACGAAAAGATCTATAAAGAATTTGACTTCACAGATTTTGAAGAGGCCTTCCGGTTGAAAGAATTTAAATCCTCGAACAAGATGCAGGAGAAGTTTCAGAGGATAAGGGAGAAACATGCGAAGCGAATCAGTTTTATTGAAACCAACAGAGCCAAGAACCTTGGTAAGTTACTGATTTAGAGGCATATTCCAATGGCATGTCACAAGGGTCTCATGTGAAAAAGAAAAATATTTAAAGTCATGTCCACCAAATGCTGTAGCAATATTCTATTCTTAATTCAAAATATCTCATCTTAAATATTGGTTACTTTTGTGAAGAAATACCTGCAGTCCTCATCAAGGTGGTAGAATGTTATGTAAAGTGGGCACATTGCCTCAGATTCTTTTTGTTTTCCTTTATAGTTGAATGTCCTCTTTGTCCTTGAAATTTGATACTGTTGGAATGTTGGAATATCTTTCCATGTAGATCTAGCATAGCTACACCATATGTAGGGCATACAAAACAAAGTTGTTCAGTATCCCCTACAGTGATGTCAATATCATAAAGAAATTCAATGCTATGTCTAATCAATGTGCCAGGATCACATCACAGATTTCCCATAATGCACTTTACCTCTAGAAAAAAATTGCATACCTTCGAAAATTAGTATCTCCCTAATGCTACATGCTACTGAGATGTAGTTTTCACCTCCTAAAACAGAAAAATTTTCTGCATTTTTTGAAGTCATTGAATTTAGCCCCTGGCAAATTCCTTTAATCGTAAGCAGCATTTTTAGTCTGTTGGTCGTAAGGCCCTATGGGGCCCAAATTAAGAAGGAATTCCCAGTGACCTTTTTCTCAGTTTGTTGACTGTTGTAGGGATCATGAATCTGTGCGGTATATGAAATACCTTGCAGTTGTGACGTATCATTTTAGTAAAGTTTTGAGAAACATTCCAGGAGTTTTTCAATACCATTTCCATAATTGGTGTGTTTGAAGCTTTTTCCTATTTTGATTTGATTTTAAAAGTAAAGTAGGTGGGAGGGCAGTAGCTTTAATGATTGCCTTCTGCACCTTTGTTCACATGTTGTACTCTTTTACAAAGATGGTAACTATAGCAATGAGACTGATATTTTGTTATCTTTCAGTTTTCATTAGTGTTAGGGATGGTGAGTAGAGGTGGGGTGTTGTTCTTTTTTGTGAACATTTGTTTTATTGCTATTATTTATTGAATTATGTAATTCATACTCTAAATACTTAGAGGGTAGATTACGTTGTCGAGCTCGAGACAGTTTGTTTTTTTTATACTTCCCTCATATTGTGCTCTTTTATCAGTTTCCTCTTACTCTCTGAATGTTGTAAATATTAAATGCATGATGTGAGAAACAAGTAAAGGAAACAAATTTTTTAAGTTGTGAAGACAGCCCTTGTAAACTGTTACTGCAACTTTCCAAAGTTGTGTGCCATCCATTTAGTATGAATAATTAACCATGGTAGTTGTGTGAACTTTCAAATAACTCATTCATCTCCCCATTTCTGGAACTGATGTTGAAAAAAGGAAGTATGATGACATTAACTTTTGTTCCTTATCTTTTTTAAACTTACTCAAGTCATCACACTGAGGAAAATACCACTAAATGTGGAAGAGTTGATGGAGCATATTGATAGATGTGACAAAGGCATCATGCCCGATGAATCAGCAGAGCTACTCCTCAATTTTATTCCAACCAAACAAGAGCTGAAGTTGTTAGCAGAGAATGCAGAGCAGTATAGTAACTTTGGAGAAGCCGAGCAATACATGTTTCAGGTGGGTAGGATAATGAGGCTCATGATGTTCAAGCATTTCCTTTGAATATTAATATTCATTGTCCACTGTCAGAGTGAAAATAGACTGCTACAAGTAACTAGAATATAAAGAAGTATGGTGATAAGGCTGGTTAAAGAAATAAATTTGTGTTTTTCTTCCTGCAATCAAAGGTCTTTTTTGGAATGTGGGATTTTCTAGCCACAGCCCCAACCATGGTGAGGCTGAGGTCAGTTTTTGTCCTATCTTGTGTCCCCCTTTTATGAGCAGCTCCCCCATCTAACTTTCCTGCATCATGTGTAGCTGTTATTAAAAGAGAGATATATTGTATTAGCATGATGTCAAGAGCACTGGTTCGAGTGTATCACTTCTGATTGGGAGTAACATGAGTACTAGTACGCATCTTTGTACAAGTGCAAGCTTTTGTATTAGCACTAATGCATAAACTTCTTTGAAAATCTGTGAAGTGCAAGTACAAATTCATTCTCACAAACTTAATACAGATAAGTATACCAAAGTGTGAGTATGAGGACATGCTCACAAGTCTGCTGTAAGTTACCTTTTGAAGCTAAAGCTTTGATAGTTGTGATTTAAGTATTTACATATTTGTACCTTCCTCTTGTTGTTAAATAGGTCTACTTTTACTGCCAAATCACAACCAATCCAACATAGATAACATCCAAATTTTTTTTTCTTCTTTTAGCTTGCCCGTCTGGATCGATATGAACAGAAGTTGAGATTAATGGCGTTCATGGGAATCTACGATGAACTTATTGCTTCTATAAAACCTGTAAGACATACACCTTTCCTCTTCATGTTTTTTGCAGCCATGGCTGCATTTTTCAAGCTGTGAATGTACAGTACACCTCGTGAACACCAACATTTTCAAAACTTCTCTTGATAATTAGGAAAGAGATTTCTGGGTTTATGCATTGTTGTGTTAGTACATTTACAGCCTCAGGACATACAAGCAAGAGTTTTCAGGGACAGTTCAGAGGTCCCCAGTTCTGAGCTAGTTGTAAATCCAAGCAGTTCAGAGTCCAAGCCAGTTCTGATTTCGGTGGTCCCAATTCAAGGCCTATTGCTAGTCCACGTAGTCTGACCCACCTAGTAATTTGTGTAACCATTCATCACTGTGCACCACTAACAATGGAGTCTAAACCCTTTCAGCACTATAGATGGATACACAGTATCAGCAAAGCAGGATTATGCTCTCCACATTATTGCAAGGTGGATATATCAGCCCAAGTGACTTGTCTTTATCAACCTAATATTACTATGCACCCTCTCATGACATGATTGGAAGCCACACCATTTTAACAGGAGATCAAATTTTGATACTAAACATGCTAGGTAATTGCATTAAAAATGTTGGAGATAAGTTTGATTGGAAATGGCTACAAATTTTGTAGATAAATGAGCATTTTGAAGTAGCCTATTGTATATGTAAAATTGTAAAGACAGTTGTTCATAGTCACAGAGATGACTTTTAGAAAGAATTTGTAAAGGAATATTCTGCTTTCGCTTAGGACAGCAAGTGTGCACATTCAATACAGTTTATTGTTTAAGGTGTAAGGTTATTGAAAGTGACACAGGTAGCAGTCTAGTCTCAGCAAACTGTAAAGTAAGCTAGGTAGCTACTCAGCCCCATTACTGCAGGGCCTAGTACTGCTAGTGTTATAAACAGAAGTAGAGATTAGGGAAATGATGATAAATAGCTAGAATGGATTAGACATTTTTCAAAATAACTCAGACAAAGATATTCAAGTACGACATAATACAGAATTTAGTAGGTGTCATTTCTGCTGAGAAGGCTAATCAGTAATGTTTGCCAGACAAAAGACTCAGTATGCAAAGTATGGTAAAAATTACCATAATGTGTGTAGATTTGCCTAAATTTTTAAAGGTATTTTGTTCTATGTCTATTACAGTGAATGTTCCAAACTGCACCTCATTTGTAAGAACAATTTAAGCTCTTGAACTTTCATGTTCATCAAATTCCTCATAAGACAAATTTTTGTCAGAGTAATTTGACACTGAAAGTAGGTTTCTGAAATAAGGAAGACTTTGAAAATAAATTCAGACACATCAGTAAAAGGTGCACAGTAAAATAATTAAGTGCTGAAAGGGTTATAGTAACATTTAGGTAACTTCCATTTTGTTGGACGTGGCTGAAAATGGCTCTGGGTCGGAGTTTAGAAGCAACCCATTCTGGGCCAGTTCTGATTCCAGTATCTCCTGTTCTAGGCCAATTCTGAGTCCAGTGGAAAACGAATGCAAGTTTGGAATCGAGTTGTAGTCCAGACTTAGGCATTACAGTCCTCAGTGATCTTGGAACAATATTTTGGACTAATCTCAGAATTTGAGTGTACTGACAAGTGTAAGATGCATGTTTCAATGCAAACCTGTCAGAAAAGAAGGCATGGGTTGATAGCCTGTAAGATTTGGCAGAAATATAACTTTTAAATGATGAGAAAACATTTTCCATTGTCACTTGGCTGTCCAGTTAACTTTGTTTTGGTTCAGTTCTTTGCAGTTAAACATTAATAAAGCTTTGTGCTAGACATTGAGGCAAACGTGCTGTGAAAAACAGGTCGTTAGAAATATATTTACTCGCATTAAATGTCCCTGGACAACTTTCTAACAATTGACTGTATAAATTGTTTCAGCTTAAAAGCATGGTCTGGTGACCAAATTTGATGCTTTCAAAAAAAGCAGAAAAATTTTCTGTGTTAGGCAGTGAAAACCCCATCTCAATAGCATCTTGCATTTGGAAGATACAAATTTTTGAAGAAATACTACATTTTCAGTTTCCCCAGTGCATGGTGGGAAATCTGTGATGTCATCTGGGCAAATGGATTTGATGTAGCTTTTGTATTTCTTTATAATGTTGATATCACTATACTGAATATTCCATAACTTCATTTGCTGTACCATAATTATGGAACAGTTTTTCACTATATCTACACGGAAAAACATCTAAACATTCCAACAGTATCAAATTTCAAGGACAAAAAAGGTAGCCAATTATAAAGAATAACACAAGGAATCTGAGGCAATTTGCCCAATTTGCATCACGTTTTGTGACCTTGAGGAAACTTGGAGGTATTTCTTATTAAAAGTAACCAATCTTTAGGAAGAGATATCTTGAGTTAGGAATGTAGTTTTGATATGGGGTTTGGATGACATGTAATGAAAATTTTTTATCTTTCATATAAGACCCCTACAAAATGCCACCAGACAATGCCTTTAAAGTCTTTTTAAAGAAAATGTGTTTATTGACTAGAAGTGATGAGTTAATAGTGTATTAGGGAACCTTTTTTAGTCCTGAATGAACATTACAGCCATACTAGGAAACTTATCGATTTTCACGTACGATCACCTGGAAATATGAAAGGCGGGTGCAATATTACCATGGTCATGGGGGGTGGGAGGCAGATGGTGAGCTTTATATGAACCTGTACTGTACAATTTTTAGTTGTCACTGTCAATTTTTGATGCCATGTGCTTGTTGCTCTTATAATATCAGAAAGTCTTTTTTAACTCTTTTAATTGAACTTTAATTATTCTTTTTACAGGAAATTAAATACCTCACCATTGGTTCCAAGTCAGTTGTAAATAGCACCAAATTGAAGAAAGTTTTTGAAGTAAGTTATGATTTGTTGGGAGTTATTTCAACAAATTTTTGCTGCTGTGCAATGAAATGATAAAGGAGATCCCCTTCTTCCAGTCAGGGAATTTTCAGTGGTTAGAGCATCCGACTTGCCGGAAGGTCTAGGGTTCAAATCCTGGCCGGGTCATACCAAAGACTTTAAAAATGGAACCTACTGCCTTTGTGCTTGGTGCTCAGCATAAGTAATGGAGTAGGGAAAACAAGCCAGTGAGCCACAACTAGAAAAAAGGCCGTGGTCGTCTCGACTTGAACCAATTGGTTGGAAACTGGGACGTTAAACCTCATCTAACTAACTTCAGGGAGTTTGAAAAATTGTTTTCAGTCAGAGAAGAGTTAGGGAATTTTATTGAACTAAAAGAGAACATGGTCAGTCTATCATATTTTGTCTCATGCCCAAACAGTGCATCGGCAAGATGATTGGCTATTAAATGGCATATTTTGGTTCGAAGTGGAGAAAGGTTGAAAGGATAACTATGGAAGTTACAAAAGCAGGGAACTTTGTATTCATGAAATGCTGGGAGCAATGTGAGGCAACTTTTCATTTGCTTATTTACATAACTTATTGGTAGCATTGCCATTTGATTTCTACGTGGGTTTATTAAAAAAAGGCAGAGGAACAAAATGCTTAGTTTTGAGTCCAGTATATCTTACTTGCAATTTTTGACACTGAGAATTAAAGGACTGTTGTTTATTTGGTACTTTAGCTTGCAACATATGGCCGAAAGTATTGATTTTGAAATTGTTTGAATTAGGTTTGGATAGTATGGGTGCAGGACTTAATAACCAAAAATTATTCCTTATTCTGACTTAGCTCATCCTTGCATTTGGAAATTACATGAACAGCAGTCGGAGAGGTTCTGCTTACGGATTTAGACTAGACTCTCTGGATCGGGTGAGCATCCTCTAATATTTACTTCAGTAACTGTCACAGAAATCCTTTCTTTTCTCATTATATTTGTTATTGGAGGAAAAGTGTTTTTGATGTATCAGTGTTTTTATTATTTTGTTACTCTGATTCCCTACCTCAGCTCACATTTGTGAAGTCAACAAACAGGTCCTTTACTTTTGTTAATTACCTTGTTGTCACGGTGAAAAGGTGTTACCCAGAATGCCAAGATTGGTACACAGAGTTGAAAGTGGATTCTGTTAAAACAGGTTAGTAGTAAGTGAAACCTACTTAAGTTTTCTCTCAGAAAAGCAGATTTAGCTCCATGTTACTATGAGTGTATTGCTCTTCCTGCATTCGATGTGTGGCCAACCTAGAGAGGTTTTTCACATGATGTCAGGACCTTCCCAGTTACCATGATGGCCATCACAACTCGTAAAGTGGTATGTAGAGAAGGAGCAGTTCCCTGGATAAAATCGTAATACAGTGCAAGCTGGCAGTCAAACGTTTTAACTAAAAGAGACAGGCATGATGCAGTGAAAAATTCTATGGCCTAACGATGAATGAAAGCTCATTAAAATGTAATAAAATGCCAAGAAACCGAAACACAAAATTCTAGACTTTTTTGGTACAAGGACCCTACTGTGCAGTGATGTCTGAGGTACTCAGTGTACAGAATGCCTATTTATCCCCCCCCCCCTCCCTGCGACCAAAATTGCTAACTGAAAGACCAGTGTTTCTTTGTGTTTTTTTTTTTTTCTTACCTGTATTATGCTTTGTCATAGCTTACATGAAAATCACAGAACAGGTTTCATTTCTGATAAACAAATCACATACAAGTAAAACTTGATTAAATGTCTTGTGAAGTGAAATAATGACATGGCTACCTATTAAATGTGAGACATATTGAAGATAGCCCCATTACAGTTTTGAGCCTACATGAAAAATGTCAACGTCTCACACTAAAGTGCTTACCAGCTGCAAAGTAATTAACATATAAACACTTGTATACCTTTGAACAAAAGTTAAAGTAGCACACCCTATCATTTATTTGCGCAGCTAATGAATTATCTAGGAAATAGTCAAATTTTGAAGATGTATATGTTAAGAAGGAGTAAAGTGAAATAGGATAGTAAAAACTTTTTTCATTTCAGTATCTTTGGAGTAGAAACCTTTCTTTATTGTTTGTGTGTTGTCATAATGTTGAGGTTTTAGTATGTGTCTTTTTCGTTTGTAGCATCAATGGAGGCCTTGACAATGGACATCCAGGGTTTAAGGAAAGGGCTGGAGCTTGCCAAGAATGAGAGGGACCGACAACCAGACAACCCCATCATTGGAATATCCTTTATGTCATAAGATGTATGATGTACTTGTTATTGTTTGCAGGTGTTAGAAAATGTTAAAGTCTCAGTCAGACAGTCAAACTTATACCCTATCAACATTGAAGGAAAACTATTCTGATCATTCCATATTGAAAGATTGCCTTCGTTATCAAGGGTATTCGCATGGTTGCTTTGAAATTATGCTATTAATGATGGATGCCACCCACGGACTTCTTATAATATTGACAGAGCATCCTGCGCCAACTTCCTATCTGTAAAGTGTCACCACCGTATGTACACCTTTAAGCTCACCACTATGGCTGCATCCTGTGTCTTCTGTGTAAAGTTTGGACTTGCTCAAGTGGTTCAGTCATGACAGATTATGCAAGAAAGTTTGGAAATTTTCAAATTAAATGGAAGGCTTGGTTAAAATTAACAAGGAGTGTGAAGCATTTTGATATTTTCTCCATTCATGTATGTATTTTGTCTGAAATGTGACACATTTATTGTCAAATATTGCCTGGCAGCCGTCTTGGAAAGCCTAAACTTTTGGAACAGTGGCAACACTTCTGGTCACACGATCCTCTGTCTATATGTATAATATGCCTGTGATATGTCACCAAAGCACACGCCAGCTAAGTTAGAGTCATGTTAGATCAGCAGAGGTCAAAACCTAGAATCTTGTAAACACTATATCTCAAGGAAGAAAAGGTGGATAATTTTCGTACGTGTTATATGAATGTATCATATTGGAAGGATGAATCCTATTCATAGTTGGAGACTGGTGTTTAAGTTGTTCAATATTTGCCATTAAAATGCTTCAGTGTTTGCTTAGACATTCCTCAAAATATGTCATATGTCATAATGTCATTTGTACCATAAAGCTTGAATTCTTATTTTGTACTTTGTATCTCGGTATGATGCTAATTTGTGCAAAATTGTTTTTGAAAATGAAGTGCAAAATTTTTGTACAAGTAATTCCCTTTTTTTTTGTTTTTAAGTAATTGTTCTTCAAGGTTTTTTATTGACATTTGTATGAAATTCATCATTTTATTACATTCCTTAACCCTTCTCACGAATTCTCCAGACAAGCTTCTGAAACAATTGCAGAAATAAGTGAGACATTCCGTAAGGCAGAGGAACATTATCACCATGCTTGTTCAATGTATGGAGAAAATTACAAAACTCTGGAACCTGTGGAATTCTTCCGCAAGTTTATCGTATTCAGAATGGAGTACCAGGTAAGTTATTTGGTTGTTTTCATTAACTGTTCTTCCATAGAATGGAACCAAAGAATGCAATGATTCAGTAAAAAATGAAACCATAATGAAACATTATGTTTACTGTGGTGCATTGAAAGGAATAAGTAGTCCCCCCATTTTGAAGCATCAACTGTACGTTGCAAATCTCCTTGTACAGGGTTCTGCCTAGGATTACTGGAGTGTTGGCAGCTCTTTTCCTGGGCCCATAACAAGGGTCACAGGTTGTTCCACACTCCAGATAGGTTAGGGCAAGTGGGCCAATACCTTTAGATGACAAATTTTATTCTGAATAAAGACCAGAAAATACACTAGACTTTATACACTTTCATAGTTGCAATGGTGAACCCTTTATTCTGTGCCCTTCATCAAAGCAAGTAAATGGTTAGTGTCTTGGTGGAAGTTTGTTTAGATACAAAACATACAGGGCTAGAAAAAGTTACATATCCTGGGAACCAAGGAAATGCTATTGTGTTTATTCTGTTATATGATATCAGTGCTGGATAAAAAAAGCACTTTTTGAGCTTAGCGGTGGTCAACATTTCTGCGTCTTGATGGGACCCGACCAGTGCTCTTTCAAGAATCTTTCCTGATAAATCCTGAACATGAATATTGTCACATGCTTATAAAGACCCAGTCACGAAATAGGATACCATGGTGCACTAATTCAGATTGGGGTGACAGCATGTACCCTTTAATATATGTACTTCTTCATAAAACATTGTTAAAGGGCAGGGCTCAAAATAACTGGCAGCACTGACAGCCATGGCTGTCGGGCCCTCACTGATGGCTGTGGTGCCCCTCACTGTCCTACGAAATAACATAGACCGACAGCCAATTTGCTTATTTTGACTGTGCCCTTTTTCAAGCTTTTTTCGAGCCCTGAAAGGGCAATACAGCTGCCTCAAATTAAATTTCATGGACAGGTGGATATGCTAAATCTGGGATGGACAGCTTTTCTCACGTGACTGCTTTTTTGGTAATAAATTGTTAAATTTTGTACAAGGTAAAAACACTGGGTTTTTACACCTATAATATGCAAATACAAAATACCATGGAAGGTACTTAATTAACAGGGAATGAGAGATCTCAAAGGTTTAACTGTTTGTGGGTATTTGAGGTTGTTTAGATGATTTCATAAAAGATTTATGATGCCTTTGCATTCCATAATTGCTGCTTTTTTTCAATTTTGACAGAAAGCTGATGAGGAGAACATCCAGAAAAAGCTCACTATCAAACCTCGGAAAATAAACCAAAAAAATGGACCACTGTCTCCAAAGAGGGCAGTCAGTGCACAATTGAACTTTTTCTCTGGGGCATCCAGTGATCCTACCAGACTTGTCCAAGAAAAACCTCACAGTGGTGAGCTTTCAAATGGGCCCATTCTTCCTAATGGGCCTCACCAAAGTAATGGTCATAGCAGTGTCTCCTCAGATTCTAACAGTGGAATCTTTTCACTCACCAAGAGAAACCCTCACAAGTCCACTCCAGAAAGAAGGGCCAACGGAGGGCCTAAGATGAAAGCTGCAAATGGCCCCACGAGGTAAGTGCTGGGCCCATGGTTGTGTCAATTGTGTGTGCCCCTTGAGGAAGATAAATCCTGGGGCTCATACCAGTCATCTGTTGGTGACATGGTTGTCATGGAGCTACTCTGGGAGACAGTGACAAGAAGACAAAGAGTTCTCCCCTAAGGGTTGGGAAAGTCCCCATCCCAGGGAGTGTTCCAAGCAGTATACCAGGTTGGGGCTGAAGCTGTGGTGTCTTAAGGTCTCTTGAGCTCTCATACACATGCTTGGGACATTGTGACTTGAGCTTGAATTTGCCATCCTGGTCCTAACAATCATGTAGAGCATTGTTAAAGTGGATCTACCTGGTCCTAACAATTAATCATTTAAAGCATTGTTACACAAGTATGTGGTTGACAGAAAAGAAAAAATGAGAAAAAAATGATAATAGAGGTTCACTGAATTCTTGGGTCTGAATAATTCCTATGTAAGGTGGTCTGCAAATTGTTTGAGAAGAAGGAAGTGGTCCCTGGATCAAAAACATGAGTACCACTGATCTTCAGCAGAGAGCAGTTTCACTTTAATCGATTCTTTGCTTGCCTCCCAAAATGCTTGGCATTGTAAAGATAAAGTAGTCTATCTGTGGTACACAGTAATTCTTTATTGGAATTTAAGAGTAGATGGTTGCTTGTTTGTTCATTAATTGTTGTGTGTAATTTCTCTGCCCAGGATTAATTTCTCACTCTAAATGGCTCTTTTCTGGGGGTCCTTAGGGTGAGTGAAATCTGATGAAACCGTACCTGCCAAAACAAATGGCTGATAACCTCAAGTCTTTGCAGTTACATCTGTTCTGTTTATTTTAAAAAAAAAACATTTTTTACCAAGCTACTCCAGAATTGTAATAAAATCAAAGGTAAACGAGTTAAGTTAAGGCATGTGAAACATAGTTTTTTTTTCATGTGAGACTGGAGAACCGATAACACCCTTTTAATGATATGAAACAATGGAGCATAGTGTTTATGTCTTTTGTCCGAACATGGTAAAATATTAAAGACTATGAAGTTGTTTCTTGGAACAATAAAACTGATGCGTAAGACTGAAATTATTGGATCAGTCAGTCAGATGGTCAATTAAAGAGTCAGCCAAATGATTAGCCAATAATTCATCAGTCAGTTTGTTATGGGTCAACCAGACAATCAATCAACCTTTGTGTAAGTCAATTAGTTATGTTCGGTCTATTAGTCAACAAGTCAATCAGTTAGTCATACTGTTTGGCAATCATTCCATCTGTCAATTATTCAATATATTTTGTTACGTGAATTTGCCTATCATTCAGACTAAAAATCAATTCATAAGTCAGTCCATCAGTTAAATATGGTATTAATGTTCAGCCTGAAATTATCAGAGAGTAACTATCTTTAATCAACCTGCTTCAGATTTATCCATTATTTAGTGTTTTGATTACATCAGTTGTAAATGGTACTTTCATTTGAATGTGTTTCTTCACATATGTTTATCAAAAAACGTCTTCATGAAAGTTAGAGCAAAGACAAACGATGTTTCTTTTGGTCTTGTTTTAATCATTGCAGCCTTCAGATCCATTTTATAGGATATGAGGCAGTTTAATAGACAATAGTAGACATTGTGAGAAGGTAAACTTTGTGAAGAAAGAAATATTACTGTGAAAATTTAAATTAGTAATAGAAAATGAAAATTATGTGATAAAAGTTATGATCAAGTGGTTTCCTAACATCAGTGTTTTCTAACCTGGGGTAAATTACCCCCAGAGGTAGTAAGGATTTTTATGCAAGGGGGGGGGTGTTATGATCCTGCTGCCAACAGCAAGAAAATTGTCATTTTTTTTTCTTTGTTAATCAAATGTAGTCAAAAAAGGTCAATTCTTAAACAAAAAATTATGTCAAATGTGAAACATTGTACCAGATTGCATCTAAGCACCTTTAGACCTTCTGGGAGGAGAAGGTGCATTAGATTAAGGTTGGGAAACACTGAAGTTCATACTTTAAAAGTAAAGCTGTTAATTATCCTGACATTATGCTGTTTGTCTGTGACATTTTGTAGTCTTTTTTGGCACTGTCTTTTTTATGATGAATTGATTCAGTACTGTTACATGGTAATCACAGGTAACACAATGTGTTGTCAAAGGCACTGGTAGCTGTTTGCATATAAATCGTGTGCTCTGGAAAGCCAGAGGGGTTTGCAAAGGGATATAAGCATTAGACTTTAACAACCAGTTGTTTCTATACCTGATGAAAAGGGAACTTCAACTGGGGAAGGAAAATTTAAGTTTTTCATCGTAAGTAGTTGCTCTTGATCATGGCAGAATTATCTCTTCTGTATTATAAGGCTGACAAGTGTTAAACACATACCTCAAATATCCAGAGCCAGTTGAATTAAACTTTTCCTTTGTATGGTATTCTCAAAGTATGGAAGATTCAAAATAGTAAATGGTTTGTATTCTTTACGATGTTCAGAGGTCGTCTTTGATGGTGTATTCAGTGTTTCTCATTTCTTTATTGGTGAGAGTTTTGCTGTCTGTCATAACTTCTTTTTCTATCATTCGCCTTATCCAGTGTTCACAGCACATGTAGTCTTCAGGTAGGGTATTCTGTTGTTGTGCAAACTTTGGATATCTTAATATAGTGTCATTCAGTTTGGCTTTTTCAGACAATATGGAAAACTATTGTGTCGAATGAAGCCATGTGTTTGGTTCAAAAAATGCAGTAGGCATTTTTTAATATTCCTAAATCAAGAAGTCATTATGAAGTATTTAAAGTGGCACAGAATTAACACATGTTTGTGTAACCATTAAATGCTTTCAACTATTTTGAGGGTATTCATTACTTTTGTTAATTTCATTTTCATTTCTTGAAGGGATAATCAGCTCTTCTTGAGGTGTACTCACTCCCTCTGTAATATGATCTGCCATTACCATAGGCATATGAGGCAAGGACTGGGAGTTGCAAGCCCCCTCTCCCTTTGGGCAGAAAACTTGCTCATTTTGGGAAAAATATGTGCTATTTTTGAGCAAAATACATTATAATTTTAGACAAAAGGGCTGCACCCCCCCCCCATTGGAAGTAGTCCTGTACACTTTATATGGCTGTATATTATACCTACCCTTTAATATCAATGAACTGCAGAAGAAGCCTTTGAGTTGTGGAAATACTATAATTAGTTATTTGGTTCCACCCATGCTTAAAGGACCAGTGAATCATTTAGGAAAATTGCCATTGAGGTGAGCTATCATTGCCACTTCAAACTTCAGTGGATCTCACATTGATATATTATCATAGACCAGGAGTTGTTCGTTATGCACCGCTCAGAGGGGTATTGCTGCCTTGTAAAATTAATTTTATCATGTATTCTTCTTACACATAGAAGAATATGTCTCTTTTTTCAAAGGTTGATAGCTATTACTATGAAAGTCAATTAAAAAAGTATTAACTATAAAAGAAAGGTAATAAGGGGTCTTTCAAAACTTTTTTTGTACCAATATGAAGTCTTTCTCTAAAGTAAAAAAAATATATTTCTATTTAATGAAGATTGTTTTGTATATTTCTTGGATTTAGTTCTCTGTACATAATAAAAATCTAGGGCGGGATAGGATAGTATTGTCCCTGTGGTATTATGTGTACTTTACAAACAAGCGTCGTTATGAATTCCATGTGTCAATGGTTCGCAGGGTGCATGTTGGAATGAGAAAATCTTCTGTACTATACATTCCTTCTATTACTTGCCTCATTGATAAACTAAGAAATAATTTCAATATCTTTTAGTTTGCTATTTAAGGTTTGTTTTTGCTCTTTTGTGTTTTTCTTTCTTTCCTGATGAAAAGTACCATTTCAGAAATCATACTTGTATATGTGAAGAACACATGCAGTCACTCCACCCCTATACTCAAACATCAGCTAATTCTCCAAGTCGTCCCTAATTTTGTCTTACAAGTTTATGGAACCTTACTGCCTTTGTGCTTGGTGCTCAGCATAAGCAGTGGAGTAGGGAAAACAAGCCAGTGAGCCACAACTGGGAAAAAGGCCGTGGTCGTCTCAACTTGAACCAGTTGGTTGGAAACTGGGATGTTAAACCTCACCTAACTAACTAACTAACTAACTACAAGTTTATTCCATGTTTCAGATCAAACATTGCATATTAAATGTAGCCCGAAGAGTTACTTAGATGGAATTTACGATACAGTCCCAAAAATATTGTCACATGATTAAAATGCACCATTGATGAATTAGTATGGGGGTGTGTGGGAATTCTTATTGGGGTGACTGCATCAACTCTTTAAAGGGATATTCCAGTGACACAAGTATGAGTGTATGATAAAGTCAGGGAACTTCTCTCTTTATTGGTGTGTATCACATCTAAATAGCATAGGGCATTTAAAATTTATGAATTTTTGGTACCTTGCTGGAGGCAAAAGGAATCTATGCAATGACAATTTCTTGTGTGTGTGCTTGTATTTGTGCCTATATGCAGGGAGTTGTTAGGAAGGAGATACAATGACCAAATCTGTTAGACAATATGTACTTGAAAATGATTTAATTCTTTTCAGGCACTACCGTTTGATTGACAGGTCTCTTTGTTCCTATTGTGAAGTCTCTGCTGACTAAACCCTTTTAATGATGATCTCCTCCTTTCTTTTCCAAGTAATCTCTAGACAAATGCCATTGTCTATACATGCTTTGAAGTGAGGTTTTTATCCGCTAATGAACAAACTTTAATCAGGATTTTCAGTTAAATGACTGGCAACAAACGTTAAAGTAATGCACTTCAGTTGTGTCCCCACGATTTTAATACGTCACCTGCTGGAAACATTGTTCAAGCCTATACATTTCTCGTAGTTTTTAGCAAATTTTGCCATCATTAAGAAACATATTCGAAAAGTAAGTCGTCAAGAAATTCTTTGCTGACTTTAAATGAAGTGATATTTAGTGTGACGAATAACAACAAAAGGTTAAAATTTTACATTTTTTCATGACGACTGGCAACGCAAAGTTTATGAGATCAACGTAAGGAGTGTGTGTTCTCAAGGTCATTTTGACAATGTCTCACTTATCCTAGTTGATCTAGGTATAGAGATAAGAATTTTGAGAATACAAGCAACATTATTGTTGGAAACGAACGTTGCTTCAAAGAGTCTAAAGAACGTTGTATCTCCTTCCTAACACCTCCCTGGTATATGAATGTAGGTATTTATGTGACACTTCCCTGCAAACATGATATCTCAAGAAGTGTAATGGTGAGGGATCTCATACTTAGCATGTGGATGGCCTATATTCAGTAGATGATCCCAATAACTTTTGGTAGAGGTCAAAGTTCATTTGGGGTCACAAGAGAGATCAATAGGTGTCAATCTGCAAATGTGGAGAAGGGTAACCGTTAGGGATCTCATATTTGGCATGTGGACAGCCCATATTGAGGATATTGTTCTGCTTTTTTAGCGAGGGTCAAAGGTCATTTGGAGGAGTTACCTTATCCTTGGCATGTAGGTACTCCATATTGAATGCATAACCACTATTGTCTTTGGTGAAGGTCAAAGTTTTGAGCCCCTCCCCCCCCCCCTCCATCCCGTGGTCAAACTGTGAAAACAAGTAAAAATGATATCTGAAAGAGGAAACCATGTATAAATCTTATACCTGGCATTTGGGTGCCCCATTTTGAGTGATACAATCTGTATTGTTTACAGTTGTGGTCATAGGTTACTTAAGGTCGCCAGAGGCCAATCTGTGTAAACCTCCTACACATTTGTCAAGTATTAAACATGTTTGGATCTAATATCTGGCGTGCAATACCTAAAATTAAAGCAATACACTGATGTATGACCATGTTAACACAATACTAATATTTGAGATTTGCCCAAAGATTTTTAACTTTTGATAACTGAATTAAGCACAGTCAGTTCACAAAGAAAACTGTTAACTTGGAACCACAGTACTAAAATTATATCAAGGTGGCAAGGGATCACTAAGCCTTTTACCTTTCTGGTTAAAGAAAATATTCAGTTCACAGCTGTGCATTGCAGTTTAGGAAATCTGTGATGTCATACAGGGAGACTAAATTGAACATCTTTCGTATTAC
This sequence comes from Holothuria leucospilota, assembly GCA_029531755.1. Lineage (NCBI taxonomy): Eukaryota > Metazoa > Echinodermata > Holothuroidea > Aspidochirotida > Holothuriidae > Holothuria > Holothuria leucospilota. Next base: position 21,649,986 of record CM055968.1, on the reverse strand, counting down.
CAGGGATATGCTACTATTTCTCTCTTAATCTTGACACATGTAAATGAAATATGTAGATACATTTAGAGTTGCAAGCTTTATTCTCACAAAATTTTAAGCTCAATCTAAAATTAATGTGATTCAATGTTTCACTGGTGTCAAGTTTCAAGACCAGATTAATCACTCCAATTGTAAAGAATAACAAAAGGTTTTTTGGAAGCAATCTGCCAGTATTACGTGACATTTTGTAACCTTGAAGCAACTGGAAGTATGTTTTTGACAAGATTAAAGTATTTTCAAATAGGAATATCTTGAGTTATGAATAAGCTACGGATGCAAGGTTTCAAGAGCATGTGATGAAAAATTAATCTCATTCTCATTATAATTATAATTATTCTCATTGTCACTGGAACATTCCTTTAAGGAACATCGTGTTGCATCGTACAACTCATTTTTAGTATAAAAGTTATTTTAATCTTCCTGTCAAAAAAATCATCACTTATGTTTACTGAAATAGCTTCCATCAGATTACTGAGTCAAGTACATAATTATAAGTCTACCTTTCAATGCAGTCTATATTTTCAGTGCATAGATTCTAGTGTAATGGCTGTGCTGTTATAACATGATAACATTTGTATGATATAAGTAACATTTGGTATGAAATTTAATATCAAGTTTACTCGAGGACGTGCCTGAATTTCATCATTTTGGTGTAAAATTGTTAAACAGTGAGCAGGATGTTTAGGTATGATAAACTCGCAGGAAGCTGTAGTCATTAATACAGGCAAATTTTCATTGTCACAAATGCATTCATGGTAACAACCCACAAATTTGTGATCGGTGAAAGTACTACGATTGAAACAAAAACACGACAGATTCAAATAATGCCTTCAAATGTACACTGGACATTCTGATTGGTCAGTGACATATATACACCAGTGAGATGCATTGTACATTGTACAGCATCATGGCTGAACAGAGAAAGAGGCAATAAATGGGAATCCTCAGATTACAGTAGTATATTGTTTGGAAAGGGTTACAAGCTAATGTAATGTCTTAAGCAGGAGAAAATTGGCATTGGGTCAATGAAACTACATAAAAGGGGCAAGTTGAATCACCTCACACATATTCAGGAATACCTACATCTCTAGAAACAATTGAGGCTACACTTCAATTGACATAAATTCAAACAATGGCATCACTCTGGTCAGTGGTGCCCTCCAAGATCACTTGGTGTGGCAGACAGCTTGTACACAGTAGTTTATGGATATGGCCTTGAGCAATTTAAATTCAGTACAGGGTAGAGAGCTTTGTCAAGGTGGTGTGGTAGACAGGTGTCTTTGTTTTCAATTGGAGAAAGAGCTACAGGTAAACTAGGTGGAAAAATTTTTATATCTTGGGAGAGAGTTTTTGCCATTTAAGGTAGGAACTAAATGCAGCTAATGAGACTGGAGGGGAGAGGAAAAGGGAGGGGGGGGGGGGCTAAAGGTAAACTGTTCTTGGAAAATATGAACTGTTTGGGTGGTGCAGTTGTTTTTGAGAGTGAGCCATCTTAGCCCATAATCATATATCTAGTGTAAGTCAAGAATTGTATAATTTGGTCTGGCACTGCATTCCACTGGACTGACGTTTGGAGAAAAAACTACAAAAAATTTTCCTTTTTCAAAGTGAGAAAATGAAAGTTCTTTTAAAGTGAGAAGTGGTGTTCACAACTTAAGAATAGCATAATTTCTTTAGTTGTATTAAAAAATAAGATAAAAGTATGCTTTTTGATGACATGTTGATGTTTTTGGATGTCAGTATCATATGAATGGATCAGTTATTACTTGTAAATTATTTATAACTGGTTCAAGGTTAGCATAAGATTATGTATAACTGTCTGCTCGACTAAAAAATGGAATGGTTTGAAAACGTGGACAAGTGGTGGTTGCAAAAAAATGTGGCAGGACTGAAATACTGGATTGTATGTACAGAAATATGTGCTAAAAATCTTAGGGTGCACATTCAAAATATTTTATCACATTCTTCCATCAAACTGGTAAACGTTGAAAGCAGTTGGAAGTATGACAAAAGTAAGTTGTAAACAAGAATATATTATGTTGCTTCCTTTGCTTAATTTCTATGAAATTTTGTAAATAATTTGTTCATTTCATTCCAGTTTTTGTATTCAACTCAGAAATAGAATATAATATACAAATATCAAGCAGAAGAAATCATTTTGGAGAAAAGTATTGAAGGTTAGCAAAAGAGAGGTTTTTATATTTTAGTTAATTGGACTTGACCTAAATATATATATTAACAGAGATTTCTATTTCAAGAAATAAATTTTTCAAAAATAACTGCATTGTCTTTTTTATCATTTTTTGTTTTTAAACTATTTATCTAAGTTGATGACAGATATGTTTATCTTCAGTCTTCAAAGTGCAATAATTGGAAGAAAATAGCACCAAAGAGGAGATGATAAGCTGTAGCTCAGAAGCTAGTAACCTAGGAAACATTTGTCATGGTTACCAGGAATCAAGGAATGAGTTTCCATTTTTAAAGTTCACATAGCAACCACAGTGGCAATGAGTACAACGTAAGGAAATGTATAAGGACTATTTACACACCTTCTTGGGTAGTAACAGTTTGCTTTTATCACCTGGTCATTGTTACTACCACGTTCCGTCACCGTCATCACTTCCACTAAAATCATTTTGCTCCGCAATCTGCAAGAACCTAGATTGTAGATGCCGACAATTTAAGCCCACTTGCACATTGCCTGATTGAATGCTACACAACCCAGCCAACAGTTGAATCTACTGAGACCACCCAACTTTTGGCCAGTTCTACGACATGTCCATTGGCGGGTTGACTAAAGCCGTCATAAACTCAATCCAGCAAAAACATGGGTGATATTCTCATGAATATGCGCACACTGTCGGTCGATTAATGATGCGATCATGGAGTTGCATTGTGTGAGACTGGCTTTATAGAAAGTCCAGTTTCACAAAATCTTGGATGAACTTAACTAAGGTGGGGGTATTAATCTAACTTCATTGGACTGTGTCTCATTTGCCCTTTAAAATGCTGACATATTGTTAGAAATAAACAAAGTACTTGTTGAAAAGGTTCAAAGAAATTATCTGCAAGTGTATCTGTGGGCCTGTCGTTGTACTTTGTGTCCCTTCAGGGTCATAATTCCTTTGGGGGAGCAGTTTCAGGAGTTTTTCTGCACATGGGAGATACTTCAGCCTGCAGGAGTTTTCTTCAAAAGCACCTCCCTACCTCCCTGAGAGTTGGCGAAGAGAAAGTTCCTTTTGTACCTCTGCGAAGATCCCAACGAAGAAACTATAGTGGCGCTGTTATAAAATTAAAGCAGTTGAGAAAGGTACAAAGACATGTAGGAACCAAACACACCTACAGCGACGGCAGTTTTGTGAATCATCTCCAGATGACCTGTAAAGAAAGCATGAAATAGCTCTCAATCAGCATTATCGCTTTGTCCAGTTGTCTTCCTTTGCTGTAAGAAGACCCAACAAAAAATGCCCACAATTTTATCTTTTTTCTTAAAGTGGGATTTATTTTACCATTGCATCTCAATAATGGAATATTCAGATACAACTAACACAGGCTTCAAAGTGATCCATCACAGAAATATAGGTTTTATGGGAAGGATATTGAGGAATATATAGGATTTTCCAGGAAAATATAGAGTGAATATAGGAATGGCAAACACTAGCAGTGCTAACCATCTTCAAAGTTGTGGATGGGGTAAACACTGTACCTCAGGAAATTATACTGTTCAAATGATAGAAATGTGATTAACAGTATCACAAGTGTGGAACAAGTGACAGAATAGTGTGGCTCTAGCATCAACATAGAATTTTAGGAAACCACCTATGTATTTTGGTGAAAGGGCAAGGGTAAATCCCCTGACTGTAGTGTATTTGCAAATTTTGACCTTGGAATAAAGTGTCCATAAATGTTATTATTAGTCCATACCAAATAGGCAGCAAAAGTTGCAATATTTAAAGTTGTAAACACAGAATGTGACTATATATGATGAGGCCTTGAATGGATGGGTAGTTAATGTGGATAATGGAATGTTGCTTATGTCCACAAGTACAGAGGCAGAATTTACTTCAGATCCAATAATAATGGGGTTGAGGTGAGAAAATTTTTGAACTTTTTGCAGCTTAAATAGTAAAAGACATCATAAGACACAATTTTACCATGCACTTACACTGTATAGCTATTCCTGCAGTCTTGACGTGTGAGATATTGGTGATGACAGTAATTTCATATAGGCCTATGGCAACTGTATGGTTGCTATTGAATACCTTCAAACTCACTTTCAGCAGCACTGCCAGAACTGTCTCATAGCTATGTAATATGTTCTGTGACTGACAGCATGGGGAGGGGTGTCCCTCCCCTTTGAATTTTTTTGAATGACTTGCTGGTGTCCTTACATGCAATCTGGTGCTACATATATTATCTTTTGAAGTAAAATTTGTTTTGAAAAATTCACTTATTTTAGAATATTAAATTAGGGACAAAAAATCATGATCAGTGAGGGGGGAAGAGGCATAGTCCAATGGCCCCTCCACCTAAAAATGCCATGGCTCACTTTGAATCTGTATACAGCTTGGCAGGACAGTATAGTCCACATGTCAAGCTGCCTAAAGAATGCAAAAATATCTGTGCATTAACATACCAGGGAGCTGCCACTCTAACGTTAGAGTGGCAGCTCCCTGAACATACATAACTCCTAAAATCTCTCTCGAGGGAATTGCATGACAAAATTAGGGAAAGGGCAACTTGTTAAGTGCCCTCACTTGCCACCAATGATGGGCGCTGCAGCACCAGACCTGTACATGCATCAGATTTTCCACTTTGGTCTGTCGGATGAGTTTATGTGTCGGATGAGTTTATGTGTCATTCAGGGGCCATAGAGCCTCAAGTGGAGTTTAGGGATAACCTCCTCAGAGATCTGCATATTGTAAACTTGTGAACATAAGAGTGAAACTCTTAATTTTCTCAGAGCACTAAGTTCTTAAAGACATGCAGTCATCACCCCAAAGTACATTTTTGATGTGGGGGTATCAAAATTCTCAGTTGGTCCCTGCTCTTTGATTTACATCAAAGTTTGAAAATTCAAAAGATGCAGCACTAGGGTACCTCTCATTACACACAATGCAGAGAAAGTGTTTGTATTACACATAATAAACTTGTATGCTCACCAGGACATGGCCTGAAGCAATAAATGTAGGTTGCTGTGTGCACAAGGAGCTACAAGTTGATTAGTTGGGAGAACTGGAACTGTCTGGGATGATGAGAATTGCCCTTTAATGTTTAGGGGAAAATTGCAAATGTACAACCTGTTGCACAATCAACTGAACTAATGGGGAAGTCAGTTTGAGGAATGAAGGTAGATGGTAGGGAAAATAGTTTGTACTTAGAACCATTTTACTACAATATTTTGAGTTTACAAATTTATTATATCACAGGCCAGCTATCTACGCATGCAAAGAGAAGGTAAAGATTTTAAAATGTGGATGACTGCATGACCAGAAGGGATGTCAGGCACACAGCTCTCATTCACCCTCTTGACAATACCACTACAATTACCTCAAAGAGATGAAATCATAGTCTTTAAAATCAAAGGTGTGAGAGTAGCACATTTATGGTTGATGAAATATGAGCTTATTTATAGTGCCAAATGCAGTTTCAAAAGGGAATATTTCAGAATTCTATAATTGCCACTGTGTGCTTGTATTTAATTAAGATACTTGACATCCATACAATGCTACCTGTCTGACTAAGCCACTCTATTAAGTCTAAGACACTATCTTGGAAAAAGAATCCATCTGAAAAACACACCCTAGATCACTACTAAAAAATGTCCCTACAGCCGTGCCTGATTTAGAATCCAGAAATTACGACATTTTAGGGTATACCTTTCAGAATTTATCTCAGATGCATTTTATCTCAAGGTCGTGTATCTGCATGATAGCCAAAACATGTTTTTTACGAGATGTCATCAAAATATAGGCCTGATGCATTTGGGTTGATTCAGTAAGGATCGGTTCATATTTCACACTTTATCGCCTCTTTAAAATATGAATAGACCATACATGGCTGCGTTTGTGCCATGAATATTTATTACATCATTTTTGTTCTAAAACAGCAATATATGTTGAAATATGAACCTGCCTTCAAACCGTACATTTGCCACAGGGAGAATTCAACACTTACCTGGTACACAGAAGACGATACTAAAGGAGTATAGGGTATCACAGTTTCATTGTTTTATAGATTTTTTACATTTATCCCAACTTTCGAAAGTTATATGCATTTGACTTTCCACATAATGAGCACTACAGTTGAGAAATATATTCCTACAAAGGAAAAGTATACCGGTATACCGTCAGTAAGCGGTATACCTTCAGTAAGCGGTATACGGATTACGGACGATACATAGAATAAGTGATTCTGTATTGACAGACACCGTAAATACTTTTTAATCAATCCTTACCCAGTCTTCCTTTTCCTGAGGTATAGAAGCAGCCGTCATGAGCCTGCCATTGAAGCATTTTATCAAACCAGTCGTCACGAAGGATTTCGTCAAAGCCCGCTAAACTACCGAAAAGGACTAGATGTAAAGAAAATTGCATATCGTAATTGACAAATGTTTCTTCTAAAACAACTCGACTGGACGGATTGTTTTAAGTTGTTTCTGTTCATTCCCCTTGTGTTTCTTATCCGATATTTACCGTACCTTGTACCGTATCTCGCTTTCTGTGGTTTTGGAGAACAGTACTTTGCAAAATGGAGTAACCTATCTCGTTAATTACGCATGTATCAACAAGGGTCTTTCCAGTTCTGACTGTCTGGGCAGGGAGGTGCCACTGCGATGTCCTCGCCCACCTGATTTTCTGTCTTAATTTACTTACATCTCCTCTCTCTCTCTCTCATACATTTTCCCGAAAGTTTTCATGTTCCTTCATTAATCCTTCCCCCTCCCCCAGCACATTCCGATTGCAGTTGATGTTATCCCTAGGCTTCGGTATTTTTGTCGATTTTAATTGTTCCACCATTTATCTAGCGGGTTGTTTTATTTTCTTAGAGAATAAGCCGGATAAACTATTACTTTTCAGTTGATTCCGCCCAACCAGCAGTTGGCCAGTTACAAATGTTCCTCGACAGCCTCTCATCTAGTGACGTCCCATAGTCATCGCTAAAAGTAAGGCTTTCCAGCAAAGGTGATCACCGCAAATTTAATAAAGGTTGTGTACTGCATCTTTGTCACATATGCATTACGGCAAGGGATGCTAAAAATACCAAAGGCCTATCTAATATCTAAGTAAATCAAGAAATACATCAAGTCTTAAGTACTTAGGCTACATATCTTGACATATTTTCAACTAAGATTAAGGATTTTTCATTACATTTCCTAGTTTAGCGTTTACAGAAGTTACCCAAAACAATATTTGAGTCAGTCTTTATATTTGATGAGTTCTTCGTAACATCAACCCAACGCACCCCATCTTTACCCACAACCCACCCCATCTTTACCCACAACCCACCCCATCTTTACCCACAACCCACCCCATCTTTACCCACAACCCACCCCATCTTTACCCACCCACCTATCTGACAACGGTGTGTTCACGTTCACCAACCCAGTCGTGTTCGGACTTCTGTATTGCTCACCGTATTCAAGAAAGAGGTCTTGGTATTCTTCTGGAAAACTTCTATGTGCTATGGCGCATGCGTATTGTAACATTTTGCCGCCACCTATATCAGTGACACTGCGCAAGAACGGAGCTTTCCTGTCACATGTCATCTGACGACAGAAAAAAAGATGTTTGCCATATATTACACGTTTGGCTGCTAGGGATAAAAATTATGCTACAAAAGAAAGATGGCGGATACGTAAGTCTGAATTTACAGGAAACTAGTGGAACCAGCAAAAAGTGGACACGACCTCTGCTAAGATGCAGCCGAAAATTACGAAGGTTGTATAAGGAGGCTCGACATATTATCAGGAAGCAAAAGATTTGCCCCACTTTAGGAAGCAGGTACTTTACTCTTGCCACGGCCTTCCCTCTTACAGAATAAACTACTTTTCAATGAAGGCAACATTCATCCATTCTCTCTTTCATTTGTTCTTTGTTCATTGGTTGGTTCATTCGTCATTTCATTCATTCATCCATTTATCGATTCATTCGTTTATTCAATCATTTTTCACCTACTATTTTTTCTTTCTAACTTCGTTTGTTCGTTTTCTCGTTCGTCCATTCGTTCCGAGTCCTTCGTTCATTCATTCATTCGTTCATTCATTCATTCATTCATTCATCCATTCATTCATCCATTCATCCATCCATCCATTCATCCATTCATTCATTCATTCATTCGTTCATTCATTCATTCATTCATTCATTCATTCATTCATTCATTCATTCATTCATTCATTTCTTTGATCTAGAAAAATTCGTTCGTTCGTCCGTATATCCAGTGAAAATAACAATTAGTTCTTACCCGAGATGCAGCGATGGCATAAAATAGTTGGTGTGTGCCGCTGTATCCTTTGAACTTCTCAGGTCTGATCATGTGACGCACGCACTCATTCGACAGGCAACATTGCCCTATCCTTTGATAGGAGATAAATGTATGATAAATGCATTAAATTCTACTAGCAAATATAACTCACTATTAAAATGTATAGTTTGTAGCACTTTTCCCAAAACAGCGCATGTCGCCTACATTTGCGACGGCCTTATACATAAGGGAGTTGTGGACTCCCTGCTTGTACTGTTATATACATGTAGCGAACGACCGTCAGAATATTTGTATGATTCAGTGGACTGAACCTTTTAGATCCCTGATTTTGACATTTTTAGGGTAATTTTTGGTTGTTTAAGACAGCTTCTATTACGTGTTAAGAGAAGGGACTTAAAACTGAACATTGTTGAGAAGCTGCAGCCCCGGTTTCCGATAGCTCCATGCTGCAACAACAATTCATACGACTGAGGGACTTATGGGGATTATATACATACGAAAATATAACTGTTAAAAACTAGACTGTCGTTTCCTTTAGAACCAGGAGGCTACCTCTTCACTCGCTCTTTTGTAGGTCTCATATCCTTACACTGCAGGCCTAAACGCCTCTGTAACAGAGGGAGGAAAACTTTCTTTAGACTATTCCATGTTTTTTTGTTGAAAATTGAGGGCTCTTTTCAAAATTAACTTTAGTTGTTCACATTGAATTTAAAGTAAACAGTGATATATGTACCTAAATAATAAAGTTTGTGGACTTGGCAAACTATTTTCGCTTTTGACGTCAAAACGGTTTCCGACTGCTAAGACTGAGGGTTAATTTAGTAAAATGTGGAAGTTATTGTTTTCAGTAATTGTAGTCTGGAGTTTGAAACTTACTTTGGCGATGACACTTCCGACAGGCACTTATTAGATATTGTCTGGTCCATATACTCCTTATAGGTGACGTCAGAGTAGGCTTTATCACAATTATTTACCTGGGCCGTAGAGCGTTTCTTTCTTAGTTCAAAATCCCAGAAATCGGTTCTAAATATACCGTCTGTTAGACTAATGTCTGAAAAAATATGGGAAATGAAGCTGTTATTATCCATTCAATATATTACGGGCTTTTCAATAATCATGAATTATTCATGAAATTTGAAAATCGCAGTTTTACAGGAAAAGTGCAGCCGTGCCAGTGGGATGAAGGGAAAGTGCACAGTTTGAGGCTTTTATTACCTGATCTGGCAGGATACTCAAGCTGAGTTTGGAAGGGAAGATTTACAGGCTAATCTCTAAAATCTTCGTTAACATCACATGGAACGCCATAAAGGAAAAGAGCGTGAAGAAAGTGTACATTTAAAGGCCAAATGCATTGTCGCTGGCCAACTAAAGTTAATGATTACCAATATGCTTTTCACATTTAATTGAGCGGATAATTCTGTACCCCCTCTTTCCAAAAATTCTTTTGTCCCATGCTGAGACAATGATTATTGAATTCTACAGAATTTCTATAAAAAATTTCTGTCGAGTTTTCGTAGAGAAATTTTTTGGTTATCCATTTACTTTCTAAATATCTCGTAGACGTGACTGTTACCGGACTATGAAACTTTGTTTCGAATCTCCATTAAAAATCTCAGTTGAAGAATCTCGGTAAATTTCTTAAGAATTTCAAGGTTTCTGTACAAACATATCATAGGACGAAGAACTTAAAACTTTCACATAAATGGAGTTTTACAAGGCTACTTGGAATCTCTATTAAAAATCTTTGAAGAATCTCGGTAAATTTCTAAAGAATTTCAACGTTTTTGTGCAAACTCATTATAGGACGAAGAAATCTAAAATTTCACATAAATGGAGTCGTCAACACATTCGTGTTGGTGTGTCGTTAAACCCCATCTAACGTACATGGCTACTTATCAATACACCGAAAAGATCATTACGTCACACAGCGATGATTCCACGTTAACACGGTGATGATGGTGGCGCTCAGATTTAAACACTGGGCCGGACACGTGTTTTATAACTATGTTCTTCTCTTAAATGCTAGGCATAAAAGACGGACTTTGAGGTGCATGATTGTACCCATACGACACCCATCTACTGCAGAACCATGACATTTTGCCTTATTTAGTTATTTTGTATTTCCATTCAGAAAACTGTCTCTAACGTCGATTAGACTGTGACAAACGCATGAAGAATCTCTCGTTATGCCCCAGTCACACTACAAAAAAATGTGCTCGCAACTGTACTGCAACTCTCTGTATTGCAAATGTTATGCAACTGCTTGCAACTAGTATCATCTGAAATGGGGCTACCTGGCTGCGTCGGTCTGCGTTGTACTGTGAATGGTCTGCAAACCAAAATGTGCAACTGTTCGCAAATCGTACTGCGTTGTGCTGCGTCTATCTGCGAACGACGGCAAATGTGTGCAGCACGGTCGGAGCCTGAGCTGCGACTGGGCTTGCAACGTATGCAGACCGTTTTGCGATCTATTGTGAACGTTTTGCGATGTACTGCTACTCGGCGCATGTTTGCAATCAAACGGCGACAGTTGCAAAATTATGTGCTGGGAATAGTTGCAGTCCGTGTGCAGTTACCTTGCTGCGTCGTGCTGCAAACGTGTTGAGACTTGTTCGCAGCTGGTTGCAATCAGGCACAGACTCGTTCGCAGTAGCTGCTGCGTCGTGCTGCGCATGTTCGCATGTTCGCAGTACGTTCGCATACATGCTGCGATTAGGCTAGTTTTTAGGAGGTAAAAAGGGTATTTTCCGTTATTTCGAGTTGCAAGCAGTTGCTTCATGTGCTCCGGTGCGCACCGGAGCACACGTAGCAACTAGCGACTCGGCCGCAACTGACGCAACTAGTCGCAAACCCAATGCAACTCGACGGAGTCTATGCGGAGATGTAACAAACATTTGTATTTTGACTCTGTTGCAAGGAGACGCAGTACGCGATTAACTATAGTGTGACTGGGGCATTAGGTAAACGCAAGTGATCCTGATACTGTGAGGCAGACAAACTTTTGGGTTTATCCTCTTGACATGTCAAGTACATTCTGACAGGGTGTTGAGAAAACTGAGATACACTTCACAAGAGATATAGACTGCGGATAAGAATATTTGCCATCACTTTTCCTCAAAGTCACACCAAAATTCAACTAAAAATTAAATGGGATGAATAGTCGTAATACTTACGTATATCCTTAAGTTTCGCATTAGCTGCATAGACTCGTTTACGTGCGTCTTCTATTGCTTGTAGCGTAGAGGTGATCAACACATGTAGACGATTATCCCTGTCAAGCAATGGTTGTGTCCGACGACGCAATAGGCATTGTAATTTACCTGTTTCAATGTAAACATGTTAGCAGTACGTTAAATACGTATGAACTGAGTATGTGAGGAACTAACCGAGTGATTTTAGCGGACAATATTGCTGATGGAAGATAGTTACATAGATCTTTGGGGAAGTTTTGAACTTGTTACATGTTTAGGATTTTTCATTTTTGTGTCTTTATCTATTTCCTTTTTGGCTTAGTGTAAGGGAGAGGGTTCTGTATAAGGCCCTTCCCCTTTGAGAAATTTTTGCCTTTGGAAGGTTGTTTGGATACAAAATGTTGCTTACACCGACAAAGCTTTGAATTGATTATATTTATACGTTTTAGAATTTCTCATTATGTAGTTTTTTTTTTTTTTTTTTTGCTGTGGTATGGGCACGGTGCCATGCTGCAGCCAGTGCCAACCTTTCTCCTCTGAGTGCACTACTTGAAGGTCCACCATTGATTGGTGCGTTGAGTAGCCTGTCGATTGTTTGTCCAAAATGCTTCCTAAATTGACGAAAACGGCACTTTCTATACCTCCAAAGTAGCATCTAAACATTTTTAAAACTTCATGCTTTAGAAAAGAAGACTTCAAGAAGAAATTTAACTTAAAAAAGCGTATCCAGTGAGATCACTTTGTAAAAGAAAACAGGACTAAAAGGTACTTCATATGCGCATTGATTTTTAGCATGTGGTGTAAGGTAATTAAAGGCTTTTTATGAGCAAGCTGAGGTAACGCTTGAGAAACATTTCCAAAGATCTTTAACGTGTAGGCTTCAGCTGTGTTGTGTGTATCATGCATGAGGAAGGGGGTTCGTTCGTCAGTGCGAGTTAGCTGCATAAGAGCCTGACTGAGGCGGGGTCCTGGGACTTCCCCGGGAAAAGTTTTGAAAAATGAACCTTTATATATGCGATTTCCCAGGTCCCAAGGGCCTTAAAATGTAATCAGTACAATGGAATTTTAAGCATTTTCAGTAGTTTTTCCAGTAAGTTCTTTTCCATTTAGGGTTTGGAAATCTCAGGGGGCAGTTGCCCACCGCAGGCTACGGACCTGACTTGTTGATGTAAATTGCAATGATACGCGCTTACCCTTACCACTTTCTGTTCTGTGACGTCATATGCATAAGGTCTATACCCCGGTTGTGTTTGTGTCCAAAGGAATTGAACCAAGCTTAAAAATCTGTCTTATTGGTTCTCTCTACTTTCATCTCTATTTTATGTCTGATTTATTTCTTATTCAATGATGTATTCTGTTTGTTCTTCATTTTTAATTTTAATAAATTCTACTGATTTTTAATAAATTCTGTTGGTAAATTCTATTGGTAAATTCCATTGAAATTCAATCTTGTGTTGTTTTTCTTTTTTATTTTTATTTTATTTTGATTTTTTCAATAAGTTCTATTGATTGAAAAGTTGGTAAATTGTATCGGTTTTGTATACATTCTTTTCATTAATGCTATTGATAAATTTTATAAATTTCTACATCGCTTTATACAGAAGATAAAACATTAACGTCAAATAAACTACCGAAATTTCGATAGGTCTACAACGAAATTTGGACCAGACCGTTGAAAAATTCTTCCAATTTTTGGCTTCGGCGTTCTTTTTCCGTACTTTACATGTATTTTCTGTATTATAACTCTGCCACCAAAATTATTCTCAATAAGAGGAACTTTGATAGTGCAAGCAGTTGTTTGAAGGAGCTTCAATGGCTACTAATCGATTTTAGGGTTCCGATGTACTTAGTAAATCACTTTGTTCACTCAGCAGTAGGGAGTTCGGTGTTTTTTTGGCCTATTCATGGTAACCTAAGTTACGTAACTGGAATTTCGGAAATTTTTTAAAGCCTACTTCTGCACTCTATCCATATCATTGCCAGGCTGAAAGCCCCACAAAGCTCCTTCTGCCTTTTGTCCTTTCATCATGTCGAGAATGGGTTTCAGTCTGTCTGTTTCGCGCCCGGCATTGAGTTGTATCCTTCGTTTTGAAGCACGAATAAAGTTGCCAAGTTCCTCAAAGATTTGTATTTCGGCGGGACCGTAGCTCTTTGAACTGAGAAGTTTGTAGCTTTTCATCACATTGGGAAATGATTCTGAAAGATTTTTTTCGTCTTCGAGGCAGACGATAGTTTACTATACGCTGTACTGTTTGGGCCGTTTCGCTCTGCAACATTTAACAATGGGGAACACTACGCCACCTTCAATGAAGATATTCCATACTGTGACTGTATAAACACTGAGTTTAGTTGCCAAAGCTCTATTGAACCTTCTACGGTCATCTTTTCAACTAGACCTGATATTCTACATCTGTGCATGACGTGAGGCACCGCCATATAGTCCCTAACTTCAGACCCTATCCGAGTTGGATTTTTCTCATCATCTGTAAGTTTAAGTCTTTCTCACCGAAGTCTTCGGATCACTCCTGGTGAGTACCGTCTTTCACATCTTTTTAACCAAATTAAACCTATAATACTGTCTTCCCCGTCTTCGGGATAGTCAACAACTAGTCCCATGCCAGCTAGAGACCAGCTTCTAGAGGTAAGAGCAGGGTTTTGAACACCAGCCGTACAGCTTAAGCCGCTCCTTCGCAAGTTGGCCTAATTAGATCCACCACCCCGACACCTTTATAAAAAAGTAAGGTAATCTTATAAACTTCAAAGAAACACAAGCAGATTTAAGTGTATTTACTGTATCCTCCGGGAGTAGTTCCAAACTTTCTCACCGCCCACCTTTTATTAGAAGTCTGACTAAGCCGTTCTTCCCCTATCCCCAACCCTACACCGTCCGGCACTGCAGATATAAGTAGCCTAAGTAATTGGTAGGCCTACTTTACCTTCCGTTGGTGCCAGAAAAACGCCCACTCCTGAAGCCATGGGCTGTTCCACTTTAACTGACTAGAATTAGATGAGGTTTTACCGCTCAGTTTCTAACCAATTGGTTTAAGTCGGGCCGGCCACTGCCGTTTTTCCAGTTGTGGCTCACTGGCTTGTTTTCCCTACTCCATTGCTTATATTGAGCACCAAGCACAATGGCAGTAGGTTCTATTTTTAAAGTCTTTGGTATGACCCGGCCAGGAGTCGAACCCCTGACTAGAGAGCCGAGCTACCTGGAATGACTATGTCACCAAGTGGTAGATTTTGTACAGTCACAAGATTTCGTCATTAAAGCGTACACACTTCATCCTTCCGCCACCTACCGTAGCCAGGTTCACCTCAGTATGGTGAGAGAATATTATGGCTAAATTCTTGTAGAGTTCTGCCATCTTTTCCTTTTATTTCAAGTCGTACACGTCGAACATGATGCGTCCAAAATTTTGAAATCGGCACACGTAACATCGAAACCAAAGATAGGATATTGGTCAAATATCACACACCCATACTTATGGCCAGTGCAGTAGCGGAGACTTGTGTGGAAAAGTGGGGGAAATGGGCCCTTGAGGCAAAAGTTACTGTATGAAAAAGTGAAAGTAAATGGGAGCATTTCCAAAAAGTGGGGGAGAAGATATATCCCCCATCCTCCCAGGGAATTCTGCCTATGGGCCAGTATTGGCAAGTTTGGTTGAAGTCCTCTTTCAACCTCATAAATATGGGATCATCAACCTTTTTTGTTTTGTTTTTTGTTCATTTTTAAGAACAAAGAAAACGTAAGGTGTGGGTAGGGGGTCAAAGACCCATGTGCGCCCTAATTTCAAAATAATCAATGGAGAACACTTTTTGTACCTTAGGTGAACTGGGGAAGGGGTGGGTTTCCCTGACAACTTCTTGGTCCGTTTTGCTCCCTTGCGAAATTGATGAGAAAGATGGATGACCCCTAAGAGTTTTTATAATGGAAAAATGGTCACAATTGTCTAGGATAACCATTTTGGATGCGTCAAAAATCCTATCTGCACGTTCAAAAAAAAATTTTCTCTTCATTAAATAACGCTAAAGCTCGTTTATGCATTGCCATTCTGATATTATTTTGTACAAAGATATGTGACAAAATTTTTTTTAAAGTGTACCTTAAAGTCTGAAATTTCAAAAATGTACGTTACAAAGCTTGAAAAGTGAATGCAAATGATCCAACTCCCATCTTCATCGACATTCCTGAGCTGAGATATAAAATGTTGAAACTTATTTACTCCCTTTAAAATGGTAGATTGCTTAATAAGTTGTGATGTCATTCTTGTACTAACATTACTGTCTTTGCTTTTCTCTGTTTTTTTTTTCCCGAAGCCACTGCACCCTGTGCCAAAATGTGATCACTGTCTACTGTTATAGGGTGACTTGACTGTACAAGCCGTTTCCATACAAAATGCTATGCAAGAAAAGCGTATATTTTTCAAGGTCATATAAACATTTTAATTTCAAAAGGAACAAAGGCAGGTAATGTGAGTTGTACAAGAAGGACAACACGACTTATTGCGCAATGGTCTATTTCAAACTAAGTGGATAAATTTCAACATTTTACATCTCAGCATCTTAGTAAACTATGAAAATGGTAGTTGGATAAATGAGATTTATTTTCCAACCTCTAAAATATATATTCTTGTAATTCTAGATTTTAGGTGCACTTTAAGTACACACGTCAAGATTGTTCATTAGGATGAAATTACTAATATACAGGTAACTGAATACCCTCACTGGAACTGAGTTCACAAGAATGACCACCAAATTTATAAAGGTCAAAAACCCCCCGTGCAGAAAAGCAGCAACAAAACCCAACACTTTTCCAAAGCACAAAACAAGGAGAAGTCCTTTGTCAGTAGAGCTATATTACTCATTCAGTAGAACATTACAGCAGTAAATTACTGTCTAAATTGTAAATTTTATTTCATCAAATCAAATTAATTGTTTTTATTGTATTTACATTGTGTATATCTTAATTTTTCCATAAGTAGTTTCTGTATTTATATCGGGAAAATAAACACCAGTAAACGGGACTACTTTCAAGTAGTGGGCCGAGCAGTGTTACTCTGTTACTCGAGATTTTAATGTATGTTTTCCAGAAAATTGCATACATTTCGTCCGAAATTAGCAAATGTTTTGTCCTGACCTCAATCTCCCTTCCCGTCTCCTCTCTCCTCGTACATTTCTGAAAATAACCTGAAATTGCAAATTTTCCACCTTACCAAATACTCAGATCACGTACGAAGGACATAAGCAAAATAGGTGTTCAGTACCATATCAAAACTCTTAAACATGAATTTCGTCCAGTCTCATAATGTCAGCGTGAGGTCACTGCACTTGCTTTTTAATATTTTCAGATTTTGCAACCAGTTTCACGAACTACTCTTCAGATGTAAGTTACTAAGATGTTAGAACTTAATTGGTATTAGCATAATTTAACGCAAATGGCGCACACGCAAAAGACCCGTCAAAAGCCTTTGTCTATTATAGTTATAGGCGTACAAAGCGTAAAATCATGGCTGTAACCTTGCAGGGAATTAAAATATGCAGGAAAGCCAGTGGACTGAAAAGACCAGAATTTTTTAATATTCTTCGTGTTTAAGCAGCGCAAACGCATGCTAATTGGTCACACGTGCTGCTGCTTAAAGGATTAAAGGAAAGAAAAGTATAAGAACGTATATGAAAGACTTTTCCTATATGAAAAAGAATTCGATTTACGAAAATGTACATTCTGTCACTTTTGGCTTCTCATGCAAGTCTCATCAGAATATAGACTAAATCTTGCATGTGTAAAATGGTGTGATAATGGCCTTGTGTGATAATGACCAAAGGAATCGCTGATCTTAGTCCTTCTTTCCTGCCTATCGAGTGTATCTGACGAATGCAACATTCATGTAAAATCTAGGCTAACATTGAAGACAATCTTGAATATAAATCAGATAAGATATCAGATGGGGTAAAACTTTTGAAAGTAGGCTAATGTATTAATTTTATTAACATTTTCAAAAGAAGAGATCATGCACAAAGTCACCTGGCGGTTTGTTCACATTCTATCACTAGACTCTAATTGTGGTAGTCGTCTATAATTCTAAAAGCGACTTCAATAAAGCAAATCACAAAAACTGCTAAAAGACAAACGAGACCAATATCTTTAAGAGTCAGAAATTTAAACAAAATTTGGAAAAGTAAAATAAATTTGACAGGATTTGGAAAACGAAAGCCGTTTGTCCTCTCCCAACCATCCTGATAGCTTATTTAGGCACTGAGCTATGAAATAAAATCATCAAATGCGTATAGGGTACATACAGGAGTGGCGAAACCAGCATTTTAAAGGCGATGGGACAATTGTTGGGCAGTAGCATTAGCATATCACTATGGCAACTGAATTGTGTTAATTTTGATGAATGAAAAGGGGAAAACGGAAAGGCAGGGGAAACCACTAGGAATTCCACAATTTTCTACCTCGTCACCGTCATTGCACATTAGTAGGCCTACTCTCTTTCAACGGTCTGGTGATATTTTCTATTGAAGATCATACTTTCCAAGAAGCAGTATAGTGGCTTTCATAAAGAGTTAAAAACAAACATAGTCGTGTTGTTTCTCGTGGAAGCTTTATCACAAATAAATAGTATAGCATAATCTACTATTTTAATCGTCATAACTGGACAATTCCAATATTTTATATCATAACATAGGCCTATAAGAAGATGTCATAGAGACAAGGCTGTAGCCAAGGGGGGAGGGGGTAAAGCTCAAAAATTATCATTGCCTTCATGCGTTTTAGTAAGTCTAACCCCCGGAAGCTTTTTCGCCCCTCCCCTTCTTCAGTACCTTGTCTCACTACGGGCTTCACAGACCGATAGAGGTGAGCATTAGAGACCTAGTAAAGCTTCATCTTAAATAATTCGATAGTTATGGTATTTAATAAATTATAGACTCAATGCAGTATTCACACACCACCACACACGGGTCTGGCAGAAGACACTTCTATATAACTCAACATAAGACTGTCAGTGATCAGCATAAACACACAATTACACATGGCAAAATACGATAGTGTACCGACTTTATCCCACTCAATGCGAGACTTGCAAACGAATTCTGGCGGATTCAGCACTGTGTACATAAGACTCAACTAAAGTGTTCTATCAGCCTATAGTATAGGGTTCTCAACCATTTATCACCCGAAGCCTGCTTTGAAAATGTAAGAATGGAAATCAGTTCCACTTATGATTTATAACTTAATCATACGAGTGTCAACATTAAACAGCCTATTACATCGTAAGTTTCATCTGTGTCCCATGAGATGAACTATACTGAAAAAATGTTGATAAAAACAAATAGTTATCCATTTGTTTTTTAATTTTTCCGACTTGTTGCAAGGACGTAATGTTTGTATTAAGCGCTGTTGCTTTCTTGCCGTGCAGACAGCTAAATAAGTGGCTTCAGTCCAGATCGCCGAACATCATTCTCTTTTCTACAGTTTCTATGAGACTAACGCTACTCAGTTCAGAGAGACTTAGGTACAATAGTCGACAATAAACTCAAAACAGTACAAAACTCGTAAATGAGCCCAATGCAATACATACAATCATATAGTAATACTAAGTACATTGACTCGATAGTCAAAAGCAGGGCTCAAGTCCGGACTTTTTCCGCTTTTTTTTTTTGGACTCGGACTTGCGCTCCCTGGACTCGGACTTTGGCTTGGACTTGAAGTCGAGTCCATCAAGTCCAGCCTTTGTCTTCATCATATTATTTTAAATTTCATAATCCTCCCAAAAGCAATGGCATTTGCCATGTAATAAAGCCTATAGTTTTCTTTGATGAAGTAGATCTACTGTACTGTAGGTTATGAGGACTTGAACCATGAAAAGATCTTAGTTTTGGGAGATTTATTAGTTCCTTATCAGCATCTTTACAACCACTTAATTTGGTGTGTGATACAGTATGTAAGGGCATCAGGAAGCAATTGCACGCATGTGCATACAACTATGATAATGCTTAATGCTGACTCTTTTATGTGTGTGTGTATGTGTCTGTCTTTTTGTGGAAATAGGGTGGGAAAGGCGAAGTTGTTGGTATCTGGAAGTATGTTTTCTGTGTTCTCCACAAAGGGTTTTAGGGGGTGGCCCGCCCCCGAGTTGAAATTGCTGCCCCTGATATAGCGACCGCCCTCTAAAAAATCCATCCCCCTACAAAAGTTCCGCACTGCCTCCGAAAAAAGTTTACAATAGGCTGCTGGTTTTTTTTCCAATGAAGGACGATCCGCACATATTTTTAAAAAAATGAAGTGATAAATTTGTAAAATGGTACCAGTGGGTACTGGGTAGGATCTGTCAACTTGAAAAAGACAGCTAGTCAGCGGAGTCCCTCACATAACAACGTGCTTCGCCATCGCCTGTGCTCTTTGCACTTGACCACCTCTCAGCCTCTCTTGAAAATCTGTGGAGAACACTGATTTTGTAGTTTTCTTTGGGGGACCGTAGACTACATGGATTAGCAAATGCATGATTGAATCCAACAGTAGGTCCTGATTACTACAGAAGCTCTTACACAGGCTACAATTAAGGCCTACATCGTGTTACCTGGGTTAGGCCTATGGAGGATATAAAGCTACGGTACTGTTGCTATAAAGCTTATGGTACTGTTGTGAACATGTAATTGATCAGTTTCTTACTATGATTTCATTCAGTTTGACATGAGGTTTTTCTAATTTGTTTGGTCAGTTTGTCGTAGCATATTGAGCTTAGTGCTAGCAGGGAGCTTTCAAAGCTAAGTACCGGGAAATTTTACAATTTTGGACTTGGACTCGAGAACACTGGACTCGGACTTGGACTCGAGCCCTCGGACTTGGACTTTGACTCGGACTTGACCTTATGGACTTGGACTTGGACTCGAACTTGGTGGACTTGACTACAGCCCTGCTCAATAGGCCTAAATACCGTACAGACTGTATCAGGGTTGGGTTTTTGCCGGCAAAAACCTGTTTTTACCGGGACAGCGGTAGAAACTGGTAATAACTGGTAATAACTGGTTATTACCGGTAAAAACCGGGAGAAAATGGAAAAAACCTCTTCTGGCAATTATAAGAGTGCAGTTGTTGTACCCCATTGCACATGATGGATAAACCAGTTGAGATAAAATTATTTACATTCATTTACACTTTCTATTTTGCCTACAAAGTGAGCACTAAAACTTGTCAAACACAGAATAAAGAGTGAAATATACTCAGTTATTACAATAGTACTGTAAGCCCTAACTTGTTAAGTGTAACCACAAACAAAGCAACTACATGCCAACAGGAATAGTCTGAAAATTAAAGTTGGTTTGCTAAATGACTAGATTTATCAAGCAAAGTTTTTCAAAATGAGGATTAATAAAATTATGTGTAAAGTTATGAAAGTTCTCAATATAAGTTCAGTCACAAATTTGGCAGGGCATATCTGTTACACATATTGAGTACAGCAGCAGAATGAAATGGACAAGCAACTTCCTTTATCATACGTCAGAAACTTCAGTTTGACACAGCAGAGAAACAAATTACAGTGCCATACATGCTGACTAAGCAGCAACTTGAAGTTAATAAGTTTCATCAAGGGAGCTTCTCTGGGTATTTCAAGTCCACCATACTGAGAGATAATTAAGAAAGAATTTATCGACGACCAAACAAATAAGAAGGGACTATTTTTTGACTAAGTAATCTTCACTGAAAAAAATTGATAAACCACAAGTAGTAATGTTAGAACAAAAGAAACTTAAGTGGATAGCAAGCACTTTATTTTATAAAGAAAGTGGAAATGTTGAAGGAAGGTGGATGGTTTAATTATACATGAGACATTCACTACTGGAAGTCAATGAACTGTGAGACACTGAATTATTGTAGGACCTACACAGCTGCAGGTTCCCCTTGAAAGAGTATACCCAAGAGTGGAGTTACCAACTTGCCAGTATGCTCAGGAAAGCTTCCCATCCATCTGAAAATAAATCCTTAAATTATTCCATGATTTTCCTTCCCATTTTTCTGCATTAAATATACCTAGTGTATGTATACTTAACACAAAACAGTGTAAATCAGACAAAAAATGGCAAAAATCCCTAAACAAATCACATTCAAACTCTAATATGGTATATATTATTGCCTAAAATGATTAATCTTGATGTAACAGAATAATTTTCTTCTTTAGACTTTGAAAAAAGCATAAAAAGTACTTGTTAACAACATTTTATTCAATGTAGCAGAATAGGTTTTTACCGTTTTTTCCATTTTTCGGCAAAAACCTGTTTTTACCCGGACGGTTTTTACCGGTAAAAACCACCGGTAAAAACCGACTGTGGCAAAAACTGCCAACCCTGGACTGTATGCAAGGCTCTACAGTAGACAAACTCAGTACAGATTCAAAACAACTTGGTAGGATACTCAACTCAATGCAAAACAAACTTACCGGCCGCAATACTCAGTCCTATCATCGAATTTAGATCAGAAGAATTGTTACTTCGAGTGATACACGCCAAACTTTTCGTCAGTCCATTTACGGCGAGGTCCAGCGACCGAGATGATGCTTCTCTGGTCCGTAGCGAAGAATTTGGTGAGGATGCTTCTAACGATTTTCTGTTCATTACGTTTGAAAAACAGCTGATCCAAATTACGATAAGTGTAATACCGAAAGCTAAGCAGAATTGGCAATGGCGCAGTGACATCTTTACCTCTATAACTCCATTTGCCCTTGAAGACTTTCTTTCAAGCACAAAATTGGAAAGAAAAAAAAAAACGAAAACGAAAGCAAGGCCAGAAAATCATGCAAAGGAAGAAAATCGTCGCGGTGGTATATTTCTCCGTTAGAGGTTTCGTTTTCGCGAGAGGAAATTTAAATGTCTCCAGCTTTGTTGAGTAATGTTATTTACATATATTGGAATGAGATAAATTTTAACGATGGTGATAGTATCTTTCTCAATGTTTTACTTTTCGAACACCAACTGCGCGTCACGAATTTTAACGACCATGAATTTCAGATAATCTATTAATAAAGCCAACCGCAGGTAAAAGCTGTGGGTATCGTAGGATTCAACGAAGATATTCACAAATACAAGGTCTGTAAAGTTAGTATTTCAGTAGAGTTGTATTTAACACGGTGTGTTTAACTAACAAAGCTAGTAGATGACTTGTTTACTTGAATGGGTATACTTGGGGTGAGGGTCCTCGGGTACCGGGGTAAATCTGAATGGTTAGTAAGGGGTTTATACTCCTGGTGCCCCAAACTTGAGCTACTTTCCTTCTGATGAATACTAACGAAGAGAGATAAACTCCTTGAGTGCTACATCTTTGTGTATATACTCTTTATGAATCAAGCCCTTGCTTCGTAAAATACTACAGGGCCTTCCAGAAGTTCAAGTACGCGCCTGGGTGGTTACAACCGCTCTCTCACCCTCTAGATCAGGGGTTTTCAACCTTTTTTGGCTGTCGTCCCAAATTGGCATTTATGAATATATCACGTCCCATGATTATTATTACGCGTAGAGGAGGCAATCATGAGTGCCGATCGGGGCCGGAGGGTTTGGGAGTGGGGTTTCCCCTCTCTGTGTGTGGAAAATTTTGGATAAAAACACTTGAAATGGTGCAGGTTTGGTGATCATTCTGATGTATTAAAAATACAATAAAAATGTTTATCTTGTTTACGGAACATACTGACGTCTATACAATTGTATTACGTAAAGGTGATTCCGTATGTTAGCCTACAGTAAGTAAACATAAGCCCTTATTTTTTTCATATGGGACTTGGGATGAGCTCATGTCCCACCAGAAACTGCGAAATGTCCCACCGGTGGAACCCGTCCCCCGGGTTGAAAACCCAGGCTCTAGATGGTCCTGGACATAGGAAGGTTCAGAAGAACTCAAATGGAACTGCTTATTATAAATGAATAACACCATGTTCAAGTTTGTTAACAGTGACCGTGGGTGCCTGAATGACCATAGGGTTAGTATAGTCTCAAGAGCCTTGAGAAGTATGAACCAATGAAAAAAACTGAGTTGAAACTTTTTTAAGTGCTTTGGTATCTATGAAATTTGGAAAGCGCCAAATAAGGCTTTATATCATAGGCAGGGTTAGAGTCGAGTCCACCTAACCGAGTCCGAGTCCATAAGGATCATCAGAGTCTAATCTAATCCAGATGACCTCCAGTCCGAGCTGAGACCAAGTCTACTTGGATCCGAGTACGAACCTACTCCGAGTCTAACTGCATTGTTGAACCTCTCTGGTGATGGATTTGGGGGGGGGGGGCTCACTTTGCTAACCTATAAAGCTGACTGTAGTTGAGACCTATATAGTGTTATTTGTGTTACATTACAGGCCAAATTTCAGTTAAAAGATAATAATTCAGGCCCTTGAAGGGCAGTTGTTTTACGACGGTAGAAAAGCCTATGTTGTTTATGAATTACAACTTCACGTCGGGTCGCTAACCATTTGAACAATTTAGATCAAATTTGGTTTCTTTTGAAAATCCAGTTCAGAAGGACAAACCGTAGATTGATCTTGGATGAAAACCCACCTTACTTTGACCCGACCGGGGATAGAACCCCGGCCCGAACCTCCCGGTTGCCAAGCATCATTGCTTCAAATGCCACCCGGAGCCTTTATCCACTCGGCCAAAGATCTACTTCCTATGTCATAGATAATGAAAAGTAGATATGACGTCAGAAATTAACCCTCACCAGGCGCTTTCCCGGCCTCAGCCACCCCCCCCCCTTTTCGCCACATCAACAATAACAAATACGCGTAAATTAGCATAATGTTAATCTAGGAGAATATTCAAGGGGCCTTTCAGCCCCCCTCCCCCCCCCCCCTTTTCGAAATGCCTGGATCCGCGCCTGCTCACGGAATGGTTGGTGTAAATTCGTGTTTAGCTGGAACATCAAAAAAGTAGCAAATACACGCAATTCTTGTAGACGTTTTCTGTCGTTTTTTACCTTTCTACCCTTTAAAATAGCGTTGTAGTAAGGTCTGCCCGAGTGAATAATTCATCACCACGTGCAGGCGCAGTAAGCTTCGAGCTGAGATGTACTGACACCAAGTTCATACAGGGGTATTTTACATAGGATTAGCAAGCTAAGATTATACAAAAGTGTTACAGTTTTATCTTTCGTGCATATTTCCTTTCACCCGGGAAAAAGAAACGTTGTAGCGATCATAGATTAAGCAGGGCAAAAAAAAAAAAAAAAAATCAAACTTAGCTTATATATCTGCCCTCTATAAAAAGGAGAGGTTGCTCTCAGTCCACTAGGCCTATTTTAAGAGGTTATTTGGTAAAAGAAAGTCAAATCTTCTTAAAGGGATTTACCAGTGACAAAAATCAATGACTTCCAAAAATGCAGATTTTCTCTTCTAGGAGGTGAAAACCGCATCTCATCCCAATAACTTGTAGCATTTAGAAGATACTAATTTTCAAAGAAATGCAATTTTTTCTCAAGATAAAGTGCATTATGGGAAATCTGTGATGTCATCGTGGCACAATAATTTGACAAAGCATTGAATTCCTTTATGATATTGACACTGTTGTAGGGAATATTTTTTTATATATTTTTTATTTTGTACAGCTAACTGTGGGTCGCTAGGTTTGAAGAAACCCCTTTTTACTATCTCACAAAGTGTTTTAGCCTTGTAAATGTTAGTTCTCCGGATTGTCAATATGAGGCATTAAGTGCAAAAGATTGCACTATTTGAACCTGCACTTTTGGAAACCCTGCCCACGTCCGTAGCCATACAAGTTACGGAAGGGGTGAAATAGTTTACAGGGGAGCGAAATATTTTTAAAGGATGGTGAGACATACTAAACTGCAAAAGACAACAGTAATTTTGAATTTTCTAGGGGGCGAATTTAGGTGACGCCTCCCCTGTGGTCCACATCTTAGCCACCGGTTTGACCCTGCACAGTGCACCGTCAAGTCGTGGCGTATCTTCTTTTCGTCCATTACCTATAGTGATAGGTAGGCTCAGTGCTTATGGGTAGTCACCGCTGGACCGTTGCTTGTCCCAGTTGCAGTTTATCTACACTCGAAGAGGTCACATTTGTACAAAGAAAGCCACCGTATAGTTCTGTAATGCTAAAGATGCATCACATAACTCCATACTTGAACTGAGGGCAAAAATTATATTTACGTGCAATAGTTATTATTGCTGTTGCTCTATTTAAATATAGAAAAACTAAATCTTTTGTAATTACGAACTAACACTTTGAGATACACTTGAAAACATCTAGTCATCAATATTCATCTGTTAGGTTCATCAATATTCATCGAGTTATGAGCAATTGCATTTTACGAGCTCATGGAGTAAATTTAAATGATCGATATTCACAATATTAAATCGAAACATTCCAATGATCCACTCTGGCAAGTCAAACCGAGTTAGGGAATCAAATGATCAATGTCTACGAGGAAATGTGATTTCCAAAAAATATTTTTAAACGATTTTCGATGAAAATGACATTAAGCCTATACAATCCTCCATGGTGTATTGCAAGGTGTTAGGATAAACTGTCCTTGGTGTTAGCGGGTTAGGATAGACTGTCCTTGGTGTGATGAATCTCAGCCAGTCTTGTTGTACAGAAGAGTTTTCTGTTCCTATACCAGAGCGAAGTGCGACGCATAAACACCTAAAAAGGCGCTTGCTATAGCCGTCTTGTGAATGGTTCGTGCTTTCTCTACAAATAGAATTTCAAGGAGAAAAGAAGACGAAAGAATAATTGGCAGCTTATAAATCTCTGGTTATGCGATGCGCATTTGACTTACGTACAGCTTTGTAATCTCCTTGGAAGGATTCAGATAGCAAAACATAGCCATGCATTATTTCTGTATGGGTCTTTAACTCCTCATTAGTTGTAAAATTGTACAGTAAAATATTTCCCCAATTACGTTTGTTTTTGAAATATTGTGTCATGGTCGGAAAGCAAGCAATTAATTTCGTGATGGTCACATAACAATGTCAATAATATATTTAATATAACCACCTAAGTTCCTATGTATGGTGACTTTAATTATAGCTTTTCATTTCAACTTATTAATTGGTTATGCTTTTACAGGGATTTTCTTTTTATTGGTGTGAAGTACAATTTTTAGAATGCTGCGTTGGAAGATGTAAATGAATATTCATTTCATAGCAGTACATTGCATTATGGCAAGTCTGTGACATCATACAAGCAGACCACTAGAACACCTTTCGCATTTGTTTATATTCATGCAAAATGCAAGAAATATGCATGCGTTCTTAGATTTGTAAACTTTACCCTCACAAAATTCAACGGTACGTTCAATCTGCAATGAATGTTGGTATAATATACTATTTACGAACCTTTCTGTAAGGAACCTTTCAAATTCTTGACATAGAAGCATCCGTCGCTGTTTTGCCATTGTAATACCTTAAGGAACGTCTCCTCCTGGAAGAATGTACCAAAGCCGGCTAATCCTCCCATAGTCACTGCAACATGAAAAAGAGATGTCGTGAAATCGAAAAAAAAATCATGTTGAAACTCTTATTTTCAAGAATTGGAAACTACTTTCCCTAACAAGAAGGTGTTATAAAAAGTATTCAAAAGAAGTGTGGCTGACAGAAACGGAAATTTCCTCATGAGTAGGGAAATGCGTGACCTAAAATAGTCATGTAGTGTTCACAACAACTTTGCGTTGGCAAAATTGCAAAAATAAATTCGTACTGTTGTTGACATAAAAGGAATGAAAGAAAAAGAGCCTCGCAAGGGGTAAATGTGAAACTCCGACTCTTGTGCTTTCGCGGTGAGTCATTGCTTAAGGACAAAATGCGAGTTTGTGAAAGCGCTGACATATTTTGTGAAACAGTGCTAACTACGACATATCAGAATCATGCTCTTTGACTTTTTTCTTTAAATAATTTCTCGTTTTTCATGGAGGGCTTGTCCCTTGCCGTAATCTCTTTTGTAATTCGAAACAGTCACATTATACATGTTAATCAAGATGCAAACTCTCCTTGCATGCATTTTTCTGGGGGTGGGGGCAACCCACTACTGTCACATCTCCCATTGTATAACTAATTGATTACATCTCGTAATTCCATAACCTGTGCCGACTTTAATCTACTCTGTCAATAGCTGCCAAGCGGTCCCCTTATTCCTTCTCCTTCACTCATCAGATTTCTTGTAAATAGCACAGGGTAGTCAAAAAGTTATAGCACAAGAAATATATATTGTTATTGCCTCAAATATCTCTCCCCCTATCAAGAACACCATGAGCTTCTCAAAGGTGGGGGCATGACCTTGACCAGACCCACTTCAAACGCGAATCGCGAAGCCCTAGAAGCAAGGGATCCGGGAGCTCACTTAAGAACTCTGGGCGAGAGAGGCTAGATGATCTATGGTTTAATCTGAGGCATTTTTCCAAGATTTTAATCCATTAAATAGCTGTTTCCACCATTTCTGAGTTTGATATTATTGAATCAGCTATATTTTGAAAGCTACTAATAAAAAATTTTTCTTAGTATTCTGAAAAGTGGGGTGAGGGCAATCCCCTGAAATTTCAAAATTGGGGGACATGTCCCCTCGTCCCCATGCCTCCTAAACAATATTTCGCCGCCTGGAAGATATCTTGCCCTTTCAGTGCTTGTGTAGCTATTGATCTTGTAAAGTGGCCTATCGTTTAATTAGCTTAACTATTTTATTACAACATGAACTGCGATAATGAGCAAACACGATAAAATCATAATCAACTGCAAAAATGTTGATAATGGAGAATCGATACAACCGCTATAGAAAGCGGAAAAGGGCGCAGTCATTAGGGTTGTCATTCCATGAACCAAATGGAAGCTCTGTCACTAGGGTTCAAATTTTATTTTTCCTTGTAGAAGAGGCTCTTTTCAACTGTTTTGGAACGCCAATCCCCTCGTGGAACGTTACCAGGGCAATTTGGGAGTTCACTATTTGCATTGTTATGTTAACAAGACAATTTTAGGAGGAAAGGAGGGAAATGTTCGTAGCATTTGGCATTCCTCCGTCCTTCCAATATCTTTTTGGGCGATTTTGACTGCTGTAAAGACGAATTACTCGCCCCCTCCCCTCCAATGTATTTTGAACACTGTCCGCCGCTGCCCGGCTCGTTCGTTTGCCGTTCAAATGATTATTTTTTCCATCTAGCGTAATTACTTTTGCATCCAGAATATACAAACCATATTCAAGGAAAATATCCTGCGACTCGCTTGAAAAATTGCCGTTTTTAATTTCACAATAGCGAGAAAACATCTGACTGGAACAGTTTGTCATCAGATTATCCAAGGACGGTAGAAACGATCTTCCGCACTGCATCTGAGACAATAAAGTATTTGTAAAATCATATATATTAACAATTCCTCTCTATGTCACAGATTTTAAGTATATTATATATTTACTTATGAAAGTCTTTCGCAAAGGTCTAGCTCGGTTTTTTTTTGATTCCTTGCCGTAGGCAGGCAAGGAATCTATGCGATGGTGATGTCGTGTGTGTGTGTGTGTGGGTGTGTGTGTGTGTGTGTGTGTGTGTGTATGGGTGTGTATGTGTGTTTGTGACGCTGCTTGTAATCGCGATATCTCAAGATAGGATTGACCGACACTTTTCATATTTGGTATATAGATTTGTCATGTTGAGAGGAAGAACCCTATTGTTTTTGGAGGAGGTCGAAGGTCATCGGAGGTCACCAGAGGTCAAAAACCGAAAACCTTGTAATCGCGTTATCTTGAGATAGGGATGACCGACACTTTTTATATTTGGTATATAGATTTGTCATGTTGAGAGGAAGAACCCTATTGTTTTTGGTAGAGGTCAAAGGTCATCTGAGGTCACCAGAGGTCAAAAACCAAAAAACGTTGTAATCGCGATATCTCGAGATAGGGATGACCGACACTTTTCATATGTGGTATGTAGATTTGTCATGTTGAGAGGAAGGGCCCTGATGTTTTTGGTGAAGGTCAAAGGTCACTTGGGGTCACCGGAGTTAAAAAGCCGTAAAGCTTGTTAATCACAATATCTCAAGATAGGAATGACAGACACTTTTCATATTTGGCATATAGACTTGTTATGTTGAGAGAAAGAATCCTATTGTTTTTGGTGGAGGTCAAAGGTCATTTGAGGTCACTAGAGGTCAAAGACCGAAAACCTTGAAATCACGATATTTCAAGATAGGAGTGGCCTGTATGGATTTGTCGTGTTGAGAGGAAGAACACGATTATTTTTAGTAGAGGTCAAAGGTCATCTGAGATCAGAAGAGGTTAAACTGCAAAAACCTTGTAAATGGCTTGTAAACACGATATCTCCAGATAGTAATGACCGACACTTTTCATATTTGGTACATAGATTTGTCATGTTGAGAGGAAGAAGCCTTTTGTTTTTGGTGAAGGTCAAAGGTCGTTTGAGGTCACTGGAGGTAAAAAGCTGAAAAGCTCATAATCATGATATCTCAAGATAGGAATGATAGACACTTTTCATATTTAGTATATAGATTTGTCATGATGTAAGGAAGAACCCTATTGTTTTTGGTGGAGGTCAAAGGTCATCTTGGGTTACCAAAGGTCAAAAAGCAAAATTTCCCAAGAATTCCCAAGATTGTAATCTGGCATCACTGGGGTCAAAAGCAACATTTCCCAAGAATTCCCAAGATTGTTATGTGGGGTCACCAGAGGTCAAAAAGCAAAAATTCCCAAGATTGTTATATGGGGTCATCAGAGGTCAAAAAGGAAAATATCCCAAGAATTCCCAAGATTGTAATCTGGCATCACTGGGGTCAAAAATCAACATTTCCCAAGAATTCCCAAGATCATCTGGAGTTATCAGATGGCCAAAAAGCAAAAGCAAAATTTCCCAAGAATTCCCAAGGTTGTTATATGGGGTCACCAGAGGTCAAAAAGCAAAATATCCCAAGATCATGATATGGGGTCACCAGAGGTCAAAAAGTGAAATTTCCCAAGAATTCCCAAGATAGTCATCAGGAGTCACCAGAGGTCAAACAGCAAAATATCCCAAGTATTCCTAAGATCATCATCTAGGGTCACCAGAGGTCAAAAAGCAAAATTTTCCAAGAATTTTCAAGATCCAAGATCCATTGGAGTTGAATCCCTTTCAAGACACTTCAGATTTTCTTTTTTGTTATATTTGGTGGGGTTCAAAGGTCATGTGAGGTCAGCAGAGGTCAAATTGTTAAAACATAAAATGATGTAGTCAAGAAAGATAAATTTGAGGGATAAACCTCAGTGCAACAAAGCATCCCCATTCGGCAAGGAATCACTAAGCCTTTGGGCTTTCTGGTTTCTTCTTGAAACCATGGAGCTACTACTAGTAGCTCCATGTTGAAACCGTGCCGCCTTATTTATAGCTTAAACTTAAACACTGAAAAGAGTAAAATGTTTCCAAACAGAGTGGATACAGTGACCACCCTCTGTTTGAAGTGACACTTTCACTCAAGTAAAATTTCCTGTCCGAGCAGACAGGAATTTCACTGAGTCACTTTCAACTCGATAACGAGTGATCACATCACTGTAGTCAATAGTTCAAGAGTGAATTTTACTCTTTTACTTTTAGTGAGTTTGTATGATGCTGTAGGGTAATCAGAGAAGTAGATTTTGCCTGAAAATCAAAATTGTTAATAGGTGTTGTAATAGAAAGCCGATTAGGACAGCCTAGCATTACATGGCCTTATTGCCATCATAATTCGCATTGAAATAGGCCTGTGTCTTTCCTTATCATTGTTGTCATAGACTTGTTGTCTTTGTTGTATATGTTCTGTTTTTGTTTCCCTTTTCAATTACTCTCGTTCGTTTACAGAAAACACTAAATTTAAAGGCAGTATGCAGTCCCCCCAATCAGAGTGAGTGTATCCTGTCACTCTAGTTCATGATTGGCCGATTTTGATCATGTGACAATATTTTTGTTGGTAAATTGTGAAATTCAAGGAGAATTTCTCCTTGCTTTACCTATTGTTTGTAAGAGTTATGTTCAAAACATCTTCAGAGGTGCTTGTAATGCAATAAGAGGAGATCTGCAAGAGTTTGCCGATTTTTCAAAGAAAATTTTAGGGCGACTGCCTATTGCCTTTAAGGTTATCAAGTGGCGGCCCGCCGGCCATTTGCGGCTCGCGACGTCCACCAATACAACCCGCGGAAGATTCGAGGTCCAGAACATTTTTACATGCAGTTTCTTGAGCTTAGTGCAACCAGGTCCAATAGCAACTCCCTGGTGAAACTTCTAGAGCATTTGGATGCCACAGGTTTCCCTATAGGCCAACTGGTGATTCACATATGGTAGACACACAAGTCTCAGTTTCAAGTTTAAGCCTCTAGTGGGATTTCCTCCAATGAAGAGCGTTTGGGGTACCAATTTTCTCACTTACTGATGACCCACGCATGGTAGACGCAGAGTTATGACAAATTTGTGTTTTAAACGTGCAATTTCTAACAATCTAAGGCGATTGGGATGCTAAATTTTCTCCTCATACTGGCGACACAAGCCTGGGAGACGAGAGACTTTGGTGGCAAATTTGCCTTTCCTGCTGTCTAGCACGTTTAGAATTTCAATTTTCACCTCAGCCCCAAACTTGGTGGGGCTGAACCGAGTCGGTTGTGATCCCGCACGTGGCCCATTGAGAAACCGCAAACTAGTATGAGAATCTCAGGAATTGTCACTGCCTGCTGTGCAGGCTGCTGCTTTCGCAAAATGCTGGATTCGCCCCTGCTGGCTACTGCAACTGCGATAAGGCATAGACTCACGGAAGTGCGGCCAGGGTCCGAAAACACTTGAAAACCCCTGCACTAAGATATTTTTGTTTCAACTGGAAAATAGACTTTCCATCTTAAAACATTGATGAAAATCAAGCAACTGAGAAATTCATGTACGCTATATCTGCATGTGCTACATTTTTGAAACTGTACCTGCTAAAAACTGGAGGTACTGCCACTGAATGACCCTCCCCCATTCTTTCTAACCCTGTGGTCTGCCTCTCCATCAAAATAGCTTATTTCTTACACCTCTAAATGTTGGCACTATGGGAGTAAGAGGCGGGACTGAGGGCTGCACTACCTCCCTATTCGAATCGAATATTTGCTTTTTTCAGGAAAATCCGCTTCCAAGCAAACTTATGATTACGAAATCACGAAAATGTTGGGCTCCCTCCCCCCCCCCCCCCCAAATGAAAGTAGTCCCGTACACTTATTGTAAGAACGTTTTACAAGAAACTTGAAGCTAGAATTGTTTGTTAAAATTAGAAACTCACCCGCCAAGATGCCACCATAAACAAGAGCTGGTGAGTTCCACTGTACCCTCGACAATCTAAATCGGCCACCATGGCGTTCCAACAGTCATCAGAAAACATGCACGCTCCAATCCTGCATTGATTGAAAAAATGATGTACACTTCGCAGGTCATGTACATATAACTTGCTACGTGATTATGTGTATATTTTCTTGCTCAACGAGCTACTTGGAGTTATTATGACTATGCCATTACAAACAGGACAAACAAGAAAACAACGAACAAAAACAAAAAACTGAACTTTTAAAGTTGAATAGGAAGCCTTAAAAGCATGGTCTGGTAACCAAATCTGATGCTTTCAAAAAAAGCAGAAAAATTTTCTGTGTTAAGCAGTGAAAACCCTACCTCAATAGCATCTTGCATTCGGAAGATACAAATTTTTGAAGAAAAACTACATTTTCAGTTTCCCTAGTGCATGATGGGAAATCTGTGATGTCATCTGGGCAAATGGATTTAATGTAGCTTTTGTATTTCTTTATAATGTTGATATCACTATAGTGAATATTCCATAACTTTATTTGCTGTACCATAAGTATGGAACAGTTTTTCACTATATCTACACGGAAAAACATCCAAACATTCCAACGGTATCAAATTTCAAGGACAAACAAGGTAGCCAATTATAAAGAATAACAAAAGGAATCTGAGACAATTTGCCTACTTTGGATCACGTTTTGTGACCTTGAGGAAACTTGGAGGTATTTCTTATTAAAAGTAACCAATCTTTAGGAAGAGATTTCTTGAGTTAGGAATGGAGTTTTGATATGGGGTTTGATGACATGTAATGAAAAATTTTTATCTTTCATATAAGACCCCCTACAAAATGCCACCAGACAATGCCTTTAATATCTGTTTTAAAGTTCTAACATTGTTTTAAGTTTCTTAATCGTCACTATGGCTTCACGGTAAACAAAAATTAGTCATAACGGTTTCTGAATCGTCCACTAACCACGTTAATCACGATATTTGACTAGCATCTAGTGATATCTGACTGATTTCACTCTAATGGACTAACAATTGTTGGTCAAAAATTCGTCAACGAGGCTTAAAATTTGTTAGAAAATAATTCATTTGGTCAAAACTTAGTCAAATATTATTCCAGTGGCTAAGGTGATTAGTCGGTTCAGACACCGTTTTGACTTACTAGCGTTTACAGTGTTTAGGCGTCAGTCAATTTTTCAAAGTAGCACAAACCGTACGTTGAGAGAGTGGGTTATACACACGTACGCTGTTTCTGATTGGTGGAGGGGGTGGGGTGGAGGAATCCTCATGTTTCACATTTTCAAAGCACGCTCTGAGTGAAGGAGAGTAGCGGTCAGAAGGAAGGTACGTTTTTCGAGCTCGTGAAATTGATGAAAGTGGATGACTCTTACCTCTGACCACCGAAGAGTTTGACAAGTGGTACATGTTACGTACTGGGGGTTCGCCACCATACTAACCTTCCGTTTAGTCTACCTTGATATCAGTTTGCATGATGGACCGCGGTTTAGTGCAAGTACTTTTTCAGGGTAAATGACCGATTTCTTTAAAACAGGATAAGGTCAATGTTATGTTTTAGTTAGGCTATTTTCAAATAATACACAATTTTAAAAGTGAGTCACACAGATCCTGTCAATAGCAAAAACACAAATTTTCTTTACTTACCGACATAGTTAGCAATAAAGATTAATACCTGGGTAAGACTTGAAGCAAGTCTATAATGTTATGGGGTCGGTCGGTCATCCGGGTCTTTCTCCGTTACCCTAGCGACTTTGGAGTGAAAACAACAACTGACTACAGTATGACCATATG
The DNA here is from genome assembly GCA_029531755.1 of Holothuria leucospilota. Lineage (NCBI taxonomy): Eukaryota > Metazoa > Echinodermata > Holothuroidea > Aspidochirotida > Holothuriidae > Holothuria > Holothuria leucospilota. The sequence goes on along the minus strand of CM055968.1, from coordinate 21,615,198 downwards.
GGAACACTTTCCGCGCAATAAATTGTTTTCACTCCAACACATTGTTGTCGTGCGGAAGTGACGTGTCACCGACCGACCCCATAAGAAAGACTGCACAATAAGGACAAGTGGTTCTGCCTGCCTGTCGAGTCAATTTTTCTTAACTAACGAACATTGAAATATTGCTTCACCATTTGTCAAGTTACAATTTCATAAATAATTTAGTAAGAAGCTTCACAGAAATTTGGAGAGCAAGTAAAAATACTTAAGCCATTTAAAGAAAATGATCGATGTTTTGGCGCCATTACGTCATAACACACTTCCACAGGTCATCCTTGCAAAATACCCATACTGTATGTCGAAAACAGACCGGAGAATGGTGATGTTGTTTGTTGTTACTTGTTTATAATATGTTGTTTTGCCATAGTTATGTTCTATTTCTAATGTAGGATTTGCCTCCTCCGTATTCTCGCGGTTGGATACTTGTTACTTCGTTGGAGTGACGGCAATATTTAGCGTGATTTGCGCACGTAATTCAGTTCAGTGGGTTGGCAGGTTGGTGCACTAGGTCACGTATTCAGACCTATGGTTACAGTTGAACACCACAAAATAATATGTTCTGTGTAATTTCAAACCAAACATAATTACCTTTGTTGTGTGGCTTCTAGCAAACACGTGTCTGATATTTTTTCAGTTAAAAATTCGTCGTAGTCTTCCCTGTCCGAGAATAAACCGCACTGCTCAGTAACTGTAAGCTGTTTCCGTGGAGCTGAAAACCGCCAAAAGCTTTTATTAAGAATTCGAAGTCCTTTGAAACCTTAAAAAAGAAAACAAGTTAATATACTTTCGCAGCAGGTGTCGAATATGTATCTCTTTTTTCATGCACATTTTTCATACAATATGTATCTTTTTTTCATGCAGACAATGTAAGTTCAAGAGTAACACACGTCCGCCGCGGAGGGGCCAACAAGTTAAGCAGAGCTACCACACATGAAATAAAGATAGGTTGAAAATGCAATGGAAGTTATAGACCTTGACAAAAACGAAGCACACCAAAACTCTATCCCATAATCCTTTGTTAATCCTTTGTAATTGTTATCTTCCATACAACAATTTCAATGGATTATGGGATAGAGTTTTGGTGCGCGTCATTTTTGTCAATGACATTTTTACTGTGGCCGAAAAGGAAGCGTACCAAAATTCAATCCACAATCCTTTGTAACTGCTTTTTGGTAAAGGGTCTTTTGAAATAAGAATACCTCCAGCGATGGTAATAAGCAGGCGCGGATCCAAGGGGGCGGGGGCTTTCCTGGGCTCAGCCCCCCCCCCAATTTTCGCCACATCAACAATAACAATACGCGAAAATTAGCATAATGTTATTCTAGGAGAATATTCGAGGGGACTTTTAGCCCCCCCCCCTTTCGAAATGTCTGGATCCGCCCCTGATAAGTGAGCGGCTCTATTAATCATGTTACAGATGTTTGTGTTACTAAAAATAGCATGAAATTCATACAAGATACTTGCGATACCTTTAATAAGCAATGTGCGTTCTAAAACATGATGAAGATACTTGCATGGAACTGAACTTACCAGAAACTACTTTGGAAAGATTTAGCTGATTTTTAGAATAAGATTGGCCGCTGATATTCATACCTATCAACCCTGATAAAAAACTGATAATGAAAGGAAATCAATGGCGATTCTGCCTTTGGGCAGTGGCAGAGCTGGGGAATTCGGTCAAAGGGACGAGAATGGTGTGTAGGGGAGCTTTGAAGAAGGTAGATACCCTACGTCTCAAAAGGATCTAAGTCATCGCTTTTCAGCCTGTTCATTTAGATTCACCACCTGGTAGAAGACTGTGTTGCCATTCCTCCTCCCCAAGTATTTCTTTTAAAACATGTTTCCATTTTCAATCCCTTCCTTTCACAAATTAGTACAGAGGCGATCATTATAATTCACTTAATGTTCATGTTTTTGCCAAGTCTATGCAGATTCAGGATTTTATGTAAAAAGGGGCTTACCTTGTGAGGATAAAGATTAAATCTGCTAGAGCCAAAGGAAAGAAAGCCATAAATGGGGAACAAAATTTGGGAAATTAATAACTGTTATATGTACTTTTGGCATCTGGAATATCAAGATAAGAACACAAAGAACTATGATTTTTCATAATATCGTATATCATTATGCATTGTATAACATTATATGTGACCAATTTGCAATAGTCAGTAATTAAGTAAATTGTTGGAAATTGCCAAGACGGAAGGTCTGCCTGGCCCTCTAGAGTGCCTTCTTCGGAAAAAATGAAAGTAAACTTTATTAGATGTGATTTCCTGGGATTTGGGAATCAAGAAAGTACAGTAAGAAGCATTTCTATGGCATTATTATTCAGTTTCAGATGACCACTTTGCATTTATGGACTGTAAGTGAGACTGTTATCATGCCCATGTACCCTGGAAAATGTTCACTTGGAAGGAAAGAAAAAAGGAAGCTGCTCATGCAGATACCTTGTACTGAATCCAGTAGTCTAAACCCTTCCCACCACGACAACAGTTTTGTTTTAGCCGGAAGGTTCTTTTCAAATGTTTGGGAAACAGTTTGTGGGAGCTATTTTAGCATAAACTATTTTATTGCTCTTGTTGACAATTATCTAGGAGGGGAGAAGTACCGTACTATTTTAGCAACAATTCCTTTTGCGCCCTCTTCAACTTAACATCTGTGAGGGTGAATCAAAGGTCACTCGTGTATTTTGTACGCTACCACGCAGAGTTGGGAAGCTCCATCATAAATTAGTGCATATAGCGTGTAGACAGGTTTGAGCTAAACCTATCTCATAGATCACAGAAGATAAACCTTCTCATTAGAATATAGTACAGATAGTACAGATAATTGCCGCTCTTTCGGCATTTTGTTAACTGAGCCTAAAACTGACACTAGTAAATCATGTTATGTGGAAGCAATGTTATGATCATTTGGTTCAAGAGTACAAAGTACGATAAAAACCTGAAAAGGGCGCCGGCCGGCGATTTGAGTGCGCCCGGGGGGGGGGGGGCTATATGGATGCTCCACCACTGCCTTTCGAAGCCATCCTCCTCGTGCGCCGTCACTGTTTGGCGGTCCAGATGTGTTGGTTATAAAAATTTAAATACATCACGTGAAATAGTTCGTTATAAATGCAGTAGATTCACGTTTATCTCAAAAAGTTCGTAAAAATAGCCCATCTATATTTTACCGGTTACTATTTATTTCTTAACAAGTAGCTCATCTTTATTTACAGCTTACTATTTCTGATAGTTCTACTATCTCAGTGTGACCAGTACAGTCACACTGTGACTGTATTGGTCACACTGAGACACGGGACGCTAAGTCACATTGACTTAGCGTCCCCTTCCCCATCCCCATTTTCTGTATCCGTCATTGATGACTGCCGATGACTCGCTTACTTGTTACAAACAAGCGATTTATCCAGCGTCTAATTTGGTTAATTCAAGTCTTGTTCCCCAAGTCTGCGATTACTGAGGGTGGGGAAGAGGGAGGAGGAGCAAAACCTGTACTTAATTGGCTCTAAATAATTTAACTTTAGGCGTCTGCATCTCATGGGAAGAGGAATGAAAACCAGCGCAAGATGTAATCCACAGGTTTCTGTGTAATTGCAAAGCAGACTATTATGTTCTCCAGCTTAAAATTACATAACACACTTTGTTATCTTGGTCTAAGGCGATGTCGATATAAAAACTACTTTGTTGAGGGTTATCGGGATGTACTTACGGTCTTGCATTGTCCCTTTTCTTTCGAGTTCTCCCTGAACGTAATCCAGGATGACGATTGTTTCTTCCAGTTCATGGATAGTTTTAATCGATTTCTCCGACAATGAAGATTTAAGCTCTCTTAAACTGAATTCCAATTGACCTGAAATGATAGATTTGTCACGTTAAGAATTAAGAAAAAGAACTCTTTTGTTTTGGTGGAGATCAAAGTTCATTTGAGTTCACCAGAGGTCAAAGTATGTGAACACTTCGCTTTAAAGTTTTTAAAATTAATGGTCAATAAATATCTAGATCCATTGCAGTTTGCTTATAGGTCCAAGCGCAGCACTGAAGATGCTATTTAATATAGTCTGGAAATTTTATACTCACATCTTGAGTATACAAAACTAGGTCATTCTTCTAGAATTATATTCTTTGACTTTTCATCTGCTTTTAATACTGTTCAACCCCGCATTTTAGCACGTACCGTAAGTTATTAGAAATGAATGTTCGCCACGATTTTATTTTATGGATTATTAATTACCCAGTCTCGGATCCAGGTGGGGGCGCACCCGGCGCATGTCCCCCCCCCCCTTTTCGATGACCAACGATTTTTTATACATATGGAAAATATGCTTCTCAGATGATGGGAAATCGCATCTAAGCGCATCTAGAATTCAAATTCTCTTAGGGGAGGACCCCAAACGCCCCGCCGTGGCATCGCGCTTTCGGCCGACGATGTGTGCGCCCTCCCTTTCTCAAAATCCTGGATCCGCGCCTGTTATCTTACTAATAGGTCCCATCATGTCAACATCCGGGCATCCAACAATGTTTCTGAAAACATTACTTCAAACACTGCGGCGCCACAAGGAACGGTTTTAGCTCCATCCCTATTTACTTTATACACATCGGATGCTAGGTCAACGATAAATAATTGTCAGTGCAAATTTGCTGATTTGCTGGGTTTAATTAAAAACGATGTTGATACTGCTTATTTAGATCAGATTAATTATTTTACAAACTATAGTGAACAAAACTTTTTAGGACTGAACGTTACTAAGGCAAAAGAAATGGTAATTGATTTTCGTAAGTCCCATATTGTTCCAAAAGATGTTATTATTAAGAGAAGTGCTGTGCACGGATAGATAATTATAAATATCTTGGTGTTGTTATAGATAGTCGATCACATTGATATGTTAATTAAAAAACTTAATTCTAGGATGCATTGTCTGCGTGCAATGAACAGGTTTAATGTTCAAAGCAAAATTCTTGCCATGTTTTATAAATCTGTTTTTTGTGGGGTCTGGCAATATAATCTAGTATCGTGAAGTGGTAATGTTAGAAAAGAAGATGAGCAACGTATTGATACAATGATAAGGCGTGTAATTGGGAAAAGTCAGCCAGCCATGGCCACATCCTACCATGAACTTCTTGGGGTCAAACTCGACAATATTTTGCGTAATGATGACCATCCGCTTCGTGCACATCTTGATAGGGCTGTGATACCCTGAAGTGGTAGGATGAGGGTGCCGTGGGCTTGTGCAAATAGACACCCCTCCTCATTTATTCCACAATGTATGAAACTCCACAATTTGAATTTTAAACGTTCTTGATGCTGCCACTCTAGGACCTTATTGACCCTTTTAACCTGACTGTCTTATTTCAATCTTTGTCACGTTTTATTCTTTTGTTTTCTTATATCTGTGTATATATTTTTACTTTACTTTACTTTACTTTGTAAATAAGTTCTTGTGCATTGTTGTCTGTTTTATGTGTTTATGCGAGCATTCAGTTACCCCCGTAGGGTTTAACAAAGTTGATCTTATCTTGAATGCGTTAATCTGGGAAGAATAACTCTGTTGTTTTGGTGGAAGACAAAGGTCATCTGGGGTCAAACACTGAAAACCTTGCTAACACGATATCTCAAGATAGAAAGCTGGGATAGATTTCATACGTGGTGTGTGGATGTGTTATGGTGAGAAAATGAACCCTAATGTTTTTGGTGGAGGTCAAAGGTCATCTGGGGTCCCCAGGGGTCAGACAGATGCTTTTGTTTTGGTGGAGGTCAATGGTCATCTTCATATTGGGTCACCAGTCGTCAATGAGCAAAATTTCCCAAGAACTCCGAAGACCGTCATCTGGGGTCACCAGCGAATAAAAATCAAAATCTTCCAAGAATTCTCACGATCGTCATCGGGGTCACCGGGGGTAGAAAAGCCCAATTTCCCCAGAATTCCTAAGGTTGTCCCATGGGGTCACCAGAAGTCAAAAAGCAAAATTTTCAAAGAATTCCCAAGATCCAAGATCCATTGGAGGTCAGAGGTCATTTGAGGTCATCAGAGGTTAAAGACCAAAAGCATCGAAAAACACAGTATTTCAATACAGGGGTGGTGGATACTTTAAAACTTGGAATATATATTTTTCACTTTAAAAGACAGAGACCTATGGGTTTCCTGGCGGTCGAAGGTCTTCTGCGGTAATCAGCGGTGAAACTCCGAAAATCTTGTAAACTAAATGGGCAGTGGGCGGTACCTCCAAATTGTGTCCGGCGTTTCGTTACTAAAGAAAAGTTAGGGTTGAGTTTTTATACCATTCCAAAGATGTAATTATGGAGTGCATCCTTTGTCACAAGCATAAGTGTTACAGTAATTATTCTGATTTTAAGTACCTAATTATGAACACGTGTAAAGGACCATTCATGAAACGAGTTTGTTCATGGTGTGTTTGAAACAGTTTGGTTTCTCATACAGACGGCCCGGCTTCGAATCCCTTTTAAGACACTTCCTTTTTTCTTTTTTGTTATATCTAGTTGGGTTCAAAGGTCATGTGAGGTCACTAGAGGTCAAATTGTTAAAACATCGTAAAATGATGTAGTCAAGAAAGATAAATTTGAGGGATAAACCTCAGTGCAACAAAGCATCCCCATTCGGCTAGGAATCACTAGCCTTTGAGCTTTCTGGTCTTTTTTATCCCTTGCAGAAGGAATGTATGCAATTACGGTGGTAGGTGTATGTGTGTGTGTATGTATGTGTGTTTGTAACGCTTATCTTGCCCCCTTTGGGCTGGGGGTTGTAGAATATGCCCACGGTATTCCCCGCCTGTCGTAAGAGGCGACTAAAGGGGAGGACTTGAAACGAATTTATCTAGTTGACACTATGTGACACATTCGTGTTGGTGTGTCGTTAAACATTATCTAACTAACTAACTAACTAACTAACTAACTAACTAACTAACTAACTAACTAACTAACCAAGTAACGCTTATCTTGTAAACACAATGTCTCAAGAAAGGAATGATGGATACTTGTTTAATACTTGGTAAGTATACATCTGTCATACTGCGAAGAGTAACCCTATTGTTTTGATGGAGGTCAGGAGTTATTTGGGGTCACCAGAGATAAAAATAGACAACCTTGTATACTCGATATGTCAAGGCAGGAAGAACTTTTCGTACTTTGAGTATGGACACGTTACGATCAGTAGATGAACCCTATTGCTTTTGGTAGAGGGCAAAGGTTATCTTAGGTCACCGGAGCTGAAACTACAGATTGTACAGATTTTTCATATTGCGAGGAAGGTTTCTATCGTTTTTGATGAAGGTCAGAGGTCATTTGAGATCCCCAACTGTTCTACAACCGAAAAACTTGTGAACACGATATTTCAAGATAGGAATGATGAATATTACTTGGAATATAGATTTGTCATGTTACGTGAAGGAACCCTATTGCTTTAGGTGGAGGTCCAAGTTCATCTGAGGTCACATGTAAACTGCTTGTAAACACGATATCTCAAGAATAGACGGTGGACAGTACCTCCAAACTGTGCGATGCCATGACCAACGAAAAGTAGAGTTTAATGTTCGAATCATTCCAAGGACAGGTTACAGAGAACATATATCTTTCACAAGCATAACTATACATTCACCAGGAATTCCAATTTTAATTTTAACTAGAGATGGACCCAGTGTGTATTCTGTGACTATGACGTAATTAAAAATAACATACAATAAACGTATGTTGATAGCGTGAAACTGAGAACTGGAAACTGTTTCCCCTTTTGACGGCCTAGGTTCGGATCCTATTTAACTTGCACTTATTTTTTCATTTTTATTATTCAAATTTTGTCTTCTGTTACTTCTCATATTTGGAATATAGATTTATCAATTTGAGAGAAAGAGGCCTTTTGCATTTAGTTGGTGGAGATCGGAGGTCATGTAAGGCCTTTGGACCATAAACCGAAAACCTCTTAAAACCATATCTCAAGTTACCGTAGGAATCATGAATGCTTTTTACTTGGAATGTGGCTGCATCATACTTTAAGTAATCCTGTTATTTTTACAGAGTTCAAAGGTCGTCTGAGTTCACTAGCGGTGAAACTACTGAAACCTTGTAAACTGCTGGTAAACATATTTCAAAGAGGGTAACACTGAGGTATCTCATGCTTGGCATGTGGATGGACCATGCTGCTTACACTAACCGTATTGTTTTTGGTGGTCAAAGATAATTTGGAGTCGCTAGAGGTTGTACATGGTGAAAAACTCGTGAATACGATAGATCATAAAGGGTAATCTTGATGGATCTCATAGTTGGCATGTGGATGTCCCCACGTTGCGTTCGATAATTTAACTGCTTTTGGTGGCGGTCAAAGGTCATTGGAGGTAACAAGAGATCAAACTGTGAAAACCTCGTATGTAACTGTGAGGGATCTAACACGTAGCAGGTGAACGACACATGTTGTTTAAAAGAACCCCATTGTTTGTGGTGGAGGTCAAAGGTGATGTAACGTCACCAGAGGTCAATTGTGAAAACATTGTGCTAAACATGGTATCTCCAGAAGGATAAGTTTGGAGGCATAAATCTCAGTGCGACAAAGTATTCCCTTTCGGCAATGAATCACTAAGCCCTTACTGGCTTTTTCTTTGTCGTTACTTTCGTGAGCGTGAGCTCCATTGGGAACACAAGTGACTGTAGAAGTCATCGTTGCCCTGCAACCAAAGTGGATCTACTGTTTGGATGAATGTCAAAGTGCAGTCATCAATTGTATTTATAGACACAGGGATGTGCTTGCTGCGATGCAACAGGCCCCTTTACCTTTTTTAGTAATCAGTTCCACTTAATTAAGACTTTCCGATTATGCCCCATGAACTTGTTTCACGACTGTACCTTAAATTACAGTTTCGCAATATGGAACCTTACATCCCAACCTCAGGTCCTCTGTGATTTATATGCACTTCTCTCCAAGAGTTACCTTGGGGCAGATTGGCAGCTCCCTGCTGTGGGGAAGTAAATGCGTTGGGTAAGGGGCCGCGAGGCGATCGGACCTGTAGCTAGCTACTAAGGCTTTAATGGGAGGGGGGTCAGTGGTGGCGGGATCTTGTGAATGGGAAGGAAGAAGCATTAGTAAAAATCACAGCCACCTGTCTCGCATAGACCCATTTAAAATTAATTTATGTACTTACCCCCTGCAATTGCCAGACCCAATAAAGAGTTGTTATCCGCGTCTTTTAGCATGCAGGATGCCGCCTTCTGCAAAGCTTCAGTTGCTTTGGTAACAATCCAAGGAGGGCCGTAAGGTCCAAGACGTCCTTGTTTGATGACCTCGATCCCCATGTAACTTGGTCGTATATTATTAGATGTATCCGTATTTACGATATGACTCCTTGTAAGCAGGAACATTACACAAATACTCGCTATCGGTAAAAAGACATTTGAGAAGTTTATCGTGGCTGCCATTTTGAATGCAGTTTTTCAAGTAACCACATTCCTTATCTAAAATGAATAACGCAACTGAGAATGAGCTGTGTTTCTGAATTGAAATCCTGTCTTCTGAACTCTGTAAAAAAATCTTGAAACCTCTGTTTTCGTATTTTCTGACGTGGCCGTAGACTGGATTCAAAGTAAATAGGCCGTATGATGTGATTAATTTAGAAATTATGATTACGCCGATGACGTCAAAGAAATTCATTGACATTAGGCAAACAAAACCATTCTTTGTCAATGTACAAGTAAAAACAATCCACCGTGTATATTTGATTACAATTAAGTAATTAGGTACCACTCCCGCCAAATTATATTAGCTATATCTCCTAGAAAACCAACAAGGTCTAAACTTTAGCATTTCGTGACTTTTGGCCAAGGAACAGAAGTTTTCAAAAATCAATATTAAACCGGAAACACGATCCGTCAATAAGCTGCACGTTCCCAGCTAGAGCATAGTTTTTGGTCCAGAACTTAGTAAAGACTGCAGAGGGGTCGTTAGAGGGGGGTGAGGGAGCTAAAATGGCGCTACAGTACAGTCATAGCTCCCACCGGCTAGTTCTAACCGCCTCTCCGGTCAAGGTAAATGAGAATTCGAGCTAAAATAATGAATTTTTACAATTCTTAAGATCACTATATGACCAGTCAACTAACAATTACCGCAGCTTCTTAAAAAAACCCAGCCCCCCTGGATCTAATCGTTTTGTGGTGGATGGATTTTTTTTTTTTTTTGGCATATTCGTCTGGGAATCACTGTGTGTAAAATAAAGGATACCGGGTAGTGTTATTCCCGAAGACAGCCAGTCGCCCCTACGTTTGTACTGTTTTGCTCCAAAAGAGGGCTGGTCCTTCAATACGGCCCCCAAATTTTTGTCACATTTCTCGCCCTTTAGACTCCTTTTTGATTCCTTGCCGAAGGGGAAAGGAATCTTTGTAATCACGCTGGTGAGTGTATGTATGTGCGTTTGTGTGTATGTATGTATATGTATGTATGCGTGATTGTATGTGTGTTTGTAACGCTTGGCTTGTAAACACGATATCTCAAGATGGCAATGATGAATACTCATACTTGGAATATAGAATTATCATATTGAAAGGAAGAACCCTATTGTTTTGGTGGAGGTCAAAGATCGTGTGAAGTTGCCAGAGGTCATAAGCCGAAAACATTGTAAGCACGATATTTCTAGGTGTGAAGCATGGATGCTTTTCATACTTGGCATGTGGGTGCGTTATGGTCAAAAGATGAGCCCTATTGTTTTTGGTAGAGGTCAAAGGTTACCTGAGGTCACCAGAGGTAAAAATAGAAATCCTTTAAAACTGCTTGTAAACAAGATATCCCAAGACAACAATGATAGACACTTTTCGTACCTGGTGTATAACTTTATCATATTGAGCAGAAAAGCCTTATTGCTTTCAGTGGAGGTCAGATGATGGATACTTTTCATACTTGGTATATAGATTTGCTACTTTAAGAAAGAACTCTATAGGTTTTTGGAGGTCAAAGGTCATCCGAGGTCATCACTTCAAGCAAAATAGACAGTGGGCGGTACCTCCAAATTGTAGAGAACAACATTTACTTTTTCACAAGCATAACTGTTACAGTAATAATTCTAATTTGAATTACCTAATTGTGTATACGTGTAAAGGATGCTGTGAATATAGCATGATTCGAGATACACACGCCTAATAGTCCAGGCCGTTTCGTAGCTATTTTGGGCTTTTGCGTTTTTTCTTGCTATATTTGATAAAACTTTGATAAGATGTAGAGTAGACATCAGACAATCAGAAAAGTATGTGCTCCATTTTTTTTTCATGTGCAAGGGGGGGGGGGGGTAGTCAGCCAATTCAAATGGCCGCCATTGTGACCATTTTGGCTGATTTGGCTCAAGAAAGGCCCTGCTGCGCCAAGATTTGAGGTCAAAAACGTTTTAAGGTGTAAAGGTGGTAAAATATACACAGTCTCTCAAAATATACTGAAAGTTTTCCCCAAAATATTGATCCGTTTTGTTGTAGTGACCTGTCGAATATGGCCCTTTTCGCCAAAAATTGGCAATTTTGGCGAGTTTGGCGCCGGGGGACAAATTTGAGTACCAGATTCTCTTAAAGTGTGTATTCCAACGACCTTAGCTTTTGTTAATGGGTAGTCCTACAACCAGGCAGTACGTGGGGGAAATTTGGACTCCCAGATTCAAACCTACATGAAATGCGTGGTACTGAAAATTGGCAATTTCTTTGCATTTCGTCGGGAAATTTTGGCCTCTGGGATCATTTTTTATGCCCAATATTTCCTTCCATTGAATAACTAAGTCTACTAACCTCTCTGCTATTAAAACGAAAGTGGATTTTTAAGACACACATCAATTTTTAGAATTTTAAAAGCAGACAAATTTTCCATTGATATAGACCCTAAACAGCTAAAACATCAATATTTTCATTTTTCATTAATTATAAAAAATTCAAGTTTTGGCACTACAAGACAAGTTTGAACAATGATGATTTCTTTTAGAGCCACACGAGATCTTCCATCTTCACAAAATTGGTACTCAAGTGCCTCAGTAGTACACAGAAAAAATACACTGGTAGGTGAAAACGGAATATTGAATAAAGAAAACCCATATATTGAAATTTATTCATTTTAAGTAAAACATATGGGTAAAAGGGCATTTTTGAGCAGTAATATCTCTGATACTGTGCCATAAGATGCTCCCATCTTCATGAAATGGGCAGAATAGTGCCTTGTTAGTTCACAGAAAGAATTTCGACTCTCAAATAAGAATGGGCATAAAAAACGGAAACCCAAATTCTGCAATTTCTTCACTTTTCCTTGCAAAATATGGGTTTAGGGGCACTTTTGGGCCGTAATATCTCTATAGGTATCACACAAGATGCTTTCAACTTCCTGATATGGGCAGTCTAGTGCCTTGTTAGTACACAGAAAAAATTTCGACTCTCAAATGAGAATGGGCATAACATTACGGAAACCCAAATTCTGCAATTTCTTCACTTTTACTTGCAAAATATGGGTTTAGGGGCACTTTTGGTCCGTAATATCTCTAAAGGTATCATATAGATGCTCTCATCTTCCTGATATGGGCAGTCTAGTGCCTTGTTAGTACACAGAAAGACTTTGAACTCTCAAATGAGAATTGGCATAAAATTACGGACACTCAAATTCTGCGATTTCTTCAATTTTCCTTGAAAAATATGGGTTTAGGGGCACTTTTAGGCCTTTATATCTCTATAGGTATCATACAAGTTGCTCTCATCTTCTTGATATGAACATGAATCCCAGTGCAACAAAGCACTCCCTTACCGCAAGGAATCACTAAGCCTTTGGGCTTCCTAATTAATAATCATAGAGGATTTAAGGTAGATACTGAATCATCGAAGGCATTAATTCTTGTCCTTCAAGTTCATGTCAGTTTCACAAGTAAGTTCGCCACAATGTAGCAGGTCCTAAAAGTTCGTGTGACATGAAAATAACATAGTTGGATATTTGATGTAAAAAACATTAAAAATCCAGAAAATAGCCACAATTTCCATTAAAATCCATCAAATATTGACCATTTTACAGGGAAATTTCTATTTCACACTTGTATCATGAATAAACATAAGCTAAATATGCAAATATGTGACATCGAAAGAGGGACATACCTTATGTGGCACATGTTAGCCTTTGTTTTTTACCTTCAATTTCAAGGACACTGGTAGCATTGTTATTCCCTGAGGGGTTTATTAAAAAACTTAAATTTTTTTCCTTGAAAAATATTGATATCACTCACCAAACTGTAACCTGTATGATAAGTAATTAAGAGATAATTTATATAGGGTTAACAAAAGAAATCATAACATTGTGCAACACTCCACATCATTGTTTTTGCATAGGCAATTAGTTTCTCCAGAAACCATCAAACTTTGAAGACGTATATTTTGAGAACGGTAAAAGATATTGAAATAATTTCAACGGATCTTTGATTGGAGGACTTAATTCTTTAAGTGACAAGTGAAACAGCTCTTTTTGGTGGCATGTCACACAACCTTTACACTGCATGAAGTTAGATCATCGGCTTTGTGTTCTAATTTGATTTTGAACTAGATTAGAGTAAAATATGTTGGACAACCCTGATCGAGTCAATATTGGTAAATATTGGTTACGTCCGAATTTAGGAGAAGAGGAAAGGGGGGGGGGGTTGTAAATTTCGCTATTTTCTAATGTCATAAAGTATTCCGCACATATAGTATGCTGACTGTAAACACTCATTTCTCACATGGACACCTTTAACAAGACACCTTCACTTTAAACAAATGTCGGTATTGATCTAACATGGAATAAGATTCAGCTTTTAATAACGGTATAGATAGTTCTCAGTGACGTCACAGCTAGGGGTTAGCAACCGCCATGTCTGAGGGCAAGCCTGTACACACATGCCGGGGTTGCCCTCAGACATGGCTGAAATAATACACGTGAAAAGCTGCTATGACGTGCGTGAGAACTATCTGTACTTGTTTTGAGGAAATTTGCCACAAATCTTCTTGACCGATCTAAAGGCATAACATGGTCCCCCTTTTGGGACGGATACACACCTGGCTATGCGCCTATAATGCTAGTTTCGTATGTGCCTTCTTAGAATGTGTCCTCGGACCAGATCAGTGTGATGTACACCGAGAAAAAAGGCCCTCCTCGACAAGTAACCCCAAATACACGACTTTGAATTCTCTGGAATTCTTATCAATTGTACACTATTTGTAAACAGCCCTTTTATTCTTGCTTCATTATAGGCTGTAGGCTCAGTTAATACGAGTAAAAGCCTTTCTCATTAGACACAGATTTTTAATGGTGTAGGCCTATGCCCTATTTAGCTGTATATCACCTCAGTAAATATACTGCATTACATTACTGCAATCAAGCTAATAACCTTAGAAACCAATTAGTTAATGAGATCAGGAACTAAACCACGGTAGTCCTTGCCCTAGTATGAGCAGTTGAGCTGCTTCAAATGCGTAACACATTCAAAAACGGAATTGAATTTTCAAATATGAGGACCACGATAGCCTCGTTCTTGTTTTCGTGTTTAGACGGTGCCTCTTGTAAAAAAAATAAGGTTCAAGTGTTTCATAAAATGCGAGGCTTGTAACATGGATTTTCTGTGGGCTAGGTGGTGTTGTGACCAGTGGTGTGACCAGACTGGGGGGGGGGGGCTGGGCAAAAAATGTTCCATCGGAAGGACACACCAGGAATGAGCGGAGCCGGAGGTTTCTTCGTGATGCGATGAACTCTGGGGCCCCAAGGCCTGCCGTATGCCCCCTGGTGGGGTCCACGGAAAACGCCCAGGTAGGGGTCCAGTGGTGAATTCCCCACAGGTATTTACAAAACTGTGACCATTTTTGTAAACTTAACTCGGACTAACGAGTTAGTGATGGGGGAGGGTGAGAGCGGTCGACAGATCATGTTTAGGTTTGCATTGGGCTTTCGAACGATAATTCCACTCATCACTCATACTGCCCAACGGGAATAAAAGTTGAGATAACTATACCTACCAGGGGCGGATCCAGGATTTTTGAAAAGGGGGGCCGAAGTTGTTCGACCTGTGATTGACTGTACTATACCATCTAAGCGGAGCGCCACCATCGGTTGGCGCGGAGCGTACAAGAAAATTTTTGACAAAATAGACCTCCCAGATCGCCGGAAATAGCACTTTCCATGTCTTATTTTGCATTTTCTGCTTCATATAATTTCATGTCTCAACTCTCAACACATTAATTTTTCCACAAGTTATTAACAGAAGACAGTTATCATAGGCACAGTGCCTTACTACAATGCATCCTGTTCAAGGTGTCTAATCAGATCTTTAGTAGTCATGTTCTAACTTGGTGAATATTAAGGGACTTCTTTGAGAAATTTGTGACCCATATCTTAGTTCGACTTGATGCCAGGACTCAGGTACCTTGCATTGACATGTGGGCGTAAATTTACATTTTATCACGTGCACGTTCCCCGCTGCCTAATTTCTTGTTTTGTGTGGACTCAGTGAGAAAGTGAAAATCACCCAGAATGCACGAGACTTGGCAGCCCTGTCATTGTTTTGGGGGTACGTCCAGGCAGTGTAATGATGGTATTATTGTAGGCCTTACATAGTATCAAACCCGAATGACCGAATTGTAATGTTTCCGACCACTATATTTCTAAATAAAATTTTGTTGGTGACGTGCACTGTAGGCCAATCTTAACGTCTTTCAGAGAAAAATCGAGGGATTTATTAACTGACATTTGGCCATTTAGTTTTGTCATTGATTATGGTTATACTTGTTGATTTCTGATTTTTACTTAATTTATAATTCCTCATTTTTCTCCTTAGGAATTTATTTATGGAGGGAGCTCCCCTCACTGAAAATTATAGGGAGGGACGTGTCCTCCTCCCCCGTTCCTCCGCTACCGCTGCCAATGCGTAGCATACCAGGAAATTTGGGTAAAAGCACATCCCAGATAGCCGGAAAAGACACTTCTAAGGCCTTGTGATTCCCATGATTTTCCATTTTAATTCTCATGCAGTGGCGTAGCTAGGATTTTTTGTTTGGGGCGGGGCTCCCGTTTACTATCTAAGCGGAGCGCCACCATGAGTTGGCGCGGAGCGTACCAAGAAAATTTGAGACTTTAATACATCCCAGATCGTCGGAAATGGCACTTGCCAGGCTTGATAGCACCCCATCTCAACTGATGCGCACTGTCTCGTAAGGTATTTTTCGATTGGCTAATGGTATTGTATCGGTGTTGTATCGTATTGATTGTATCCAATCATGTGTAGTAAGATCAGCATGTGTGTAAACGTCCCAATCGACGTTCAAACTGATCTGCTGTGCGCTATGACTCCCATACTTCGAGGTTGCTAATTGCAGCTTCATTCTCTATCACTCCACTCTCTGTCCTTCTCTCTATCTCTTCTCCTTTCCGTTTTTTTTCTCCTTTTTTTCTCTTTTTTCCCTTTCATTTTTTTTTTTCATTTTCAAAAAGGGGGGGGGGGCGGGGCCGGGTCGGCCCCCCTAGATCCGCCCCTGGCTACCACGCATGCCACTGTGGGGAAGCCATTACATCATCGAAGGTTCATCTACGATGGCAGATCCGGGGTTAAAATTATAATTATAACAAATACTATCCTGCATTTTCGTCAGCAATAAATGAGAAAAAGGAGGTGGATAGTGCTAGCTGCGACCACCCCTGGTTCACGCGCTAAGCATACAGAAAATTTTGGTATTTAGTATAAAGAAATCCTCGTGCAGTACCATACACCTTACAGAGGCATCATAGCCTTCCGATCTTACGATCCCTGGTGTAGTGCTTGGCTACGCCTCGGCGAGGACCCAGGAGAGCAAAGTTTACCTTGCAAATTTTAAGGCACCGGTATTTAAACCTATGCCTATGAGATGAAGCTATTTAATTATCCTCATATGCTATTCTGCTATTGGATGCACGTTAAAAAGGGTAGCAGAAACTGCACCTTAATACTTTCCAAACATAAAACGGGGGTAGAAGATAATCGATGTGGGAATTGTATTGAATGGAGGGGACTCGACGCCGTAGTGATCCCATAGCTGTTGAAAGAGTTATGGTGAAGAGTAATTCTGGAGTATATTTTCCAGTAAGATAGTGCTTCATGAAGTTTACAAAAATAGATGCGCAAAATGTAGTTTTTAGCCTATTTTGGACAATTCAGCTCCCCAAGTGGCTGAAGAAGTGACGGTGGGTCCTCCGGTCCAATCGATATATAAAAGGTGTGTTTTTGCATGTTTTTACTACCCAAAATGTCATGGGGGCACACGGGGGCCCAAAATATTTGGGGGTACGTGCCCCCTGCCCCCATGGCAACGCCACTGGGTGTGAAAAGTGGACCTTTAGGTAACACTGTCTATGCGGACTGTAACCATCAGGCTCACCAGGAATATTTTTACCTTCTAGGTTGGCGGAATTGGCACTTCCCGTACTTTGAAAGTTTTATCTTAACATTCTTTTCTTTGAGATCTCGTCTTACGAATTTACACTTCCAACATAAATTGTTATCCCATATATTAACTTAGGAGGTAAAAATAGGACTTACATGAATAAATTAAAGAAAACCATTAACTACGATGGGTACGGGCAGAAAACTTGAAGGCATTTGGGTATAATATTCACATTATTTTACATGCAGAAGTTAATCAGTGTGTCAAAATTCCCTCTTACTTCCCTTGACAACTTTTCATTACTCTTTTCCGACCCACTCATTGGGATCTGAACCCACCTCCACCCCTTTTCTAAAAGCACCGAAAGTAAAGGTCCTAAACAAGAAGCCCCGGTTCCCCGAGTTCGGAGGGCATTACAACCATAAACATGCACGGAAAGGAAAGTGTTTCCCTTATAATTAGATAAATGCGAAACATAATGTCTACGAGACAAAATATTGTTCCGGAAGGGTTCATGCATGGTTGATCCCTATCTCCCTTTAATCCGCAAATGGTATCATATCTTAGTAATAACTTCACGCTACTTTGCTAGAAACCCATGGTTCGGTCAAGCCGAAATTTCTTTATATCGTCAAATAGTTTCTTTTAATTGTTTGGCTTGTGTTTTCGTTGTTTTGCATCCCCAAAAGGGAGATACCAGACTTTGAGGAGGGGGGGGGGGAGGGCACACCATCTGTGTGGGTGTGTGGGTGGTTCGTGCTTGAGACACTGGGGAGTTTCACCTTAGTTTGAGGAGTAGGACTCTGGTGAGAATAAAGTGGACGATGGGCACTCGAATCATTGTCGGTCTGCAAGTAATTGTTCCATTACAGATTTAGCTGATTTTAAGAGATTTACAGATGCTTAACCAAATCATTAAATGAAATGTGTTTCAGAGTAGAAGAAAAAAGTTCCGGTCAGTGGAGCACATAACCTTGCCTTTTTGCAAGAATTTTGTGGAAGGCTATTGTCTGAAAGAAAGAAAGAAAATACTAGTACTTGCAGTGGCGTAGCTAGAGGGGGCGGGGCGGTCGCCCCCCCCCCCACAAAGCCTCCGAAGGCCTCTGTCGGAAATTTCTAGTCTCTGTCGGAAATAAATTAGAAACAATTCATTTGAAACACTTACAACACTTGTTATGTTTTTAAGCAGAATTACACATCGAAATTTGAACGTGGAAATCAAAAGTCGGTCTCAAATTGCCCGGAAAGGTCCCCAGATAATAGTCTGTCGGGAATGTTTTGCTGTTGCCCCCCCACAAAAAATATCTAGCTACGCCACTGAGTACTTGAAGCCGTCGAACACCAGTTGTGGGTATTTAAGCAATTCGTACTTGAAGTGTTTCAGTAATCACTCTAGTGGAGGCTATTGTAGAGCAGTTTGCTTGTTTGCAGTGTCCCTGTTGAAGGGGAGCAGATGGCACGATTATAGGCATCACCGGCGGGCGGTCGCCTCAGACGAACTAAGATTCCAAGATGATACAATATTAGTCAATGCACGATTTTTGACCCCTTTTTCAGTTGCTAACGTGTCAATAAGATTCATTAAAATGTATTATTTACTGTACCTAGGTGCCAAGGTGGGGGGGGGGGGGGCAAAATAATTTCTTGACTGGAAAACAAGCATGCTTGGATGTGGCACTAAAAAATAATATGGCATTGTCCTGAATTCGAAGGGACAAGTTGATTTCGGGGGGGGGGTAAGCCAGTTAGCAGAGATGAATTGCGTTAGGCGCAAAACCTTGATTTTGTTACTGTTTCAGCTTTTTAATTGTTATAATTGAAAGACGTTCTAATAATTGAAAGACGT
Source organism: Holothuria leucospilota (assembly GCA_029531755.1). NCBI lineage: Eukaryota > Metazoa > Echinodermata > Holothuroidea > Aspidochirotida > Holothuriidae > Holothuria > Holothuria leucospilota. The sequence continues at coordinate 21,595,940 of CM055968.1, read as the reverse complement.
TCTTTTAAAATTGAAAGGCGTTATTTCCTGGTAAACCACACGTGTTTGTACACGATTCTGGAGTGTTACAGGAGTGTTTATACTAAGGGACGGACACAAATGAAATTATTAAATTATTCCTGCGCCTTAACTGGGCACGAGATGGGAATAAGGTGGCGGTAGGACACAATGGAAAATTTGGCATCATAAACAGCGTAGATTGCAGGAATTGTCACTCTAAAACGCAAATGTGTAACTGCCGTTCTGCGCCTGGCATGTATTTTCTTAAAGCTTTGCTCATAGAAAGGGGGATTTTAAAAACTTTCCGCTGGGTGAGAGGAAATCGGTCAGTACATATAGGGATTTCAAGACATCTCTGCGCGCCACACAAAAAAACGGGCATTGGGCAATTGGGCAATTTGTCCACCTGTGTTATGAAAGTCCCAGTTTTTGGTTTTTACAACTTTCTATAATATTAATAATAATTCAGGCCTTGAAGGGCAGTTGTTAAACGACGCTTATGCAACCAGTTAAAGTGCTTTTAAAATATTCAGTATCTTGTAACTAAATAACGGAACAAGTAAAAAGGATGAGAAGGAAGGAAGTGTAAGACGACGTTGCAACGTTCGATTTTTTTTGTTTGTTTTTGATTCCTTGCAGAAGGCAAAAAACATATGCAACCACCGTAAGCGTACGAGGCGGCGGGGGGGGGGGGGGCAGGCGGCATATATGCCCTCCCAATGTGGTGTGGGCAAAAATAGTGGATCCATTCGGGCAAATGAGACAGCTAAGAATATAAATTATGCCCTTTTGCAACCGACACAGCGGTATCAAAATTTGGGAAACTTGGTTCATAATTTTAAGTTCGGGCAAAACTTATCCCTGACCCCCGTACGCCTATGACAACCACGATGACGTGTGTGTGTGTGTATGTGACGCTTAGCTTGTAAGCACAAGGGATATGAATGTTACATAATTTTCATACCGTTGTTATATGGATTCACCATATTGAGAGAAAGAACCGTACTATTTTTGGCGGAGGTCAGAGTTAAAGTCAGGTCACCAGAGATCAAAAACCAAAAATTTTGTAAATACGATATCTCAAGGTAGGAAGGATGGAAACTTTTCATACCTGGCATATGAATAATTTATAGTCAAAAGATGAACCCAATTGCTATGACAGAGGTCAAAGGCTATCGTAGGTCATTGTAGGTAAAACAACGAAAACTGGAATTGCTAGTTAAAGCGATAGGTCAAGATGAGAAAGATGGATACCTTTCATACTTCATAGGGTTGTCACATTGAGAGGAAGGATCCTATCATTTTTGGAGTTCAGAGTTCACTAGAGGTCAGAAACTGAAAAACTTTTTTATATCTCAAGGGAGGAACCATAGATAGTTTTCATAATTAGCATGTGGATTCATTTTGGTCAGCAGATGCAACATATTGTGTTTGATAGAGGTCAAAGGTTTTCTGAGGTCATTGAAGATTAGGTGGTGAAACCTTGTGAAATGATTAAAAACATATCTTAAGAGGGGTAACATTGATGGAGCTCCTACTTTGCATGGAGATGCTTCCATATTGATTAAAAGAATTCTATTGCATTTTATGTAGGTCGAAGGTCACTGGGGTCACCAGAGTTCATATGGTGTGAACCTCAGAAATATGTTATATTTCATGAAGGGTAACCCTTATGGATCTTATAGTTGGCTTTCCTCCCACCTGTCAGAGTTAACGGTACCATCAAAACCAGTCACATAGTTGATGGAAGTGGGTGGCACTCCTGTTCTGAATCACCCTTGTGTGGACCAGTTAAATAGTTGACTTTGTCTGCTTTTGTTAGGACAAGTCTTGATTGCACTTTGTTGAAGCCATTTAAGTCAGTACTTAGGTCACAATTCAAACACTCATCAAGATACCTGCCCTTTGTGTATCATCATTACTAGCACGTACCCTACCCCTCTTCTTTGCTGAATCCACTTATCGGGTGATACTTGGCGAAAAGGAATCCTCGGAATAAGAAAGAGGCTTTCACTCTTCAATGATTGAAACAATCGTCTGGGAAAGTCCATGACACTATCTTTGCTATTGAAATTGGGAAAGTGAACTAAGCAGTTTCCTGGTATCACTTTAATAAATATAACTTAGTCGAGTCGCGGCAGACGATAACATGGAACACGCCTAAGAATAGAGGACGCTATGCTACAAAGGTTCGAGTACCTTTGCATGTTAGGAGAGGAAGGCTAAACAATGTAACCAAACATCAAACTTTCTATATTTTGATGTATAAATAGGAGTCAATTGTACGTGCTATACACCGTACTTTCGAAAGTACACAGCCCCCACGCATGCACCCCAGTGCTTCTTATTTCCCCGCATAATGTAGCCAACGCATCAGTAGTCTTACACGTAGTACATCTAAGTTGTTAATTTGGAATAGCGCCACCAAATTTGAAAGTTTGTGGCTCTTGTGATTGATTGGTTGTGGCTGAGGTGCGTTACAAGGAACCCTTCATTTTCATATCATGAAAACGGGATAATTTGAAAATAGATTGGCAGCGATGAAGTCGGTCCTGATTTGTATGGCAAGATATTGATCAACAAAAGTGGAATGCAGAAGTAGATCACTTGCAACTTGGAAAGGAAGGAAGATGAAGCAAGCAAAGTTTGCTTTATAACCAGGTGCTGTCAAAGCAAGTTTGAAATGGGGGAAAGGGGGAAGGGGCAGCAGAACCAGTGCTGGCTATTAAGGCTTGTACCAATCACATTCATTGAAAATTATTGAGACCAATAGTTGTTGGCCCTCTTTACATCAGTGTCAAAGGCTCTGTGAAAGTGGACCACAAAAAAAGGCTTAAAACCTAAGGATCCACATAACCCTCTCATTAAAACATATTTACATTTGTAATCATCAGCTATATGCAATAAGTAACTAAAAGAGTTGCTAGCACACTGGAAGGATGTCTGTCCAATTGTCATGGAGATCTGGGCCCTAACTCCTATATTTTGTTCTTCTTAAGGTTGTCATGCTGGTATGCTGTATCAGGGTGTACTTTCTTAAAAGTAAACCTCACTCAGGTTGGATGGGAATCAAGTGGTTTAGGCAGTGGGCAGGGGAAAGGGGATTATGCTATTTTCGGTTGCACTTACGACTTACTGAACAGTTAGCAAGTATTTTGGGTAGGATACCATCCTTCTATCTAGGCTTGTTTGCTATTTTACTTTACATGGAAAGCTCCTGCAGCAATTTAGGCCTGGATTTCTTACAGACATATTCAGGGATTGATTTAAAGGAAGATTTGTCCTATCCACAATGTGATCAACATGTATCATTAGGCCTGATATAGCAAGTTAGTGTATGATAGTAGGAATGTATTGTAGCTCTCTTGTATACGCATCCTCTTTAAAATGGACTGTTACAATGTGCTTCTTTTCTGGCTGAAAAAGGTTGTCAGCAACTTCCATCAGTAAAATGAGTTTCCATGTTGTGAGTCATGTGGTTTGAGTTTCTATGCCTGGCTAAAGAAAATTCCATCCACAACAATCTATGGTTTCTTCCATCTGAACTGACCCTCCAAGTGAAGAGAGAAACATTCAGTCCAAATTGTTGCATTGATTTGCCATCTAACATAAAGTTATCACTTGAAGGATGCAAAAATTCCTCCACATTTTGGCAGCTTAACGTTGCATCTTAATTTCCCCCATCCCCTACCGCTAGAATAAACAAACTACCATAGCAAGCCCATAGCCAGACAAGGTTCTGAAGGGGATGAGACAGCTTCCAAGTAGAGGGTGAAATATTTTCCTAGGGGGAAAGATGTGTCGAAATACATTAAGGCAGTACATAATTTTAATTTTCTAGGGGGCAAAAATATTTCTAGGGACCATCACTTTGTGATCCCACTTGGATTACAGTCTTGTACCCCCCTCCCCCAGCTAGAATATTCATACTACTACACTATTTCACACAAAGTGCAGACAGACAATAAAGAATACCAAAAGAAACTCAAAATAGAATTGAAAAGTTTTCTTTTTTATTTAAGACCACTTCTAAAATAGTGATTTTTTTTCTTCTAAAATTTACATGGTTTCTGAAGAGGTGTGGACACAAATGCAGATAGGGGGGACAAAAATTTTTGTTGTAAAAACAGACCAAGGTTTGCAGATAATGACAAAAAGACATTAAATACAGAACAACATTACCAACAATACAGCCAGCCTCAATAGTTTGACGATAGATATTTGAATGCTTTAAGAGCACACAGCTAGAAAAACACGAACATTTTCTACAGAGTTGCTCAAACAGGCAAGGAAAAGACAACATTTTGAATAAAATTTCCCCAATTGCTAGATGATAAAGTAAACTTTTTAAAATGACCGAGTTGAGAGCCTGTTACCTTTACATCTAGCCATCTTTATCTATATCCCACTACACACTTTCTATCCCAAGTGTTTCTTTGGGTGAAAGAACAATCCCTAAATAGTGAATTCGTACTACACACTCCAATGGTTATACCCAAAATTACCTGGCAGCACATTGACTCAAAAAGGAGTCTTAAAGAAGAGACAAAGACATGTCAAATTTGTTTTTCTTTCAAATACCTCACATCTTGCACTAAAACATACCTTACAAAATTCATTTAAAAAATTCCCTGCCACAGCATGTTCTGCCCCTTGACCATACTACTTATCTGTCACTTTTGTTCTAAAGCACACCCCTTCACTCGCACAGTAAAGTGTAGATAATGATTTACCATGATTCATACATCACTTACAAAAATACCACTCAAATATTGATGTCCTACTTTCAAAACTTAACAACTGTAATAATTTTCTGTTTCTGATCATGATCCAAATATCCATTCTCATATCAATTAAGAACACTTTGTCTTTCAAAAATCATTTTTCTTCATGATTCAGCTTGTTCACAATCATAAAAAGATGCCAAAATTTAAAATTTTGCAAGACATATCCAAATATGTAACTAGTAGGAATCACTATTCTATGATGCAATTATTCAGATCAGATTAAGCTTTCATAATACTTCCACAATTGTAAAAGTTTGATCACATAACTGTATTAGCAAAACTAACTGAACCATAGTACCAAGCTCTGAGATTTTCTAAGGTATCACACTTCGAAATAATGCAAAAGGGTAAAAATCCAAGCAAAATGGCTGGGACATGAGTTTGAGAAACCAACATTGTTATTTAAATCATCCCTCTTTTTGTTCAATGATTCCTAAGTAAAAGAGCCCCTAAAATTGAAAACATCACAAATAATAAAGAAAATAGAAACAGAATCTTACTGTAAATGCCACTATTGAAGTGCAAAAAAGGATTTTATGAGTTGAGACTTCGAGAAGTTGTCACTAGGCCCTTTCAGTAAATTACCCAAACAGTTGACAATGATGCCCACTGGGTCATGAGTTGCAAATACAAGCTGGCAGACAGGATAGTAAACCTAATCGTGTCCCTTTCTAAAACAAAACACAAGCCCTTGATCAGGTGATATTACTCAACGTACACACAAACGAAAACTGAGGTACAGAAACTAAACAACATTAACTTAGAATCAGAAATTAAACTTTAAATAATTGATAAAACTTTTTTGAGTTGGGTTACTGAGTTTTTTAAAACAGAACAGTTGCTTCCACTTTTTTAGAGTTAAAATATCTTTTCTCTTTTCTTGTTAGCACACAAGTCGGAGGATCGGATGTTGAGACATTACACTAGATCGTTTTATAATACACTTTATGAAAATCATTGCACTCATATCGTTCCGTGAAAGAACGTTTCATCTTTAGAACATAAAAGGAAGAGAAGAGAAAAAAAAAGTTGCTAAGAAAAATTGAGGTAAACCTTATAAATATGCGAGAAGTAAGAGTAGAAATGTAAACACAGAAGAGAGTAAAACACCTAAAGCTGCAGCTATAAACGACCTACACAACGCTACAAAAAGGTACATGTACAAAGTTGCCTAAAACATCTCAAAATTGCTGAAGTTAACAATTTACAAGGTGTGTACAATGATTGATTAAAATCTTAAAAAAAGATAAATAAATATATGCACAAAATGGATTTGACAAATGTTTAGTTTTTATCTACAGAAAAAGTTAAGTTTCAGAAATACCTTCTTACCCTCCCCCACCCCCTCTTCCCCACCCCTTTACCAATATGATGTTACACCTTACATTTAACCACAAAACATGTTTGAAATACTGACCCTTTTACTCTTTGATACCTGGTATTTCAGATGAAGATCACTTTTACCAAGAGAGAAGCAGCATTACACATTTCATAACACTTGGCTTAAAAATCATTTGTGCAGGAATCTTGTTAATCTATGGTCAGTCAAATGCTAGCCATTTGTGACACTACCCTGAAAAACTTGTCAAATCAGTCAAGTCATTCAGTTTCTTTCTCAGTTGGCTTATTACTAACACAACTTAAGCATTTTTATGCCCAATATGCACAATATCACCCACTGTGTTCCACAATTTTATGGTTTTTCACATAAGATCTTGTCAACCACAAGTCCTACCCTTTTAAGAATTTTATAATTTCTGCTGTTGGCAAGTGTCTCACTGCTCATTAGGGGATGAAGTTTTAAGTCACCTCTTCAAAATGTATTTTACTGCAGTCAACTTTTCAAGAGATGTTTTTTACCACCACATGAAGATGCTCTGTTCTGTTCCTCTTGTAGAGTGGTGGGCTGTTAGGGGCGGTTCAATGCCCTACATCCAATGTGCTAAAATATCTAATGAATATTCAACATCCTGTTCATTATCACTTTGGCAGATAAAATGGCACTTCCAGTGTGTCTTTCATCTTAAGAATATTATCACTTGACCATTTTCTCACAAGACCAACTCATTTAGAATTAAACTGCCAACCATCCACTGCACTGCTTCTCTCCAAATAACAATTTTCCCCAGCTTAAAGAAACTCCACCCACAAATACTACCCAATCACAGTAGTCCATGTAGTTCATTTACATATAACATCAAAGCACCCTTTGTTCAATATGAAGAATCATAATGGAAGCAGATGATATCAGTAGCCATCTTGACTACTACTTAAAACATATAGCACACTCAACTCAGTATCAAGGTTATATTTCCGTAACCTCAAGAGAACCAAAAGTTTTGACCATCCAAAAATGGCAAAACAAGGAAGGAAGAAGACAAAAAAGAGAGGAGGTATAATTGAGGGATACTTAATTGTAACATCTTTTTTACTCTATTACCTGTTAAAACTACGGACCAAATGGCTTTAAGGTAACCAAACCATCTCAGCCACCCATCTCATTTCTTCTTGCAGACAAGAAATGGCTACTTTTAGGTTTTGTTCCTGCACATTTTTTCCTTTTAAAAGTAACCTTAGATATTGGGAAACGTTCTCCCAGCGAGAAACTTTTCTTGATGTCCACATAACATTGTTACACCAGAGAGACTGTACGAGACTTTGCGAAGAGCAGAAGAGTGATAACCATCTTATCCTCAAGGGAGTCTGATTGAATAACATTCCTCACACATTTAGGAATGCAATTCCTTTTCTGTGAGCTTCATAACTGTACGACAATCCCTGATGTCCCCTAGGGAGATGTGCCCTGGGGGTTCAGGTTAGCATGTACCAGAATGATGTCATTTGCATTGCAATATTGAGTTGAGATGACAGCTTTGTACACTTCATCCACGATTTCACTGGAAACTTTATTTCTGTACCTCTGTCATACTGAGGGGAAGTGCCAAAGTTTGTCATACTCCACTTTGGGTCATTTCATTTGAGAAAAAGCCAATTTGTGAAATGAAATGGCACATTCAGTTCCTTTGTAAGGACTAAGTGTGGGTAGTTCAAACAGCTCCTTAATGTGAAGTATAACACATTTTTCCAAGTAACCCTTTCAATTCGGTGAATAAATTTACTTTTTTTTTCTTTTCTTCTTTTTAGGCTCCTTTCTTGTAGGTAAGTTTCAGGCCTAGGCCCCTCTTTTCCCTGAAACATCTGCCACTGTGACCTCACACAAGGGTCACATGACCCATCTTATGATTTACTAGATGGACACTTCACATTTTCATAGCTCTTTTTTGCAAGCACATGTGTATTGTTAATTCCATCAGAATGGAAAACTAGGGATATCATGGAAGGCCAATTTGGCCAAATAGTTTTCTCATATAGTTTCAACCCTGAGGCTGTGCAATATGGCACCATGACATTATCTATCCATAGACCAGCTGTTTTCTAAAGTTTTATTGGTAAAATTTCAAAAGTTCATGATAAATACCATTTATATCCACCAATTTAAAATTAATACCACACCTTGACTTATGCAACTTTTGTTTGAAAACTCTTCCTCAGGAAGTCAGGAAAACTAAAAAAGTAAAAGACAGGCAAGATACTGCAGATGGAAACTGAAACGAGACGTCTCCTAAAAAAAAAAAATGGATAAAATATTATAACGTCCATAATGAAAGTAAATATAGGTGAAAGATAGCATATCCAAAGTTGAAACTCTAAATCGAATACAGTGGCTTCCACCATCTTCGGGCTTTTCTGAAGCACCAAATTGACGGGACCAAGGATTATCATGCACAGGCAAGATTGCGTTAAAAGTTGGCCAATCAAGTGCAGTGTCTTTATCTTGTCTCGTCTCTTTCCAGTCGAACCCGCTCCTCCAAAGTTTGCGCTTTATTTTTTCTTTCCTCTCCTCTGCTTCAGGCCGAGTTGTAAGGAAATGTAGCAAAGGTTTCGAGTCAATACGGCGTGTACCTCGCGTATGCTCCCCGGTATAAACTCGCCTAAGAAGAGAGAGAAAATGATTAAGTAGTTTGAAGGAAATATTCCTCACAACAGCACAACATCATCTACTGTAATGGAATACTGGGAAGGATTGCTGGACTCAGGAAGACTGTTGTCAGTTCAGCCCCTCCCCTATTCTTGTCATTCGATATAAAAACAATTTTCTACTGCTGGAGACACTAGGGGAGGGTGCAGCCTGCCAACGCTTTTCAAAAAGCTACTGTATTACCTTGGTATTAATTTAAGAATCCTCTCTGATTAACTATGATGTAGAATTCAGTATTACCATACAGTACAGATCAGTATCTATTCATATTCAATCAGTGTGCTTTATACATTGGAGGCACAGCTTGAATTTGCCCATTTTTGTGTCAATTGATGTATGATAACCAATCACAAATTAGAAAGATGTTACCACAAACTGTACGTTGGGATAATGAGTGTCTGCCTTGAATTGCAATGAGTAAATGGATTTGTACCTTACAACCTGTAAATTGTGGTTTACTGTTTCAAGGTACCCCCCCCCCCCCTTCCCAACACAACCAGGACTCTCTATAGCTGTTTCTTTACACCTTCCATACTCGTGGTCCCAGTCTATAGCACTTTCTATAGAACCTTTATACTTCTACTGTAAAAAGAGGTTAATACGACTCCTGTGGTGTCCATACTACACCTATGTAGTAGATGTAGATTATGTGGTAACTAATGCTACAGTTCTCACTATTCAAACCCAACAAAGTATGCATATATATGCACATGTGCAGTTCATCTCAAAAGTTGCGAATCATGCTGTGTAAATAGGCTGTGCATGATTTTTTTATATCAGCTTCACAGAAAAATAGATTACATTTATCATTTTCATACTCTACTGAATTTGGATGGAACCATAGATATTGTTGTCCTCAGAGACCCAGAAATTATCTTTCACAGTAATATGTAGAGAGCCTACAGTTGAGGGACTGTTCACAGACAGAGAACCTACTTTTTCAACTAAAGGTGTCTTACACAAATTCACTATCTGCACTTTTTCACCTTGCATTTATTTTGAAACACTCTGTGGTTTGTGTACAATGTCAGGAGAATGCATGCAATCTCTGATTGTGAGTATGAGTACAAACTTGTACATCCTTACCAATTTTGCATAAGCATACATCTTGTTTTTTCCAAATTTGTATACAATTACAGTACAAATCCATTCTCATGGTTACAAGTACAGAAAAACATGTAAATTGTGGCGTAGCTAGATACTTTTTGTGGAGGGGGGGGGAGCAAAAAATTTCTGACAGATTATTATCTTGAAGTAATGATGTACTATCTAAGCACAGCGCCACCCATCATCTGGCCTTAAATGACACTTCCAGGCCTTGTCAGTAACCATTTCGATGTGTAATTCTGCTTAAAAACGTGTTGTAAGTGTTTCAAATGAATTTTTATTTCCACCAGAGACTAGAAATTTCTGACAGAGGCTTTCAGAGACTTTGTTGGGGGGAGGGGGTGACCTGCCCCCTGCCCCCCCTCTAGCTATGCCACTGTACTCACTACAAGTCTGACTAGAACCCTACTGTATACTATCACTGTTATTTTTCTTATTTACAAATTGTCAGTCAAGTTTGAGCTTTACTGTGTATAAAAGTACACATTACAAGATGGCTGGCTCAGCTGACTTTCTAAAGCATCTCTGCTCTGTTTTTTAGTACTGTACATGATCCTACAACTAATTTACTTAAATCTTCAACAAAGCCAAAGGAAATGAGCTCATCCAAGGTTACTTGAAAATATTTCTCATGAGAACCAAGGAAATCCTTGTCCCAAATCTTTAATGCAATTGCTCCCATTTAAGTGACTTGTGGCCATTGCATTTGTCCTATAATACTTTAGTTGTCAAACATGACATCACAATTGATCCACAAAAGCCAAATTTCCTTTTCTTCAATCATGTGATCTTGACAAAACCTGTTTGGTTTTAGTTCCCCAATCTAATGGAAGGCCAAAAATAGGTTTATATTTTGGCCCAGATATTTGAACCAATCAATTTAAAATATTTAGCTCTCACTCTTGTGTCAAGAGCATTCCTTCCTATCCCAAAAATTGATATCCTTTGGGGTTTCCATAATTTTCACATGGATCAAATTTGATCTCTTCTCAAAACATTTGGGAATACATTAAGTATGACCCCTAAATATGTTTTTCCTATCAAACATCTGGTAGGTTAGTGTAAACTATACCCACAACATTTTCACAATACCTGATTCACAATGCAGAGGAAAAAAGGGGCTATTTCCCACAAGTTGTACTGCTGAAGGGAATTTGAGCAAAGGAGGAGTTAACTTGAGCAAATAGAAACTTTTGTAGTTAATTACCTCAAACTAATCCTCATATTTGATATTGTCAAATTTATTCCCCCAAATTTTTCTGTCATTACAAAAAAAAAGGCAAAGGATGAATGCTTATTTCACCATGGTGATTCAAATTTTTCTGTCATTACAAAAAAAGGCAACGGATGAATGCTTGTTTCACCATGCTGATGAGTATTAATGACACAATTTGAATGTTAATGTCACTGTGTATGTTAATTTCAGTGATACTACACCACATAATTCCCTTTCCAAGTTCTAACAAAATGAGTTCTGGTAGATTTGGGCGAGAAATTTTTGTTACACTGAGAACCTTTCAGACAAAGTCCCATGTTTCACATTATTTTCCGGTACGATAATATACTATTAACTCTGTGCTCTGAAATGATGAAGAATAAGATATGGTGCAAAGATATACAGTGATGAAAAATAGCAGAGGAATGCTTGAGAGATGGAAGTATATAAACTGGTGGAAGGGGAGGGGGTGGGGTGGAGATGAGTCTCATCCACTTAACTGCCTACGTCACAAAAGTGGGGGCGACATATATGTCTCATGAACAAGATTCTCTCAAAGTCTCCTTCTAGGAAATTAAATCTCAATTTTTCCATAAATCTATTATTTTAGTAGTTTTTCTACTGCATCCACTAAATGTCAATTTGGGATGTCTGACTGATCCTTCAAGATTTCTTTCTTTGAAACATACCTCAAAGATTTGTAGTGAGTATATACTTCATACTCACACTTTAGTATATCAGTATGTACTCATGTTTGTGAGAATGGACTTGTACTCACTCCTCACCTGTGTTTCCCTTAAGAAATTATCCAGTGAGTCAAACTGCCCAATATATGCAAATTTGACTCATTGCTAAATGCAGAGCACGTGCACAATATGACTAAATGCTCATAGAACCCTCTTTTTTCAATTTTTTTCTCCAACATTAGTGTGTCAAATTAGGAATCAATTGGGTCAAAATCGCCACATAGTGGCTAAGCGGCAGCACTGCTCCTCACCCATTATAAAATTAAAACATCTAATGCATATGCAAAATTCCTACTGCATCTAATGCATATGCAAAATTTTCTTCTGCATCTGATGCATATGCAAAATTTTCTACTGATACTCAGGACGACTACACCTGTACCTCCCCAAGATATCAACACAAAGTATGTTGGTATTTATGGACACCGAATCAAAATCTGCTCCGTCTAATAAATGGGTTTAATGATGTTTCCTCATCACATGCTTGTAGTATTGCTTGCCACCTCTCTGATACTTTATAGTAGCAAAGTAATCGTCTTAGAGCTCCTGCACTTGGGCTTGAAAACTAATTGCTGCTGATCATTATCCTGCCTCTACGTAAACCTACCATTCAAGATTCAGTTCTCACATAATGCATATTCATAAATTTCAATTAACATAAAGAAAAAGGAAGAAGGGTAAAGGAAAGAGTTTCTGTTCCCCTCTCTAACTCAAGCAAAAAGTGGTGGTGAAATTTTTGATGTGAAGTATTGCATCTTTCTTTATTCTTTTTTTTTTTATCACCCTGCCTCAAATGTCAACAGGCAGGAGATCGTTTGCAAGGAAAGAGAGAAAGAGGATAAAAAAAGATGAGAGAGAAACGGAGGCCAAGAAACCGGAGAAGAGTTAATACCATCCATTTTCATTCAGGCATGTTCAAATGCAGTTTCTACACATATCATTCATCATAAGCATACATCCACACCACCAGTATCCTAAGCCTCCAGAAACTTGAGACCCTACTGTCGGATTTTGCAATCGGTTTTCGACTTATGGATCATTTTTTAGTGAAAGATTTGTTCCTGAGGAATTCAGGTTAGTGACCTTATCTTGTTTGTGTGTCAGGAAATGATATTTTGAAGGTGCTTCAAAGAAGTGATTTTGAATGTGTTATCAGTAGATTATTTCAGTACATTATTTTTGCATTAGAACTTCTTTTGGAATGATTAAAGGTGTTTATATGTGTTTTATTTTATTTTACCTGGAGTGTTTGTGAGAATTCCCAGGTTCATGCAACAGTATCAACTAATCATAGCCCCGTGTTGGCAACATGAATACAATACTACTATCATAATTCTATTGCTGACAACTTTATACCTGTTTAAACCTCACACCCCCAACCCCCTCCCCCCCCTTCACTACACATAGGTGAAACATACGACCTGATCACTAATATTCAAACATGCAACCATTCACAATAGTCACAATGTCAAGCTAAGCAACTCCACGACACGGCACATTTATGTATAATTCATGCACACAAGTTATAGCACAATATTGCACACATTCCATTTAATCCCGTCTACACCTTAAGCTGTGTCCTGCCTGTAAGGGCCTCATAAGTCAAGACATATTCCAACATTTTATTTTGTTTCATTTTATTTAGTTTCAAAACCTTTTGATTTTGGAAAATAATCATTGATCTTTACAAAATTTGATTCAGCTCCAAATGTACATATATTGTGGTACAAGGGACAATGGGAGAATGCTTCTCTTGCAACTCTACACAAATCTACTTTTTTCCAAAAATCTCATTTCACACCTTCACACCTTCATTCAATAGCATCTCCAGTTAGGTGTCTTGCTGTCCAAAATTCTAGGTGAGATATTCTATGTGAGATAAAATTCCTCATTCATTCTTAAATGTCCTTGTTTTCACTTGTTTGAACAGATCACTTTCTTCCAAGGATATCATAAACCCAACACAAACACCACCAATTACAAAATTTCACATCTTCTTTTTTATACTTTTAAATATTTTGATCCTTTTCAATGATTTTAATCCTGTTTTGGGATGGGTAATTTTTCAACTGCTAGGTACCACACACGAATTATTAATAACAAAAATCACACCAAACATACTGCAAAAGTTCACAAGAGAAAAACTTCTATTACACAAAACATTCATAAGGCACAATGACACATTTCGCTAAAATATCCATCATGCATTTCTCACAAAAATCACAACGACAAAGCAAAAGGCTAATAAAGTGAAGAAAAGAAAAAAGAGGGATAGACAAAGGAAAAATAAGGTTTAAGAATCACAGCAAGATACAAAATGAAATAAGAATACCTGCAGAAGTATTATAGCTAGCTAGTTGTTCACAGCAGTGCTGTTCGTGATCCGAAACTACTACTTCTAACCTATAACAATTGTGCACTGCGGTGTGCTAGTAGTAATATGGCAGACGTGATAAAACGAGGCTATTGTTCAACACAGCAAAAGCACATCAAGGAATTCACCACCACGACTGAATGAGAAAGAAAAGTGGGTACAATGTAAAAAAACTCTTGACTTTACCCGTGCTAATGAAGGGTATCTTACTCCGTAGGCAGCCGCTGCCGGTCCTATCGCTGCCGCGTGGTAGGGGTCGGCTGCGTAGTCTCGGGTGTAAGGGATGGCGTAAGCCGCTGGATACCTGCTGATGTAGTTTCCGTATGATGCTGCAGAAGCAGCGGCAGTCTGTAAGAGAAGATCGGTCTGGATGGATCGGAGATTGGTTCCCAGTGGATGGGAGAAAGTGAGGTGGGAGTAATAAAGTGTAGGTGGAGAGAGAGACAGAGAGAGAGAGAGGTGGGGAGAGAAAGAGAGAGAAAAAAGGCAAATGGATGGTTAGTACCACTGTCATGCCAAAACATGCACAATTCAACCAAATTAAGAATACAACAGTTAATCCCCATATGGCCAGTTATGTAGTTTTCATGCAACCCCTATGATGTCACTTTTCAATGAATCACTCTGGCTTTGCAAAGCGAGATTAAAGTAAATACAACACAAATTGTGAAAGTTTGGTCCATTGTGGTGAAGTTACTTTCATCTCTAACATGTTTGATGCTTAACACACTCTCACTTAACAAATGTTTGCTTTGTTCTCTTTCAAGGAAGATAATTGACCCAATGTTTTCCATTGCTTTTCCTTTAAATTTATCTGAATTTTATCTTTATTATCCTGTCTGTAATTTTCATGGACAAACATTTCCCATTTTCAGTAAATGTAATATGAATTTCTCTTTCCAATAAAACCATACAGGCTAAATTGCCTCATGTTGTGAATATGATATGATATAGTAATACCATTTCCATAATTTTTGTATTCCAACCTCACCTTTCTTTTACCTCTAATCCATTTTGACAGCTAAATAAAAATTACCCCTTTCTATTTATAAAAATCCTCATCACTGTTGCCTGAAACCACTCAGAATTCTGTTGCAAGCTCATCTCATATGACAGAGGTTCTAAAGAAACCCTTTGATTTTGTGGATATATTACAACCTCACTTACAAAATGCCTTATCCTGCCTATAGTGTAGCCTCTGGATCAAATTATAAAACGGTGCAAGTTCTCATTTCACAACCTTCCCAATCTTTGATTAATCTGTAATTGATCGTAAATTAGAAAACCAGTACTGAGGCCCCTTGCTTTATTTCTCTCCCAAACATAATAATGACTCTTTTTATCTTCCTTATATTTCAGCATTTGAGTTTAATGACACCAGTCTCTTGTCCATTATGCAGATAACATACTTCAAAAGAGAGATGTCGTCAACTTGCGGCAAGTACACTTGCTATTTTAAGAAGTTTTGGAAATTTTTTCATCTTCAGAGAATTTGAGTAAACTCAGCCCTTAAATAAAGAAATGCAAATTGCATGCAATATATTTGATTCAATGTTAATGAATTTAAGATATCTGAAATTAATTCACCACCTCATAATACTGATGTGTAGAAATACAATATTAATCATATGTTATGAGGATTAATAAATTCTCCAGAACTTCTGCCTGTTATGTACTAGAAAGAAAAAACCTTCACCCACAATGGACTGTATAGATGACCATAGACAAAATGGTTCCTATAGACTAGACACTAACCATTTAAGGAGCCCAGATACAAAAAAGCATTAAAAACATTTTGAAAGCAATTTTGGAATTTGAAAAATTGATCTTTCATTGTCACCAACTATTCAGGAAGCTGTTCTGGAGAATTATACAGACATAGCACCTCAATTGGTTAGAAGCATGCAGTAATATGAAGGATCATATTGTATAAAATATCTTGTTACGTGATAGCATCTTTCCCTCTACATCAGTATTGGAATTTGTGCCATCAATAAAACATTCATGTGGGAGCAGGTAAGTGATACATAATGTCAGAGTTTGTCTAGGAAACCTGACAGCTCCAACCTTACACCAGATTATTTCCTAGCTGCAATCACAACATCTGAAGATACCAATCCAACATACCTATTCCTTCCATTGAAAGGGCACACCATCATCTCTAAATACAGCACACCGTTTCTCAAACACGCACTTCCTACCATGCAAGTTGAAAGCCAGGCCTGACTACCTGGACATATCTTACAAGAACATGGGAACATGGTTTTGAATTCCACTCAAAGTATGTCAGTTGTACAAGTATTCTGGTGTGGTGTGCAACTAAAATTGGTTACTCAGCTGACGAATGTCGTCTGAGTACAAGGTAAGCATTTTGGGCAAACAAGGCCAACTTTTCTTTTTGCTTTCCTTTCAAGTGAACCATGTTTTGGCCATTGTAAAAGACTTAAAGCATGGCAAGGCTGAATTTGAAACAACGATTTTGACAAAATAACTGCTATCTTTCTCACACAACTGCCATTTAAAGGTTACCCTTGATGAAACAGGAATTGTGAACCTAACCATTTTTCACTCCAACATCAAGTCAGTCATAGGCTGTACAGCCATCAATAAGGCTGTAGCCAGGTTACAGCCAGGCTGTAGCCAGGCTGCAGCCAGGCTGTAGCCAGGCTGGAACCAGGTTATGGTCAGGCCATAAACAGGTTGCCACTGGGCTTTAGTATCTACATTCCTGCATCCTGGCTCCCACTGACCAATAACACATGCTATTCAAGCTTACTTCCATGCAAGAATTCATGCACTAAACTATGTAATTGCTGTGGTAAGGGGTTGGGCGTTTACCTCCTTCCAGTGTCAATTTGCTTGATACTTGCAAATCAACATAATGCATAATCCCCTAAACAGCTCCTACTTGTTAACTTTCTGGTAAAATATATTAAGCCAGCAAGCATACAGTATCACAAACTCATGGAAGACTGTAGCGCCCTCTAAAACTAGATTTCACAGCTCTAAATTAACCATTACCTGGAACCGTTCAGCTGCAGCAGCTGGATAGAGGGAGGCAGATGCTGCTAGTGCTGCTGCATCTGGAGGATAGATAGCAGCTGTTGCTGGGAAGCCTGGTACAGCAGCAGGAAGAGCGATACGATGGGTTGGGAATGCACCCCTAACAGGGCGCCCTCTACCTAGAGCTGGCTGCACACGGAGAGCACCTGTAGCAAAAAACAAAATCAAAATCCCACCATTTAATCTCAACTGACAGATTTTCAGTATGCTTGGTCAAATCAAATGTGTTACTTATAAACAAATATGTACAAATACACACACTAACGTCACGGCTGATTGGGAAGGGTAAAATTTTCTGGGAGTTAATATACAATTTTTTAAACCTATCAGGGAAGAGCCAAGAACACAAAGGTGCAATGAGGCAGTCAGTCCAGAAAAACAACACTTGAATGAAACACCAGACATGCACGACTCAAACCCTCATAATTCCGAAAAAAATAAATCTCTGGCAAAGATGACACCTTCAGAAACCTTTCTTACCATTAGGGGGTACAGCAGTACTTTTCTTAGTCATAACTCGAGCGGTTGCATTGTTCACCTGTAGAGGATACAAATAATTTCTAGTAAATCACATGAACAACTTCTAATTATTTCTAGTTTTTAGACATTTCTAGATATTTTTATACATTTTCACAAAGAAATTTACACTAGTGACTTCTTCCAGCCTTTCAGTGTAGTGACCTAACTACTCTAAAGGAATGTCAAACATCATTTATTCAAACTTTCTGCTCTCCCCAATGGGCAGGGTTGTTTGTACATTATGGAAAACCTGAATTGAAAACTTTCCTAGGGATTGAACTGACTTTTGAATTGTCTTTAATATCCAGTAAACCACCTGAGAAATTAGCCAAATTCCAAGGGTGGGGTGGGGGAATGAAAACAATGGCAGGGAAGATGAGTGAGGTTTGACATTCTTTTCACATTTATTAAGAAAGAAAAATCTTAACATTTTCAGCGGAGAACTAATTTGATAGCCCAGACTAAAATTATGTGCAGTAAATTACAGACCTTTCATAATTCCAGACAAATAAAAATGGCATGCTATGAACATATGACTGTATGCTACTAAATACGTCATTGGTCACATGGTTTTCCTGGAACTAATGATGCCCTAATCTACCCAATCACCAAAACCTACATCCAACATGTTTTGATTTTTCGATAAAAGAACTGCATAATGCATTATAGCTTTTTCTTCGAGATAAAATTAAATTTAATAAGGCCCAACCAAATTAGGTCTTTCTATTTAGTTATCTATGCGTCAAAACTGCACATACATGGAACGTCTGTCTCCAATAACATCAATGAATATTTTCTGTCATTTTTTCAGCAGGGTAGTTATTTAATATTTCCTCATTAGTGATTTAATTAGCTTGGAGGCAGACTAATTGCCTTTAGCTATGAAACAGGAATCAAAATCAAATTTAACAAGGTCACTGATTACATTTTTAATACTGTACATAATTTTTGACTAAATGCCAAGGGCTCTTGGCTATTATTGGCCATGATTGTAACAGTTTTTAAAATCAGAGTTATTAAGGCATAAAATAGGACTTTAAGGGGTGTGATTTCATTCTTTATGTTTTGTTTTTCTTCATGAGGAATTTTTACAGATAGCTCTGTTTAAAGTGAGGAATATGACACTTCCTTCCATAAACTACGACCAGTCTAGAGACAGATTTGAAGTCAGACTAACGACCCCATCTTGATATATGACCAGGTGCAGCCTACCTCCCATACCTCCTCCCCCCCCCCCCACCTACCACATCATATCCTGAGCATTATCAATTACAAAACACTGCCACTGGAGCAGAAAGTCTTATCTTATTGAGATTTCTGTCAATATGTCTTTCCAAGGTTGTCTCCATACGGAATACAACCTAATGCAATCATCAGCATTACCAGGCAAGAATCAATAAAACAACCTGTTTGTACGACATTTTTCAATGCTGATATGTTTAACCCAAGGACAGCTAGTATGATGATGTTTCAATTTTGAAACAGAACAGCCACCCTTGATACAGAACTTTCCCCCAGCATATCGTCTAATCTGAATTCCTCTCTAAGACTTTGAAGCATTGACTATCCCCATGGGTCCAAATTATAACATTAAATATTCAAAACCACCCTCTTTTACCCTGGAGAGGGGGAGGACTGGGTGTGAGAGCCATGTTAGGATTTCACAGTCAATTTGCCCTCCTCACCTCCTATTTAAATTTTAAATTTTTTAAATTTTAATTTTTTTAAATTTAAATTTTTAAATTTTAAAATGTTTTTAAATTTAATGTGCTACTTGATTTATTTTAGAAACAGAATTTTCCCAAGGTAAATACCAGGACATCTCATATATAGCTAGCTGGTGAATTTTGAGGAATATCATTTTGCCACACTGAAAGAAGGTGACACGCAAGAAATATTTCTTTACACTTCAATTTTGCAATATTGTAGTCTAGGCTAGCTATACTACTGACAATTTATAACAAGAAAACGAAACCGCGAGTCTTCAAAATAACAAATGACAATTATTAATAATATTTAGACAAAAAATATTTGCTATCTAGGCATAATGTCGTTAACCTAAACCAGACATAACTTTCATGTACTAATAATATCGTGACTTACAGAATCATATCAAACTGTTTCATCAAACATGTTTGACTATTTTTGGCTTTGTAAGTGAAAGTTTATTTAAATCTTCTGAAAAGGGATCATTGAATTTTGGGCAGATTTAAATAGTCAATAATGTATGTTGTTTTAATCATCAATCACGATAAATCCACACGCTAGCATATAAGCATATGTATTAGTGACACGACTACTTAATATATTAAAAAGATTTAAAGAGCATATGCTGCTTCCCTTGTACACTTCCAACGATGTATTTTACGACAAGCATTCGAAAATTTATCCCCTGTACTAAAGGGGATATAACGTAACATCTGGCCTGTCCCACAACAGGAAACTTTTTCTTCAGTCAGCAATATTTTTTAATGACTGATGATAATCCATGTAACCTAACAAAATAGCAATTTTATCACTTCCCAACACATCCTATTGCACCATTTTGTTTCATCACAACATTCTGCAGTGTTTCATTGTACCTAGAGCGAAACAGTCTTACATCTTGACGGGTCCGCGAGTTTACATTCGAAACAACATATGCTCTTTAACAAGGGCTGTAACATCATTTCACAATCGTTAACCTAATTTCTAAGCCTAACATTAGAAACTAGGCTAACATATGCAATGGCATAAACTAAGTTACTCTAAAACTGATTTTAATATTAACACAAACATCAAAACAAGACAAAACCATCACAGCATGGTCACAGTCTATGGTTGGGGTAGGTACATGGCAAACACAACAGTTCACACACCTTTACTGTGAGAATTCCACTCCAGAAAGAGATGAGAATGTATTGTGTCCACTAGACTGCTAAAATGGCCATGCAGTCCCTAAGGTACTTGGGTTAGGTTTGCTTATCCAGGAATATGTAAGCAAACTGTATCTGCTCTGACAATGATGTCACGCTCCCACTCTTATCCCACAATTAGCCACAGTTTCTGAGAATTTGCTATTTGCTATTTTCCTTCATAGCCTATTGATTGGCTACAAGGTTTCTGTGAATCAAATGATCCAAAGTTATCACAAACTCTACTGGTACCTTCACAAAGCAGTGGCTACAGCCAGCCCAAACAGTATCAAGAATTCTCCTTATCATGCCACTCTGATCAGATTTCCACCCCCCATTTGTAGCTGTCACTTATGTATATATCTTACACCCTCATCTATTTCTGTAGTTTTTCTCAACTACCTTTCTCCAAATTTCAGCACCTCCAAAATCTCGGCACCTCTCATTCACACCTACGTACTTACCTTCATCAAAATACCACGTTAATCTTATTCCTCATCATTTGACACATTGCCTCTCTCAAAATGAAATCACTCTAACTATAAACATGACTGAGCGGTAAATTGTTTTCAAGTCACTGGTACATTCTATATGAATTCCCTCCAGTGGTCACCACATTCAATTATCTTGAATTTACCTTGACTCTTCAAAACTTTCAGCAAAACAGGATGCCAAAATGCCATGACAGATACTGAATGCAAATTAAACTCAACTGCACATTACCAAAGACCTAGTTAATATAAAGTTAATAGTTTTAAAGACATAATTTTCTGGGGACATGAAGGGAGGGGGAGCTCTTTAAATTGCTTCTGAAAGATGCACTGCTGATTAATGGCTTTACACATACACCTTCTCATTTTTGTTAAGGAGGGGGGGAGGAGGGGATTTAAAATGAGACTGTTTTAAAGGGCAGTGTGACAATAGGACAGAGGGGGTGGAGATAGCTTTGTGAAGACCTAACCACTCTCTTGTTTGAAACATTTTTGAAATTTTTTTCTTTAAATAGACAGCACCTTCATTTTTTACAATCCTTTGAGCATGGTACATGGAAACCAAAGACATATGTAGACCTTCACACTGACAAGGAATAACCATCCCCACACAAGAAAGCATAGATATGCACTACTACTGCATCACTACTAACCAGAAATTCTACAATATTCCCACTGAATATCTGATCAATATTCCAGAATAAAAAAAGACAACACCTGTCAGTATTGTATGTCATGTTTTGGGGGCAGATTAAATTAGCTTTCAATGCAATGACTTCTCCTTGCACTCTGTTGTGAGACCTTGGTTACTTAAAACCTCAGCCCAAACCAGCACAAGTAGACCAGATTCTATGTCGTTCCACCTTTGAACTTGTGCTCTTGTTATGTTTATTTCCATTCCCACCACTCCTTAGCTTCTATTCTTAACCTGCTCCCTTTTAATTAATTTGCAAAATCCTCCACAGCCCAACCAACAAAAGGATATTGGCTAACAGACCGTTGACTACTCCCAATTACTTGAGTCCCGATTGCACCACCAGCCTTTAAATTGGATTAAGTTTTTGATCTTTGCCTGACAAAGGTGTTTCGGTAATCCAATAGCTATGCAACTTCCCAGCAATTCAATATAGCAGCGAATCTTTTTGGGCCCAATATCAAATTAGCTCCCGTTATACCTGTCACTAAATTCCCTCTGATAACACATTGGCCTGGATTCTCGTCTCCGCCTAGACTGAACTTAAAGAAATCGAAGCAAAGATTGTGTCACCTGTTTCTGCAAACTTACAAAAGTACAAACCATCTACAGCACACGTCTGATGAGGGCTGGACAGTATCATGAAAGGTGAATATTGTCAGGTATCTCATTAGCCAAAATAAATCTCCAAATCTTTGCAATTTACAAAAGAAGGAAGGAATTTGAGCAAGGCTGGAAATATGTTCTTCATTTAAAATGACCATGAGCAGAACGTGACTACTGAGGGGGAGATGCTTCCTGTACCATGACCTCTGACCTGTCCTTTTGTTGCTCATCACTATAGACATATGCCATATCTGCTATTTGGAAATCATGGTAATCATCATGTCAGATCTGTTTAAAACTGTGGATTCAAAGATCACTCATGGAACAAACAACAAAGAAACCATCCCAGGAATATTATAAATATTTAAAATAACACTACTATTGCAGTTGAGAAGGCTACATCCAGTACAGTATGGATAGTCACCTATACAAATAGAAGTACCAAGTACTGTATATAGTACAACAGTAGACCTATACTTACAGGCCTTTTAAATTTATAAGAAGACTGAAATTTATAAGCAGACTGATTCTATCCACACTTCAACAGTGTTTGCCTGTTTTAATGGTTCACATCCCTCTTTACACACTGGCCTTTTGACCTTGCACTGCCCGGCGGGACTGACTGTGTTTGCTCAGCTCCTCAGCTTCCCAAACCACCGTTCGCCAAAGTGAAGAGGATGCAAACTTCATCACCATAATATGACTTATTCATGTGCTCTCTCTCATTATTCATGCTATTGTTTTTGAGTGAGTGTGTGTACCCTATAGTCGTAAACTGAAAGCCTAGACTGAAACCTGAAAAGTACTAGCATTACAGTGCTGGATAATCACCTGTGCAGTGGGCACTACCAGGGAGTGGCTATTACAATGACATACCAACTCTGTGGGTGGCATAGGCTACCGCATGATTTAAACGGGACCAGATGTTGCCTCCTTTTAAATATTCACTAACATTCAACCAGTCTTAAGGCCACATATTTCTATGAATATTCAAAAGAATTTGTTCGGTGTTCACTTTGGCAGGTGTTAGGGATATGACTGAACAAGGAATATGCCGTACAGCCTGCTACGTTGGCAAACCTTGCACTGGAGCTCATTGCATGGTGCATTGGCCTTGTAGCAACCAATGTGCAACCAGTTTGACATCCCGTGTGGACCATGAAAGTACATGTAGGAAGGCATCTTGTTGGGGACTGAAAATCCCCTGCTCATCTCTTCAGACTTTAGTACAACTTTATCATTTTTGGAGCAACTAGTGGAGAATCATTACCACATCTCACAGTGGACCCACAATGAGAAGGCATGTCGAATGAGTCTAAATGAGACTTGGGATGAGCATCTAACCTTCCAACTGAAGCTGGGCACAGTGCAATTTTAGCTTCACAATTTTTTGAGACCCCAAATGACACGAGATCACCATTCCTTGTACTGTGAGTGCACTTGTGCTATTACATAATAGCTCCATGCTCTACCTTTGATTAGCTACAATTTCATCACTAATGCCTACCATATTGCATAAGATCATGTTGTGTCATAATGTGGGCATGTTGCATCATACTGTAAAAATCTGAAGCAAAATTCCACCATAACTATCATAATTCTGCTTCAAACCTCAAAAAATTCTTTGTTAAACAAGATTTTTCAGCCTATTGTCCAACTCTGCAAAGGTTGTTTATAATTTACAGTTTTATGGCAAATACTGTTTTGAAGCTACCTGTAACTTTATCCATGTGAATTCCTGTTTACCTGAAGGGAGTAAACCTGAAAACATTTAATGGAAAGCTCATAACCTTAAACTTTACTATATTATCAACTTCAGCCTCCAAGGACGGCCTCTGAGAATTAGTTACATGCAAATCGAGACTATCTGACTTTCCCTGGCTATATCTTTATGGCGAATTCTCACTGATCAATCTTCATAAAGTTGTTCTTTTCTAACGCTGAACCTCCTTTGATCCCCTACCCTTAATTTTGATGTCTACACAAAGATCCTATGTCTACTTCACTCTGAAAGGAACACTTTGGGTAGTGCAACCTATGACAGTATTTCTGAACTTGTAAGAAACTCAGTGATTTCCACCACACGTTAAATTCCATTTGTTTCCACTTAAGAGGCTGCAAAACAACTATCAAAATGGAAATTCTAAATAGTAATTTTTGGTTCATATATTTTCCAACTTTCCACATCAGTTAGTTAGTTAGATGAGATTTAACGACACACCAACACGATGGTGTTATATAGTGTCAACTAGATAAAAAGGTAAAGTTTAAATATGGTTGAAGTTCAAAGTTTGGTTTCAAATACAGCTCAAATACGGTACAAGTCCTTCCCTTTAGTCGCCTCTTACGACAGGCGGGAAATACCGTGGACATATTCTACAACCTCCAGCCCATAGGGAGCCTTTCCACATCGGTGGACACAACAGGAAGACAGACAGATCCACATCTCTACACTAGTTCTAACCACATTTTTCTGTGCTTCATTTCAACCCAGATGTGTCACTTCTTCATGAAGCAGCATGAGCAGCTGCCTTTTCATTGGTGCCACAGCCAATTAAGCAATTTACTTTTTTAACCCATTCTACTGAAATTTAAAACTCCGAATCAACCATAAATTATACTTAAATTATTATGATACGTTTTAAGCAATCCTACTTGTTCTGCTATCTGAGCTGTGGAAGAACACAGAATAATTCATACTTAATGTCAAGGTGATGGCTCTAAGGGGATTCGCATGATCTAAAAATTCCCATGATGCTCTGCTTCCCCACATATCTCACCACATGTATCAAACTAATTATCTTAATCAACAAACGAAACACTACATGCATGTTCCAAGATGGATGTATTCAAATACACCACATGGACAGAGAATGACACCCATAAAACAGGACTATAAATGTCCCAGACCTCCTTAGACGTATTTTACTGAATGTCTGCAAAAGCAAGCACCGAAATTCTTAAACATTTGCTGAGAAGTTCTGCTTCTCCATTAGCTATGGCATCCCTCGATATAAAAAGAAGACAGATTGTCAAAGGAGAGACAGCAGGATGCTGTTGCCACAGAACGTTACATGCATAATACATGAACGACTAGATATTTCCGTATGCATATTGTATGAGATTGTGGCTTGAAAACTCATCGAATAATTCATACCACTGTCGTCACGGTCACCACCTAGCAACAGATTTCACAAAAATCATTGTAGACTTGCACACTTGGGAGCTTTGGTATGTCAATTAACATGTATGGGGTGCCATATGGCTCAACCAGATCACTTACAGCTGAAACCTGTTGGTCACTGACACAGAGAAACATTAATTTATCAATGCAACCTTGCCACAATGTTTGCTATGAAAGTCCTTTCTGGTGATTGGCTGCTTTCTGTCTTCCCCATGAATAAAACATGGCAAACACTTGATATATCTTTCTCAAGTTTCTGACATGCAAACCTACCACAGAAGTGAAAATCAGAACAACTGAAGACAAGAGTGGCAGCTCATCAAGTAAAGGTAGAAAGGCACAACCATAAAAGCATAGTACTACCTCGGAAGGATTCAAGAAATCATAAAATCTTTGCGACAAAGAAATCAGTCCTAAACAAAGGATGATACAGTTAGGAGCGCTGTTCAAGCACAATGGGCATAATGGAATAACAGTGGTAAGGAGAGGTCAATTGTCATTGGTATATAAACTGACATATATATTTTAATACAACCCTGACTACAAATTTTCCACTTTCCAAAACGTACAGTAGGAATGTCATATGAGTCTAGATACCTTGCCATACTGTTCCATCAGTAACTTAGTTGACATGTTCACTTTTTGTTTTAGAAATAAAATGAAAGGTAACTGCCACCATCACAACCAATATTGCTAAACATATGAACAACCAGAATGCAAAAATGCCCTGAGGTTTTGATGAACTCATTTTGGTAGCCTTAAGCTTCGTCCAGAACTACAAAGGCTCTACACTGTTTATGTTCTGGATCAATATCCCCACCATGTATGAGAAGTTGCTATGACATCTGCTTTGATATCTACCAGACAAGGTTTTCAGAGTTTGACCTCCAGTGACCCCCAAAAGCAATACTCCCCTTTCTTTTGATGAAATGCATTCACATGGTTAAGTTTCCATGTTTCCTATTTGGAGATAACGTGTTAATAACAAGGTTTCCAGAGTTTGACCTCCGGTGACCCCTGGTGACCTTTGACTCCATCAGAAATGAGTCTTTTCTCTTGATGCAATGCATCCACATGCTATGTATGGAGATTGTCCATGCTTCCTATCTTGAGATATTGTGTTTGACCTCTGGTGACTTCAGACGACCTTTGACTTCCACCAAAAACTAAAAAGAAGTCTTTCTCTCAATATGAGGCATCCATATACCAAGTATTAGAACTGTTCAAGTTTCCCTTCTTGAGATACCATGTTAACAAACTAAGCCACATAATTGCATAGCTTTCTCTTTCATCAAAAGGTAACTGCATTAAAACCAATGTTGCTAAACATATGAAAAAAAAATCATAGCTTGGAATTTGCATGTGTGTTGTTTTGCACGTTTTCATGAATTGTATCAAAACTGGCTGGGTGGATTTTACTGTGTAAACAAATCGCAAGATTCCTCTTTGCCACTTCACCTGGGCACCTCATCCCTTGGGTAGCCTGAACTGTAAGTCAGTGGTCAGGGGTCGAAATTTAATTTTTTTGCTGCTGTTCCACGGAACAGCGCTTTTTCCAAAATTACTGTTCCGGATCAGATTTTACTGTTCCGGAGCACAGTATCTCGGCATACGTACAGTTCGTGCACGCGTGCAACTGCAAAGGTGCAAATTGCATTGCTGTCTACTGCATTCGAGTGGTATGACTGCACGATATGAACGTAATGTGGGGAGGGTGAATTTTTGCCTGCAGCGGGGATTAGCCTGTGGGATATCCTGATTTTCTTTTGGTTCTTATTTTTTAAGCACAAAGTTATCGCTAATAATTTTGCATTGTCTTGAGACCTAACATTGCAGTGTCCCACAACCTACTGTAGGATGAAATACACTCAAACTTGATGCAGAAGGCACAGCAAGCAAGGCAAGAGGGATTTGAGTGAGAGCATAAAAGTTCCACGGTAAAGGAATATTTTTGCTTGATTCATCCTTTGCATTGCGGTTTATTGCTATAGCAAAGCAATGAGTGTTTCTCCAACATATGAGTGCATATACTTTTGTTATTTTCTCGAAGCAAATTTACGTGGAATCGTTCTAGTCGTATTCTTCGCCATAACCTTGATTCAAGTATCATTCCACACAGTAAGTCAATGGGAAGATCTTGCGAAGAAAAGCAAACACTTAGGACCCATTGACTTTGGTTGCGAGATATCAGCAGTCAGAATTGCTTTTAGTCATTTCAAGTTTCGGTGCTTAGTTGCTAGCTTGGAGGGAATATTAATACAAAACCCCCTAAAAACACAATAAAGTGCAGGGAATATCAATGAATAGTTAAGAGGCCATTTGGAACATACCACGTAAGACAAGGGGTGATGCAAGATGACCTTCGCTTGTAGGGCAATAAATGACATACTGTACTAAAAGTTTTTATGTGTTTGGTAGTAAAACTTCAGTATGTGCGTTTACACAGCACTGTACCATGCAGCATAGGGAATAACACGTGCAAGTAACTGACTTTAATTGATAACGGTGGAACGAGATTGCATTTCACACTTAAGCCAAAATTTACCGGGATTTTTATACTCACGGCGTCATTACTTTATCAGAGATTAGCATGTGTGTATATTTATATGCACTTTGCTTGCTGTGGAAAAACACTGTTCCACGGAACAGTGGCTTTTGAAAAGTTACTGTTCCGGCACTAAAAGCACTGTTCTCGGAACAGCGGAACAGTGGGAATTTTGACCCCTGGTAGTGTAGTAAGACTCATTGGTAGGTCATCAATAATTTGTAACCGCTGAGGAACATATCCCTTGGAGTGGCCCCTATAGGGCCATGGGTACCCATGGAGTCACCCAAGCCTAGAATAGAGAGTACCATGTAGGGAGGATGTGCAGCCTCTTTGGACATTTGATGCTTAAATGTCTACCACCCACTGCTAAAAAGTAGCGTTGGAACGATTGTCGATATTCACCATCAGTATTGGCCAATATTACCCATTTTCGTCCTATATCGGTATCGGTAAAATTTAACTTGGATGCCGATATTACCTAACCTATATTAATTGTCCCATATGTCATGAAAATGGAACACTACACTATCTGAGTATTTTTGAATGCAAGTTCCAGTATTTTACCTCATCAAGATGACACGACACTTGACTGTGATGTCCTGTAGCCTAAGGTTAGTTGCCGAATTTTTATTTCCAAAATATGGGTATTGGATCGGTATCAGCCGATACTGAGAACTAAACTATCGGTATCAGTAATATTGTCTATACTTGGAATACTTGGAATATCGGTACACACTACTAAAAAGTTTATTTGGCATAAATGGAACGTAACCCTGAAAGTATTGCAACAGTTCATGTGATGATGGATAGCAGATTACATAATGATACAGGTTAGCAGCACAAAAGCTGATAGACCAAATTTACTGTTCTATATGAGTGAGATTTCTTTTAAGAAGTCTTTTCCACCATTCCCCAGGATACCCTCTCTAAACCTGAACATTCAGCCTCAACTGGTTTAAATGTCCAGTGGTGCCACTAAAGGGAACATATACCCTCCCTGGCAATGCCTTTGCTCCCCTCCACTCATCTTCAAAGATGGAGCAATGTGCACTATTTTTACCCCAAACCTTATCCCCCCTCCAATGGAACACTAATGGTGCCACAGGAAATGTCTAAAGGCAATTACTGATCAAACCTACAATTATAGCAGCACTTTTCTAAACCGTACATGGTCCATGGACTAGCTCCACTGCTCTTCCAGGCTCAGTGACATTCTGATCCAATACGAATATATGATGAACTGTTCACCTGACTTTCACCTATTACATGAAATCTTGTTAATACTGAGGCCAAGGTATAGCAGAGTCAAAAATGGTGCACTCTATATTCTGTTATTGTCCTATCGCATTCTGTCATGCAGTGCAGACAATTACTGAGGCTTCCACTTGCCAATGCAGATGAAACATAATTCATAAAAAGAAAAAAAAAAGAAATAAAAACTTTCTTTGACACCCACGTTAAACCAAAATGATATGGAATGCCCCCATCACAAACCTTACATGTCTACTCCAGATGGACATCAAATGATGCAACTCAAAAGGGCCGGCTCTGTGTGCCAATGACCAATCATCATGCACTTTCTGTCATCTTTATAGCCTGCCCTCTAGATTCACCGAAACACAACAAACTTTGACAGCTTCAGTTACTTCATATCATGTTAAGATGCATGAAAGGTCCATGAAGAACCTCCCAGTATTAGGGTGCCTTTGATATACACCTTGGAATGGTTTTGTACATGCTTTGACATTTTCCTTTCAAGGGGCATACCATTTGCCGACACGTTTGGACATTTATCTACCGCCACTAGCAAAATCACATCAAGATGGCAGGCTCAAAAGTAACTTTCTTTTGCACAAGTACAGTTTCAAAAAAAAAAAAGATAAATAAAACGTTCGAAAACGGAAATAAAAAAAAAATTGTATTCAGACAGAAGTCAATACGTGGTGATCTCAAGATACAAAAAGGCAACCACAGACAATACCATGCCTGATTCCACAAGTTCATTCGCCAATGGTGGTGTCAGTCAGACTACAAACATTCTAAAAGGTCAGAGGTCAGTAGACTGCTTTCCACTTACCCTTCACCTATCACGGAGGACACCTCCAAATAGGTTTTAAGAGCTCGACCAAGTTGGAAAGGGTTTATAGCTTTGTTAAAATCCCCCTTTCAATGACGCTTCTGGCAGGAACAAAAAAGATCAAATTGTAGAGAGGTTTTTTACCCGAAATATCTGTGCATAGAATTATTTGCAAAGTTTACGTTAATGTATCTGTTTTTCTCTCTTGCTCCACGTACGAGAAAAAGTGCAATAATACCGAAGTCTGTCGTGTGAGTATGACCCAAGTGAAATGAATTAAGAAGAATTAGGTTAATAAGCAGGCAAGTAAGATGATTCGATAAATTGAAGCCAATTTAATATTGCAACAAAACCCGCTTATATGAGATTACAAGGATTGAGGGAGTTTTGTATTTTTAAGGTTTTATAAAATCTTTCTTGAGTTGATTTTTGAGATGGCTTTGCTATTAAAGAGAGAGTTGATAAATATGAGCTACAAACGAAAATTAAAAGCATCGAAGAAGAGGGTGCATATAAGAAAAATTTGAAGCATGTATGGTGCAGTTTGTAGGTGATACGAGGAATGAAAATCTTCACACGAAGGCTATCAAAAACTAGACAGACTTCAGTACGAAAGCATACAGAAACGTAGGCTACTCTGTGATAGCATGAGCTACTCTGTACAAACACGAGGCACGCCAAGTACATCCATGCACAGTGTACACCCCAACCATACGACACATACACTGAATCTAACAAACAAACAAAAAATACCTTTTACTCTTATAAAAAAAAATCAAGGTAAATTGAGAATGAAAGGTAAATTCTGAGTAGATCGTAAATAATAACTGTACGAAGACTTGACATGCACCTCAATTTTTCTCCCCTCGACAATTGTGCCATTCAGTTTCTCACGTGCTCGGTCGGCGTCCGAACTATTTTGGAAAGTAACAAAGCCGAAGCCCTGCATGCATGGGGAAAAATAAACAAGACAAAGAAAAACATGCATCACTTTAATCATATTTTGTTTTGAATTGTTGTCATTAAATTTAGGTAAACATGCAATGTGATTCGCTGTTGGCCTCTTTTCTACCTTCGTCCATTGGTGTTTTAACACAACATGAATATTCATGAGACACAAGTGAATACTCACACAATGGCAGGTCAAATATATGAAAGATATGTAGAGAAAGACAGTGGAAACGGTGATCAAGTAGTGTGTGTTTTAAAAGTGCACACACCATGCTGATTGGCTACTAAAAGTCTCAGAAATGTGCTGGTTGGCTAGTTAAAGCATGATGATATGATGGAGGCTTTTCAAGTTCAAAACCTTGCTCAAGAAAGTAGCTTTGACAGTATGGGAATAAAAGTTAACTGGAACTCTTGTGCAGAAATATACCCAAGTGCAAACAAACAATGGAACAAATACAGACAGTCATACCAAACAATCAAACAAACAAAACTGAGAAATGATGGGCAGGGAAACCCTCTTAAGACATAACTCCCCAAGGGCTGAATGATACTGTATCACCCCAAATGAACTTTAACCAATACCAAGTGTTTTATTCAATATCACTCACATACAATGGATTTGAATTTGGGGGCAGTGTAATAAAGTTGTAGGCTGTATAATGAACAGTGAGTTCATTGGCTAATAAACTACTGTAATACTTGGGGACAGTGTAACAAGCTAACCAGAAATGCTCATCTCCCTCATATGGGTGGCAACCCTAATTTATCCCTCAGCTATTTGTCTTGCCAATCCTGCTTCATCCAACTGGGTCTTGAACCAACAAGCTCCGGACTTCTCCCTCCCCTCTATGCAGTAACTGAACCTGCTTTCTAAACTCTTAAGGATTGTTGAAGTTGCAAACATCCGCTCAATTTAAAACAGGCAAGCTGTCAAGCAATAGAAATGCTTAGTGATTCCTTGCCAATGGAATCTATTTTAGATTATGTTAAATGATTGGCAATGAACTTGACAATGTAAATAATCTGACTGATATCATGCCTCACCTTTGTGCTTGTCATTTTAGGCACATACTGTATACAAACGCAAACATGTTTTATGCTTGAAATATCGCGTTAACAAGGTTTTCACAGCTTGACCTCTGACCTTTGATCTGCACCAAAAATGGGACTCACAACCCAAGTACAAGAGTCTCACATTTTCCTTCCTGCAATTCTGTGGTGACCACAAATGACTTCCACCTAAAATTATTGCCACCCTCTTCCAGAGGGTGCCTTCCACCACTTATTGGTTTGCCTGGGAGGGAAAGTGGGGATTACATGTATAAATAGGAGGTAATGAGGGGCAATGTTAGTTTGTCTGTTTGTGGCAAGGAATCAAAAGTGCTTCCCTCAAAATTTTTACCATTTTTTCAATGCTGCACTGTTTTCACTGTCTAAAATAAAATCAACATGACCATGTGTCACGTCACCTACTTGAAGCATATTTGCTATAGTATCTGGATTTGAACAAGGTTACTCTCCAACTACTTCCCTTTAGGGCACTAGCAGAAGCATTATCTGATATCAAACATAAAGAAACAAGACCTAATCAAAGCAATTTCAAAAAGAAAGTGAAGTGTACTTTCATTTCAATTCCGTCTAGATTAATTACTTTTTAATTGCGAATCAACAGAGCACAGAGGATCACTTCCACCTAGAACATTTTAAATGTTGATCACCAGACTATATCATGCGTAAA
The DNA here is from genome assembly GCA_029531755.1 of Holothuria leucospilota. Classification (NCBI taxonomy): domain Eukaryota; kingdom Metazoa; phylum Echinodermata; class Holothuroidea; order Aspidochirotida; family Holothuriidae; genus Holothuria; species Holothuria leucospilota. The sequence continues at coordinate 21,562,906 of CM055968.1, read as the reverse complement.
AAGCGAAACAATCAAGGGTACTAACGTGTAATTAACTACCGTTATTATACTTATCACACAATAAGCATAATAAAATACCTTTATTATTGTTCTGATTATCAGGAAACTCTTTTTATAATAAGTATTTTCCCACAAAAGGATTTATTTTTAGTTTCATTTTACACTTATTTGGCCAACTAATACACATAAATATTTAACTCTTTTTGCTTTTCATTAATGTTAAATGGCAGAGACTTTTGTTTCATGTTGCTTATTTTCAAAGGCAATAAGTGTGGTTCACACTTTGTGTTTTCACTACTTGCATTTCATACGATTGACAGAAATTCAAGAAGCAGGAACATCGATTTAAAAAGAAACAAATTTGTGATGGCTTTGGAATTTGTTGTAACGTTTCTCTTCTCTTCTTATAAGGTGCTTTCAACTCCTAGTTGCCCATATTTAGAAAAAAGTAAATTAAGACTACAAAAAATGTTAATTCAGTAAGGGTATAAGGGAACAGAATTCACACAAACGAGGAAACCACTGAATGGTTAGGACAACATACCAGACAAAAATACACACAAGTTCATCAAACAAAAGAAACCAAATATATGAAATATGACAAAATGAGCACTTTAAAATGAGTGCTTTACAATCTTGAAGCAAAAATCCCCCGAAGACACACTTTCAAATTAAACCAAAATAGACCACCACGGCAGGTGTAATCAAACTAATACCACTGCACATTCTCTTCTTTAACTCAACGATGACGATGGTTCCTTCCATCCTCAAGGAAACGCTCAATCCTGGTTTTGGCAGCTGACCTTTCATCAATTCTAATGGTTGATTGGGCAATTTGGTGAATATGAAAGATTACCAAGACCTAGCCAGCACATTTCTGAATGATGCTCATAAACAAACGGAAATTATTTTTCATCCATTTTAGCATTGACTCTTTGAAGATTAAGACTTGTGTATTATAGCCAATCAGCATGGGAAAGGTGAAATTTGTTATGCGTTTAACACTGGTGACCTTTCACTACAACAAAAAACAATGTTCTACAGACCTACTGCACGTCATGATAGGCTAAAGCACTAACTAAATGTACAACTCAGTGAAGCTCTAACTCGTTCTATGTGTTGTTGTCGTTATTTCTGACCATATAGCTTGTTAAGTCAGCTTTCCATGAATATGTTAATTTCCACATGTCACATGTGACAAATGATGCAAGACTGACTGTCTGAAATATAGTGCTAACTACTGCACAAGTTTCATACTGTTTTGTAAATACATAAAAAAAATGATGTAACAATGTTAAGTGTGTCAGGTAAAAGGCATGTCTGCAAAAGCTGTACCAGAAGCACCAAAAAACTGAGAAGTAGTGTGTTTGTCTTGATTTCTAACAGCAAATCTATGTCTGATAGATCATGACACATGATGAAGTAATGTGTGAATTTTCACATCTCTCAATGCAGGACTCCATCATCAGGATACTGCCGGCACCATTTTGGGAAAGACATAAATGCTTAGATAACATCTTAAATGTCTAAATATGGATGAAAAATGGAGAAAATAAAGTGTAGACATAAAAATTGTGAATGAATGTTTTGTGATTAGATGCAAGAGTTTCACCATGGTTTCCATTCAACAAAATTATTGTGTTATACAATTGACAGCACCGTTGTATTGAAATGTATGAGAAAAATTTTTGGTGAAAACCCATCAATCTGAAAAAAAATAGGCAATCCAAGCTCAAAGAAATGTCATTGAATACAATCATTATCTTCTTTAAATGCTAATGCACTTAGAAATAATTAAAAGGCAATCTACAATTCAAATTTTTATACATGTTAATTTATGCACATTCTGCACTCCAAAGGCCAAACCAAGTTTAACTCTCAAGCCTACCTACGACTTACACCAACAGTAGCTTCAAATAACAGCTAGTCAAAATGGCACATTATGGAATAACAAAATAGCGTAACTACCACCCTAAAGGCATACTTAAGCAAATGACAAGATAAGAATAATGCTACCACGGAGCAAATGTTACTTCTTCTACTTGAATAATTCAACTATCACATTATCTACAAAGTTCATGTTTTTGTATTTTCATTGTTCCCAATTTTTAAGGACAACGGAGTGAAGCCTTGAGGCATTTCCTGTTGTTCGTAAAATGAAACAACTACGAAATTTCAGCTTCATAAATATCTGATGAAGTTTTCAGCTATCAATGAAATCAAGTTTTTGGTCAAAATAAAATAATTCAAGTGAAAGATAACACTTGCTATATTTTTCTATGCCTGTAAACACACACAAACCAGCTGCAAAACATCAACATCATCAAAATCATCTTAACAAAAAGGCACAATTTATAATCTACAGATCAAATAAATTCACTGAAATCTCATTAATTTCATACTCTCCTGCTATTTTAATAACTTCCTTTCATTATTCAAAATAATGAATAGCATCCACTGATGCAGAAACGTTTTTAGTACTGGCACCCCAAACTTCATACATGCAACGAGCAAATTCTACGGTTAGGTACTTCAAACCATGTCGAACGGTCACAGAAAAAGATTCCTCTTAGCATATGGAGGTCTTATTAGATCATACAACAAATGGCAAAATGCACACTCTTTCCATCCATGAGATTAATATACACAAGAGCACATCTCCAAATGGTTAGTTTGAGAGTTTCATCCAAATATGCATCCTGGTACCATCATGCATTTCTGTCTTGTAATCAAACTTTCATCAACGCAAAAATGTCACACACAATGGTGGTTCTTAAATTACCGTATGATAAATACCATTCTCCAAAGCCCTGATTACATAATATTGTATGACAATGGAATACTCCCCTAATTCCATAATCTTATCTAGTAACGTCTTTTTGACAAAAGGTGATGTCAAGATTTCTTAAATTCAGGAAAGCTCAGGATACAAGTGAGAACAAGAGCCCTCTTCCCCTCCCCCCCCCCCCTGAAAAAATTTGATTGTTCAAAAACCATCAAGTGATGCCAGATGTTCTTAGTCAGTTGGTTGCTACGGTCAAAACTTTCTTGTTGTTGAACGCCAATACACCTACACTCTGGGCCTTTACTATTTAATTAATTTATCTACGATTCATCTAAAGATGATGATTAAATCATCTTTAACCAGAGAATGAAGGGTGAAGATTACGTCATTAGATAGAAGAAACTCTTGAAGAGTGAACAAACTCCAAGGAGATGATGCAGTGGCAATGGTTCATCCTCCTTGCAAAATGCATAGCATGCCATGCAAGGATGTCATTATTACATCACTTTGACAAGCCATGTTTCCATCAACCCTGCCATCATCCCATCACCGTCCGACGAGAACGGATAGCCTACTTTCCAAATAGCAATATTCTCAATCAAAGAGCCATTTAAAATCCTTTTTAAAAAAATCCTTCTGAAATTTCGTTTGCTGTGATCAAAGATTTATCACATGAATTTGTGTTTCCATTGTGACTATATTACTGTAAATGTAATTGGCCTAGGTGTTTTGTCCCTTTTTGAAATTGAAATATAAAAATGAATTATTTACACAAAAAAGACACAACTTTCACATTGGCCATAGCCAAATGTGTTCTGGCTTCCAAATTTTCAAACTGGAGTGAATCACTAAGACAGACACCAGTACAAATTTTATCAAGAGTATGCATAGAACAGTACAATCAAAGAACAGTTTGACCTGCCAAAGTGTGAATATTCATGAATACTGCGAAACCTGTCAGGAACACGATAACAAACAAAGACAATAGATACATGTTTAAAAAGTCAAAGAGATGTTACTAGCCACACACCTCATGCCTGTTAGTCTCATTTCTTACTTAGATGAAAACCCATGATGGTCTCTCTCAAGAAAAGGGAGGGGGTTCAGGCCTTGAATTGCTTCAAATCACTGTGAGAAGTACGATTTTTTGCACACCTACAGAAAGAATGGGAACTCAGGCAAATCTAATAGTTTCATAAAACAGCACACCTACTACACTCCTTAATCTCCTGAGGAGTGTGATTTATAGCACACCTGGAAAATCTGAAACGCAAGGCCTGAGGGTTAAAGGTCAATGGAACTACAGTACACATATCTCTTCTTGACCATTTATATTTTGCTCATAACAAATTTTGGCCACAATATCCACAGTACTGTTTTTGAATGTTCAATGTTCTGTCTTGCAAAAATTTAAGGTATTTTTACCACATTCTGGTTACACCAAAACTGAGCATTCAACTTCACCATTATTCCTGAAAAGTAGTTCATTTTCCATTCAATGGGTTGAAAAATTGCTTTTGCCACAAATACATTTGTTCTACAAAATTATAAACCATTCTGGCAAGTCTTAAGAGAGTTTTCCAAAGTTTGTGGTATGCCCTCACTCTTTATAACTAAAATCTTTTCAAACAAAACTATTAACGTTTTTATATTTTCATATTTTTTTATATAACTATACTTTCAGAAAATAAACTGTTTAGAAAGTAAACTTTCAAACTTTTCATTTCTTCATTTCACATTTATTTTCTTAAACTGTGAAATGCACTTTCTTCCGTTATCATCAAAAACAAAAATTTTCACAAAAGAATCTTAGATCACTGAGGTTGAAATTTCTTTGATGGATGACTATTATCTACAACTTTATCCTCTCCCATCCTCCCGTTCCATCAAGAGACCACATGAGTAACTTTCTTTTATTTGAAGATAGTGGATGACGTCAATTCAGCAGACATGCCTACCATGCACGGTTTTAGCGGCTTTTTGGGAGCCGTAGAACATGCTCATTCCAAATCAAACCGCGGTAAGTCAGGAGCAGCGTTTACAAGAAAAAAACCTTTCGTCGACTGACTCGCATGCACGGACAAACTGATGTGTGGTGTGAGAAAGGTGAGATTTGGCTTGAATCTAAATGGAAGTCCATGCACATCAGAATCAGCCAATGGCAATCTTGCAAGTTGTGTCTCCATGGCAACAATCAATCACTATTTTAAATAATTCTGTCATCAACTGGGATGCACTTAGCTGGAACTGACAGTGTCAACCTTGAAATTTCCTGCTTTATTCTTAAATATTTTTCCTGATGGCCTCTTGCATGTGACACAATATGCAAAAAAAAAACTTTATCTTAGAGGCCAATCTCCCATTGTTTAAAGGACTTTGCCTTGGGCAGCCCAATACATCCCAAACAGACTGAGGTTATTAAGCCACTAAGGAGACAACAAAAGTCAAATATGATGACAGGATATGCAAGATTGCCACTGGATAACATTTGCTATCTTTTACTTAAAATATATTTTAGCATTCAATACCATATCCAAAATGTCTTAAACATGACTAAATCTGAAACATCATTCCAAGCAATGTGTTTTTGAAGGTCATACTTTGCATCTTTTGTTGGCTGCTATGGATGAAGTTTCATTTTTGTTACAGTGTTCCTCCTTCAGAGAGACTAAAGCATCTTTCAAAATGTGTGAAATTTTTCAATTTTTATATTTCAGAGAAAAAAATGGGCCCCTAGATGCTGGATCATGCTGTATTTCTTTCACTTTAAAATGGCAAGAGTGAAACAAAATGGCAACAAAGTAAAAAAAAAAAAAAATTCCATTCCCAGTAGACCAAACATAAATTTGTGAGTTTTTGTTTTGTTTGATCTTTTTTCAACTCTAACTCTGAGAAACCCACTTTATTCACCTCCCAAATTGTTCACAACAAAAGCATTGTCAAAAGTACTACCTATCCATTGAGCAAACTGTTATGGGCATTGACCTGTCAAAGCATGGAAACTGCTTTTTAAATATTGATAATGATCACTGTTGCCAAGTCAACTTTTGATATCAAACTAGGATTTCCCTAACTTGATTCATGATGAATTAACTTTTCGCTTTCTCAAAACATTTTTCAAAAAATTGTTTAAAAGCTTCAGATTTAGTCATTTATGATACATTAAAAGGGAAATTTAGACAAAAATACTCACCTTGGAACCTCTTTCATTGAATATGATTTCAACATCGAGAATTGGACCAAAAGGCTGAAAAAGAACAATTTTACATTAAGTTTACCAACAGGAGTAAGAAGGATAACGTGCTGACAATTATTTTGCAGTTTTAATCACCAAATTTCCAGCACACTTTATTAATAAGAAGCAGATACTCAATGATGAGCTACGCTATTTCCTTTTATACTAACAATGCAGCAGTTATGCATAGCAAAGTGGGTGTCCGGAATTTTATTAAAAGGAAATGTTTAGGTCCCTATTCAGACCACCTCATCTTCAAGTTTGGTTGTCCATGTGATGTTTTAACTGACTGGAAACTGAAATTGGTTTAAATATTTGCAGAAATTCTACAACTTAACCCAAACACACTCTTACAAATTCACACGCAGAGTGGCTTGCAGGACTTGGTCTGATGTGATGTGTGCTGCATTACACAAAGCTCCTGCAGCCAAATTGACCACTGGCTAATGTAATATCAAACAGTTATCCTGGTAATATGAAGCACTCTTTTTACTGGATCTCTTTCTCAATAAGCTACTATGTCAAATATGGGAAAGTACATGTAAAATGGCTGAAAATCTTAGCCAGGTGCAAAAACTGCAACATACAGTACATTTTTGGCAGGCAAATGAAGAATTGGGAAGCCCTGCCTGCTGGAGGGCTCTCTTCCACTAAGTTATCTTTTATTTGCCAGGTAATACTGCTGGTGAGGGTTACAAGTGTAAATAGGAGGCAAGGAGGGGTGATGTAGATTTACGGAATAGTACATGTAAAATATCTTAGGTAAAACTGGTTTTAGCTAAACTCTTTGTTTCTATTAAGTTATAACTTGAGTATCTAAAAGAAACCTTTACCTTTACTTAAACAAGAGAACCTTTAAACACACTACAGAAATAAGCCATTAACTTCTACAAGCAGAGGAGGCATCATGGGATCTGTTTCAGTCTTTTTCCTTTTATAACAAATCAAGGGAGGTGACTACCCCTGTAGGTCAGTTCAAATTCATCAACTTTAACCATGACGTTAATACTTCAAACAAAGCTGCCCGAAGAATATTAGAAACCTCTCGACTCTTGACAAAAATGCAAAACATCCTTTTAGGATGCGCAATAATTTGCTTAAATACAGGTGATTACCGCCACACAGCAAGTTTTGCTGGAAGCTGTCGCTGATGAAATTTCTCATCAAAACTTGTTCTCAGCCGAAGAGTTCCATTAAGTGCGTCTTTAAATCACTCCGTTCTCTCACACCAGGGAAATAAGTCCAATTTAAAATGCTTCAATTTGACTGTTATTGGGGAGAAAGTTGATCCTTCTTGTGCGAACCTTTTACGAGCCCTGTCAAGCCGGAATCTCAACATACCACTTAAGAGAGTTCAAATTTACAGCTTTGGGAGAGCTTCAGATTGCGGACTTAACTGGAGGAACATCATGCTGGCTACTTTTAGTTACAACTGATCAGGTGCAACCTTTAAAAATAATCCCATAAAGGTGTAGAAAGCATTTTTTTCTTTTTGGAAAATGTTCTTCAACTAACATGGACAGCAAATTTCAACAAAGCAGAGCTCACAGAGTCTGCATATTTTCAAACATAATTCCAAAAATCTGCATCTACCAAAGAAGGTATTCAGTGGCAGTGAATCATCACATAAAATCACAAAGTTTAAACAAAATGTTGACACGGACTCTTGTCCTAATGCAATAAGCACCTCCACAGTTTAAATGCTACTATGGGACAACAGCAAAAAACTGTTAAATAAAACATTTGAAACAAATGAGGACTGACAGTCAGTGTTGACATTCTATTTTTAATGAAAAACACGATCCCATCAGGCAGAGAGAGAAATTGATTTTTAACTCAAATCCATCAGCACTTTGCCTGCTTCCATTCTCATGCAATGACAAAACCGTCAATTTTGGCAAATTTATCTTTGTAGGTTGCTTCCAGTCTACCTGTCTCATTTGATGATATGGCTTTGAAACTAGGGTTTGATTGCAATGGAGCTGAAAATGCTTGTAGCAAGTCGAAACTGATCACACCCAGGGCAATCACATCCAGGGTGCAAGTTTAAAGGTAGCCACAGACATTAAAATATGACAGTATACCGTGTGACCAAAAAGGTAAAATCACTACCATATGACTGAGTTAAGGCTTACCAAAATGACTGCTCCTTTAATATAATTTGTATATTTGAAGATTTTACATGAATATTAACCAAGAAATCAAAATTATTTTCACCAAATCTTCCTTTCCTTCAAGTCCCTTATCGCAAATACTGCAACACCAGTTTTGTGTAATGAACCCTTTCGGTTTAATATCCAAATTTTACACAGAAGACTGTGTCTGCATCCATCTATGTAAGCCTAACGTTAACGTACGAAGGCAACAGTCTGTGCATGTACCAATCTATACGTTCACATCAACTGGGGAAAGTGCATCAAATTTTAAGAATCAATATCAGGAATTTGATGCACAATGGCAATGCAAATCTTTTTTCACAAACATCCTTTGCATAGCACAAATGCTTTGCAAATCAATGGAACATTGCACAAACAACCTTAATAAATATGCATGCCATGCAAATTTTGTCAATTTATATACAAATAGGAGGTTATATGAAATACCAATCAACAGCACATTCCCACAGTAGTCCTAAAGTCCCCAACCTAAACTGTTTTGAAAATCAAATTCTGTATTCTTGGTTGTCTTTTGAGTTCGTTTGGTATATTCCTTCCAGCCCTTGATTTGTCATCAAAAAAAAAAATATTACCTTATAAGGTTTTGGCACCCTTATCACTTCTCCTAACAGAGTTTACTTTCATCAAATATGCATAATTTCTCAAGCACTTTACATACTCGGCTGGTAGAGTACAAAAGCTCTCAGTTGAGAAATAATACAAACAGGATCACAACACAATAGGAAGATGAAGTATTTACTTAGATGTGCCTGAGTCATACGAGAAAGTTGTTTTTAAATAATTATTATCCACCTATCTTCTTTTACCTCAAACCATTTTCTGTGCAAGAACAAGTCTGCTTTAAATATGGAAAACCCAGCCTAAGTTTGGTCTTCACAAAATGCAATAACATTATCAATGCTAACATTCACCTGTGAGTAAACTGTTGATGTAATAAAATTATCTTCACTTTTAGAATGAAATCTTCAAATGGTAGTAGGAACAAAAAGAAAAAAAGATCATGTAGGATATTAAAAGCTCCGATTCAATTATATCCAAAACAAAACTTACTCCAAAAAGTTGCCTAAGGTCTGGGTCTCTGAACTTAAAAGGTATGTTAGATACATGTAGCCTCTTCGGTGTTTCACCAAGCCTTGCAACTGTGGTAACTGTAGACAATGGCTGGCCATCTGACCCTGTTGTCGTCTGTGTGCTAACTGTTGGGGAATCGCCCTGCGGGCAAAAAGAAAAGAACGCTGTCAAAACTACAAATGATAGTTTGCCATTGTCATACCAAACTCATTTTCACACAATCCAAAAACAGTGACCAGAAAACTCTCCACCCACCCACTCCCCACCCACCCACTCCCCACCCACCCCCACCCCATAGGAGTAAATGTCCAAAGAGTTGCCTGAGAAACCCCACAGCTCTCGCCACGTGTACAATCTCCAGCAACTATACCATAATTTCTCAATGGTCTGTCTAGCAAGGTTCACACTTAAAACCGAGTATAAGGGTCGACTGCTTAGAAGTACAGGCAATGTCAGGCATAGAAGTGCTTGGAAAGTGTCCCTATTAAATCCAGGTTTATTTTTTGATTAGTTTTGTGACTGAAACAGACTGAAAATTCAACAATCATTGGTCATTACCATTAGTGGTAAAGGTTGGGAAGCTGGGAGGATCCTTACTAAAAAGTTTGTGTACTGTGTACTTGGAGGGGCGGTTTGGCAATTGAACGGAAATTTACCTTTTGTACATGAAAACATAGAAACAATCATGGACAATTTGACTCCCTTTACTGGAAAGAAACATTTTTTCCAGCCCTGGTTAAAGCAGTGCATCCTAATCTTGTACCAACTAAATTTTACTGTATTAAAAGTAAGCAGAGTAGGTTCACGAAAAAATGCTGGGAAGCTGGGTGCCTCCTGCCGAGGAAGTTTTGATATTAAGCATGGGGTGGAAAAAAGTTGGGAAACTGGGAGATTCCTTCCCAGGAAAGTTTGGCATGTGGAGGGAAATTTTGGCAACTGGAGGGAAATTAACCATTTTTGTACATGAAAATACACATAATCTGCTGTGGACAATTTGACTTCATTCCTGGGAAATAAACTTTTTGCCCAGCCCTGGATATTATTAAGAGGGTAATTTGGGTGGGGGGGGGGGGAGGGGATGAACCAGACTGTCTTCTCTATTCAACAAGACAGGAAAAAAATAGAAACAATTTCAAATGTTTGCCTCGTAAGTTGGTACAGTAAGAATGATTCCTGTGACCAGAAAGCAAGCCAGACTAAAAGAATGTGTTCTAAAAACTTCATGGTACACAGGGTTCATTATAATAAGCCATGCTCAATTAACCTCTCTCAAAATGCAACCCTTCTTTTTCTTTAGCTTTGTCCAACTGTTATTTTTCCTCCATGTGAATTCCCAAAAGTCAGGCATGGATCATTGGTCACAAATCTAATTTTGAATTATTCACAACCAAAATAAGATGATTTACTCCATAATAAAGTAGGCCAGTCCAGCCATTGCAGACATTAAGACATCAGTAATATTCTATTCTTCCCCCTCTCACTTTGCACTTTTCAATACTTTTGACCTTCTGATGAAGGAAACAGAACAAACACTTGCAAGGAACTGGCGTGTTAGCGTATCAACATTCTCACCCATTGATTGGATTGCTGCGCACTTTTTGATGGCTCTATTTAGTTTCTTAAGTCAATATTCAGGCCATGGGAATTTGTAATCAACAATCTGGATAGAATAGTACTTTAAACTTTTTAGAGGTTAAAGACCACCTCCCTTTAAAGTCTGACTTGTCGAGCCCTGATAAATGAATTTGTAAGCATATCAGCAGCACCAATTTATGGGAAATATGATTTGAAAACAACATTTAAATAATACATAGCTAACAAAGTTGATCTTTATCTGTGCCATCAAATAATTTTGAAAAAAAAAGCCTTCATATGCAGTATACACTAATCATAATTTCCTTAAAGTACAGTGACCCTCTCTGTTTCCTGATATCCACCCACAATAAATTACAATTCCTTCCCTTAATGACAAAATGTGTCACTTTCACAGGAACAGAAATATTCTTGCGATAACTTCCAGCAAAATACTACATTTGGTTAAAAATAGAATACATTCAGGATATTCAAGGAACCTTCAGTGCCAATCCTGTAAGTCCATGACCCCTTGGCTGCTGACACAAATTCATCTTCTTGACAATACACTAAGGCTAACAAATTGCCACGAAAACAAAAATAGAGATGAATGCTGTAGCGTTGTAAATGTCCAAAAATGCCCCACTGTTCCAGAAAGCACTGCTGTTGAATATGCAAAGTCACTTGTCTGAACTGGTGATGTCACTCCCTATCGAAACACGCAATTGTGAAGATGAACTTAATTCACTGTGGCAGGGATGGATAAAATGCTGTCTGGTACCAAACGATCGATCCGACTGCACTCACAACGTTTTCCGTAGCAAACAGTCTTGTTTCATCATCAAAGGCATTCTGTAACTCAATCAATGACCAATCATAAGGACATAATTCCAAACGTAGATACAGGCAAGGAAAAAACACTTCATAGTTCCAAAGAAAAAGAAAGTGAGAGAGTCAGCTTCCAGTAAAACCATGTGTGAAGTAGGTTCCAGTTTAGAAAGAGAGATTGCACAAGTACAGCATCCCAAACCGTTTGCTACTGTACCATGCTATGAAATAGATTGCCTTGCAGAGATTTCTCGTTTCATCAGCGTTTCGGTATCAGTGACACAAATCAATTCAAAAAGAAATTTAACCATCCGTCTTGATCATGACCTCAGAGAAATAAATTGATGAGCAAAACAGGCTCTAAAAACATTGCTCTGATGAAAAAATTCCTTCCTCTACGAGCCAGGACAAAAAGCTCTTGTAAAATTCAAGAAGGTTGAGCTGTCTGCCTCTAACGAATTCAATGGCAGCAGATAACTGAAAATATAACCCTTAATAACTCCAACCATCAGAGAGGCCAAGCTGAGCTTTGCTGGGGTGTTTTATATGTCACTGTTCATCGGATATTGTGACATTTATATTTTCTCTTTCGAGGTGTGCGCTGCCATCTGTGACAATGCAGCACATGTCACATCTGGCAGGTATTACTTAACTGTAGCGATAAATGTGAAAGACTGCTAAAGGTGTGTCCTAAGAAGCGTCAAAATACTTCTGCTAGATCCTGTATTAAAGTACGATTGGTTCCACTCCACTGATAACCTTGAGACATTTACTAAACCTGTACAGTATTTCAATGTTAGCAAAAGTTATGCCATTGCATTGTCACACTGATATAAAATATATTCAAAAATATCAATGACCACGGTCTTAACAACAGTTCTGTCACAATATTGAGGTGGTCAGACCCCCATTATCTCTCCCCCTTTACCCTAACACCACTGTTTGAGTAAAACTTTCTCTCCAGCCTTTTAACCCACAACCACTAACTATGGTTTGTATTACAGACACATATTGACACTGCTGCTAGAAAAAAATGGAGGGCCAAATTTCCCTCCATATATCTGAATTTACCACCAAAGGAGCTTCCCAGATTCCCAGTTTATGTCTGAAAAACTCCATAAAGCAACAATATTCCTGAGAAAGCTATCAAGTGCTTTAAGTTAACTAGCATACTTTGCATTTCCTCAGCTTTATGAATTCACTGCTTGCCTCTCTATCAACCTTTCATCTTCAGAGGGATGGTCTTCAACAACCTTGAAATCCACCCAAGTTTAGAACTATTTTAGGATGCATACGAATCAGGATTAGCATACTGTAATGCTAACTCCACAATCTGTAAATACCAGAGTCCTAGCATGTGACTAATACTTGGGAATTTTGCCAAACAAAAAAAAAAAAAATAACCCTGGGATCACTAGAATTACACAAGGACTCTCCAGCTCATTAGGGATACAGATCCAAGTTTAAGACATCCTCAACTCTCAGAACTGAAAAAAAAGTTTATACTACCAATTAGAGGTGCTTGGAAGAAAGTGTCATATGGTCTAGATGTTGTGATAATAGTCAAAACACGGAATGTATAGGAGGTATAGAATTTTTACAGAAGATTTCTGAGGTGAATCATAGCTCTTTAGTTAGGTATGAGCAGCTTTTGTCAGATATGTGCAAATATTGTAGGAAATTTCTCAATATTACATCAACTGGCACTTTTCCAGGGTATTGCAACAGACCTGGTTTGTATCCACCACAATCTTTTGCAATCAGGCCCTTGGCTATTGCAAAACAGGCTTAAAGACACTGTAATAATTACTTGAGGCTAGATGGTATGTAGTTGCTAAAAATTCACTTTGAACAACGTGAACTTTTTATCACTTTGAAACACAGTAATGGTTTTACTGAGCAGTGTCTGGCACAGAGAAATTGAATGAGCGTATTAAAGCCTAAGTATAAAATTGAGGAAGGGGAAAGTTTCAGCAGGCAGCAGGATGCAGAAACTTATCAACATGCTTCGGAAAGTCATGAATTAAGAAAACTAAATCACATCTTAAAATCTGTGGGAAGTTAACATCATCACACCCATCTGCACTCACAGTATCATACGTACTTCAATTTTCCAAAACAAAAGGAGGCACAAAAAGAGGGGTGATGTAGATTTCCAACACAAAAGCAGTTAGTAATGAACTGCTCTGTAAAGTGATGTAGGTATACCTATGTGGAAAAAAACAGCAATGTGGGCAGCTCCTTGCAGGGAAATTTTGCTTAAGAGAAATATGGGCATTTGGAAGGAAATCTGGCTAGTTCCATACATGAAAACATGTGGAACAGTTCACTTGTTTGCCAGGAAATGGATATTTTTTCCAGCCTCCTACCCCTAAATTAATCCTTTTAGAACTAACCATCTCCTTACTACAGTAACCTACACTTACAAACTGCGAAGTCTCTCAAAACATGCTTCTGTTTCGCATGCTGGTCTCTCATAAATTAGGGGACAAAAAACAACTTTTTTTTTACAACAGTCATCTTAGCAGAAATATCTGCTGCGACAATCAGGTCTGTGGAAGCCATCAGTCAAAATCTAGTCTCCAGTTATCAACAATAAGTCCTTGACTAGTTTATTACGGACAGATATATGTAATAACCACAGCTAACTGCAGGGTAGCTTATTACCTTGATTGAGACACAGAAAACAGTCTGAGTTAAAGTCATAGGTTCCACTTTGTTGAAGAAAAGCAATTAAACCATAGAACATCTTTCATGACTAACAGACACAAACCAGATGGTAATGTTCTGGTACCAAATTTTCTCATTTTGAAAGCAACCGAGTGTAAAAAGCAAAAGGAACCTGGCCAATTGGGCATGGCGGAAAAGGATGTGATCATATCCCACTTTCCTTCTTTATATCGCTGCTCATATCGTAAATAACATTTGAGTCTTCCTTTTTTTTTTCTTTTGTGTTTCCACAGCATACAAGGAAGTCAAGCAGTACAGCACTACACAAATTTTGTGTAGCCTATAATGTTGTCAATACGTAGCCATATGACTTTCAAGTTAAAGGGAAAATGCAGTCCCCAGGATTTGAATTAGTGTACCCCATTCATCCTAATTCACGAATGGCTCCTATCAATCATGTGACAATATTTTTGTTACTTATTTGTTAAATTCACCCAGAATAACTCCTTGGTTTACTTTCAATATTCAATGTTTTTATGCCGAAACATAATGAAAGGTATTAAGTGAAATCAGGAGAGATTTGTAAGATTTAGCAGATTTTTTTAAAATAAACTTGGGGCGACTGCTGTCTCCCTTTAAAGTATTTGAACAGCCTTTTCTTTCATCTTTTACATTCAAAACCATCAGACTGCAGCAATTAATACGACTTGTGGATGTGGCAGAGGAATAGGGTCGGGCAAAATCACGCCACTTTGAAATGAAACAGTAACCAATTTGTGACTTAAAGGCTGTCCTCAAACTGAAACCTTGTGAAGTTAACAGCTTCTTTAGTTTCATAAAATGAATCATCCAATCTTTTCAAGTATAAAATTAAGATGATGAGAAGTGTATTCTCTCATTCTACAAAAGTCCAATTCCATTAGTTGCTGAAATCAAGATGCTCCTATCACACAAAATGGCTCACCACCTAATTAAATGGAGACTGCTATCGGGTGAAAAGCTGTGGATTTTATACTGTCTCTATTTTAAGCACCCCCTGGCCCCATGCGTGTCAAAGGTAACGTTATTCAAACCTTGCTATGGGTATCTGAAGAATTATCTTACTCCGTTTATTTTTGACATTGCCTCTTCTCATATTCCAGACAAAAGTAGCGTTTTTATTTCATCAAAGGACAAGCAATTCCAAAATGGCAAGACGTGATCCTCACTGATCAATGTAACTAGAAATGGTGGCAAATTTAGGATCAAATCCACAGGGATGCAACTTTGTTTTGCAGGGTTTCCCCTGGGTTTTAGAGAGTATGAGGTGGTATTAGTCCATGGGGGTAATATGGTGCCAGCCTTAGCAACAACAGTGAGGGAGAACTATCAACACTTCTATCTCAGTACAGTACAGGTGGCAATAAAAGCAAATTTCTGTGAGGTGGTGGCCAAAACCTGTGAGGTGGCCGCCTCACAAAAACAATGCTAGGGGAAGCCCTGTTTTGATTCAAAAGTAAAGGAATCTCATCTAAAAGTGTAAGACCGTAAGTATCAAATGCATCATCAGAGATTGCCAGATTGGATGGTTCTAACCTGCCACCCTCTACAGTGCGAGGGCGACATTCCAGTGCTAATGATTCATGCCAGATGGTAGATATATATATATATATATATATATATATATATATATATATATATATATATATATATATATATATATATAAAACTAACATGACATTCTCACTTAATCTTCATGGCTTTGACAGGAGCACAAAATCTTCACAACTTCAGTAGCATTCTCTGTTGATCTTCATCCTGCATTCACAAGACTACAAACACTCCTCAAAGACACAAGTGAGATTAAAACTTGCTCCTTACTTGATCCTTCAATATTGAACTTGCATTT
Source organism: Holothuria leucospilota (assembly GCA_029531755.1). Taxonomy (NCBI): domain Eukaryota; kingdom Metazoa; phylum Echinodermata; class Holothuroidea; order Aspidochirotida; family Holothuriidae; genus Holothuria; species Holothuria leucospilota. The sequence goes on along the minus strand of CM055968.1, from coordinate 21,546,680 downwards.
GCAAGACCACAAAACCTTCAAGTACAGCTTCACACGTGATCCACTTCTTATGATCCTGCACACTAAAAAACAAAACCACGATACTTCACAAACAGCCAACAGCCACTTCTTATGATCCTGCACACTAAAAAACAAAACCATGATACTTCACAAACAGCCAAGCTTCTGTGAGATTCAAAGGTGATCCTAAATTTACCTTGATCCTGTACTTATATCTCCCAAAATATAAATAATAGCATCATACTTGATCAAGTAATCATGATCCTGCAATAGCAAGCCTACAGAAACAGTCACAAAAAGCTTCCATGAGATTTATACTGGATCTTTCAATCTTGATCCTGCATTTTGTATCTTCCCAAAACTTCACATCACAGGATCATACTTGATCCACTGATCATGACTATATACAGAAACTTCTCAAAGCAGCTTCAGTGAGATTCAACTTTGATCCTGCATTTGCAGGACCACATACACATCATAGCACAGCTTCTCATTTGACCCTTCAATCTTGATCCAAGTGCATGTTTCAAAGACATTCACATTTGTCAACATGAGAACTCTCACTGTACTGTACTAGTTGTGGTAGAAACAATGGTTTAGTGAACAGTACACACTTTCTCAATGAGAGTAACAGATACTGCATCGGTATTGGCCAATATTGGGAACTGAAATACCCAATATCAGTATTATTGGCACAACACTAGTAATTTTGATCACTACCCTTGCATGTTTCCTGAGTAGGTAAGAATTGGCTCAGTCCCGGTAGGGCAGGGAAGGGAGAGAGGGGGGCACTAAACCCTTGTTCTATTTGAAACTAATTCTACTCCACGCTCAAGTCAGAACACTTTCGATTGTAGTGAAGGGTGATGTAGATGCCTGGGAATTGAGGGAATGTCTGGTCACTTTGGTTGTTGCTGACTGCTTTGAAAAATTAAAGACACTTTCGAATCATTTAAAAAGTGAAAATGGTTTTAAAAATGAATTTTCCCAAGGTAATAGTCATGATGTTTATCAAACAGGAAGCACTTAAACTTCCAATCATCAATTAAAAGTTGCAAATTATCCATGTTTTCTACAAAAGCAGCCAAAATGAAGGAATTTTATAAGATCCTTGGGAACAGTACTGAACTAATACAATTTAACCTGAATCCCATTAATACAGGAAACTGCTTGCTACAGTATCATAATGGGTCTAATAGCAACAAAAGATTTTAAAACCTTCATTTCAGCCAATATACTGTAGGTAGCCTAGCCAAAGTTTCCCTAGTTTGGACACAAAGTAAAACCCCAGTGTTTTAACAATATCTCACAAAAAAATTCAAAAACTTTGCCACAGTCCTCGAATGAAATCTCCCAAAATGCTTAGGAATTACTGGGCAACTTAGGTATAATATACTTGTAGGAGGAACGGTTCCAATCTACTCTTACTAGGAGTATGACGGTAGGTGGGATTATCCATGGTGGGGGGGGAGGTGGCTTTGCAAAATTATTTTGGGAAAGACTGAGGGAATAGAATCAGGAGGGAGATAGACTCAGGTACTCACTGCTGATGGACTAAGAACACCAGACGGAACACTTCCAGGAGGCTCCGCCCCTGACGGTTGCGTTGATATCAACTGTTCCCCCGCAGCTTGTGTGTATGTGACTGGTACTTCTTGGGGTGCACTACCAAATACTGCCCCTGCTTCAGCACCCTGTGGCTGGGGTATCGTCCCTGCCATGGCGGCATGAGTGTAAATAGTAGTTTGGCCCTGACTTATGGGCTGTTGTTGGTAGGCCTCAAGGCTCGTCGGTGGAAGAAACTGTGTTTGGTAGGCAGCCGCAGCATGAGGTACTTGGGCCTGTCCAGCCATTGCAATTGGATGCTGAAAGAATAACAATATTACAACATATTAAGTGAAAGGAAATTTTATTCCAAAACAAGTCAGCTTTTTTTGCTTTTCAAAAATACCATTCAATGACCAAATCCTCAAGAAATCCCAGCTTCACCATTTCTTGGAGAACATTTGAAAAAATACGTACAGAAAACAGACTAAAAGCTGCCTTCTTCTATGGGAAGATTCCACTGCTGTGGGATTCACTCCTTAGCCATCACCTCCTTCATGATGTTATATATATCTTGGAAGGAATTATTAATTCAGGATGGCAGTCAACCGGTAGACCCTGCTGTGAAAACACCTCAGAGAAATTGCAAAGATAGCCAGTCACTTTAATATACAGCACATCTGAGGACTTGAATCTTAATAAAGGGAGTCATCATCCTGCGATAACACTGCACATAATTTAGATCGACTCTGAAAGATGACAAACTGCCACAGATCAACACAGTATTTTCCCTTTTTGCAAAGTGCCATGTATTTCAGTAGCAGCTGGGGTGGGCTTGAAATGCATTGTAGAGAAAACTGAAGAGCAAAAATGGAATTACTGCAAAAATATGGCAGGCATAAAATATAACCTTAATGTAATCAATAAATCTGCCCTAAACATACGAAAATTTTGTCGAATATTCTTATATTTACCAAGCCATCTGGAACGTGAAATATTGGAGCTCCCAGCATGATCAAGGCAGAACGGCAGTAGCTGTTTTTGTACCTTGGGTAAAATGGCTGATCGCAACGAAGGCACTCTTTCATTTATAATGAAGTGCACTTAAGTAGCGCAAGGGTTCTACCCTCATATGTTCACCGTGTAACAAACTGTAACCTTGGGAAAATGAAAAGCGGTGGAACTCTCCATTGGTGTTTGGTAGATTTTGAACTCTTTCATACCAGCAAGATCTAGAAGGATCAGCAGCTCCGAACACTACTAGGCAAGATATGTCTATTGCATGGCAACAAAGCAATATCCATCAGCTGCGCTACAGATAAGAATAGTCTTATTGTTTGTGACAAAACAAGAAATCGCATGTTAGCAAGATAGGTCACAATAGAACAAAAGAGTTTACTTCATGTTACTTGAAAACAGCTGTTCCTTGATTAATATGTCAGGTTGTGTGGTAGCAAGGAAGCAACATTTTGAGAGCCTATTTGATTTCATTCAATTTACTGAATTTTGAGGAATTTAGATTAAACCCCCTCAGCGTTACCTGAAACTAGAGGGTTGGATTCAGCGACTTTTGTCAAAATAATGCCTTTGCACAGACTCATACTTTTGCCAGACAGTACTTGCAGGCAAGTTTGAGAATTACATATGTACATAGGAGGTGATGAGGAGCAAGATAGACTATGATGCACAGGGGCCCAACCCCAGGGAGGGAGGCAAGGGGACATTGGCTCCCAATTGAAAAAGTGGAAAAGGGGGCAAAACCTAATTTGACCCCCCAAAATGTTAATAACAATATTTCAAATAATTTCAGTACTAGGTCATTTTTCTCAGATCACTATTGAACATTGTCCCAGCCTTTTTTACATATAAAACACATATCACAGCTCTTGCAAAGCATAAATCCAGTGAAGCACATCAGTAATATAAACTTTGTGCTCAAACTAGCCCTCCTTACAAGTCTAAATATACTAAAACCTTGGAGAACTGCACTGGAAAATTTCTGTTTGAAACAGTTTTCCTGTGGTCTCTGGAATACTAAAACCCAGAAGCTTCTGGGGATTTTGCCCCTGGACCCCACCAGTGGCCCTAAGGTAGGCCTCTGGATCCAACCCACTTTGGGCTTCAGGCTTTGCACTCATGGTTCATGTGTACCTCACATATATTTTCGCTCCCCATTCTCAAAGAGACTAGGGCCCCTGACGATGCATCTGTGGTGGACATGGGAGGTCTGGGACAACCTGAGAATGATTGGGAAGAGGCTCTTGCAGTAGATGTCATTTCACTTGAAGACAATGCAACTTTCAGCATTTTCATCAGCATTAACTGCATAAGCTGTGAAACTGCAAAAGATGTGGGTTGTGCAGAAGGGAGGGAGATTCAGATCATTGAGCCCCAACGGGACTTTATTTCTGAAGTACTACACATAATACCAGACATACTATCAGCCATTTCAAACTCCCACAATCAGAGAATAGCTGTGCTATCCTAAATTTGCCAGGTACTAACTGGGGGTAGGTGAGGGTTAAATCTAGTAAGGTAAGGAGGGGCCATGCAGATTCAGAGAATATCTTCTGTGTATGAACAGGGGCAAAAATGAAACACAGAAATGCTATGATCTGAGGTACTAGCTAGAAGCCTAAGCTAGGACTATGAGAACCTAAGTAAGAGGAAAACTTTTCCCTCTTAAAAACCAAAGACTGAACCACACAAGGAGTTGGTAACCTACTTAAAGGGAATTATGTAAAACCATAATATGACACAATGACTTGGAGACCAAGAAACCTTTGAGGAAACAGTTTAGCAGCGGAAGGAGAATGAGGACGAGTTGCTGGCCAAAATGGCTGAAATTGGGGGCGCAGCATCAAAACTACCCTGAGTATGTGCAGCGAGGGAGATTTATGCAAATTTGATGTAGCAAGGGTAAGTATGTGTATGCAACTTGAATAATGACTGTTCTATGGCAAGGCTAATATTACCTGCATAGCAGAAGTTAGTTTTGCCAACTTTGCTTACACCTTAATGACCAGAGGTATTATCACTCATTTATAGGGAAACCTTACAACCTACTCAGCAGGTATGCTTGACATTGCTGGATTATTTACAGTATTATACATCCACTGTAGCGGTTTAGTGATATAGACGGCTATAGTAAGACTGGATAACCAACTTGGCAGGCTAAATTGCTAACTACTGTAAGAAAACGTGTTTACACTGGATCATGATGAAACTATACTGATACACAAGATATTATAGCTATAGTGGTATTGTCTACAACATAATAGAAATAGATTTCGCCGACAGATGGAATGAAACTCATGGATCCTGGGTGAGCTGATTATACCAAAAGTATCACCTGACTTCTAGTATGCTGGATGTAATTAATACAGCAAGTACTGGTAATTCTCTGATGAGTGCAAAGTATCGTTTTATGAATCACATGCATACCTGCTTCTTCAACTTTTTGGTTCAGCTCGACTTCACCTGAGCTTTTTGCCCAGATATTTATACCATAAACCATTGCTCAACCAGAGAGTAGTCATGACAACTTCTCTTTAAAATAGAAATACCAACTATTTCCAACAAACCCGTGAAAAACCGAGACTCCACACTTTCATTGGATTGTGTCGTCCACATAGGGTGGCGATAAATTTCTGATTGTCTCAGAAAACTTGGTGTGGGAATCACGTTCAGAATAGTTAGGGCTTGCATAATTGAAAAACTGCTCAGACACCCAGAAAGAGTAGCCCTCAAAGTGTTATGATCTAATTTCCAGATTAGAATAATTTCCAAACAAAAGCTAGTTTAAGCAGGGAGTTGCTATTTAATAGCAAATCTGTGGTTTAAGGAAGTATTACTGCATGATTATTGTACTTATCAAGGGAAATTGGAATGATTGACCAAATTTCATTAAAAGAATGACAGAGAAAGAAAATCCTTAAGACATACATCACAGGATTGATTACAGTACTCAATTCTGGAAAGCACCGAAGTATACTACTAAAGGTCTGGTGACATGAAAATTACATATAGTTGGATATTCGATGTAAAAAGCATTAAAAATCCAGAAAATAGCTGCAATTTCCATTAAATTCATCAAATATCGATCATTTTATGGGGTAATTTCTATTTCACACTTGTATCATGAATAAACATGAGCTACAATATGCAAATATGTGACATCGAAAGATGGACATACCATATATGGCTAATGTTAGCCTTTGTTTTTTCAACCTTAATTCCAAGGACACTGGTAGTATTGCCATCCCCTGAGGGTTTTAGCATGAAAGTTAAAATTGCTTCCTTGAAAAATATGGATATCACTCACCAAACTCAACTATCTGACAGTAATTAAGAAATAATTTATATAGGGTTAACAAAGGAAATGTCAACAATGAACACCTGTATTTTGAGAACGGTAAAAGATAATGAAATAATTCCAACGGATCTTTCATTGGAAGACATTCTTCAGCTGACAAGTGAAACAGCTCTTTTTGGTGGCATGTCACACAACCTTTAAGGTAGTACTCCCATGCATGTGCAGTAAGGAAATGACTACTGCAGGGTACCACAGTGAGCCTTTGAGGGTTTAAAGGGCCTGTAGCATCACTCTACACATATTTAGGACTCTCCAGATATCTGTACTCACACTTGGTGTATACTGCACTTTAAATGAAAAAATTTCAAACACCACCATCATTCGGGTTGGTCTATGATGACTAGCACAGATGAGTGATATAGTGTAGCATAGTGCAAAGACAGGTCACTATCTAGTACACTATCTAGTAGTGGGCTATATGGTAGTATTGTAGCCTTAAACTAAAAACTCAGTAAAGGTCTAAAGGCCGGTTCATACTCCATTATAGCGCTATAAAGCTGTGTTTAAGGATTTTAGCTGGGTCTCGATATGCCGATGTAAAATTGATTCATACTTCAGTTTTCTCACACAGCTCAACTTTCGCAGTACTGCCATGCAATGCACAGTCTCCCAATACCTGCCTATGCAAAGGCCAAGTACAGTACATATGTGTATGCGGTTTGATCGGCTCTACGACAAAGTACACTATTGATTACCGTGATAATTTTAGGGAATACAAGAAAATCCTGCCTTTCTAACCTTTATGTCTTAATTCGTGGGAAGCAATAACCGTTTCCCTCCATTCCGACAACTCTCACTGTCACAATCGGGCCGCCGATAGTTGCACGGAACCCGAATACATGTAATGAGCCGGTATCTGAAAAGGTCCGCCATTGTTGTCTAGTAGGATCGTGAGCTCATTTCAAAAGGTCGTTCACCTACCAAGCAGCCAATCAGAAGCCGTTTCTTTTGGGATATCTCGAGAGCTTGCGAGAAAAGTTGAACAATGTTCAACTCCAAGCGATGACCGTGAATCAAACTGGCGGCAAAGATATTTTGACCATAAATGGTGATAGATCGATTTATCGCGCGTGAAATTTGGAAGTATGAACCGGCCTTTAGAGAAGCAGAAGAGAGGCATGTTGGGAGAATTTTTACAATCTTTGGCAAGATTATTAATCCTTTTAAGTTTCACTGTCCTGATCCATCATGTTCAAGGACAATGAAGAGACTAGGTAACTTTAAGACACAACTAAGGTCATGATGCTACGAAGCTGCACTGAAGAAATGTGTACACCTGTAAAAAGTAAGATGATTTGGGTATAAACCATTCAAAAGGTTGAAAAAAATGCAATTGAACAACAACAGTGCACTGCAAGTACGAATAAAAACATTCACTAAAGGTGGACATGATCAAACCAAAAAAAAAAAGAACATGACAAGAGAAATATGGCACAGTGACTGAGTGAAAGTGGTTAAAAACAACAAAGGGAAAACTTGAAGGCAACAAGATAAATAAGGTCCATCCATACCTTCAGACCATGAGGAAAAAGGGTTTTGAGCTTCATGATCAGCTCATTTTCTGCAATTAAATGATCCTTCAGAACCTCAGCACACTATGCCTGCAGTAATGACTTACTGTAGTCTTGTACTGAGCAAGGATTGGGGATGGGGGAGGGGGGGGGGTTGAAATGCATGGCTACCGGATATCCTTGGAGGTTTTGTTTGATGGACCTGAGGTGTTCAGTGACTCTGTCTGCCAGGTGACATTTGACAGCAATTTATTCCAGCTGTAAATGGAAGCTTTATTTATTCCCTTTCATGATGAAAAGAGGCTAGTGTTAAGAAACCAATGGACAGAGTTACCAATGTGTTTATCATATTTGGACTGGACAGAACAGATAGGTTTGATTCTGATGCATTGAGAAAACAAAATAGATTGTTTCAAACTTATACGATGGGAACTGTTAAATCTCAGGTAGCTTTGGGTGTCTGTAAAACATAAGACACCGGTATACCCACAATCTCTTATTGAATACTAATATTTAACATTCTCTGATAAGAATGGACTCACTTTCCCCAACTTTTATTCTACACAAGGCACTGTTTGAATTTCCATATTGAGCAACAACCAATAAATTTGATCAAAGTAGGGCTGAATCAGAATAGGTCAGTGACAACGTGGCTGATAACTACTGTAGATTGTTCTCCTTGTTACAGATGTTGATGCAGGCCACAGCCACCACACATTACAATAAAACTTGTACCTTTGATATTATAAGAGCTAGATGAGTTTAACCAAGTACTACTCTACATTTAATAGACAGTTTTGTAGCCTATAAAATGTACAGTCCAGATGTGTGATGCATTTATACACAAAAGCACTTTCTATATCAACAGTGGGGAATGATGCTACACCTTATAAAACAGCTGTCCAAACCCGTATTCGACACTGAACTTTGACCTCTCCATAACAACAGATGAAATTTAATACTGTTACTCTACTAGGACTGCGATCATGTGCAAAACATTGAAATCCCAGTGAACTGTTGCACACACTGACAAAAGAGTGAGACACATTTGACATTAATATGGAAAGACTTCTTCCTTTGTTTTATTCAATGAGCTCTAATATTTTTGGACAGAGCCAGTTTGAATGCCAACATTGTCCATGCTATGCGTAGAATTTGAAGTATGCTTAACATACATGTCAGTGGGCCATTTCAACACAAATACATTATCATCAGACTCGTGATACCGCAGTATGGTATGTGTAATAATGTCAAGTACAATTAACATACAGTGGTATAGTATACTTCTCAATACTGAATGTGGGTCAAATGCTGTTATTCATGAACACAGTGGGAGAGGGTTGGGTGTTTGCCACCATGCTTTCTATGTGATATGTGCTGTATGCTGTAGGCTATATAATTATATGCAGTAACACATGCAGTCCTGTACCAAAATCAGAAAAGTAAAGCATTCCTCATAAATCCCACAACATGAAATAAACCCTGCACCAGTGGAACAGTTTTTCAAAGAAATTTATCCTACACAGATAATATTAACCTGGTTTACTTTCATAAAAGGTTTATTTAGGGGGTATAATTACAGGAGAGGAGGCGCATGGCTGCAAAACTTCGCAGGCGCACATACTTTGAAAACAAAAATTCCTAGCTCACCTGGTATACTTAATTTGGGACTAAGATGAAAACTTCTAGCTGTAGCATGATTTTGGTGGATGCAATGCGTCTTTGCGTCCAGCTTTTTGCAGGTGTGAGGAGGGGTTACAGTAAATAGAGCAATATTTTGATATGCATGGTCTCTTCAAGGGTGACTTCCAAAGTGGACATCCCCAGATCAAATTTGTTTTCTTGTACCCCATTGATCAGTTTTTGTGAATAAATTGAAACATTTAATTTAACCCATTTTTCCATGACATGCTTGCAAAGAAATTATTAAAGCTACGTCTCCTTGTTACAGTAGATGCTCAACTGAAATTAAAATGAATACACACGAATGGTTTACACATCTACAGTATATATGCTTCAAAACTGTTTTTGTTTTTTTCAATTAGTTGTTCAAATTAAGACCAACCACATATTTTAATTAAATTCACTCACCAGTACAAAACTATTTTAACAGCTTTTGCCTCATTTTTGTCTTGTTTTTTCTTGTGCGTGTGTGTTTTTTTTTGTTGCTAGACTGCTTCATTGCCCGTGTAGACATGATGAAACTCGCAATGCTTGCATATCGCACCACAAATTCCCAAACTGAACAAAGAGAACAGATTTGGTATTAAAGTTGTAGGTATTCCCGTTGGCACAATCATAGATGTGCCCAACAAATGTAAACAAATCCAATACCAAAGCGGTTTAATCAATCAATGAACTCAATAAATGTTCCCTCCATAAACGAGCTCTCATTTTGCTATATCACTGGCGGAAAATTCACATAAATGTACAAACTGAATGATGCCACTGAACACTTGCCTGATGAATCTGTTCAAACAATTCAGGTGCATGATGGGTAAAAATAGAACATGATGAGATTTGAGCTAGTAAAGCAGTACTTCAGAATAACACTCTCATAAGATGGGAATTTGCTCAACCGAGAGCAAGTTATTTTGGTAATATGTGCTGCGGTTATGGGTTATTCCCCTCGACCAATAACATGCCCCATAATACAGCTGAAAGTATTAAAGGGATTTGTCAGGGACTAATTCAATCATTTCAAAAGACAGAAGATTTTTGTCTCAGCGAGTAAAACCCCTACGTCAATAACTTCATTTGGGAGATATCTATTTTCAAAGAAATGTAAGTTTTTCTAGATACACAGTGCATGATGGGATATCTGTCATGCCAACATAGTTCATTGATTAGATGCAGTGTTGTATGTCTGTGTGGTGTTGACATCACTGTATACAATAATTATTAACTATATCTGCTATAATACCCTACACATGGCATAGTTTTAAGCTAGAAGTACAGTTCATATAGAAAGATATTCAAAAATTCCAACAGTATAAATTTCAGAGAACAAAGGGCATTAAATTACAAAGAGTAAGAAAAGCATTCTGTAATTTATTAATCTATTTGTGTACCTATGGAAATTTGGACTCCTCGCACTCTGCCCGTTCCTGACAAGTCTATAATTTAATCAGAAAGTGATTCCTTGCCATTTCAAGTTGGAAAAATTTCATTGTAAAGGCAATATCATGTTAACATGGTCATAAATCAGATTCTTGCTTTTAATTTTCTGTTTTGCACTTTTACATGCCATATATAAGATCCAAACATATTTTATTCTACATATATCATGTTAACAAGGTTTTTACAGTTGGACCTCTGGAGGCTATGAATGACCTTTTAACCCCATCAAAAACACTAGGGATTATCTATTCAATATGGAGTATCCACAATTGCCAAGTATGGCATTCCTCAAGGTTACCCATCTTTAAATGTTGTTAACAAGCAATTTTCAGGGTTTACATCATTTGACTTTTGCTGATCCCAAAGGACAATGATCTCCGCAAAAACTGATAGGATATCCTCTACTTGGAAAATGCAGTTCTAACCCCCCCAAAATTTGAATTAGTGTACCCCATCATCCTAATTCAGGAATGGCTCCAATCAATCATGTGACAATATTTTTGTTTCTTATTAAATTCATGCAGAATAACTCCTTGGTTTACTTTCGATGTTCAATGTTTTCATACACAAACATAACAGTATACTTGTGAGCAAAATGAGCTCTGTTAGATTTAAATAGCAGATGTTTTAATATAAACTTGGGTGACTGCCTTCTCCTGTTAAATGTAGGGTACCTACGTACCTAATTAGGATTCATCAAAATACTTCAGACATCATGTTTACAAGTTTTTCAGTTTAACCTCTTGTTAAAGCCAAGTAACCTTTGATTTCCACAAAAAACAAACAAAAAATAGGTCTCATTTACTCAATTAGGGATATATCCCCATATCAAGTATCAGATCCCTTAAAGGTCTGTGGACATGTAAATGTGATACCTGCCTATAAATAAACATGAGCTAATTATGCAAATTTGTGACACGGAAAGAACGGACTCATGAGATCACCTTATGTTATCCTTTGTTTATTAAACCTTCACTCCAAGGCCAGTTGTAATGCTGGCATGCCCTGAGGAATTTATTTTGGAAGAAGCTATCGAGTAATTTGACTACTTTGAAAAAGTCCACATTTAACTGCATAGTAAAGACTACTAGACAACTTTGAAGAGGTGTATCTTGAGAAGGGTAAAAGATATTCAAATAATTGATGACTTTCATCAGGGGATCAGAAAGGGAAAATGCAAGTCACCCCAATCAGAATTAGTATACACCGTCATCCTGATTCAAGGGAAGCTTGTTTTGATCATGTGACAATATTTTTGTTACTGAATTGTTTAATTCATGGAGAATAACTCCTTTCTTTACCTTTTGTTTGTACTAGTTATGCTTAAAAACATCTTCAGAGGTACTTGTAAGGTAAACAAGAGAAGATTTGCAAGATTTTGTTGATTTTTCAAAACACTTTTGGGGCGACTATCCACTGCCTTTAACCTACCACTGCTGAGTAAAACAGTGGTTTTTATTATACGTCCATAGACCTTTAAGGTTACCCTTTTTGAGATAATCACCAAAACTCGCTGGTTTGGGAGTCTACGAGCTCCGATACTTACCTCCTATTTACGATGTGTGAACACGGTGAGGCAAAAATGCAGAAGGATGACTTAGGGTTCTAGGCGCCCTCTACTTATAAGGGATACCGCTGTGCTATTAGTTTATTGCCAGACGGTTATTGCAGGCAATAATGGTACATATAAAAATAGGAGGTAAGGAGGAGCGAAATAGACTTGTGTTTACAAGAAAAGAGCCACATAGATGTACACATACACACACACATCATCTTCACATAGATTCCCTCGACCTACAACAATGCAACATACTGACTGCTCAAGATGAACAACACAGCCTGGTGGCTTTAAAGGGTATTTATACAAATTTAATTGTGCAACTCGAGCCAAATCAAATACCTGTGCACTTTGTAAGCCAGTTTCCCACAATACAGATCACTGTTATCTGAATTTGATTTGAGTGTTCACAATCATACCTACCTCATAACAATCATAAATACAATTAAAGATAATTGGAAATATTACATGCTTCTCAAGTGGAACATGTGATCCATTTATACACAATCCATTCGCAATCAACTTAAGTGGACTTTTGATGCAAGTACAACATAATCGAACTCAAAAAGCAATTGAGTGGAAGACAATCACACAACTTTTAAGGGTACTCACATGTACAAAAAACAACAAAACAACATATTTCTGCACAAATAATGATTAGTGAGATTCCTTACACCATTTTCCTGGAGACAGAAATCCCTCCTCCTGGAGAAATACTTCCAATGAGTTTAGAACTAAGAACACAGAGCAAACCTCTCACAGGGATGCTCCACAGTACATACAATTTTGTAGATCCTAGCAAGAGTGGGCACAAGTACAAATCCTTTGTTACAATATGTTAAGTACTGTTCTTTTTTGATACTTAGCCTATATTAATCAATGGGCACAGTACAAGTACAAATTCAATTGTGAGTATAAAAAATGTGCCTTTAAATGGCCATATCATACATTCACATACTCACTTTAAAGGGGAATTTTCATGATCCCAGACAGTTCTAATTCTCCCAACTATGCATCTTCTAGCTCCTCCCATAACTGTATGAGGCTCTTCCTTGTGCAAGAATAAACCTGTTTTATTGCTTAAGGCCATGTTCTGGTGAGCACACAAGGCTATAAAATGTGATAAAAGTACTCTCTCTGCCTTGTGTGGAATGTGAGCTACTCTGCATCTTTCAAATTTTCAAACTTTGATGTCAATCAAACAGCAGTCACCAACTGAGAATTTTGATATACATACACTAAAAATATACTATGGGGTGACGACAGTCTGTCTTTAATTCTAATGTTAATTATAACCATTTACAGTGTTTGCTTGAAATGCATTTTTATGTAGATTCTTTCTATTAAAGATATATGAAATACTGAAATTTTCATTCAAAACTTTCCCTAAATTCCCTGGTCTAATACATTTGCAAACAGGAGATCAGGAAGGGCAAAACAGACACAAAGTTTAGAAAAAATTATCAAAAGAATAATGAAGTTGTGTAAGTATACCTGCTGCAGCATCATATGAGGATTAATATGAAAAAACCCTTGAGGAGGATGAAACTGCATCTTTGCCAGAAGTTTAGATCCAACAGCTGACTTAGCCAACTGGTAGCACAAACACACACTAAAGCAATCACAATACCGTAGGATAATGAAGAAGGGAATGAGATAAGGCCTTCCACCACAATTCACAGACCAACATAATATATTTTGAAGGTATAGGATTAACACAGTAGCTGTATATTACATGCAAGGGTTGTATTCCAAGGAACAGAGCTACCAGCACATGAAACAAAGCTCAACAGCAAACAGCCAATACATTGCACTGTTAGGTAATGGTTAAGAGCCTATACCATGACATGATATATAGCCATCTTTACATCTTTTATGAGACCAAAAACTATAACATGTCAGCTGTGTTTAGCTCTTCTTTTATATGCCCTTCAAAAGAGGCTGTTTTCCACTCGTGCATATAGTCTGTGTTGAGATCATAGACAGAAATGATGCCGAGTGCATGAATAGTTTATACTGTGTTTCCTTACAGTTGTGCATACTAGGCAAAACATTGCATTTTTAACTTCCAATAGTTGCAGATTCGGAGCTGCAACCTACCATACACTGCTACGTACAAAGCCTACATTCACCTACTGTAGATGCCAGTGGAGTAGCTAAAGGGGTTGAGGTCATGAGACCCCCACAATTCTCTTGCCCCCCAGAAGCTCCCACTAGAAAATCCCCCTTTACAAAGTAGGGCCATCCAGGAGCCTCCCCCACATACACGCACACATTTTACATGTCTGTTAAATACATTTGCCTGATTCACCACTTAGGGGGGAAAATGTACTTTAAAAAACCTGCACTTAGGGATGGCAGGCCATTGAAATAACTTTTGACTTACATCACAGACCTAAGGGGACATATATGCTCAGGTATTTTATAATCCTATTTTCGCCATACCCTGAGGGTGGTATGTCGGTTTCGCAGTATGGTAGGAATATATATATATAATATGTATATAGTGAAAATCAGTTAGGCTGGAAAATCTGGCTGAGGTGAAAAGCAATGTTGACTCCACTGGGATTCGAACTTGTGACCTCCCCCTAACTGCTAGTGAGGACGCTCTAAACACCGAGCCATAAAGCCAAGATAAATCAGCATTTGTTCAAATACCATATGAAGCACTCATAATTCACCTCCTGAGCAGGCACCTATTTTTGGAACAGCAATAGCTCTCCTTTGATGCAAGCTCAACCAGAGATATATCTCCTACATTTTAAGCACTTCTCATAATACTTTTACTGACCTTACACTTTTCACAAGTGCGACGCAGTAATCCACCTTATATATACCATATGTACTCTCACACAGGTGGCCTTCAAAAGTACTGTTAAACCCATAGTCACTTCATTTACTACCAGTATTTTTGGGCAAAAGTTTGAAGAACATGCAACAGGATTGTTAACCATTTTAAATCTATGACCATGTGAAAGACAGAAGTACACAAACACTAGGGGGAAGATGTGTGAAAGAAAAGCTGTGGAAGAGTGAATGAAATTCCTCAATATATTGCAGCGTAACGCTCGCATCTGCTGGAACAGAGAAAATTCACCAGAGCATTTCCCCCTCCCCTCCCCACTCAGTAAAGTTTCACTTTTTTGATGAACATGTGTGTAGGCTGTCTCTTGCATAAAGCTAAGGCAAGTGTTCATCGAAAGCTCTGCAATCAGGTAGGCTTTCACGATTTTTCCAGAAAAGACAATCGATATAATCGGACCCGATTATAATCGTTTTTTTCTCCACATGCTTTACTTGTTAAAAGTAACTTATTGCCCTGAATGCAGCATCCCCAAACAGTGTGTATTGTATATGACCTGTACATGAGCGCAAAATTGGGGCCCAGTCTAGCCTTACAAACTGTCTCAAAATCTTTAGTTTTTTGGTTTAAGACTTGATTAATATACCCTCTCTCCACGGTTTTTTTTCAATTATTTAACGATTATTTTGATTTTTTCGATTTTTTTCTCATGCAATAATCATACCAAATCTAAACTGGTTAAAACCGGTATCGATATAATAATCGGTTTACAGTGAAAGCCTCCATTCAGGCATAAAGAAGTGAAGCACACTGACTGTTCATGCATTTTCACAGCAAATAAAAAAACTTGCCCGTACTGCTTACTGTGTACTGTTACATAAGGTCCAGTTCAGGACATACTGGCTAATAGGCAAAATCGTTGTTCTGGGTTAATTATGATGAATTTGGTAACTGTTCCTCAATACATCACATATGCTGCTAGTGCTCCTTCGCCAGACATGGATCATGCCTATTTTTCAGCACACGAAAACTAATGGCAAAGTATATTTAAAAAAGAGATCTAATATAATAACTGCAAAAATATGAGGGTATCCTGCTAATAGTAGTTGGTGCTAAGTTGGTGCTGCATGCACACCTTACTGTACACAGACTGAGATCACATGTTGACGTGTCACTTTTCACGAAATCACCTGTATAAAGTTGAACACTTTATATGATATAATGCACACTGGGATACACACATTTCCATTCTCTAACATGTGAAGACTATGGAGACTTAATTGTCTTTTTATTTTGTAACTTGCAATAATTAACCTCTCATGGTTTTGTTTGGGTTCGATATAATCAACAATGACACTTTTATTGAGACAATATTTTGGTAATATAAGGGTCAGCTCTAAACATCAGAACATCAATTACAAATAACAAACCCTTAGTCGACTAATTCAGTGAAATAGATGAATAAATATGATGTAATTAAAAGCATAAAAACAAAAGATAACTGTTATACAAAAGCTAGGATGTACTCGGTCAATGGCAAGCAGTTCTACGCACCTCGTATTCCACCTGGAAAACTTGTACGGCACTATCCCGTCGATTAAAGAAAATGCAGTCAGATTCCACCCTGTCAGACCTACAATGAGTCTATTAAGTTGTACCAGAAAAACAACATTGAGGTCTCAATCTTGGTTCCAATTTATATGCTAATGACTAATCAAAACGTGGAAGGATTTGAAGGAATAGTCGGCAAAAACCTCTCCAGCACTGAGAAATACGGTAAACTGTGAAATGTGAGGGAGGAAGTCAGATCAAGACAAAAACGCCTTCCTTCTTCAAAGAAGCACACGAATGTTAAAAAATTCAGAGCGTTCAAGGTATTAAAGGATGAGGAAAGACAATAGATAAGTACTAATAAGCCTCTAAAACAGCACAGTGGAGCCAGTAATACCACATTCATGCCGTTGACAAGACATATAAAGTCTGGTTGCAGGTTGTTGGTTGTGAATGTCAAGTTTTGACAACAAACAGACCATAAGGCAAATTCCACGCTTAATTTGAAAGAACGTTTATTTCCCGATTAAAGCAGGACCCACGATACAGATTAAGATCACACAAACATTGTGGTATTTGCATTCCTTCACCGACATTGAAATCTCAGATGCAGCAGTGGGGCTAATTATCTCCGCAAATGAATTTCACAACTGCTGGCTCCGGTTGAGCTAAAGCTCGTTCGTCATCGTACCCATGGGATGAAAAGTGAAGAGGCGACAAGGCGTTCACTTCTACAAGAATCAGACAGTGTTATTCATAGCACCGACTTTTGTCTTTTCTCTTGAATCAAAATACGTTTATGGACAAAGAAGAAAATGCAAACATTCCATGGCTCCGACCGACTTCTGAGATCTAAGCAGCAGGCAGGGAAGAGATTTCCAATTTTTCTGTTCTGACTCTGATGCAGTATTTCTTTGGAGAGCAGAATCACAAAATTGGCTGATAGGCATCCAAGCAAAATAATCATAAAATGTGCAGAGAAATACTTTATAACCTGGAATTCAAGATTTACACACCGTGCATTCCTTTAGCATTCTGCCGACCTAATCTCCTATGCTTAAGGGATGGGTGACCATAGATGGCTACCGAGTTACTTCCCGTATCCTCCACTTAAATAATCAACTAACGGATGGTCATTAAAACAACAGCAGTAAGTCAACAGCCGCTTTTAAAAACCTTTAACAGAAACGTGTCAAAGTGTAATAAATTAAATGAACAAACAGAGGGGTGTTTATTATCATCAATCATACAAAGATGCTATTTCAAAGGTGTATTACAACTTTTCATCCTCATCAAAATGCCATCATTAGCAACTATCATGGGAGACTGGGGCTCTCTGGGATGAGCGATGCCAGTGACAGTGCTTCTTGCGACATGATATGCCAAATGAAATCTCTGTCATTCCAACGAATAAAAAAAGAACACAAAACGCTGTAGGGCTAACAATCTCTGAAACCAGCTGCGTAATAACTCTTGCTTGACTGGCATCTACTACAACTAACTTCAATGTTATTTTTAAGGTGACATTAAAGTCATCTCAAGTTAAATCTTTGGTAATGATCTCCAACACGACAAAATGAAATTTACATACGAAGCAAAACTGTAGAATAACACTGGATCACACTTTTGTCTTTGATACAGGCTGATAGTGTTCTCTTGGATATTATAAAATGGGGAAGCAAGGGGGTATTTGAGAGGACATATTTTTTCAATCAATTCTGATTGAGATTTCAGAAAGAAAATGCTGGGGCAACATAAGGTATAAAGTTCAATAGCTGTCGAGTACAAAGAAAATGCTGTCAGGTATAAAACTTCTGAACCTGTAAGACTGCAACATGCTAAGACTGCTAAAAAATTTAAATCAGTACTAGGGACCGCAGAGACGGGAAGGGGGGGGGGGCTAGAGGGGCTTTCACCCCTGAACCCCCCCTTCAAAATTGGTTCTGCAGTCCCTGAGTATAGGTCAAACAACTGCAGTTAAGGTAGTTGAAGGATTCAAGACTGCATAGGGGAATTATCAAGGACAAAAAGGGTCAGTCTCAGGGAAATAAAGGATGCCTTTTGATGTTACCATGGTAACACTGGATTATAATCCAAAGACACTAAGGCAACGGGCTTCTTGAGAGCTAGGCCATCTGTTTCTTTTTGAAGTCCAGGACTCAATATAGGCTAAGTAAAAGGAACAGATTTCTATGGAATCATTCAATTGACAAATTCATTGATTGATTAGTCAACTCAAACATGTTTGACTCAGTGAACTAAAGTGAGACACGAATGTGGAATTCTTAAAGAAGAATACTAGGATTGAAACAACAAATGCTTAACTTCTAAAACATAACAGGTACATGAGAATAGACTTCTATACCCAATTTCCTGCAAAGTAGGGGTCATCAACTGTTCCCCCCAAACTCCACTGGTGGTGCTATTAGTTTTTGCCAGATGGTTACTGCAGGCAATAATGGTATACATATGTAAATAGGAGGTAGGAGGAGAGAAACAGACTCATCATTTTCACCAGCAGTCAAAGGTCAAAGGGTACTCTTTCTTGAGACCATTCTATTGTACTTTGAAAAAATATACATGAACCTTTGATCCTTTCACAAATGTGCCTTCATATGATTGTGAAAATGGTGGGGGATATTGGATGATCCTGAAGGAAAAATGTCTTGTTTGCAGAAAGGCAGCTGCCCATACAAAAAAAAAAAAAAAAATTCTAAAATCTAGTTCATCCTTCCTTATCTCCTTTTAACATATGTAACCCTCACTTACCCACAGCATAACCTGGCAAATGAAAGATAGCGTAGCGGAAGAGAGCCCTCTAGATAAAAGTGCCCTTTCAATTCTTCATTTGCCAAGTCAAAAAGTATTCAAACATTTTTCACCTAGCTAAGAATTTGACAGTTTTGTAGCAGATCTGTTTTCCAAGGCCTTCTTCAAGAAGGCAGCTGCCATACCAATACCTCCAAAACAAAACTCTGGGGGGGGGGGGGGTCTCAAGAAAGCGAACCCTTTGAATGCTGGTGAAAATACAAAAACAAAAAAAAATTACCTCAGCACACTGCATTTAGATGAAATTCAATGACAATGTCCATATCCTTCAATTTGATTCCTGTGTTTGCTTTCTTTAATATAAATTTAGGACATCACTTCTACGTACTTACTAGAAGGGGTAAAACTCAGAGGCACAATCTTGTATGACCCACCTGATGATGGCACTGAAATTTATTTTAAATAGTAAAATTGCAAGTATCTAACTTTACAACCAGATCAAACAAATACCTTTCACACAACACGCACTGTACTAACCTACACATAGGAGCACACAATAAATCTATACACCCCCCCCCCCCCAATAACCTATACTGTAATTATGCTGAAATTTGTTCTCAATTTTTTGTAACCAGGAACAATCTGCATCTTGAGTCATAAAACTATGAAGGCACAATGTGCCTAAAAGGAATGACAGGAATATTAATTATGAAATCATTTAAGGTGCATGGAATACTCATTAGCAATCCTGCAGTTCTAAGTTTGGCCTGTAAACAGAAGTCAATCAACCATTTTCCTACAATCTCAAATTAATTTTACTGCACCATGATCTTTTTATGCTTGGAAATTATGTCTGGTGTCATCCACTAACTCACAACTTATGTGTTACAGATCTACAACAATTGCATACATAACAATGAAACTACAAAACAAACAAACCCAAGTCACTCCTGTCAAACGGCGGCAAACACTTCGAAATGCACGATCTCTCTCTCACCCCCTCAAACTCTCGACCTTGCTGTCTCAGAGTAATCTTTGCTTCAACACAACTGTTCTGATTTAAGTCCAAGGAAACAATATCTTCTAACATGAAGAATGTAGATTTATTCAAAACGAAGATTTAAGACTTATCTGAAACAAATACATGCATATCAACTTGGAGGTACAACACACAACAAAAACTAATTACCCTCACCGAAAACATCCTTACAGCTCAACAACGCTTTCTCAGATGCTAGCCTATTAGCATACCAGATGGGGAGCCTGATACAGCTGAGCGCACCCAACAAAGGTGATAAATTAGCCCTTACTCCTGTAATTTTATTTTGGGGCTCATCCTCAGCTGAAGAATTTGGCGATGCATGACAAAAGGCCGTCCTGCTAAGACATTTACTGGCTATGTGAAGACTGCGTCAAAATAATTCAAAAAGCATAGAACCTTCGAATATCATGAACGCTCTGAATAATTGATGGGCATTTCTGGTTAAGCCAAGAGGCTGTACGTTATTAAAATGCTAATAAAACAAGAGTGGGCATAATACGCATAAACAGACGATACAGATATAAAAGTGATGATCTCAGTCGGCACCAAATTACATGCCGCACTGAAGGGGGGGTTGGGGGGTTGGGGGTTGGGACACACATGACATGTAGATGACGAAACACTACAGGATGGTCAACACGGGCAGCAAGATTAATACCAGAAGAGTGACGGGAAACACTCTGGTTGTCTAGGGTACTAATTATTGGTAGTCATGTCCTTGGGAATGGGAGGGAAAAGGGAATGGTTGTCACTACCAAATCAAAACCCCCGTATGTGGAGATATACCACTCACTGCAAAAAAAAGGGGGAGAGAGAGAGATATGCCACAAAGGAAATCGACCTAAACCAAAATAAAAGAACATTTCGACAAAAAAATACTCTACTCTAACTGAATCCCAGCAGCTGTTCAAACATGGTAACCATTGCAGGGACTGTCCTTTAATGCCAAAGGAAACAACCCCCCAAAATTTGAAAATGCACATTTCATTATTTTCAATTTTTAATTGACACAGGACATTCAGGAGTATGCCACCAGAACCCTCCACCCCAAACAGGTGAGTTTTGATTCTGTGCAGGGCCTAGCTACTCTGTTCGGCCTAGCTACCCTGTTCCAATACCAGTCCATGAGCCCTTCCTCCCACCAGTATTTTTGAAAGAAGAACACTATTGCTTTAGCTAATATCCTCTGTTCAAACCAAACATCCAATACTGTTACACACTTTAATTTACAACTTGTGCGTGCCAATTCCTTAATATTCATACAAAACACATGCAGCCACCATAGAAGATTTATATATACTTCCTTAATTTGGTTAAACCTACAAAAGCTTTAACTTTCTGACATAAAAAATGCAAAACAGAAACACTGTTGAAAAGAACAGAAGACAGGACAATATAAACAACCATATTCCTCACTGTCTCGCTTCTTATTAGCTTCCACTGGTGACTCATAATTTTTTAAGATATCCTTAAAGGGCGTTCTGTACCTAGTTGTCACCACAAGATTCCCTTTAATCAACTGAATCTATCAGCTCAGCAAGGCATCTTAAGCCCACAACTAATACAAGGAGCCAAGTAGGGAATGGATAATCCCCAAACTAGCTGCCTTAATTTGGGAGTCTGTGAGCTCCGATGCTTATCTTCCATTTTCATATGAATGAGGTGGGCTCTGAAGATGGGGTTAATGTCACCCGCTGTGCTGTTGTCTGTGCCAGACACAAGTACTGTAAGACAAGAGTCCACAGGTAAGACATGTAAATAAAACTAAAAGGCAAGGAGAAGCGAAATAAGGTCAGTATTCAAGTAAGGAAACTTAGTGTAAAATCTAGAACATATGGCAATGAAATAGCAGAATTGTTATGAGCTCAGAAACCTCACAGGCAGCAAAATTAACATGGAAAATGAGTGCAGGCTTCCAGCCAAGATGGCAGGTATTGGAGGCACAGTGTCCAAACTACTACAAAGCACAAAAATAACGCAAAAAAAAAAAAGGATTTAGGAATGGAAAAGTATATACGTCTGCACAATAAACCTGAATCTGTCATTTTCCTGTGAATATCCTCTCATGTTTTAAAATACAATTACCACTGTACATCACAGGTAAAGCAAGGAGCAACCATAAACAAACTGAGCCATGCATCACAAAGATTCCCCCAAACCCCATGCTTTGAGGATCTAAGTCACCTCTCCTTAGTGCTTACCCCAATTTACATTTTTAACCTTCAATTATCTGCAATAAATATCTGGCAAAGTTGATAGCACAATGAAAGAGTGCCCTCCAGAGCCATGAGGAGTTACATAATACTATTCATAAAAGCAGATTACTTTGTCCAAAGAGCAGTCCAGGAGTCTTTTTCGACTCTGTAGAACTTTGCATGGCCAAATATATTTTGCACATTTCAATGCTTGCAAATATTTCACCATTATCACTACTGTAATTTGGATTCCTTGAGCTCACCATTTATCTTGGCTAAAGCTCTGAATAAATGAGGGGCAATGCAAATTGTCACATCACCCTTAGCATGCAACTGTCTTCATAGTACTTGCAGTTAATGCATATTCTTTGATGGTGAAACAGAAGGAGCTAATGAATGTAACATCAAAGTCTGAAATCATAGACCCTCCTCTAGTTTATTAAAACCCGCAGAACTGAGCTTTTGAGATGCTTGGCAAATTAAATGAGAACAACTTGTTTAATTAAAAGTGCTTCAAATGGACTTAATTAAATCAAACAGTTGCCGTTCCAAGTTCTTATTAGTGCACTATTTCAGGCCTACGTATATATACTCCCTTGCAGGATTACAAACCTGAAAACAACCTTAACCATGGAATGTGCATGGTGGGTAAACTATGCTAGCAAAAATGACAAGTATTATGAATATTTATGAAGGGTCTTTGTCAAATGTTTGTCTCTAGACAGGGACTTCTCAATAAATCTCATTTACTACTTGTATCAACTCAATATTATATGATGCCTGATGTAAATTAGTACTGTATACAGAGATACAGCGGGTGTGGGTCGCGCATACATACAAGGCCACACACAACACCCTTGTAGTGCATTAGGCTAGAGATACAAAGCCTAAGCTCCAATAAACCTAAGCTAAGCTTTAAAGGCACTCCCTAAACTTCTTGCTAAATTTGTATAATGACCCCCACGGATTCACCATGTGCAAAGGAGAGATAATTATACAATTGTGATATAATGTTAATTGAGATAAGATTCTTAGCATAACCAGACAAATTCAGACAAAACTGCGCTTCTTGCACCAAAGAACCTCTGAGCCACAAGGAATTGCATGGAAGGCAATGAGACCGATTGCTGGTTCAAGATGGCAGACAAAGGGGGGGGGGGTGGTGCTGAAACTACACTAGGTAGCAGTGAAGTGTGAACTGAATGCAAATTAGATGGAACAGGGGACTGTTCCCAGAAAGAAGAATAGGGAATGTGAATTCAATAATAGCAGCTTTGAAGGAGTAAGGATATGTTTGCAAATTGAATTTGTCTTTCCAGTCTTTTCATTAAATGTAATCATTGTATTAGATCATTAATTGAAAATTCAACATGAAAATTGCACCATAGCTCAATGGTTGCACAAGATATCCTGTTACTGTACTGGTTCTGGATTCATCCTGCAAGAAATATTTATAATGTAATGAATATTCACGAGTAACCCGACAAGTAGTATTGTATAGTAAGTAATCATGAGTCGATCACTGCATTCTAAATGCCAGTACACCGTGAAGGGGTGATGCGATTGGAATGTAAGCTTGACCTGCATTCCATTTTCCTCAAACAACATCAAAAACAATAATTTGCCTTGCAAAGCAAAAATGTTACTCATGGCCAAATTTTCAAGTTTTGGCATAAGTATGAACTAGAAATTTGCAAAAATTACAAAAAATGGTGACCAAAATGTCTTTGATGAAGCTCTGATTAAAAAAATTGATAGAAAAGACATTATTCTCTATGATTATTTGTATAACTGTTCTTAAATGTGGTAATTCATAGCATTTTATTTGCTTGTTTTTTGTAGTGACTGACTCAAGGTTCCTTCATAAGCATTGTTGCATGTACTGCCACCTACATTTCAAAATTCATTTTCTATGGATTACAAAATCCGAACGACACCAAAATATAGCACAATGAGGAAGACCTATAAGGGCTTGTCTACAGTAAAGGAAAATATTCAGTGTGTGTTTTTTGCTTTGATGATATTTTGAAAGATGTCACAATGGTTTGGTGATTTTACAGTTCACCATACTTGGAGGACTATAGAGAGATAATAAAGACAATTTTATCAATGTCCAACTTATATAAAGGATGTTTTGGGCAGAATTTGGGGCTATTTTGGCCTTTTTTACCACCTATAAGTGTTACATGGGATGTGGAATAAATTTTTGATGTGAGTGGGACCTTTGCAGATGTGACTGATGCAGGTTCTTTGTCTTCATTCATAAATGTAATGTACAAAATAAATGGTAAATGATAAATGAAAATTTTTAGGTGCACAAACACCGCAAAATTTTATCAGCAATTTGGAGTAAAATTTTGAGATTTGTCCGTCCATCTGGATATTAAATCTTAATAGTTGATATTTTAACTGAAAGAAAAGATTTCCAGAGCTAAGGTTATGATGTAACACTTAACCTTGATCATGTGCAGTACCACGAATAAAATAATCCAGCAGTAAATGCATCATAGTCAATTGCAGAGCACATGATGGTTACGTTGGTAACATGTCTGTCCCCTAATGGTTACGTTGGTAACTATCATATTAACAGGCCTGTAGGACACAAATTACCAGAGAATTTGATAAAACTGCATCTGTTTGCAGATGGCCATATTTGTCACTGGTTTGTGTGCTTTCCTCCATCTTTTTGCTTACAACAAGGGTATGAGAGCCTTCAAGGCGATGTCCGTCCAGATGTTACCAACGTAACCATGTCCTTGTCGGTAGTATAACGTAGGCACATGGGGACACTGGTTTTTGATGAATGTTTCACATGTCATCAGTTTACACTTCAGGAAAGAGCAAAACTTGTGTCACAATGCATTCAAGTGTTTAAAGTGCTTAATTTTCTCGAACATAGTTTGGTTACGTTGGTAACGAGGACGGACATGTCCGTCCTTGTTACCAACGTAACCATTGATCTCCATACTAGTCCATGTTTAACTAATGGTAATGCAATTTCAGTGAAAAAGTGTTTGTTCTTTATCATTCTATTAAATACAGGCTTTATTTATACATATTGTCCTCCTTAAAGATTTCTGGAGCAAAGAGTTTCCATGTCTGTCCCCGTTACATACGTAACCAGTAACACTTACCACTTAAAAAGTGGTGATAGGTGCAACACTTAAAAAGTGGTGATAGGTGAAAAGAACTATCTTCCTGCTCTCAGGAAAAAATTGAGACTACCAATCAAACAAAATAAAACAACAAAAATTTATTCTTAGAGGACTTCAAATTTCACCACCTTTGTAACACTTTTATACCCCTTTATTGTAGACAAGCCCATAACAAAATGCTACAGCAAAGTTTTATTGATTTTTGTAAATATTCTCAATATTTTTATGGTCACAGTGTTCCTTAAGTGATCGACTCACGGTACACCCAGTATACTGGGTTCCTTAACCTGCGATTCTTATCATGATGATTAATAAATGCTTATATTGTCATGGTAGCTGCTACCCAAAAGCTAATGGGAAGACATTTCACAGTAGGAGGCAGAATATGCTTGCCCTGCAATTTCCTTAATAGGCAGGCATCGTGGCATGAATATACCCTGAAGAACAGTATTTCACATACAATCAACTCTTTTTTGCACACAGAATGGGAGGGGGTGAGGGAGTGAAACTCTTCCCAGGAAAACCCTCTAAAACACTTCATTGCTACCAGAAAATTTGGTTTTGTTATTGATTATCATTTCCATTAAAGTTGTCATTATTATCAGTGTCATTACTATCTTTCACTATTTTGTCATGCAGACAAGGTGGATAAGACACAACACATGTTGTCCTCCAGAGGGATTTGGTTGCCCCCCCCCACCAATAGTCAATAACTCTTTGCTTCCACAAGCCATTATTTCAAGAGTTTATTCTCTGCCCCCTCCACCATTCACATTTCTCCCTAACATCTACCCACACATTTACACATACCCAAAATGGGCAAACCCTGGTCTCTAATACTTCTACAGGCCTCTATCAATACCACTAATCAGAAAAAACCAAACCAAACTGTACTAATATTTTGTGTGGCAGATACAACCTCACACAACTTAAACAATAGCCCTGTTTACATGTATGGAACCATGTTATTTCAAAACACTCAAGCTTTAAAAAAGTTGTTTCAAAGTGTATGGTACATACAACGAAGTTTGATTTACTTTAAATATGACGCATTTCACTTAAACCTTAGTCTCTTTACAGGTAAGTTACATAACCTATACTGTAAACCTAAAACCACATCTGAAAGTAACACATCCTATTTTCCCAGATAACAATCTGTACACTTCCTGCTCAGAAACCACTAAGTATTATCTGAACAATGAACTTCAAGCAAGTCTACAGGTGATACTGTAACTTCCTCCTAAACAAAAGATGAGATAAAGGACAACAATAATATAAGAAGTAACATGAAAAATCTCCCAACCAAACAAAACCACTAGACAATACTCCTTAACTTTCTTCCTGCTGAACTCTGTGAAACAATCCTCCGCTTCCTGACCATCCCATAGAGCATTTCACTATGTATGTAGACTTAACGACTGTTTACGTACAAGTGTAGGTTTGGTAATACCTACATAGTACATAAGTTAAACAGTATTACAGTATTACCTTAACGCTGGTATCTGATAGGCAAGAGATTAAAGGCCCCATAGTTTATCTCCCTTTAAAAGACTGCTATTCATGAATCCAAGGAATGTAAATAAACTCTAAATAAACTAATACTTTACGATGAGGGAAGGCCATGTAACATCTTAACTCTCAAAGGCAAGATTACAGAGAAAGACTAATACAAAGCTATCTAACACAAAAAGTTGGTTTTATTGACAACAGAGAGCTCTCCCATGATGTTGGTCCATTACTATAGCAGTAGATTTCTCTGTATGCTGTGCTAAAGAAATTGTAGGTGCCCTGAATTAACTATTAACTCTATCCATTTTTAATGACATCAAATTAGATAGAATAAACTGGTTTTTTGAGCCTTTAAAAAAGAAGAAATCTACCAAAAGTAAGACCATAAAATATTAAATTTCTTGTATTCCAACAATATGTAATTCCTATGAAACCAAAGGCACACAGTATTAAACTCCATGTTCCAACTTACAAAGTAACCTTCAAGGAAAGATAAATTTGAGCAACAGCAAAGACGAAAACATGGAATCTCACCCTGCTGAGCTGGGATGGTTTGCTTGTATCTTTTTGGCTAACAAACTCACATAGTGCATCACTGCTATAGGGAATCTGGGAAAAATCACATGACCTGCTATGCTGGCTAGTGAAATCTGTTTCTACTTTTAGGTTATAATGATCCAAACAGACAAACACACTACCTTTTAATCTCAAATATGTCATGTTTTCAAACACATAGTTATAGTCCAAAATCCATCCACCAGTTTTCCTCTAAAATGAAAATATTTCTCTTTGGAAAAATAGTTTGGTGTTGAAACTCAAAAGAGTATCTTACTTCATTTCCAAATGCAAAATATGTCATCTTTAAGAACTTGTCCCATATCTTGTAGGTTTGTACATCCTGGCCTTATTTAACAATCACATAGGGGTGTTGTGTACTTTATTTTTATTTCACATTTTTGTAAGTTTAATGTTTGATATTGATGAAGTGTTGTTCTCACACTTACTTATGTGGGACCTATTTTAAAAACTTGTGAAATTTCCACAGCCAAAAAAATTTTGAAAATGACATTCCATCCTTGTATGAGGCAGGAGGGGGTGGGGACAAAGCCAAAATTTGGGCAGAATTTGTAGAAATTTGGGCACAATTTTTCTAAAAAGGCTCAAAGATTCAGGCCAAAAAACCTGTGCCCTTACCCAATCATCCCATAATTGTTATTCATTATCAACTTAGTCTAGATGGAAACCACCAAGGGTCAAGTTCCTCTGCTGATGTCACATGACTAGGTTGTGTTCTTGGTGAAACAATACAGTTCAACCAACCACAATAACCAAGCCTGCCAAATGGGATCATTGCCATGGCACTTGTATATATCTCATGAAAATACAATATCCAATAACTGGAAGTAAATGAGGACAATCTTTAGGACATGGTGGCAGACAAAGGGGGTGTGGTGCTTAAAGTACTCCGGGTAGCACGCGAAACGCAAATTAATGCAAAATAGATGTAGCAAGGGGTAAGTATATGTCTGCAAAGTGAATATACAATACCCAACTACTGGAAGTATCATCCTTGGTCAAAAATCGGAGACTTGTGGACATAGACAATCTCCCCTTAACAATGAATGCAAGACTCTCGTCATATTGTTCTCATAATAATACATTCCAGATTGGAGGCACAGTGGTCAGGCATTTTCCCCAACATTGAACACAATACTTACATAGCTCCTGTAGGTTTATGGACTTAAAAATACCTTTCTCCTAAACAGATAAGATAAAAACAGTTGCATACTACTAAGGCTGTGTGATCCAAACAATAAGAATGAATGTATGTGATTTTTAGAAGGTTGCTATTTCAGAGGAGCACTGTATTCTGCAGTTCCTCTGATGAGGCTATGATGTACCAGGGAGCAAGGCTTAAGCCAGAGAGCAGTCCAGGAGTCATTTGGACTCCCAAAATTTTGCATTGCCACATATGTATAATACATTTTAATACACAAACTTCACTAGAATTTACTGTTTGGACTCCCTGATCTCACCATGCTGGCTAAAGCCCTGCCAGGGAGTTTCTCTAGCAACTCCCTGGATGTACAAACTGGTGAGTAAATGCCTGTTGGGACAGATGGGCAAAAACATTGAATGAGATCATCATTAAATATACAGATTTGAAGGCACAGGCACAGTGGCTGGGACTGCTCCTCCAGAGTCTCAGTGGTATATCTTGGAGGGACGTTGTATTCTGCAGTTGTACCGCCCTCATCTACAATCTTGTCCCAGATCTTGCCAGTTGGCACCTACAAGGCTGGTTCATTATAATACTATGGATAACTAAATTTTATAGTTTTCTTTTATAATAGAAAGAGGGTTGTTCTCGATGTTATGACTGTACATAATTATTTAAGGTCTGATAACTTTTTGCAGAGGAGTTCTTTTGAGAAAAACACTTTATCTACACTAAATACAACCATAAACTTGAAATATGCAACACACCTACATGTAGAATAGATGAGGCCAAAATATACAAACTGGCAAGGTATGGGACAAGGTCTGATACAAACCAGCAAATATGGGTAAAAGATCCAATATATAAGTTTAAATCCGATGTTAGTTTTAAGAAATTAAAGAAGTACCTGGTCTGTACACATTGCATCTTCTTTGTCATCATAACATGACACAGCATCATAACATGACACAGGGTAAAAGGTCGTGACCTGGTACGGTAGGAATGGCGTCAACATGGTGCAACTTCAGCAAGGGAAAACAATCCTCAAATGAGATTAGCCAGGAAAGTAATTTACAAAGTGGAAGCAATACTCTCAAAAAATCAACAAACCCTATTCTCAATTCTGTTGTCTACCTGATAAAACTACTTCCTGTCTTCCAATCTTAAAATGTAAGCAAGTCTGGTCACCAAGTTAAAACAGTATTTCCACTTTTCTATAAAGCAGGCACAGTCTAAAACATATTTCCAATCATGAGACAAAAGATGCAAAAAATGAACTTAAAACAAATGTTTTCAAGAACAGAAGTTTGTTGGCAGTGTTTGTATGCCTTGCTTGCTCCTTTGCTTTACCCAAGTTAAGCCACATCCCAAAGTTCTTAAAATGCAGTGTTAGAAACTTTATCAGATTGCTACTGAATGCATAATTGCATTAATATCAATATTCATTTCCTTCCTGGATATTACACTACAAAAATTTTTGCTATGGGGCAGCAGAATTCCACGAGATCAGCTGACAAAATGTTATCAATATCCTGGGTGTATTCAACAAGTCTCTCATCCAATGCATTGTCATTTGCTACAGATATTTTTACATAGGATATTTCCTATAATTCCTGCAATGAGAATATTTTAGTTCCTTTCCTTTCCAGCCTCCTCTGGTTAAGCATCTGTTCCTGAGATAGATATTCAAGGAACAGTATTCCACTAGGAGATTACACACACCTTTTAGATATATTACTCTTCGAACAATGTCAGAGATACAGAGTTGGCAAGTTTGTCATTCTTTGTGCCAAATCTAACAGGCACTGTTTTCAAACAAATAATTACTTAAAACATCCAGCTTTTCTTAGGTTATGATTTGGTGTGGAAAGAATCACTGTTATTAAGATGTAAACAAATGAAATCAGTCTCCCTGCCTCGTGTCACTAATACGACACCTGATGCAAACCAGGCTATTATCCGCTCCGTCCTAATGGATTGCTCATCCAAGACGTAGATGTCTCCATGAGTATTGAAACAATGAGTCGGTAGAAGGCAGACTTTATCGGTGATATTCGATCCAAAACTCCTTTCCTATTTCTGTCTTGTTTAAAATTTACAATCACGAACAGATCACGTCGTCGTCACCCGATGATGAGTGGCCAAGAGTATCATCCTCCCTCATCAGAAGATTGAGATTTTCAACGTGAACTCCCAAAATATTCAGAAACCATATGGCAAGACATATAGTGAGCTTCAAGTGCAAATTCTGTATATCAAGTTTGGAGGTCCTTTGATTGAGGTCTAAAACTTCTTGTACCTCTAACATCGAAACTACTATAGCAACTGAGCATATCTGACAGGCCTGCACACTTCCACTCTACCCCATATACCACAAACACTTCTGCTTACTTCCTGCTTTCACCTGCTCTAAACATCTAAAGCTAGCTTTTGAAGTCCCTTCATAGTTCCTGGTATTTAAGTTCTGAAATAAATGCTCCACTGCACCCTAAGCTCTATCTTGTAGCCAAACTGTGTGTTCCATTCAGTTAATAAACCTTTCTTGTTCACTAATCCCCCTTCTGCTATGGGTGTCAGAAACAGACAGTTAAATCCCTTCTTCAAATATTTGTCCAGCTTTTTGTTCCTTATCTAGGAGGTTATTCTTTTTATTTAATGGACAATTGATTTGGTTTAACTTGATGCCAGGAAGCTATTAGCAAGTGGGTGCTTGAATGGGACTGAGACAATAACTGAAGTGCCAGTGATGAAGGTGTGAAGTCATGATATGTCCACCTATTATGAACACCTCCATGGTCAATCCTCCTCATGCATAAGGAGTTAGACAACCTATCACCAGGGTCCTGTCTCTTTCACAATATTTTCCTGGTAAGCATGTCAAAAAGAAAGCAGTCTGTCGAAACAGCAAAATTTGATAATGAAATTTCTTAAAATAATCATTACAGTTTAAAAGGAATAGCTCGATGGGCTAAAACTACTGACTTAGGTTCCTTTTATTATGTTTACAGGTTCCTTATAAGTATCACAGATGTTTGAAATGCTGCGCACCAGCCTTTCACAAGAGTTTGGGTTCGAATCCCACTTTGAACCTAGGGTTTTTCTCTAGCAATTTCAGATTTCCTCTCAAGACATCCAAGTAGCAAAGTCCTTTTTGCTCCAGACTGAAATAAATTTGAATGGACCAGCCCTAACTTGTTGCCTTTTTATATTTGTCTGTTAAAGTATGTGCATAGTCTAGAATAAGAAGCATACATATTTCAGAGGTTTGAAAAGGAGTTTTATTCATTCAACTCCCATTTTCAAAGCTTGTTCCATTGCTGAAATATAAAATGAATTTATGCACTTAATTTGAAATAGTCAATTCCAAAAAAATTTGTGATGTCCTGCTTGTACAAGATTTAGAAGTGAAGGTATGGGGTGGTTGTGGTGGGGGGAGGGGGGTGCTGATCTAGGGAAGGCCAAAATACCCAAGTGTATTAAAGTGTGTTGGTGAGAGGGGAATGAATTAACATAAAAGTCTGAAGCTTCTGACCAGGTTTTAGTGGCAGCCTGCCAGCCATTTGCGGCCCAAAATATGCATTAAAATGGCTGGCCATAGATTCTGAGGGGTCCCACATTTTACTAAGTAAACAACATGCTTCATGATGTCCTGCACATTGCAAAAGAATTCTACTAAAAACTCAGTAAAATTTGGCCCTCGACCCAAAGCACTTGAGAACCCCTGATCATGGGCATCCAGAGGGGGGACAAGGGGGGCACTTGCCCCTGGAAAGTCAAAAACTTGAAGAAAAAAACATCAAAATTTTTTTTATATCGCTAGACAATTTCCAGAACATGAGCTTTCAAAATACAGAAAGGATAAGATGCAACTCACAAAGCCTGGAAAGTATCATTTTCAGCCATCTGGGAGGCCTTTCGCCATTTCGGCCAAAATTTTCTTTGCGCTTCGCGCCAAACTATGGTGGCGCTACGCTCAAATAGTTTGCTACAGGTTTCGCCTCCCTCCTGGCAAATTCATGGCTACACCCCTGTAAAAGGTGCCAACATTTAGCAATTAAGCTAATTGGATCACTTTTAAAGTTTTGCCCCCCCCCCCCGAAATTTTTTTCTGGGGACGCCCATGTCCCTGATACAGATGGTCTGGGCAAAATGGGAACTCCAAACACTTTGGCTAGCCAAACAGAAACAGCTGTATCTAATAGAGGGGAAGGTGGGGAAGGGGTAGCAACATTTTTCTCCAAGAAGAAAACACTGGAACCGAGTATCCACCCAAGCCTGGAAAGTATTTCATGAAATAAGAGAAGGAACTGACTACAAAGTCTATATCACTTAAAATGAGTTTAACAACCCATGCTACTGCATTCTTTTTTTTAATTCCATTTGTATTCTCCTAAGATAGGTCATCAACCTCTCATGCAAAAATTTAATTTCATCAAAGCTTCAGTTGAAAAGTCCTGCAATTTTAATGTCATGTAAAAGTATGTACTAATCAAATTTGCAATGAACATTCTAATTTCCCACAGGTTTCATTCAAGGGCAAACAAAGTAAACATTAGAAGAAAGTCAAATGTGTCTTAATTCTACAGGGAAGAAGAATGCAGTATTTACACAAAACATAAGCCTTGAATAAAATTTGTCAAGGACCAGTTTTCATTTGAAGTTTTAATTCATTATCTTTCATCATCCACACAGTTCATTTTTCACATCACAGTAATTAAACATACACACAGGGTGTGCGTCATTTCAGTGATACTGAACATAGCCCTAAGTAAAATATACTTTCAGAGGATGAGAAGTCTTTCAAAATCTCCACCCCCACCTCTCCCTTCTTACTTTGAAACCCAGCTAAACCTATCCTATTTTCCTCTTTTCAGAATTAGCATTTGCCATCAGGTCCCCCTCCCCACCCCTCCCCACACACAAGTACAGCTCTAAAGAAAATCTAAGATAAATATAACAATTTTGTGTTACTATACAAAAAAAAACTGTTACATGGCTAAAACAACCATACATAATTTGACATACCAGGTTATGTAAATTCATATGTGATATAGATTCAAATGACAATATTTGTCCTTTAATCCTACAGCTTTTTCAAGACCAACTGCAGTGGTCAAGTGGTTAGAACATCCGACTTGCAGCCGGAAGGTCTAGGGTTCAAATCCTGGCCGGTTCATACCAAAGACTTTAAAAATGGAACCTACTGCCTTTGTGCTTGGTGCTCAGCATAAGCAATGGAGTAGGGAAAACAAGCCAGTGAGCCACAACTGGAAAAAAGGCCGTGGTCGTCTCGACTTGAACCAACTGGTTGGAAACTGGGATGTTAAACCTCATCTAACTAACTAACTAACTACAGCTTTTTCAAATGTACATGTGGTACTGTACTTCCTATACTTTTGACCGGAAGCGGAAGGGGAGAGGAAGGAGCCAGGGACTGGTGGGGTGGGGTGGCGAGGGAGAAATACAAGTGTTTGTTTCACACCACTTTTCCCAAAATTGTGCCCAAAAGTTCCAACTGGCTACCAAGCCCTGGCATTTTCAATTTTTGCAAACATCCCAAATGAAAGCTGCAATTAAGTACATCAACAGAAAGCACAATTTTCCAAGCAACTTCCATTATAGATAACACTTATAAATACTTTGGTGTTACATACATATATTTTCCTTTTTAAGGTTCACTACTTAAGTCTGAGAGACTTTCTCTCAGATAACCTTTCATTCTTCTATTTATTGTACAGATGCTCGTAAAAAAAAACACATTATCACAAAACAGCAAGACATATATCTGGTCTAATCACAACATTCCTATGTTGAAAAAATTGACCACACCATTCCATAGTCATTGCATTTGCATTTCTTGAAGGAAAGCTCCAAGAGGCTGCGGCTGAGTCACTGTCATATTTACTGAACTGAGAATACACTTATACATCAGAGCTGCCATCCGAAAGCTATCACTCTTGCCCCCCAAATTAAACTTGGCCTCGCACATTCATTTCCTTTCAACAAGGAGAACAACTATTTTCAAACAAAATGAAGTGGACCTCCTGATTTCTCAAATTAGCCAATATTTGCCCACCTACTTGCAACAAGTCTAAACTAATGAGCACTCTGAATCTAGTATGGTGATACACACAATATGGAGACACACAAAATTATGAGCTTGGGCCGTGTTTTATTGGTTGGTACGTACAAAGACAGATTACCTTTAACAATTTTATTGGATAAGCACATGGCATGCACTTCTTCCCACAAGCTTTTTGATGAGATATACATGTAATCTATTCGACTTTACGATAGACAATAACTGCCTTGCCAAACTATAATGATGAGTTGCCAAGTCACCTGACCATGTGATCTCTTCTGCAGTGACATAATGTTTTTATGACATTTTATTCACGCATGGTATCTCATCTCTGTAATATAGTGTTAATATTGCATCCTGGGAGAGCTTTGGTGCTTTACATCTTTGTTCACACCCATTTAACAAATGGTAGCAATGTTTGTCACTAAAAAGAGTGGCAGCATAGGGAACAGTTGCATGGAAATTCCAATAATCATATATGAAGATAAAATGACATTTAACACAAACACACCTGGTACTCTCCATCTATGAAGCCAGACAATGTTGAGGGAAGGGGGGGGGGGGCTGATGGGGAAAAGATAGTCCCTGGAGGGTTTAGATATTTTTCAGGGGCAAGATATGTTATGATGTAAGGTATTAAAGACAATCACTTTTTCTTCTCAATAATTTCCTAGAATAAGCAATAATTTGGGGTGAAGGGGCTGCCCCCATGCTGCACCCAGCCACCTTCGTCTGACAACAGGCCTGCTTACCTCAATTAGGCTTGCATCTTACAATGTGTAAGGTCTTTCTAAAATTAAAGAGGTCACACTCAGAAAATTGCCAATGAAATAAGAATTCTTACTTCTCATAGAAGACACAAAGCACCCCCATTCTCTCTCTCTCTCCCACCTCCACCCCTCAACTATGGGTCTGTAAAGCTCAGTACTAGGTGCACCATACAAATTTACATTCAGAAACTGCCAATGGAATAACCCTTCTATCTCATAGACAACACACAAAAAATATAAGTACATAACTCTTCAAATAAATATCACACCACACACTTTCCATAAGATGTGGGTTGTAATTACAGAATTTATTCAAAGCTCTGTCACTGCACGGGCAGCACCAGAAGCACACTAGAATGATACTCTTTTCTAGAAACTTCTCAGAAAATGATGACCTACAGTCTACACAGGGTTGACAAAACTACTTTAACTAAACAACCTTACTTCAATATGGGTAGGCAGTCAGTGAAACAGTTACTTTAAGCTGTTGAGCTTCAATTCTTAGAAGCCAAATTTTGAAGCCTGCCACCACTTGAGTAAGTCTCAGCCTAAGAGATGCTGGTACGCCGCTGACACAGCAGCAGGCTAGCAGAGGCAGCAAATTACTTTTTCACGTTCGTGTTCACGGTTGACTCACCGTATAAACTAGATGACAGACTGCATATGCGTTGTGTAAGTGGCTTGACTGCTACCACATGAGATGATTGTATATACAAAATGTGTCTATTCAATTCAATCTTACAGCAGATGACATCTAATAGCAGGAAATACACTGAGGGAGAAGGGGGAGGGCATGGGGGGGGGGGAGAGGACGGTTTGAGTTCCCACTTTCTCCATGTCACAGGCTGCTATACAATTATACTTCCTCAAGAACACCCAATTTGCAAATCAATTCATCTTGTGGGTAGATGTCATGTATGCATAACTATGTTTATACAACAGGGAGCCATCCATAATAGCTCCTTCGTTATAGGTACAGGAGCTGTATTTCCCCTTCAATGAGGTGATAGGGATCATGAATTCTTAATGAAGCAGACTTTGATAAAAATGAATCCTTTCTGAGAATGGAACATGTCATAATAAACATGTGACAGTAAAGACAGATCATGATGATTTGTTACATTCTCCTAACAAAAATCACGGAAGATGGTGCCAGTTTTCAGGTCAGACAACTCGCTTTCACACCGTTGTTGGTGTGTAACTGAACCATCTGCCTTATCCCCAATAGTTCTAGAAATTGTTTTAATTAGGTTTCTACCTTTTGCTGCCAGCAGATTTGAAGAATGTAGAGGGAAAAAATTGCTCAAATAGAATTTAACTGGAAATTACCAAAAATAGACCCAAACTGTGTCATCGGAAAAAATGATGACATCAATGACTGCTCTGCCATATTATACATGTATCAAATAAGCATTAATAGACAGCATCACTACTAAAAAAAATGGGGAACTGAGGGTCAAGGGACAATGAAATGGTCTAGTGAGGGGCCTATTTAAATAATAGAACGGGAGACCACAACACTGAAGAAATTTTAGAATGACCCTAGGATTCGATTTCATGCCTAATAAGTGCTGAGCATTCATGGCTGCCAGGAGAGCCGGGTGGTGGGGGGAAGATAGGGGTTGAAGTTCTAAAAGTCCTAAGGGTGTTTTGTTGCCTTGTAGGCCTATATCCTACTTGAGCTTTTGGACAGTATCAAAAGGTCTGGAAGGGCCTTCCTCCACTGGAGGATGCCCTCTATCCACTGTGCTATTAGTTTACCAGGGTCTAGTTGCAGGTAGGTGGGGATTACATATGTAAATAGAGGGTAACAGAGGGGCAGTGTAGATCCCTCCTGTTCAATGATGGCAGTACTTCCATGTTCCAACAGCAGATATGGCTGTAGCTATGGGGATTTTAGGGTGAACCCAGTTAAGATTGTCAAGTAAAGATTTCTAAAAGAGGGTACTGATTTAATCATCTAATGACTGGAAGGAGTGGAATGTACCTTAAGGTTTATTAATCCAATATTAATGTATCGTGTCAGCAAAATAATAATAATAATAATAATACATTGGACTTATATAGCGCCAAATCAGGACCGAAGTGTACCTGCTCTAGGCGCTTAACAAATATGAATGACTCAATTACAGTCAAAGGAACAAGTAAAGATATGAGTCTTTAAATAACTTTTAAATACAGAGAGTTCTGTGCAAAAACGAATATGGTCAGGTAGCTGGTTCCACAAATAAGGAGCGGAGTAAGCAAAACATCGATATCCATAAGCTTTTAGCCGTGGATTTGGAAGAGACAGGTAGGCCTTGTCAGAGGAACGAAGATCACGAGGAGGAACATAGGGAGCCAGCAGCTGAGAGATATATACAGGTTGTTCCAAACGTTGAGCACGGAAAGTGAGCAGGAGTATTTTAAATTTGATTTGTGCACTGATAGGAAGCCAGTGAAGTTCTTTTAAGAGCGGAGTTGCATTGCAGTGTCTTTTCTTCCTTTTAACTATACGTGCTGCAGAGTTTTGAATTTTCTGAAGTTTCTTTATGGATAGATCTGACAGGCCATAAAGCAAAGAGTTGAGAAAATCAAGCCTGGAAGTGACAAAAGCATGAACAAGCATTTCACAAGTCTTATCATCAAGATATTTCCGCAGAAGGCTGATGTTCCTTAACTGCCAGTTGGCAGAACGACAAAAGGTTTCAACATGTTTATCCATCGTCAGATTTTGATCAAAGACCGCACCTAGGTTTTTCACATTTTCTGAAGCATATATAAGGTCATCACCAACGACAATTGGAGGAAAGATAGGATTTGTAGTTGAAAATTTTGATCGAAAAACAATGCACTCTGTCTTATCACAATTAAGCTTCAGCTGATGAATGGTGAGCCATTTGTTCACATCACATATACAGGCTTCCATTGTCTGAAAGGCAGCTTGTATGTCGTTTTTGTCAAAAGATATATACAATTGGGTGTCATCAGCATAATGATGAAAATGAATACCATGGTGACGTATAACATCACTTAGTCCTGATAAATACATTGAGAATAGGACAGGACCAAGCACAGAGCCTTGTGGAACTCCATTGTCTAAGTATTTCACTGAAGAAAGAGCAGTACCAATTTTAACTTGCTGGTACCGGCCTGTGAGATAAGAGCTGAACCATGTGAGGACGGTGCCACTTCCATACTTTGACTGAAGTATGTTCAATAAACTGTTGTGACTGACAGTGTCAAAAGCCGAGGACAAATCTAACAGAACAAGTAGGACAAATCTACCCTCGTCTAACTGAGAAGCAATGAAATTATGTATATAAGTGAGGGCGGTCTCAGTACTGTGTCCAGGCTTATAGGCAGATTGATAAGGCTCAAGCAAGTTTGCACTGCAGAGATGATCCATTAACTGTGACAACACTACTTTTTCAATAACCTTTGAGATGAAACTCAAATTTGAGATAGGATGATAATTTTGGAGGCAATCCTTGTTCAAGCTACTTTTCTTTAAAACTGGAGTCACATGAGCAACAAAATCTGGAAAATACCACCAAAGCTTGGAGTTAGTTAGTTAGATGAGGTTTAATGTCCCAGTTTCCGACCAATTGGTTCAAGTCGAGACGACCACGGCCTTTTTTCCAGTCGTGGCTCACTGGCTTGTTTTCCCTACTCCATTGCTTATGCTGAGCACCAAGCACAAAGGCAGTAGGTTACTTTCCAAGTTTTCCTAAGACCAATCATAACTTTATTGATTTGGTACTACATGTAGTGCAGAATGTACAGTAGCATTTGGCAGTACTAGTTGTCACACGATGTTGAGATAGTGTCAGGCGCAACCTTGCAACTCTGGGTAATATTGCCAGTGCTGCCCCACGGTCACTTAATCTTTGGGCAGATATGAAAAGAAAAGACACCACTTTCCAAGAAGGTCATAGTGACCTCCAAATTTGGATAAAAATGTTTCATTTTTCCAAGGGGGGGGGGATAAGGGGACAAAAAAATTTCAGTCTGTTATGACCTTTATAGCTTCGAAAACCTGCATAATTTTATCAATTCTATAAAATAGTAAGAAGCCCATTTCAGCCTTGCAGGTAAATAAGAAACTTTTATAATAACCTTGCTTCCAATCAGGATTCATACCTACTGTAACAAAATGGAGACAAACACAAACCCATAACCTAGATGGCAACTCCCTTCTTAACCTGTCAAGCTCACTGATTAAGTTATTCAGTTATTAGCACAAACAGCTCTAGGGAAGAGCCAAAAAAAGAAAAAGATCTGATATCTTGGATGATTTCTGGGAGTTTCTGAAAAGATCAGCAAGAGCAGAGTAAAATGTAGGCACATGCTTTAGAATGGGATAAATGAACTGAGGGGTTATGGACATAAAACATGCAGTACTGCTCTGCCCAATAGACCTATCACAGAAAGTGTATAGCTTTTCGTCCATCTGGATTTGTTAGATACCTTTATACTGACAATGTAGGCTAGCCTACAAAAGGTCATCAAAATGCCACTGTATGCAAACAAATGTTAAGGAATATAGCAGTAAGCCTAAACATTGTATGTCTGATGCAGCTGCTGAGAGGTAAGATACTGTAGGTTGTTATCTTGAATTGTCAAGTACACTTGATATTAGCTCCATCAATAGGGTAGCCAAATGTCACTGCTTCAATTATACCACCTATATGCAATACTGTGACTATTCTGTACATTTACTAGCTAGTACTGCCACAGACAATAAGTAATGTGACTTAGCATTATGACACTGCCTCATCAAAGTGAAAATGCAGTCACCCCCATTTGAGACAGTGTACTCTGGTATCCTACTTCGTGAAAGGCTCTGTTTAAGTCATGTGACAATATTTTTGTTACTCAGTTGTTCAATTTATATAGAATAACTACTTAGTTTACTTGTAATATGAAATAATTTTGTTTGGAAAATCACAAAAGATATGTTTGTAAAGAAAATATCAGGAAATTTGTAAGATTTAGATGATGTTTTCAAATAAATTTGGGGTGACTGCTCTTTCCCTTTAAATGAACATGTGACTTGTATGCAAATTTTATGCAAATTATTCCAATCTTCCTGGACAGCCATTTTTACAGTTCAAACATCAAAAGAAGTCATAAAGGATAAAACAGGAATATCATACCAAGTATTGTTATAGTCACTATCTTATTCCATAATATTTACTGGACAATTCCCTTACCAAACAGCATGTATCTCATAATCATAATCTGCAATCATGGAAAGCCAAAAGTAACATCATTTTAACTAACTAGAAAACCAAGCTTTGCACACATTTCAATGAGAACAACACAATTAGTCTGGTATCCATTTGCACTGATTATTTCCATGTGTGCCTCAAGTACAATACTTTGAACACACATAGAGGGGGTGTGACTCAATTTGAAGACTCAATTTAAAAAGTCACTATGTCGATGTTTACATGTTGTCAAGTTGCTCACAAAAAGACTGTTTCAAATGACAAAAACTTCTGTTTTGTATATCAATTAACTCTTGTTACTTTTTCATTTGTCTTGATCTCTCCCACTTAAGCAGCATTCTATTGATTAGCACATATAAGGTCATGGAGATGTATATTTCTATTCTCTAGAAAAAATAAATAAAAAATAAAATCTGATTTCTTTAATTAAAGTCCTAACTGTGTATGATTTCTAAATTTTCCTGATGGATGAGATACAAATGGACTCTCCTAATGGTTCTTAAGAGATTTCATGTAAGCAACACAAAACAGTGCCTAAAGATTTTTCAAATTTCACATTGGGAATAATATATCCCACACTTGCACAGCATTTTGCTAGGATATTTTAATTTTAATTGCAATTTTACATTTGTGCTACAAAACCAATATCACAACACAACAATGACTAAAGTTAAGCATGAACCAACCTTAAGGCTCTGTAGGGTCTGAAGTGTTAAATACTAGTACGAGTTTCTAGATAGCAATCTCTTAAAAGAACCTGATGCAGATGATCTCACTTTGTCCCTCCGTCATAACTTTTACTCATGTTTCCCAATTCTATAT
This sequence comes from Holothuria leucospilota, assembly GCA_029531755.1. NCBI lineage: Eukaryota > Metazoa > Echinodermata > Holothuroidea > Aspidochirotida > Holothuriidae > Holothuria > Holothuria leucospilota. The sequence goes on along the minus strand of CM055968.1, from coordinate 21,504,940 downwards.
ATACTACAGCTGACGGTGGAGAATGCACATATTTGAAATGAAACATCTAACATTTGCAATTAGTTATACCAGGGAGCTGCCATGGCAGCTCCCTGGTTATACTGCACTAAGAAAGTATTTTGACCTTGTACGGGGAGACATGCTGAGACAGGATCAAAACACACTGTTTCACTGCTGCCATGCAAGGGTGCAACAAGCAATTAAGATTACTACTTGCCCCTTATCTAGTTATCACTGGCAAGAAAGGCTTGAAAACAACTCTCTATACTACACCACTGTGGATCAAAGCCTTATTCTAAAATACCATGCTGAAAGATGTAAGATAACTGCAGTTAATTAGCATGTTGACCTAATTAGAATTCAGGTTGCCAACGAATCAAATACTAGCAACAAAGCTATGGTTTAAAGCCCCCTACTGAGCTGCTACATGGAAATCTGCCCTTAGGCTAGCTATCGTGTAAGAAATAAAAACAAGCTTACTCAAGCAAGCAAGAAATGCCCCTACCTTTGATTTGATGAGACAAGTTTAAACTGGAATCTACCTTGGCCTGTTACCGTTGGTTACAACACCACATAAACGACACGGTAACTTTCCCCTCCTCTTTATGTTAGGACAGAAACTAACATTAGGAAAATAACAAAGTTCAACTCCATGCCTGCAAAATTCTTGGTCTACACTCCTACCTCTGGCATATTGAAGTTCCAAGGTCAGAGCTACCCAATTGACTGACACATGCAGTATTTACTGAGGTCATCAGTCCTCCCATCTGAGATCATGGTAGGATGGACATATAAGGTCACGCAACATGCTACAGTATGGAAGGCATGACATGGGACTATTCCAGTAATGTGGCTTTGTCACAAGGATTACTGGAAGCAGAGAAGCGAGAGAGCAGGAAGCAATGGCTGATCTTGCGAATCTTGTCTTTTGCTTCCCTATGACAGGAAGAATTCCACTTAGTTATGAACTTGTTTGGCACTCAGGAATGCAAGCAGGGGACCTCACAAGGTCAACTTGCCAAAAAAGATGCTGAAAGATAGAAATAGGGCCAATAATCTTTCCTGTATTTTCACACATAACTGCAGAGTAATAGCAGCAGGGGGAATTTCTTCTGAAGAGTAAACAGCACAGAAAGTGCAAGCTGTCGAAGACTGTTACGAATATAGGATTGTTTATAACCTATAGGACACAAAGTATGAAAACGAGCCTATCTAAACTAGGTGTTTTTAAGCCATCGATTAGCTTAATGTACCACATACAGATCACTGTGAATTATAATGGTTGTGACCTGAATAATGGATAGCTTTTTAAGACCTATTGTGTTAACATCTGAGGCAATCATTCATTTGCATTTCCCAAATACCCAAGCTATTAAGAGATTTCTTCAGTACGACCCTCTCTTACTGGAAACAAATAAAGCTTTCTTTTTCAGAGTGTCATTATCACAATTGGTTCAGGGTGTGTCTGTTCATTAACTGAACATACCTTACTTCCTATACAAAACAATACACAAGATTTAATTTGAATTAATCAAACATGATGGAAACGAGCCAATGACCAGGGTTTTAAGAAAAGTGTCATTATATGACCCAAAAGGAAAGTAAAATCATTAAAGCTATAAAATAGCCTACTGGACTGAAAGAATAAAAAGAAAGGTAAATGAAATGAGAAAGGAATTAACACAAACTGAAACAAAGTCAGTAAGAAAGAAAATACGAAAGTGCGAAAACGTGCCATAAATTTGTAAACGTAAACGTATCATTACTATAAGCAGATAATGTCTTTCTCTACTTATGTGTTCCTGGTTCACTATTTCACCGGCTTTAAAGGGCACAAATCTTGCCATGAGGCCCATAGTCAGACAAGGTACTTTAAGGGGGGGGGGGAGGGGGAATAGGCCCATAGCCAGACAAGGTACTTAAGGGGGGGGGGGAGAAAAGCTCCACAGAGGCTGAAAAATATTTGGGGAGGGATATGATTAAATGCATTAAGGTAATAGTAATTTTTAATTTTCCAGGGGAAATTTCCATAGGGGTTTGGTACCACCCTTGGCCCTCCCATGGCTAAATGCCTGAATGTAAAAATTTTTCCTTTTGATTTTACTTCTAGCTTCTCCTATGGTTTAAACAAAAAGTACCTGTCTAAGTACATCTCTCAGAAAAGGTTAGGTTAGATGAGGTTTAACGTCCCAGTTTCCAACCAATTGGTTCAAGTCGAGACGACCACGGCCTTTTTTCCAGTTGTGGCTCACTGGCTTGTTTTCCCTACCCCATTGTTTATGCTGAGCACCAAGCACAAAGGCAGTAGGTTCCATTTTAAAAGTCTTTGGTATGACCCGGCCAGGATTTGAACCCTAGACCTTCCGGCTGCAAGTTGGATGCTCTAACCACTTGACCACTGCCTCTCAGAAAAGGCTCCAGTAGCCAGGTTGTATTCAAATTGCTCAAGGCCATATCCACACACTCCTGTATGTGAGCTATCTGCTATTCTGGACTGTAGGGGTACATCTGCACAAGTCATCACTGACAAATCAGAATGATGCTATTGTTGTAATTATGTCAACTAATCTGCAGTCACCAATTGTACTTAGAGGCACAGGGATACTACTAAGTATGTTTGGGGAGATGCAATATTATAAGCCCCTTTTAAATGAAAGTCTGCAATTTCCTTTACTTCAAATTTCAAAGCTATTTAAAAAGGTTTTCTTTAAAGAACCAACATCTTGAATCATTTGGTAAGTGGCAATTTACCTCCTGTTTAAATATAACTTGCCTTCAGTTTTGACTTTCACACGATCACTGCATGACCGTACACAATGTGATAATGGTGAGCGGTGCTATTCCCCTGAGCCACTGGCCATGTTTAACAGAGCATTTTTTGAAGTACAAAGGTACCTGTTACCTAGTGAGGATTCAAAGGGAATAGCCAGTGATATTTTTTGGTAGATGGGACTGTCCAACAGTAATTATAGGTGAGGAAAGTAGGAGCAAAATAAATTCCTGGGAGAATTGTGGAAAGTAATAGGTATTTTCACAGAAAACAGGTAGTTGACCTGAAAATGCCAAAAAAATGCCAAAATGCTGTTTGACACTGATTTAAAATGTTCCAAGCCCACATCATCTAAAAAAACACCAAATTTTTGCCTTCTAAAATACCAGCATGGCCACCCTGCAATGAATGACAAACATTTTCATACCTTACACATCCAGGACAACTGTTTGAAGTCTACATTCCATGAAAGTTATCTTATCACTTTTCAAAAGTTTATAAGGGTTGAAGAAGCACTATTTTTCATCAGTGTTAAACAAAGTACCTGTGATATGCAGGCACAGTAGTCCAAAAAGCATGGATTTCCACTCAAATGGAGAAATATCTTGATAGTTTAATTAGGTGATCAAAAAAAAAATGTGTTAACACAGAAAAGGCAAAAATGGAGAAGGAAGAGTTAGGCTTTTGAGCGCCCTCTACAGGTAGGGGTTCCCACAGTGCTATAAGTTTTTGCCAGTCAGTTATTGCAGGCATTAATGGTATACAAATGTAAATAGGAGGTAAGGAGGAGCAAAATAGTAACAAAGCAAATACTTTACCATGTGACATCAAATATAAATGCCAATCACTTTCAGCTGAGTCGATTATTTCCTGATGAAATTTCAAGAAAAATCTAGAAATCTATTTAAAGAAGGGACCTGTTTTTGTAAAGCATATCCTCTCATTCCTCACCTACACAACCAGTTAAGTTTTGTAAACTTTTCATTTCATAAACCTGTGACCTGACTGAACTTGAGATCAGCTGTAACTTTATGACATTATGATTAATACCATGTCTTGGTGCAACGCCAACTTTGAACAATGTTGTGGCAATGGTGTTAACAACAACGTGATAAAAAGTTTGTAATTGCACCACAAAACACCAGGTGTGAACTAAATCATTTCAAGCAGCAAACAAAAGAGTTTAAGTTTTAATTACTGCTTGATATTCCTTCTGCACAATGCCCCAAAGTAGGCCCACTACCTTGTGTCTATTAAGACGCAGATCTTTAATCTTTTCAGCAGACATTACAATGAACTTGCATGAACTTCTAATGAACTTTCTTGAGAGTGTAAAAACAAAAGGCATTGCAACTTCACTGTACTGATGACAGATCCATGTGCAATCTGCAATTTTAGACAAAAAAGAAATTTCAAATTCCAACTCTTTCATGTTTTCTGTTTGCTTTTGCCCTCTAATTGATTTGAAAATCCAACACTTATGAAAGATACCTCCATGACATACTGAATGTTGGCGTCTGATCAAACAGAATTCACTGTGTAACAGTACGTGCCAGCCCACTGGGGAAGTACAATTGGAACAATTGAATGTATCCCTGCTTTGTTTAATGATAAATAACATGCTTGATACATTAAAGCAGCCTTAATTCAGGAAGGATTTTTTACAGATTCGGTGGCTATGCTTGTTTGGAGCAGATTAAATCAGACAAGATTCCCAAAAGGAAAAGCTTTGGAGTCAGTTGCCAGTCACAAAAGGCCTTTATGAAATGATGGTAGATTAGTAAGTGTTGACAAGAATTCTATTTGCAGGTCTGTGGACATGTAAACATCAAACCAGCCTATTTGATGAACAAAGCATTAAAAATGTTAAAACTTGGCACAATTCCCATCAAGATCCACCGAATATTGACCACTTTACAAGAAAATAACTGTTTTTGCACTTATATCATGAATAAACATAAGCTTCATATGCAAATTAGTGACATGGAAAGAGGGACTCTTAGGTACTTGCTCATGTTATCCTAGCTCTGTGAACTTTCATTTCAAGAACAGTTGTAATGGTGGCATGCCCTGAGGTGTTCATTTTGGAAGTACTGCTATTTACTACTTTGAAATTGTCTACATTACAAACCAAACTAGAAACTATCTGGTTAGTAATTAACAGGTAATTCATATTTCACAAAAGAAGTGCAGACACTGTGCAACACACCCATACGCTGTATCATAATTTTAATAGCATACAGTAGCAATGAAAAATCTCAGAGCTGGTAAAACTCTGAAGAGGTATATCTTGAGAATAATAAAAGATATCCAAATACTTCCAACAGATTTTTTATCAGGGAATTTTAATTTATAACTGTTGAGTAAAACAACTGTTTTGGTTGCATATCCACATACTTTTAACATACTCTCCATTGTACAGTAATGGTACCACGCAAAACTCGTGTAATACATCAGGCAAATGTTACTTAACAAGTCTACAAGACATCACTCATCTAAACTTTTGCTATTTGGTTCTCTTGGTGTTTTGTATACACTCCATCAAGTATCTTCACTGATCATTAATATGCAAAAGGTATCATTAATATGCAAAAGGTATCATTAATATGCGAAAGGTATCATTAATATGCGAAAGGTATCATTAATATGCGAAAGGCACATTTTATTTACACCCAGTTAGGACAGTTTTTCCTGTTCTGTTCTCTCAGTTCATGCTTCAAAGCATGAAAAACTGCAGAACGATGCAGAACGAGATTACTTAAATTTACATAAATATCCCAAGTTAGGTTAGGAACTGCAGAACCAATGCTAGATAACACAAAAACTGTACATTGTAGCATGCTTTGAAGTATAACAGGTTTGTCCCAACTGGGTGTTATTTATGAGTAGAGGAATAGCAATGCATTCACACCATATTGGAACCATCATTTGATTTTTATCAATATATTAAATTGCATGCTTGAGTGCATGGTTAAAGATTGTATGAGTTACAGTATACATATGCATTCAGATTGAAAATGTATCCATCGGCAACTTCCTGGCACTACCAGTAAACTTCCTTGCAAAACTGGTTCATACAGGCTATGATCACAAAACAAGGTAACCACTTTCCTTCCCTCATGTTAAAGACCTTTAGAGAACTTTAAAGGAAACATGAATTCCAATGTAGTCATGGTCAAGAAAATCTAGGTGAAGGTGTCAAGCTCATAATAGTAGGTCAAAATAAGTTTAGGGATGCAATCATTATGATTCAAAAGAATTCATTCTTCATGTTACAACATTACTCTTTGTGATGTCATATTGGTTTTTACCAAAACAACTCAACTGTCTGCAATGGTTTTAACCCCATACTCCAGGCTTTGAACTATTTCTGAATCTTTCTGACATGAAGAAAATCACACCATTCTTTTGAAATTGTTTGCTTTTTGCCCAATTTTTCATGCTTTTGTCAGGAACACTTGACAAGTTGAAAGGTGACTAAAAACATGTTTATTCCTCAGGACTTCACATTAGCCTCAAAAAGGTACTGTACATCAAAGCTGAATCTAGGGGGAGGGCTGTGGTCACTGATGGAAACTTTGACCAGGGAGATAATGCTAGAGACAAATTGCCTGTGTGCCATTTCAAGAGGTACCCCAACAAACATCCATATCCTGAAGGGTTTTTTTTTTGTCGTCATCAAGTGTCATCAGTTACATGAAGCCCTGATTCCTAGAAGTGGGTGTCATGCAGAACGAGTCTGAAAACAAGATCCCTGTCTTCAAACATAATCTCTCCCGAGAAAATCTCTATCAAGAATTGCCATTCTGACCTAGAATCAAGTACCTGTCCTATGAGAAATACATTGGTTAATACAAAATAATTCATCACAGCAACTTTTCCATGAAGTGAGCATGAGCAGAACAATGCAAACTATTGCTTCAAGAGTATTTCTACTCGAATTGTCACGCCCTCCCACCACCTGCTCCACCCCTCCCCGGCACTAATTCTCCAACCACTTGTAATTGCACCAACAGGAACCTCTAGACACTATGAACTCAAAGATCTAATAGCTAGATTCTCTTTTCATGGGAGCATGATCCATTCACTAAAAGCAAAAGTTCAGCATGTAATATGTCGATAATGTTGACGGTACCAACATAAAGATGCCTGAAATAGAAACGAAAGTTAGCCAAAAGAATTTCACAATAATCTATTGTTCTTTACCCTATTATGATGCAGAGGTTGATGGACCATAAAATTATTCTTACACTGCTATTTTGCAACCTTTAACCGACAACTTTGTCCTATAATCTCCTAGCCATACTATTACTACTACTGTGTTCAGAATTTTTCTTGCAAATGGTTTTCAATCATCTTTGACTTCCACACAACATAAAATATTGCATGATGGGTAATGGATATTTCTCTAAGTGACTTGAATATCTTCCCTCTTTTCTTGTCACATACCTCCCAAAACATCAATTTTCTATCACTTGCCATAAGGTTCACACAATGACTTTGACAGGGATATCGCCCCCTGTGGGCTGGGGGTTGTAGAATATGCCCACGGTATTTCCCGCCTGTCGTAAGAGGCGACTAAAGGGAAGGACTTGCACCGTATTTAAACTTTGCTTGACACTATATAACACATTTGTGTTGGTGTGTCGTTAAATTTTATCTAACTAACTAAATTGACAGGGATATCACAGGGCAAGTGAACTGGTCCCAAGGTGAATTACACATAAACTGGTCCAATTAAAACCAGTCACTGATTTAATTGCACCAATAACTTACATACGAGGGACTATAGTAAATCAATTCTGTTGACCAAATTTGGTTTTGTCAATTTAAAATTCTATGATCCATTAGTCTGTGTGACACAAATTTAGAGGTGAGAGGCATCATGGGAATTACTTCCTGAGCATGTAAAAAAAGAATGTCTTCTGACATGTTACACTCATGTTTCAGAATAGATTCGGCAGGGTGACTACAGATGCCCTTTAAGACTTGATGTAAGCCTCCTGTGTAGTGAACTATGACTTCTGATAGAATCAACAATCTAACAGCGTGACTGAAAATAACCAAAGGCAGTAAAGAAACTGAGAGAGCATTAATTCTTCACAAAACATTTTAGTGTCTTGCGGGAATTGTAATTCACATTTTTTCAAGCTTGCAAAATGACACAATGAGCATATCTGTAATGCACAGTCTGTACAGTTTGACAGAGCATGGCTATTTTCAAATACTTATTGTGTTTTTCATGTTCGCCTTGAGACTCTTTTTCATGTGGTCTACTGGTTTGATATCCAGTTTAACTGACTTCTTCATTAAAATGTGTGTGCATTCTGCCACTTCTTTCTCCTGTTGAAGGTGGGTTTCATTTAGGCATACATCATAAGAACACTTTCCAAATTTCCATAGAATGAGAAGCTCACTTGGTATAATATTGAACTGTGACCATGTCAGTAATCATGGGCATAAGGCGAGATACAGTGACCTGATAGGGTCAAAGGTCATGTATTAAACAACACTGTAAAATGGGAGAAAATTCAAATAAAAGCAAATGCATGTAGTTTTTAAGAATAACATCAGTGAAACATCCAACTTTTTCTTGATGGTATTAAAAGGGGGCTGGGGGTGGTTGAGGGACTCAGAGGACTCAGAATATCAAACTTTGTAATACCAGTAAGCAGAACACAGCCATCAGTTACCATGCAGTGTAAAGAAAATTTTATACCCCCCAGACGACTGAAAATGGAACTTCTCAGGTCTTGTTTCTCCTTGCTGAAGAAAACTAAAGCTTACAACACATTTTCAACAATTTCCAAACTGATGGGCTATGTCTGTGCCAGTGAGTGTGCCTTTGAATGACATCAAACATTGTGCCATCTACTCTGGTAAATTAAGTGAATAAAGTTCCACAAAGTATGTCTCAAGAACAGAAAGTGCTGAGATATACAATGAAGATGGGAATGACACCCTTGAATTTCTTGATACTACCATTGTAAAATATACTTTAAAAATTCTTGACTAGAGTTTCCTTTTAAAAGATTAATCAATTACTTATTTTGTTCTAAATATAAAAGCAACTTTCCTTTCCTGAGCTGGGAACATCCCATCACAAGATGCCACGCCATATTATTGAACAGATTTTGCTTTCAACTTTGCTCCTTCTTTAGCTTAGGATGAATTCTTTAGTACCATGCCATCTTTATATCATGAATATGAAGCACATACTTTCTTTATCTTTAAGTATCCTTAATCTTGTTGTCTTTCCACCTAATATACAATATGACTTTGTCAAGTTGATTTCATTTTCTTTTTGTCCAAATCTTATATACTTCCGCCTTTACAACAATGAACAAATTTTTTCTGTGTCTCCAACAAAATGGATGAATGTTCTCTCAAACTAATCCTTGCATTGCTGAACCTTGACAAGAAAGAATGTTACTAAAATTTGTAAAATTTCCAAGTTTATGTAACTATTTTTCCATTTTTTTTAATATTTTTAACTTTTACATACTGTAATGTGCTTCACTCTCATGTACAAGTTTGTTCAATGAAGCTTCATCCCTTTGAGGAGCACACAGTCCTACAGTGAAGAGCCAGGCAAGAACAATACACTGCACCCACGAGTGTTATGCATAAAATATTAGTCATTCATTAGGCTGTAACATAAGGAGCAACTTTCCCTAATGTGTGGTTTTATTTGTAAACATAAATGTATGTAGTCAACCATACTAAGCCCCAAAAACATGACTCATTGAGAAAGACTGCCATGTACAAATTAAGTAACCGTCCTTTTGTCTTACTCATGAATAAACATTAGAGTGCAGTTTCGTATGTGATTCTGTCAGTTGTCAACCGCGCAACTCAAATAAACCATTTCATGGGCTTTTGCTTTCTTGAAGGGAAAATTACAAATTAATCTTTTCTAATGAGCCATGCATAAATACTAATGAAGCTCTGGCTAGTTAAACTGGCCATAAATAACAACAAAAAAAGTTCATGAAAGACACGGACTGGTTAAGTGACTTGTATCAGGTGTCACTTTGCAAATTTAACAGCCTCTCACCAAGGCAGTATCTGTGAATGGCTAGAGTGTCAGATAGGAAATGATTTGAATTTAAAATGAGTTTCCCTCCTTTTTGCCATGAACGGCTCCGAACGGTGTGTGACGGTGTGGAAAAGCACAGGCTGGCAGATTGCCCCTGTCATTTTGCAAATTGGATTCAGCATGGTCGAAAAGTGATGCAGAAAACAAGATTACCCCGAACTTCAAACAGAGAAAAAAATCTGATCTTTCAATCATATTAAGAGAACATCTAACATCACAATATCTGTCCTTCTAAAAGCATGAACATATAAGCATACAGTAGTCAGAATTAACAGACCCTAGCAGAAGCCTCCCAGTTGAGCTTTCACCGATACGTTTGCATTTCCTAAAAGACCATTGGAAGAAGGTTTACTCACACAAAGTAGGAGCTCGGGCAAAATAAGCATGAAAAGACAAAATGCTGGCAAATGTGGCTCCTATTTCGGAGAATAATCCATCCTAGAAACTGAAAGCTTTGTGCCTTGTGGCCAGACACGCTGGCTGAGAAATGAACAACACGTTTAAGAAATGATTTAGAATAATTACGGTTGTGGCAATTTACCTTAACTTAAGTAGACAACTTTATTTTAAATGCATTTTATGGTTTATTGTTTTTTCGTTTTGCAAATCCATCACACAAAAGTGACATTTTAGTGGGGTTCCAACTCAGAAAACATCTTTTTAAGAATGTACTGTACATGATGACAGAAGAAGAAAAGAATTAAATAAAAGAAGATCTGTTTGTAATCTGTCTGGCAGATACCGTACTGCACAAATACAGGATTTTGTATGTCTGCTTCACCGCGTGACAGAAACAATGAATTAAAGTCTTTATATACAAATGAATGCCACTTTTAATCACACATGTTCGTATCACAGCACATGAATGTGCATGTTCAACAAAGTTTGGGGAGTTAAAACATTCGGGCCATAGTTACATGGGCAAAACAATATTGTACACACTGTGTTCTTATTGCTGCTTATAAAGGCCACCTCAAAAACTTTAAACGAAGGGGGGGGGGGCTATTGATGGGCTGAACCCCCTCTTTCCAATATGGATGTAACAACATTTACTATGTGTATTTATGTGTTAATGTCTCTTACATGATAATACTGCACAACACAATTATGCATTGTAAGTTTAATGATAACTGCTGGTAATATGCTTTTATACTTATCCTGTTAGTGACATTATACTACACAGGTCCAGACCCAGGGGGTTAGGGAGTCTAGGATCCCCTACCTGGCCCCTTCCTGAGCTTTCTGCAGACAGCAATCAACAATTTTCAATGTCACAATTATATAGCTAGCAGACTTCAATATACCTGAGATTAGCCCTCAGGCATGGCCAACATTTCTCATCTCACCCCTTTATGGATCCTTCCCCTTCCAACAAAAAATTTTTCTCTTTGTGCTCTCCGTACATCTATCAACTGTATGTATACGAATTCAAAGAAACTCACTTGCACTTTTCTGTACCCACACCATTTCATCAATCATGCTTCAGAAATAAAGAGAATACTGTACACACATTGACAAATGAATTCCAAATTACCATCACAACGTTAAAAAATATTTTGTCACCCTTTAAATGATTCACACATTTCCTCCATTTCCGTAACACAAAATCACGGTACAATGCCAAAAACAGATAAATCCAGAAAGCTACACTCAATGCAAGGCCACTCGATATTTGACACAGAGGGAATACAACTTTATCGAGCTAGGGAACGATCATCTTTCGCAGACACGTCCTGTCACCTTGAATTGATGTGATGCATATTGATTGGTATTGTGTTGACTTTAGACTTCATAAAGCTATGGTATGGTAATCAGTGTTGTTCGTACACACATGTTAATTTTCACAACATGTTGGTCTCTGTGGAATTTATCAGGACTACACAAAAGAAATAATTAATAGGTATAAAAAATATGACAAAGTGGCTCCATAATGTACTTTCAAAGAGATCCCCAGGAGGAACTGCAAACATGTTAAATTTGCAAGTTCTTTGCAAAATTGCCGGCAATCCTTTTTGTTAAATGAGCTCCTAACAATATATGTCCTGTAGAGCAGAGATAATTGGCTGACACATTTCTGACCTCAAAAAATTTAAATTTAAATCCATAGTAGACTGTGGTTAACTTCGTTACAAATATAATCAATTTCATAGTTTAGGGAAAGTGCAATCATCCTTGATGAAAGTTTATATGTACCAAGCTTTCATTTACCTTTTCACCATAACATCCTTTACTTCAACTCCCTCCCATGCTATTCTGCCCCCCCCCCCCCTTCAAATATCTTTTTCAATTATTATATTAGCTCAATGATGTATGAAATTAAAAAAACACATATTCAGCCAAGTGCTTTTAAAATATAAATTATCACTTAGCAAGTCATACACTGTTGTCATAAGCTGTTGTCACAAAAACTCATAGAGTGTTTTCTTAAGTTTTTTCAGCTGGAAGATGGAGTACGAACGATCCACACATATCGTAATGATATTATAAAAAGATCATAAAGATATTAATATATCATGTCATCCCTTAGTAATGAAAAGTTGGATTGTTTATATTTGTGGCAGTCTGAAAGCTTTACCAGGATGTCAAAGGAAGGAAGAGACAGAGAGGCTTAAAATAATAATATTAGAAAGGTTAAGGTTTTGGGATGGAAGGATTTCCAGTAGACATGCACGTCAGACATTCTTCGCCAGCGTCATTTAGTCATGCATATCTGCTGGCTGGACATTTAGACCAGTTTCATTCTTTAGTCATAAAGGAGTAATACTTTCATTCAAATAAGATAGATACCACCTTCCTTTTCCCATTAATATTCTTTTATGTTCATGGTGGATCTGTTTTACTTTAGCTTTATGTTTCCCCCATGAGAAAATGATCACAAACATCATGCAGAATAGTTCTTGCAATTTGCAGGAAATAACCATCAAAATTTGGGAAATTTTGGACTCATAGTTCAGGAAATAAATTTTTGAACTGTGGAAACACTCATCTCGTGTCCTGCTGTACATGAGTATCACTATCACACATACTGTACTAACACAAGCAATGATAGCGGCATAGAAACTTCCTATGTTTATACATGAAGAACCTTGACAGACTGTATAGTGACCCTTAATGCACAGCAAGGAGATGCATTTAGGGTGGCATGGCTTTTTGTATAGGGGACACTATGACCAAGGTATGATGTTATGCATGACACCATATAGAGCTAGAGGGCTGGGGAGAGGGATATTGTGACAATGCAGATGGGATACTGTGACAAGTCATGGGATTCAACCAAGTCAGGTACCTCACAGGGCTGTATTTAAAGAGCAGCATAAGGGGAATTGGTCCAGGCCTCACCATCTTAAGGGGCCCCCTTTAACAAAGTATGCAAAAGCTAAAACATTAATTTCTGTTATTTTCCTTAAGGTAGAAAACATGTACAAATACAGTTCTTTATACTTTCTAGAAATGTGTTTGGATGTCACTTACAAGACCTACTGTTGGGAGTGCAATTTTTTGAAATCTGGTGAGCTTTTTGGTTTTGCCAAAATTTTTCTTAGCATGTTGGCACTTAGCTTTGATCCACATATTACAACCCTTCATCAAGAAATGCCCTTGCAACTATGCCTGATGAGCTGGGGCCCACCAAACCTGAGAGTGCCTGTGTCCCCATGTCAAAACAACTCACGGGATACCCAATATTTATTGTACAGTATAAACATACGGTGCTGTACAGGTCAATAATGCAGAATGGGACACTCTGCAAGGAATACAGTACTATGAATGAAGCAACGGGTATCAAAAGTAGCCACAGACAGAAGTTGCACTCTCATCCTCCTATGTACACTAACTGGACACAAGCAAAAGGCATCCAGGTGTTACATTATCTTGAGAGATACTTCCTTTTGACATCTTAGGTGAAACACATGAAAACCTGCTTGTGTTCCTCTTAAGATTGTTTACAGTTTTTCACCTGAAGGAAATACTTTGGTATATGTTCTTGAACAGGACAATTGTATTCATTCATACAATAGTATGACATCGTTACAAATAGCTTCAACAGGGATTGAATCCTGCCTTACTTTTCATCTGAGCTGTTAGTTCACACAAGAATAAAGACCAAACATTCTGTACAAGGAAAGAGAAACGGAATGCATGTTTTGTGTACAATAAACATGAAGGAATACAGTACTTATTACAAAAGTAATGTTCATCACTGAAAAAAATTGACTGTGCATAAATCAACTTGATTTTTTACTTGAAAGAAATATTTGCTTGTATTTCAAAATACCTGTACAGATGAGAGAAATAGAAAGTGAAGAATATTCAACCTTGACTTACCTATTTATTAACGGAAAAGGGGATAAAAAATACAGTTGAACTTTAAAACTACTGGGCACCTAGGATACAACCCCCCTCTATCCCCAACCACTGACCCCATATAAGCTTAGTGATTACATACATTAGGATACTGTTACTCTTTAACAGTGCACATGTTGCATACTAGCAACTTTGTAAGGGTGCAATACAAGGTGGGTGGTGAGGTGGGGTTGGGAGGGGGTTGGGGAGGGAGGAAGAATGCTGCAACTTACATCTCAAAATAAAGTTGAGATAATTGCGTTGCCCTGAATGGTTGACTTCTGTAGTGTGCGAAGTGCACAGGATTTCACAAATTGCCAGAGTGCCATCATCAGTGCTTTTATTTCCCACTTCACCTTTCTTTCCATCCAATTTCTCTCAACTTTTTACGAGTCCCCTGACAAAACCTTGATCGGTCACCAAATTTCAAGTTCTTAAAGGGAAAATGCAGTCCCTCCAAACTGAATTAGTATATCCAGGTGTTCTTATTCATGAATGGCTCTTTTAAATCATGTGGCAACAATTTTGTAACTCAATTTTTACATTTATGCCAAACAACCCCTTTGTCTACCTTGAGAATGCAACATATACTGTATGTCCTGAAACCTTACAAATAGAAACAAGACGAAATTAGTAACATTTAGTTCATCTGTCAAAGTATATTTGGGGCGACTGCTTATTCCCTTTATTTTGGCCTACTCCCCTAAAAATCTATTCACTTTAAAGGCAGTAGGCAGTTGCCCCAAAATTTGCTTTGAAAAATCAGCAAATTCTTGCAAATCTCTTATTGCATTACAAGCACCTCTGAAGACATTTTGAACATACCTATTACAAACAATAGGTAAAGCAAGGAGAAATTCTCCTTGAATTTCACAATTCACTAACAAAAACATTGTCACATGATCAAAATAGGCCAATCATGAACTCAAGTGATGGGGTATACTACTCTGATTGGGGTGACTGCCTATTGCCTTTGAAGTTTGCACAAGAAGACATGTGATTGTCCTTGTGCACTGAGTCAAGAATATATTCAACAACCATTGCAATAAGCTAGTTACTACAGCCAAAATGGCAGACATAGGTGGTCTTAAAATGGCTGTGGGTAGCAGGGCTGGAAGAATGTTTATTTCTTACGAAGCACTTCAAATTTCTCACAATTTTGACACGTTTTTGATGGTCATAAAAGGAAAATTCCCCCATGTGTGAAAATTTCCCTCCAAACACATGTAAAAAAAATTCCCACGAAAGGAGCTTCTCAGAGTCCACATTTTTTTCCATTCACAGAGGTAGTGTCATACTGTCTGCCAAGTGAATTTAAATACACTAAGAAAATTACAAAATGTTTTATCTTATCCTTACATACGAACCAAATCACATTTCCCTGCACACAGATGGAAAGGATGATTTTGTAACAACACTAGAGAATTAACAGCCCTGTTTTCTCTTAAATGTGATTACTAAAAATATCACGTTAAAGCTCAAGTCCCCATGTGAGTGACTCACTCAAGCATGCCTTGTAATCAGACAAAGTAAGCCTAGACAAACATATACATACACTAGCTTTTTCTGCTTCAAAAAATTCAAAATTTTTCACAATTCTCATCTCAGCTTGAAAGTTAAACCTCTCTCATACCCTGGATAAAAGCCAACTTCTCTAAGGTTTCTGAAAAAGCAAGATAAAACAAGACAGCTATCTTCCTTTTGAGAAATGCTCTAAAGCAGGAGGCGAATTAAATACTAACAAAAGCTACCATCTCGCCTGGAAAAATACCACCTCAGGGGCCATACAAACCCAATTGAAACGAAAATACAAGCAAAAAGGTAAAAAAACCACGCTGCTTTGAGCAATCCAAAGTCTGATGATTTCAAGTCCTTCTGCTTATAACTTCAATTTATCACGAGTTTGTCTAATTATGACTGTTTCTTCTCTCAAGCAAACTAATGCTTCAAAACTAAAGACATATTTACAGTTTTTACTTTGCATGCTTCTTGAGGCACTGATACATCATACTGGTGTCCTTTTAATTTTCAGTCCCTTTTACTAGAAATATTGTGACTCAATGCTATGGGGACCACAGGGGTGGAAGGGGGACTGGGGGAAGGAGGAACCATGAATCAGAGAGTGATATCTTAAACATGATGAGCATCCATACCTTATTCTTTACTTAATTGGCAATGACAATTAGACTATGATAAAAATATTTGCAGGCATATTCCTTGACTGAACTTCTCTTTGCTGTGTCTCCATCCCCATCCTATATCTCTCCTCATCTGCCATCACCAAAGTATAAACCACAAATTCAAGGGAAACTTTGCAGATCAAAAAAAAAAAAAAATTCTTGTAAGCATCACAAGTTTACTCCCAAATGTTTCTGTACAAAACCATGGCAACAGTCTGACCATCTTGCAGGGTGGGGTGGGTGATGGCGGGGGTGAGTAGGGGAGAGGAAGGGGATTAGGACTTTCAAGAAAGTGGGATGAACTTGAGGTAAAGTGTTTCTACCTTCAGTTGATTCATTTTGACGTATGTTTAGTTCTGACAGGACAGCATGCCAACATGTGTAAGTTTTTCATGTCTCAAAGCTTGACACATTCTTCAATAAATCACTCTGCCAATTTTCTCTAAGGTGCTCAATAAAAGCATTCCACCACATTGAAAGATCAGAAATTAAAATCATCCCTGAGCCTCATCCCATGACATTGACTGAAACATTGTCAGTTAACCAACAAATTTTCCTAGAACCTTGCGCCGCCCCTGAATACCAGACAGAAGTATCGAAAGGGGGATGCCATTTCTACATTCAACAGTCACGAACACCCAATTTGAAGGGAGACATCCGCCGTTGATTACAGGCCCAAGATACATATTCGACAAATTAGCGAGTCACTGAGATCTGCTGGAGGATATTTAGGTTACGAATTGCGACCAGCATCTTCTTTTCGTTTCTGTCTTCCCAGAGGGCAGTTTCATTACTCTTGATAAACCATCAATTTGTTTGCCAGCGACAGATGACAATGCAGCAGGAAACAGGCCTGTCCTCCGGGCACCACTTGAAATTTTGTATTATCTTTATTTCCTAATCATATCTATATCCTAGAGCCATCGTCTCTTTTGAATGAGACAACAGTCAGTTCAAAATATATGTTTCATATATGAAGCTACGGTGTACCATCAATCTCAGACTTACACATTCTTTAATACAAAAAGCAGGTCTGGAATGTGGTCTACCATATGGCAAAGAGGAAAAGTGTCTTTCTCCATATCTTCTCAAACATTTGTCTTAGTTCTGTATGCAATTTTTCTTCTAATGGTGAAAATTTGTCACAAAAGTACCTAGTGAGTGGGGAGAGGACAAGGGTGGGCAATGATGTTTCCAAACATAAACATGGAATATTTAAGGTAAAAGAAAGGACTTAATCTGCATGAATTTAACAATTCAGTTACAAAAATTTGTGACATTAAAAAGAGCCATTCATGATATAGGATACTGAGATACACTAATTCATATTACAGTGATTGCATTTTCCCTTTAACCATTAAACTTTTTTTAAATTGTATGAAATTCATATTTGGGAACACGATGTCAGAAATGCCAGGGCCAATGAACAGGGAGGCTTGACACCAATGAAAAACATCTTTAAGAGTGACACCCAATCTTCAACATAACACAGTATCATACAGGATAATAAGTCTTGAGACTTCTAAGCCCTAACCTTATTTCATATCTCTAACCCTTACCTAACCTTGAGACATGGTACTGTATTATGCATGGTACTCTTGAGACACGAATGTGACATTACAAAACAAAAGATATGTTGGGTGGGTACAAGAACATTTCACTGATTGGTTGGTAAATTGCTGCACTGTCAAGCTGCTTATTTGGGGAATTCCCCTCTTTCATCCCCCTATCCCAAGTTATACTAACACAAAATTACTAAAATATTCCCCTTGATATTACAAATCTTTAGAAATTCCTGCTTTCTTCGCAAAACACACCCATGGTGCAACAAACTCAGGTTGTACAGAAATCTGGTCATTTACAGTCAAACTCACAGTTCAGCAAAACCTTAAAATTTGTGAAATCTGTTTCAATGGTTTTGATTGTTCCACAATGGGCAGCTCTTTTCCTTTCTAATCTTAAATTGCTGATATTGATAAACCTGGCTTCTAAATTCATCACACCATAAAATCTCCCAAATCCTGTCATCAAACTTCCATACTGAAAGTCGATGGGAGTACTTCTTTCTTCAATTCCAGGAGGGATAAACAAGCTGCATGGTAGAAATCAAGTGAAAAACATGAAAAAAAAAAAAAAGGAGTGCTAGAATAACAAAGCTGACCATTCCACTGGCAAACAAGGGTGAGTTATAGTAGACTAGTCAGGATATCGAAAGAGCCCCATCTACATAAGGATTTCATTGCCAGTGATCATTCTGCTGTATCTGGACTGTCCAATGGTAATAATAGGGGATGTATTAGTAGGAGCAAAATAGATTTTACAGCTTAACAGTTTTCTAGGAATGGGAAGACAATTACAGATTTTATGTATCAACCACCAAGTGTGCCAGTGTGGTCACAGTCAAGTTACCAATGTACCACATTTAAACCAACTCTGTTCTATTCATATAACATAACTAATTCACCAAAGAATTTTTCAGTAATGTTGCAAACATTTCCAGCAAACATGAACATAATACTTTGTGACTACAGTAAAAGAAGCAACATTACTGATTTCACAGTCTAATATGACACCCTGGTCTTCCTTGTTTTCGGCTTTTCAACAAACTCCTACACTTAAAATTTTACTCATCTAGTACCTGATAGGCATTTTAAAGTGCATGCTAAGCCCTAAAAAATCCCTTAATGCCTCGCAATTTGATCAACTGATATCCGTGGAGGCTTCTCACAGCCCACATCGTATCAAAAGAATGACTCCTAATGAATTTCATTTACATTTTACAGCGAGTCTATTTATCTTCATGCGATAACCCATGTACACACTACTGCGTCTGTTTTAGTTGTAACTACAGACATTGTACTGGTAAACCACCTTCAGTTAAAGTTCAATATTGCCAAGTTTTGCTTCAACTATAGCAGTAACAATCAAAGAAGCACAATTCTGTAGGTACTTATTGGGGGAGTACTGAACAAAATAATCCTACACGAAAGTTGAGGGTATGAATAAACACAGCTTACTGTACAAAGCTGCTGGTACTGTATATTAGTGTTAAGATTTACGTGGCAAACAACATAAACAGTAAAATTTCAAATGAATGCTTGTACCAAGTGCAGTGTGCACAAGAGTATCGACACTCCTTTTTTTTTTTTTTTTTTTTTGGTTTTTATTTTCATTTTTTTTTTTTTTTTTTTGGTAGACTGTGGTGGCTTTTGACTTACACTTTAAAATTCACTGTACAGAGCTTCTCTCTTTTCTCAAGTCATTTTGCACAAGTATCACTTATCACTTACCACATAATGTTAGGATAGGAAGGCTAGGTTTACTCTGGAGTTTCTTTTAATAGTATTGGCAAGTATTGTACAGTAATATGATCCAACGTTTTTCCACAAGGTTGAGGGTTGTAGTTTACAGTACTAAACATACGTTTGAACTGCAAATTTTGTAGATGGCTATTTGAGTACTGTAGGTGATAAGTATGTACACAAAACCAAGCATTTACAGTTGGGTGATAATGACTGCATTATACAGCTACAAAATGTAAGCAATGCTCTCTAGTATTAATATTCATTCCCCTTTTCAATCTCCAATTTCCTAATATCTCATTTCATACCTACAGCAAAATATTCTCTCATCATCATGGGCATAAAAAAAAAAACTTTTTTTCTAGAGGGCTGAGTTGTCTTTGCTAAGAAAAAACTTTATTTAATCCCAAGAAAATTGCATAAGTTTTTCCAAAAATCTGCCCTAGAAATTTTTTCTTTCAGTAATTAACCAGGAAAAGAAAAGAAAAAAAAAAGAGTAGTCCAAAATAAAATTTACCTATTGGAGTGTTGAAGAGGCTCTCCATCTTTAAAGGGAGAATGCAGTCACCCCAATAAAGAATTGCGCAGTAGACTATCCTATTTCCTGAATGGCTCTTGAGGATCATGTGACAGCATTTTTCTCACTAAATTGTAAAATTTAGAAGAAGCAACTACTTGGTTTACCTTGAGTATGCAATATTTACGCAAAATATTAGGAAGAGAAATAAGAAGAAATTTAATTGTGACATTTAGCTATTGTTTCAAAATAATTTGGGGCGACTGCTTTTGACCGTTACATTGAGTTGGCTGAACATGAATTCAATTACTGTACAATGTGTACAGATTTTGAGAGCACGTTACTGTAGCACTTGGAATAGCAATAAAACTATCTTCTGAAAATGAACTTGCAGCAAGCAAACAATGTTACGTAACATGTTTGGATGTTATTTTTTCTAAAATATAATATTAATTAAGGTGTTTCAGAATGTCCAGTTACAACCCACAACTGGAAAAAAGCCAGTGAGCCACAACTGGAAAAAAGGCCGTGGCCGGCCTGACTTAAACCAGTTGGTTAGAAAGTGAGACGTAACCCTCATCTAACTAACTACAACCTACAACACTGCTTGCAGTTTATACACTGTATCAGCAATGTTATTCTTTAACATGCTAATTTGTTAACAGCCTTCCTGTTTAAAGTAAAAGGTCAACCAAGCATAAATTTGGTTGTTTACTTTATATCAACATAGAGCAGCACACACAGGAAACATATTTCATCACTAACGAACCATCCCGTCTCACAAACATACTTTCCAATAGCTTGAATAATACCCATTAACTTTACACACACTGTATGACACGAGTTGTGAATATTTGAAAATTTTTATATTAGACAGACATTTATTCATAAGCCACATGAGCAGTGAATTTCTTTCTATGAGAACATTCTTTTTTGAAAGTTTTATGTTATCCATCTACAGCACTTTATTTTCATTACATGATATTTTAATTACGTTCTTTAACACAAAAGAACGCATAATTTTTAATGTTATTGGTACAAAATTTTTGGTATGATAATTGTACTAGCCTCCTAGAGAAATAAATTCATTATTGTACCTGAACCCTCGGCACAATTCCAATATTTAAACAATCAGGTCTGTTTCGACACCTTTTTGGCTGTCTGCAAACAGACATGTCACAGAATGTACAAACAAAGAATTTATCTTAGTCACAAATGCTTTGTTTTAGCAAGAGACTACTGTAAATAACCCCCTACAATGTTCATTTTACTAGAATATATAAATTGTTTAATGTTTAAAATTCTAACTGAGCTGTAAAGTACTGCCTTTAACAAACAGAACAGTATTTTAGTACACTACGGGTGTTTCTGAAGCTGCAGTAATTATGTTACAACCTAAAGTATACCACTGCATAAAAAAGCATTAAATTTAACACTGTCCACAAAAGAGTAGCACTACTGTATCAATTGCAAATTAAAAGCACCAATAACTTAGCCTTATTTCCTTTCCTTATTCTTTGTCTTTCTTTTGTTTAAATTTATATTCTATAAACTGAGTAATGATCCCTCCCTTTGCAATTAAAAGACAATACAGGAATACTTTATGGCTAGAATTCATTCAACATGCTGAACACGTGGACTACATATTGAGTGCTTAGCCATTAAGTATGCATGTATACAGCACTTCTACATACACTGCACACTACACTGCAGTAATGATATACTGTTCTATTGTACAGCGTTTGAGAACTGAGGTACTAAATTTCGCTGGCAGGTGAGCTGTACAGTCCTGTATACTGTATACATACTGTGCAATTACAGAAATTGTATATTTGACTGACAGATACCCAACGGTGAGAATATTCTAATGTAATAAAGAAATGGTCGTGATAATAGTATGAGGTAAAAGTATGATGAAAATATGAAAAAAAGGAGGCACAAGCTTGTCTTTCTGAATATACAGTAGCTAATGGAATTAAGTTGACTGGAGATTTCCAGAGCTTTGAACAAATGAAAGGTTCAGAATATTTTCATGGTGATAAAACTGTTGCAGCCACAAAAACATCTGGCAATCTCAGGTATGGTACTGTAATAAGTAAAATGTTTTAAGTAAACACACGATCAGTTCGTGCAGAGCCTCATTGTTTTGATGAAATGCAGATACTGCATGAAATTATGTAAAAATTACAACAGTATGGATGGAAAATTGGGAAATATGGAAGGCTCCCTGCAGTACTAGGAAATGTAGGTATCAGAAGGGAAATTTTAGATAGAAAGGAAATAGTGGCTTTTTGGTCAAGAAAATATGTAAAAATTGAGGAGAATTACACTCAGTTCCTAAGAAACATAACAATGTTTCCAGTCATGCATAACAGTGACTGCTGTGTGGTAATTTTGGCACAGCTTCATTTTTGTAATAAAAGGTACATGTATATCAAATTTTTTTACTATAATTTTCAATGTTTTCGACAGTTTTCTGTCAAAACAACACACACCCTATTTAAAAGTGCTGGAAATAGACAGAAGAGACCGGCAATTTGCCCCTGATGTCTACAGCATCATCTCCAAAAGCATGTACATCATAACCCTTGAAATTTCATGGTGCAGGAGAATTTTCAGGGAAAAGTTTAATTTCACCCCAACTCCTAACAGTATCTGATAGGAACACACCACCCAAGGCATTCTAACATAACACACAAAAACTTCATTTCTCCTTTCTGTAATTAGCATCAAGGCTTTCCCTCATGGGGCCTCAACAAGTGGGAGACATATCCCTTCCCTCCCAAAAATGGTGGAAACAGCCAATCAATGCAATCAAATCATGGGGAATGCCTCATATTACACCACAGATTGTCTGAATCTAACTTTTTTTCTAGGGCCCTTCATGTGAGCCCTGGATCCCTCACTGCTAGGGCTTTACTATTCACACTTCAAGTGTGTTCATCTTCTGGACTAGGGCATGCTGCCCCCTCCCCCCACTTTTAAAAAGCCGTTGACACTCCTATTCCCCCTCCCTAATCATTACAGTCTATTATTAATAAAAACTAAATCTGCCCAAAAGTCATTGTCTTCTGATGACACAGCAAAATGTGTACACGATATTCTTCCATTTATCCTGTTATAATAATTATCCATTGTTTTGATAATAGAAGCTAAACAATCCCTTTATTGTTCCAACAGCAAGACACATCTGTGACTATTTCAATAGTACAGTTACAGTATAAAGCACTGTAATGATATGATGCTATCTAAGCTGGTTTACGTACTATGCAATTTTTTGTTTTTTTCTTCTTTGTAAGTGTATGGAAAGCCTGAGTCACTTCCTTCTTTACAATCTCAATAAGCGATATAATTGAAGTAAAATAATAACCAATTTAATAACAGCATAATGAGAAAGATCCAGTGATTCAGTGTCATGCGAAGCTTTCAATGATATCAAGAAAGTGTTATGTATGACCCATAAAGGCTGTAATTGGGTCTCAATTTACAACGTCTGAGTTTATGAAATTTAAGCTGTAAATGAAACCCCATAAAATATATTTCCTTTCCTTTTTTGTGTGAATTTTGTTTTGCCAATGGGTAGAATGTAGCTAAGGAAGATGGGTAATGGGGAAGCAGGCAGGGGCTGGGGAAGAGATGATGGCTGACTGGGATACAGGAGTTCTCTGGGAATCAACAGTTAACTGTGGATGTTCAGTGCTTCCTTTCGTAGCTGTAATAAGGCCGACTTGTTGTAAATACGTTCTTCCACATAGCCTACATTGTGGTGTATTTGCCTACTTTAATCACGGTGACAGTTTAAATGGTAAATGCTTGGAAGTCTGTGGAAAGCTTCTTGCAAGGGAATTTAGGTATTCAGGGTAAGTTTGAACACTGGAAAGTGGAAACAAAATTTAGCTTGTTTGTGGATGAAAATATGTGGAAAACGGGTGGGAATTTGACTAGGTGGCTTAAGTAGGTAAGGTACACAGAATGGGGGGGGGGGGTCGGGGGTCAGAACTAGCACCACAAATGGTTGCGTACAGCATACTTAGAAATTTTACCAAAAAATACTTCCTACATGGCTTGAAATAAGCTTCAAAAAGGATACAGCCAAAATGAGCAAATTGGCTGTCTGTTGGTCTATGTTATTTCACAGGACATTGACTGAGGGGCACCACAGCCATCAGTAAGGGCCCAACAGACATGACTGTTGATGCTGTCGGTTATTTTGGGCCCTGCTTTTACATTACTGGAGATGGCACTTGCCAGGTGTGGTTTTGTCCTATAAAACAAGCTTAAACACATTTTGGACAGGATAATATTGTAACTCACAATGCTGGGGGTAGGGGGAGGTTAATGGGACCCAACAGACCCACTCCCCTGGGCACACCATTGCATGTGAAATATATTTACACAATTTCATATGACCTGTGTGTATTACAGTGCACCATACATTATTCCCTTGCAGTATAGTATTCTCTGATAGGACAATTTCATCAAACTATGTCTTTGGTACCGAACAGCAATCACTGTAAGGGGCTCACAAGGCTACCCCCAAATACAGTAGCGTTGGACCAATTTTCAGTATTCAATACTCAGGTAATGGCCTATATTCCCAGTTTTTGTCTTGTATTGTTATCAGTAAAATTTACCTGAAGTACTATGTTACCTAACCAATTTCTTTTGTCCTATACTTCATAAAATGTAACATCATCTTCGTATGTTTGACTACGAGTCATAGTTTTCCTCATGAAATGACACATACTTAATTAGTGGAAGTACACCATTAGCTAATAGTTTAATGCAGTGCTTCTCAACCTTTTTTAACTCGCGGCCCACTTTGACTCTCAGAATTTTTCTGAGGCCCACCTTACAAAAGGTTTATTCTTTTTTCTTTAGTTTTTTTATTTTTTTATGGCGGATCTTGCAGCCCACCTGGGAGAGCTTCGCAGCCTACCAGTGGGCTGCAGCCCACCAGTTGAGAAGCGCTGGTTTAATGTACAGTACAGGGCCAGATCCAGAAATATGAGAAAGAGGTGGGGAGGGGGTTAACCGTCATCAAAAGAAATTCGCACTTCTGTGGGTTCTTTACTCATCCCTGCATACTTTGTGGTAGGAAATTCTCCGCATGTCATGTATTCTGTTAGGATTTCTACTGATCATACTGTACCTTTTTCATAGGCTTGGAGATGCAAAATTCTGGTTACAATTATCACTGCTTTACCGAAAATAGGGGCCGTACACCCCTATAAACATCCCCCTTGGATCCGGCCCTGCAGTTTCATTCAAGTTCAAACAATTACAAATTACTTAAATATATATGAACAAATCTGACTATAAATATGCTTAATCCATGTTGCTCTCATCCACTTCCACTGGAACCTCAAAATTCAAAATTTTCCACTTTTAAATATCCATACATTTTCAATCCAACTACAGGTACTCAGGAAGCTGCATACTGTGCCCAGGGAGTTTAGCAACTCCCTGGGTACTGCAGGCCCACAGCAATGACATGCCATGGACAAGTTAATCAACACAAACCTTCCTTTGGGAGGACAGCTGCTGCTTAAGTCTTTTTATTCCTTCTTGTATTTTTTCTTTTGCAGTTTTCCTTTCATCCTCCCACCTATTTTTCTTTGGTAAGTGCCAACATTATGTTCTCCTCCATTCCTCAGGCACGTAGCTACAGGGGGGCCTGGGCCCCCAGATGTTTGCTAGGCCCCCCAAATATTGTTTGTGTGCCAATAAAATGTGTAAGAATTAAAGACGGCGATCAATGCCATGACCCCCCCCATTTGATACCTAGATCCCCCTAAAAATTTCATCCTAGCTGTGCCATTCCTCCAATGTCTACAAGTATGCACAATACTTGAAATTGATGATGGCACACCTACTGTAAAGTACACATGGGACATAAATTGACTGCAGTTTCTGAGTAAAGTCGCAATGATTCATGCCATCTTGCTGTAGTTGTCTATTGAGCCACAGCAACTCTTTGACTCTTCAGCCAACAAAATTCTCCTCTCATGGTGTTTTTGTCACGCCCGGTGACTTTTACATCGTCACATCATTAATTATGCAAAGTGAACCTCCTAGAATTGTGGCATTTCTGCTCAAAATAAAGAATTATTCCCTGACATTTATATCACAACTAATGTGAACTGTGAGTACACCTTCCATTTGTTATTCATGCTGTTTTCATTTTTGCTTATTTTCCTCCTTTTTTTTTTTTTTTTTTTTGGTTGACATTAATGACAATTTGGATGGAGCGAGAAAGACAGCATTGACTTAACTGAGAATGAAAGTATGAAATCCATTGAAATTGAACACACCTAGCTGAGAACTTGGGAATTTGGGGGGAAAACAGAAAGTTGGCTGATGACAACCCCTGCTAATTGCAATATAGTAAACATCACCAGCCTATGCCGTATTGGGTAATGCAATACTACGTGCTAACACAGCTTAAAATCAGTACATTAAAAGTTGTGTCATGCATGTTTTCCTTAACAGAGTAACAATGCAAACTCTTTATAACCCAGGATAGGTATTCCCTTAACCTTTGACCTTGGCCATTGTTACAGCATCCCCCACATGATCTCTTCCCTTCCTCAAATGCTACATGATTATTTTAATGTGTAGTTTCTGTATCATGTACATTCTTCCCTTCATTGTTCAATGATTTCTTTATTATTTTGTTTTGTTTGACCACACTGAATTCATTCACAGAGCAGATTGCAAAAGAGACATTGTACTTTTGAACTCTTGTGCATGGTACGTGTCACCGCACACCACTGACGCTGCCGCTGGTGACATATATCCTGTATCATCTTGTTGCAGAGAGTTTCATCAATATGTCATTAACAAGAAGATACTGGAGTGACGATAGCTGCAACAATATTAAATATGAGGTTGCAGCTAGTTTTAATTGCTTAATCCTACTCTTTTGGCCTTTTACTTTGGAGTAGGGGGAAGGGGGAATGGTGTGAGGAGGGGGCTGGGTGTAAGGAGGGGGCTATGTTTGTCTTTCCAGTTTCTGCCATTTCTATACTTTCATGTTAGTGTTACTGTACATAGCAGGTGAATTCAATTTCCAGTCCATGGTATATTCTACATTATATTGCGTTCATACAATTCTAATCACCTAACATGAAAATACTTTCCAAATATTAAATCATTCTGACAAGAATAATATGAATTTTGGGTTTGGCAACTGGTTTCAAGGAAACAAAACTACTACACTAATACATAACACAGACCTAAAATATCTTCCATGGGATATTTTGCAAGATTCAGCAATTTCCTGTTCACAAAAGTCATTCTGTACCACTCAATCTTCCAGGATATTGCTAAAATTTAAACATACATTAGCAAGCTGTGCAGTTTAGGGCAATTAATTCCTATTAGAAATACAATTTCTTTCCTTATACTGGAGTGTCATCCGTCTACACATACAAATTAACTCCACACAGAAAAGTCCAAAGTAATCAGTGATTTCATATCGGGGTCATTGGAGGCAGGGTGGGGGCTGGGGGAATATGGCCACACTCAAATAATTTTCAGTTTCAATCTTTCCGAACTGTATGGCTGTACACTACTGCAAATCATACACATTATCAGACTGTCATTCCTAAACAGGGAATAAGCAATCGCCCTGAGTCCTTTATCACAATTACATAAATTGTTTCAAGTTCATCTTGTTTCTCTTACAACTATCTTTCATGCTTCAGAACACAGGGGTGGCCTTCTCAAGGTAAACAAAGGGGTCATTCTGAATAAATTTAAAACTTCAGTTACAAAAAAAAAGCCATCTGATTTTAAAAAGCCATTCATGAATTTGGGTACCAGGGTTTACTAACTTAATTTGGGGATGAATACATTTTCCTTTAAGTACACAGTATTAACCATCAAGAATTCCTATAAAATCAAATGGGTTTAGCAAAATAAAAAATGGTAAGACCCAACTCTTCACCAAACCCCTTCCTATGATCCTATCCCCAACACATCATCACACCATCCCCAAAAATGGCTCAATTCCATCTTCAAAATGCTAATATCAAACTAAAAAAAAAAAAAATGAATCATAAAATATCAAGCTGCCATGGATGGCATCCACCACACAGCTCCATAAATCAAGGTACTCAATCCATTATTGACTTTATGGGGGAAGCGTGGCATTAAATCTACATTTCCTCTCTACACATCGGGGATATTGATTGATCTATTTAGATTTACTGATTGATCCAACATACCTTTGAAACTTCATTCTTCAAAGCTAGCATCTGAAGCAGGGGGTTCTGAATGTTTTGCACATTAGTCAATGGCGATATCATCGCTAGTCCGAGAGGATTGACACTCTTGGATTTCGCCGCCAACGAAGCCATGCCTGGTATCTTCAACTCTTTCATGTTCAGGTTACTCATCATTTTAAAGTCAAAAAGTTTTTTCGGTCCTGCCGAAAACAGGCCCTCCACAGTTTTGAAAAGTTGTACTGTCTCTTTTTTGTTTGCTTAGTCCTCCTCACAACCAGTGTGTAACTTCACAGTAACGGTCACTGGTATCACAATTAAATTAGCAAATTTAAAGGTTGTAACTTCATGGACACTCTTAATATGCCTGCTTTACTGATACACAATTTTTACTTTTATTTTGAATACAAATATTCCAAGTTCTGTGTTCCCATTACTGCAACTATTTCACTGGAAGACTGATCTGGGAATATTCCTTTGTCAGCAATTGTAAAACTCCCCTAATTCCTTGTTAACCACAAATTTAACAACACTGTGCTTGAAATACAGTTTCCACTAAAAGCAAATTGTGCCTGCAGTTTCAAAACATGCTGACAGACATGCATTTCTATGTACCAACATTGCCCACTCAAATGTATCCAATGGAAAAACGACTATGCGTGTAAGTCCTTGTTACAATTCCGTGACAGAGCTATCGTTCCAACAAGCATCCTTCGCCAGAAATGCCAATACCACAGGGGAATGAAGGTGAATCACTTTCATTCGATACACAATTATAGGATGCTACACAGGATACTATACAGAGAGTGTACTTCCTATCAGCCTTGTGTTATCTTTGCTATCACTTCAACAGAAGCTCCATCAGATTGACATGTGGTGGGCAACTGCCTGTGTCTAATCTTGATAATTGGGCCAGCAACTGTTAATCAACCGAGTCAAATCCCCAAATATTAATTTCACCTCACTCTGATTCCAAGGCCGTCCCTCAATTCCCTGAGTACATAGGTCGAATACTCCTTCACAACCGATTTGATCCACGTTGCTACAGTCCGTCCATAGAACAAACACCTCCTTCTATTTTCCTTGACTTTCCCTTTTAAGCTTGACCTTTGCCAGGCAGTGCATGCATTAAAGTTGACACAGCAACAACAAACATTGTATATCATTAAAGCAACTAGTAAACAATTACTCCAATTTTAGCATTTTCACTCTCATAAGCCTTTACTTCCTTCTCAACTCAGACAGGCTCTTCAGTTTTCAAGCAAAGCAATGGCCTTGCATAAAGTTTATATTTTCCTGTGATCTTAAGGTAAAAAAAAAACTGACAGTCCTTCAGCATTCCAGCCTGCTTCTTCCTTTGTGTGTTTGGTTCTCTCTCCTCTAACAGAGCTGATTCCAATATACAAACAACACCACAAAATCCTGCCTGCCTCTCATCAAAGTTGATGGCTGTGACAGAGCTTCACAGGATTTCCCTTCTCCTATTGCACATAGTGCTGCAGCTACAGCCCGTGAATGAAACCTCTGCCAAATGGACCCATTCTACTAATTAAAACATGCAGCCTGTGTGCAAAGTACAAAGGTTGAAGATTTGGACAAACAGTGAAATGATTTGAACTGGTAGGCCGAACAAACGCTGTGTGAGTGAAAGTTGCTGTCCTTTTTTCCAAATGAATAATAGCACATGGGGGGTATTGTTAAAGTGTGTTTAAGCCAAACAGCATTCTACCTTCAGTAGTTAGATTAAATTCTCCCTGTACACAGAGGCAAGTGCAGGCTAGGCCTGTTTCAATAGTATACAGCCAGGCACATACAGGAACTACTGAGAAATCACTACACACACACA
The DNA here is from genome assembly GCA_029531755.1 of Holothuria leucospilota. NCBI lineage: Eukaryota > Metazoa > Echinodermata > Holothuroidea > Aspidochirotida > Holothuriidae > Holothuria > Holothuria leucospilota. The sequence continues at coordinate 21,474,657 of CM055968.1, read as the reverse complement.
CACTGAATCACAGCACAAGGCTACTCTCTCTTTGTGGTTACTCTCTCAGTATGCTGTATTGCTGCGCTGCATGCATGCATGTCACAACGTCTCAAGCTCTCACACATACACACAACAGCAGCCAGCCACAACCTTACTAATTGAAAACCAGAAAAGGGCATATATTACAACACAGTTGCTATGGTAACTTGCCAGCTCAGACATGGATATCTGACCAATGTTAGCACAGATGCTGGGCTGTCAACCAGGGGAACAAAGGAAATCCAATACCCTGGTAGCAGCATGTGTACAGAAAAAGGAACAAGAACAATAGCTGATGGAGAGATTTTCAGTGAAATCACAGAGAAATCGTTACAGAGATCAGTGTCATTTATTGTTTTTGTTACCTTTTTGTTTGTTGGCACTGATGCATAGGAATATCGACCCATGAGCGGATTAGATGACTTTGGTTAGTTTAGCACATGGATTTGTTGAAACTTTTGATGGTATATCCAGGTCTTGTTTTGATGCAAAGGTTATCACAGCAATGGGATAAACAGGGATGACTTCAACTTCACATTCGAAAAACACAAATGTTAGAAGAATGATAACTTTGATTTGTAGTTAAGAGTGATGGTTTACTTAGGGAAGATCAGAACTGTGTCCCTTGGCAACCTTGGAAATAGGACAATGGCATGTCATGTGAAAGTTTTTTCTCTTGTACAAAGATCACATCAACATGAAAACTATAATTTTATTAAGGAGCTACCAAAATGCTGATAAAACTATAGCTTTGTTTTGAAACCAAATATGTGGTCATACTAAAATAGTTGTGACATTTTTTTTTTAATTTTTGTCCTTTTTCTTTAAGGCAATTTTTTCTATTTTATATTTCAATTGTGCCTCAATTACTTAATTATTATTGTTTTTCTTTAGAATTGTTTTTCTTTTCATGAAAAAATATTAAAGTACTATAAATTGACTCAACCTTATTTTTCAACAGTTTGTAAACTAAAATATTGGACCTCATTATACAAAACTTGTGACAATTATAATAATTTGGGAGTCATTCACAAATTTCCATTCTTATAAATTTGCATACATCTCTACACATGTTTATGTTATATTATACCTTTCTATTTCTTTGCAGTTTCCATTCCATGTAAAACTTTCGCATATAGACTAAAAAATAACTGCATCACCGCATTAATAACTTATCAAACCATTGGTAAACACTGTAAGATTTCCTTTCGCACTTCACCACCCAGAGAACAAAGAAATTGAAACAGCCTCCTCACAAAGTCCAACATGTGTTGGAATACAAGCATGTGGAATTGAAACCAGCATAGCCATATAAGGGCTTATTCCTGTGCCTTTACAAACTGACAAAGGAATATTTCTGCCTGGGGGGAGAGTAGAAACATGCTTTCTTTGTTCCATTTACAATAGGGGATAGATGGATTCCAAATTGGGCCAAAAAGTTAATCTATCCCTCTTCTTTAGAAATGGTGGTGTGAGATTGCAGGGTAGTGTGGCTAAAATCAATATTATTACCCAGTCGATCAGACAAACACAAAAGGGGAAAAATAAACATTGGTGGGCTGAAGAGCCTAGTAAAGGAGCAGGTGTTAGGATGGGGTAGGATGAAAGAAAAAATAACAAATTGCAGGATAAACATACTTTTATGGTGCTACCATGTAGTAGATATGATTCGCAATCAGGCAAAACCTTTACAATATAAAGAAATTGGAAATTTTCAACCTGCAGTAAAGAGTGTTTTGTCTTTTATTGCAGGTACGTGAATTGGTTTATACAGGGAAGCAGTAGCTATCAGATAGATCTCCAATCTAATAATTATTATCTACAAGAGAACCTTTTGGCTATTTTGAAGTCTGAAAAAACATTTTCACACATGGGACAGGAATGGAAATGGTTTCTGGTGACTGAGAGGAGATAAAAAAAAATGACAGATTTTTTTTTTTTTTTATTCCTTTCATGAGAACTATGACAGGTACGGAAATTAATTTCACTTGCTTCCAATTACATGATCAGGCAGATTATTTGAAAAGGACTGGGTGGAAAATGTGGAAAGCTGGGAAGCTCCTTCCAGCAAAATTTGGGCAAGGAGGGGCAAAATGTTGATTTTGGGTATTTGGAAGAAAAGTTTGGAAATTGGAAGGAAATTTGGCTCTCTTGTACATGACAACATATAAAGAAATTGTACAAGATTTGACTTTCTTCCACGTAAATGAACATTTTTTCTAGCCTTGCTGGTCATAATTAAAGGATTAGCTTTCAACTGGGCAATAAAGCTGCTTGGTGGGAGGTGCTCTGACATTTTGTTCAGAACGAAAGATGTGTTTAAGTTCACTTTGTTGTAAGTGTTTGAACCTTTTGAGATGAGGACATTGTAAATTTAATGAGTAGGTCCAGTTCTTAACTTCAGAATTATTAGAAGGAAGCACTTAAACTGATTCGTGGGAATCTGAGATGTCACCTACGTAAGTAGAATTAACATTTGTGCTGACATGACTTAAGTCAGAAATTTATTTCTGCAGGTTTCTATGCAAACATTAATGTCAAGAGTTCATACGTGCACATGTCTAATTTTGTCAAGTACCAAGTTTTATATTACATAATTATGGAAATGTGCTTGGAATTAGGGTAAAAATATGAGGGTTACATTCTCACCGTTTACCATTCTCAGGCTGTCACCTAGCAGTGTACACTGTAGCATGGTTAGCGTCACATTTTAAGTAAAATTTCTCCAATCTATGATCAGAGTACAACTAGTCATGGGGACATAGTGGGCCTTGGGTCAGGTAATAAAATATCTATAACACCTATTCATAAAAACAAATCCAGAAGTTCATCTTTTTTTAGACTGAGGCAATAAATTGCTTCAAATTACATCAAGACTGCCAACACATCCACAAATATTACCATGAGCTTTTCATAACTTTAAGTATTGCCCCAGGGAATTTATTCCGGAGGGGGTGTAAATTCTATTTTACCAGCATGCCAGGCAAACTGATTTCTGAACCTTTATCCAATTTACAGGGAATTATTGCATTTACAATGCACCAACAGGGCAAACAACGAAAGCAGCTACAATCAATATTAAACCGTTTAGCCTCACCAATAAACTCAAGCAATAGCTTTATTTCCCCAAAATATTATGGCACTACAAGACTTACCAATGTTGCATCATTCAAAATTTTGAAAGTTTGGGCTAACAAATTTTTTCTTGAGCTACTAATAACAAAATCTCTTTCTGTGAGAACCTCTTTTCTTGAAAATAAAGCTACCATGCTGCCTTATTTTGAATTAGCTATTATTGTTCATCTTTAAACCATGTTTTTGAATATACAAATATTTTCTCTGCTACAAACAAAATATTTCCTTTCAATTTTAAGTGCAAATGCAGTCACCCTGATGTTAATGTACACAAACCTCCATGTGCTTAATATACTCTTTTACGTTTCTCCAATCATGAGAAAAATTTCAAAATAATTATTTAAAGGCTGTGTATACCTCACCAAAGAAAGCAACATTGCTCCCTACTAAGTTTATTTCCAGCCCCTCCTCCAATTTAAACAAAAACACCTGTCTAGTGCATCTCCAAGACAGAGCCACAGTAGCCTGCACTGGGTTTCAATTCCTCAAGTCAATATTGACACACAACTGTGTGTGAGCTTAATTGGGAACACAACTGGTTTCAAAAGTCATCAATGACCAACCAGCAGAGAGGAGCTACACTGTTTGGATGAATGTCAAAGTGCAGTTATGAATTATATTTTAAACTATGGAGCTATTCCTAAATATGTTTGGGGGATGCCATGGCTCCTTTAAACTTATGCAAGGTTACTACTACTTGGTGTACCTTTTACAAATTAATTACAGGCTGTGGGACATGAGGCTTAGAATTCAACAGGAGGATTTAGCTATCAGGCAAATTAATACCTCTACATTTTTCACCCTGGAAAATGGTTTTTCCTGGGGAACCTATTGAAGGAGCCTATTGAAAACTAGCAGCATGAAATATATTTCTGGTGAGTGGTGACACGTTAACTCTTCATAAAATCAGGCGTGATAAATTATTCAAAATTAGGCAGACTGGTTACTTTGTTTTCAAGAAATGCTGATATCTCGAGCAGAAAGAAATTCACTTCTTTGTGCAATAACTTGTACCAAAATTTTCTGATTTTCAGAAGTCTTATAATGCATAATATTTAGATGAAGTAAAGTTATTGCCACAGATCACTGGTGTAAATGCTAAATGGTTCAATATGGGAAAAAGACTTTCCGTGTCGCCATGTCGGGCTGGCCACTTTGATGCATTTTAAATGGGCTGTGGCTGAGTGAATAAAGGCAGTGGCAGTTGAAACGATGAAGTTTAGCAAACTTGAGGTCTGGGGTTCAATCCCCAGCTAGGTCAGAAAAAGGTGGGTTTTTCATCCAAGAGAAAATTATGCATTTTCCATCTGAACTGCCTTTGAAAATAAATCAGATTTGACCTAAATTGTTGAGTTGGCTGCCACCCGACAAGAAGTTGTAATTCATGAGCCATAGGCTTCCTCCGTGTTCATGGTGGCTGAGTGTTGTACAACAACTGCCCTTCAGAGCGTGAATTGCTATTATTATTACCCAGGGATGTAAGTGCAGGGTAAAAAAAAATACTGAAAATAGTAGGTTGTACGGCTGAATGCCGTCCTGGGGGTGGGGTATAAGGGGAGGGGGTATAAGGGGAGGGGGTATAAGGGGAGGGGGTCCCCCTCCCCTTTTGGAAATTTTTGCTGTCCGGAAAACTTACATCCCTGATTACCAAATCAAAATATTTTCCTACAGTGTGTTGTAAAAGATTATGAAAGATTCTATGTACTGGAATCAACAAGGAGATCTGATATGTACAGCTGGTGTTCGAAAGCACATTTGTGATGACTACTTATGCTCTTCAACTGCATGAATTCACTAGAACTGGTCAGCTTCAAGAGAGATGTTTGGTTACATTCCCCACATGGTCCAAAAAAATATTTATGTCTTGCATCCCTTGGAAAACCATGCAATGCACATAAGATGTAGCAAGGGAAAAGAATGCCTCTGTAAAGTGACTCGTCACATAAACTAAGTTGAAGCTATCTCCATACCCCTGCTATAATGCTTCACAAATGTGGCCCGCCAGGTAACTTTTGGTTTTTGAAAATCGTCCAGTGTAAATTTTAAAGTTCCGTGCTAAATACTGATATATAAAGCACACTGGTTAGATTGGTTGACTGGTGATCGATTGTTGATTGTTTATAACCCATCACAAGATTACATCACTGTCACTGTATTAAAAGAGGCAGAGTAATTTTTCCCGGCTCCAAACACTGGATTGCAGAATTCTGCAAGTGCACCCATAATATGTGCCTGTATCTGGCCCTGTCCCCTTTCCAGAGGACTTAAAGCCCTCTGCATGTACCATACATATGTTTTACTGTTTTGTTTGCAGAACTTTGCTAATTACAAATGCTTTCCAACATAAGCACTGTGCTTACTTATTAACAAATACCATATTTTACATGGCAACATTGTTTTAGACAGACTATCAAAACCAAGGGGACGGGGTGGGGGAAGCCTCCCAAAATTTTCACTTCAAAGATTTTTTGTCTTACATTGTCTCAAATTAAACACTCAGTAAATATCAAAACTCAGGATTGAAATAGTTCAGCCCCTCTTCGGATCTTGGAAAACTACTTCCAATCGCTCTGTTTAGGTAAGTTTTGTCCTACTCTTTAAAATATTCCTATTTTTCATGCACACCAGAATGAAGCTGGCAGGTCTGAAAGCTGTTGTTAGACCTGTGAGAAAGCTATTTTTTCTAAGCTCATCAATTTTGGCTCAAACATCATTTTTGCATTCATGAATTGTCACATTGAATGAAAACATCTCTAGTAAAGTCTACATTCTAGGTACTGGGTAAAACTACCTGTATTTTATTTATTTTTTTCTCAGCTCATGAATTTTAGCTCAAACATCTTCTTTTGCATGCATGAATTGTCACATTGCATGACAACATCTCTAGTGAATTCTGTGTTGTAAGATATTACTTTCAGACTATGATAAATTGCACTACTTGCACATGGCCTGTCACAGAGCAGTATGAGATTACAAAATTATGACTGATTCCAGATTTACTTCAACCTGTCACTCTCTCTACATAAAACTCTAAAGGAATACAGCTCTGTATGTCAGAACATCTGACTACATATAAATGGTCTCCAGGACTTCAAAATGACTCAAACTGATAATAACAAATGACTCATAGCCCAAGCTTTACATCTGGGGACCTCAAGGGTAAGCTTGGCTTAACACTGACCATTCCAAAGCATGTAACAAACTCCAGGGTCCTCCTTCCAATGAAGCATGCACTGAAAGAGTATCTGGTATTACACTGAGGATTACTGAATATTTCTCTGCAGTGATGCTTTCTGCTTACAGAAGTCTTTTCCTTGATTTAGGCTACAACTTAAAGGGACAATGCAGTCATCTCAAATTGAATTGGCAAACCCTGGTATCCTGATTCATGAATGGCCCTTTTGAACCATGTGACAACATTTGTGTACCTGAATTGTTAAATTCATGAAGAATAACTCCTTGGTCTACCTTGAGTATGCTTTAGGCCTATCTACGTTCCAAAAGATGAAAAATGAAAATACTTAAAAGAGATCTAATTCATTGATATGTTAAAATAAATTTGGTGTGACTCAGCTTACTCCCTTCAACGCATTATACGTCTTCATCATGTTGACCACTGCAATCTGTGGGAGTGCATGAGCCTGCATGCATTAATTTAAATGAGCATATCCAAAGAGCCAAAAATCTGGCCCCAGACAGTAACAATTCTCCCTAGTAAGTTTACTTCTAGCCCTTCCTCCCTGCTATTGGGAATGAGCTGAAGAAATCATCATTGACCAATCAGAATGATGGTAATGTTTGAATTTATGTAAATCAAAATGTAGTCACCAATTGTAAGCAGAGATATGAGGATATTTTTAAAAATGTTTGACGTGATGCAATGGTCCCTTTAAGTAAGACAGGCTACAATTAGGCTACTAATTAAGCTATAGCTAAGTGTTTGGTAAAGCTTAGCATTTGACTAACCACTGTGGTCCCCTCAAGACTAACTAATACTACTCTGCTCAATGACAGAGACATTTCCAACATTTACATACACCATGACTTCACCGAAAAAGGCAACGGACTTATGTTTCTTGGTATCTTGATAAATTCCTTGCAGCTAAACAAGTTTTGAATGATTTTCCTCGAAATTTTTCATGAGCAGAGCAGAGGCAGAGCCTTCCATGACATCCTCCCAAATATATAATAGTGCCAAATCTCTTCCAATTGCCAGTCAGAGCCATAGTACAGCTTGCACTGTTATATGGAATTTCCACATGCATACAATGTATTTTCTGAACTATTTTATTTTGGTTCACATTGTTATCATTATAAAAGTGACAAATATTGTTTGTGGTACAAGAAATTTTCATATCTTAAAAAACATGATTACAAGGTATTTCTCAATGATACCTGTCCAATTCAAGACAAGGTGGCCTGATAACTTTATTTTATGTTCAAGAGACAAGTTTCACACGGACAGAAATTCACCAACTGCTTCATAGCTCATGAATAATTCATTCACCCAAACTTCCACAATTTCACATGATGCAACATCATTGTAACTCTTGTGTTTGCATAATATTTTTGAGAATTAAAGTATTGCCAGAGTTGTTGGCAAGACTGAAAGTTTAATAATGATTCAACCTATTTTCTCTTTGTGCCAAGCTGGTGTATTGTAAACATAATATTTCCCTTCACAAAGAACGTAGCTCCTGTAACACAAATGCCACCGGTTCATTGCCGAAGGAACCCCTACTTGCATTCACAACCCTTGTGGTAGAGTCAAGAGTTTTCACATTATCACACTTAGTTATACCCACTGATATTTGGGACCTGCAGACAGGAAATTGATTCAAACTGACCCATTTGGTATTTAAAAGTAGACAGGGGATACCAGATATATCCCCTTTAAAGTTTTTCCACAACCAAAGAAACAGAACATTCCATTACTGATAAGGCTACATGCCTACTGATAAAAATATTATGGGGTAGCCTTTAGCAGGTTCAAAACAACACCATAATTTGTAGGATCATTAATGCTACATTCAAAGATGAAAAGCAATGGTGCAAGCAAGCAACTCTAACATGAACAGACAACAGGTCAAACAATCGACCTACAATTTCTAAAATGCCGTTCCACCCTTAAAAACACTTCAGTATTATTAAGATGGAATAACAGCGGCCTCGCCTCTGGGATGTTTGTGGGGAAACATCCCATTTACAAATCCCTGTTGACTGATATGATGTCCTGTTTTTACTCAGAACTGAACAAAAATAGGAAATTTAAAAAAATATTCCCTTGGATCAACTGATTTGGAACTCAGGAGTTGAACCTCTCTGAGGCCCTGAGAAGGGAATGTGGTACCATCTAAATAACAATGGGGCCACTTGTATTGCTGTCTGTCAATACCACATACATGGGTGAGTAAAAATGCAGATCCGACGAAAGTTGCTGAGAGATGGCCAAATGTAATACCATGACAAAAGAGGGTAGAAAGAAAAATAAAAAAATCTTGGTGATCTGTGTGTTATCATAAAAGTTCACCTTCTTAATAATACTATTCCCTTCTTTACAGTGATTTCTGGCCTGAATCACAACTTCAAACTGGAATGAAAACAAATTATCTATTTGCACAGCCTCACATCACTTTCAACAGTCTCAGTAGCTTGCTTTGTCTCTGATGTCTCTAATTGTCAGTGCAAGTATAAATACATCTTTTCCATGAGTATGGGTACAAAATTTTGCATTAGTCCCAATGCATAACTCCCAAAATCTGTGAGTACAAGTATGAGTACAAATCCATTCTCACAAGTATGAGTACATGCAATTGTGCAAAACCGTGAGTATGAGTACATACTCACTACAATTGAACTGTGCTGTATCAACTGGTTTATTTTCATTTCCGGTATTGAAGTCTGACATTTTCAGTTACTGCAGATAAAACAGTCCACAGCCACTCCCACAGTTAAGGAGCCAACTGCTAATATTGTACGGTCAGTCCAGAAAAAGGTAAACACTGCATTTATTGCACAGAAAATTTTCATACCTTTAAAAATTAAAAATATGATATATCGATATTAAAAGAATTAGAGGAAATTCAAGACTAAGGCAGCTGAGTATCTATATTTTGGAAAACATTCCCACAGTGACAAAACTGACTGCTTTTAAGGTCATAATCTGTTTTACCTAAACTTTCAAATTTTTAATTCAATGATGAACCATTCATAAATATTTGGCAAAAGAAAAGCTCACTGCTAGAGTTTATTGGTGAGACAGAATGGTTTAATAATGATAAAAAGGGCACTTTCTGTCTCTGCCAAGTTCATGAAAGATAACCTCAGTACTCTCTCTACATGAATCATGTTATAGCACCAAATATTTTTCTTGTAAAAGTGAGACAACAATGTCAACTCTACTTGCTTTAAGTTCACTGTTGGTAGAAAATAGGCTTATTCTTCAAATCCTAATTAAAATATCAACCAAAAAAAAAAAAAAAACAGGAATTGAATAAAATTTCACTCATAACTTTAATAACATTCCTCTTTAAGATATCAAAAACAATTTTCTTTGGTCTTTCCACTGTTCTAACTCAAAATCCACTGGTTCAGGGGAAGTATCATACCTACAGACCCAGCTCTGATATTAGCTATCTTGTTTCACACAAACCTCCCTGCCTCCTATTCCCAACCAAACTCTTTCGCCCACTCTGAACCTTGAGGTTTTTGAATCTTTTTATGCAAATTTAGGGTTTTGTGGTTAGATTGGGTTAGATTGGAGAAAGTACACTATGAAAACTGGCTTGTGTGACTGCTTACCACAAACCACAGGATTTACATGTGCAGTCACTCAGTGTTAAAGAATCAAACCCTAGTTTGCCGTGCAGGCTCCAAAATATGCGAGGGCAGTATTTTGCACATGAGCATGCATGTTCATCTAGTAATCATTTTTCCAACCTGCCCCCTGGGCAGCCTTTTTATCAACCTAGGAGTAGGTCTGGACCCTTTACTGACTCTTAAGTATACCTACAATGAAACCTGCCAGAAATTCAAATACAAGCACAGTTCAATTTAATATATCGCTCTTAAAGATGACGCCACTGCTTCCCCAGAATGAATACCAGCAAAAATTCACAAACCCCAAGTCGAATTATTAGAAAATGTGCTAGGACAAGAGGAGACTTAGTAACAATCCACTTCCAGAAGAACAAAAGCTGAACAGGAAAATGATGAAATACGTCACTACCTGTGAATCTGAAATTTAAGAATTTTTCGATAAAATAGTAACAAGATGCAATAAAGAGAACGGGAGCTGTACCTGCATAATACAACAAAAGCCACTTGTGGTTTTAATCGTTGGTGGAATCCTGATTTTAAAATTCCTTCTCAGAACAAAATGAAAAACAAAGACAATCTCTTGAAGCAATAACTGAATGCTAAAATTACAATTAAAATGAGAGCCTAATAATGTGAAACACGTTTTCTCCATTTTACCCTTGATAGATTGGGAAGTATTATGTTTCAGCCAGTCTGTGGATTTCCTAGTCACTTAATTGATCTACTGCTGATAAAAGTTTTAAAATAACAATGGTTGGGAATAAATCATAGGTCCAAGTTATCTACCAGAAAAACTATGCAACCATAATTGTTAAGATTCCAGATGGTGTTTATGATAATCCTTGTTAGAGTGTTATATTTTGGCAAAAATGCATAGTTGGTAATCCTTCTCCTTCAACTTCATGTATTCATGAATGGTTAGACTAAGAAGGTACTGGAGCACAATCAGTAGTGATGTGGGAAGCCAAGAGGCACTTCAACTTGTGTGCAATTAAATTGGTAGGGTGGGCAGTCACTTTTAATATCCTAATAATGTTCAAGTCTATGAAAATGGGGAGGACGGTCTAATTAAGTGCCAGAAAAAATATTCATGTAATGGCTTGCCTATGTAGTAGGCTGTGTGGTATATTCCTTGTTCAGTCATATTTCTGGCCCCTGGACAAGTGAACAAGGAACAAATTCCTCGGATATTCCGAGAAATACCAGCAGCTAGGACTGGTTGATCGTTAGTGAATATTCAAAACACTACAACATCTGGTCCCATGCGGTAGCGTATGCCACCCACTGAGTCGGTGTGTGAAGTACCCACTCCCATGTAGCACTCACTGCAGAAGTGGTTATGCAACACGGTAAATGATCGGACTTCGAAGGTTTCAGTCCAGGCTGTCAGTGTTACGACAACCAGAATAATCACATTCACTAGTAAAACGTATTAGCTCAATAGCAATTAGTATGAATAATCAGATATTACATAAATAAGTCATCTTATGATAATGAAATTTGTGTCCAAAATCAGACACAGTCTTCTTTACTAAGGCCATTAGGGTTTGGGCAGCCTTTAAGGGAGACTGAAAGCAATCTCTCCAAGTTTACTTTGAAAAATCTGTTAAATGTTATGAATGCTGGCTTATTTCACTATAACCATTTTTGTTATGTGTTTTTATAAAAACATTGAATATTCAAGGTAAACCAAGCAGTTGTTCTATGAATTTAGCCAATGAGTAACAAAACTATTGTCACATGATTGTAAGGAGCCATTCCTGAATTAGTGAGATGGGGTACACAAATTGGGGGGGGGGGGACTGCATTTTCCCTGTAAAGAAGGGCTGAGCAGAGTCCACTCTGTGGGTTATGTAAAGGCTGTTTCATACTTAACAATTTTATCAAGATTAAAAAATAGTAATGGATGTACATAGCTGTGTTCATGCTATGTCTAGTTTGTTTTTTTGTGGGGCTACTAATTTATGATTACATTTAAAGGGCCTTATAAATGGGGCAGGAATCAGACCCAAGAAATTGAGAAACATCAATTGGTGAAGACAGAGCAGCAGACAGAGCAGCACAAACTGCTCTGCAAACCAATGGCAAGTGGCCTGTGGTTTCGTGTAATGCTGTGCAGATTTAAGTTTCACATGACCAGTAGCAGCTCCCTGAGACTACTACAGTCTTTTTCTTTTTTTTTTTTGCAAATGAGCATCCATCAAGAAATCAGTGCACAAAGAACATACACTGCAATTATAGTACTAGCCCCTTTTGAAGATTTGAAGAGCAATTATTCCTCTTAAACTGTCCTTTTCGACAAGGATAGTCTGTTGAACACCACTCTCCAATTGCACTATCAGTAAGTTATAGAAATTTTACAATTCATCAAATTTGGAAAAAGCCCTTGTAACACGTCATTAATTTTGATTTCACTTTCAGCCCTTTATGGCTTCCTTAAAGTACAGGACTTTCAAAGCTTACAATTCTTGCTATAGCTATGCACCAGTGCTTCTTCTGCAAATAAAACTGGGAATTCTGGGATCCTTTACATTGTGGTGAAATGATAGTCACGATATCATGTTTACTAAATGAACTGCCCTATAATAAGATTTACAAAATTTGATAGTTTGATGAAAATGAACTTATTGCTTCCTCTGGGAAATTACAGATGTGGTATAATTTCCAGGAATAAATCTGATTACTTTTCAACTCTTAAATTTTCATCTTTTTAATAAGATTTAATGATGGTGGCATGACCCCAAGAAACTTAAGTATAAACCAACCATAATCAGTTGGATAACTTCTTCTAGGATAGGATATTCACTGAGGAGACTTCCCTTGTAAACCTCATGACAAAGAATAATTTTGACAACAAATTTTCTGATGCTTGGCCAGCCTCAGTCACTTTCCACTTTTGGAAAATTCTGAAACATTTTGGAGAGACCTATTAGGAGAGTGACTGTTTTGCTACTTAGTCCTGTTAAACACCAGATAAACATGTTGGCATGATGACCCCAGCTGTTCCTGCTGCATTAATGTGCTATCTCTACCACTTTTTTTTTTTCTCTAGTGCTATATTTTTTTTCTCCCCAGTGCTACAGGTTTAATCTCTAGCACTATGTTTTTGATCTATAGTGTTTTGTTTTTTCTCTATCACTACGTTTTTGAAATCTAGTACTATGTTTTTGATCCCTACCACTATGTGTTTGACGGTTTTGTTTTTTCTCCATCACTATGTTTTTGAACTCTAGTACCGTTTTTATTTCTAGTGCTATAATTTTTTCCCCAGTGCTATATGTTTAATCTCTAGCACTATGTTTTTGATCTCTACCGCTATGCTTTGGATCTCTAGTGTTTTGTTTTTTCTCTATCACTATGTTTTGAACTCTAGTACTGTTTTTATTTCTAGTGCTATATTTTATATTTTTTCTCCAGTGCTATGTGTTTAATCTCTAGCACTATGTTTTTGATCTACAGTGTTTTGTTTTTTCTCTATCACTATGTTTTTGAAATCTAGTACTATGTTTCTGAACTCTAGTACTTTGTTTTTATCTGTAGTGCTATATTTTTTTCTCCAGTGCAATGTGTTTAATCTCTAGCACTATGTTTTTGATCTCTACCACTATGTTTTATTTTTTCTCCATCACTATGTTTTTGAACTCTAGTACTATGTTTTGGAACTCTAGTTCTGTTTTTATTTCTAGTGCTATATTTTTTTCTCCAGTGCCATATGTTTTATCTCTAGCACTATGTTTTTGATCTCTACCACTAAGTTTTTGATCTCCAGTATTTTGGTTTCTCTCTATCCCTGTTTTTGAACTCTAGTACTTTATTTTTATCTCTGGTGCTATATTTTTTCTCCAGTGCTGTTTTTAATCTCTAGCACTGTTTTTGAACTCTACCACTACATTTTGATCTCTAGTGTTATGCTTTTCTCTCCATCACTACGTTTTTGAACTCTAATACTTTGTTTTATCTTCAGTGCTTTATTTTTTTTCTCTAGTGCTATGTTTTTTAACTCTAGCACTGTTTTTTATCTCTAGCACTATGTTTTTGATCTCTAGTGCTATGTTTTTGATCTCTAGCACCATGTGTTTAGCTCTGGTGTTCTGATGTGCTGTAGTCAGAGAATACATCATTAAGGTCTCATTCTCAGAGGAAGCACCCACATTGCAAGGTTAGTCTTTACTTCTTTACTCTAGGATCAGATTACGATGAGATCGCTCAACATTCAAGGGTGAATAAACGCAAAATAATACCCCCTGTTAAAATCACTTAATTTTTTAACTACAGATTATTGCAAATGGAAACAACTTTTGATATCACATTTCTGGTGTGAAAGACTACTTAAAGGGAAAATGCAGTCAACCCAATTTGGATTAGTGTACCCGGGTATCCTATGTCATGAAAGGTTCTTGAGAATGACCTGACAACAGTTTTCTTACAGAATTGTAAAATTCATGCAGAATAACTCCTTGATGAATATGCAGTACTTAGGTTCTGGAATATCATGAAAGCCACTTAAAGGGAATAGAGAAAATATATTTGTGAGATAGTTCTTTGGAAATAAGTTTGGGGTGACTGCTTATGCCCTTTAAGTTGGCTTATGGTAATTATCCAACCCTTTCTCTTCAATTTTGAAGGTTGCTGATGGAAACCCTGACTCTGGCGAATGATATTAAAGACTTCCTGTTCTCTGATCCTGAACAAGTATAAAATCATCAGGAGTAGATCAGGTGTAAACAGATGACAGTAATTTATATTAATTTCACTTCAATAAGCATTTTATGCCTCACCTACAATGTGATATAAACAGACACAAAGCAGATGTGACAACTTAAGAAATAACCAATGCAGATTTTTTCCTCAAGCCACACTTGCGAACAAAAACAGAATCTGATCCGATACTTAATTATGATGAAAAGTGTGATGTAGTCATCTCTAAAATTGTTGAGACAAATCTTAGGGTCTAAGGTATTTATTGGGATTAATATACTGCTGAACTGACTGGGATCAAAATGACTTATGAAAAATGACCATCCCATTACAATTTTTTTTTTTTTTTGGGGGGGGGGGATATTTTAGGGGGGAAGGAGGATATCATGCGTGGATCTTGTTACAGGAAGTGATGTTTGAATCATAACAGTCAGTTTGTAGGTTAGATTAGATGAGGTTTAACGTCCCAGTTTCCAACCAATTGGTTCAAGTCCAGACGACCACGGCCTTTTTTCCAGTTGTGGCTCACTGGCTTGTTTTTCCTACTCCATTGTGTATGCTGAGCACCAAGCACAAAGGCAGTAGGTTCCATTTTTAAAGTCTTTGGTATGACCTGGCCAGGATTTGAACCCTAGACCTTCTGGCTGCAAGTCGGATGCTCTAGCCACTTGACCACTGCAGTCAGTTTGTAAAGCAAGTTTTGCTCATAAGACAAAGATACATTAGGTGATCATGCAATTGCATACTAATATCTCATCCCAAGATTCAATGTTAATTATTTTGCAGATCCAAAGGGGATGTGGCAACTCTTAAAAACACTAATACAGAGGGTCTACAGGCGCACTTGAAAACAACACAATGTCTAATCCATTTCAAAAGTTATATGTGATCCTAAAAGTTGAGAAACAAGTTGGCAAAGATCCTGGGGATGTAGGACTGAACAGCCACATGGACTGGCGGACGGCCAGACAGACTGATTGACGAACTGACTGAACTTTTTTTCCCAGCAGTCATAATGCTCTTAACTGCAAGTTCTTGCTAGAAGAGGTACCTGTAGATAAGTGTTGAAGTAAAAGTCAGGGAGTCAGTTTCTGGAGGATTTGGTCATACATGAACTACAGACATTGATCCATCGATCAGAGACATGAGAATGAGATATGTCCCAATTCTATAACATACAATGAACGGGTGGATGGAATTATCATCACCAGACAAATACTGTTGAATACAAATTCATTAAAGGTCTGGTGACATGAAAATTACATAGTTGGATATCTGATGTAAAAAGCATTAAAAATCCAGAAAATAGCCGCAATTCCCATTAAAATCCATCAAATATTGACCACTTTACGGGGTAATTTCTATTTCACACTTGTTTCATGAATAATCGTGGGCTACAATATGCAAATATGTGACATCAAAAGATGGACATACCACATATGGCTAATGTTAGCCTTTGTTTTTTCAACCTTAATTTCAAGGACACTACTAGTATTGTTATCCCCTGAGGGGTTTAGTATGAAAGTTAAAATTGTTTCCTTGATAAATATTGATATCACTCACCAAACTGTAAACTATCTGATCAGTAATTAAGAGATAATTTATACAGGGTTAACAAAAGAAATCTTAACACTGTGCAACACTCCACATCATTTTTGCATACGCAATGAGTTACTTCAGAAACAATGACTTTGAAGACGAGTATTTTGAGAACCGTAAAAGATATTGAAATAATTCCAATGGATCTTTCATTGGATGACTTTATTCTTTAGCTGACAAGTGAAACAGCTCTTTTTGGTGGCATGTCACACGACCTTTAATGAAGGCTTGAACAGACAGAACAATTCCCTCAACGGATAGGCCTACTATAAACACAGAAGACAACTAGTACTTACACTGTATAACAGTCACTTTTGAATTATTAACACTGGGGTAATTCAAACAGTAAGAACCTCTCATGATGATCATAACAAGTTTTCAAATGAAATGACTCAAGAATGCAATGAAATACAAATTAAATGCGGGTAGAACTAAAGTTACAGATCTCTGATATACAAAGGCACTCAAACGACAATGCAGGCAAGTCAGCAAACATAAGATCTAAAGGATGCCAAGAAAAAACAGGAGAACTAGACGCAGCAGAAAACGAGGGCCACAAGAATGCCCTCCAAGAAGACGAGGATGTTTTGGCAGCTATCATCAGTCGTTAATTTTTATTATCCTTCACCAGGCCTCATCACAAGACCAACTTCAATGTCATTGATTGAGATTGGATGGTGGAGTGTCATCTTTCAACTACTTTGCAAGCCCAGATTGATTTTTAGCTTACACAAGTATTTCTCGTGAGGGCCACAGAATTCCGCATCTTTCCAAATTGACACACGATCACTTAACATGTCCTTGCTGAGGGCATGAAAAAAAAGATGAATTGGAAGGAACTGGCCAACGAGAGGTGGTGGGAAGTGGAAAGCCTAATGAGGAGCTGCGATGACCTTGATTGACACTTCACCTGATTGGGTTACTTGCAGTAATGGCAAGCACCTCAAAACTATGTCCCATGGCGACAAAATAGCTGGTCATCTGACAAAGAAATCTCCACATTAAAACGAAGAACATGCGGAATGTGCATTTATCCCATCGTAAAAAAAATAGTAGAGCAGAGTCATCAGTGTCAATGACCAAACCCACACACAAACACTCATTTTTATGCACGTTCTCTATATAAAACATGCACAAGTTATTTACAGGTCTATTTGAAAACGTCTTACTTTGTCAGAACACAAGAGGCACTCCAGGCAAGTTGAAATTAATGAATCAGAGAAACAGTAGGAATTTATGAGAACAAGGAAAAGTAGGAATTTATTGCAAAAAGGGAAGGTTTCTGAGGGTTATGTAAAATGTTTATATAGTGTTCTATGCTAATAAGAGGTACATGGTATATAAATTAATCACAGGACTTGCAAATTTTGTAAATTTCCTCTCTTGAGGTTAAGGAGCAACTTACGGAAAAGTGGGGAAAAGGGAACTTAATGGGGGTAAGGTTTACAAAGGATATCTAGCACACTGATATTTTCCTATAATAGTGTAAGGGAGCCTAAAAAAATATTAAAAAAAATTCATTTCAAAATAGTGTTTATCTCCTATCTGCAGTATTATCCTACAGTACCAACCTTACTGTGCTGGATGGAAAAAAAATGGAAGGAATTTTGGGGAAAAGTGGAAAAGGATACTCATCATTCTGTCACATTTCCAAAATTACACTGATTTTATGGTATTCTTCATATTTTTCCATAGCCACTAATTTTGTTGACACTTTCAGATTATCTGGTTTATCCTTCCCCCATCCTCCCCCAATGTCATTTATAATTTAACCCATTCATTCTCCTATTTTGAAGAATGTTGATTTCAAAACCTAGCAGAAACTTTTCTATCTACTGTACTGTTTCAACTAGTGTTTGCACCGGGTACCCGGGTACCCGACTGCTATGTCAGGACCGGGTTCTGAAATTGCTACCCGGATCCAAAGTTTCACTAACATAGATTGCACGTGTGACAGAACACCTAACATGTTACTTTTTCCTGGCAAACTTTATCATGCACACACCTTAGAACACTTGTCATGCCCATACGTAAGATACGTTGGTGTTATATTATACCAACGTGCCAAGCAAAATTTCTTATTATGACTTTACAACAAACTTGTAGCCTAACAGAAGTTATATTTTCGGGTACCCAACCGACCATCGACTTTGGGTACCCCGTTCCGAATTTTGGACCTGGTGCAAACATTAGTTTCAAATACCTTCCCCTTCCCTCCCTTATCAAAGTATTTCTCAATGTCCCCCTCCCCCACAAAACATTAATTGTTAAAGTATTTTAACTGCTTTACTCAAATACAATTACTTTGTTTCTCTTTGCAAATATTGGGCTGTTTCACATTGCTAGCCCTGTTTTCCCTACAAAGGGAGATGTTAGATATGAACTTCATGCTTGAGTTTAAGGTCAATCATGTTCCTGTAGTTAAAGGGAGAAAGCAGTCGACCCAAGTTCATTTTCAAAAATCTGCTAAATCTTACACAAATCTCTCATGCTGCTAGAATTCAACTAAGTTCGTTTAGCCAAAGTTCCCAGGAAAAGGCCATTTTCTCGGGTGAAATATATAGACGTCTTATGTCTTATGGCTAAATCCTCCTATTGAATTTTAGCATCATGTCCCCTTATTTCGCTCACAAGTATCTTCATTATGTTTCTGTATAACAGCATTATATATTGAAGGCAAACCAGGGAGTTATTCTGTATGAATTTAACAAATAAGTAACGAAAATACTGTCACATGATTGATAGGAGCCATTCCTGAATTAGGAAGACAGGATATACAAATTCAATTGAGGGGACTGCATTTTCCCTCTAAAAGATGTAAATGTTAAAAGCACAAGAGCAATTGTGCACTCCTTCCCTGTTGAAACACAAACACAGTTTAACTGCAACCCTTTGGCCCACAAGGTTGCAAATAGGCTGATTTAGCTCAGCTATCAAAACAGTGCACCCTTGACAGTGGCACCATCAAGTTCATTATGTATGATTCATTAAATTGCTTGCCAAATTCCTGGCAATCCTTCACAGTCAGGCAGACATTCTTAGAATACCTCTGCCCAAAGGTTACCAGACTTTCTGTTTAGTTTCTCCCACTGTGCAACTTTCTCTTACACTGGTGTGTTTCTTGCTTTTTGGGATGGAATTACTTGGTGATATCTTAGCCAGAATATTCCAAAGGCATCTCATTACTTGCAGCCCCAATTAATTATCAGCAGAGTTTTATATTTCCCCTCAAATTGTGAGTAAGTGCTTCCGTAGCCAAACACAATCCATTTCTACCACAGAGCTGTAATTTGCTGATTGAAACTGGAGCTGTTCACGTAGATCCAACATAGATCTCAAAAGCTACAAACTTTGAATGACTCTTAACAGCTAACATTAATCAGACTTCCTTCTGAAGACTCATTTTGCACAACCTACATTAAAATGTGGTGTAACAACAAACTTCCTAAAATACCATAATTTGAAACTTATACTTTAACATGCGGGCAATAAACAGGATCTTAAAGTTTTATGGGTCAAGTTTCTGCATATTTTATCCTGTTTATTATTTTAAGATCAACAAAATGTGTAAAGTTGTAAACTATTACTCTGAACAAGATGAAAACAATAAAAATTATCGTAAAATAGCTGGAATCAATATATATTACATGAAAAATTTTAAGGTGAGCATGACAGAAATTAATATTTTATTGGGTCATTTAAATGATACTATACATGCTGTACTTAATGCAATTAATATTTTTACTGCTGAAGCAGTTAAAAAACAAGTTTTCCTGCTTGAAAGGGAACACAATAAGACTTGAAAGCGTCCGTGGACATATAAATATCACAACTACCTGCTTGATGAAAAAAACATTAAAACATTAAACACAGCCACAATTCCTATCAAAATATATCAAATACTGACCACTTTACAAGACAGGTACTGTTTTTGCACTTTCATTATGAATAAACATGAGCTACTTTTGCAAATTTGTGAGGTGGAAAGAGGGACTCATGAGATATGTGTTATGTTATCCTTTGTTTGTTTAACCTTCATTCCAGGGACAGTTGTAATGGTAGCATGCCCTGAGGGATTTATTTTGAAAGAAGCTCTTTAGTATTTACTATATGTCCAAATTTAAAACCAAACTAAAAACTAACTGATAAATAATTATCACACAATTTACAAAGGATTAACAAAAGAAATGCAGACACTGTGGAACACTCCACATCATAATTTTTGCATATCTAAAGAGAAATCTCAGAAATGGTTAAACTTTGGAGAGGTATCTCTTGAGAGCGGTAAATGATATTCAAATAATGGATTTTTCATCAGGGAAACTTAATCTGCCAATGTTGAGTAAAACAACTATTTTGGATATATGTCCTCATATTACCTTTAACAACCATAGACCCTTTTCCAAATAGCGATTACAAAGGATTGTGGGATAGAGTTTTGGTGTGCGTCGTTTTTCGCCACAGTAGATTGCCATTGACAAAACGACGTGTACCAAAAACTCTATCCCACAATCCTTTGTAATTGCTATTTGGAAAAGGGTCTATTGTAGGAGCTTACATGATTACGGCTAATTACATACTTATGGTAGACCATAAAACAACATGTGACAAAATATTTATTCTTTTCAATTATGTGAATTTGTTTCATGTGTCATATCTCAGGAATGAATTATTAAAGGTAATGAAGGTGGGTAGGCCCAACTGATGGGGTTCATTTTTCTAAACTCTGTGAATAAATATCTATAATTTTACTTAAAGGGAGAAAGCAGTCGCCCCAAGTTTCTTTTAAAAAATCTGCTAAATCTTACAGATCTCTTATTTCGCTCACAAGTATCTTTCATAAAGTTTCTGTGTAAAAAAGGCTGAATATTGAAGGTAAACCAAGGACTTGTTCCGCATGATTAAAACATAAGTAACCGTATTGTCACATGTTTGATAGGAACCATTCCTGAATTATGATAAGGGGTACACTAGTTCAAATGGGGGGGAGGGAGAGTGCATTTACCCCTTAAAGAACCCTGAAAGAGCAAATGCAGTAACACCAATTTGAAATAATTTTCCCTCATATCCTGATGAATGTACAGCTCTTTTAAATCATGTGACAATTTTGTTATATAAACCAAAACTCCTTGGCTTATCTTTATTATGCAATGTTTATGTTCTCAAACATCATGAAACATATTGCAAAAGGGAGAAGAGGAAACTTGATGGATTACAGTGATATGTCGAAGGAAGAGTGGGGCAACTGTTTCTTCCATCTATCAGAATAAATGATTTCCACCTCTCTGTCTTTATTAAATTGTAACCACAATTATCAAGAGAAAACATGCAAGCTTCACCAAGGTTTGCCTACAAATGGGGGCGCTATTTCAAATAACCATGCACCAAGGTTTAAATTTTATTGCTGTTCAAACATTTCTGTTTTATCATCCATATCTGATTATTTATTCTTGTGTATGTTTTCTTGTAATGTGGGTCATGTGGAGGATTTGTGTATGCAGATTAATACATGTGCAGTCAGGCCAAGCAAATGGTAATCTTTCTATTTACCAAAGTAATTACACTTTTAGTGTACAGTAGATGATTGAGACCACTTTAGGTGTTTAACTTCACTAGTTGTGTTGATGACCATCCCCGACTAAAACTGCTTTGCTCGGTTGTCACATGACCAGATTAGGATGAATTTGCTGAAGTGAAGACTTCTAATATGAAGCAGGCACAATAGGAAAACTTTGTAATCACTATTCACTATGGACCAATGAAGGGCAGCACTGCCTACCTTTGCCACATGTGAGGGTTAGCAAGGAATAGCTGGAACTTGGATAACATTCAGTAACTGCTTGCCCCACTTGGGTATCTGTCTACAAAGTGCTTAATGGGAATGTAGACATAATGCATTAATTAGGGGAAACGAGGTAAGGTACCTCATTATCTGATGTCTAACCAGTTACAAGGGCAGTGACAAACCTATGAAGGGAGGGATGGAGTAGGGGAAGGGAGAGGGGAAGGAAAGGGGAAGGGAAAGGGAAGAAGGAGAGGGAGGGAGAGAGGAAGGTGAAGGGAGATGGGGAGGGAGAGGGGGATGGGGAAGGGCAATAAAAATGTGGCTGCATATGGAACCACTCAGCAACACCACAAAAGAATCTATGAAACTTTTTTGACATATAAGAGATCTTTTATAGCCTTAGCTTTGGAAAACTGACTGTTTAGCAGGACTGATTCCAGAAAATTGTGCATAGTTTTTGATCTGGTTTGTAAATTCAAACTTTGGAAACTGTGGAAACTTACAGTAAACTCTTGAATGCACTTCCAAAACTTTTTTAAAATTATCACTACAGAAGCTCTGTAAGTACTGGCTAGTACCATAAGATGAAATGCACTGTCACCTATATATAAGTGCTATATATAAGTACTGCCACTTAGTAAAGTGAGTTGTTACTACATACTGTATGCAAATTCCTGAGCTACTGTTCTATACTGATGAGCTACTTCTTGCTTCCTATGGCTTCAAGCAACCCTAAAATCACAACTTTGTCGTAACCTTCCACAACGAGAGCGGTAGATACTTGTTACTTGTGACTTTAAACCATTCATCTCTACAATTCACAAAACTATGATCGACAAAGAGTCACCTCAATTCCTGAAAAGCTGTATCGGATGAAATAAAAGTTTATTCCGCCATTAATACGAAGAGACCAGTCTTCCTTACTTTTACCTTCAGTTAATCACTTTAAGGTATATTGTTCCTTTCACGCCACAGCCTGCTTTGTCATAAACGGTGGTTAGGAAATGAAGGAAGCAATCCTAATTTCAATTCTCATTCACCGTATTGAAATGATGCAGTCAACAATGTTTGAATTTAATTGGCTTGAAACAAAAGGTACCCCATTTACACGGGAAGTGATCAACAAGTTGTCATCCTGTTTATTGTGATGCGGCCTTGAGAGAAGACGACACCATCTTACTGTAAGTCTGTATTAATGTAAACATCCTTTAACTGCGGAAGATATACCATAAATGCTTGTGGTATGCCAGTAACAATTTTATCCACCCATAACATTTAATTACACAATTATTTATACCTTGTCTAGCCAAACACTTGAACCAAGCTGTTTATGAAATGTCCACCTAACAAAAAGAAATCTTCAGCAAGAGCACAAGAGGAACTTAAAATGTGTTTGACAGGGATGGTAAAAATGTGTTTTTCCCTCAAAAGCAAGTCAAATTTCACTTTAATCCATTCACATGTTTTCATGAACAAATATAAATTCTTTCCAGATTCCAAAATTCCCCTTCAAATAACCAAATTTCCTGGTAATTGTCTGTTGTTGAACAAGGCAAATTTTGGTGAGGGTCTTATAACTTAAAAGGAAACTGTTATATTAATCTACGGATCATGTAAAGGTATCATCCTTTCTTTTTCAACATTCCTGAAAATCTGGCAATACGGTTGCCAACTTATTCATCTAGAAAACCAGGGCATGTTGCGGAAGGTAATGGAACCCCTAAATGAAAGCGTGGCCTCGTACCGGGCATTGAGGCCACTCAACAGCTTAGCATTTCTGCAGTTCAGTTATTAGACTAAATGATCATAATCAGTAGGGGTAGGCACCAGGATGACTTTGACATGCTTAAAGAAAAAAAAAACAAGGAGTGTCAACTTTGTATTTAATATTCTGGAAGTTGGAACCTTACCCTTTGGCAACAAGGGTTCCTGTACGGTACCTAACAACTGGGTGTAAGTGACTGACCACCCCTCATCAAAATCAGAACTGTGGGAAACAACTAGTTTTTGTTGTAATGTAAATTAATGCATAAATTAATGCATAATAAATAAAATTAATTTTAATATAAGATAATGCAATCCCAAGGCACACAATGCCACAGTCACATCATACCATGTACAGGTAAAGAAATAACTTAACCCTTAATTAATATTTCGCAGAGAAAAACTGTTAGTGATGAGCAATTAAAAAAAAAAACAGATGTGATTAAATATTGGAGAATACCATAACTTGCTGTAATGTATGGTTTTATATAATAACTACAGACTACCTTCAAAACTGTAAATATTAAGAATTAAAAGTTCTTCCTAAGTCATGAGGCATATACTTCCTAAGATAGTACCCTACAATATTATATCTGTATGCAAACAAAAATGGGAGTTTATAGGACTGGGTGAACTTCGTGAGAATTACAAATTTAGAAATTCAAATTAGACAATACAAACAGTGGTCTGGGATTAATACTGAACTATAAACTCAGGTAACTGAAGAGAAAACTAAATCCCTAACAGAACTTTATGAACTACTCTCTGCCTCCAAAACACAGTCAACATCCACTAGCCATGTGTTCCAAATTCCCCCTCCCATTCCCCTCCCCATTTTCCAAGGAGAGCACCCCTATTCCTGTAAACACTCTTCACATTCTAATCCAGGGCTGGAAAAAATCTCCACTACCCAGTAAGGAAATCAAATTTCCCACAATTTATACATGTTTTCATGTACAAAACTAGCCATATTCACCTCCAACTACCGAAATTTCTTAGCAAGAAGCTTCCCAGATTCCTGATTTCTTCCATTTATGTAATCTAACCCATTTCTATTTACACCACAACACAGCAATCGATTTTACCATTACAACAGGTCAACACATTAATTCCTGCTTTCATATTCATAATTAACATCTGTCCTTCTTCCTACCCTATGCCAATACCAAAGCCCACACCAACTGAAAAGGAACACACAGCTGACACCCCCAACCTAGTAATCCTCACCACATGCTATGCCGTCCTTACACCCCAGGCATGCTAATGTAATCTATCCACTTACCATACTAGGCCTCCGCACTCATCCAATCATCTTTAAATAAATCACCACACTAGCTGCCTACATAAATAGTATACACCCAAGCCTAGCCTAACTTTCGTCACACTACTGTGTTACCCACAACGCTGCCGTCTGAAACTTCCAGTGAACAAATTTTTCATAAATAATTCAACACTTACTTGCACCAAAACAATCGGCATCTTCTACATCAGGGAACATAAAAAATTATTAATCCTGAGTAATCCTTGAAACTGATCCCTTCAAACTAATTTTATCCTTTGATTCACTGTGGTCTGTTCGACACAATGGTATAATCCAACTAATCTGTACTGGACTCCCTGACTTCTACCCACTGATAGTGAAACTGATAGCTGATAGCTCAAGGACTTTGTAGACATCCAGTACCTTGCTAATACTCGTTCATTGCCTGCATAACACCTATCACTATAAAGACCTCTGTTCTGTGTTGAAGGATGCACATCAGTTTCTGACTATGCTGGTGAATTATGTGACCCTGTATCTCCATGGCCAGTTAGATCAGATATAATCAACATTTTTTATGACAAAACCAAACCTGTAATACTCAAACAGATCTGTAGCATTCCTTCCAAAGGGAATAGGGGGACAGGGTTTTGACCTCTGGCTGCAACAGGTCAGAGGGTCTCAGGTAGCTGATAAATTGAGTGATTTACATCTCACAGCTGGTAAGTGCCAGCCACAATTGGGAATAAACCTGACTTATCTGGAGACAGAGCAGAGAATGAAAGCCAAAATTTAACATAACTTGGAAAACAGGTTCCTGAACTTGGAAAAGCGTGAACTTGGAAAAGCAGCATTCAGCAAAATTGTTGCTGCAATCCTTACGAAGGTCAGTCTTTCCCCTGTACAGAGCTAATAGGGAAGGTATATGGCTGACACGGTTCTCCAATGACAGACCCATATAAACCAGATTTATACCGTACAGTTTCCATCTGAACTGGACTTGAGGTAAAATTTGAAACACTTGAGAAAACATACAAGTATGAATGTTTCCTGGGGATGGGGAAGGTTGGAAGGTTACATCCAAATTTTTTTTTTTTATCATTTTCAAGGGTGTTTAAATGCTAAATGGGCAGTATTTTTAAGACGAGTAACTATTCACTATTTG
Organism: Holothuria leucospilota; assembly: GCA_029531755.1. Taxonomy (NCBI): domain Eukaryota; kingdom Metazoa; phylum Echinodermata; class Holothuroidea; order Aspidochirotida; family Holothuriidae; genus Holothuria; species Holothuria leucospilota. Next base: position 21,448,410 of record CM055968.1, on the reverse strand, counting down.
GCATTAGTGAACTCTCTACAGAAGGGGGGTGGGGGAGTGTTGTTAGACCCCTTGTCTATCCCTTAGTTACTGGCCAGAGTGCAGGGGAAGGGGTCTTGAATCTCAAAAAATGATCTTAAAATATTTGAATGAAATCCTATTTGCAACCGTGCTTGTGTTCATCTATTACCTCTCCTTTCTCAACCCCATATATAGCTGCATGGAACAATTTGAAGCAAACCACACACCTCATCCTTTCAAAAATGTTGATGACTTCCCCTCCCCCCACCCCTTCCAAATTTTTCAACAGCTATAGTTTGAATTATAGACCCTAATGATAGAAACATGCCAATTAACCTCTTCTAAACATGAACTCATAGCTGCAAGCACAACCTCTGTCCTTTCCAATAGTCTTCTTTACATGAAAAATTGTCTTTAAAATTTTTTTCATCCCCATCAACCTTCGAACAGCCTACTTCACAACTGAAATTCTTCAACTAAACAATGATAGGGTCTGCATACTAAGTGGCCCCACAGCTGCAACAGGCACTCAGGGGCATGTCCTGCCCATAAATTTGTGATTATGCCCGATTTTTTTCTTTCAAATCTATTGTTTCAATAACAGATCCTAGATCAATGCAATCCTTCCCCCTTCCCATGTAAAAGGTACCCATCAAATAAACATCCTTTCATTTTAAAGAGACAGCTAGGCCTGATCCCACGCCATCCATGTTGAATGAAATCTGGCTGAAAACCTTGTATACAGATAATTTTTGACCAAAAAAAGTTCTGCACTCATGGTAGCCTCCCTCCCTCCCCCCCCCCCTTTTTATTTTTATTTTTGACACTATCCTGACACCTCCCATCTCTTTCGTGCAACCACAGGTGTAGGAAGCTGTTCGAGACTGGCGCCTGAACATTGTTTCCAATTGCCATCCCGGGGAGGGGTCAAAGGGGAGGGGGTGTCCTCTCTTTTGGAACATTTTTTAATATTTGAGGGTCGTTAGATGCAATCTGGTGCAACATACTGGACAAATTTTAGGATAATGCAAATTTTCGACATTTCTTACAAAGGAAACAAATAAGGGGTTTTCATCCTTGGACTGAGGGGGAAAGCAGTTCTGCTCCACCATATTTTAGCCTGGGGACTAAACCCCCAGCCCCCCAATTCCTATGCCTACATGTGCAACAATAGAATGAAGGTAGCCCTCCTAGAAGTAGGCCTTTTAGTAACCTCCTTAACTGGCCATGCCTTGTGGCATTTCTTAAGATAACCTCTACCATCCCCAATTCATTATAATGGAACAACCCTCCAAAGGTAGATGGATGCAGCGGCAAACCAGCAGAGAGGAAGGTGACTTATAAGTAAACCTACATTATGACTCACAACAACCATCAGGGGTTATGCTACAGTGAATATTACAGTTTGTGATATTCTTGTCCACAGTCCATTAATTGCTGCTGCAAATCAACTGTAACGCACAAAGTGTGCTCTAATTCATTAGAAAGCACGGATCATCTACCGTGCTTCAAAGTTTCCTCTCAATAAAACACGAACTTTAAAATCTTGGTGGATCAACTTGCAGGCCATATTCTGCTGGCTATGAAATTCAAATTAAGAAATGTATGCAAATTATGGAAGAGTTATACAACTGGGGCAATTCTCTTTTAACAACACTTACAGCCAAGAATTACGCAAATTCTGCGAAGGTTTAGTTTATTTCTTGTGACTAATGAACTTCACATTACTTAAGGATAAGAAAAGGAAATAGACGGAGCTAGGGAATGCCACAAGGGAAATAATCTTAAAGCTCTTTGGAATCATTTCCTGAGCAAAAACATTGCTTATGTAAGGTTTGTTCATCACCCTCAGATTATAGGCCTGAGAAGGCATCTTAAAGACTGTATATAAACAAGTCACTTAATACCCAACTACGTAGAATAACTAGATCTTCCTATGAAGCAATGGTAGCATTTAGGATGATACCCTCCCATTTAAATAAAATAGCCTTGATGAAATTATTTATCGTTTTAATTAAAAATTACTTCATCCTTTGGTCTGTACTGTAGGTAAGGGGTGGAGATCTTGTAAGGATTATCTCCCATACCATGAATCTAGGTATTTCCTCTCCAAAAGTTCCATGAGGATTTATTTGGCATAAAGAAATTTTGTGGGTCAAGCACTCCCAACACGCTCCTGCCCACCTCTTTCAAAAATGTTCCAGCAATATCAAGCCCATGAACCCACCTATTATTGTCTCTGGACACAGGCAGCCTTCTTAGTGTGGGGTAATTCAATCTTTTTATATCCCTTCTAAGATTCAGAGGATTTATGATGAAACTTTTGCATTAAAACCATTTTTATCAGTAATTTCTCACTTCACTGCATCTGTTACCTCAATGAGGACACAACCTTAACACTTGATACAGGTAACTCTCACACTGGATTAAGTGATTGGCAGAACCAGAATTACACCAATCGCTTGACTAATTAAATTAAAGCCATGGGGTTGGTAATAAGATCTACCACATTTAGACAATAGAATTAAAAGTGAAGTACGAAGATGACCATTTTAAGCATCTTCAATTCAGCATGTTAAATTTACTAAATATCTACTGATATGACCTTTCACTCTCCATGTATTAACCGCGAAACTTTTTGCGGGGGACACCATATTCCCCTTGCCCTCTCCCGCACAGGCTATACCACTTTCCCCCCATCACCTATACTCATTCCCCCATGCATTGAGCAAATGCCACAGCCAACTAACCCAAACATAGCCTAACATGTCATCCTCTCAAACCTGAGGGAGTTGCCACTCTGCTCAAACCATGGAGCTACCACACAGACATCGTGTGTTAGCTCCATGCTCAAACTGATGCCATGACTGTAACCGTCCAAATCAGGACACAAACGATCTGCTCTTCGCTAAAGTGCAACTGCTGCGGAATGTACTTAACCAATTTCATTAGTGTCAGAATTACGTTGTATATCATGCCTGTAGGGGGCATAAGACCTCTTGCAAAGTTTCACGCCCCTAGGGCACTGACTCTACTGGTAGTAATCAGGGTCAGATATTGTTCAAATGTTTCCATTTTAAACATTTTCTGATTGTCATAGGTGTGAATTTGCAGTGAGGTCACCGACAAATAAAATGGGCAAAAGATGAAGATTATACTCATTGCAACAGAAATAATGACAGCTCAGCAGGTCAAGCATTTTTTGCAAGAAAAATAATTATGAAGTAAATTCAACATTTGCAACCCATAGTACTGAGGTTTTTCATTTTTTTTTTTTGGTGGAGTGGAAGTAATTTGAAGAGCAGTCCACGTCACAGACTAAACCATTTTTGTAGTCTTACTAGTACATTTTTAAGGTCTAGCAGTATGATGAGAGAAACTAGTTGTAAGCCTGTACCTTTCTGTGAGCACTGATAAGACATAAGATCAATATTTTCAAACATGTACATGTACACAGAAGCGATTATTTAATCACAAACTTTTGAGGTTCATTGACAAGAATTTTAAAATTGGGGGGGGGGGAAGCATTGGAATTTCTTCACTCCAGGGATCAGCTTTTTGAAAACATTGCAACTTGAAAAATTTAAAGGAGATAACCAATTTGGGGGATTTGTGCTGGGTGAATATAAATGTAGGCTAACTAGCTCAACTGCAGAGCTATAATGTAACCTATGGGGGAAGAAGGGGGGGGGGGAGGAAGAGAGTTGAGATGTGTATACTTGTGCAGGGATACATGATCTATGGAGTGTAAATATTGGTATGGCAATGGTATTGAGGAAACACCTCTTTTTCAATTTGTCAGTATTAGCTGAAAACTAAGCTGTCACTATAAATTTGCCAATAATTTTGCGGACTATCTCCAAAAAATAATGGCCCAGGTACATTGGCGGACCCGACTTCCTTCCCAACTGAAGCAACTGACACCAATCCTGCATGTCCCAAACCTTTATCCTGTACTCTGCAAATAACCTTAGTTGAACTTACTGCAGAGCTGTCATATGGCCAACTTACTACACTCCAAGGTGTACCTAATCTTATGCACTCTGACTCCCATATGGTGCAATAACTTGTGTAGGGTCTTGTGCTTATTGCATCATGCATGTATCTAATTTATGCTTTCAGGTATCCCAAAGGCTTTTAATTTCTTGGGTTTCAAATTAAAATATGTTATACATACATCTTGAACAGTATGTCTGTAGATTAATGCAATGCCATAAGAACTTCACATAAATTTACAATGAACAAAAATTCCCCAAACTGATTTTTGAAACTAAATTTGTCATCCCAAGCAAAAGGTGTTATTTTACTTATACACTTGATATACAGCGCCAAAACAGAAAACACCTGCTGATAAAACCTAAGCGGTACAGAAGTCACTGAAAAGACACACCGAAACTAATGCTGAGGTTTCCAACTTCTTCACTCCCTGACTAGAGAGGTAATGCAAGACGAGTCATAAATTCAAAGTTCAAAGGTCACAAGACAAATGTTCCTTTAGTTTCACCATTTATACTTTTGGAAAAAGCTTTTTTTTTTAACAAAAAAAAATAAAAAAAAATAAAAAACTTACCAAGAATCTGAACTGTAACCCTGTGTGGGCTGCTGATGGAAGGAACAAGTCTGGTTTGCTTGTAGGCATAGTGGAAGAATTAGTTTCAGATTTGAAGAAAAGTGCAATAAATTACAGTAACTCACAACAAATTTTGGAAAGTTTTACTTATATCCCTGAGTGTACTGTGCAGCGGCCTCATTGATAAGAACTGTGAGTATTCAACTGAGTGTCTTCAGAGGTTGGTGAAAATGGCTGTAACTTTTTCCCTGTTTCAACCCAGACTCTTGTCAAAGTAGGTATCCACTCTTTCGAAGATGACATATGTTCCTCACATTTCTGCATAACACTTAGATTTGATGGCAAGGCTCTTCTGAATATAAACAATGATTCCAACAATCCTTAAGTTCCTCTAACTTTGCTTGAGCTGTTTTTGTTAGGAGGTACTAAGATTTTAATTCTGATGGGGTACACCTACAAGGTACTTCAATTGTTCTATTTCTAAAATAAAAATCCATTACATATGTGGTTACCATGGACACCAATATCAAGATTACCACACTTTTATCACAACTTTCAGTTCAAATTCCACTGATTTACAAGGAAAGATGAAACTTTTCCAAATGATATAAATAATGCAATCCCTAATATTCATTTGACGGAGCAGAGTTATAACATATTGATGGTGCTAGCAATACTCTCTCTGTATTTGATGTTTGCCAGTTTGGCTTTCCAAATGCTGCTCCAAGGTATGCAAAGTCCAGATACTATGATTTTTGTCCCAAAAATAGTCCTTAACCACTTGAAATTCTCAAAAGAGATTGATTACAAAACCATCTGCTTTAGAGATTGTTTCTGACTACATTCGCTGTTTGAAAATGAGACAAATTTGCCTGTGTAAAGACTGAAGTTGCTCCCGCTACCAGCAAATGATTTTACCCCTCTCTGTAGTGAATTAAAATTGAGATCTCAATCTCACGTCACGGTTATGATTCCATCCTCTGTCATCTTAGTTAGTGATGTTTTGATAACGTTGCTAGCATCAATGGCCTGTTATCTCATTAAAAAATGCAAAAGGTATATCACCTCTTCACTAAGAAATAAGCCATATGGGAATTCAATTAGATATCCAATATCGTGTCCCCTGAAAAGCATTTGGTACCTTCCACGTGAGTAAGAAATCATCCTGCTATGACTAAAGATAAGTAAGCAGAGGATTCTAGGACGGTCTGAAGAGCAGCCACTCTTTTAATAAATTCTCTTTTATGTTGTTCTGCGGCCGGGGGCACACAGAAATAAAATCAATCATATTACCACATGACCCCTTTCTGGACCCCTGAACACTTCAGAGTAGTAGGTGTTGCATCCACGGTGAGTAATCTGCCTAGACGGGCCGGTAGAAAAGGCAGAGGGATTTGTTCCTGTTTAAGACGCCTATCAGAGTGAAGTACTTGACAGTTAAGCTGGTTAATGGTGATTCTGACCTTATCATTAAGAAAAATTCCAAACATAGCTTGTGCAGCTTTTCACAATACCTGACTGTGTCAGCCAAATGTTAACCAGAGGGATTTTGAGAACATGGTATGTACGGTACCTTAACTTCCTTTAAGTTGACAACTCCACCAGATGCCAATCTAATGAAAGGATTTAAGTAAATCCCTCTGTCAGAAAGTGCAAGTCAACGTTCTTGTTCAAACTCCGAGCTCTCTGTTAGGTGCAGGTCAAGTGCCTCATGTTTTACATCCTAATCAGGCTAAGTGCAACTATACATAAATTGTACTTCCCATTGTTTTTAAACCAAGAAACATTTTAGTCATTTTGATAATGGCAGCCCTTAGGTCACATTGCAAATGAACTTTTCACCATTTGGTAGCAACAGTTACACGAAACCTTCTGTAAACTTCTGTAAACTAATTTTGAAGAAAAAGCACACTTTTTTCCCTCTTTCAACATGCTGAAAAAGCTTGAGCAGCTTTTCTAGGCCCAGCATTAATCAGACTTAATAAAGTGACTGACAAGTAGTAATTTGACGAAGTTGATTTTTGGGTTAAGAGGGGGATGGGGGGGGGAGACCTTAGTGACTAGTGGGGCACTTGGATAGACCCATCATGAAGGTCTATATCGCAGCCATGACAGCTGCAAAAACCCTGCAGCAAGCAATAGCCAAATATTCACACTGCCAGTGAAGTCCATAGTTGGTCTGAATTCTCCATGCAGGTTATTTGACAAAGTATTATTCTGGTGGTCACTGTGGAATTGTATTTTGTACATTATCTATTCATTTCCATAACCATTGGCATTAGTGTCGTCCAAACGCCACAAAAACATTGCAAAGTAAATCCCCCCCCCCATTCCCCATCCAATGGCTGGCATATCAACTAGAAAGTGAAACATCAGCATTAAACAGAAATGCCTAATTTATTACCGCCTCTAAAAATTTTATTCCAGAAAGTAGGGCTGATTGTAAACTTTTGACAATTTTTATAAGGTTGAGTGTAAACCCCAATTTCTCTTGCATCCCACTCATTACTTAGAAAAGACAATGATTCACCTTTTCCCCGGCCTCCACCCCCACCACATCATTAAGGCATCGGGGTGATGAGGAGAGAAGTAAATAGATCTTCAAATGAAGTAGGTCCTAAGGCATTTACACTACTAAGCCCATAACCACAAAACAATTTGGGAGACTTATTTTTCTTCATATTTTACGACGGCAAAATTATATGAATCTCAAGAGTTTCACTCTAAGATTTTTTCCCAATATCAAGGAAGTCGGTTTTGATGCAGTTTAGACAAATGAATCACATTGAAACTGTGATAAAGTTCCAATTCCAGAGTTTTTACTGTATTGAGATTTTCAAACTTCGACTGGATACTTTGACTGCACCAAAAACTGCATTTTCTTAATTCATATCCATTCCTAAAATAATTTGAGGTTTTATGAAGGGTTGCTACCTCAAACGAGAAGAAAAACACAGAACAAATCTTCAGATGACCTTATATGAGCATCTTTTCTAATTCAGCATACAAAACACTCAATCAAATGAGGGCGCTATTCATCTTTTAAACACATCACTCTCCTTTACAACATGGCCCCTTTGTAACTCAGTGCTGCTTCTATTCACTCCTTTACAAAATTGGTAAAACAGTCGATGAAGATTTTTTCGCTTCTATGTATGGTAAGTTAAAAGTTTACAATATTAATACTTGAATTGTTCTCTCTGGTTATCTTATCAGAAGATCATGTTAAAAATATGTAAATAGAAGGAAAGCAAGGGTGAAACAGACTATTTTGAGCAGCAGGGATAGATAAAACTTCAAGGTACAGAAGAAACTTGGTCATGTGATTGCTCTTATAAGCAGTGAACACATTTGCAAGCCAATCTTGGGGTAATATAACAGTTAATATATAAGCCAAGGAATGAGAAACTGTTATTTGTAATGCAATGGTTTGAAGAATTTTCTGAAGTATGTACAAAGTCATTTACAAACCTTTCAGTAGCTGATCATTTTGTGGATAAAATACCTTTTGATCAGATGAACTTTTGTGAGTCTGACCCACTTCCTCACGCGTGCCTCCCATGATGTTTACAGTGCTACCTTAACAGCCAAGGGCTCAATAAAATACAAGTTCTGTATCCTCCCCACAAAGTAGAAGATATATATATATATACGGTAACAGGACACAGTGCCAACACTGCTGTGTACTAGAGGGGGCAGATATGAGTTACTGCCTTTAAATTTGAGCCTGGCCAGAATAGGAGCACCCATCAGATGTAAATTATCTGTGTCTACTTGTCGGGAGGGGTTAGTAGTTTCTCCACATAAATGTGGATGGCCTTGTCGGTGCAAGACACTGAGCCTCAAAGCAGAGGGTTGCCACCTCTGATTGGGGTACCTGTGGCCTAATTCTTCTCTTCAGTGACATTAATCGATGATGAAAGGCCTCAACCATATTTAAACCTCCTGCATTAAATTTCCTTTCCCTCTCATTACCATCATCTATCTTTCTCACAGAGAGATTGAAGAACAAAATCTACAAACCTTATCTAGTTTTGGAGTCTAAAAGCTCCAATACTCACCTCCTATTTTTGTATGTAATTCCCCAACTTGCCTGCAAGTACCATCTGGCATAAATTATTAGGTGGCCTCCTCCCACTACTAGAGGGAGACATTGTAAAATTACTCTTCCTCACATTGCAGAATTACACATGGAAAATAGGAGGTGATGAGGAGCTGAGCCATATAGACAGGTAACTAAAACTTGCAAATGCCCCTTTCCCATGACAATTACCCTATTTATCTGCTTGTGCATACAGGCATCGCCAAGCTCCAAAGTTTATCTTTTTTTTACAGAGGTTTCAAATCCACCAGGAATATTGTGGTACAAATTATTTAGGATGGAAGGAGGAGATTTGAAAAAGACTATTTTCACTTTCCTACAAATCTTTCTAAGAGTGATTTTGGCTGCTGCAAGAGCACATAGTCTATTGCCCACACATACTGAACCCCAGGCATTAAACTGCTTTGGAAAATATATCCATATCCACTTTATATTCTATATATCATAAGCAAATTTATTCAGGGGCAACACTGCACTTACCTGATAATCATAGGGATCGTAAGGGTAGTAAAAAGAAGGAGGAAATTCATCATATTCCAAGCCGGGAGGAGGATACCAAGACATGATATTGCACAAGAGGATGACGATAGATTGGTTGGTGGTTTGCCCGGTGAACAGTTGAGTACATGCACAGGAGAGAGAAAGAAAGGAGCAAAAATAAGTTATCTTGAGTTGATAAAAAATTACAAAAGTATATATTATAATAAGAATATAAAGTTGCCCATTTTTTTTTTTTAAGGAAAACATCAGCTGAATCTGAGGGATTTCATCTCCTCCCTTTTCATCCTCTTTTTCCTTTACAAGTACACATCATGAGGTTTGACAGAACATAAAAGTGGCATATTTAAGATGAAACAAGGAGATAATCTGCAGGAATTTAACAATCCAGTTATTAAAATTCTGTCTAATGATTAAAAAGAACCATTCATGAATTAGTATACCATGGTACACTCATTTAAAATGGGGATTGCAATTTCCCTTTAAATGCTCCCCATCAGGAGAGAGCAGAGGTGGCAATCCTGAGAGGATGGGCAGGAGATATCCCCTCCAATTTTGGAGATACAACCATTCAATTTCACATTTCCACACAGTATAAACTTCTGCTTCAAGGGTACCTTATCCTCTCTCCCCCCCCCCCCCCATCCTTTTTTACACAAATCACTGCCATTGGTGGAGAAGATGGGGAATCCCAATATTTTTTCTCCCAATTATGTAAATTGACTGGACATGGAAAACTTGGAATATTGCTTTACTAGCAAATCAAAATAATGCATTCCACCACATTCAGGTGAAACAAATATTAGCATGTCCTCCTTCAGAGTTTAATACAGGACTGAGTATCGTAGATGTATTTTATGATACCATCCTGTTTAAACAATAGATTGCTTTTCATTGTGTCTCTTCATAAATTTGTCATTTGCTACAGTGCTCAAGTACAATAATGGTTTTGATCATACACTACAACTGTGCACAGCGTTACCCGGCAGGAGCTTCCCATTCTGGCCAAAAAGTTGCCATTTTTCAGGAAAGCATATGTTATTTTTTGAGCAAACATACCAGAATGAAAGTGGCCCTGTATTCTAGTCATACTGTCAGCAGTGTCAACCTCTTTCTCTAATCATTTGCATGGCTAAGGAAGGCTGAAGGTCATACCCCTACCCCCTTAGAATTAACAACATGAATAATACCACCTCGTGTATGTGCTCACTCCCTCTACAGCTCTACAGTCCGTTTCACACCAAATGCGATATGATGCAATGTGATACAATGCGATTGATATAATAAAAAATTTCCAGCTGATTCGAACCACAGGCCACTTTTCCTTCTTCTCTCAGTGATATTCCAATGATCAATCAGTCATGTAATTTAACAGATCAGTAATTGTACCTTGTCATTGGTCACACAAAATACTGCTTGACAACAAGTAGGTGAAAGATGAAAACATTTCAAATCAATTTTATCCCGTCCGATCATGTCCCAGTCCGATCATGTCCCATCGTATAATGCTTTGTGGTAAAGGGTCTATTACATTGTTCTTAACTTTTTTGTCTTATCGTATCCCATCATGTGGCGCCTAGTGTGAAAGGACCTTAACCACAGTAAATTTCAGGATTCCACTGAAGCCCAGGACAAGCACACAAAATCAAGTAAATAAGGCACTTTTGTGGTTAGAGCAGGAAAATGCTATTTCAGAATAACCACAATTACCCTAAGGTCAGATTATTAGTTAGCCACTACTTTTCTTTGTCCACCCCTCTTATTGTTCCCTCAGACCTTCTTATGACCTTCAAAGTACAATAAGGAAAGCTTGGACCCAAATTTAAAACTTTTAAACATTTAATCACTTTCTGTCAGATTACTACCCTAGCACCGAATATATCTTAATGTAACTTCCTTTTACACTGGGATATCCTTCATTAAGTCTTATTAAGCTTCTCAGATTTGCCCTGTCAACCCATGTGGTCAGAGATAAACTGAAGAAACAATTAGCTCTGGTGAAAGCCTTGTCTTTTGATCAATACATGTTAACCTGGTAGGATATCTTTTGAAAAATAAATTATTATTGACAAGATGAGATCTGCTGCATATAAACATTGAAGGCCAAACCTGCAGACGGATTTCTGATTTTTTTTGTCCTCCTTTTGTTATGAAAAATACATTTATATTAAAACCATCTGACAAATATTTTCAAGGCGAAATATTGATAGGCATGTTGCATCCAGACCATATGGTACTAATAACCTTAGAAACTTATTTCCATTTCTGCCTAGAGTTTCCTTCGTTGACTGATTCAGGAAATAGTGTGAGCTTAGATTTCTGGCTAGGAGGTGATATAAATTGAATGCTGATAATGAAATGTTTTTCCCATTTTTTTCTTTTTCTACATTTTGTTTATTTGGACCATGAATAGGAAATTTAAGTTCTGCATGCCTTATCAAACTTTTCCATTAAAATTGCAAATATAAAAAAAAAAAATAAATAAAAAAGAAGTTTAACAGTGGGCCTACGTCCAAGGAATACATAAGTGTGCATAAAATTTCATAGCAGATTTGGGGTTTATGAATTTCTTAACAAAGTCAGTGACAACACTGAGATGGCATATACTTGGCTTGGGAAGGAGGAAGAGGCTGGACCCCCACTCTCACACCCATAAAAATGTGAAAGGATAAAGTGTAATTTCTACCCTCACTTTTTAAGGAAGAAATCCCCTTATATGTGAGATATATCAAATTTTTTTGATAAAGATTCATCAAAAACCTTTTCAAAGAGGAGAATCCTAGCCTAGAGGATGGTAGTCTACAACATTCAGCCCCCTCTTCCAGCTAAGAACAGCTTCCTTCCCTAATGGGCACACATACAAAAGTTGTTTAACTTGTAGTTGTTAAGGGCAAATTGAGCAGCTTGTGGGCCCATAGCAAAGTGAGATAAAAAAATAAGAATAAATTATTCCTACCATGTAAATGTTGCATCCAAAGGAAGGTATGTGGATGTGAGGGGAATATGTGGGAGCTGATCCAGGATTTCACAAAAAGGAGGGGGGGGGGGGTTGTTCTATGAGGGCAAAGTTCACACCTTAAATTTGTCAAATGCATGAAGCCTTGATGGGCGAGGGGGGGGGGGTCTAGAGAAAAACTTGAAATTTAGACATTCTAATGGTACTTACTAGCATCTGGACGATCAAAATAAGCATACATATTATACATCAGCTTTGGGGCCATCTCAAAAAAGTCATACCTAAAGGGGGGGGGGTTGGAGCCATGAAAGCCCCCCTCCCCCAGATCCAAGCCTGGTTTCATAGGTGATTGTGGTTTGTGACCCCAAACATAATTAACCATCTGTAACCATGCACAAATAGTTTTAGCATGCAATTTTCTTTTGTCTTGAAGGGGTGGGGTAGGGAAGGGGAAATATACCATAACTAGAAGTAACTTTTGTAATAGACAGACAAAATAATCTTGGAACTCTGAGAGAGAACCTTAATGGGAAGTTTTCATACCTTCAGAACCATGATCTATTGATGCAGGATGAGGCAATTTAAAATTAGATGACTTGGTATCTTTATTTTCAAACAATAAAGTATTCACACAAAATCAATATATTGTAGCTCACGGCTGATTTGTTCAACCAGACTTTCAAATTTTTAAATGATGCCACATTTATAACTCTTGTAATGACTAGTATGTTTGAGAAGATAGCAACAGCCATAGTTTATTGGTAAAACTGAATGGTTTCATTATGATGAAAGCTATTTCTGTCCTGTACAAAGTTAATGCAATATAAATGCAATATTTCCCTTTAAGTCTCTTTAAGCTGTAAACCTTCACACTGGCCATTCATCTAATCCTAATGACTAAATACATTCAAATGATTTATTTATTCAGGATACCATATTTCCCCTCCGCAAACTAGATGGATATCATCAAGACCAAAGAATAACAAAATAAGCAAATGGAAACAATTAAAATATGATGACAAAGATGGTTCATGGTCAGAGAGATAGGTAACTACTGGATGACCTGGTTTGACATGAAGCACCTGCTTCACTATGGAGGTAGGCCTATGTCTGTGTCACTAGTAAGTTAGAAGTAAACAGTGCATGCCATTCTCCCGTTTAGAGGAGAACCCAAATTCTCCCCAATGGGGGTTAAATTATGCAACACATTGTATAGGCTTGCTAGCCTAACAAAAACAAGAACACTGCTCAAAAACTTGCATTTTTCTCAAAAAAAGTGCACTTGAACCAGCAATAAGGACATGGCTTTTCGCTACGTATGACATTAAATCACCTACCAAATAGGCAAATTTTAAATTTCATTACATTAGACCAACAAACTTTGCAAGGGGGTTCCAAAATCCATTTGCCACTCACAGAAAATGTACACAAAGACAGCAAGGAATTGTGGGTAATATAGGCAATATAGTGGCACCCATGACTAATTTTTCTCCCTATTGGGAGAAATGTTGATTTCCCGAAACTGACTGGTTTGGGAATCTACGAGAGTAAGTAGTGTTTACATGTGCAAACAGAAGGTAATGAGGGGCGAAGTAGATTCTCCCGAACAGGTTAAAAACTCAAGTTATTGTCATTAATGCATTATTTTACAGAGCAACGATACAAAATGCAGCAATGATGGATCAAGTTACCGGGGACTGGTGTTGTATCAAAAGTGAATGTGGCCTGTATGTTATATTTCAATTCTCAATATCCGCATCATCCGAACAATATTTAACAAATGATTGTGCTGCCACAATATTATAAGCCATTGTGCAATACCATAAAGTGTCATTTCATTTTACACAAGGCAAAATACTGGGACTAATATTTAAACAGAAAAATCTCCTAAGCTTTGTCCGAACCGTTGGCCCAGTGACATTGGCTAGGAAGTATTAGCATTGCATGCAATTCACCCGATACCAATATGGAAGGAATATGAGGGAAACCTACCGATCATGATACTGAATAGCAAGGTTTTTCAACAAAATTTCACTTAAGGTTTTATTCACTCAAAACTATAATTTAAACTCAAGAAACTGTTAAGATTATTATTATCTTAAAAAGGCTTTCTTCAGTTTTCAGTTCTAATTGACCACAATTCATTTGTATACATCTTCTTGTACAACCATGCAAGTACATGAAGACTACAGCTAATGCCAGATCACAGATCCCTTTCCAAATAGCAATTACAAAGGATGATGGGATAAATTTTGGTACGCATTGTTTTCGGCCACAGTAAAATGCCACTCACAAAAATGACCCATACTAAAACTCTCCCCCATAATCCTTTGTAATTGCTACTTGGCAAAGGGTCATACATGTTATTTTCAATTAAGGTTTGCACAGGTCTCCTTCATAATTCATGAAGCCAGTTGCTCACTATTGAACCTAACCGTCCCTTCCCAAGCTTTTCCTTTTATCTGAAACTGTATGCAAATATTACAAGCATGAATAAATGTTTTGTAAGCTAACATCTTTTAATCTAGAATAAGAACCCAAAAGGACAGTAACTTACTGTCCTTAACTACTCAACTAGTGACCCTCAATAGGCTCAATCGATCCCACCTCTAGTAGAGAAGGGCACTATGTCAGTGGGACTGTATTACTGAAAAACATGTTAGTGTGGCCCTCTATGAACGAGCAAAGTTACTGTGACAAGGTAAAATGATAAACTTGGATTGAACCACCCATTTTTCACTCTCTGCAATTACAGATGATTTTTTAAAATGTTTTTTAACCAAGTAAACTCCTAAAATAGATACCTGTTAATCCCTGTTGTGCAAAAAGGATCACTCCTTTGGAATATTCCAGTAACACGACTTCCCGAAGATATTCTGTACAAGCCCTTACGTATGCATCCACATTCAGTACTGCTGGGCCGGCTACACAAACTACAGGCCTTCTATGTTTCTTCCTCCCAGTTAATCAAACTCTTTAGGATTTACCCTTCTCCTAACACTTTCACAGTTTCCTGTACAAGTTTTCCTCTCCCCATTAAGTTCACTTCCTGTCCCAGGTCTAACAACCAACCAGAAACTGTAAATCGTTAATTGAATAATTGGGGTTGGCGGAGAAGGGAGGTTGACAAAAAAAAGTTACTCAGGTTTTAAAATGTAGAATGCACTGAACCTATGATAAAGAGTAGTAGGTGCATTCATGAAGACTACCTTTCAAAATATTGAGTCAAAATAACTATGTTTGACAGAGGGGAAGGGGTCTTAATTACTAGCAGATAAGTGGCCTGCATAGCCACTCATAAAAAGATTCTCTTGTATTTTAATATACACAGGCAAGGCTGAGAAAAGTAGTTTCAATGAAAGCAAATCCACTTTTGGCTATAACAGATTGCACACTGCTGGCATTTCATGATAATAAACTTAACAATGCCACTATTCACCTTGAGTCAAGATCATCAATAAGTGAGGGTGATGGACAAATCTTGCAAACATTTCTTTCAATCTTATCCTCCAAAAAATACACAGGAAAACAAATAAGCAAAACTGGACAAAAACCATGTCTTCACTCAATGGGGAAAGATTTTCCAATAAATGAAGAACTTAAAAGGGTAGCCAAAACCAAATTTCTATACCTTTCATTCCCCCATAGGCATAAGAGGTGGGTGGGCTAGGGGAAAGGGGCTAATGTTTCCCAGTCAAAAATGTGTTGGGGCAGAAATATGCTTCTGCCTACCTCCCAATTCAAGGACAAAACCCCCTTATTTGTTCCCTCTGTAAAAAAAAGCCCAAAATTTGCAGTAATTTTCCTTAAAATGTGCCCAATTTGTTGCATCAAATTGCATCTAAGGACCCTCAAATATTCAAAAATTTTCCAAAGGGGAGGGGGGCACCAACACCCTTTCCCCTTAATACACTTTCCCCTTAATACCTTTCCCCAAGATGGCCGTCTGAAACAATGTCCAACCCCCCATCGAGGACAGCTTCCTATGCCTATGCATTAATTCCCCTTCCCTCCCTTCCCTCCCTTTCCCCTTCCCTTCCCTGCCCTCCCCTTCCCCTTCCCTTCCCCTCCCCCTCCCCCTTCCCCTTCCCTCCCCCTTCCCTCCCTCCCCCTTCTCCTCCCCTCCCCCTTCCTGAAACTGCACTGAAACATCTTTGGTTCACTACAATGTATCTATCTGGTAGCTGGACATGTGTATGTATTATCAACCAAGTACATGGATCTTGGTAAGATTGTTCTCGATTTGTCCCCACAGGTAACAACATTCTTTGGCCACTCTTATGTAACCTGTAAGTCTGAGAAGCAAACCACACAGTGACAGCCTGTTATACTTAGTTGCCAGAAATTTGCAGGATTCAGTCAATTTAAATTACAATTGACTGTTAAGTTTGCCAGACTAGTGATGTATCACTTAATTCACCTGGCACATACCATGTATCAGGAAGGGATGATAGTTTTATTACATGTAGGCCTATATGCTTCTCACTTGTAGCCACAAGTATAAATATGAACAAAACAGCCACTCTGCTCTGTCTTTTGTGAGAACATCAACCACCAGAGAATAAAAAGTAGCTGACAAGAATGTCAAAAGTTCGCTGATTAACATCATCACAGACCTTTTCTACAGAACTGAGGATTCTGGGAAAAAAACACCCCTCCCCCTCATCCAATATCATGCAGGCATTAATGAAATCCTACCCTGTACTCTGAGGACACTCTTTCATTTGCCTAAGGGACTTAAAGAAGACTTCAGGAAGGGGGAGGGGGTATTAAGAGATATTTTAATCCCTAGATGTTCCCCCCTTGTGATGTTACATTCTCAACTTTCCCCCTTGTGATATTATATTCTTACCTTTCCCAATTTAAATTTGATGTCAAAAAGTTAAGAGCAATATCATACATTGTTTATATTTACAGTACTTTCATCTTGCCCTTGAATGATAAAAGTGGAAGTAGAGCCATGATGTTCCCGAACCCCTTCCCCCTTCCCCCTCCCCTAACATATACACACCCAGCTTATGGATCAAGTTCTCTCTTTTCAACTAATGACAGTACACAAAACAGAATTCATTAACTGTCAAAAGCAGTCGCCCCAAACTTATTTTGAAACAATAGCTAAATGTCACATATTTCTTATTTCTCTTCCAAGTATCTTTCATAATATTTTAGGACATAAATATCGCATATTCAAGGCAAACCAAGCCCTGTAAATTTTAAAACTGAGTGAGAAAAATACTGTCACATGATTCTCAAGATCCATTCAGGAAATAGGATAGTCTACTATACAATTCTTTATTGGGGTGACTGCATTCTCCCTTTAATTCAAAAGCTGCACATACTGAGAATGTTGAGAAAAATTTTTGTTTTACAATTTCAAAGAGCACCCTCTACTTCTAAACATGTCTCAGCTGTTTCTTGTTCTATCATTCTCTCTTAAAAAGCACTTACCCCCTCATCCGGTCTGCTTTACACACATTGTTGGGACTGTTGAGTTTAAATGGAGATTATGTGTGGGAAGTGGTTTTTGTGCTGTTTTGAGGAGGTAAAAATGCACATTCATCATATCTCTTGAATATTTAGCACAGAGGAGCAAATTATAACATATTAAATTAATAGCACTGTAAGGTATTCTTAGCTTGCTCCCTCACATCCCCACCCCCGGTGATTTCTTTGTTCATGAATATATAAAATTATATTGAACAAATAGGTATTTCACATGCTTGCCATGATATACCCTTGGCTTGCCCCAGTGGGAAAACACTAAGGTTTAAATAACTTTAGGACCAAAATTTTCCATGTAACAAGACAAAAGCAGAATTTTGTAGGCCAAAATTTATAAACACTATTAGGATATTTGTGGGCTTTCAGAGGATTTTACTTTAATAATGACTCACCAATATTGACAAAATCGCATGACTCTTTGAGAAAGATTCTCTATATTTCAGACACAACGAGTGTTTTTTTGCTTTCTTTCTTTCTTTCTTTTTTTAATGGTGGCAAGACCAATAAATAGAATGATGAAGATTCAAGAAAACAGTAGAAATAAGAGGTTGGTTCTCAAAGTATTAGGAGGATATTAGTGGAATCATTTGAAACCAGCATGACATGATTTGAATCCTCTGCATCATCAATACTGGGAGGTACACAGGGAAAGTAATTTGCTTGTATCTGTAGGTTGATTCAATAGGCCTAGATTTCAAAATAATTTTGGGTTGGGGGCAAGGGCATTTTGTCTTCTTTAACCGTTTTCATTTCAATCCATTGTAATTCACTATCATTAGTTATGAAGGGGCAAAGGGCCTTCAGGAGAAGGTAACAGCTCCCCTTTGTGAAAATTATGTCTATGCAAAGGTGGACAGTGCATGAAAACTGATTCTGACTTTGGCAAGTATTAAAAAGTTTCTAATAAGACAATCCAAATTCTATTTTTTTTTCATGAAAATTCAGGGGGTGTAGGTAGAATTCCACCTTAGGGGGTGGCTACTCCAGTTGGCCTACAGCCAAAAAATCTCTGTACCTACTTGTACTCAAGCTTCAGTGTATTTGCATGTACTTGTAAGAATCACTTTGTATTTTAGCACATCACAAATTTTGAATGTTAGGGACAGTCATGGTGCTAAGGTTCTTTGAAATCAGGCATGTAGCCGGGGGGGGGTGCCCCCAAAACGGCACTGAAGGAGGAAAAATTTATTACGAGACCAGCATTTGTGGAATACAAATATATGAAGAAAAAAATGGAAAATCTCGCACCATTTTGCATCTGGAGTCCTTGAAATAGTCAAAAATTTTTAAAGGGGAGGGGGACACCCTCCCCCCAGGCCGGCAAAACTCTAACATTGATGTGCCCCCCAAAACTGGTTAATCTGGCTACGGACCTGCTCTGATTACCTCACTACATTGGGCATTATTATGTACTACCGTGCACCACAGACTATTGAAGTCTATGTCCGATAAGTAGGCTTGGGTGTATTATCCGATTCTGTGCTTCAGAGTCACAACTGCTGACTAGGAGTCGAGCAGTGACCCCAGTTTCCTTCAAATGACTCCTGGGGAATATTCAACTGTTAAAAATTTGCACAAAACCTACATTTTGGAGGTAAAGTT
This sequence comes from Holothuria leucospilota, assembly GCA_029531755.1. Classification (NCBI taxonomy): domain Eukaryota; kingdom Metazoa; phylum Echinodermata; class Holothuroidea; order Aspidochirotida; family Holothuriidae; genus Holothuria; species Holothuria leucospilota. The sequence continues at coordinate 21,429,180 of CM055968.1, read as the reverse complement.
TATACACATTTATTAAAATAAGATAAAACAATTGGCTTTTGGTCTTTCCTTTACTCCATCACACTTTTCCTCTTAAGTTATCACTATGAATCTTTGGCATTAATATGATTCAGCACCCCTGCTGAGATGCCTGAGGAAGGCACAGTGGTAGGTTAGCTAGTTAAATCAATAGATTAATGTTCTTGTGGAATATATTCCTGTGTCAGTTATGGTGTCATTGGAGGAGTCATGACTCCTTCAGAGTTGCCACTAATACAGCTGGGGTTACATGACTCCAAAAATATTGGGAGTCCCTCAAGCAGACTGCCAAGTGAATGCGAATGTTTGTACTCATACTCATGCAAGAACGCATGCACCCCTACTCACAATGAAAGGTACAATGCACTTTTAACTCACGATTCTTTCCTTGTGACAACTCATGAGAATATCTCTCCCCTTGAAGACCACAGCAAGAGATGGCCGATTTTTTGACGTCATTTAACCACAAGCTATTGGATGTCCACTCTCAGTCAGAGCTCAGCCCATCGTCCTGTAGCAGTTATCATGCTAAAAATTTATCAATTCCACCAAACTGATTCAATTTTTCTGTTTCAAAATTTGCCTTAATGTCACATTATCCATGGAGTTCAGTTTCAGCGAATCATTTTGTATAACTGCGCAAACTACTTCATAATGCTTCAAGCTGTTTGATGTCCACTACAAGTGTGTTAATCGCAAAAATGTGGCCTCTAGAGAATGCAATGCTTGAACCAGATGATGGCAATTTTGTTCTTCCTTCAAGGAAACGAATTCTCTAATGTACAATTCTTTCCACACAAAAACATGTTAGATCTCACAGAATTGAGTATTGGACATAAAAAACACTTCTGATGTACACTTTTAAGCAGCTTACAAAACTAGTAAAGGCCAGTTCAAAACATTTTTCTCAAGGCAGAAATAAAAAGGAAGCTTAGAAAGACTTTGCAAAGTCTAACTCCTGGGTGGAAGAGGCAACTGAGATAAATCTTGTCTAAAAACACAATGTATTGAACGGCCCACGAACGGAACACATGCATAATGCAAGTCAAGTCTGACACTTTATCGGTGCAACACCAGTATACAAATAATGAATGTTTATGAGTGTGACAGTATGAATAATTTCAAGAGTTCAAAGATTGAGCATTTTATTCAGCGAGTCGAAGCCAAGTTAAATAGAACGTTCATCGCGGGGGGGGGGGGGGGACATTTTCCCCTGTCCTCTACTTGTTGACACCTACGCTCACATCTGATGGCCAATGTCCATGACTTTTTTTCTATTGAGGCAGAAAAGGAATTTTTGCAACTTTCCATTATCTGACATTTCTTTCAATGTTCATGCTACTTAAAATATGAAGAGTGGGGGAGAGTGATTTGGGAGGACAGTTAATATGCCACTCCAGGGATGATTGCACATGCCTTTAATATCAAAACAAAACATGAAAGATTGAATCCACCTCTACCTGTAAAATGGAAATTGCTACTGATTTTGTTTGGGTAATCGAAAGAAACACTACACTAAGCCCCATCTTTTAATTCAAAATATAATTGTCTTCAAATCGTCTCATTTGCCTTCAAAGGCATCCACCTAGGAAGAAGACTCAAAAACTGTTGCCTGAGTGTTTTCGATTAGTCTCCAATTTCTGTGATAAATATGCATTCTCACACTTCCCCCTGCCAAAGGCAATCTAACAGAAATCATTGTCAAATGACAAATGCGTAAATGGAAAGGGTGCTCTAAGCTGTCAGGAGTTAAAAGTTTAACATTTGTCAGGTGAAATCATACACTCAAATATCCTTACACTGTATCCAAGAAGTAATAAGTAGCCATTAATCAGGACTGTACTCCTTGTGCAGGAGATGTCATAAGGGGGCACACCCCCATTAGAGAGACAGCCCACTCGAGAAAAGTAGTTCCAAAGTACACCGTCAATTTTAGGTCCTCTTTATTTGTGAATAACTTATGTTAAGATGATCAGTTGATGCTGATTCTTCCTGGATATGAAAGAGGGCATGTTAATGTGTGGGTGGTGCAAAATTTAGATTGATTGAAAGTGATTTAGATCGTTTTAAAAATTGTCAGAAGAAAGTGGTGATTTCCGCCACCTTGCAGATTAATATGGGTAGGTGTATACCCTCTAAACTTCATCCCCTTGTAGCTCAAAATCTAAACGGTCATGCTATGGTAAATTTGTAATGCCATGATAGGCCAACTTGTCAGCTTTCATTTGAGGGGTGGCTTGTCTGGACTGTGAACTTTGACTAGGCTGTAGGAGGCATGTAACCGAGACAAAATAGTGTGTAAGTCAATGAAGAAGCTAATGGGGGTGTGCCCCCATAAGGTTATATAAATGGAAGTGTGCCCTCATCCAGAGGACAACCTCTCCACACATTTTGTACCTGATCAAACTATTGCAATACTTCTTTGTTAAAGTTGTAAACTGTGATGAAGTTTTACTGTGTCATATGGGTTGACTTAATCTTTGTATTGTGCCCCACCCTCTTATTTTCAATTTTCAAGACACCTGTCTAAGCAGAACAGAAACCATTACCCTTGGCAAACTTCACGTTCGTATAACTGACAAATTGTTCAGTGTACTGAAACACAAAACCGTAACCTCTGCAAGATGTCTTTATTTTCATGTAGGACATAAAATTTAACGTTTTATGTCCTACATGAAATAGCACAGAGGTGGAAGGTGCTGTGGAGGGCGCCCTCTGATGAAGGTGGCTTCCCAAATGGTTTGCCAAGGTCTTACTGCAGTAAGTGACGATTATATGTGCAAATAGGAGGTAATGATCAAGGGGTGATGTAGATTTTTAAAAAAAATCATGGATGTTTGTTTCCTTGCCACATATCTTAAGGCTTTTTAAAGGGAGAATGCAGTCACCCCAATAAAGAATTGTATAGTAGACTCTCCAATTTCCTGATTGGCTCTTGAGAATCATGTGACAGTATTTTTCTCAGTTGTAAAATTTACAAGGAGCAACTGCTTGCTTTACCTTGAATATGCACTATTTATGTCCTAAAATATTATGAAAGATACTTGGAAGGGAAATAAGAAGAAATTTGTGACATTTAGCTATTGTTTCAAAATAAGGTTGGGGCGACTGCTTTTGACCTTTAAAAGGTGGAACTCTATTAGAAACACTAGAACTCAATGTACCACTGCAAGCTTAGGTTATCTTTTTTTTTTTCTTTTTTTGAATGATAACAAAAAATTAGGTTTACAGAGTTTTCCCTACTATGTGGAATACCTGTATTTTCCAAAAACTCACATTCCATACCCACTCTTTTTTTTTCCTCATCCTCACCCTTATGAGATATTTCCAAAAGTTATCTCTTCAGCAGAAACACTTCTCCTTCCCAGCATCAGCCCAACATCCCCCTCTCCCCTTCTCCCTCCCCAAGTGAAAAGAATTCTCACCGTGATTACTACAAGTGATCGTTGCATTCGAACGCACATGCCAAAATCTCTTGATAGCAGACAACTTGCAACTGTACACGGACAGTTAACCAATTAAACTTTCCATCTGCTTTCTTCATCTAAAGATAGCTCTGTCTTTGTAATATTCGAAAGGACTTTGCGATTCCAGTTCACCTCTAAAATGTTCTCTTTCCTTCCTACCCAATCATATTCTTCAATTATTTTGCAATGATGAAACATCAGAAAATTGACAGCAATAATAGCCCATGGGTTCAATGCCTACCCGAAAGTAATGCAAAAATGTGAAAAATAAACCGTGTGCTTTACAACTGATCAACTTCAACAAGGAGATGAGTGCAAGGTCCTAGGGCATGCATGGCCAATATGAGTTGCCGGATCTGAATATACATGAGTGGTTGGGTTTTCACATTTGCCAAAGAAATACAGCTAATTATTTCTTACCATGAAAACAAACTCTACACATGAATGACTGTACATGTTCAGAATTCAAATGTCAATACCTTCCGAGGAAGCTAAAAGGCAAAGTATGAAATCAATGAAGAGTTCAAAGAGGAATGTTTTGGCATGGCATGAAAAGAAAAGGGCATTGGCCATAACCGAGGAGAGTAGATCATCTTATATTTACATGTGGAAAGGGGTGTTTGCCATCCTAACAAGTAAAAAGCATTAAGATGAGTATATCCTATGTTATGTGCAGCTTTACCTTCGTATCAGTGTCGAATATGTACACCTACTGTACGCCTCTTTAATTATACATACTGTAACACCTGTAAGCAATGGCAGAGATCATCCAATGCATTATATCCATGAGCCTAATTTGAAGTTAATTGACTGTTGATTGGTTTGGATATATTAAATATTCATATTGCAAGACGAAGCTTATACTGCAATGTTCTCAGAAAGACCTACTCATAGTAAGTCAATGGGACTTCTTTACTGGGAGAGTTTTAACCTAGAGAAATCACACACTAACAGAAACCCCATTGACTTTGGTCGCATGAAATGCATGGTAGTCAGACTAGCCTTAGTCAATTTTTCATTGAATATTAGATCTGTGCTTGCTCTGATCATATCTGAATGGTTAAAAACATACACTCTTTATGCAGACGGACAGTGAATTCTTGCAAGTTTGTGGACATTGGTATTATCAGCCAAAATATGTGCAGGAGTAAGAGTTCCCTGAGCAGACAGCATGCAACTCCACACCTAGGATGCAGGTGCTACCCTCTCCTCCCCCCTCCCCCTGGTTCTTATGCCTAAATGGTACCTAATATATACACCTGAAAAGCGGCATTTGGATGCTGCAAACTGAAGCATTGTATTGGTCAAAGATGAGGAGAGAATCCTATCTTACATATAAAGCTAAGAAAGAAAACTACTTATTATTCGAGTCAAATGTCACACAACATGACTCTTGTCAAATGCGTCAAAGATTCTCACCATATCTTTGAGGCCACCTCAAACCATCTGTAATGTCCAACCATCCCATCTTACTTGGTCTAAAATGGGAAACGATGCTGGCTCGTTCCTCTGACTTGATCAAGGATGAGTTGAGAGACTTCTGCAGCAATCAATAATCGATTCCAACGATGATGTCCTTCCGTCCTCAAGCAGAGAAGTTTTTAAATGCGCCAGAGATTGCCCTTGAAGGTGAACTCCTCTTGACGAGAGGCTTCAATACTCATGGGTCTAAACATTTTCGTAGAAGTGGTTTAAGGTTACAAGAAGATAAGACAGCAAACCGCTTGTTCAGATGAGTTGGATAAGTTGTCAAGGGGCTTACACAGAGGATGTCTTCTTCCCCCAATGTAATTTTTTAGGTGAGATGAAGTCAAAGAGAGAGACAGACAGATGCCTAATGTGCCTGATGATTGAACTATGCTTGCACTGAGGAGGAAGGACGGGTCATAGAAAAGCTTCGAGTTATGAAAAGTAGAACAGAGAGTCAACAATTACGTCTTGATGGGGCTCCAAGGAATAGCTCTCTTCGAACAAAATGAACTCGTGATTCCTCACGGCATACACAGTTATAATTAATTTTCATACTTGTCCTGTTGTGCCAGTGCATCTGCAAAAATTAGTCTAACTACTTCAAGTTGTCAAGTTATCGGCTACTGAATTCTACACTGTTCTACACTGGCTATGTTTCAACTACACTGAAGCACACTGGGAACTGAGAAACAGTTTTAAACAAATACTATGAAGTGCAATTTCCGGAAAGCTGTCATGTTTAGTAATTCACTATTTGGTTGGCTCCAATGTAAACCCCCACCGACTGCAGTGGTCAAGTGGTTAGAGCATCCGACTTGCAGCCGGAAGGTCTAGGGTTCAAATCCTGGCCGGGTCATACCAAAGACTTTAAAAATGGAACCTACTGCCTTTGTGTTTGGTGCTCAGCATAAACAATGGAGTGGGGAAAACAAGCCAGTGAGCCACAACTGGAAAAAAGGCTGTGGTCGTCTCGACTTGAACCAATTGGTTGGAAACTGGGACGTTAAACCTCATCTAACCTAACCTAACCAAATCCAATGTAAACCCATTTAGTACGTATTTGTTTTAAAGTAAGATGACAAACATACAAGAATATACAGAGTATACCCAGGTGAGAATGTCCTACCAGTCTCTTTGTAACTCTTTTAGGTTGCAATTGCAAACTATGGGGAGGGGGAGGGGGATAATGAGTATTAAAGACATGAGGGCACAGACATATGAGAAGGGGGCAGTGGGGTATTGTGCCCCCAAATTTTTGGCCAACCTAAAAATTCAGGCAAAATTTATAAAAATATGGGCAAAATTTGTCTAAAAAGGTGCAAAGATTTGGGCAGAAAATGTGCCCCCAAAATTAAAATGGTCCCATATGCTTATGCATGACAAAGGAGGAAGGAAGATTAGTGAGGGGTAGTAATGAGGGGCAATACAGATAAAATAGTTTCGCACCTTTCTTATGACTTCACTTGTAACAGTTCACTACACAGATGGGAAGGGGATGCAAACACAGAATAGGACTACTATAGAAGTTTTCTGCTCTTACTAATGTTGGACCAATTAATTGGCAATTATCAATATTCACCACTGGTATTCCCCATTGTCATCCTGTATCAGTAAAATATACAGTAATGCTGATATTACCTAACCAATATTTATTGTCCTGTATGTCATGGTACTGAGCTATTAGAGTTTTTTTGAATACAAGCTTGTTCCATTATTTAAAGGCAATAGGCAGTCACCCCAATCAGAGTCAGTATGCCCTATCACTCTAGTTCATGAATGGCCTATTTTGATCATGTGACAATGTTTTTGTTTGTGAACTGTGAAATTCAAGAAGATTTTCTCCTTGCTTAACCTATTGTTTGTAATAGTTATGTTCAAAATGTTTTCAGATGTACTTATAATGCAATAAGAGGAGATTTGCGAGAATTTGCTGATTTTTCAGAGCAAATTTTGGGGTAACTGCCTACTGGCTTTAACCTCATTAGAATGAAAAGACAGTTGAGTGACTGATAGCCTATGATCAGTATGCAGAATGTTTATTCCCCAAATATCCATATCGGATCAATATCGGCCGATATTGACAACTGTAATATCTGGATCAGTAATATTGGCTACCAGTCCTATTGGCACAACACTAGCTCTTACATTTCATCATTATTTTGATATTATTTTATACATTTATCTATTTATGCTAATAGAGTGTGAAACAGGAAAGTTTGCTGGGAGTGTTGTATATATCCACACCTTAACAATTCATGGGTCAACAATTTCAACTAGTCCCAAGAATTGTTATTGGAACTTCATGGGTTATTCACCAACCAGCTATTCAAAGAGACCATTCTGTCTATCTGATTCACGTCTTTTGTCTACATCTCCTGTCCACGTTCTCGCAGGTCTCTTAATCAGTAAAGTTTTTTTATCTTTAAGATAGGGATTTCCAACAAGCAGATTTCTATACACTCTAGGTAATGAGTTGCCCGCGCAGCGGACGTGTATTACTCCTGCACCTATATTGGCTGCACTCATAATACCAATGTCCATGAACTTACCCAAGAATTCTTCTCGTCAAACAGCGTAAAAACTGTAAGCTATTAACTATTCATATACTGTATACAATCACAACAAACAGAATTATAAATATTCAACGAAAAAACGACTAAAGCAAGTCTTGACTATCACACTGTTTCGAACGACAAGTTAGTTAGTTAGTTAGTTAGTTAGTTAGATGGGGTTTTACGACACACCAACATGCATGTGTTATATAGTGTCACCTAGAAAGAAAAAGGGGCAATGTTGGGTACAATAAAAAAAAAAAAAAAGTCAAAAGTGTCAAATTCCACTAAAAAAACTTTTCAGGTTTCACTAAGAAATTCAAGCAAATGCCAGTCAAAACTTCCTGTACAGTTTACTCTCCTTGAGAAAGCCCAGAATAAGGGAAGAATCTGTTCGCTCAAATAAAGTCTTCAGGTCTGGCACAGCGTAATACTTCTGACGAATATGGGAGTATTCATGACAGTCAACCAGAATGTGACTGACAGTGAAAGGCTGACAGCACAATCACAGGGTATACAATATGGTCTCTCGTCCCCGTGAAGTAAATAGGCATGGGTAAGGTAAGTGTGGGCGATGTGAGCCCTAGTCAGGACTATATCATCTCTCCGTTTGCGGGGGGCTCTATGTCCCCCAGTTCCAGCCCTCGGTTTAACTTGGTACAGCTTGTTTTCGGGGAAGGAATCCCACAGTTCTTGCCATTTTGATTTTACAAAGCCATTGATCTTAGGCCGGTAGTCAGTGTGAGGCAAGTAGATATTGGTGACGTCCATCTGTAGGGCTTCTTTAGCAAGTGCATCCACCCTTTCATTTCCTTGAATGCCCACGTGGCTAGGGACCCATGCTAGCACAACTGATTTCTGTAGTTGAACCAAATTTGAGTAAGCTTCACGGAGATCTGTCACTGAAGGGTGCTTTAGCTCATGGCCTTTCAGTGCTAAAAGGCTTGATAGTGAGTCTGTGAACACAATGAACTGGTGATTGTCTGAGCTTTCAATCAGATCAAATGCCATCTTTAGTGCCTGTAGTTCGGCAGTGAATATTGATGCATCATCTGGTAGTCTGACTTGCAAGGATGCATCACGGCCCGACGCCGCGGCCGCAACCCTGTTAGTGGCTTTGGAGCCGTCGGTATAGATTGCATGATACTGATGATATTTATGTCTCAGCTCATGAAAGCTGGCACGGAACACAAGTTCATTTGTTGAGTTCTTCAGATATTTTCTTAAACTAAGGTGTTTCGAACGACAAATGTCACTGGGGCTTTAGTGTGTGATTTTGCACACTTCAAGCTCATACAATGAAGTCCCATTGACTTACTGTGTAAAAGTGAACGTTGCAGCTGAAGCCTTTTCGTGCAATATGAATATTCGTATATTGAAAACAATCAACAGGCGAGAGGATAAAATCATATTGGGTCATGAATATAACAAAATTAGATGATCTCTGTCATTCTTCGCAGGTGTTAGAGTATGTACACCAAAGAGGAGTACATATTCGACACCTGCTACGAAGGTAAGGTAATGAGGAGCAAAATAGACTCCCGTAAACAAGTCACATACTAAAAATTAATAGCAGCAAGCAAAGTGGGCTAGTTAACTGGTGTCTGCTGGAGGGCACTTCAGTCCAGCACACAAACGACATTGACTTTAATGGTAAGCTCTTGCTAAGTAGGGGGAAAGTCGGAACACCGAGAGAAGAACCCACATACATCAAGTGGGATTTGAACTTATATGCACAACACACAGGTGCACAGCAGCTGGAATAGACCACTCTGCCACTCAACAACCCATTATCCAACTCTCATTATTCAGATCACAACCAAGAAGATGAAAGAAGGCTACTGTACAAGTACACCACACTCTAAAATGGGTCAATTTTACACCAGAATGAGTCATAAGGGAACTTTAGAGTCAAATATTGACCCAAATTTTCATTAATTAATAATTTGACTCACTAAAATTTAATTTAAACATTCGAGTTACTTCCTTCAAGATTATCCAGGCATTTCCAGAGTCTACTGCCCTCCACCCTCCTAATCCTCTACTAGACATGCAAGAAAGAAAAGGTGACCTTGGCAACTTTTACTCAGATTCTTTCATCTTTCACATGGGATTTTCCCAGGAGTAGAATTCTACACTCCACCCTCATAATCCTCTAGCCACAAGTGAAAAAGAAAAGTCCATCTCCCTAGCCATCATTCACTACCTTCATGACAATTTCTTTGATTGGTCTCAGATCAATTTCTAGACCCACAGGTACAACAAGCTGATGTGAGAACTTAATATTACATGATGCTAGAAGTTGTCCATGCTATTGGTAAACAAAAGCTTTAGAATTATTCAAACTTAATATAAAAAAATTGTGTCAGTTCTACGATTACTTTTGTAACCCTCTAATTTACAATATTTCAGCCCACCTTTAATAGGAACCGAAATTGTACTATATTGAGTCTATGTTTTCAAGTAGCCACCTGGTATATGGGACATGCAAGTACTGTAAATGGCCCTCAGAATACTTGCACAGCCAAAAATTTCAATAAGTTATCAAACTATTTTATCAAGTTCTGATTACAACAATTATTACAAGTAAAACCTCAGATAAAAGTGGATCTGGTCCAAAACCTTCAAAAACCGAGGTATAGAGCACCAGTTTGCAAGTGGTGACCCATAGGCCTTTGCTGCCTATAGTGGAACCAGCATTGTAGGTATGTAGAGAGTATTTGACAAAAGCACTTAAGGGGCATACTGTACGTAGTCTACAAAGTTTATCAATGAGACCCATGATCACTAACATACTCATTTGATCTCCTTTGATGCAATAAAAGAAATTTGTTAGTTTGTGAATTTGTAAAGGAGGAAACTGACATATTATTTCCTCAGTTTAATTTACGTACAAATCCAATGACAAGGTTTTGAAAGATGGATGGGGGAGGTGGGTGAAACAGGGAAAACAAGGGGAGAGGAAACTATTGAGGCTGGGGCCAGTAGCATGTCAGCTACATGACTGTTTTGTGTTTGGAAAATGACTGGGAGATGGGGTGAGTTGGAAAGATCTCTCTCAGGAGAGGGACAATGGGCCCCATTACCCCCTCCCCCCTTATGACACCATGACTGATAGAATAAGTTTCAAAATGAAACATAAAATTAATTTTTGAAATTCAATACAAGTTTGGGTGACTGAAAATACCCTCTAATTGGAAATGCGTTTCTTAAGAGGGTTTGGGCCTCTGTCCCTCTACAAGTCTTGTCTCCCCTCTCACCACTGAAAAAGGCTCATATAAAGATCCCCCTCCCCCATGAAATGGGAGAGCCCCCTTCCATCTCATATGAAAAATATTTTGGCACTACCACTGTCCTACTGCAGTCACACAGCTGACTCACCAAAACTGATTTATACATATTGCTCACAACGTGCAAGAAATTTACTGTAGTTACAAACACTGTGCATTTCTAGTAATACTTTTAACGCTTCTAGCGGTAGTTCGTTTCCCCCTGCCCCTGTTACAACAATTACTGCATTCAGCTGATGACAAAAAATGTATGTCATACGTATTCTGATTAGATCGTAATTGTTGCATGGAACTGTCAATATAGCACACCATGATATGCCATCACAACAGCATATCAATTGATCAACAGGAGTGTTAATGCCTCGTGGAGCATGTATACGCACATAATCTGCAATAGCAAATAGCAGAGAATTTCTCAAATTTCATACTCTTTAGCCTGACCATGGCACTAACTTTTGTCATTAAAGGCATGAAGGTGAAATCTTGCCTCCCATTTTCCATTTTTTTTTCATTCTCTGATCAGGTCTACTGCATTACCAATCATACAGCCGATGACACCTTAGCTATTGACAATTTACACGATAACAGATCTTTGACGGAAGAACGACGTGTGAGAAAGTGATCAGCTGTTTGGGTAAGATCATCTCACAGGCTGTTATTTCCACAAGAATGAGCAAATCCCCCCGACCTCTTTCGGTCCAGTGAATTCAGCTCATCTGTTGGACAGTAAAACGATGGTAAGACACGAAGTTGTCATGACGAGCAGTAATGCCTGAGAACATGACTTCCCAACAGAATTGTTGTTGGAAAATGATTAGATGATGCTGCAGTCGATACATAGAAATGCAAGGGAACATATGGAAGTCACTCTATGGAAACATTAGCTCTCACAGACAAAATAAGGGGATAGCAGGGACCTCAAATAAACCTTTGTAGTGCAATGTCATGACATCTATCACAGGCATGGTCTCTAGTTGTGAGTACTAGTAGCCTACATCTTTCGGTCCAGTGAATTCAGCTCATCTGTTGGACAGTAAAACGATGGTAAGACACGAAGTTGTCATGACGAGCAGTAATGCCTGAGAACATGACTTCCCAACAGAATTGTTGTTGGAAAATGATTAGATGATGCTGCAGTCGATACATAGAAATGCAAGGGAACATATGGAAGTCACTCTATGGAAACATTAGCTCTCACAGACAAAATAAGGGGATAGCAGGGACCTCAAATAAACCTTTGTAGTGCAATGTCATGACATCTATCACAGGCATGGTCTCTAGTTGTGAGTACTAGTAGCCTACATTTTTTTTTTCATGACTATAATACAAAATCTTCCCACATTAGGAGCAGAGCTTAAAGGGACTAAGCATCGCCCAGCCTTAGTTTGAAACATCACCTTAATCTAACAAATCTCAACTGGTTTCTCTTACAAGTGTCTTCAGTCCTATTTCATAGCAATATTGCATAAAAGGTAAAGCAAAAATTGATCCTGTATGAATTTCACAAATCAAAAAGAAAAATTTGTCACATGATTAAAATCAGCCATATACGATTAAGGCTACCGGGGTGAAATAACTGGAAAGGTTACATTTACAATATGTAAATGTGACAGTGGCATATCGGGGATGAAATTTTTAGGAGGCCTAGGTATCAAATGGGGGGTTCTGGCATTGATCGTCATCCTTAATTCTTACACAAACAATTTTTTGGGGGCCTAGCAAACATCTGGGGGCCAGCTCCCCCCCCCCCCCTATAGCTACACAATTGAAATATGAGTGCACAAACAATTAATTCCTTGAGTATATATATACAGTTAAATGTGCCTAAAGTCCAGTACAAGCCCAATATATATGTTTAATACTAGAAGCCTACATCTAAATAGACCCTTTTCCAAATAGCAATTACAAAGGATTGTGGGATAGCATTTTGATCTACATCATTCTTATCCACAGTAAAATGCCATTGACAAAAATAAAAGCACACAAAAACTATCCCACAATCCGTTGTGACTGCTATTTGGAAAAATGTCTATTGCAAGCACCAAAAATAACTGTACAGTTCTTGGAAACTCCTCTGACCAATACTTAAAGTGAAATATCACATTTGTGGTTTGGAATTTTTCATATCTTTAAAACCGTGATTTATAGGTATCAAATGATGGGCAATTCGAAATAATGATAGCTGAGTAATATTACTTGAAGGAAATAAAGGTTCTTAAAGAAAGATATCCACTGCTTTGTAGCTCATGAATAATTCATTCACCTTAACTTTCAAATTTTCAAATGATGCAATATTCATATTTAACTCTTGTAATATGCATCATCTTTTGAGGAAGAAAAACTAGTGCCAGAGTTCAATGGTGAGATTCAGTGGTTTAAACATCACAAGAGCTATTTTCTGTCTGTGACATGTTTATGATGGTGCCCTTCTAGTAAGGCCGAAATTTTGGAACATAGATATCATTTACGTAAAAAAAACTATCTTAAGTTTTCTCTTGACATTCAGACAATAATGAAAAGAGGTGTGTAAGAGAGCTTTATTGTCTTTGAATTCTACGATACTTGTATAAGCTTTTAAGTGCAACTATGCAATAGTTTTATTTTATTTGTACATATGTGTGCTTATAATTGTTCCTGTACTTTAGCAGAGAATCAAATAAAAATGAAACGAAATGAAATGGTTGCATTACCCTTACAAAAACAATTTTCTTGGATACATCTTCCCCAGACAAGTTTGCTGATTCAGAAGTTTGTTATATCAACTTAACAGACTCTAGTAGCCTTCTAGACATCATTGAAGAAACAGTATCTCCTATTATTTGTGGTATAAGTATCTTTCATCAAGCTTCTAAACAGTGGCACCGGCAGAGAGGGGGGGGGCATGGGGGCATGTGCCCCCCAATCAATTTCAGAAAATTTTTCTTGAAAATTTTAAAATGATCCCAAAAGGCATTTAAGCTATAGATTTCTGTAGGGGGTACGGTGAGGTGTGTTTTCAACCGAGTTATGGATCTATTGTAACCATTTTCTATCACAAATGGTTCTCAAAGTATCAGAATTGTTGCAAATCCTTCGCACACTATCAAAATTTTTTGTGCGCTCCGTACGCTTCAAACCCTACCTCAATATTGTCCTTATAATCAACCAGAATGCAAAAATGCATTGAGGTTTCGATGATATATGTTCTATTCCAAATAATGCCATGATGTCCCATATCTTTCAGTCAATGGTCAAATGCTATCTTAACATGTTGGAAAAATACAGTTTTGTGTTCCTATTTAATTTTGGGAATTCTTGGGAAATTTGCAGTTTGACCTCTGGTGACCCCAGATGACGATCTTGGGAAATCTTGGAAAATTTTGCCCTTTGACCTCTGCTGAACCCATATAAACTCTTGGGAATTCTTGGGAAATTTTGCTTTTTTACATCTGGTGACCCCTGATGACCTTTGACCTTCACCAAAAACAATAGGGTCCATCTTTTCACCATAACACATCCACATAGTACTGTAAGTATGAAATCTATCCAAGCTTCTTACCTGGAGATACGTGTTAACAAGCTTTTCAGTGTTTGGCCTATGTTGACCCAAGATGACCTTTGAACTCCACCAAAAACAGTGGGGTACATCTTCTGACTATAACACATCAATTTACCATGTATGAAATCTATCCAAGCTTCGTACGTGGAGATATCGTGTAAATAAGATTTTCAGAGCTTAACCCCCAGTGACCCCAAATGACCTTTGACCTCCACTAAAAATGATGAGATTCTTGCTCTTACAATAAGGCATCTACATACAAAGTATCAAATTTATCCAAGCTTCTTACATCGAGATATTGTGTTAACAAGGTTTTGAGGGTTTGACCCCCAGTAACCCCAGATGACCTTTGAACCCCACCAAAAATGATAGGATTCTTCCTCTTACTATAAGGCATCTACATACAAAGTATGAAATTTATCCAAGCTTTCTACATCGAGACATCGTGTTAACAAGGTTTTCAGGGTTTGACCCCCGGTGACCTTTGACCCCCACCAAAAACAATAGGGTTCTTCCTCTTAATATGGGGCATCTATGTACCAAGTTTGAGAACTGTCAAAGCTTCCCTTCTTGAGATATCGTGTTAACAAAGTTTTCAGGGTTTGACCCCCGGTGACCCCAGATGACCTTTCACCTCCACCAAAAATGATAGGGTTCTTCCTCTCACCATAACGCATCTACATACAAAGTATGAAATTCATCCAAGCTTCCTACCTCGAGATATTGTGTTAAGAAGGTTTTCAGAGTTTGACCCCTGGTGACCCCAGGTGACCTTTGACCTCTACCAAAAACAATAGGGTTCTTCCTCTCAATATGGGGCATCTATGTACCAAGTTTGAGAACCATCAGAGCTTCCCTTCTTGAGATATCGTGTTAACGAAGTTTTCAGGGTTTGACCCCCGGTGACCCCAGATGACCTTTCACCTCCACCAAAAATGATAGGGTTCTTCCTCTCACCATAACGCATCTACATACAAAGTATGAAATTCATCCAAGCTTCCTACCTTGAGATATTGTGTTAACAAGGTTTTCAGAGTTTGACCCCCGGTGACCCCAGGTGACCTTTGACCCCTACCACCAACAATAGGGTTCTTCCTCTCAATATGGGGCATCTATGTACCAAGTTTGAGAACCATCAGTGCTTCCCTTCTTGAGATATCGTGTTAACGAAGTTTTCAGGGTTTGACCCCCGGTGACTCCAGATGACCTTTCACCTCCACCAAAAATGATAGGGTTCTTCCTCTCACCATAACGCATCTACATACAAAGTATGAAATTCATCCAAGCTTCCTACCTCGAGATATTGTGTTAACAAGGTTTTCAGAGTTTGACCCCTGGTGACCCCAGGTGACCTTTGACCCCTACCAAAAACAATAGGGTTCTTCCTCTCAATATGGGGCATCTATGTACCAAGTTTGAGAACCATCAGAGCTTCCCTTCTTGAGATATCGTGTTAACAAAGTTTTCAGGGTTTGACCCCCGGTGACCCCAGATGACCTTTCACCTCCACCAAAAATGATAGGGTTCTTCCTCTCACCATAACGCATCTACATACAAAGTATGAAATTCATCCAAGCTTCCTACCTTGAGATATTGCGTTAACAAGGTTTTCAGAGTTTGACCCCTGGTGACCCCAGGTGACCTTTGACCCCTACCAAAAACAATAGGGTTCTCCCTCTCAATATGGGGCATCTATGTACCAAGTTTGAAAACTGTCAGAGTTTCCCTTCTTGAGATATTGTGTTAACAAGCAAAGTGTCACAAACACACACACACACACACACACGCACAAGTGTGCTTTACATACTGTTTAAGGACTTCATTGTTTTCTCTATTGTGTTTGCTTCCTTAACCCTAACTTTAACAATAGACTCTCAATTGTTAAACTTCTGAGGACATGGGAAATCTATTGTATTTCCTTCTAAGGACCTGAAATCCATTGTTTAGGTCCTCAATCTGAATGGAAAGTAAGTGCGCACATACACACATACATACACACGCCATCATGACTGCATAGGTTTCTCTTATCATCGAAACCAAAAATGTCTGGTATCGCCCACAGAAGCACAGCAACAAACGATGAAAGCTGTTTACAAATTCTCAGGGAAAAGACTGGCTTTGTGGTTGACATATTGGATTGTTGGGGAATTGAAAGTGTCCCAATGCAGAGCATGAATGCAGGTTTTTTCATGGTTACCTTATTTCATGAAAAATTTCGGCGTGCTTTGCGCACATTCGTCACAGTTTTCACTCCACCTCATGACCATTGTTAAGGATATAATACATGCAACTACTCTGATCACAATACTTTCCGAAAAACAGAAGTAGGCTACATCTCCAACCTCTTCATGTAGTGACAAAGAAAGGGTGACACCAGCTATATACAATTGCAGGAATGCACACCTTCCTATTTCACCTAACCAAAAATTAGAATTCACTAATAAGGATATATTTTCCAGCCATATATGGTCAGTTCCAAAAATATCCCACCGATAGTACCATTTTGCATCTAAGCAACCTTAAATTAACACAAATTTCTCAGACCCCTGCTCCAGGATGGCACCTTCATGTAGTGACAAGGGAAGGATCCCATACCACTGTATACAGTTGCAGGAATGCACACCTTACTATTTCACCTAACCAAATATTAGAAATTTTCACTTACAAGGACATTTTCCACCCATAAATGATCAGTTCCAAAAATAACCCAAAGATAGCACCATTTTGCATCTAGGCAACCTTAAATTAACAAAAATTTCTCAAAGGGGGGGGGGGGACACTCCCTCCCCTTAGACCTCTCCCTCAGGACAGCATCTTGATGTAGTGACAAAAGGATTCCACACTGCTGTATACAATCACAGGGGCGCACAAAAAAGGTACAGTTTACGCAGACTTGGGGAGAAAGGAGGGAGGGGGAACTGAGGTGGCATTACGACGTCATCAGTTCTGCCCACACAATCTCCAAACCCTGGTGGTGCTACTGCTTCTAAACATGAATGTTGCAAATTGAGGTGTAACCAAGGAGTTTTCTAGCATCACGATTTAAAAGATTTACTAAGATGTAAACAAAAATGATGTCACATGGTGAATAAAGACCCATCCTTTTAACAGGATAAGGGGATATACTAGTTCAAACTATAGGAAGACTGCATTTTCCCTTTAAAAGTGTAATTTCTTGAGTGGTCTGTAATGTACCATGTGAGTAGTGATGGGCTTTGTAAGAGGTACATGTGGGGCACAATGGTACTAGTCCATTATATGAATTCTTGTGATCTTTGAAATTGCTTTGGCAAGAGTTAAGCAACAGCCATGCATCATTAAGTGACTTTGATAACATTAGTGTTAATGTGCCATACCAACTGAGAAAGTACAGTAACTCAAAAAGGGGCAGCCAGGGGAGGAGCTGTGAAGTACAGATGAATGCATAAATTATGAACAGAGCCAGATAATGCATGAATATTTTATCATATTTTGTAAAGTGAGCCTTTGCATAAAGAGCACACTTTTTCTTTCAATGTATGTAACAACTGTAAGGAGATACAGTAGCATGTACCTAAACAGAAAGCTTTGTTAGTAATTCCAAACTAAAGCAACCATTCAGGTGCTCTTTTTGCAAAAAAAAAAATACTTAAAACTACAAAATATGGTCAATCAATGCTTGTCTTTTCCCACCTTCTTTTTCTTAAATTCTCTCAAAGCTTCCCATCGACTTCTACACATCCAAAATGTTAAGTCTAGACATATTACCTACTGACTTTATGAGAAAAACCTTACAAGACCAATATTTACTCCTCTCAAATGGTTCAACTTTTCCTGACAAAGTTTTACTTTTAGCCCCAGGCTCCTCCAAATTTCCACCAGTGTTTGCGCACCTCTCACAAAGCAGCTATATTAGCCATGGCCCAATCCTTTATTACTAGTTTTCCATCCTAAACCCTTTTCAAAATATCTACCGTCCTATAAATTGGGAATCTGGATGTGTTCCTTCTTGTATAGCCACTCTGCTGTGTATGTAACAGTAATCTATGCAACATACTAATCTGTAGCTGCCATTGACCATAGTGACTTACATTCATTAATTTTACTAGGAGGTGACTTTTGATTTTTTCCTGTTAAGCATCAATCAAAATATGGGGGACCAATCACATGCTAAATAAATCACAGTTTGAAAGTTTATTTTTTTAATTATGAGAATATTCCTTTCATGCAAACTAACATTATACTGTGTATAAGCCTTTCGCACTCTTCCCAACGAAACTGTGCATAAATTAATAATTCGCAAAAGCACTGTACACTAAGGCCTCTCTTAAGTACTGAGGGTGTAGATGCACAAATAATGATAAATCATCCAATATGCTGAAAAAGCTTCAAAAATTTGAATCTAAACAAGAGACAAAAATGGCATAAATCTTCATTACCATCCCACTTCAACACAGCTTTCAAAGAATGCCTTTTTTCTTTGTTAAACCTTTAAGATGACTTTAAGTAAGAAGTCACTTAGCAGTGCATAAAATTATGTAGAGTATATTTCTGAAAATATAAAGCAAAATACTGAACATTTGTGTCCCTTTTTGCATCCCATGTCTCATTAGTTCATAAAATTGTAATTTGAAACCAATCGACTTTACATATTCTCCCTCTAAGAATGCTTCCCAACTATAAAATGATGGTAGGCCTATAGAATGTGTACGGATGTATCTTAAGCATTTTTGCTTCTACCTTTTCTCGGCTCTATTGGAGCCGGCGCCTAATATTCATAACTTTTCAATGAGGAATTACGACTCTTGTGTATGGGATCTGTTGAAAACCTTCCCTACCGGCGAGTCATCTGCATTTCGCTAAGAGCACAGCCAATAAATCTTCCCCTTTCTTTGCATTAACTCATCTACAAACCGTGCTGGGAAAGAGATTATGTTTTGGCTACGCTCAACACTTTGGAAAAGGAAAACGTTTTCATTCTAAAAATAAGGTTGAATGAACATTGTTCCCCCAATTATCAGAGCTGGGAGGAAGATTTATTAGAGAGAGGAAATGGTGAACATTACAGCACATATAAAAGCAATGCATACTGAATGAGCAACAGGGGAGAGACTATTTACCAAACGACAATATGAAAGAAGGTATTCAAATAACAGCATCATGGTTCCGAATTATTTAAATGGAAATTTCATCATTCCGGGCTGAAAGTTCAAACTACACTATTGCTACTGCACTGTAAAAAATTGGACTTGGCTTTAAAGACCGGGTGTATAAACAATCAGTGACCCGCATTTAAAATAAATACAAAACAATGCCAAAACATAACATTGTTTCAAAAACTTCATCAACCTGACTTCCTTGATGTTATCTATGCTTGTTCAACACAGGGGTATGCCAAAATGGAGGGGGGGGGGGTGACCATGTCCCCACTGGTGCTCAGTTGAAGATTTGAAAAAATTTGCAGAAAAATTGGGGGAGGGAAGGGGTCAGTCATGGGGTAAAGGGAACTTGGACCCCTTGGACCACCCTGGAAATTTTGTGAAATCCTATGCAGTTCAACAAAGACTGCTATTTACTCATCAAACACAAACAACAAAACAATGGAATTCATTCAAAATACAGTATTTACATACAAAAGATAATCTCTGTTCACCTTTACCCTTAAAGGGGCTGTTGCAGCACTCCAAAAAAGTATTTAAGAATATCCCTATATCTCTGTTAATGTTTGGTGACAACAAATTAATTGAAATACATCAATTCATGCTACAGTTAGACTGATTGTTCTATGATGTCTAGTGCAGATCAATTGTGTACCCAATGGCTCACATACAGTAGTGTGTGGATATGTTCTTTAGCAATTCAGCTTAGTGCAGGTGTACTGGACAGACTTTTTTCCTAAACTGGAAGAGGGGCTAGAAGTGATAGAAATAGGGAGAATTTTTTCTGTCTGATGCCAGATTGTTGAATTTAATGAGATATTGTTTTTGCCAAGAAAATGCAGCAAACCCACTTATTGGGGAAACCTATGTTTTTGACATTGTCATAGTACTTCAAAGGGCTGCAAAGTGTACTGCAACAGTTGCCCATAGCAGTAACACTCATCATCTTTACCTATGGGAGTTCTAAATGACAGACCTATGAAGTGTAATTGACACTGTCAAATTATCAGATGTGTTTACATGTTTCACATTATTTAAGGTCAACAGCACAGTAAAATAGGTCAGTACACACCATTGAATTATTTATGTAGACTATAGGGCAACTTGGCTCCTCTGCTACTGGCTTAGACTGTCTTTTTTTTTTATTTTTTTATTTTTTTATTTTTTTCTTTGTTTCCCACAATTTAAAGAACTACATGTCAGTTGCTACAAATGTATGATAACCTTTTATGAAGTAAAATGTAAATGTCAGATCTGGAAAAACCACCCAATGTAAAACAAAATGTGTCAAGCTCAACTCATGAATTGTCAGTAAGGTATGATTATACATGATAATGTTATGAGAAGTAAAATACATACAGTACAAGTAATTTTGATATAGTCTGGGGCAAGTCCTTAAAGTTGATGCATTGGAAACTATTTCTTTTACATTGCATGACCGATATTGCTAGTAGCCGATATAACTGATACCGATATTTTAATTCTAAATGTTGGCCTATAAC
This sequence comes from Holothuria leucospilota, assembly GCA_029531755.1. Classification (NCBI taxonomy): domain Eukaryota; kingdom Metazoa; phylum Echinodermata; class Holothuroidea; order Aspidochirotida; family Holothuriidae; genus Holothuria; species Holothuria leucospilota. Next base: position 21,408,205 of record CM055968.1, on the reverse strand, counting down.
GATCCAGTACCAATATTTGAGAAATTAGCATATTACACACTGCATCAAAGGCTTTTGGGTACTACCACTAAGTGTTGTGTAATTTTCTTTAGGCAAACATTGAAACTTACAGTGAACTATACTAAAATAATGTAACCTTTGCAGGCAGTATAGGGCAATAAATATCGGTTAGTTAATATCAGCGGCATTAAGGTAAATTCTACCAACACTGATACAGGACAAAAATTGGTAATATTGGCCAAGCTATACCAAGACTGAATAATGATAATTGGTCCCACACTACCCTTGACTTTTTTTGTTTAATACTTACAATTTAGCAAAGAAATTCACAACATCTGTAGGCTTGAGTATTTTTTTTTTTTTTTACTGATCATGTCCTTTTTAAAACACTGTAGATTTTATGTTGGCAAGACTAGTAACATGTTTGTGTGTGTGTGTGTGTGTGTGTGTGTGTGTGTGAGGGGTGGTGGGGCTATAGGAAGGGGAATAATGAAAACATGCCTCCAAGTTGTTGAAATAAGTTCCATTGATGCCTCCATAGACCCTTTTCCAAATAGCAACTACAAAGGATTATGGGATAGACTTTAAAGGTCAGGAGCAGTCGCCCCAAACTTATATTGAAGCAATAGCTAAATATCACAAATTTCTTCTTATTTCTCTTCCAAGTATCTTTCATAATATTTTAGGACATGAATATTTGAATATGAAGGTAAACCAAGCAGTTGTTCCTTGTAAATTTTACAATTGAGTGAGAAAAATACTGTCACATGATTCTCAAGAGCCATTCATGAAATAGGATAGTCTACTATATAATTCTTTATTGGGGTGACTGCATTTTCCCTTTAAGTACGCATTTTTGTCCACAATAAAATGCCATTGACAAAAACGACACACACAAAAACTCGATCCCACAATCCTTTGTAATTGCTATTTGAAAAAGGGTCTATGCTCAGCCTCCTAAACAAAACGAGTTTATGTGGATGGTAAAATAATGCAAACAGTCTATGCAATATTCTGCTGCCCTTTAAACCCTCAGGCTCATATTTATAAGACTTTATTTCTGCACTATTTCAGAATCCCTTGTAGAATCACTAAAATTACCCTATTTTACTATTAGTGCTCATGAATTTCCACTGGTTTGCACATGCCACAGAAAACTGCTCAAACAGAAAAATGTGAGTAAATTGCCCTAAAGACTGTAAAAAAAAGTTCTCACGACCCCCAAAACGATGTTTTTCTTTCATTTTATTACAGTATGCTGTTGCAACATAAACATTGGGGGCACTGTATACTCTATGGGCTTTACCGTTATCGTTTAACAATTTTTCTTACCATGTCTAACTTAAAGAAGATCCGTCAATATCTTGACAGATCAAGTTGTCTCTAACTTGCTAACGTTACCATTTTTTTGCATATGGATTATTGTAATAGACTGTTCTTTAATCTTCTGAGTCTATGTTACATCCTCTCCTAAGAATTCAGAACCTTACTAATAAATTGATTCTCGGTCGTTCCAAATTCGACAGTGCCTCTGAGGCTTTGAAAGAGCTACATATCTTGCCTATCAAAGCTCATATTGAGTATAAGATTCTCCTTGTGTTTAAATGTCTTCACAATTTAGTTCCAACTTATTTATCTGTGTTACTTGAATTCAAAACCTCCTATTATTCTACAAGATCCTCCAAAGGGTTGCTTCTCAAAGTTCCTTTCACTTCTGCGGATTGTTCTTTTAGCGTCTCCGGACCTAAGCTTTGGAATGCCCTACCGATTGATATTAGGCGGTCTTCAACCATCCTTTCTTTTAAGGGTGCTTTAAAAACGTATCTTTTCAACAGATCATTTTCTTGACTCTTTAGATTTTTGTTCTTTGTACAGCGCCACTGAGAGTGGCACACAGTGTAAATGTGTGCTAAATCAAGTTTTTCAATGTTAAAATTAACCCTAACCTTAGTGGCACCACTGCACCAGGTCGTGGCAGATACAGGCCCCTGGGCCATGCTCAAGTTCATCACCTAAGTAAATTGTACTACTGACATACAGGCCTACAGTGACTACATCCAACAGAGGACTAAATCCCTTACTAATACCAGATGTAACAACAGAAAAATTGAGGAAGGGGGAAAAAGGGGAAAATATTCGAGGGAGAAGGAGGGGGCATGAAGGCCACCTTGAATAGGCATACAAGCTGCTGGGAACAGGCATACAGTACACATGTATTGACCTATAGGACTATCTTTTTGTGAGACTATGCTCACCCCAGGGAGGCCGCAAGAAAGCTAGTACCTAACCCCTTTTCACAATCCCTTCCATACCCCCTCTCCCAAGTACCCTCCCACTCCCCAAAATATTGCCATTGAAAAATACACCATGTAGATGACATAGAAAACAAAAGATGACATAAGACCCGATTATTTCAAAAACTCATTCATCTTACTCAAGTTCCAATTAGTAAAACAATTTTGTTTTATGACGAAACAGAACAAGACCGAGGAAAGATTGTGTTCCAGAGAGATTCTGCCATCTTGCTAATGGAAAAGTTCAAATTACAGGGGTATGTAATACGACAAAAAAGGATATTCTACAAAAACAAGAGCAATCATTAAGGGCTGAGCTATCTTCTTAAAAGCTTTATATTTTTACTAGCTCTGGGAAAGTCATAAAACTTAAGAAACTAAATAAATCAAGTTGTGAATACTTCCTGACTTAGATTTATGCAAGGACCCTCCAGGGGGAAATGGTATGAGATCAGAAATATAATAAAGAAGCTCAATTCCACAGAAATATAAAAAACTCAAATGTTCACTGTAATATATACTATTTGTTAAGCTTGAAATAGAAATTTCAATGAGAAACACATCAGTATCACCAAAGCCATGCTGATTCTAAACATCTATCGTTACATACGGAGGAGGCAAAATGAAGTGAAAGGGGAGAGTACAGAGCTATTGACACATGTATGGTAAGAATGCTAAAAGGCTGTATCTTTTAAGTCTTCTAAAATTCCTACATTACATATAGTAAGAGTCACTATGCAATGTCTAAAGCCAGGGTGGGAGTGGGGAAAACAGCAGGGTGCGGAAGAGAAAGATTTGTGTGAAAAATATTGTAAGAGGCTAAATTTACCAAGTGGAAATGTGAAAGTCCATGGGAGCATCACCACAAAGTGGGGTGGTTTATCGATCCTCTCCATCTCTTCCACTCCCTCCTCCCCTTCCCTCACCAGCATTTCTGCCTATAGATGGTTAGCCTACCTGTATCAATGTATAGTATTCATAACCTCAGTTTTGGTTTTCTTCACAGTAGATCCGCAGGACACAAAAAAATGCACCTTTATACCATCAAGGTTGTCCCCCTAGACCCTAATGGGGCCATTAATGGGTGGGTCCTTTCACCATGCATCAACTACTTACCACTCATCCCCAGCAACCCCATAACCCAATGAAAAACTGTCTACACTTTGGGGAAATTGTAAATGAATATGGATTCAATATTGAATAGTGCAGGACTCAGAGAGTTTTGAGCTAATGGTCCACTCAAACCTTTTCAGGTTCCTCAGTAATTTTCATCTAAATGTAGGGATAACCAAAAAGATAATTTCAGGTTTTGTTAATAACTTGCAATGATGAATAGTAAACAACCACAATAAAAAATACAACTTTTCACCCACCCCACCTCCACCCCTCTCCCCCCCCCATCCAATACCCTCCAAAACAAACATGATATTTAACACAGAGTTTGTAAACTGAAGGGGAACCCATTCATTATTAAGCTAAGAAGTTTTGGTTGAGTTAGACATTAAAAAGGGGATATGGCATCCCCCCAAACCAGGGAGTTGCTAGCAACTCTCTGCTTACATATTTAGAAATATCCCCGGAGTTCTAAATACAGTTGATAACTGCACTTTGATTGACATTCATTCAAACAATACAGTTTCACTCTGGTTGGTCAACAATGACTTGTACAGTCTGTTGTGTTCCCTCATTGCTCATGCACATTGTGCTTGACAATATTGCCTCAAGCAATTTAAAGACAGACAGTCATCACCCAAAAGTATATTTTAAGTGTATGTATATGAAAATTCTCAGTTGGTGACTGCTCTTTGACTGACATCAAAGTTTGAAAATTTGAAAGATGCAGAGTAGCTCACATTCCACACAAGGCAGAGAGAGTACTTTTATTACATTTTATAGCCTTGTATGCTCACCAGGACATGGCCATAAGCTATAAAACAGGTTTATTCCTGCACAAGGAGTAGCTTCATACAGTTATGGGAGGAGCTAGAAGTTGCATAGTTGGGAGAATTGGAACTGTCTGGGATGATGAAAATTCATGCTACTGTGGCTCTGTCTTAGAGGTATACTACACAGGAGGCTTGGTTTAAATTGGAGGAGGGGCTAGAAGTTAACTTAGTAGGGAGGACTGTTACTGTCTGGGGTGAGCTTAGAGAGCCTTTATTTTAGTTCAGTACATACCTCTGGGCCAGAAACTCAGATCTCAGGTCCATCAGAGAGTTGCCAGCCCAAACTCCCTGAACTTATGACAGCCCTTAGCTGTCAAGACTGGATGGACACACAGGCAAGATTACCCTATGCAAATTAATATAGCATCACCAATTTTTGGCTAACTATTGATCCATATTAATCAACAAACAAGGATACATTAATTTCAGTATGATTGTCTTCTTTCCCTCCTCTACCCTACCCCCCTCACCACCCCTTTCCCTCAACCACTGAATGCAAAGTAAGCGGCAAGAAATGCCTGATTGATCCCCCACCATGAAATTATTGGAATCAGAATAATGCCAGTATTCTTGCTTTTCAAATCAATGACCCAACAGATGGAACCAAGTCACTGACTGAGTCATTAACCCTTGGGAGAGACTGAAGGTGAGACCCATTTCTGCCCACCTTGTTAAATTAACCCTCTCCAATAAATGCCCTTTGAATTTAAAGGGAATATGCAGTCTGTTCAACCTTACATCAGAACATTTCTCTTATGTTTCTGAATGTGCGGTAAAGATTGTATAGGCACAGGAAATGGAGGGCTTTACCCCCAGTCAAAAATGTGGTGGGGCAAGTATGTTTCCACCCTCTTCCATTCAAGGATGAACCTCTGATGTTATCTCTGTGAAAAATGTCAAAATTTACAGTAATTTTCCTTAGAATTTGCCCAATATATTGCACCAAATTGCATCTAAGGTCCCTCAAATATAAAAAAATTCCCAACAACTCCTCCCTCAGGACTGAGGTCTGAAAAAACATTCAGCCCTCCCCCCCCCCCCCAAGCGAGAACAGCTTTCTACAATTATTTGAAAATATTGCATAACACAGGTCAATGAAGAAGTTGTTCTTCCTAAATTTAACAATTCAGTGACAGAAATATTATCACGATTAAAATTAGCCATTTGTGAATAAGTATTCTAGGGTATACTAATTCAAATTGGGGTGACTGAAGTTTTCCTTTAATACAAATGGTAAGAGAAGGAATTTGCAGGAAATGAGTCTTAAAATACCAACACATGAAGTTGTACCACGGGTCAGAGCTAAGGTGATGTTTTGATCCTGGTATTTCAACCGTTAAGTCTGAAATCTGTCGAGAACTAGGTCAATGGCATTGCTTCAGGTTGTAAAATATGTTCTCCATTATTAATATATGCAGAGGAATTCTATCTCAGTTCATGAGAGTAATAAATTGGCCGGAAAACAGATATTTAGCAGTCAGTTCCTGTCTGGATAAATTTTGCTTGTTTGAAGTACATGTCCAAGCATTTAACATTAGTAGAAAAGCTACAAAATATCTGACTATTCTACATTCACCGCCTTCCCCCCTCCTGAAATCAAGAATTAAACTAGTTTCTTTTGTCACATTCTTTAAAAATAAAACATAGAAAGTTTCTACTTTGACTTAGTTGTCATTTTGGTCTAATTGCATTCTAAAGCACACAATGGATCCCTATCTTTTCATGTCTTCCACCCCCCCCCCCCCCCAATCCCACCCTCTCCATCCACAGGCATACAAGGCAGGCTTTTATTCCACAGGCAGAAAAGTAGCTATTTTCAGTCCAAATAATTGTGTTAATTTCCAGGCATTCAATGATGTTGAAACTTTCAGGCAAAGGTGCTCATAACCCCCCGCCCCCACCCCCCAATGAAAGTAGTCCCATGTCCTAATGTCTATAGATTTTTCCCTTTACTGAAGTTGTATTTCTCTGTCATCCAAACTTTGATTCCTCACACCAATCAGAAATTATTACTAATAAAGGTAGACAACTTAGGTGAGGGTAATGGATGTTAGCTTTTTAAGAAAAGTTCTGCAGGTGAAAACTTGAAACTATTCCCTAAAGGTGTTAATATGACCCTGAGGGGCTACCAGACTCAACAAAAAGCCCTTAGCTCTGTAATAGTGTGGGGAAAGCACCATATTGAACCCTTTTAACATACTTTTGTTTCTGCCTTCTGCAAAAAGTTCAATGTTAACAAAAGATTTTAAGCTTGAATTTAGTTTTTAACAGAATGGTACTCAATTTAAGCATTCTGATGAATTTTGCTTTCAATTCCTTTGAGTGGTTTTGCAAAAGTGAGCAGATGAAGCGGGAGCAGCCACTTAGAGTGGCAGCTCCCTGAGTGAAGTTTCACATTTTGACCCACAGTGAACTTGAAGCAAGCACATGTCACATCATAGCCTCTCATAAGCCAACACTTTCTTTTTTATGACTAATTATCTCTTCAGTAAAAGCAGGTTCCTGATCTTATGCTTTCATAATGCGAACGCATGAGAGGGATGGAGATTTTGCAACTTCACATTTCCCATGAGAAACTCAAATCTACATTTCAAAGTCTAAACAACAGACTGGAATGCAAAGCAAAAGAAGCATTGTTCATCAATGTGAGGAGATGACATCATTCCTGCTTGCTTCAAGTTCACATTAGGTTGCACATATAGTAACTTTCCTCTGCTGGTATCTCAAGAACCATGGACTGAAATCGAATAGAAATTTCACTAGAATGTGCCTAAGTTCCTCTCTCCAGCATTAAAAATGTACGGTGCACTTCTACCCTTTAAATATTTCCAAAGGTGCCACCAACTAAAGTTTTAACCTTCATGTCAAATGACCCACATTGTGGTGCACATGAGCATATTTACAAAAAATACTATACACATGTAGTAGTCACCTCTTTATCTCAAACCAGTTCCGTTTATACATCAAATTGATACCACGCAAGTGATATAAAATTTCAATTATCACGAAAATGATTGATTCTGTAGTTTACAGTCTCCATTCCTCAATTTTTGGCAGCTAGGGGTAAACCATAAACAGTGAGCAATAACTGAAACATCAGGAAAAGCTAATTTGTCGGTCTCGTATGTGAAACATCGTCAATGAGTCACCGTCTAGTAATAACAGTAACAACACAATTACGCGACATAGTTTCACCATGGAAGTATTACACTGACTTACTTCCATGGTTTCACCCTTATCACTTTCATGAAAGATGTGGCAGGATGTTTGAGATAACTTGGAAACAAATTTATTTCATCTAGATTATTGCAACTTTTCAATTTTAAAATACAAAATACAGCCATCAAATGGCAGAAACAAATATATGCTTAGAGATTACATTATTACCCTAAGGACATAAATTTTCATCAACAAAATTTGTAAATTCAAATCTCGATGGCAGTTGGACAGGTCCATGTGTTTCCTTTTGGTCTCACTGCATTCATTTTTTTCTAGACAACATACATTTTGATCCAAACAAAACTCATTTTCTTCACAAATCCTACACCTGCCCTAGACCTCCACATAAAGTACCTGTATAGTCCCTTGGGAGATCATCTTCTAATATTTTGTAATTGCCTTTATAGGTAAAATCAATTGTTACAGTAACTAGCCTGTTCTCCAAACTAGGCCTATACACGGCACCACAGTATACCATAGTATACCTAAAAGGGCCGCCACAGCAGCATTAACAGGGCCACAATGTGATGGTGATAATTTTCCTACTGCATTCATATATATTAAAAGAATCCAATTACAAAAAAGGGAAATTGCTAAGTGTCTCCTCCCCCTGATGGACTCCCAACACGTCAGCTCTTTAAACATACAAACTGTCACGAAAAAAACGCACGGCAAAGCATAAAACAGCACATTAAAAGGACAAATTGTTTCTAATTTAATTGCATGAAGTCAAGTGCAAGAGGAATTGACACAAGGAGAGGCACCATGTGGGTGTCAGCATTCCATGAAGTAGTAAATACCTCTAGCTTCCCCCAGTATTAAACCACCTAAAACAGTTTGAACTTAGGGAATGATCTAAATCATCTAAGAATATTAGAGCAATGTTATTAACAAAGGGGTTACGATAAAGGAAGATGATTAGAAATAGCCGACTGATGTGACGAAAGGGGAAAAGGGCAATCACATTCCCCAAGGATCACAAAATTGTTATCAAGTGAAATAATAATATAAAAAAAAAAAGAATATGGGTTAAAGGAAAAATAAAACCTACCTTTTTCTGCATAAAGACTAACACTTTGAAAGGAAATACTGCATTTAACAGAAAATTTTCATTTTGACAAAACCAATATTTAAAGATAATGAATGATAGATAATTCACAATAAGGCAGCATGGTAGCTTTCTTTTCAAGCAATGGGGTTCTCACAGAGGAAAATTCAGTTATTTGTTGCTCAAATAGTTTGTTGGCCCACACTTTCAAAATTTCAAACACTGTCACACTTGCAGTGCATAATATTTTAAAGAGATGAAGCTATTGCTGGAGTCTATATTGTTGAGACTGAAAGGTTCAATAATGATTATAGCTATTTTCTTTTTATGTCATGTTGGTGAATTTTAAACGCAATATTTCCCTTTAAGTATGCTTTTGTTTTCAGATAAAGGCACATGATAAACTTGACGGAATACATTTCTTTCAACCATGAAGACAGATTTTTATGTCACTAGTGGTTCGCACCATTATTGTTTGAATTCTACCAGTTCCCAGATGTGACATGACCAAAGCCGAGCAAGCCACATATCACATTTCAACAGAAACTTTACCAACTGACATAAAGTAATAAATTTCATATATTTTTATCACACATTTATATAAGTGTAACAAAAAAAAAACCCAGAAAGCCAAAAGGCTTAGTGATTCCTTGCCATATGGATATATTGTAACAAACATGAATCACACACATGACAAGTATGAGATACCTCACAGTTACTCCCACTTGAGATATCATGTTATACAGTAAAAACATTTTGAAATCTTGTGACCCAAAATGACCTACATGCTAAATATGAACAATCCACAGGCCAAGTATGAGATCCCTCATAGTTACCCTCCTTGAAATATCATGTTCAGTAGATTTTGACCTTTTTTGACCTCAAATGATCTTTGACTTGCATGAAAAAGAAAAATTATAGGAACATCTACACAATACGAACAATCCACATGTCAAGTGTGAGATCCCTCAGGTATCCTTCTTGAGATATGTTTTCAATGTTTTGACCTTTTGTCCTCTGGTGACCCCAAATGACCTTTAACCTCCACCAAAACCAATACAGATCATCTACTCAATATGGGCAATACACAACCCAAGTATGAAATCCCTCACAGTTACCCTTCTTGAGATATCATATTTACAAGGATTTGACCTTTTGACCTCTGGTGACCCGAAATAACCTTTGACCTCCACTAAAAACAATAGGGATCATCTACTCAATATGGGCAATCCCCATGCTACATATGAGATCCTTCAAAGTTACCCATCTTGAGATATGGTGTTTACAAGGTTTTGAACTTTTGACCACTGGTGAAACCAAATGACCTTTGACCTCCACCAAAAATGATAGAGATCATCTACTCAATATGGGCAATTCACATGGTACGTATGAGATCCCTCACATTTATCTGTTTAGAGATATTGTGTTTACAATTAATTCCCAAGATTTTACCATTTGACCTCTGGTGACCCCGAATGACCTTTGACCTCTACCATAAACAATAGGGACCATCTAATTAATATGGGCTATCCACATGGTAAGTATGAGATCCCTCACATTTATCTGTCTGGAGATATCGTGTTTACAACTAATTCCCAAGGTTTTACCATTTGACCTCTGGTGACCTCAAATGACCTTTGACCTCCACCAAGAAACACAGGCTCCATTTAATCAATGTGGGTAATCCACATTGTAAGTATGAGATCCCTCACATTTATCATCCTTGAGATATCGTGTTTACAATTAATTCCCAAGATTTTACCATTTGACCTCTGGTGACCCCAAATGACCTTTGACCTCTACCAAAAACAATAGGGATCATCTACTCAATATGGGGTATCCACATGGTAAGTATGAGATCCCTCATAATTATCTGTCTGGAGATATCGTGTTTACAACTAATTCCCAAGGTTTTACCATTTGACGTCTGGTGACCTCAAATGACCTTTGACCTCCACCAACAAAGACAGTCTTCATCTACTCAATGTGGGTAATCCACATGGTAAGTATGAGATCCCTCACATTTATATCATGTTCACAATTAATTCCCAAGATTTTACCATTTGACCTCTGGTGACCCCAAATGACCTTTGACATCTACCAAAAACAATAGGGATCATCTACTCAATATGGGGTATCCACATGGTAAGTATGAGATCCCTCATAATTATCTGTCTGGAGGTATCGTGTTTACAACTAATTCCCAAGGTTTTACCATTTGACCTCTGGTGACCTCAAATGACCTTTGACCTCCACCAAAAATGACAGGCTTCATTTACTTAATGTGGGTAATCCACATGGTAAGTATGAGATCCCTCACATTTATCATCATTGAGATATCGTGTTTACAATTAATTCCCAAGATTTTACCATTTGACCTCTGCTGACCCCAAATGACCTTTGACCTCTACCAAAAACAATAGGTATCATCTACTCAATATGGGCTATCCACATGGTAAGTATGAGATCCCTCACATTTATCTGTCTGGAGATATCGTGTTTACAACTAATTCCCAAGGTTTTACCATTTGACCTCTGGTGACCTCAAATGACCTTTGACCTCCACCAAAAAAGATAGTCTTCATTTACTCAATGTGGGTAATCCACATGGTTAGTATGAGATCCCTCACATTCATCATCCTTGAGATATCATGTTTACAATTAATTCCCAAGATTTTACCATTTGACCTCTGCTGACCCCGAATGACCTTTGACCTCTACCAAAAACAATAGGGATCATCTACTTAATATAGGCTATCCACATGGTAAGTATGAGATCCCTCACATTTATCTGTCTGGAGATATCGTGTTTACAACTAATTCCCAAGGTTTTACCATTTGACCTCTGGTGACCGCAAATGACCTTTGACCTCCACCAAAAATGACAGGCTTCATTTACTTAATGTGGGTAATCTACATGGTAAGAATGAGATCCCTCACATTTATCATCCTTGAGATATCGTGTTTATAATTAATTCCCAAGATTTTACCATTTGACCTCTGCTGACCCCAAATGACCTTTGACCTCTACCAAAAACAATAGGGATCATCTACTCAATATGGGCTATCCACATCGTAAGTATGAGATCCCTCACATTTATCTGTCTGGAGATATCGTGTTTACAACTAATTCCCAAGGTTTTACCATTTGACCTCTGGTGACCGCAAATGACCTTTGACCTCCACCAAAAATGACAGGCTTCATTTACTCAATGTGGGTAATCCACATGGTAAGTATGAGATCCCTCACATTCATCATCCTTGAGATATCATGTTTACAATTAATTCCCAAGATTTTACCATTTGACCTCTGCTGACCCCGAATGACCTTTGACCTCTACCAAAAACAATAGGGATCATCTACTTAATATAGGCTATCCACATGGTAAGTATGAGATCCCTCACATTTATCTGTCTGGAGATATCGTGTTTACAACTAATTCCCAAGGTTTTACCATTTGACCTCTGGTGACCGCAAATGACCTTTGACCTCCACCAAAAACGACAGGCTTCATTTACTTAATGTGGGTAATCTACATGGTAAGAATGAGATCCCTCACATTTATCATCCTTGAGATATCGTGTTTATAATTAATTCCCAAGATTTTACCATTTGACCTCTGCTGACCCCAAATGACCTTTGACCTCTACCAAAAACAATAGGGATCATCTACTCAATACGGGCTATCCACATCGTAAGTATGAGATCCCTCACATTTATCTGTCTGGAGATATCGTGTTTACAACTAATTCCCAAGGTTTTACCATTTGACCTCTGGTGACCGCAAATGACCTTTGACCTCCACCAAAAATGACAGGCTTCATTTACTCAATGTGGGTAATCCACATGGTAAGTATGAGATCCCTCACATTCATCATCCTTGAGATATCATGTTTACAATTAATTCCCAAGATTTTACCATTTGACCTCTGCTGACCCCGAATGACCTTTGACCTCTACCAAAAACAATAGCGATCATCTACTTAATATAGGCTATCCACATGGTAAGTATGAGATCCCTCACATTTATCTGTCTGGAGATATCGTGTTTACAACTAATTCCCAAGGTTTTACCATTTGACCTCTGGTGACCGCAAATGACCTTTGACCTCCACCAAAAATGACAGGCTTCATTTACTTAATGTGGGTAATCTACATGGTAAGTATGAGATCCCTCACATTTATCATCCTTGAGATATCGTGTTTATAATTAATTCCCAAGATTTTACCATTTGACCTCTGCTGACCCCAAATGACCTTTGACCTCTACCAAAAACAATAGGGATCATCTACTCAATATGGGCTATCTACATGGTAAGTATGAGATCCCTCACATTTATCTGTCTGAAGATATCGTGTTTACAAACAATTACAAATAATTCCCAAGGTTTTTACCATTTCACCTCTGGTGACCCCAAATGACCTTTGACCTCCACCAAAAACGATAGGTATCATCTACTCAATATGGGCAATCTACATGCCAAGTATGAGGTCAGTCACAGTTACCCTTCTTGAGATATCATGTTTACAAGGTTTTGACGTTTTGACCTCTCCTGACCCCAAATGACCTTTGACCTCCACCAAAAACAATAGGGATCATCTACTCAATATGACCAACCCACACACTAAGTATGAGCTCAGTCAGAGTAACCCTTCTTGAGATATCGTGTTTACAAGCAAAAGCGTCACATACACACACACACATACACACACACACACACATACACACACACACACACACACACGACATCACCATCGCATAGATTCCTTGCCTGCCTTCGGCAAGGAATCAAAAAGTGTTTTCCACCAGAGCAGAAGAAATAGTTTGTGTGACTTAGCAACACCATTGCCCTCTTCCGTACACCGCGTCCCTGATTCACATACAGTATACAGACTACATACATTGCAGAAATGAGTACACGACAGTGCCATATTACTCACAGAACAGGGACCGTGGAGCAAATTTTGAAGTGGGGGGAGGGGGGCTAATCATTGAAGTGGCCCAATAAGTAAAGCCTTTTAAGGCAGCCAAAAAAGCCCACAGCAGAAAAAGTGCAGGGGCTAAAGCCCCTGTAGCCCCCCATCTCTGCAGTCCCTGCAGAAGCAGGACAACATCATTAGGGCAATTCTGTACATTATAACGGTCAAACTTTAAACACTGCATCACATTGTTTGAAAAAGAAAACATTGACATTTCTGTATCTTCTAAAGCCTGAATATACAGATGGTAATATGACAATATAATATAACAGATGGTAGTATCTTAGGTGACTGTGAGTTCTGACAATTAAATGCACCTGACTCTTTGCAGACAATTCTTTAAAACTCCTGTTTTGTTCTGTTTTTGATGCAAATTAAGGAAAAAGGGTCCAAGTGCAGCATACCAACAGCAAGGTAGGTAGATTACAGCTATCAGGTCAGCAGAGGCTTACTGTGGAGACATGGACTAGTGAGTTACATGAATCGATTGTATGAAGGTGCCAAAGCTGTGAGCAATGCAAGTTAGTCTTGGGTAGGCTTAATGTCAAGGCTACATGTAGTTTCTTTCTGCAAGGAAGCCTTAAAACCTGTTTTGTACCTCTAGTTTCAGTGTAAGTGTGCAGTCCATCATCAGTGACTGAGAAATTGCATCATTCATTATGTAGCTCTTTAACATAATATATGAAGCACCCTGTTTTTGTAAAAGCTAGAAAATGGCTATACTGACAGACTTCTAAAAACATAGTTGGGAAACTCTTGAAAAGTTTGGAAAAAGCACTTTTGTCTAGTTTTCTTTTCTTTCACAAAATACACTAACATAATATTTACTATGGTAGTTTACTGCACAATCCAATGGTTTGCTTCTCCTTTAACAGTACAGTTGACTTTGTATCAGCTGCAGTATTTATCTCTTTTGAATAGCTCTTCACCTAGGCACCTTCAAAATTTGAATACAACTGAAGCCTAAAGTAAGAGGAGTCCATCAGGCCCCCCTTGGAAAATTTTTCGCCCCCCCAGAAGATCAAAAATTAGCATTGCTGTTATGCATTTTAGTATGTTTCGCCCCCTCTGGAAAATTTTTCGCCCCCCCCAGAAGCTTTTTCGCTCCCCTTCAGCACCTTGTCTGGCTATGGGCCTGGAGTCCATTCTTTTTGGGGGTTGGGATTGTGAGCAAGTGGTGGAGATAAATCATTTTTCCTTTTTTCTCTCTGTATTACAGTGTTTCAATTGTTTTATTTTTCCATCATCAAGTGATTACTAACTACAAGTTCTCCTTTTATCTATTAAAAAATTCTGTAATCTGTTTTCTTGGGGGAGGGGGCATCCTTCTTAATTTACTTGATTATTCACTTCAAAACATTTACAAAACATAAATGATACTTGATCAGACTTAGCGTTATCAGTACCAATAAGTTAAAATCTGAAAAACAAAGGCATTTATGGGGCAGACTTCTACTTTACCTTGTAACTTTCTCAATAAAATTTTTGAGTTTGTTTCTTTTAATTTTGCCATTCCATCTGAATATTAAAACTCCCTTTTGCCAGGGCACCCCTTGTACTGCTCATCACTTTTGTGGTTTTAGTTTCCAATAAAACAACCCTTCTCTGATAATTTAAATTGCTATTCCTGCAATTTCTCAAAGAAACAGAAAGTGTCTCAATTGAAACTATAAAACCTTCTGGGTTTTCTCATCTTCCAGACAACCTTACAAATAATTTGAAACACAAATCACATTATCACACTACTATCAGACATTAGGAACATCAAGCAAAGAAAAAGACAAAAAAAAAAAACAATTCCCCCCAAAAAACCTGCTGGGCCTATGAATTTCAATATCTCAAAGGGATGTAAGGTTATCATTCTCCCGGGCACACATGATGTTGTTATAATGTGCCTGCTGCTTTCTGAATGCTTCATTTCCATTAAGATGTACGACACCAGCCGACATGCACAGAATCCTTCCATCCACTCAATTTTGTTAAAACTTGTCACAGAGCAAATTCACAGGTGACGTGGATATCGGTCTTAATGCAAAACTTGTGATAATGGCATAATTCTGCATGTTTGATACAAAACGGGAACCAATCATGAAATTATTAACCCACTTCCCGAAAAAAAGTTACAAATGCGTGCAACAACTGCCGACATTCAACATACAAAATGTGCATCAACTGGATGGACTCAGTGTCGGTAAACTTTCGTATCGTATGTAAATGAGGCTGCCTGTCCTCTTGCGCCAGAAGTAAAATGCTGTTGTTACAGATTTACATACCCAGTTTTATTTCATTGGCAGAAAATAACGAATAAAAGATGAATTCCAAAGTTAATTTTCGAAGACAAAGCAAGTCCTAAGTGACGTTTTTCCAACTGTTCAAAGTCATCACAGTACAAAGTAATTTTTCAGAGCTTAACTTCTGTTGCCGGTCACATGTAAGTCTGGGTAGTTTGGTAGCAGGAAGATGGGGGAACATTTAGGTATGAAGCTACATACGTGGAGGGAACCCAACCAAAAAGGAAAGGATGATCATTTAAATTCCAGGCAGTCACAGACAAACTTCTACTTCATGCAATCAAAAAACGAAATTCAAATGAGCAGCAAAAAATGGTGAAAATATCCAAAGAAAAAAGGGAAAGGAAAACTGTGACGTAAACACAATTCTGCTACAAATGACATGAGGGCAATCTATTAGGCAGTGGCGTAGCCAGAATTGTGTCATGGGAAGGGTTTTGGAGTACGACATGAGGGAAAAGTCAAAGGGGAGGGAGAAAACGGCTATTTTAGGTCTCCAGATGCAAAATGGTGCAATCTTTGAGCCTCAAATGTAATAAAGTTTATAGTGATCATGTGTTTTTTGCAGTTATTTTTTTCAAGGTTGGGTCATGGGGCTACGCCACTGCTATTAGGTTATGACCTCGATGTGGGTATAGGGCCCCCTCGTGTTATTTACTTTACCAAGACTAATTACATGATAGATGGGATTATTCACACATACAATAGATGAGGTAAGTAGGTGTGAAATAGAACTACAATTTTCTTTAAAATATGGAAAAGCTGTTTAACTTTTGTAAATTACAGTTTACATTCAGTTCTATGAAAATGTAGCATTACATATTATCCTGAGTCAGGATACATCCCTCAGGCACATAGTAAGGTTTATCAACATGGACATAACAATCTTCAAGGATGTATACTGTATTTCAAAAACTTTTCATCCCTTTCTGCCTTCGGCAAATCTTTTATCTTGGCACAAGCTAATGTCACTGTATTCATTCACCCATTCAAAAAGCTTGGAGTAAACAAAACTTCAAATTATGACAATACTAAACTTTCAAAACATCAAAAAATTACTTTAAATTGGTTTTACTGTCAGCCTATTGCCACATGCATCCTGGCCAGGGAGCTAAGATGGCTACAGTATACCTTCTCTCCCTCACCCCCACCTCTCCCACCCCTGGAACTACCCCTTGGAAGTTAAAAGAAAACTTCCCTAAAAGATTGTTGGGAAAACTTGGACATTTTCACTCTTTGTCCAATATTTTCTCAGGCAAAAATGCCTCAGTGCCCCTTAGGAAAAATATCCCATACTCCAAGGAATACCTGACTCCTGCTGACCAAAATGATTAAAGAATAAATGTTTGAAAATTAACATCCTCATATTAAGTTTCCATGCACTTTTTTCTCTAGGAATATAAAGCAAGCAATATTACCATTCTTTCCCTTTATTTATTTGCTATTTATTTGCTTAAGACTTATCTTAAGTTAGAGCAATGGAATGGCCTTGTTGTCGACTTCCTTTCCACTGAGGTAAGACGTGTTTTCATTCAAGCATATAATAAGGTCTGTCTGCCTTAATTTCATGATTCCTTCTATTTTATTCCCAATTACCACACCTTGAAGAAACTTTGCAGACCAGAAATAATTTGTTCTTTACTTGTTCATTAGAAACCATTCCAGTAGTACCTTCTTTTTCCGTCTCCATGATTTTTAACTTTAAGAAAAAAAAGAACTCTAAACCAATTCCAAATGGTGAAATTACTCATCTTCAAACAGTCGTAAACAACCTCCAATTTTAGGACAAGAATGTCAAGGAAAAGAATCGTCATGGCAACAACATATTGATTTCACCTGACTCTTTTGTGGATTAATTGAGTAAATTTAATTTGTCCTTGGCAAGTTTTGTTAAGTTCAAAGTTAGATCACATCCAGATGGGGTACCCCCATATGACAGTAATCACTGAATTACCCTAAACTGCTCCTCTTCGCATTTATACGATATCTTTGTATCTGCATCACAGGAAATGGACTTAGTGCCAACCACGGACTTCTTACACATACGGACAGAGTATCCTGTACTAACGTCCTATGCTTAGAGTGTCTCCACCATACGTACACATTTAGGCTTACCAATATGGCTGCCTCCTTTGTCTTCTGTGTAAATTTTGGACTTGCTCAAGTGGTTCAGTTTTGACAAATTATGTGAGTAAATTGGGGATTTTAGGACAAATTCGTGTTATACTCAAAATTAATGAACAGAATCTGAAGCACTGTAATATTGTTCTTTCATTCATGTTTGCATTTTGTCTGAAATGTTGCAGATTCATCATCAAATTATGCAAATGACAGTAGCACGGTGGCCATCTTGGCAAGCCTCATTTTCGTTCGTTCGGTGGCATGACCATCTGTCTATATACATGAGAAGACCATGGTGCCAAAACATCTGGCTGCCCAAACTAAAATTCAGTGCATTCTTCAAATTCAAATCTTGCAAACATTTAGCTGTTTTAGGTCAATTATGCATCATTCATTTCAACATTTGAAGAGATTGGTTCCAAAATGGGATTGATAAACCACAAATTCAAAATATCCAAAACCATCACTTATCGCATTATAGAAGGAATGTACATAACCCACAGCATCTATTATAGAACTATGACAGATATTGCCATAAGTGGGTAATGAAACCCACTTTTGCCTTCAATTATTTTGACAATGATAAAAAAAAGACCAAGTAATTTATATTTTCTTTAAAGATTTTATTTCCCTTAATTTAACTGAAAATATTTGATTCTACTGCAAAGGAAGGCTTGCAAATTTTTGGTAAAAACTGTTTTCTTAAATATTCATTAAATGCCAGCCTTAAGCTTTAGGCAGTTCCTAATAAGACACAACATCTATTCAAGTACCCATAAACAATTTTTTCTGAGTAGAAACCAATTCTCTTCTAACAATTGCCAATCAATTTTAGTTTGCTATTAGCACAAGATTTAAAAAGAAAACAAATGAAAATAGTTATTTTTCTTAAAAAGACAGCCATTTCCTGCATTTATACTGACCCTTACAATAAGTCACTGACCTCCAATCTTTTTATTAAAGGGGAACTGTAATCACTACAACTGTGTTATTATGGTTGCCAGATAGCAAACACAGGCAATTATTTAGGAGACACACATGCCAAGAGGAGGTGATAAAGAACAATTAAATCAGTACACCACAATATCCTAATTCATGTGTAACTTTTTTTAAAGGAAAAATGCAGTCACCCCAATCAGAGCTAGTATACCCCATCACTCTAGTTTATGAATGGCCTATTTTGATCATGTGACAATTTTTTTGTTAGTGAATTGTGAAATTCAAGGAGAATTTCTCCTTGCTTTACCTATTGTTTGTAATAGTTATGTTCAAAACGTCTTCAGAGTTGCTTGTAACGCAATAAGAGGAAATTTTTAAGAGTTTATTGATTTTTCAAAGTAAATTTTGGGGTGACTGCCTATTGCCTTTAATCATGTGATATTTTTTTTTTTTTTTTTGAAATATGTTAATTCATGCAGGTGTATTGTGAGATTTATCTGCAAGTAATCTGCACCATTTAGGTTTTAATTATCATGAAAGAGACGTACATGTATGGAAAGTAAGAGGATATTTGTAAGATTTACCTGATGTTTTAAAGGCTCTCTAATCTCACCCCAGACAGTTAAACTCACCCAACTAAGTTTACTTTTAGCCCCTCCTCCAGTTTAAACAGAAAGGACCTATCAGAGTACACCTCCAAGACAGAGCACCAGTAGTAGCCTGCACTGGGTTTAACTTGCTTGACGCCATATATAGTGACACACACTGTGTGGGTGCTTTACTGGGAACACAACTGAATGTACAAGTCATCATTGACCAACAAGAGTGGAACAAGATTGAATGATTGTCAATCAAAGTGCAGTCATCAACTGTACTTAGAACTCTAGGACTATACCTAAATGTCTGGGTAGGGAGTTGTTAGCAACTCCCTGGTTTAGGGGAATGCCATATCCCCTTTAAAATGAAGTAGACAATATTCTAATCTCTTTAATATGTTGACAACAAAAAATAAAGCACGAACTCCAACTGAACAAAGCATGATAAAAGTACTTAGTTGTCTTCTAAAATTATTCATTTACAACAAGTCTTTTTTTTATGATTACAATAATGATTATTTTGAGAAAATGGCTGTGAAATGTTCACAATTATTGAATAAGGTATACTCTAAAAAAGGTCTGTTCAAATTTGAACCGAATCTGATCAGAGGGGCACCGAACAGGAATCTGATCAATTATTTGACTAGATTTGGTTCAAAAATGAATAGAATTGGTTCATTTTTCAACCGAATCTAGTCAAATTTTTGACCAGATTCCTGTTCGGTGTCCCTCTGATCAGACCATTTTTAGAGTGATATGCAAAGATGTATTGTACAACTGTTTATGATCTGATTGTGCATGGTGCTCAGCATAAACAATGGAGTAGGGAAAACAAGCCAGTGAGCCACAACTGGAAAAAAGGCAGTGGTCGTCTCGACTTGAACCAATTGGTTGGAAACTGGGACATAAAACCTCATCTAACCTAACCTGATAAACTGATTTTCTAGGAAAGTTTCTCAGTTTGCCTCAATATTTTGACCAAAATTTACAAAAAAATAAGAATGCCATACATTTATAAAATCAGCTGATGAGGACTCACTCTTATAATCATGACCTATATGAGCCTAATGACAGGTTAAAGGGCAAATGTCATCATCCAGACAATTCCATTTCTCCCAACTATTAAAGTAACTTCTAGCCCCTCCCAAAAGTGTCTTTAGCTCCTCCTCGTGTAGATACAAACATATTTTATTGCTTACGGCCATGTCCTGGTAAGCATACAAGGCCCTAACGTGTAATCAAAACACACTCCCTGCATTATGTGATATGTGAGCTACCCTCCATCTTTTGAATTTTCAAAATTTGATGTCAATCAAAGAGCAGTCACCACCTAAGAATTTTGATATCCCCCAACCAAAAATTTGCTTGGGGTGTGGATGTCTCTAATGGCAATAGGCAGTCCCCCAAGATTGCTTCAATAAATCAGCAAACTCTTGCAAATCTCCTCTTATTTACCTTTGAAGTACCTCTGAAGATGTTTTTGAACATAACTGTTACAAACAAAGGTAAAGAAGGGAGTTATTCTCCATGATTTTAACAATTTAGTTACAAAAATATTGTCACGTGATCAAAAAAGGCCATTCATTAATCAGAATGACCCGGCACACTTATTCTGATTGGGGTGACTGCATTTTCCCTCTAAGTTATACTCTATCTGCACAACAATTCATAAAGATGAAAGGTTGTAACAACACCTGAAAATTTCCATCTTTCAACCGAGCACATGTCACCATTCATCACAGTTTGAATGCCACCGCAAGTCTCCAAGCATTGCCCGTATTCTCTGACACAATGACTCTTCCTTCCTAGGTCCCTGCCCTTTATGCGCTTTCATTCTCTCGCAAAAACAACAATTCAACACCGTAATAGAGTGCTTTAATCTACGTACTCTGACTTTCAGAAGATGAATTTTTTTTACCGTTTCTGATGTCACTTTTCTAAATAGTGTCACCCACCCCTATTCCTGCTCTTTATCACCAAAGAACACAATACATTCTCCAGTTTGATGTATGCAAAGTCAACATTCATCTCGTGCGGTATCCCCCTAGTAATTGTAATCGACCCTGTAGTAAGTATTACGCAAATACCTGGCTTCTTGGATGTGCATTTTGAAGCAACAAAGCCGATACTAAATTAATTTACTTATTTACATTGCTCAAAGTCGGTCAAACACGGCTGTGCTGCCATGGCGTGGAGAGGGAGCATAAGATTTAATTACGCCATGTTAATAGGGAATGGTAATTCCCTCCCAATGAAAATACGTGAATTTTAACAACATGCACTTTCGTTTACAGGGAATTTTCATCAATTATCTAAAGTGCAAAAGGGCGAATCATGAAGGATTTAATAATAGCTTCAATACATCAACATATCTGTATCTTGTCTCCAAAGAGGTGAGATATTTTACAAGGGGGCCAAGTCACCTCCGCCTCCCTGTGATCAATTGTGTAGTATTTTAAGTATTTTAATCGCAGACTGTTCTTTAATCAATAGACACCACCTTCTGCAATTAGTCTACAGAAAACGAACATCATCTTTGACAGATCTGGGCTAATTTATGACCAGTGATGGGCACACCTGTTATCTACTCTGCATGTTTTAGCTCACAAAGTAGGAGATTAAAACAGTGTCAGTATTTCCTACAGACAATTGTAGCTGTGTACCCCTTTACCCTCGTTCTCTCCACTCCTTTGAAACATACTGGGGGCCAAAATTGTCAGCAAGGTGTTGAATTGAGCAAATCTTCCCTTGATTAAAACTAACAGCATGAACTTGTAAATTTTAGGCCCACAGTTCTCCTTGTGGAAAGTACTACAAAACTGAATATTCTATTCTCCTCCAGTCCCTACCAGCCTTCTCACCACACCAATGTTTTCCTTAAGGCCCTATCCTTTCCATTACATTTGATATCACCCTCTAACCAGGGGGTTGCCACTGGGAGTTGCAACTCCCTGCTCCAACTCTCTACACACTCATGATTCAAAGATATATGTCACATAACTTAAAGAGCAAACTATTGTCACCCCAGACAGTTCCAATTCTCCCAAATAAGAAACTTCTAGCTCCTCCCAAAACCGCCTTAAGCTAAAAAGAGTTCCCCAAGTTAGGATTGTTTTGGACTGTATTGTTTTGGACTGTATTGTAATAAATTTAGGCCAGGTACCAGAACGAAAGTAATTTAAAACATCAAACTCCAGTACCCCCTCCCCTCACACTTCCCTGCATACCTTTCATCTCGCTAATAAAAAACTTCTCTCTTTGAAATGATTTAATACACTCCCTTGGTAACAGAAAGGAAGGGGGAAAGTAGAGTATTCATTTGTTTACCCCTCCCCTTCCTCTTCTTCCCTCTACATTCCATTACTTTCCCCTTCCCTCTACCTTCCACTTTCCCCTCCTATTCCCTGGCAAGTGCAAAACTACCACCCTTTCCCTGAAATGTGGATAATATATAGAAAAATTAGACAAAACTGCCAGTGTCACTGCAAAAAGTCACAAGGAAACACTGGCATATTCCTTTTTTGATCAATATTACATCAATTGAAAATGGATTTGTCAAACTTTATTGTTGATTTTGCCATAGCCTCACTTAAACCTCAATTCCTAAATTCACTTTTGATCACATATAACGAAGGCTAACGCATCACATAACCATCTGTGTCCAAAGTCAACGAACGGACAAGGAAAAGATAAGGCTGTTAAAATAGAAAGTAACAAACCACAGTCATATGTCAACAAGTTCGCTACTTGGTACATTTTTGTATTATCAATAAACACCAGAATAAAGAGACACATGGGCGGAAGTTACTCTCTGATTGTGAATACTGAGAGACGGTTTACAACCTTGACGATTCCAGCGGTGGAAGAGTCTCGACACTTATTACTTGGGACTTTCAATTAAAGCTATCAAGCCCTCAAAATCACTGCAAATGAAGATGTAATTTACGGCCTTACCAGCATCAGAAGAACTTCCAGAAAATGGTGATTCTCATTTTGGCGGGGGTATATGCTTCAGTCTAGATGACATTGTTGGGTTTTAAAACTGAATTTTATCACTCAAACTTGCATTAGGACGTGACAACGATGACTGCTAATTACATGTTGTAACTGACCAGACTTGAAAGTTAATTTCTGGTGTGTCACAGTTACATTCTTTTTGTTAGCATATCCAGAGCAAACTTGCATTAAAGGCACTGACTCTTACCAACCTTAAAAGTACATTTACAGTAACATACCTGAACTATGTGATTGGTCACATTCCCCTTTTTGCACTGGCGTAGGATGATGTTCAAGATGGGGAGGAGGGCAAACGTTTCAAATCACTGTC
Source organism: Holothuria leucospilota (assembly GCA_029531755.1). NCBI lineage: Eukaryota > Metazoa > Echinodermata > Holothuroidea > Aspidochirotida > Holothuriidae > Holothuria > Holothuria leucospilota. The sequence goes on along the minus strand of CM055968.1, from coordinate 21,384,443 downwards.
CGAGGGGAGGGTTCTAAGAGGGGTTCCCCCTTCTCTTTGGAAAATTTTTGAATATTTTAGGGTACATAGATGCAATCTGATGCAACATACTGGGCAAATTATGGCAAATTTTTGACATTTGTTACAAAGGAAACAAATATAGGGTTTTCATCCTTGGACCGAGTAGCAGGAAGCATATCTCTGCCCCACAACATTTTTGACTGGGAGGTTTTAGCCCTCCAGCCTCCCCCCCCCCCCCTTTCTACGCCTATGCCTTTTTGACAGTCTGAGAGGACAATTGACAGGCTCTGAAGTACATCTCATGAAATCTGACTTGGTAGGGAAATTACCAACATTCCTTTGCTACTGTTGGAGTAGTACAGTAGTTATTTAATAATACACAGGACTAAGTTCTAGACAAGTCACCTTTAAAGGTGATCTCAAAGCCACTGCAGCATTTTAACCTGGGACAATGCAAATTGATCATTTTGTTGCAAATCAAATGAACAGGACTTTGTAAAAATGACCACCAAAATCTCAATTTAGTTGGTACAGCACTTATATATCTTTGCATTTATAAGATAAAGTACCATTCATATGTGTCTGTAGGATTAGCAACATCTCTGGTGGGCCCTCCCCCCCCCCCCCAAAATATATGTGTGTGTATATATATATATATATATATATATATATATATATATATATATATATATATATATATATATATATATATATATATATATAGTATATATATATATATATATATATATATATATATATATATATATATATATATATATATATATATATATATATATATGCAGGTTTCTGCCTCTTTTTTCAGCTATTGCCTAAATATTCAATTGTTCATATGAAAACAAAAACTTAAAAAAATGATATGACCCCCAAATTTGAAAAATTTCCAATTTTTTTGTTAGGAAGGAAGCCTCCCCCCCCCCCCTCCCTATCTTACTTTCTTTCAAGACTGTAACATATTCCCCTAAAGAAGCAAAATATTCAATGCTTGATACTGACAATGCATAGACAAATAATGGCCTCATATGCAATTGTGTTCAGGCTTCTGAAATACACATATGGGTGACACTGTATAAATATACTATAAAAAAACAAAATGACAACTGGATAAGAGCCTCACTCTAGTAAACTATTCAAAATTCTGCTGAATAAAGAAAAGCAGTTAAAAAGGTTTAGTTTCAAAAACACTGCAGATTTGTTGCATGTTCATGTTCCTGACAAGATATCACAACTGTTTTATGTCATGACATTTCACGAATATGTGGTCAAATTTTCATAGAATAATTCTGGTTTTTAGTCTAAAGCAGGAAATGTTTGAAGCTTAGCTGCAGACTTAATTATTGAGTAGGTGGACATAATGGCTTTTGCTACAGAAGACGTCAAAGGCAAAAACAAACCAGGAAAGCTTAAAAATGGGCATATTGTTGTGTGACAGCTGTTACCACATCCCTACTTTGAAAATAGCAGTGTCTTTCAAATCTCCCAAAATTTCCCTTACTATTAGCAGTGAAAGTTAACGAAAGAATTACCTTAAATGAATTCAACGATTCAATGACCTAAATACTACAGAACCAAACCAACATGACGTAAAATCAGCAGCACCACTAAAATTTCAAAAGTGTGGGGAGGGCGATGGTGCGGCACAAAGCCAAGTGGGGGCGGGCAAGCAGAAACTGGAAAGAAAGCTGTAAAACCACATTGTTCTTGTAAAATGAATTCCTTTTGTATAAGAGTGGACTGGGGAGAAAGTGGGGGCAAAGGCACTGATGGGAGGAAGGGGCATCACATACCACCTTGGTGGCATCACTGCTTTCAATGTACTGTAAAAAATCAAGCTTTATCCATCCAGCAGAAGTTGTATAGTCCATTAAGTTATTGAAGCATGGAACATACTACATGGCAAGCTAAAGCAGGTTACACTAGAGAAAAAAGTTCAGAAAATCTGAGCAGTAGATTTAATTGCAACATTCATTGCTAAAGAATACAAGTTTGAGGCGGTTTACTTCTTAGCAACAGTGCTCTTAAAGCGAAATGATTGGCATTTTAAGGTGTTTTAAGGTTCTGAGCAATTCCTGCTCTACCTCAGGGCCTATCACTGAAGATGACCTGGACACAGTTTCATGATACTGTCTACTAGTTCTCAACTGAAATCGTAAATGCAAAAGAATAAAGCTAACTTCCGTGAGTGAGGCAATTGGATACTATCTGTGTATAAAACAAAAGTTAATCAGTTTTTTCCCATACCACAATTGTACTCAAGGTATACGGACATGACGAGACCCCTGTCAACTCAATACCAGAACATTAATCACGACAGATTTTAGCTTAAAGGGAAAATGCAGTCACCCCAATTTGGATAAGTGTACCTGGGTATCCTAATTCATGGATGGCTCTTGAGAATCATGTGACAACATTTTTATCACTGAATTGCAAAATTCATACAGGGTAACTCCTTGGTTTACCTTGAATATGCAATAATTTGTGTCTGAAATATCATGAAAGATGTACTTGAAGGGAAATAATAGAATATTTGTGAGAAGCAGTTGTGGTTTCAAATAAGCTGGGTGGGGAGGGTGCTTATGCCCTTTAATATTATTACTCACTAACAATGCAAGAACTATAGTCTTTACCGGTGGTTCTGGTAAAAACTGCACCAAGGCTGCTTTGCAGTGGGGCACTTTGTAATTGTCAAAGAAAGTGTATCTGATGTACAGCAGGGCTTAATTAAGTCAGTGGATAGCTGAGAGGCCCACTGCTAGCAAGTTTTAAATGTGGTAGGCCAGTAAGAATTCATAAGTTAAGCAAGTGCTATGGGCCAGTTGATTTTAACTGAGAGCAGTATACATTGGGGGAGTTGGGCATGCAAGTTTCTTGGATGGGCCCCAAGCTTTTCAAGCTCTCTCAGGCCCTTTTGGTCAACAGAAATGCAATCTTTAGATCAAGGGGTGATGCAGTGTTGATCTCAGAGTTGGGGCGATCTGGTTCAAAGAGGGGGATCTCTATAAGGTGCAACGTAAAAAGTCAACTTTCTCTCAACAGGATTTCCCAACAGGTGCAGGAAATTTCTACAAGCAATTTCAGAACTTGTGGGATTGTTGAGTAAATTGCAGGAATCACGCAATCCCGCTGCCTAATGCAAACACTGGGGTGACGTTAAGGTTGAAATCTGCTACAAGAAAGGGAAGAGCAATATGCACCACCATGCCAGCCTACCAAACTGCTCCCATACAGTGACCTTGCATTAGTGCAGAACTAAATCTCAGTATACAGTCCTACGCACTGACACTCAATGGAGAACCACACTTTGTGACCAATCTTTGTATTCCAGTTGCTGAAATTGTGGAAGAACATTCACACTTGCAGAGATAAACCACTGAACACTTTCATTCATGTGAGAGTCTTCTCAGAAACTAGCAAAGTTACCGTTGGCAAAGCATTAGGCCTTTTTCATAGGTCAATTGTTGAGTGGACCATTTGTAAGCAATCTCATCAACTTACGATGGTGTCAAGGCACTGGGTGTCTACTTTCAGCAAAATATACCATGATCCTGCTGTCCTACCCCTTACCCTCCCCTCCCCATCCCCTGACTAGTTCCACCCACTTCCAAACCCCACAAGGGATGTCTTGCATAATATAAGACACTTCTAACCAGTGGTGGAACCAACACCAAAAATATGAATGAAAATCGAATGGTATCCAAAACTTTGGACTAGCATGTCATACAAGGCATGTAACTGGATAGCTCCTCAAGGATGGGGGTTAAACAATAATTGTATTGGGCAAAAATGACACACCATAGAAACTTACCTTCACTACTCATAACCCATCAATTTTTTTCCACTAGTTCTTCCCTTCCCTGATGCCCACTTCTTCCTGTCTTCCCCATCCTCCCCCTCCCCTCCCTCCCATTTCCTCTTTCCCCTCTCTCATCATTTCCCCTTCCCTTCATCCTATAGACTTGAACTGTCTCTCATAATGCTGAGGCCTGTGCAGATCAAGTCAGTGGAATACCTGCTTGCAAGATAATCACCAACAAAAATTAGGAATTTGCTCCCTGGTAGATCAATTAAAAGCTCTCCTTTGTAAGAACACGGACAAACATCAATCACCATCAATCATCCTCCCACAAAGGGTTTAGAATTACAGCATCAGCGAACTAATGACATCGTCAAACTCCACTTCATATTAATTTATAACCAGTTTTAGAGATGGAGAATCAGGTTTTATCTTGGCATTTCTAGGACATAAACTTAAAGGGAGAAAGCAGAGCCCCTAGTTTATTTTCAACAATTTGCTAAATCTTACAAATCTCCTCTTATTTGGCTCAAAAGTATCTTTCACTATGTTTCTGTTTAAAAACACTGAATATCAAAGGTAAACCAAGGAGTTATTCTGCATGAATTTAACAAATAAATAACAAAAATATTGTCTCATGATTGATACAAGCCATTTCTGAATTAGGATGATGTGGTACACTAATTCAAATTGAGGGGGGACTGTATTTTCGCTTTAAATTTTGCGCACGTTTTGGGATCAAAATTTGAATGATCATCTCAACCTCTGGCTGACACTGAATGACAGATCTGCCATTTTGGAAAGAACAGCTGCCACACTTTTCTAGAGTTTAAAAATGTCTGTTCCAAAATTCCTTCCCATCCAAGTCAGAGGATTGCAAGATATCAATTTTTGATTTTAAATCACTGGTACGGTTAACAGGCAAGTGGGTTCAGCTAAATTTGAATTTATGATATCCTATCATGGTTCTTTTCAATCAACTGACAAGGTTCTACCTCTGAAGAGGAGTAGAAAATTACCTCACTCTTCATGCTAACATGATATCACATCACGTTACTACTGCATGTTCTGTTAAACTGTTCCATGGCAATGAACTTTAATAACTTTACTATCTATGGTGAAATTCAGTTTTGTTTGTCCAGCCTTACTCATAGAAATGTAGATTTTGCCTAAAATGCTCTTTTCATGGAAAAGACAAAGAACTCTTCACTTAATGGGCCTCTCTGGTTAAGTTCACTGGCTGCTGACTCAACCTTTTCAGGTGAGCCAGTAAACAGCATCTATTATGCACTGTGCTCTGATCACACAGGTGTCTGGCCGAGAGGACCACGCATAAACATCTTTTGAAAATGCTTTAAAACCACACTTCGAGTTTTATAATTCTATAGATACTACATAATTTTATCTTGAGAGATCTGTTATAGCACTCCGAGGTAGTACTTCCATGGTTGTATCCAATCACCATCTTAACATTCTATTTTAGTCTAAGAGCATTTATTTTGTAAGTGATCTGTTGATGTAGCCAATGTCCTAAGATGGGTCCCACCAGGCTTCAAGTTGGCTATCTTAATGCAGCAATGATACCTACCTACAGGCAACAGCTGCAGGGACGTTATTACAACTTTTATGGTACAATAAGTTATGCAAATTGTAAAATGTAAATAAAAGATGCATTACTTTGTAATAATGAACAGCAAAACATCACAAAGACAACTGCAAAAATTTGGGACTATGAAAACCTAATTAAATTTTATATCACAGAAGCAGACAATCTCCTCTCCATACTTATTATAATAGACCTTATGCATTGATGTCATACAATGTCATTTTAGAGGGAAAACAATGAAGTCTACTGTATGCACGGCGTAGACTTCGCACGCACGCCCAGTACACTGAAGTGCATATTTGACCAGTACACAAATCAGCTGTCTGCATTTGTTGGTGTACATTGCAATGACATGCTCATACCTCCACTGGGGGCACACTTTCTCTTCTGTGACGTCATACATATACGGTCTATAGTTGTCATTGTTGCCAATAGCCATGGTTACTCTTTAGAGGTCCAATTAATTGTGATAAATAGGTAAGTTGCGATTGTGACACCTCTATAAGCACTGCACATTACCTGCTGTTTAAATATAGCCTGACCTATAGAATACCACTAGAGAAGTTTGTCAGCAAATTTGCATATGCACATTGACTGTTTTTTCACAATGTTGTACTGTGCTTTACAAATGTTTTTTACCAATAAATTGATCTTGTGTCAAAAGTTGTTGTTACTATGGCTCAGTCTTTTCGCAATATAAAACATGACAGGGGATGAGGCCATATTACGGATTAATCGCTGAAACTGTGAGAAGAGCTGCGCCATTAATCAACTTCAACAGATTGACTATCAGCATTACTCCATACACATGCTTACATGATAGCATTTTCTAAAACAGCCACAACTTTGACAAGTTTTCTTTTTAAAATCACAATTTTTGAAAACTGAAGCTAATTATAACAGTTTAGTAAATCACCATGATGTTACTGCTTTAATTTTAAACCATTTGAACAAGTTTAAATTACAGTTTCCAACCCATCTCACTGTCAATCCAACTTTCCCTTTACTTTCTCTCTCTCCTCATTAATTTATAACATCAAAAATTTGGAAAAGAGCTATAATTGCCATCAAAATCCATCAAATATTTACCATTCTACAAGACAACTTCTATTTTACACTTTAAAGTGGACCTAAAGTCTAGAATTACAAGAATACATATTTTAGAGGTTGGAAAATGAATTCCATTCATCTAACTCCCGTTTTCATAGCTTACTTCACTGCTCAGATATAAAATGTTGAAATTTATTCACTTAATTTGAAATAGTCGATTGCGCAATAATTTGTAATGCCCTTCTTGTACAACTCATATTACCTGCTTTTGTTTTCTTTTAAAATTAAGATGTTTATATGACCTTGAAACATTGACTGTTCCCTTGCATAGCTTTTTTAGGGAGAGGGCTAATATACCCACGTCAGCCTATAACAGTAAGACAGTAATCACATGTTGCCACATGGTGCAGTGGCTTTCGAAAAAACAAAGAAAAACAAGGACTGTAATTTGAGTAGTACAAGATTGACATCACAAATTATTGCACAATTTACTATTTTAAATTGAGTGAATAAGCTGCAAAATTTTATATCTCAGCTCAGGAATGCCCTGTGAAGATGGGAGTTGGACCATTTGGATGCATTTTTCAAGCTTTGTAACATATATTTTTAAAATTTTAGACTTTAGGTACACTTTAACATCATAAATAAACATCATAAATTTACATGCAAATCTGTAATGTGTCAAGGATGGGCTTTCATGATATTTCTTATGTTATGTTTTGCATGGTCAACCTTCATTTCAGGGAAAATTGTAATTCTGATATGGCCTTAAAGGGGGATTATTTTGAAAATAACAGTTGTCTGCATGGAAAATGTCATTTAATGCATTTCTAAGTGACAGGCAGGTGGTTAGGAGATAAATATTTATGTTGGCTTAGCAGAAGAAAATATTAATACTGAGCAAAACTTTGCATTGAAATGTTTTTTTGCATGTCTAATAAGTGACCTTAGGAATGATTAAACTTCAAATTGATGTATCTTGAATTTTAAGTATTCTTAAGGATGTCTTGGATAGAATACACAGATGCTCCAATGTTATCATGAAACAGCTGCTGAACCTTACAGATTTCATCTGATTTCCCTTTTAAGTAATTCTTCCGTAATGTTTCATAACATAAATATTGAATACTAAATGGTAACCAAGCAGGCATTCTGCATGAATTTAACACATCAGTAACCAAAATATTGTTAAATGACATAAGGGGGGGCATATATGAATTAGGTCACCAGACTATACTTATGTAAATAGGGGTGACAACAATTGACCTGTTATGTAGACTGTTGAGTATAAAAGTTCTTTTAATTGTAAATTCACATCAATGAGTACACTACTGACTGCAAAAGACATTATTGACCAATCAGAGTGATGTTATTGCTTGAACTTATGTCAATCATAGTCTAGTGTCACCAAGTGTGAACAGAGATACGGAGATATTCCTAAACATGTAAGCAGAGCTCCCAGCATTTCAGAATTCAAAATAGGGATATAAGGATAGCCTATGGTAAGTGAAAGTGTGCATGAAATGCACCTTTGAGAGCAAAGCGCAAAGCCCTTAAAGGGTGGGGTCCAGGGGCTTGCCATAGCATTTCTGGTGGAGTCCAGGGGACATATTCCATGGGAGGTCCAGTGGGCGGAACGCCCAGAAGCTCCAAACTTTTTAATTGTTTTGGAAGCTTCAGAAGACCCATTTGCTTTCAGTGTCTGTAATGTATGAATGGGAAATACTGCTAGCACAATGTAGACTGGAAATTAAATATGGCAGACTTTTAGGGGCCAAAAAGTTTATAAAACCCATGTTACTTGCTTTGCATACTACAGATGCCTATGTAATGGCTTTCTGACTACCACTCGTGAAAGCTGGCATGCATCAGCCGACATTTTCTTTTTGTGCTAGAGAATAACAGGACAAAGCAGAGAGGCAGGAACTAGGGAGGACTTTCGGGAATTTTCCGGCCAAAGCAGGAGAGTTGGGATCTCTGTATGAGGGATGATGCACTTGTCCCTTTAATAAAGTCTCTCTCTTGTCTTCAGTCTCCCTAAATTTCTAGGTCAACTTGAGAATCTGCAAAACTCCCTGGTTTGGAAATCTACAAGCTCCATAACTTACCTCATATTAACATGTGTAATCCCCACTTACCCGCAATAAGACCCTGGCAAGCTAAAAGCAAAGTGGTGGAGGGCACCCTCCACCTAACCCCTTCTGGCCTTTGTCAACTACAAACATGGATATTGAAGGTAGTCACCAAAAAAAGTAACCAAACACTAATTAAGAAAACAAACATGTAGGGTCTACGTTCTCAAAAAGGTCCATTTGCAGCCCGCTACGTGCGTGCAAATGGCCTGCTGAATACTCTTCCAGCCAAAAATTTAAATATTAAAGTGGGTATGACACGGCCAAGGTACGTTTCTCAGTAAATATTCTTTGGGTACAGCTTGAAATGAAACGAATGTTTTCCCGACTCAACTACGTCCATAAACACAGTAATACGACCTTGTGAATTCCCAGTTACAGGCCAGACTCAGCCATCTGAAATCCAAAAGCGAAAAAAAAGTATGTGAGCGCGTCTCATGATCGTGACGTCATTGGAGGCACGGTTAGTAACACTGTACCAGGCAGCTCACCCATCGTTCTACACATCGAATCATGTGCATGCTAACGCGTGTTAGCATGTACATCATTGCAAACACCTGTGCTACGATACTATACAGCAGCGCGCGTGACAAGTGACCACATTGTGAACTATGTGTCGTTGCGCGGTGACTGCTTACCATTCTCAACAGCAACGTTACTGAACAGTTCACTGAGTAAAGGCGCGCTTGTTATGGACTGTCCATACATGTTCATAGCTGTTCTGTACAGCGCGCCCGGACCGCGTTCTTTTTGCACAAAAACAAAGCTGTTTATTATATGCAGGGAAGCTAAAACAGGCGCATATGCACGCGAACATATTGGCCAATGATATGCTTCGAAGCCCCCAACATGTTCCGCGCTTTGAGCTCTGTATGTTGGGCGGGTATTGTGATGTAATCCTTTTCATGAAGTTTCTAAGATATGAAACTTTCCCAAAGCGTTAATGTATTAGTTTCACATCTAGATACGCGTCCTTACATAGCGCAGTGCGGGGTGCCGCCAATTGCGTCATAAAAGTCAGGTGACCTGTTGTGGCATTTTTCGAAATTGGATTTCTGGACGTTTTTCTTCAAATTCTATTTATGCCGAACTGCGCAGGTTTTAATTGTGTTTGAGATGATACTTTAACAATACTGTACCCAATCTTGCAATACACAAAAGTTATTTTGGCCGTGTCATGCCCACTTTAAAGTAATCTAACTCTTTGTTTTCTGGCTACCACAACTGTTTTAAATTAAAAACTCGGGCAAAAGTGGCAGGTGAGCCAAAAAATACTACAGAACCCCTGATTTAGGGCAATTATTGCAGTCTCATGAAAGGTACAGGTGCTCCTACAACTACATACCCAAGCATGTCAACTGTGGAATACTGTGATGGAAAGTTTCAGGCCCTGTTATTCTGCTATCCCTTGACTGGTCTCTGTCTTATGTCTCATTAATCCATTCACCACAACTTTCACACCATGAAGTTGTCTTTTACATTCTGCTATGTTTACTTTATTTACCTCAAGGTGTGAAAGCATCACATTAGCTGTCACTAAAGAGAATGAGGCACAAATTGCTTAGCCTTGATGAAGGATGAGCACTGCACACTGATGTAAGGATAAAACACTAATCTTATTTTAAATGTCATCTGATCACTTTTTCTAAATTCATTGGTTCAGAAGAGTGAAAATTTTGTGACATGCTTTGAAATTTTCCTGTCTCCTCTGGTAATAATGTTCCTTTAGTTTTTAATGTATGACTTAAATTTATGGTGATATGCAACGAAAACAAGCCGTTTTTGATTTGCAGTTAAGAAATAAAATCCCCTAATGACAGATCCATTGGAATTACTTCAATATTATTTACTATTCTCAAGGCATACCTCTTCAAAGTTTGACAGTTTCTGATGAAACTCATTGCTTATTCACGGTGCAAATATTTCTTTTGCGAACCCTAGGCCTATATAAATTTTGTCTTAACTATGTGCCAAATAGTTCACACATTGATGAGTGATACTGATATTTTTTAAGTAGACAACTTTTACTGATCAAATAAAGCCTGTGACACATATCAATGTTACAACTGTCCTTGAAATGAAGGTTGAAGATACAAAGAAAAACTTTTGCCATATTTGGTGAGTTTCCATCACAAATTTGCATAAATAATTAAAGTGTACCTAAAGTCTAAAATTCCAAAAATACATCTTACAAAGCATGAAAAATGCATCCAAATCGTTCAACTCCCATCTTCACAGGACATTCCTGGGCTGAGATATAAAATGTTGAAGCTTATTCACTAGATTTAAGCCCTCTCTGTACAACATATATGCAAGGAAACAGTACAGTTCACATTGTCATAAACATTTGTAATTTGTAAACGAAACAAAAGCAGGTAATGTGAGTTACAAGAAGGACATTACAAATTATTGCACAATTGACTTTTTTCAAATAACACGAATAAATTTCAACACACTTTCTACTTCAGCAATGGATTAATTAGCTATTAAAATGGGAGATGGATGAATGAGGTTCATTTTCCAATATTCATGTAATTCTATGACTTCAGGTACACTTTAAGTAACTTACCTAAATGTTTTCATTCATGATTAAAGTGTGAAATAGAAATTAATCTGTAAAATGGTCAATATTTGATGGACTTTGATTGAAATTGAGGCTATTTCTTGGTTTTTATGATTCTTACAGCAAATAACCAACTTTGTCATTTTCATGTCACTAGACCTTTAAGATGGTGTGACATGCGGTACACGCAATGACATAACCAGGGAATGTAATGAATTCATGCAATGGGAGCATATCACACACCTCACATCTCCCAAACCCTCTATCTTCCATTTGTCCCCAAACCAAGCCTTTACTTCCTCATAACATTATACACAAAAATCATTACTACTTTTTGAATGAGACTGGAAGAGACCAAAGTGACACCTCAGGATACAATTTTCAATACCTGTGAAGCTTATACATCATAGCATTACACTTTTTGTCCCCATTATCCCTGTTCACATCCTTTCGGGACAGAGGGCTCTTTTCTACTATGCTATCAATCTGCTGGGGTTTAACTGCAGGCAAGGCTGACATATGTAAATAGGAGATGAGGAGTTAAGTACATCCTTTTTGTTCCTCAGCCCCTCCCCTCTTTCCCATCAATCCTTTACTGATTAGTTAAAAAGGATTTCATCCTTCTACTGTGAACATGGACAATACACAAAAGGGCAAATGCTTGTCCTCATTTATTAATCAAAACTCCCTGAAAAACACCAAACAATTACAAAAGTATGAAATGCCAAGTGACCACCCCCCCACCCCAATGAACCCTCAAATTTTGTAACTGTATCATAACGTCTCTCCCACCCCACCCCGTCCCCACTCAGAACCATTTGGCAGGCGTGCTATTCCCATAATGCATGTTCATAGTCTCTAAAATCCAGGCATACACATACCCCATAAAAGTATTCGCTTTATGATCCCACCATATAACTTCAATTTAGTTGAATATTCAGCAGATTTCACACAATTTCTACAATCTTGCAGGCAGAATCTTCCATCAAATTTTAATTTTCAAAAGTGACTACAACAGAACTCCAGACAGCTTATAAATATTTCAGATGGGATTTCTTATGCTCTCATATATGTCTCAAATTCCTCTCAAAAGTTGTCAGAGTACAGGAGTGACGTCATTCATCCTGAAAAAGTCTCTCTCATCAGTTTGAGAATTTCTCTAAAAATGAGATACTCGAGTATCACTTTTCCCAGACTTTGTCTTAAAAAAGGGAATCCTAGATTTTGTATACAGCCTTCTCCATGCACCAGAATTTAAAATGAATTTGATGCAATTCCTCTGGGAAGTTACGGGGCAATCACCACACAAGCAGGGATCATTTACATAGGAAAGCCAAGAACGAACGACTTTTGTATCGATGTAGAATGTAAAATATTGGCACGACTTTAATGCGGTGTTTGCCACACGATAATTAAAGACACGGCTCAGAATGCAAATCATGTTTGGAAAATGAAGTCAACCAAAAAAAGACCTTTATAACCACTGATTAGATGATGAGTAAGCGAGAGCACTCACACATTGAAAGAAAATCACTGACGAGTAACGACTGCAAGAACACTGAAGTTTGAAAAATAATGTCAAGAAAAGAATATCATAAAGTTTCATCTTCGGTTAATTTCGGAGACAGAAACGTGTCGTCACATTTTTAAGTGGTGTCAAATATACTGCAGATTATTTACAAAACACTTCACAGTAGAAGCATTATTCCATTAAAAGAAAGGAACTTCAAAGATGACACTGGGAGTTAAGAGACCTTCAAATAAACTAAGCTTACCTTTTCTACCAGAACATATCAATTTTACGTAACTCGAACTTGGAAAATTAATCCAATGATTATATATTAAACACATGTGTAGCCTTGTAGGAGTCATTTCAGAGCCAAATTTAATGGAATGACTGTTTATGACTAGGGTTCTAAAATGAGCTAAACCTGGTACAATACAGGGTTGGAAAAATTCAATCATTTCATAACACTTGGAAGCTGTGATAAAACAAGCCTGGATACTGACAGAGATCATAAAAGGCATCTTTGTTTGTTTCCATTTGCTAATTTTCAAAAGAGATTTAACAAGCATTAACCAGTTAACTGCATATGATGGATATCTATCGTGTCCTAACTTCACGCTCCTACGTATAATGGATATATCCGTCTGTAATATATTTGTACACAAATTAAATCTGCAGTGGGAAAGAAGTTACAATATTTTAATTCCACAGTTAAGGGATTAAATAAAGAAGAAAACTTCAAGTTCTTCAGCAATGGGTAGGTTAGGCAGCCTTTTGAGGAAAAGGGGATCTGAAAGGTGTGCTCTTTATCAGCACCATACCCTACACTCTAAAACATAAGGTTCAAATTGAACCAAAAATGGATCAGATGGGCACTGAACTGAAAAAGGATCAAATATTTGACTAGTTGCGGTTCAAAACTAACCATTTTTGGTTCAAAATAAGCCAAATCAAGTCAAATATTTGAACAGATTTCTATTCAGTGCCCATTTGATTGGAACAGGTTCAAATTTGAACGGGATGTAGAGTGTACTGGCAAATGCAGTCTGAAAATGGTCCCTTCAAATTTGAACCCATCAAGGTCTGATGGGCAATTAACTCAAATATAGTCAAATATTTGACTAAATTTGGTTCAAATTTGTACCAAATTTGTTGAAATCTGACCTAATCTAGTAAAATATATGACCAGGTTTCCAGTAACATATGCCCCTTGGATTCTGGTCCTTCAGAACCAATGTCACTGACCATTTTCAAGTGTAGCTTCAAATCAATATCATCACATTGGCCATGGGTGGCAATTTGTTCTCAATATTGGTGGGGGGAATGACTCCATTTTCAAATAATTCACTGTGTGAAAAATCAAAGTCAATGGGCGATTTCTCAAATATTGGGGGACATGTCCCCCCAGGATCACTTCCCATGATTGGCCCTTGTTTATAATTAAATCATCACACTGACAAAAGATTATGAGAATGTTCTTGTATTTGCCCTCTATGAAAGGTTCATAATTTTTGTGGGACATATTCAGGGTCCTTACACTTTTTTTTTGTCTACAATCCAGTAACTTTTCCAGACATATCATGGAGGTACAGATTTTAAATGACAAAATTACAACTAGACTTTAATAACCAAATCATGTCATGATTTTTCCAACATTTTTCACAATTCCATGAAATTCCATGACTTTAAAACAAGTTGGCACATTTCCAAGACTTTCAAGGCCTGAAACATGAAAGGTATAATTCCATGACATTCCAGGTTTCCCATGACTTGTGGGAATCCAGATATTCTGAAATACAACTGCAGAAGTTGATGACTACTTCTCATAAATACAAGATGAAGCTTACCTTCCACTTCCGAACTTGTATGTGGTTAAAGTTTGCTTCTACACTTTGAGCAAAATTGTAGCAGTATGAGAAAATGATTAGCTTAGGCTATATTTATTAATTTCCTTTCCATGTGTAAAATCTCCTGCTAGAATTTCTATGACGTTTGCATGAAGTTTCTTGTTCACAAAGTTTTTTCTGAGTTTCCTTGTTTGCATGACCTTTTCAAGTCTAGGAAATGCACTTTCAAAATTTCAGAACCTTTTTTAAGATTTCCCATCACCATTTTGGACTGCTGAATGCTGAGAGTATGGACTCAGCCCATCAAAACCATTTTTGATATAAATAATTCCTCCCTTGGAAGATAGTATTTTCCTAAACAGACAAAAATGTGGAAGACATGTCAACTCCTGTGTCAGGTAGCTAGTTAACTCTATAGTTTTACTCAAAAATGAATTCTCTGACAATTGAAACTTGGAAGATCAGTTCAGAACCTAAAATGCTCTAGTATGGTTCCCAGCTTTTAGGAATTAATAAATTCCCTGATTATTTCCTGACTTTTCTCAGAAGAATTTTTAAAATTCCAGGATAATCTTTCACCCTTTTTCTAATTTACTTATGTAGCAGGCTACTAAATTAGTAATCCCCTCTAGTTTCAATGACTATGGTCATGAGTCAATGAACTGTTTATCTCCTGTTTCCTGTCCATCAGCACCCTTATCCATTTTTGTAAAAGAACATAACTGATAGGTTGGCTCAACCAGTCTAACTGATCTCTGGTAAGTTTCTTTGTCTTACCTAATTAGCAGGTGGGTTCATTACCACAGAGGTATGCAGTACGTTAGGTTCACAGGGAATTTTTTAACTTTCCCTTGTAATGGTCGATTAACCAAAGTAATGTTGTGGTTGTAGAGCCCTTCCTGAGAGCTCTCTGTAGAGACTAGCTGGCACCTGGGGCCTATGTAAGTTCTTGTTGTTAGGGTGGGGAAGTAGCTAGAAATAGAAACTATCAATCGTCTGGACACTGACAAAGGGTTCGATGTTGGAGAGATTTCTTTGTTCTTGGGTGGTGACCACTACCCTTCCTAAGGCTTGAGTAAAGAAACTGTCTAATTAAAAGCACTTCTCTCAACTGGACTGCACCACTCATCTGCTGACTGCTCCAGCTACAACACCTGTTTGTCTTGAGTGTCTTCCTGCTCTTGAGAGAGTTCTATTTCTTAAACTGTGTGATCCTTCCCAATCACTCAGGTAAGAGTTACTATTTATTTCTAAGTTGCTTCCTAAGTCAGACCCTGCAGCTATGAGCTCGTGGAGACATAGCAGTGCTGTAATTAATTAAATGGGTTTATTGTAGAACCCTGTAGTTAACTGCTGCTGTAATTATAATGGTAATTTATTTATGTTACAACTGTAAAGGAATTATAGTATGATATGACCATACTGTACTTACGGTAAAGCTAATTCCTCGCATTTATTCTATCAAAAGTTTTCTCTAGTGCTATTCAATTTCTGTACACTAGGGGCATAGACTGAAGAAATAGCCTTTATATGAATTTAAAGGGCCATGTTCATAATTTTATTAAGGATGCGGTAGGAATGGACTGATTCCCCAGTACCTGCAGTCTAAACCTTAAATGACAGTGGTATTCTATTGCTGTATCACACATTTATGTCATGTTACTTTGTTAAGTTGTATATAGTAGTTCTTCAGTTAACATTATTCAAGGCATATGCTGCCTCGTTAGTTTTATTGTCAGGGTACCCCCTGAAGGATGTGCAAGGTTGCCGTCTCTCTGTAAATATTTTTGTTATTCTTGTGTGAGGAAATGGTCAAGAGTACTGACCATAGGTATCCCAAGTCCGTATAGGTTATGGTTTACAAAACAGCCAGTAAAATATGACATGTATATATTCTCTATCCTAAGTAAGTGCCCAGGCAGGATGGAATTACCTTGCCCTTTATGCTGCATGATCCATTCTTTATGCTTATTACAATCTATGCTATGTTCTGTCAATAGTTAACTTTTTTGCATACTCATGATAATTTCGTTGCCTTGTGAGTTCAGTCATCAGGGAGGCTGAGCCTTAGAAGTATTGCAGGTCATGTGCCCCTCACCCTTGAGTTGATGACATGGGCACTGGGCCTTCAATTTATTTGTTGCTTTGAGTGTCCGGGCTACTAATTTAGGCATACGCATTGGCTGCCTAGGTTGTCAACAGCGACCTTGACAGTAACCCCCCCCCCCCTTTTCGTATAGAATGAGGCACTGGCTTTTAGTTGTTTATTGGGAGAGGGCAGTGACCCTTCCTTGAAACTGGCTTGTATTTATGGGCAGTGGCAGTCATATTGCATTGGTATCTTGTTATTATTTTACTATTTCTGTTTTATTTTTATTATTTTCGTTATTATTCTAAGTAGCATTAGATTTTACTTATTTAAAGATAAAATGAGGTTGTACTATACATTATGTTAGACCACTCATCTGCTGACTGCTCCAGCTACAACACCTGTTTGTCTTGAGTGTCTTCCTGCTCTTGAGAGAGTTCTATTTCTTAAACTGTGTGATCCTTCCCAATCACTCAGGTTCTCTAGCTGTCAATTACGCCACATGCACTTGGGCTATGTGTGACTGAGGGCCGTGGGCTGTGACTGTCTGGGTCTGGGAGGCTAGATGCCACCATCATAAGGTCCCCCAAGGTTGGACGGGCTAGGGCACTGGCAAGAACCTTAGACGCCGGAAGGCCGGGGTTGGTGACTTAGGGCCGTAGGACGTACACCTACAAGCTACCACGTCAGAGCTACTGAGCTACCACGTCAGAGACGCTGGGTCTGCTTGGACTGATGCCACTGGGTTCCAGGACTGATGTGTTTGTTGGGCCAGAGCTAGCTATGATGTGACTACAGTAAAACCCCGTTTATCCGAACCCCGTTTATCCGAAACCCGGTTTATCCGAACTAGCCGTCAGATTTAACAACAACACAATTACGGTAGTATCCACAAAGTTCTTAGTGCTTTACAAGGCAAAATTCAACTTAAATTTTTGCAGAAATGCACTAATTTTTCTTGGGACTTTAAAAGTCATGGAAAGATATCATGATGACTAAAACAGCCGACATGTGGACATAGCAAACAATCTGTTATCCCTTTGTCAAATTTGGAAGAAATATCGTACGTATTTGCTTTGAAATTCTTGTTAGGAGACATGAGTCGGTATAGGCTCAATATCCTCTTATACAGAAATACGTTAGGCTAGCGTAAGTCCTAGTTTCACTAAATCTGAAAAGTTAGTATCGTAGTGAGCTTCATACCTAAAAATAATGAAAGTAGACCTTACAAAAACATTGCGAACTACTGTTTGAGAGTCTCCTACACATGTGTCTCTAACAGTTTTGGAAATTTATGCAGAATATATACTCTAGATACCTCTCCAGATCATTGCAGCTTTTCTTCAGTCCACACACTCATTTAGTGTGTAGAAAGCATTGGTTATTCAGACGAACGAAGACTCGAATTTTAGGAATAAAATCTCTCTGTTTTAGAAGTCTTAAAATTTATTTGTAATATCATCGGTCACAAAAAAATTGTAACGAAATATTTTGGGGGGTTTTGTGTGCAACATTTAGCCTTTTCGGAATTATTTTGGAAATGTGTTGACACACTGTCTTATGGACCCAGTGTACCGTACTTGAGGCAAAAACTTGGAACCTCGTTTATCCGAACAACCTTCGGTCCCGATGTGTTCGGATAAACGGGGTTTTACTGTATTTCTTTTTATGATCAGTTTAGAGAGGTCTGTACTTGTATTATTGCCTCCAATAGCCAGGATGGAGCAGATCTGAACACTGTCATCTAGTATTCAAGTTGTTGTCATGATTATGTTGTATTTATGCATTGTTTGTCTCATATTTATGTGCCAAGAAGGAATGAGTGAGGGCCAGAAGCCAGGGCCAAGTAGTTGTAATATATTTTGAGAGCTATGGTCAACCTCAACCAGCTGTTATCATGTTGTTGTTCTTGTACTTAGTAGTAATCGCCTTATGTTGTTAGAACAGCCAAACAATCCACATCCTGCTTATTAGTCTGTGTGCTAGGGAAGTAGGGTGAATGCCCCGTACCCAACTGCTACCAAGTCGTAGGTGCTTGCCTAGTAGTGTTACACTTATCTCTTCACACTTTTGGACATGAACAAAATGTAGCATACAATAGCTTGACCAAACCATCTAACTTTTCCCTGATTCAAGACATTTGTTTCAAGTTTCCTAATTTTTTTCCTGACTGGAAAAAGAGTAACTCATTTTCCAGGTGTTTCCTGATATCCAGGTTGACTGGGAATCCTGACTTGCAAGGAGAACAGTATTCATTTGACCCAATGTGGGTTCCAACCTCTGACCTCCTGATAGACACAACCTCAGTATTTTTGACTGATATCAAAACCTTCATCTGCTAAGCCACAGCAATGGACATAAATCCAAAAAGGGTGGAGATTTTTAATTTAAACAACGTGTAATATGAGTCACTTAAACTTTCAAAACGAAAATAAAATTGAAACCCTCAGATATAATATGCACAAAACTGTGGTTTCATGTGTACAGACATCATTTATGACAAAGGAAATGACACAATAACAGGAAGGTTTAATCAGATCATGTTCTATCACACATCCACCTGTATGAGTTAAAAATAGGCAATAAATCATAAAAAGGTAAATCAGGATGTAAAGGTTTTCACGTAAGTCACTGTATCAGGCGTCTCTACGTTCACTGAATATTTTTGACTCTCATGCGAGAAAAACAAATATAGAAACAAGATACAACTCTAGGGAAAATAAAATTTGACCATTTGGAGTCATAGATCCTGAAACTAGCAAAGATTTCTCAAAGGAGAGAAGCACAGCCCTGTCCCAGGACAGAAATCCTGTACTGATGTGCTCCCCCCCCCCCCCCCCGCCTGCAAAATGGGTATAGGCTATACTTCATGTAAGCCAACCTAAAACTGTTCAAGTGAAAAGACACCAACTGATCCTATTCTTTTCAGACTAGTCAGCCTATTCATCTCCCTTCAGTCATCTACTCACCTCAGTTTGAGGTAGCCTTACATGAAGTATCTCCCCTAAAATATTACTCTAGCTTGAGGCTGGTCCTAATATTCATACATTATGTTCCATAATTTACACATTCTAATGGGCATGACATTATGGCACATGAGCATGGTAAAAAAGACGCACACTGATGTCGTATGTAAATTTATAGTCCTACATAATATTGTTTATCTTGCAACCACATTCAAATACACTCAAGAGTTACTACAATCAACCAGTTATTTTGTAAATTAAATTGCATGTCAATCCTTTGATTCAATTAAGTGACCTATGACCTTGGGTTGATCAACATCAAAACATAAGGTTCAAAAGAAGAAATCATTATTGATTAATGCCAGAAAGGTTACAAGATAAAGCCTACAGTAGATTTATGATAACACAAACCAAGCCTTGACGATTTAACAGTGTGGTCAAAGCTACGTACTGTACTGAAGAAATAAAACTCAAGTAAGTTGAAAAAATGTGATGGTTACCAAGACAACCCTATCAGTTTTGAGCAGTTGTAGTAAAACTTACATGCTATGATCCAATACCACCCTCCAGGAGAAAACATATCCTGCTTTGATAGTACTTTAAGGAAAATTTTGCGTGATTTAATGACCCTCAAATCCAAACAGCTGGTGGGCTTTGCAGACACTAAAAGAGTGACTGCAATGTGCAAATTAACTTTGAAGTACTACACTGACAGGGCACATAGTAAAAAGGATGCATTCCACGAGCTTAAAGGCAGTATGCAGTTACCCCAATTAGAGTGAGTGTACCCTGTCACTCTTGTTCATGATTGGCCTATTTTGATCATGTGACAATATTTTTGTTGGTGAACTGTGAAATTCAAGGAAAATTTCTCCTTGCTTTACCTATTGTTTGTAAAAGTTATGTTCAAAACATCTTCAGAGGTGCTTGTAATGCAATAAGAGGAGATTTGCAAGAGTTTGCTGATTTTTCAAAGAAAATTTTGGGGCGACTGCCTATTCCCTTTAAGTATGTGCTAGCAAGGCTCACATTTAATGCTCACCCACTTACTGGCGGCAGTTGAATATTCTTGCGGTAAGTGATGTTGTTAAAGCGGGTAAAGTCTATGGGTATGTGAAACACACTTCATTCAAGGCATAGTATAACCCTTAAAATTGTGTCCAAATAATTTATATAATTAATATGAAAAAAAAAATGCAAAATGAGAAATTTATATTTTATTCACTTTGCTGTGTGATTGTCTAATCAGGGGTCAATGTTACATTGTAAAGCTACCCAAGTGCAACAGACTGTCAGGGAGACAATTAGTGGCTTTGAAAATGGGTAAGCAAAGAAGGGGTGGTGGGTAAGTAATAAAGAAAATTAAGTAGACTTGTGTGCAACTGTTTTCACATGTCACTAATAGTTAATTCTAAGGAAAATTTGTTAATGGAAAAGTTTTAATCATGGATATAGCAACAGGGATGGGCTACTTTTACTTTAGGCATTCACAGTACATAGTGCAGGTAGTGTTGCAATATTCCAAAAATCTGATCTTTTTTTTCCCCTTCACAAGAAACTATGAATTTTGTGATTTTTCAAAATACGCCATGAGCTAACAAATGGTCTTTATAATAAAATAGTTCCATGCATTGCAGCTTTGCATACCTAAGACTTTAAGGGTGCCCTAGTGTTATATATATGCTTGGCAGAAATGAGGCTACTATACAGCCTCCCCCTCCTCCCTCCCCCTCCTCCCTCCCCCTCCTCCCCTCCCCCTCCCCTCCCCCTCCCCCCAAAAATGGGGCATAGTACAATGAGCACAACATATGCTATTTTGGAGGCAAAGTTGTAACATGTCTGCATTACATTTTTTGGACATGTCACCCACCCCCTCCTCCCCTCCCCCCACCTCCCCACCTCCATTAAGAGTAATCCCATTTGCTTACTTGCATTGCATCAATACTGCACAGGCAGAAAAGTTTTGTTCATTTACATATATTGACTTATTAAACCATTTAGTCTCACCAGCCAGCTCTTACAGTAGCTTTACTTCTGAAAATTATTAGTTATAACAAGATGTTGGATCATGACCTCAAATGTGTCAAGTTTAGGAGAACAAAACATTCATGGACTGCAAAGTAAAGAATTTCTCCTGTGAGAACATTCCTTCTTTGAAACAGTACCTTAGTAAAGTTACCCCAACTACCTTATTTTGAATTGCATAACTTTCAATGTGTATAAACCTTGCATTTAAAAATTGGAAATTTTCAGCATCACAAGCACACTGTTATGTTTAATGCATGTTTAATCTAGCAACATAGGAGAGCTAAGGAAGTGGTTGGGTTGATATATACCACAGGATCAGAGGGCTTCAATCTCCAGGACTTAAGAACCACCGCTTCCACTCCTACGTGTGGTAGCTGTGCAAATGCGTGATTACAAATCATTCAAATCTGGCTTTTGAAATTGGTAAAATAATTAGCCACAAACCCAATTTGAAAGTAATTGGGAGCCACATGACTAATTTCATTTGATTCTTAGAACATTAAAAGGATATGGGAAAAAGCATTCCTACGTACTGTTAATACTGAATGGTTCCATCCATATGAAGGTTTGAATTCTTCAAAGTTACTTTTGAATTCAACAACTTGGCCTAAACATTCATCACAGCAGGTTTTGAATTAACCTAAGCTTAAGCTGATTTTATCAACCTAGGATTTGTGCATATATAAATATTCTTAATTTGAAGTCATTTTTAAGAATGTTTTTACAGATTCCAAAGTCAAGCTGCCTGAAAGGGCAAAATGAAATAAAGGCATACAACTTTATTAGCATTAGTTTAAAACATAAGGGCTGTTCGAGGAATTTGTTGATGGGGGAGTTCATTTTGACAAGCTCATGTCATCTAATACTGGCTGGTGAATATATACATCAGCAGTAGGGAAGAGGTGGGGGGGGGGTTCACAATCCTTCAAGGTTTCCTTGGGAAAGCATTTGATAGGGTCTATAGGCCTATCTCTCTTTAGCCCCCCCCCCCCACACACACCCCCCCTTGGAAATTGACATTGTATGGGAACCTAAACAACTTTGTCAGACTTCCATATTTTAACCTTACCCAACCCCTCACCCAATTCTCTCTCTCTCCCCCTTTCCCCTCCCCCTTTACCATATTATGGTCCCTCAGAACGGCCAATTCTTTGCAAATTTAAGACAAACACCAAGAAGTCAATATGAGGAACAATATATTATCCTCCAATAATTGTTGAGCCTCCTAAACAGAAACCTATGCTATATGACCAATTTTCTATTTTTCATTAGATATGGCTAATTAGGCTATTGGTTTCCCCTTCTTTCCACTTCCCCATCAAAACATGATGGAATGTCCCTCAAGAGCAGGCACCTTGCAAGATAACTAAAAAGAGACAATTTACAGTAAAATAAAGGTTAAGTGTAACCTCTGCTATGCCCAGTTTTACACCTTGTCCAGATACAGCTAAGGATGTTGGTCTTTCATTTATTCCCCTCCCCCATACCCCTGCCCACATGATCATTCCCCTTCCCCCATGCTGGCTCTCAAACGCACAAGGTTGCAAGCTGAATAACACAAGACAAATACCCACTTGTGAATATGAAAAATTGTCTATTATTCTTAAATAATGATTACTTTAAGTTCTCTGATCAATTTTCTGCCAGCCTGTTTTCTTCAGACACAGCTCTGGCAATTGGTTGTAGCTACAAAAACTATCATGGGACTGGTTTTGCCAAACTTTGTCTGTTTTCATAATCTCCCAAGGACAAGTCAGTCAACTTAAATAACAAATTGGCCAAGATTGAATTAATTTTTTGAAACTTTTTCTTCTTATTGTTGTTCAACGGTGTGCACTTCCACGCTCCTGATTCATGAGGGGGTTGTGACTTCCAGAGGGATCAGCCAACTGGAAACATTTGTATCATTCAACTTAGCCATCAGGAAGATGACAAAGATACTATCTTTTCCACAGGAGTTTAAATTTCTCATCTTCCTCAATAAAACATCTCATAAATCTCCAACGTATCAAATGGCTGATCTAATTTTGGAAAAATTTATGATTACATATCATTTTTGTTGTCATTACAATTGAAGATTACCATAACACCAGAACAATCAGACTATGTGCACAATGCAGCAATTATAACAGAACTCGTCTGGGACAAAAGGATGTTGGTGGTTGGTAGAGACTATGGTGATACTTGCAATGCCAAATATTATTCACTTATAACTTATGAACAATGAACAATGCATTCAAACTCTCCATCTAAACCCCTCTCCTGTCACCCCACCCCCATCCAATGGCATAGCTAGGATGAAAATTTAGGGGTCCTAGGTACCAAATGGGGGGTCACGGCACTGATATTGGTCCTTAATTCTTACATATTTTATTACAACACACAATTTATGGGGGACCTAGCAAACATCTGGAAGGCCAGCCCCCTCCCCATAGCTACGTGCCTGCCCCCATCCTGCTCAAACACTTTTGAATTTAGATTATATTAATTTTCTCCAACTTCTAACTGCTACAGTAGCATTTTACAATTTTAATGCGTAGTGGCTTTTAAAAATATCAGATTTGAGCAAAGGTAAAAGAAATAACAACAAAATCCAGCATTAAAAGGAAAGTTTTCATGACTGTTTCAACAAAACAAGAAAAAATACAGTTTGTGAGGTTAGACTAATAAATCAGACAAGTTCCTTGAAACAAAAATAGCCCAGGGTTGACTAAAATTAGCTTTCCACTCCATTCCTAATTTCCAGAGAACAGGGAGCTACTTTTTCATACATTTAGATCTCTGATAAGTCCATATTTATTTTCACCGTTCCTTCTAGTCCCATTATCATGGAATCCTGTGTCCTACATCATTAAAGGGAAACTGCCATCCCCCAATTTGAAATAGTTTACCCAGTCATTCTAATTCAGGAATGGCTCCTTTCAATCATGTGACAACATTTTTGTTAGTTATCTGCTAAGTTTATGCAAAACAACTCCTGGGTTTACCTTCAGTATTCAATGTTATTATACATAAACCTAACAAAAAATAGTTGTGACCAAAATAAGCAGATATTTGTAAGATTAGGCAGATGTTAAACTTGAGGCGACTGCTTTCTCCCTTTAAGTGACCATCATGTTTCCTTCCTTTACAATTTTGGAAAGTGGGAGAGGCCATTTGGATAAAGCCACAAATTACCAAGGTTGGCCCATTTCTTAACTTTTCATCAGAAATGATTTCCTTCCAGCAGTTCTGAAATAGAAGAACCCACTAGAGGGGAGCCTGAAGGAATAAGGAAAGAGGGTAGACAAGGGGGATGATACAAGAATAATCAAGACCTGAAATAAAACAAAAGCAAGTCCTAATTTAGCCAATATTTTCCCAGCAACAGATGGTATTTATTGTGCTTATTTTGCTCAGCCACCATGTGGGATTTAAATTTGATGATGATGTTTCAACTGGGAAATTGAGGAAAGTACAAGAGTGGTGGCATGGGAGGGTATCCGGAATCGCTAAGCATCATCACCAATCATCGGGTCTGGATGACGTGGTATATGATTGTGGCAGTAAAGGAGATGACAAAATTCTGCCTGCCAACTGATATAATTGGATTGATGTAATAGAAGACACAACTGTCCAGTGAAAATGCTCCACTGGATGACAGGAGTGTCTATTGCATTGGGATGGAGACACTGGGCATAAGGTACACCATTGTGAAGGTCTTATAATAGTGTCTCTCTAAAATGAAAAGGAACACTCTGACTACATCACTGGGACACTATATCCTCCCATCTTATGCTCGCACCCTCTATAAATGATTCCCCCTTTAAACTATGTATCTGTTCCGATAAAACAAATCTGAAGTGCTGGAATACATTAGCACCAGTGGTGTGTAAAGGATGTAGCCAAGGGGGGGCCATGGGTCCAGATTTAGGTCCAAAGTGGGGGGGGGAGGGAGGGGGCATCTCCAAATCAAAACTTTTGAATGTGATGCACGTGATATTTATATATACAGGGGACTGGATAGGAAATGACCCAATCACATGCCCCCACCTCCTGTTCTCCCGTTCTGCTTAAGTGATTATCACCTATATACTGTAAGACTTACATACACAAGCAAGCTTCATATCAAATTTTCAGACTGTGAACCATGCAGCCCAACCATACTTCATTGTTCTCTCATGACAGTGACTAAACAATGCAGACAATTCCTGGCTAAAGCTTAACCTTCCATCTCATGTATACAGGTCTACATTGCATGCAATACAGGTTATTCCTTGATAGGTCATTGGTAAGCCTTGACTGAAGAGCTTAGCAAACAGAATCAGCTATAAGGAAGAGCCAGGTTCTAGGGCGCCCTCAACGGCAGGGGATCCCGCGGTGTTATTAGGTTTGCCAGACGGTTATTGCAGGCAATAATGGTATACATAGGAGGTAATGAGGAGCCAAATAGACTACCAGGTACTAACTGCAGGTAGGTGTGGGTAGGTTACATAGGTAAATAGAAGGTAAGGAGGGGCGATGTAGATTAGACTTTCACATCAGGGTAATCTACTATTTGCTTCCCCTTCCCACTTGCCAGTCTATCGACCCCCAAGCTCCACCTTCCCTTTATCTGACCTTTAACTCTCCTAACAGGGCATAAGATATATTAAGTCATTTTACAGTCAAACCAAATAGGACCGTCAGCTCCCTGGTTAGCATGTATAACATAACTTTCCACAACAGGGTGCTAACATGCAAAGCGTGGGCCACTATGACAATAGGCCACTAAACTTGGAACAGAAACATCCTTCCAAGTAGGCCTATACTCCAACTAAGTCCACACATAAACCAGTCTATCAAACTGAATATTTATTCACCGGGTTAATGCCTGTCAAAAGGTGGCAAACTTGAGAAAATTTCAGTAATTCCTAGCTTTTTTTTACAATTATGAATTGCAAGGATGCCTGGCCTGTCAAAAAATCGAATACTGTCCTAAAAGTGCCACCAAATGACAATGATTTAAAGGTCTCAATACATAGCTATGGAAGTGGAAAAGAAGCATATAAAGGCAACAGGCAGTCTGCCCAAAATTTTCTTGGAAAAAATCAGCTTGAAAAATCAGCAAACTCTTGCAAATCTCTTATTGCATTACAAGCAACTCTGAAGACATTTTGAACATACCTATTACAAACAATAGGTAAAACAAGGAGAAATTTTCCTTGAATTTCACAATTCACTATCAAATATATTGTCACATGACCAAAATAGGCCATTCATGAACTTAGAGTGACCAGGCATACTCACTCTGATTGGGGTGACTGCATTTTACCTTTAAGGAAAAGGGAAATGTCTAAATCCACTTGCCCACTATAAGAAACCAACAGCTTGAGAGTATCTGCAATTCTTTGTGAGGCCAAGACCACCTTTGCTTCCATTAGCTCGTGCGATCAGTTCCTCATGATTGGTTGCGACCTAATTGCTCTCATGCCTTCAAAGGGTGCAAGATTTTTAAACATGTTTAAACCTTCACTGCCAGTGCTTGTGACCATGGCTTGTGAGCAACCATCTCTTGCAAAACAGTTTTAGCAAACACCCTCCCACTACTAAGGTGACTTTTTTGAGTGCTCAGGCACTTGCAAGGAAGTGCAGTGCTTGCAAGCCATTTGTTGCTTGGTGGGCAACAGGCTTAAAGGATTTTTTGTACTTCACTGGACTCAGCAACCTCATTTTGACTTTGTCACTGCAATACAGCCTATTGCAAACAAACCTATCTGCTAGAAAGTGTATACTATACTTAAAGCTCATAATAAAATGTAGGCCAAGTTACTCTTACAATATACATCCTCTTGGGGCCCATTATGACCTAGTCACGGTTTTGTATTTACCGATAAACATTACTGCCATTTTCCAATTTTCTACCTTCCTTGAAAGCCAGTCTGTTGAGTGTAAACGATTTTTCAAACAAATTATTCCTAGTACTGGAGCACGGAGCATCGTCGTGCCATTATTCATCATTAATTTACCCTACCCCCACGCATCAAATGCTGTAAGATTAACTGATTTTAAAGCAATGGTTGACCCCAATAAACACCTTATACCACAGATGAAAGTGAGTGCTCATCGCAATCATTTAAGGATGTATACGTAACGTGAAGCAAACTAAACAACATTATCCATTGATGAATGGTGCCATTAACATTCCTCTCTGCGGTTGGACGACGAAGTCAAGGACGTATTTACAGCACTTTCTAAGGATTAGACCGGTCACAAGGTAGTATATGATTGAGAGGAAAGAAGTTACAAAAGACTTCAACGTATTAAAAGTTTATAATTTGTATGTGTATACTATTTAGATTTATCACCAATCTGCTACCATCATAAGCGCATTTTTCAGTCCAGTCCAATGAAAATTTATAGTACCTCATAGTATAGACCTATTTCATTCAAGTAAATGTAATTACACAGAATGCTTTTAAAAAGAACACACATGTGTATACGAAAACGACTTGTGCTATTTCATTTCAGTTTGGAAGGACTAAGTAAGATTATGGTATCTGATGGGTAATCTTGAACATATTTTAGTCACTGGTAATGCTAAGACTAAATTTAGTTTATATGAAATCATGAAAATCATTCATGAGTTACAAACACTTAATCAATCCAAAAAATTCACTTGAATACTTTAGAGGGAAAGAGCAGTCAGTCACCCCCAAATCTATTTGGAAACATCAGTCAAATCTTACAAATTTCCTCTTATTTCCTTCACAAATATCTTTCATCACTTTCTCAACAAAAATATTTCATGTTAAAAGTAAACTAGTTTTTCTGCATGACTTGAACAATTCAGTAACAAAAATGTCATCACATGACTTAAACAGAGCCATTTATGAATTAGCGTACCAGGGTACACTAATTCGACTTGGGCTGACTGCAATTCCCTTTAAAATTTAAACTAAGAATTTTGAAAATAATAAGAAAATATTGTGACAAAAGAGCATTAGACATGTTTATATCCAAGTCTTTTCTCATTTACAAGTGTTCTCTAGTTATTACATACCTAATCAAAGAGATGGGCATGTTTTAACACAACTGTACGGCAAAATGCTGCATAACTTGTTAAACTGCTACACACAAGTTATTCCCATGTTAAAATGGGGAAATTTATTTCTCAGCCCATTGCTATATAAATGGAACTCCTTCAGAAGTAACGTTTGGTATTCACCCTTCTGCTCTTCACTAAACAGTTGAGGGTAGTTTGGAAAAAGTACATTAAAATGGTCTCCATGAATGATGAAAATACTTCTCTTTGTCTTCAAAAATCCACCAATCAAACATACAGTAAGATGGATACACTTGTTACGCCTCAAATACTGCAGTATAATGCTGGATTGATCAATTATT
Organism: Holothuria leucospilota; assembly: GCA_029531755.1. NCBI lineage: Eukaryota > Metazoa > Echinodermata > Holothuroidea > Aspidochirotida > Holothuriidae > Holothuria > Holothuria leucospilota. Next base: position 21,355,479 of record CM055968.1, on the reverse strand, counting down.
GATTTTCACTACCCACATCAGCCGAAAAGACCGATTTGCACTGTATCAGTAAAAGTGACTTGAAACGTTGATATTTTCTGATCAATATGTTTCATCCTATGCTTCATTTATACCTTAGGTGTTCTGTAATATAAGTTCTAATAATTTACCTCACAAAATGAAACAATTCTTAGTGATAGTGGTTAATAGCCTTTGGTTTAGTGAACAGTATATGCTCATTTCTGAATAACGGTATAATCGGATCCGTGTCAGTTGATATTAATAGTTGAAATATCAGTATCGGCAATATGTGACACATCAAATATTTTTACAACACTACTATAGTTGACCCTTTGATTTTAAACGGACATTTGGCATCTGGGATGTCATCTGAGGTCATGGACCCATTTTCTCTGTCATGGAAAGACTGAGAAGGTGCAACTGTTATTGTTCTCACATTCTTAACCATTTCCATAACCCCAGTACTTTGGCGAAGTGTACAGAGGAAGCAGCATTGAAACAATGACTCTTAGCAATAGGGACTGGTTAATGCCCAATCACCAGCCAGGTAACAGTAAAATCCCCACAACTTACTGGTTTGAGTATTTGCAAAGTGACTTTATACTTACCCCTTGCTACATTTTAATATGTATAACTTCCTGAGAGAAGCAAGGCATTCAGTGATCATTTTAGCAATGCACCCCGTTTGCAACCAGATGTTGGTCCTCTGACCAGCTCCCATCCTTAATTTCCACCAATGTTCAGCACTTTCAATGAGAAGTTTGAGGCCTCCCAAATTTGAAGTAAATAGGGTTTTTTATCAAAGAGCAGGCTGTGATTTCCTGTTTGAAATTACCTTTCCAAGATTCCCAATTTGTGTTAAAATGTTGATTAGAAACCATCCAGCATGGAGGCTTAACTCACACAGATTCTTTTATCCTTGCAACTGCTTTTCATAGTGAGTAACTGCCCAGAATGGGGGTTTGACACTAAATAATAAGCATACCAGGATTGTGATAAAATCTCCACACCTTGTAAAACCATGGGTTTCTCACCCTCTAGAAAAGGGGGGTAGCTTGTTGCTGCCACAACCTCTAATACCTTGCCCTGTGCTCTAGGATCCATTCATAAGTAGGATGCTCTCAGCCATGCTCTCAGGCATTATGTTCCTACATAACACAGTGAATGATAATCACAAAGAAACAATAAATCATATGCCAAGTTCTCTACATTGACAACAAAATTGATGGGGAATCATTACCATGAGTAGAGGAATTATTGATTTTTGGTTTTGAGCCCTCAGGAAACATTCCATGTGTATCTTGAAAAATGTTGAAATTATTTACCATTTTTAATGACAGATCTTGACAAACCTCGTACCAAAGCCGTCAAACTGCGTCATTCTGGGCTCAGAGAATTTCATTCTCTGTGTGTGGTATGTGACAATTTCCAGCACTTTCCTTATTTCCTGGGGTACCTAGTAAAGATTTGATTTCGAAAGTGAAGAACTGAAGGATGCACTCACTCACCTTTGAAAACTACAAAATCCCTCCCTCCCTTTATTTGGGGTTCACACTATGATATGTCAAATTATATCCTGTGGTGGCATTTAAGATACGCTATCAATTTGCGGTATGTTTGATCAATACATTTTCCAATGTCTCTCGCATTTGTTTAGCTGCAGTTTTGCATCACACTGAAAGAGCCTGTTACTTTCTACATGAAGCAATATGTTCACTAACAAGAATGCCATAGAGTTTTGCACAGCATTAGCAGACAGGTAGCATGAGTAATCGATCTCTGCAATACAATTTATAATGCAGTGTCTCTAGCTGTGAGTATATCTTCGAGAAGGCATTTTTCTTGAGTACAATTAGTACAAAATTTTGCTGTAGTATCAAATGCTTACTTTTCAATACCAATGCAGTAGTCTAAGTACAAGCCGTTTATAAAGAGTATGAGTACAGACGAAAGTGTCAAACATGCGAGTACAAGCGTGCTCACTGTAAGTTTGGTATTGAAGGAATTACGAATGAAGATACTGGGTACATGGGTTTGGGAGGGAGGCTGTATAGAAAAGTCTGGCGGCTGTAAAGAGATGTCTGGGTATAGGTAGAAATCCCTAGGGATGTCAGGGGTATATCCCTCTAGTATTAGCTTTACTAATAACAATACACAACAGCAATGAAGAATACTGATGATCAGTCCAACAATATCCTGCATCTTCCTACATCTGCTCTGCATTATTCTCTCATTTCACATGCTACCAACACTACTACTTTTAGCACAAAACCCCCAGTGTGCACCATCTTATCCCCCAGACCCATGTCTAGACAAGTTATGGAAGGGGGCAAATAGCTTCCTGGAGGGTAAAATATTTTCTCAAAGGGTTAGACATACTAAAATGCTCTAAGGCAATGGTAATTTTGAATTTTCTATGGGGGGCATTTTCTAGGGACGTCACCCCCCCCCCCCCCCGACCCTCTTGGCTACTGGCTTGCTTAGCCCACACCTCCTCACTGGCCTGAAGTGCCACCTAACTGAATTTATGTCCTTAATAAATGCCTCTAGAGGAAACACAGACAAAATACAGAAACTGAAACTGAAGCATAGATGATAAAATCACTGAAATTCTTTCCGTGATTAAAATATTCATCAGTAAATTTCATAACAAAAAAAGACATCAGAAGAAGTTTCTTTCTTTTCTATCCACACTATCCACCTTGGTCATGCACTGAAGTGACTTGAATGAAAACATACTAACATATCCAAATCATTGTTTGGCCAGTAGTAATACACCGATGAGATACTTGTACAAAGTTAATGGATTTCCTTTGTAGACCACAATCAAATTTGGAACCAGTAGAGACTCATATTCTCAAATCACACATTAAGTAACAACTGATTTCTCTAGAGACATCAGCCTCACTGTAGCCTACTATACTGTTACAAATGTGCAATATATTGACAGCATCCAATGTTCCTTGCTATTTCCTGAGTCCACAAGACAGAAGGTGATAAAATAGTACAATGAACCCTAGAAGTGCTTTTACACTAGACTAGGGTCTAATCTCTTGATCTTATCAGGAGAGCACATGCATTAGTAGTAAACTATAACGTGCATTGATTTTACCACAGAAACACTTGTCTCATGATGTGAGTTACACTGCCACTGATCTACACTCATGACCTACTTGGATTCAGTAAAATATACACAGCAACTTAGACTTGCTCCAAGTTGTTTTGCCAAAAGAATATTAATGCCTTTAACTCTTTTCAAAATCACTGACATTTTCAGGTTAGTTATTTGGACAAAGCTTTCCAAATCACTCTTTTAAAGCATTCCTGACTTCATTTCAAAAATATAACATTATTATACGAAATCTTGGCAATTTACTCTGAATTTTTGGTAATGTAGTGAAAACTGGTTCAAAGTTTTCAGGTGATGTTTGAAAATTATCTTTATTTCGTGTTTTAGCATGAGTAATACATTATGAGTTATAGTTTTCATTTGCTGTAATATCAAAGGGTCTTATAAACCTAGAATATAGACACCTAAATTTCAGACCTTCCAAATTTTCTGATTCCCACTCTCCTACTCTCCCCCCCCCCCCCCCACCTTCTGGCTCAAAAAGGGTTCATGTTACAGTTTTCCTAATTTTATTAGAAAATTTTCATAAATGACAACTTACTATTCCAACTTCAATCACCCCACCACACCCTCCCCACCCTCCCCCCCCCACCTACCTGTGTATATTCCCTCCTCTTGTGTTAGCAATTTGATCTAGGATTCAATAGGACATTTGTGAAAGAATGACATCATCAAGGAGATGTCAGGAAACAAACATTACATGAGCATAATATGAAATAAAAGTCTTCATCTGTATTAATACAGTGCAAAGCTGGAAAGAGCTGCCAGTCTGACCGTGAAATTAAGAGTTAAACGCTGGCTCTCGTTAATTATTTGCACTTGTGAATGCGTACCCTAAGGTTTGTTTGACATCACCAAACACAGAGGAGGCAATGATATTTGCAATGACTCCAAAAAAAAGTGCTCCAATGTAGAGCAAACTTCATTGTGATAAAAATGAAATTATGGGCTAATAATGACACAAAACTGCTTGCTAGAGAGCTCTTTACATGCCACAGTTATTGCTTTATAGTGTCTAGGGAAATTGGATGTTTAATCTTCCTCTTGTAATGTTTAAGAAGAATTTAAATTCTGGAGTTCTCTTTGCTAAAAAAAAGTCTATTTTACAAGAACAGTCAGCACAAAGAACTGCAATATTAGAATCATGTAAAGTACTTCAGTGGGTGTAGCAGATAAGGAGGATAGGATAGGAAGCCTATCAATGAAGGGAGCCATGAATCCCAATTTTGCATACATTTTTTACTCCTTTGGTAACAGCACTGCAAATGTTTGAAACTTTTTTGCTCCCTTTGTAAGTTATTATTTTCTCATCAGCATAGCACCTTCCAATATGGAGCTCACCCTGAAGACACAGTTCACACGTATCTAAAGCAAATTTTTTACACAAGTTCCATCAATCCTCACTTGCTATAAAATATATTACAAAGATGAGCTTTGGCAATTATTTTCTCTCCATCCAAATTTTACTATCTGCACACTCAAGGGATATAAGAAAATCTCTCCATGGACCTGATCGGATTTTATAGTGATGTGAGTCACTTTTTCCCCGGCCGATAGTCAAATCCCTCTACGAATTCAAAGTTTCGGAGCAAGGCGATCTATGATCAATCAAAGGATCTTTTGTTTATACTGATTATAAGTTCGAAACTATCCGATTTCACGCTCATGCATCAGCTCGAGTGATTCCAGCTTTCCTGTTCTATTATTGTTTCATCTGTTCTTTCAATGATATAAACATGACTGAAAAACAGAAGAGCACGTAAAAATTTTTGGTGGAATAATTAAAGTAGCAATATATTTCACGAAATTTGAATGAGTTATAGATGTTTCAGGGTACATATTTTCTTTACTATGACTAGTAAGCACAGAACACATATTAAGCTACTGAATTTATTGACGGTGAAACTTTTATACACAAGAAAAACATGACATGAGAAAAATATCATGGATAAAACATCTTCAACTGAAACAGTGAGGTCGATGTTTACATTTAAAAAAATCATTTCTTCATTTAAGAAAGTTATCAGACAAGCTTAGAGGGAGACTCAGATTCTGGCAAAATTGAACAAGATCTTGGAACAGAATTATAAGGTAAACTGAGTTATCAAAGTACTGCATGTCACTTCCAAATGGCATAGTAATCAATGAGCCCCACTATTTACCCCTACTAACTGTCGTTAATTTTGTAATTTTTCCAATCCAGAAAAAATCCTTGAAACATACATACAAAGAAAAGCCATACAACAAATTGTGTATGTTTTTACAGACCTGACAAGCAGGGAACTTCATTAGAGCAAAAGCAAGTGCTGACTCAGGGCAGAGAAGGGGAAGGGGGTGCCCTGCATGGAAAGAGTGGCTGCATGCATTAACTGGGAATTTCTACCTTCCTAGCCACTGATCCCATGAAAAGCATCCCCTCCCCTACCCCTCCCAATTTTCCAGACCTGCACCTGATGGAGGGGTGGAGATGAGCACACCCTTCCACGATGCAATCAACTTTGCCAAGCATTCAGTACCATTCAAACAATCAACTCTGCCCAGTACCCTGTGCATTTGATGGTTACATACATAAAGAGGGATTTGTTTGGGGAGACGTAATTGGTACCTACTTAATTCATATCTACTTTTCTGCAATTATTCCCCATGGTCACTGAACTAGTGAAAATGGAATTGCTGAATGGTGAACTGGGCAGCATAACTTTGACACCGCATTATACCACTATAGTAAAACTATACTGTTAGCTGTTACACAGAACTGAACAAAAGCTGAGATAAAGGCTCTCTGTCCCCTGTACCTCCCCCACCCCCACCTCCACCCCCATTTTGGTGCTTCTGCACTAGAATTACAGTAAGGTAGGCCACTAATAAGAGAAGCCAGGAAATAATCTTTTGTCTAAAACAAATATGTAACAGGTGGACGCAAGAAACAATGTTACAGCAATTGAGTGCTGATTAATTAAGTCTGTACAATTAGAGTATTGTTATAAAGAAAGAAAAGAACTGGCGTTATTGGGTTATGTTTAACTGCGAGTGCTTTGAACAATTACAAACAATGCACAGGCAGGCAAAGTTTGTAATAAACTATTAATGATCAACAAAGAGGTTTGAGATAAAACTTTAAAAATACACACTACAAAGAAAATTGTTTTAAAAGACTTTAAAAACACTCAAATTTTGCTTCAGCTGTCATAAATGTTAAAATACAAATTAAAGGACTCTTGGATAAATGAAAGCTTGAATAGAATAAGTACAGTTGTAAAATGTTGTACACTGGAGTATAAAACCATAGTTACAACGTCAATATTGTTTTTATGAGGATCATTTTCACTGAGAAACACAGAACCTATGCATGATGCACTGATGCAGGCCTGCTCCCTTAATAGGACAGGCAACTGACGAGGCAAAGACCTCAAAGCAGGAAAAACTGACAGCTATGGAGAGGTTCCTTTGTTGTAGAGGGAAACCTACACGACCAAAAATAAAACTTCAAATCAAAGGAGAATATGCAGTTGGACCAAGTTGAACAGATGAGGCCTGAGTCTTGCTAAATAATGAAAACCTTGTTTAGCCCCTCCTTCCACTCCAAAAGAAATTTGTTCATATATTTATGTTGGATATTAAATAACTTACTTAATGTCCCCTGATTAACAGTGTAATGCATTATTTGGGGTGTAAAGAGAAGATCACTTGCCTTGTACTGGCAAATACATCATTATTTCCCCTAGTGTCAAATTTTGAAAAACTCCACACAACCATAATTTCATTTGTGAAGTATGTGAGCAGCACACAACAAATACTTCACAGGAGGATGAAAGCAATTACTCACATCATTCACATTTCTTGTAAAAATGTCATAAAACGTGTTGTGAGAAGGTCATAGAAGGTCATAAAATGTCAAGAGAAAATGAGCAGGACGACTTGTTGAAGGTCCTCTTCTAAACATCACTCTCTTTAAAAAGGGCATATGTATTTTCAATAACCATACAGCCTCACATTGAAAGATCAATTAAAGGGAATATGCAGTTAACCCAACCTTACAAACATCGGCAAATTCTTGAAAATCTCATATTTCACTTATTATGTATCAGAACATACATATCGCATATTGAATTTAAACCAAGCAGTTATTTTGCATGAATTTTACCAGTATGTGACAAAAACTTTGTCACATGATTAAAAAGAGCCATACAAGAATTAAGATACTGAGGTACATACAATTTTAAATTCGGGTGACTGCATTTTCCCTTTAAACCTATCAAATGTTGCTCTCTTTCCCAAACACGAGTATCTTTCATGTTTAACATACTGATAAGTCTGCATAATAAGGTAAAAAACCAAGGCCTTGTCTTCTATAACTTATTAAAAAACTCCTGAGATTGAAAATACTGTAACACTTTCTGATTCAGCATCTTGGATATGGAAATTCAAACTGGGATAACCACTAGGCTTGGGCGACTCCCAATACCTTTGGAGTTGGGTATACATGGCCCTATTAGTAGCGACTGAAAGGAGTCACGACTCTTAGAATGATTTCATAACTGACACAGGACGCATACATCTGAGCAGCTATATAGACAGTCGATAGTAGCCTTCCTTCTAATAAGTATTAATACACCAATGGTCCTACACTATTGGTTTCTCAATATCTGAGGTACGCACTGCCAATGTTGGAGAATAGTAGTGGCCTTAAAACAAGTTGTGATTGAATAAAGAAAAAGATCAAGAGCCAGATGTGTTTAAATGCTTCATTAAAACCTACAAAATACCACAAAATGAAAACTCCAAATAAGATTTTGATCATATTTTGACACTATTAAAAATTCCCCAGGAGCCTGGATTCCAAGGAAATTGGAGTCACCATTTGACTCCTTGCTAAAGGAGTCACAACTCCTTGCTATTAAGGAGTTGCAATGCCTTGCTAGAGTTCCAATGCCTTGCTAAGGAGTCACAAATCCTTCCTACAGAGTCACAACTCTGAAGTAGAGGCAGGTTTTCACCCAAGCCTAATAACCACCATGGGCAGCAAATTCTGGGGGAGGGGGGATGGGGGATATTTCACCCCATTGAATTGGATGGGGGGATACTGTACACTATATCCCCTCCCCATGAAATCAACCCGCAAAGACGGGTCACCACCCATGGTAACCCACACTGATCCTTTATATACCAGGCCTATATTAAACTGTTTCCTGTGTGAAGCTCATTGATTCTTGGGATATAATTGTAATAATAGTAGCACAGCAACTGCCCACATCACTTTGGCCCATTCTGAAGTTGTTTCAAAATAGGGGCATAACCTAATTCAACATTTGAAGTATTTTTAGCAGTTCGCATTAAATTATTAAATGAGAAATTTAAAACTCAGTAAAGTTGTCAGCAAAATTACTATCTCAAGCTCTACATTGGACCTTGTATGCTGTACTACATTTCCAGTGTAATATTATAAGCCAGACCATGAAAACTAGAAACTCTCCAGCAAGGAAAAAAAAAAAACCCCTCACGTTTTAATAAGAACAAAAAAATCACCCCTATGAAAGCCTCTTGGAGAAATTTGGTAAGACGTTCTCCTCATGAAGTCGTGTAGAATTGCAATATCCCAACCGTCATTTAAAAGACTAAATAGAGTGTTAACATGTCCACAATGCCACTGGCAACCCAAATCAACAGATCACCTTACGCGCAGTCAGCAGTGAATAACGATGCTTTCAGTCGCAGCTGTAAGATTATTTTTTAAGAGCATGCATAGTTCTGTCCTAAAAGGATGGAGCTTCCCATGGAAAAATGACTTTCTAAACAGCTACCTGTCCTTTTCAGAACAAATTGATTGAAGAGGTCATGTCAACTTTCACAGTTAGCCAAAAACGAATATCCGCATATTGCTTTCAACCGTCTTTTGTCTTTCTTTGGGCATGTAAAATGTCATCCTAGAAATTTTCAGGTCATAACATACTAATTACTAACTAACATCAGGAACCAAAAAAAAAATCCTTTCAAAGAAATTTATCCTCTCCATCTCACAGTAATGACACTGAACGTGTTCAAGTTTGGTTTGAGCCATGCACAAACTTTAAGCTTAATTTCCAGCAATCTGATATTGGATTAGTCTACAGGGTCACTCAGTGTATAATTGCATAGTACTGCATATTACTGGATAAACAAACCACCACATATCTAGAGATGCATGAGCTGGGAGCTGCAGGTCCCCTGCCCCACCACTCCCACCCCCCCCCCAAATTGGGTAAGACCCATTTTTCCAGAAGATTTTTGGAAAAGTGGGAGCAATTTTTTTCAGGCCTTAAAGGTCTACTCAAGCAAAAATGGCTCAGCCCCCACCCCAAAAAAATTCCCTAACACCAATGCAAATATTTCTCCCTCCCCTATCTCCCCTATTATTTTCTATACTTCACCTAATCTTTACAGTGGCCTCCCTCTAAAAGGAATAACATAAAGACAGTTTTCAAGACATGAAATAATTAAACACAATAACTAATAACTGCAATTATGTGTAACTACAGCAACAAAATTAGAAATTGTACTACAGTGTTTTATGTTTATACACCTCTGTTCACTCCTCCACACTTAGAAAGTTGATACAAAAGAAAAAAAAACACTATAACACCCAGCTTTCTCTCTATTTCTCAAAGATAAAGAAAAGAAGCAAAGGCAAATTTGTTTTACATTATTCTCATTAATTTCAACTACTTCAGTTCCAACTAAAAATATTTCCTCTTCAAATCACCATCAAATGCTCCAACTAGCGGCATGTTTACTGATTTTTCTTGAGTGTTTGAACCCTCCAGTTTGTCAATTATCGTCTCCCTTAAATCAGCACTGGGAACTTAATTGAAATAAATTCCATCCAGCCTATGTCTGATTGTTAGCCCAATGCCCAGGCGGACGTGACAACGAAGTCTTGTACAGCATTTGTGATCTCACTCTCGCCTCCAGCCATACAAATTTAACCCTCCAAATCCCTGTCGATGATATATCTTGCGGTATTACAATTTCATTTATTCATTCAATAATTTCTGGTAGAGCTTTCACAACTTTTCACAACCAAAAGGGTATCCTGGAATAAAAATTGAATAAAACCTTTCAAAATAAGCAATTTGTCATGTCAGTTCTTGAATAAAGACCACTGAAAAGATGTTCTCTCTCTTAATTTCATAACATTTCTGACAAGGAAACTACGGGCCAGAAGGGATATCAGTTTAACAAACAACGTGACATTTACCCACAAACTCAAACAGAAGTATAGTTAACAGTTTAATCAAAATTCTTGTGAAGGGCACTGCATTACAGTCAAAAGCTTTATAATTTTCCCTCAGAATTAGTTACATTATTGTCTCTCAACAAAAATTTCCCCCTCCCAGGGCCAACAAAGATCTTCCCTCCCAGAGCAACCAAAAGCTGCTTCTTTACAAACTTGGTTTGGTGGGACATACTGTTAAGCATCAGTAGACAATCTTTACATTACACAGTCTTTAAGAAATAACAGCTACTTCTTCGAAAATAAAAGACAAGGCAAATTATAAGATTTGTACGAAGTGCCTAGTTGTAGCCCCCAACTTCAAATTAAATCCAAACCAGAGGATAGTGTTTTTCCTATTGGGTGATCATTTTCTTTGCTATGAGCACACAAAATTTCCTTGGTTTGTGCCCTCTGACAGAAGTCTGTGGAATTATTTCACGATTATATGAACATGTTGTAACTTGTTCTATCAGGATATTCCTAAAATCATGCTGGTCCATTGTCATATTAATGCCAAACAGCATTTACAATTTGCTCTTCCAATGCTTTTCAAAAAAGGCTCCTAGTCATGGAAAATGGAACCTTGGTCTGCCAAAATTCTCCTGGTTGTGGAAAATGACACCTGGTTCTGCTAAAAGGCTTCTGGTTGTGGAAAATGACACCTGGTTCTGCCAAAATGCTCCTGATTGTGGAAAATGACACCTGGTTCTGGTAAAAGGCTTCTGGTTGTGGAAAATGGCACCTGGTTCTGCCAAAATGCTCCTGGTTGTGGAAAATGACACCTGGTTCTGCTAAAAGGCTTCTGGTTGTGGAAAATGACACCTGGTCCTACTAAAAGGCACCTGATTATGGAAATGGCACCTGGTTCTGCCAAAATGTTCAAGACCAGGAGCTCAAATGTGGATTAGACTGGTGCTTCGTCTAAGCCCGCTCAATGTTAGGCTTGTCAGTAAAGTAGTCCAGTATAAAATTTCTCATTTCCATAGGAAATAGTATTCATCACATTTTGTGACATAAAGTATTGCACATATATCACAGATAAATCAAAGAGTTGTAATCTTGCAGAAATTTTTAAATCCAGTAACAAAAAAATAAAAAAAAATGCACATGATTAAAAACATATCCATACATGTTTCAGCATATCAAATACATACATTCAGATTCTGATTAATTTATTCCCTTTAAGCAGTCTATTGTACCACCTGTTTTGCATCACTATAATACAAATGGGGAGGGGGGATTCAGTTGTCTGAAACATCACCAAGATAAAATAATTTATTACTCGGACTGAATACACTGAGCCTTTGATGAACTGTTCCTATAGCAATTCTGTCAAAATGTCTACCTTCTCCATTTTTAAAGAGAAAACCTTTTTATAAAACCTAAAAATTTTTTAGGAAAGTGGTATAATCTGAATAGAAGATGCTAAAGGGCAAATGCACTCAGAATAACAGTACCTGGTATCCTAATTTATGAATGGCTCATTTTGATCATGTGACAAATTTTTTATAAATAATTGTTAAATTCATACAGAACAACTCCTTATTTAACCTTAAATGTGCAATATTTTATGTTCTCCAACATCACTAAAGATATTCTTATTTAAAGGGAACAAAGAAAATATTTGCAGTATTAAACTGATATTTCATAATAAGTTTGAGGCAACTCCTTATCTCCTTTAATCAGTTAATTTGGCAAAATGTTAGGTTCATGCCCAGAAAAGAACTGGTGAAATTGTTGGGCCCCTTTCACTAAGTAGACTTACATATACCACAGTTCATGTGATAAGTACTGCAATATTAAAGTGGCACATTGAGTTGGTTTAGGAAATTCACCAAATTTTGCCAAACCTGTTAAGTTTTCTTCACATACCAATGACAAATGGTCAGACTTAAACAATCCCCACATCTTGCATACAAATAAATAGTTCATAAGTGAGCAATTGAAACAATTCAATTCGGTTTTCAAATATTCGTGACCAGACACTTTTTCAAATTATGTACACACACAACTGTTACAAGCCAGGATACCAAAAAGTGCAAGATTTTTGCTTTATGCATAACTATTGGATGTGAAGTTGTGACTACTTATGCTAATAATAATCATTGTCAAGTGGTAGTACCCTTCAACACCCTCGTTAAGTTATTGATATCAACTCAATATGCCCCTTTAAAGTATGATGGATTTCTGGGCCTCTAATACGGAGCTTCTTCCAGGAAAGGAAGTTACACTATCTGTGCACCTCTGTCAATGCGTGTTTTTCATCATATTACCCACAAAGCCTTTTAAAGAAAGTATCAGTTCTGACATTTCATCGTCAGTCATGCTAAAAATTGTTATCTCAAAGTTTAGGGTTATAAGTGTGTGTATGTTTCGACTGACTCATTACATCAGAGTTTGCAACAGAATTTTCATTACAATTGAAATATCTGGGAGGGGAAATCTCTTTTTTAAATCTGGGGGTAACTTTACAAAGAGTTTTTCATTTCGCTGTATCTACAAGTATAAAATTAAGGCGAGCACACGCAACTAAGAAGCGGGAATTAAGGCGAGCACACGCAATAGAAGCGGAAATCCCTTGCATAAAGTATTTTCTTCATGGAATTCCAGCAAACTGTTAAACAATGCTTGTGATATGAGTACACCAGACTTGTAGTGTGAGTACATTGACATGAGTATGAGTACAAGTGGAGTGTCTCTGGTTGTGAGTATGAGTGCGAGTATACAACTTTTTCATGAGTACGAGTACAAAATTTTGCACTAACCTCAATGCATTACTTACAAAATTTGAGGGTACTAGTACGAGAGTACCATTGCATTCTCACGAGTACGAGTACAGGCAATTGTGCATAACCGTATGGGTACGTACTCCCTAGAAGTCTGGAGTACTACAGCAAGTATAAGTACACTGAGTAAACATGCACGAGTGCTAATGTACATACCATTTTATAACCGTGTCAAACAATACTAACCACAACTACAATACTGGGTGATCAAATTCACTGTTTCCACCGGAGGAGGAATATCCCCTTGATGCTAAGTTCGTAAGTGGCAGTCCGTAGGCCACTTGCAGCCTGCAACATTTATTAATATGAAGAAGATTCAAGAGAAGAAGATTCAAGGAGCTTGAACCTTTTTTTTTTTTAAGGTGCAATTTCCTGAGTGCAATCTAGAACATTTGCTCCAGTGACTCACACATGTTGGACACAATTAACAGTCTAGTGACAAGTTAATGCTTGAGTGGGACTTCCTCCACTCACTCTAGAGCTTCTTGGGATGCCAATTTTCTCACGTACTGGCAAGCCATGCATAGTAGACACAGAGTTCTGATGACAAATTTGTTACAATTTCCTACAATCTATGGCAGTTAGGATGCCAAACCTTCTCCCCCTACTGGCAACACACACATGAGGAACTGAGGTGGCAAATTTGCATTGCAGAGTGCATTTTCCTGCTACTGTATTTAATGCATTTGGAATGTCAAATTTTCCCACCTCAGCCCCAGACTTGGTGGGGCTGAGTTTGGCTTTAATCCATTACAGTGCCACTATTAAAGAACTACCACCCAAATTAAGATGATTTGCTGGCTGCTGGAGTAGCATGCTGCCACGGCAATGCTTGTCAACATATAGGTAACAATGTACAGTAAATGTTTCCATGAATAAAAATCTGTATGAAAGAATCAAACACCAGCACTCAAAACTAAAATAAAGCTCCTAAGATTTCTACCCCCCCCCTTCCCCCTCCGACCTCACCCCTTTCTTTAAAAATATCTGGACTGATATCTCAGGAAGTGAATACAGACAAATAGTCTAAAATGTAAAGACAGCCCACATACAGACTCACTGCATAGCTGGGCTGTTATATGAAGCTTCTTGGTTTTGCAAAAGAGTTTTTCTTTTCTATTTCATGAACAATTTCCAGGAACAGGATGTCTGGATGTTAGTTAATTGGTTAGTGGTAACATTTAATGGGCTTTACATGCACTTGACTGGTTAACAGTGTATCATAAAGCACTCTGATAATGTTTTAGTATAATCGCCATTCCAGTTAGACAAAGTGCTTAACTGTGCTACTTTTACTCAAACTCTATGCTGTATTCTGGCTATGAGTTTTTTCCCTATCCACTATGGAAGGTCAAGGGGCAGGGGGAGGGGGAAGCTTACAGGATCATGTCATCCAACATGCTGCTAACCTTGTCAGATGGTAATTCTGCAATTAGGGGAAGACAAATGTATGTTAATAGGAGGTACGGAAGAGCTATTCAAGTGGAGTTAAAAATGATAGCTTCTTGATTGAAAATAACCATTTGTTTGTTAATGCCGCTGTTGCCATTCCCTAATCCCCACCTTTCTATATGCCTTTCTATATATGCACATGACTAAAGGCTTACTTCCTGGTCATATTAATATAAAATTAATACTTGCATGCAATAGCTGTATTGCAGTGTCCAGAAAGACACAATAATAATTATAATACCAGATGGAAATAATATCAAAATTTTCAACAAACACTAATGTACAGATAGTCAAACCAGGCCAAAATACAGGACAAATAGGGTGAAGGTTGTTCTCTAGAGGTAGGGGAACCCATGGTACTATTAGCTGTTGCCAGATGGTACTTACAGGCAATTAGAGAATGCATGAATAAACATGGGGTAAGGAAGAGTAAAAATGACTTAAGAACTACCAAAAGATAGTATTCTTGATCACAGAATATACAAAGCAATATCAAAGCATTACATGATATCTGGGCTGCCATATAAGTTTATTCATACTCCAAATGTATCACTTCTGTCTGCTACATTTGAGCAAAGGTATTTTTATTTTTAAACACATCCTTCTGTTTCTGGCCCAGCCTTGATGAGCAGTCATTTTATGACACTAAGCAGGGCCCGGAGCTGCCACTTGTCCAAGGAGCAGCTCCCTGCACTTAAGCAACCATAAATGTGGGAGAAGCCAATGACTTACGAATCACAACTTCACATCATGTGGCTAACCAACTCAACAATTTAGATCAAAGTTGGTTTCTTTAGTGAGAAGGCCAGTTCATGTGAGGAAGAAGTAGGTTGCTCTTGGATGAAAAATGTAAACATACGTTAATAGGAGGTTAGGAAGAGCAAAGTAGACCCCAAAATGATAGCTCATTAATTGAAATTAAGAAACCCACCCAAGGATCGAATCCGGAGCTTTCCAGTTGCTACAGCTTCATCACTTCAAATGGCCTGCTTTTATCCACTGGGCTACAGCACCGGTTTATGGTTAACAATAACATTTAATGTACCAGCCAATCAATTTTAGTACAGGCTCATTTTACATTTTGAAATCCTAAACTCCTGTACACATTTCTGGGATAAAAACATCAAAATGTCTTCAGATTTTAAAGTTACATGTTGAGTCCAAAATAATTTCAAATTTTATGAAAGTAATCATACCCACACTGTCAGTTGGCCTGGTGACTGAACTGTCATTGTACAGAGATAATTCTGTTCCATTCGAAATTTTCACCCTAAGGCCTAAGCAGCTAGGGAGCTGCTCTTAGGCTCCAAATTTTAGATTTACTTGGGAAACTTACTAAGGAAGGGAAAATATCAATGTGGGTCTTATCTCTTTGTTTCTTGCTTTTTGGGGGTGTAAGGGGAAAGAGTGTGTGTGGGGGGGGGGGGGTATACTATTAGAATTTTTATCACATGTATTAAAATCAGTAGCAAGCCCTTAAAAATGAAAGGACTTCACACCAAGTGGGTGAATTCCAGTGATATTCTGTTTGCTTGCTTTCATTTAGAAGTAGCCTCTAACTTAGTATTGTTCAAAGATCTTATCCTCAGCTATACTCTTGGATTTTATCTTAATTTCCTAAGGGCAATCCCTATCTTAAAGCAAATCTCTTTAAGTTGAACTTCAAGAAGATATTAAAGTACACATATTCCTCTTTGAAAAAGCCTTTTATTTGAAAGATTACACTGAGCACATTGCAATACCTCAGTCCAGTTTCACCTACAGTACATTACAGAAGGAGTCACAGTATCAAGTATCCACTTAGTACAAATCAGTGTAAATATACCACAACACCATTTAGACACAATTTTAAGGGCAATACTTCCCCAAACTCTCTGGTTCCAGGTGACCTCTCCTGGAGGTCTGACCTGGAGCCAATGTGCTATTAAAAGCTTGCCAGGGACTTACTGCAAGGAAGTGGGGATTACAAAGTGTAAACAGGAGGTAAGGAGGGGCGAAGTAGATTTTGTGTCAAACATGTTTCACTTACCCACAGACTTACCCCAATTACAATTTCACTTACCATAAGAAAAATTCACTAACCCCCAGTAAGTGAGTAAGCATAAATGTAAGCCATGTCACTGCGGGACTCCCAAGACGACACAGCTTAAAAATAGTAGGGCTGTGACTGAGAAGAAATTAATCACAAAACAACTGCATGCTTCATACACTTTTCGTGAAAAACTCAACTAATAGCAAAACTTGTTTCTTTTGTTCTCGCCTCACCCTCAGTCCATCTTACCTTCTCACAAATCATAAATACAATGGTACCCAGTGAGAAGGGCGGGGTGGTTTTCACATTTTTTGTAATTAATAACCTCCTATACTGCACAACTGCCATTAATCAATGCAAAATTTGGCAATGAAATGCTAATGGTTTCGTTACATTAATTGCTACATATTCACAGCCCTATTAATTAAGAAGAGTGCAGTAGCTTGCTCAAGCCTAGCCCCAATTTCATTCACTGATACGAAAAAGGTAACACATCACTTTTCCTCAGAGGTCACAACACTTCATTCATATTGCTTGGAGAGAAATTTGCAGTTTTGAAAAACCTTTCAAAACAAAGTAAATTTGATCATCTTGGTATCACTAGTAATGGAGTGATGTCTTTGACAATCTTAAGTACTTTACTTCCTTTAGGGTCACGGAAATATTAACTTATCTTGCTGTAGTTATTTGGTGACTTTCCAAAATGGTCAATATTTTAAATCTTAATGCATTCTCCACAGGCCTCTGGCCATCACTGTTTCAGTACCTTTTGCTCAAGTTTTTTTTTTTTCTATTCCTTCGGACAGCAAACAGAGAGGTCAGACAATTCCATGAATCTTCAAAATGCTGTAATGGTTTTTGTAATTTTTACTTCCCTTTTTCCTTCTTTTTTTTCATTTTTTGCCTTGAGATCCTCCAGAGATTGATAAGTAAATGGACATCTCTTTAGGCACACATGTGTACTATAAATGCATCAAATCTTCAAATTAAAGGTAAAGAAAACCTAAGCCTATACTGAACTTAAGAGCAAGACATGTTAAGAAATTTTCTGTACCTCTACAAAACATAAAGAAAGTACTGTACTAATCTTGTAACCTGAAGATAACACATCTCAAAAACTTTCATGATCTCAAAAATTCTGAATTTTACACGAGTTCAAGGATCAGCTGCAATTTTCAACAGGCTCATTGATATAGGTATAGCCCAACATAATGATCACTGTATCTGTATTTTTAAGATGACACAAATTAGCTCATCTTTTCCCAAAATTAAGAAACTTTACATTTGCAATTTATCAAAAATGGTTTTCATCTATTATTCTCAATCATGCAAATCTCAAGAATTTCAGGAAAGCTGATTTCCGAGTACTGGGATTTTTCGGTTACAATGTATGGCAGCACAGTTACTGATAATTAAAAGGGAGCTGCCACTCATCCAAGTAGCAGCTGAGTGGCTTGAAAAAACTGCACACAGAATCTCACTGAGAGATATATAGGCTTTATATCCATTTATCTCATAATATTGTTCTGAATGTACACTCAGGCCACTAAGTTAGACAACAGTGTCCTGTGTGACTAAATTACCATAGGCAATAATAATGCAGTTAACAGAATTACACAACACCATTCAAACAAAGAGGCCACTAAATTAGACCATAGTGTCCTTGTGCAGCTAAAACTTTTAAAGAACTGAGTTCAATATTTCTACCAACAGAAAGATAATGGACTGTAAAGCTTTGAGGGGTTGGGACAGTATCTCCTCCATGCTGTAACAGTGTCCCTGAAAAACACTACTTTGCTACTGTCATTGTTTTCAGTATGTTTCTTTTTATAAAAATTTCACTTCCTTTTCACCTACCTCACCCATGATGTGGATACAAAATCACAAAGGAAAATAAGCAGCAATGCCCTCCTACATTCCCCCAATTAATATTTCCCCCAATTTTTTAAGACCTTAAAGGCAGTAGGCAGTCACCCCAAACAGAGTGAGTGTACCCTGTTACTCTAGTTCATGATTGGCCTATTTTGATCATGTGACAATATTTTTGTCAGTGAATTGTGAAATTCATGGAGAATTTCTCCTTGCTTTGCAGATTGTTTGTGACAGTTATGTTTAAACTAGGGCTGTGCATTTCCGGTTAATTCACTATCCGTTTAACCATTTTTATTAACCGAACGGTTAACGGTTAACCGAAAATAAAAACAAGTCAAAGTATATAAACAAAATAAACATTTCGGAAGAGCGCCACCACTTTAAATACCAAAGTTTCTACACTTAAAATGGCGCCGGTAGTGATGATCGCAGAAGTAGCATGCAAGTTAAAACGTTTGCATTCTTTGCGATGTTTTGGCAAGCAGTCCGCACGCATGGGCGAATCACGCATTTATTCAAACTTTTCACAAACATGCATACTTTTTGTTATGCCACTGATTACCGTTTTCGAGATTTTTGCGGTCTAACATAGCAACGTAAGATGAAAAGCCTATGGATTATCACTGGCATTATCGCAGTTCATGACACACTTCTCCGGCTACAGCGATACAGTAACACACACGCCTAGAGCAGTGTCAAGTACAAACGTACCACATACAGTGTACTATTATAGTGTGCCTTGTGACCTTGCTGCAATTCATACGTAATATACGTGTGTCTGCTAAGAATTCCAGCACCGTTATGTCGTAATGGTGTGAAAATTTTTACCCATAAGTATTACTGCATGCTCGTAAAAAATTGTAACGTTGAATTTTAACTTGCCTTACATCGCATGCTTTTTTACCTAATACCTACTGAAAATACCATTTTCTTCCTAATTATGAACGGCAAAACTTTCTGATAACGGCAGCTACCCTCAAACTTTATGTTATAACGGGACTCGGGCATAGTGTACGCAATACTGTACTGTACAATGTACGTACGGTATGTCATGAATGATCCTTCATGCAACGTGCGGAGCAGCCAAGAACATGGCTGGCCGGCCGGCCCGGTTCGTTCAGCAAGCTCAGTAAGCTCTGCTAATTGCAAATACTGTTTTGTACTGTACATGCACGTACGTACAGTGCGCCGGTTCGTTCAGTAAGTCCAACGAACTGTGCTAATTATGTCCGAAATTAATATGATTATTCATGAAGTACACCATTGGAATGCTCCATATTTAATAATTTGGGGTTAATAAATGAAATGGGCGAAAGAATTTCACTCATCTTTGCGAATTTTGGGGGTTGAAACTTTTCCAGGAATTACACTAATGTTGAAAAAGTTATAAAAAATGTTTAATCGTCTTTTGTTAAAATTATTAAGTCAGCTTAAATGGGGAGGCTAACGTAGTTACAAATATTTTAGTTGCACCTTGACCTACAAGGCTTGCAAGCCAGGGTTGCATAATTAAGCCCAGAGCTACATAGCTTGGTCACTTTTTTGTGCAGATTGCATATGTTTTGAGACTGATGAACTGTAAACACGTAACCTTGGAAGTTATGCCCGGGAAAATTCCCGAAGTGCATTTATCTTGAACGATATTAAGCATATATTTTTCTGCCATCTAGAAGTAACTTTTTTAGTCTTATCTATCAAGTTTACCGTGCTCCACACTTTAAAAGGTATGGTGGATTGTTGTAGCATGTACTGCATAGTTTAATCCCTGCACCTTTGATAATTTTAATCCTTTTAAAAAGTTGCGTGCACGAGTTTATTGTCACATTATTTCGGCAAACCACTCCCAGATCATGGGGCGAACGGATCGATGTACCAGTCAAAGCAACGCAACGCAGACTGTGCAACTGACATTATAATGGTCTTTTTTTAAACCTTTTGTAATTTTTCATCCAATGTTTACCCATTGTTATGTGGTTTTGGGCAAGCAACTTCTGCGGTTTACTGCATAGACGAGTTTAGGTATAATGGTGAACTGCGGCGACAGATTTATTAGGATGCAAAAACGGTTAAATGAAACAACATTTGGCAGTCATTTAACCGATCGATCGGTCGGTTAACCGGTTAACCGTTTAACCATCGCAGCCTTAGTTTAAACATCTTCAGAGGTGCTTGTAATGCAATAAGAGGAGATTTGCAAGAGTTTGCTCATTTTTCAAAGAAAATTTTGGTGTAAGTCTGCCTGCTGCCTTTAAAGTGTAACTTAAGTCTAGAATTGCAAGAATAAATATTGTAGAGTTTGGAAAATGAATCTCATTTATCCAACTCCCATTTTCATCACTTGCTCTGTTGCTGAGATATAAACTATTGAAATTTATTCACTTAATTGGAAATACCATAGTCGATTGCACAATAATTTGTGATGTCCTTCTTGTAAAACTCACCTTACCTGCTTTTGTCTCCTCTTGAAATTTAAATGTTTATTTGGACCTTGAAAAATTTACTGTTACCTTGTATTGCATGTTTTACAGAGAGGGCTTTTATGGGCAAGTGACCCTGTAATGGTAAGATGGTGATCACATTTTGGCACAAGGTGCAGTAGCTTTCAATAAAACAAAGAAAATCAAAGACTGTAATTTGAGTAGACAAGAATGACATCATAAATTATTGTGCAATCTACCACTTTAAATTGAGTGAATAAGCTTCACCATGTTATACCTTAGCTTAGGAATGTCCTGAGAAGATGAGAGTTAAACCATATGGATTCCATATATGGATTCATTTTTCAAGCTTTATAACATACCTGTTTGAAATTTTACACTTTAGGTACACTTTATTAAGTTTCAGTTAAAGTGGCACATTGAGTTGGTTCATGAAATTCACCTATTTTGCCAAACCTGTTAAATTTTCTTCACATACTAATGACAAATGGTCAAACTTAAACAATCCCCACATCTTGCATACAAATAAATGTTTCATAAGTGAGTAATAAACAATTCCATTCAGTTTTCAAAAATTCGTGACCAGACACTTTTACAAATTATGCATGCAACCGTTACAAGCCAGGATACCAAAAAATTCAAAATTTTAGGTTTTATGCGTAACTATTGGAGGTGAAACTTGACTAATTATGCTAATAATAATCATTGTCATGTGGTATTGTACCCTTCAATGCAGTTGTTAAGTTATAGATATCAACTCAATATGACCCTTTAAAGAACATTATTATAAAACTTGTAAGTGCCCCTCCAAGCTATCTCTACCCTTCCTACCTGAACAGCTGACCATGATTCTTTCCCTATCTCTTTACCTAATTTTACTCTGAAGAGAAATCACATCTACCAGTTGCTATACCAGAACTCAATGAAATACACACATCGATACTAGGCCAAAAAGGGAACAGGAATTTTCACCCCTAGAAAATTGAGAACAAAAATTATTATAGCCTTATTATGTTATTCCCCCTCTCCCAAGAAAATTAAAGACTCAAAACTTACAACAGCCTTAACATACCTCACCCTCCTGAAAAATCTCCCCCACTCCTACCCAGTAGCATAGCCAGAAAAAAAAAGTGGGGTTCTCTGGGGGGAGGGGCTCCACCGGAGGCTTCAAATGTGGAATCACCATTTTTTCACTCTTGGACCTTCCAGTAGGGGGCATCGGAGAGGGGAGGGGGCAGAGGACTCAAGGACAAAGCTCAGAGACATACAGGTGGGAGAAGGAGTGGAAGAGAAGTATTCCTTTGGAAATGTCTAGTACTTATATCATCTGAGGTACAGCCTACTATACACAATGTTCAGAGGGCTTTAGGATAGAAACAACCTGCCTGAGGGCCTAGCCTAACAGGTGTCAAATACATATGCCGTATGCCTCTTTTTCACATACATACTCTATACACTTGCACCCAATGATAGAGATAGTCCAAACTCATTATATTCATGAGCCTCATTGGAAGTTGATTGGTTTCAGTATATAATTATTCATACTGCAACAATGCAAGACAAACCTTAAACTGTTAAATTGTATGACATTCTCACTGTCACACAGTAAGTGAACAGGACTTCTTCACTGAGTGAGTTTTAAAGCAGAGATATCACACACTAAAGCCCCACTCACTTGGTAACCTGAAATGCATGGTAATCAGACTTGCTTTAGTCATTTTGTGTTGAATATCTACAATTTGTTCTTGTTATGACTGTAATTGATATTACTCAGCTGACACCACAGCAAAACTCAAGCAGAAGATAACTAACATAACAACTGACTCACTTGATTACATTAAGATGGGTCCATTAATGCCATTTTAAACTTGTCAAAGTCCCACTTCATTTTTGAAACAAGGCCACCTGATCCATAAATACAAACATTAATAATTTTATCAGAAGCTGAAACATTGCAGGTCTGGGCTATCCTGCAAGGCTTACTTTTAAAGAATTTTAAAAAACCATGGTTCTAATTCTTTCCTCCAAGGAACTGAAAAACAGATTAACAACATTTACAATAGTGGCAAAGGTCAAAATGATCACCAGTGGCCAGAATGGCCTCTTAATATGAAGACCACTGGGAAATATGGATCATGATTGCCATTCACAGTCCCTGACCATGAGGGAATTGACCTCTTGACCCTATTCACAACCATTAAAATATCATTTTCAGAAGACAATCTGATCAACCCACCGTTATTGTACAGGTCATCTGACAGATAATTTCCGTGTTGTTACACCTGATCAGAAACACTGCTTATCAACCTCTCACATAGCCCCCAACTGGAAGAGCTTTGGAAGTATCTCTTAAGAAGCTGTCAAGTCTTTACAGATGCAAGTTTCTTTCAAAATTCAAAATTCATGATTGCACAGACCAAATAGCATTTACATCTAACGACTTAAAGGGAAAATGTAGTCACCCCAATCAGAATTTAGTATACCCCATCATTCTAATTCATGGATGGCTTTTACTGATCATGTGACAATAGTTTTGTTATGGAACTCATGGAGAATAACTCCTTGCTTTAGGCTTTTGTTTGCAATAGTTATGTTCTCAAAACCATTTTATGAGGTATGCGTAAGTTTACAATATGGTCATGATACAGTTTTACTGACAACATGATGGGCACTTAAAGAAAACAGAGAAGACTGTTATCTAAGCTACAGAAAAATCAAATCAAAAGGAAAAAAGGGCAAATGGACCCAAAGAAAAAAGAGATAAAGAGAGAAATAAGAAGGAACAGAAAAGAACAGGGTGGAATGTACAGTCACTTAACAAGACTTCACCTCTGTAGATTATAGGTACTTGTTAAGAAGTTCACCATTAAGCTTACTTTGGAAAGATTTAATGGTCTGAGGGAGAGATTGCCATAACTTGTAGCAATAGGTGTTAAGAAGTAATTTGCTTTGCTGGCTGTTGTGATGCATTATGTTGAATAAATTCCTATAACGAGTGGTGACGGCGTAGCATTAGAATGGGTCACAACATACAGCTTTAAGATAACTTGCTCTTTCAATGGTTTATACACAAAAGCATACATTCAACAGGAAGGATTTCTCTTATCTTATAAGCAAACTATTTTCCCTGTACTACTGTAGCCTCTGTAGGAGATCAGTTGGATAGTGCCCAGGTTTTTTTTAAAGTATCTTAAGTAATCTGTTCTGTAGGATTTGAAGCCGTCTTAAAAATGACAACTTAGCTGTACCATTAATTTTAATGGCATATCTGGGGTTTAAGCACATAAATGAATAACAGATTTGCGTGGCAATTTCATCAGAAAAAATATTCCCCTCAGGTTGTTAAAGTTACAAATATATTAAAATGAAATTTACACAGATCATTCATATGGTTCACCCAAGATAGCTCACCATCAATTATTAATCCTAACTACTTTGTACTGGATCATTTGCAAATTGTGACACCACTAAACTTAAAATCATCAAAACAGTGGTGGCTTGTATCTTTAGCACGATAAATGGTGTAATTTGTAATGAAGTGGCATTATTTCTGTAATGATTATAAGAATTTTCATTTCATTTGTAGGACTGAGAACGGTTATAAGCAGTGGGTCTTTAAGGAAGTTTTTGGAGTTCTGAAATTTTATAATCTTGTCACTTTGTTAGCTTAAGAAAAACAATAAATTTCACACTAAAAATGTTTCTCCTGAATTTCATTGAGTCAACTGGGCATATGGAACATGCTTTGCTGACCAGGAAGACAGACTTTTAATAAAGCAATATTTTGAAAAAATGAATGAATGAAATGAGAATAAAAAGAGAAACTACTACAACATTTCTTCCATAAAAAGTATCATTCATTTTGCATCTTCCAAACTGTAGCCGAAGAAAGGACATAAAATTATCACAATGACAGTGACTTTCAATGTATTGCACATGCCTCCTACGCAAGCTTTCAGAGCTTAGTTACTCTAACCCACAGCAGTATCACAATGATCCCCAAATCCCTCTCTAGGCTTGTACTGCATACATCTAACAACTCCCAGGTCTTTTCTTGCCAGGTTTTTCGATCATTGAATTAATTAGCAATCACGTGCGTCATTTTGAATATCTCCTTTCCAACATTAGGACCAAACGTTACAAGTCTCTGAATGCATGAAGCCGCATGCCAAACACACTGAGGTGATTACAAACATGATTCATAGGCAGTAGAATGATACCTTGGTTCATCGCCCCCTGGTATATGATCCGAAATTTGAAAAGTGATAAAGTAACCCCCTTTGGGAGTTTCTAATTTTACTTTCTTTTATAGTAAGCTGGAACTTCACTGGTGTACATAGCTAAGCCTTTCTGAAATTCAAAAAAAAAAAAAAACTTTGACGCATTTTTTGAGTGGTGTTTGGCTTGAGCCCAATCGAAAATGCAAAAGAATCGTTAGCTCTACAATTGATTGGGTTCGAACGCTGGTGTTTGTTATTGCAGCTGGTCTGCAGTATGATTAGAAGTCATAAGATGTACATATTTGGGGTAAGTGAGCAAGTGGGTGGATTCTTCTTTTGGGATTTCAACATTTCAACCATACGCTTCACTCAACTGCCTGACATTGATGCAACATTCTCAATTTAACAAACCTCTGCTGCATGATCATGGCAAAATGATACCAGAGAAGCTCAATTTCAAATGCTTGAGGGGAATATTATGTACAGCTAATAGCAACCATACATCAGTATGAAGGGTCTTACCTTAATGTAGCAAAACAGCATTCAGAAGACATACTTTTCTCAATTCTTTCTCATTTACTGGATTTGTACTGAAGTGGTATGAAGCACAAATAATACATGTACATAGCATGATCTATACAATCCCATCTCCCCCCCCCCTCCCCCCCTTCTTAGTCTATTCCACTCCCTTTAGTCAACTCCATCCTTATCTTCCCCCACCATCAAATTTGCATTTTTAGCTCATATTTATTCATGATGACATGCTCAAAACAGTATAACTGTCTTTTAAAATGGCCAATATTTGATGTATTTTGATGGGGGGTTTTCACTCCTTTTAAAATTTCTAATACTTTTTACATCAAATAAGCAGGTATGCCATTCATATGTCCACAGACCTTTAATGCAATCTGCAGGCAATTGAGGGTTACTGTACAGGTACAGATAAGGTATAAGGAGGTGACATAAGACTCTTTTCCAGAGAGCGATTACAAAGGATTATGGGATAGAGTTTTGGTGTGCGTCGTTTTTGGCCACAGTAAAATGCCATTGACATTAACGACGCACACCAAAACTCTGTTCCGCAATCCTTTGTAACAGCTATTTGGAAAAGGGTCTGTTGTTGATTTTCAAATTTATTTTTCTACAAATCCATATTGCTCGTAGTCTACCCCAGTAAGTTGATAATCCAGAGATTCACTTTCCTTTTTCCAGTCTATCCCAGTAAGTTGATAATCCAGAGATTCACTTTCCTTTTTCCATAGCATATATAGTAGCAATTGTTTAACTAGTCCAGTTCACTACTTACTAAAAGTTAGGCTATTATTTTTTTACATTTCTACCAATAATAGTTATTCATTATCATTACCTATTTATAACAAAGAAGGTTGTCTGGTTGAACTTTCAATAACTCAGGACTGGGGAGCATGCCTTCTAAGTACTGTACTTCAATATATACAGTTGTAAACAGTAATTCCTTACTCACCGATGCTGATCATTAAACCAAAGATCTTTTTCAGTGCTAAACATTCACTATCTTTCATTGCTGTGTATAAGTGCTCATAAATGCAACAGACTCCTTCACATAATCATTTCATTTAAGCCATACACCCTACACCTTTGATAGGTGATTACTTCCGTCTCCCAAACCAGCTACAATTTGCCACACTTCACTGCTCCCATCACTCTCTCCATCTACAGAAATGTCAGAAAGCCTAAAATTAATTCAAGACACCTTGAATCAGGCAAAATGCAAAAAAAGTATGAAAATTCGTTTTTACCTCCAAAGCAAGTAAGAAGGTAGGAAGAGAGTAAGAAGGGTTTTTAGATACGACACAGGGAGAGTAGGTGCACATAGGTGCTAACAGTCATATTTGATTAATCGCCAGTTGTTGCAATTAGCTCTTTGAAAGTCCAATTAATCCCGATCAAAACCTAACTTGCCATTACTCAAGTACTACACATAAACTGCTGTTTAAAGCTGCTGATTAATACAGCCTGACCTATCAAAAATATCACTACAGCAGTTTTTCAGCAAATATCGCATAATTACAACAATGGTTTCATCACAATGCTGCATTATTCTAAAAATGTTATTTATCAATTGATCTTGTGTCAAAACTTGGAAATATTTTTATGCCTGTAATTTGGCAATAAAAGGAATGACAGGGATGACATCGTAACAGAAACTGATTAATAGGCCTAGCTGTAATCGCAAGATGAGCTGAGCACTCGACTATTATCCACTACAAAAGAACGTGTCAATTATCAGCACTATGGCACAGGGACTGTAATTGGCTGCTAGAAGTGTACAATATTGGATACTTAATGTAGAAGCCTGGGGAGGGGGTTACCATCATCAAACAAAGTCACTGCTGACACAGCTCTTAACTGCTGCTGGGAGATGTAATAGTGTTCCACCTTACCTATAGTTCGGGAAATTCTCCTTGTCCGGGAGATTCTCCCATTAATGGGAGGAAACCAAAGCTCCCAAATGTGGGAAAACTTATGTAACACGGTATATAGGCTTTCTAGCCTAACATAGACAAGGTATAGCAAGAACAAAGACCACTCAAGAACTTGAGCGGGTTGGTGAAACAGTATATAGGCTTTAGCCTAACATAGACAAGGTATAGCAAGAACAAACACCACTCAAGAACTTGAGCGGGTTGGTGAACCAGTATATAGGCCTTAGCCTAACTTAGACAAGGTTTAGCAAGAATGAAGACCACTCAAGAACTTGCAGTTTTCTCAAACATGGTTGGTGAACCACTGATTAGGACATGGCTTTTTGCATTGTATACAATTTATCACAAGATACATACAAAGTACATAATCAAAATTCAAAAGTAAACTTCAGTACCTAGTACCATACATACCCAACAATGTGCCCCACTTCCCACCCCCTCTGTGAACCCCTTCCCCAATCGACACCTCCATCATTATGTCTGCAATGAACCCTTAATGGTCAATTATTTCAATCATCACTACTGAAGGTGGGTACCATTCAATTTGGCTATGACTGGAACCCTCCCTACCCCTACATGAGTACAACCCAAGGTTAGGGTTACAGTTAGGTTTCGGAATCATATTATGGAAATCATCTGGGCAAAGTTTTCCAGAAACCCAGGTTAAGTTTATCTTTGATATAATGTCCCGACAGGAGATTTATAAGCCAGTTTATTTATACCATAAATCCTTAATACCCTGATGATGAAATACAACATGACCTTGAGTATTGTTTCAAAAATGTACTAGTGTTGTGCCGATATAAAACAAGATACCGATACTACCCATATGGATATGGCAATTCTCAATATCAGCCAAAACTGATCTGATGCGAATAAATACTGAGAAATGGGCATTCTGTGCAGTAAACCATAAGCTATTTTGGCACTACCAAGTATTAAAGTACTGTATCATTTTAATGAAGTAAAATATTGGGACTTGCAGTCAAACATACTACAATAATGTAACATCTTATAAAGTGTAGGAAAAGAAATATTAGTTGTATTGGCAACTGAAGTCAATTTTGCCGAAACCAATACACTGATATGAAAATGGGACAAATCTGCTGATACCGATACTGAATACCAATCATTCATCCAATACTAACACATACAAGCTACCATATTTCACACTGAACCTTTTTACCTCTCACATGGCCAGTGCCTAAAATTTGGTGCAATCAACTTGCAAGTCTCTCTGCAGACAAAGAAACATGGGAAAGAATTGCGTGAGTACTCTATGGAAGCAGCGGTCTAAGAACTATTTTTAAGTGTTTACTCTATTTCTCTCTAACACATACAGTGTTTCAGAGTGCCCCTTAACTGGACCCTATTTTTCAAAGAACTGATCACATTTCCATGTAGCAACTCCAAACTAAAACAGTCTGCCCATGCATCAAAGAGGAAGATACCGCTGGCCTTGTTTAAACTAGACTGAAGGTAGCTTTGTTGAAGAAGACCACTTCAAATCTCTGTGAGTCTGGTGCGCTACCAGACACGCCAGACATCTAAATCTTACACAATAATCAGAACCATGAACACACAGTCGACGAAAAAAAAAGAACCCAAAAGAGTATATACAGGTTGAAGTGATTGATTTTTAACCGTTCCACTTTTCAGACCAATTCCTTTATTGGCCCCTAATTTCCCTAAAGATTAGAAACTTGGAAAGCACGTTGAAGGAAACGTATCCTGTTTGGTGACAGCTTAGTAAATCAATCTTCACACAATCATGATAATTATCAGGTTCCCACTCTTAAAAGATGGTAGTGAGAGATTTAAAGGACAAACAGTTTATATAAAAGAAGGTACAACTCTTTTAACAAACCACATGTAACTTTACTAGTCACCTTTACTATCCTTTGGTACTTTGCTACTTACATATGGGACCTCTTTTGAGTGACATGTATGCAAATGTTTATTTTCATACATCAAATATTGCCTGCATCCTTTAATAGCAAGTCATGACAACCACCCTCAAAATATTTTGGTTGCTTTTAAAGTTTTACAATTTTAAATTGATTATACTTTCAAAGGTTGTCTGGAAAGCGAATGATGTAAATTGTGCATTTTCCACATTTTGTTGAAACATTTACTCAGCTTTCTGATAAAATTAACTTCTCATTACCCAGACTAAGCAAAAACAATTCAGTTCAATTTTGTAATACAATTCCAAGTTCACTGTACATGTAGCAAAGGCAATCTGCAGTTATTTTATGTACAGCTCTACAACCCCCAGAGTTCAAAACCTCCACCCCTCGTTTCTTTTATCCCTCCCTTAAAAGGAGACAACACATTGAGCCCCACAGTCCAAATTTCTTATTCAGACCCTCCCTCTTCTACCTAACTCACATCACCTCTTATTCAGCCCCCAGGTATGATGGGGGCAAACAAGAAACCACAGCCAGCATAACCTTTTTATCCATCAGCTTTTCCAGGGATAGTTTCTGTAATAATGTTCAACTTTTCTACCTCCTCCCCATCCCACCCCACCCCACCCCACCACCCACCCCTTTCTTAGCACCCATATGTCATGATGTAAAGTAAAAACCAAAGTCTACAGAGGTTTTTCACCCATCTGTAACAAGTAGCGTAGCAAGTGTAGGGTGCTCCTGGGGAAGGCGGGGGGATCCATTTTATGAGGGTAGGCTTCAAATGTGGAATCATCATATACTTATATACATTTTTTACTCTTAGATTTTGAAGTGGGGATACTTGGGGACAAGAAACTTTTGTGGGAGATCATACCCCCAAACCCCCTCCCCCTCCCCCCCCCATATGCCACTGCCTGCACTCTTCCCATGGAAGTTCATCATACTTTATGGAGTGGTTACAGGTTACCTATATGGTAAGATAACTGTTTGACCATTTTCTCTGATGAATAAGGTGCACACATGTAGGGATATATGGTCATTACATATATTATATACCATGGACATATACCATGGACACAGTTGGGTGGAAACTTCCTTTGCATACATTTTAGCTAATGTTTATTCATAAAGAAAATTTACAAATGCCTGTTCACTTGAAAGTACTGTTAGCATGTAATGGGGGTATGTTTGATAGTTATTTAACATTTTAGACAATAAATTCATAAGTAAATAAATTTCTCTTGGATTGTTATAAAACTCCAATAGATTTTATGATATCAGGCTGTTTTCAGGTGATTGAATCCACCCTTCTAACTTCCAGACATGCCTTAAATACAATTACCCCTAAAAATTATTTAAAAAAAATCTTTTACTGCCTGTACTGAAGAAAGAAATAAAAAACTTCATGGTAAATCCATCTATTCAATATATATAGTTCAGTAATTTAATGCACAGTGTATCACTTGAACAGCTAGGTTTTACTTGGAAACCATATTTTACTTGGTGAAAAACACCAGTGGCCTAAACACAAACTACAATTGACGATAAAATGAATGAATTCATGTCTCTACACAGACAATGAAATATGAACCACTGCGATCACTGTTTACATCAATACCTCTGCCATGTTGCAGAAATTTACAAGCATTGAAACCAGTTTCTTCTTATTTATAAATATACTGATATCCGAGGCTATGTATCACCCGTCTCGATTCCCAGTCACCCATCTATCCTTAATGGTATGCTCCATGCACATTCACGCTTTGTGACCGTGGGGAAATGCGGAAATTTAACATGATTTCCTGTCTAGTCCCACAGATGACAGGTTTGTTTACAATAAGAAAAAATGCAAACGTTTCTCACACCAGTATTAAATAGACACTCGCTACAAGCAACTACAGTTAGCCATATGATACTGAAAGTCCGTTCGTCCAAATGGCAATTTATCTTGGTTTGAGGCATTTTGTCTACAGTATCATTGAAAAATACATGTGACAAAAAAAAAAAAAAAAATGAGCATGCTTGGATGTGGCTCTTCTCAAAAAAATTTTAGGTTCAAGTTTATCGGCTTGCAGTCTCTATGTCGTCACGTTTATAACGCTTATGGGTAGAGAAGATTAGGTCGATCACATTTTCGCAATAAATACAAAAAAACATGTAAATCCCACCAGCCAAACGTTATAAATCAATCAACAAGCCAACCAATCAATGAAACCATTAGACCATCAATCAATCAAGCAAATCTAAGACATTAAGTTAAGGGAAACATTTTATTGTCCAAGTACATTCTTTGTATATGTACATACGAAGGTGTAAATTCTCTCGATTTTGTTTTCATTTTTAAGTGAGAGGAGGTGCATTAAAGTAATCGTTACGGCTAGCAGCTCCTACCTAGCATTTAATAAATCTGCTATTACATTATGACTGGATTTAAAGGGTTTTGTTTTTTATTCCTTTTTTTTTTTTACTTTTTGTAAGATTGCCTCTTAATTTTCCCCTTTTTTTTTTTTGTAGAGTGAATAATTGACTGATACCCTCTGAATTTATTTAGCAAGCTCTCCTTTCCAGGAATAGAATAAATGACACAAGTTTGTTTTGGTGCTAAATGTAGTACTAGCAGGTACCATTATTGTGGGAGATCCTTACTGCATTTGTAGGTACTAGTTAAGTGATTTAAGAGTCTGAAAGCCCTAGCCCTATGGGATGCATCCAGGACCCCGTACCCAGTTGATTGGGGATGAACACCCACAAAATTTGCTTTCTCTTTTCATTCAGTGCTCAGACCATAAAAAGCAGGGGTGTACTAATATTCCTGCTCCTATGGTCACCATTTAATTTCCCCAAAGGCTGAGGGGAAGGGGAGGGGCCCTTGATTTACACCACTGCATAACAGTTCAAGCAAAGACCTGAAGAGTACCATCAGGACTGGGTAGATTCAAACTTAAAACCTTCTTCAGCACATTGGGATAAATCAAGCACTATAAAACTTGACATTTATAATGCAAATTTTTTGCAAAATGTGATCAGTAAATCAGTGATGTTTCTCTCTCATCATGTGTTGGTAAAGACAGGTATACTTTTCCATAAAAAATCTATATCTTACACACCCTATTTGAATTTTAAAACATTTCTAACATTGAAATCCACAATGTAACTCAACCTGAATTCAAGGAAGAGTTGATATATAACAACTTTGAACAAATTTTACATAGAAGATGCAAAATGATGTTTTGTCCAACAATTTCAATGGCATAGCTAGGCACTGGCATCTGGGGATGGGCATGACTGCGACAGGATTATATATGCAAATTATGCAAGATAAATTATGCAAAGTGTTAAGTCTGAATAATGACACATGTATATACCAACAGAGGACAAAGCCTTTCAGAGGAGGACGCCCCCTGCTGCCACCTACCTCCCCACCCTTCTCCATCCCCACCTCCACCCCTAAAAAATGCTTTTGCTAATTTTAGCAAAAACCTGCAAGGTATTTTGCAATATTTTAAATTCCCCAAAAGGTCAGAGGCCTCAATAAGCTTGCCAGTAATACTGTAAGCAACTCCAGAAATAAATGTTTTCTTTTGTAAAAATATCGTTTTCATTTTGCGGGGCTGTCGGTTTTTATTTGCAGGAATAAGGTTGTGCCAGACTTCTGGTTTATTGATTACAGTTATCATAAACTTTATTCTAATAAAGGAATGCTATTTCAATTGTTCACAGGGAATGGAAAGACGTACAGTTCATGTAAACTTGAGACGAAAAGAAATTTGTATGAAGGAAGAAAAAGGAACCCGCCAATGTGCAAAGAAATTCAATTTGCATCTAGATTTATGAGTACCCTATATTGGTCCTTATTTATAGGATAATATTTCAAATGCACACAATATATCATCACCCTATTCCTGCTTATTTCATACCTATTTAAAAAGGATAGTTTCAATTTCTTTCACCCCCCAGGAAAAACGAAATTGTCTCGTTCATACTACTTTACAAAATGAGGAAGGGAAAAATTGTTCAGTTTGTCAATCTGTAACATGCCTGCCACAGTTGATGCCAACATTATAGAGCAGTAGCTAAAGTATTAAAATATAAAACTAGGTTTTGATGGCTCCAATAGTTCTGGAGACAGGTACACATTGCCTTATTAGTTGTGACTTCCACGATGTCTTGTAACTGGCATGGGAACTTAATTTCTCAGCAGCTATAAACTGTCTACTACTACACTGTGGCCTACCAATTTATTCCAATACACTAGAAGGCTTACACTACAGAATTTGCAATGGCTGAGGTGCCTAACTGACAATGTCGGAGAATCCTTGAGGCCAACTGAAGGGAAAACTTGAGATTGAATAGAGTAAAAGATCAAAAGAGCCACTTGCATTGTACAGTACATATAACAATTCTTTACCTGAGAATTAACACAAATATAAAATACACAATATGATTTTTGGGCATATTTTTCAACAGTAATAAAAATAACCCAGGAGTCATGATTCCAGGGAAAGTGGAGTCATCCATCAATTCCCAGCCAGGAGTCATGACTCTGAAGTAGTCAGGTCACCCCCCCCCCCCCACGCCTACAATACACTTTGTTTAAATAATGATGCTAGTGACAGTGTTTTGTTAAGCAATGAGGCTAGGTTGTATAATTGATTACCAGAAAATTTCGTAGAAAATGTTAAAATCAGAACCAAATAAAATGGATAACAACCAAAATCATAACCTCCTGTTACAAGATGAATACAAAATGTGAGGGAAATTTTAACAAAAAAATATACCACAATCTACTGTTATTGATATAACTGAGGAAAAATAGACTTTATGCATATTGGGGTATATGGGAAAGTGGGAAATTACAGTCACAATTATCTTTGTGTTGTACAGTAGTATTCAAAAATTTGCTACCTGACCTATTCTGGCTAGTAATCTGAACTCAAAGAAAGTTTTCATGGGTTTTATACCTGATGCAGTGTTGGCAGTATATCTCAGAATTTGTGATGGGAGGGAAGGGGGGGGGGGGATTCCCTGCTTCCAAAATATTCTAAGATTTTGATTCAAAGAGGGCCGGGGATCTAAGTAAGTTGAAACATAAAAAGCCAACATTTTCCCAAAAGGTGTGGGAAGTTCTCGTGCAAGATTTTAAAATTTGCAGATTTGTTGAAGAGCGTGTGCCAGCGTGGGAATCATGCGATCCCACTACCTAGACATTGACCTGATGTACAAGAAGATTTCATAAAGATAGCTGAAATGGAAAGAGTTCTTTCCAATTAACATTTACCACCCTTTTCACATGTACACTCCTGAAAGCAGATAGTCAATTAGTCGGCAAATTACTACACTTTCCAACTACAGTTTGCCTGCAAGCTGGACTGCTCTAGTAAATTTGCTTATTTTTAAAACACAGGTGAGAAACCAAAATTCTTGTCTCCTGTGAAGATACATTTACAACTGACAATCACATGTGGTATTCATGACTCATGTAAGGAGTGGGTTGCTATGAAGTCAATGGGTCAAAGAATGGAAATCCAAAAAAAAACATCCCAGAAAATATAAACTTCTCTCGTCAGTTCAATACAAGTTCCCAGAAGCCTTAATACCAGCCCAGGGAGTTTCAAATCAGCCAGACGGCACTTGACAAAAACTCTTGCAGCGCCCCTGCAGTAATATTCACCTGTATTCCCAAATGGCAGTAGATAACGAGTTCGACAGAAATCTCTTGCCAAACTATTTTCGTAAAAGACAGAAAACATTCTGTATCACTGGTCATCTAACTTTTTCTAGGTCATAGAGAGCACTGATAATATTGTGGAGGGCTTAATTTTAGCAGCTTTCCTATTGCCGTGACAACCAAAATTTGTGATGGACAACCAATAGTAACATGTTAGGCTGTCCAATGGACAATCAAATTTGATGCAAGAAGGAAACATGGCAACAAGGGAAACTTTCAACTTAATTTTTATTTCAGGTAACTAAATTTTCCTTTGGACACTACTACTGTACAAAACACAGACAGGTTGTCCAATAGACAACCACAGAACTTTCTAAAGTGCAAGCCTGTTGTCACCAGCGTGTGCAGGACTTTTCAACCTAAGGGGCGTGACTTGTTTTGACAAGCTCCGAGTGGTGGGACCTATGAGGGAGTGAAGCAACTTTCTTTTCTTTCAACACCCCCCCCCCCCTCCCCGATATGTGCCTGGGTGCAGTATATGGAGATGAAGACAGTTGGTTTAAAATTTTTGTGAAGTTTACAGTTAGGCCTACTTTACTTTCACTGTACAGTTAGAGCAAACAGGTTCAACACTGCATCTGTCATTTTGAGTACTGTAGATCTTCAGCAGTCAACAACATGGAAACAGCCAAGGCAGAGAAACATTAAAAAGCAACACCCTTAGTATAACAGCTTGTACTTGTCTGAATTTAAATCTTTTCTTCAAAGCCCTTGGGCTGCATAATCTTTATCCTGTTACTTTGCATAAATATAACTCATTTTATGGTGAAGAAGACATGAACTTTTTATCCAAGGCAAAGAGGGGGCCCATTTTCCCAGGGCTTTCAGCAGCATAACTTTGACAAGATAATTTGTTAATCATGAGCTATTCAACTGTTTTGGGTGATTGCTCATGCCATTACTCAAAAGCTTTTATGTAAATGTACTGTAGACCTGAGCAGCAGTGTTGACTGCTGTAAATATTCTTAAAGTATTAACAGAACCAAAGGATTTTATAAAATCCCATTGTAAATGGATTATTATATAACCTAGGGACCGTAGGGCACTACCACCTAACGGATTTAAGTAGTAAATATACATGGCTTGGCGGTACTATGCAGTAACATTATGTACAAAAGTAATTGTGTCTGTTTGTGATACAGCTGAGAACTTAAAACAACATTCTTATAAGAGAACATAGCCCAAACCACTGGACAATAAATACTGTCCAAAAGTAGTTGTCAAGAGGCATGTTATATGTGGAAGTCAATGACAGGATCTTTTGCTGAGCCAAATATGGATCTACCGAAAGACTACGAGTCATACTCATATACAACCCACTGTTGCCATACTGGCATACAACATTTTAAAAATAACAAACAGTATTTTGGCCTTTGGTGATTTTTATTGGTGACTTTTATCTCCCAGGTTTTTATAATGAAATATTTTAACTCATCTGGCTCTTGTGGTCATTTTCTTTATGCAATATGCAAGTTTTCTCTTCATTTGGTCAATAAAATTCTCTGGAGTTTGGCACTTCAACCATTGTGAACAAGTTAGTAAGACTTCTGGTGTATTGATTTGATACTCATAGACAAGTAAACAACAGAAAATAGTTGCTAAAGGTGTGTATTCCCGGGCATCTGTTGTGATGTCATTGTACGAGTCACGACTCCATTCAGAGGCACAACTAATAGGGATCACAGGTACCCAACTCCAACAATGTTCAGGGCTGAATACTCGTCCTATCATCCTACACAAATAAAAATTGCATCGGACAACCACTTTCTCTCTTTGAGCTTGTCCAAAGGACAAGTAGATTTCATTTGTAATTGAACAGTTCACAACATCTGCAAGAAATCATGTCATAAGTCTCCTTAAGAAGTGATAACGAGAAAATGTATGGACTGTCATTCATCGTTGAAACATGAAAAGAAAATGAATATTGGAAAGCATCAGAATTTAAAATAAATGTTTGTTTATACTATGGCAGCTACATAAAATGCAATTGTTCATCTTCTGTTTGTTACTTTCATTCGGACTTCCAAAAAATATTTCAGACAACCAAAATTTTGCTTTAGGTAATCCGATGGACAAGCGGAAAATTTTCTTAAAAATCAGGTCTGATGTTGGAGTTGCCCAAGCCTAGTTGCCTTAGTGTAACACAGGTGGACGACACGGTTTTCTCTGAAGACAAAGGGACCGTGGGTCATGTCCTAAATCTTTTGATTGCGACTTAATCCAGAGAGCCAGAGATTGTAGGTCTAGCCATACTCAAAATAAAACAATTGGACAAAGCTTCTACAGTAGTTACTCCCCAATTTATTACAAACCCAGTTACGAAAAAGAAAAAAGAAGAAAAGCTTGAAAAGAGTTTACCAAGAAAGTACACCCCTCCTTTGTGTCAGCCACACAAAGGGACTTAAAAATACAAACCACCATCAATCTGACTCAGTGGGGTTCACACTAGTCAACACATAAACACTTAACAAACACATGACAATATCAGAACTCATTCAGCATATCGGTGACTGTAAACATGATCATATCCACTGTACAGAGCTATTGAAACTGTCTAGTTCCCTCACTGACCTCTGGGATCACCATGGGATGGCTGTGCCACTGATCCAAGGCTTAACCCTGTCAACTCGAGTTCACCCTTGCTTCAATTCAACAAGCAGCAGAGTGCTACTTTCACTGCACTGCAGTAACACACATTAATAATCACAAAAATGCCTGAATAAACACATTAGTTATACTTGGCCTACATGATGCATGAACACTGTGATGGGAGACAGGTCAGGGATCCGTTGAATGGCCTCAACCTGAGAGCTGTCCTCACCAATTACGCAATGAACATTAATCACGTTACACAATTTACTGACATACTAGACGTGGTGATTTACTACTTTCGCCTAAACCATATTGCTCACACACAGCCATTCAGCACACATGGAATAGCTGAGTCACGCGATTATAACACACTTAGACTGTACACTACACCATGAGCATATACACTTCACCATTCGAATCACTACAGTGTTACTAACTTAGCACACATCGTTATGGTCGGTATAATCAAACAAAATACAATACAGCTCTTAAAAGTCACATTACAACTTACTTTTAGGCCTAACGTTACAGCCTAACGGATCCGTCGCGATAGCCGAGAGGGGATCTGGGCTGTTACATTAGAACTGGCTTTAGTGAGTTTAATTGATATCATTTGGGAAGACCATGGTGTGCCACATTTGCCATTGGTTTTTCTCATCTGAGACAGTTTTTGAGTTGTAAGCACTAAGCAGTAACTTTCTTTCACACTACCCTGATCGATGTGCCTGCTTCCCACGACTTTCTGGCGTGGGTATTCATGAGTGCTTTTACCTACTCCTTGATAAATCTATTATGAAGATATGGTTTCCTAAGGAAAGTAGGTCAACAGGTCAGTTGACGTGCTTCCAGTCACATTTGGGTAGCAGTGCTAAAAATGTCTAAATGTCTTGCTTAACTTGGGAAAAATGCATAGGAGATGGAGCAAGGAGTAAATAAACATCTGCAAAGTGGATGAGAGTTTAACCAACTGTGACTCATATTAATGAATATTCATTGACTATGAACCACCTCCTGACATTCAAACATTGGAATGCTGACAAGTCAATGTTAGTTTCTAAACCAGTCTTGGGTAAAAATAACTTCTAATCACAACCAGGAGCAGGCTATTCATTTGTCCACTTGGCACACATGTATTTCTCCTGCACTTGTAATCTCCAAAACGGGGATTTGCTACTAAAAGCTTGCCAGGGT
Source organism: Holothuria leucospilota (assembly GCA_029531755.1). Classification (NCBI taxonomy): domain Eukaryota; kingdom Metazoa; phylum Echinodermata; class Holothuroidea; order Aspidochirotida; family Holothuriidae; genus Holothuria; species Holothuria leucospilota. Next base: position 21,316,408 of record CM055968.1, on the reverse strand, counting down.
CTTACTGCGGGTAGGTGGGGATTACATGTAAATAGGAGGTAATGAGGGGCGAAGTAGATTACCAACATCCATAAACTTTCACAAGAATTTTTGTCGAACTGAGTAAGTGTACACTATTAGCTATTCATGTATACGAACACAACAAACACAAATTACAAATATGCAACCAAAAATTGACTAAAGTAAGTCTGATTACCATGCTGTTCAGACGACTGAAGTCAATGGGATTTAGTGTATAATTTCTCCCGCTTAAAACTCACACAATGAAGAAGTCCCATTGACTGACCGTGTAAAAGTGTGTAGGTCACAGAACAACATTACAGTTGAAGCTTTGTCGCGCAATATGAATATCGAAACCACTCAGCAGTCGAGGAAAAACATCAAACTGGGCTCATGAGGATAGTGAATTTGGATGATCTCTGTCACTGTTCGCAGGTATGTGTTAGAGTATGTGCATTCAAAAGAGGGGCATGTTCGACACCTGCTATGAAGGTAAGATACTCATATGCATGCGGTCAGATCCTTCCACTTGTTACAATACCAGTTTATGGTAATAAACTATACCAGCACTTATGCCAGAAACAACAATCGCACTATCTGTTCTAGGAATTTTACTCCCTATAAGATCTCCTCCTCCAGATCTTCCATTAAACTGTAAATCCCCCTCACTGAGTAACCTCCTCATAGAATCTGAACACTCAATTTTATTAAGCTCTGTATATTTTGCTGGCAGATAAGAGCAGGACTGTCTGGATTGGTACAAATTTGAGATTAAGCAAATCTCAAAGCCGCACATTGAGTTCATATTGATGATTTTAGTGAGGATTTTGAAGGGTACAATTACATGACAATGCTTTTAATTAGCATAATTGCCAAGTTTCACATCCAACACTTATGCAAAAGGTAAAAATTTGCAGTTTTTAAACCCTTGCTTGTAATGGTCATGTTCAATACTGATAAACACTAGTGTATAAAAGTGTCTGGTCATGAATTTTTGAAAACCAAATTAAATCGATAATTTATCACTCACGAAGTGTTATTTGCACATAGGGTATGGGGATCGTCTCAGTTTGACCATTTGTCATATAAAGTAAGTGAAGTAAAATTGACGGGTTTGGAAAAATTTAGTAAATTTCACAAACCAACTCAAAGTGCCTCTTTAAAAGTTGCATATGAAGACAGAGTTAAAAAGGAATATGTCAGGAAAGCCTTTACAATGTCTAGTTCCTCCTAGCTTCTTAATTAGTGGTGACCTGCAGACCATTTGTGCCTACAGTGAGCTCTAGAATGGCTTGAAGTTTCAAGGAATCCAAAATTTAAATAAGAAAGTAAGCTAAGAAATTCAGTTCTGGCTACTACTACCATAAGAAAGTAAAACTCAAAGAGAAAGTGGACCTCGGTCCAAAATATTTGTGAACCCCTGGTCTAGATCTATAGCTGGTAAGCTTTGGATTCTCTGCATTCTCAGATCACATTTTCACATGTTGAAGTTTGTTAATTCTCCCTCCACCTTAAAGGGAAATATTGCGTTTGTTTTACAGAATATTTTCATATTTTTTAAACCGATATTAATGGATACAGAATGATAGACAATTCAAAATAAGGCAGTTGGGTAACTTTCTTTTCAAGAAATACGGCTCTCACAGGCAGTAATTCGGTTATTTGTTGCATAAAAGCAATTTGTTCACCCAAACTTTCAAAAATTCAAATGATGCAACATCCGTTACTCTTGAAATTTATAATACTCTGAGGAGATAATACTATTACTAGAGTTAATTGGTGAGACTGAATGGTTTGATAATGATTTAGGGTATTTCCTTTGTATGCCATGTTGGTGCATTTTGAACGCAGTATTTCCCTTTAATCCTTTAATGATCACAAGGTTATACATCATTTACCAAGAACTCTAAATTACTCACTATTCAACTCTTTGGGAATTACTTTAAGAGAAATGGTAATGACATAAGGTTTATGACACTGAGCCAAAAGTCCTCCTTTTGGAAGTGTTTTTTCCCTTTAACAGTGATGGGTACCCTCTTTAGTCAAAGTGTACGTTCTCAAAGAATTGCTACCTTGCCTGAGACCCACGCATCATGCACGGTTCATTTGCCTCTTGAAAAGATTGATGACTTTGCATGTATAATTACTTGATTTTCCTAACGAGCTTGCTTTTCCCTCATGTAGATTTGAAGAGATTGATCGTTGAAAACTGCCACTAGCCTCAGGGCAATAGTTCTTCAGCCTACTATCAATATAAAAGGGTCATTAATAGTAACTACAATTTTGATCATGTGATAATCGTTAACTGACAACTTGAGCAACTAGACATGTTGTCATGGTAACCATAATTGTCATTCATTCTTGCCAACTTAGTCGACTCAGCTTACAATATGGACCTTAATGAAAATGGTATAAATGGGCACTCAGATGAAATGGTGAATTGAAATTACACAAACGACAACAGGACATTTTAAGTTAAAGAAAAATTGTACCACACAGTCATTTTGGCAAAACCGGTTTTTTCCAGGACTGAATCTGCTTAAATCCTACACTCCTTTTTAATTCGCTCTACAATATTGTGATAAGTCTTTATTTTGCAAATTGTAAGATTTTCCCTTCTTTATAAACATCAGGTTTTATGCCTTCTGTCATTATAAAAATATAGTCTTTTTAAGAAATGAGCTAACCTCTTTGAACGATAAACTATTTTTGCTTCTCATTTTATTTCAATATTTCAGTTATTCCTTTTCAGCTTCAACTGTTTGAATATATACATATATATATATATATATATATATATATATATATATATATATATATATATATATATATATATATATATATATATATATATATATATATATATATATATATATATATATATATATATATATATATATATATATATATATATATATATATATATATAAATATAACGCTAGATGGACCTGTTAGGCGAAGAAAAAACAAACAAAAATACATAAGATTATTTTTCCCCTTTTCATTCTGAGATATATATGCACGTTATTTCAATGGCCCGTAAGTCCTTAGCGTTAACGGATACATGCACGTAAGTTGGTGTGCATAGAGTTACGCATTCCTATACAAAACAGTTTGGAAAAAGTTAAGGCGAGACGGTTTTTTCACCTGAGGGTCGAGTTCTCCCACCAGTCGCGTTTTTCCATACGGTTTTTCGCCTTAATCCCAAATTACAGAAATATATATATATATAAATATATATATATATATGCCAGCTTAGGTGGTCTATCTACAAAAAGTCGTAAATGTTACCCATTTTTGTCCCATAATCGAAGAAATCCATAGTTAGCTCAATAGACATAGAAAACTTTACAAAGACAAACAGCTCACACAGATAATATTATACACCATGTTGCAACTTAAAATACAGTTACAAAAAGAAAAAGATGTGTACTTCAAAAATATTCCCAGTTTCTCTTTGCTTGGTGAGAATGAAGAATTCAAAATCAAGAATGAACTTGAGCTAAAAAAAGAAAGTAATTGCGCATGGGAACTACTGGCCTGTTGTTGCTCGTAAGAATAAATTGAGGGCTTTACTGATTATCATCAATGTGTACTGTACAATCAAAAATATCCTTTAAATGTCACAGTATCCATATCTGCTATCTGCTACCCTGTGGAATGACAAAAATTTCACACAATCTCCATGGTTACAAGAAGAGGAGCCTCATAATATGGATTTTTGCTCCTAACAGTTGTGAAAACTTTTATCTGATCTGTTAATCCATTGACAAAGAATTCATACGAGCAAGGCCAAACACGCAATCACACAATATGTTTGTTTTTACAAAAAAAAAATTGAGTGATTGTCATTATTTTTGCATTCTTGATATTTATCATCTAATACTAAACCAAAGTATTACACTGCCAATGACTTCAATACACTGCTCAAACTTCAACTCAGCAACAACCAGTTTTAATGTGAACATGCTGTTTTTATTCTCACTTTGAAAACTGAAAGGTTTCCCTTTTCACCATAGGTGTGGAAAGTGGGGGGAATGGGAGGGGCAAAAGGTGAGGGCTAAAATATGCTTCCACCCATCTCACTTCTCTCTTAAGGATAAAAACTTATTTGTGCTCTCTGTAAAAATAAATATTTTTCAATAAAATATCAAACTTTTTGGATAAATGCACTTCGAAAAATGCACAAAATGAAGAATCAAATTGCATTTAAGGATTCCCAAATATTCCAAAATTATTCCAAACAGGAGAGGACATCCCCTCACTCTTGACTCCTCTCGCAGGACAAATATCTTTTAAGCGTTCTGCCTCCTAGCTGTGATAGCTTCGTAGGCCTGTGCCTTTCAACCATTTGAGGGGCAAGCACAGTGATGCATGCTTTAGTGTAACTTTAAATCATAAGCTGAAGATGCAAAAACTCTCCTGCTGTAAGGCTTCCTGACTCCCAACCCCCCCCTCCTCTGTCCTCCATAATTACATTCAGACCAAAAATATCACCTCACAAACCAAGTAAAGGAGCTACAGATTCAAGATCAGACAAATTTGCTACAGGAAGACCACCTTCCTCCACACTAGCTATTTTCAGATGGCCCTAAAAGTTTTAAATTTAACTCCACTTTGAGACAAGTGCACCCTATTAAGGTGCCAATCTGCAGAATACACTGACATGTATAGTTTTGCTTTCAGATATATTTGATCCCCATTTTGCTGGGTGTCCTCGAAATGAAATTGAATTCATCACATTCAGGGTTTACCTGGGGTAGAGCCCTGCAGAATAAGAGTAAACCGGCGACCCACGAACACAGCAGATCTATGCAATCTGATAATGTTACGGTCTGTTGCGATTGTGAATCGGTAATACCCTCCAGTCGTTTGCAAAGGCCCAACTTAGTTGTCATTTTATTCGAGATCACAGTCACAAAATCCCCCGAAGAGTTTGAAGCCAATATATCCTCCATCCTCCCGAGATGCAGAAGGTGTCAAATGTAATTAAGGTGCGGTTAAAGATGGGCTGAAATGGCTGTATATCAGTGACATTGCCACCATAGTCACCTCCACAGATGTCTCAGACACTTCAAATATCATTTGCAAAGAATTATGGGACTATTTTTTACGATCTAAATTGGACAAAAGAAGCAGATAGTCCTTTCATTTCATTTGGTGATGTTTTCAGCACTGAAGAGAATGAAAAAAATGCAAAACGTGATTTTGCGTTGTGTTCCCAAACCAGCAAACTATGATACTGGAATCAAACCTGACTAAAGGTGTGTACTTTAATTAACTATATACTCTAGGGTACTCATAAAATCCTCATTTTTTTTTTTCTTGTCTAGCAGTTCTTGTCTAAGGTATTTATAAATGTTTGATATCACTTCTTCTGGGTAATAACTTTTACCTTCCAAAGCAAACACAAAGAATCTCCCTCAAGTTGGTTTAAGGCAGATAATGTTTAAACTTTGAGCCATGCGAAGTAAATATTCCACTGTATGTATAAGGTGTTATACCATTGTAGCTAGCATGGTAAGAAGATTCCTAGTATGTTGAAAACTATAGAATTTTGTCTATGGGATAACTTTTATATGTTTTTTAAACAAATATTTACCAACTGCCACTGTTTTTTTGAGACAAACATAATTTATGATTATATTTTGCTGCGAAATGGAAACATTGCACTGTGTATACATATGGTGGTGCTTTACTCATGCAGAAGCTGGCTATAAAACAACAATGCAGGATATATCTTTAATCCTAAATGTTTTTCCAAATCACTAACCCTACTGACAAAGGAGATGAACCATTAGTTGTCTTAAAATATGTGGATATGAGCTAGCTCCATGCTTGTGTACGCATATTAATGTTGACAAGAAGAAAAAGGAGGGAATGCTACTAAAATTATTATTATGATGACTCACAGTGAGATTGAAGGACATTGTACTCGGTTAAAAGTGAATGTGGTACACAGCTGGATATTCTGTACATACTTTAACACATCACTACATAATCATACCGACTGATATAGGGGAGAGGGAAGGGCAATTAGGTGAGGGGGTGTATGAAACTTTGTAACAGCAACCTACATCGGTCATATATATTAAATGTAAATCATGTGAATATTTATAAAGTTTAAAAGGTATGAAAAAACAAATTTAACCAAGCCTCATGCACAAAACTAATATAGATATCCCCCCATGCTATAAACCAGTAAAATTTGCATTCTACATACAAATTAGTAACCATAGTCATCCACTTGTTCCTTCTGAAATTTTAAGGGAAATGTCAATTTTTCCCTACAAATAAATTTACAGGGAAATATTACTTCTGTTTTACAGGAAATTTTTGTTATTTTTAAAGAGATTTGCCAGTGACAAAATTCAATGAGTTCAAAAATGAAGAAAAATTTTCTCTGTTAGGAGCTGAAAACTGCATCTCAATAGCTTGTAGCAATTGGAAGATATTAATTTTCAAAGAAATGGGTTTTTTTTCTCAAGATAAAGTGCATTATGGGAAATCTGTGATGTCATCACAGCACATTAATTTGACATAGAATTGAATTTCTTTATGATATTGATGCCACGCTGTAGGGAATATTTAGCAACTTTGTTTGTTATGCCCTACATATGGTGTAGATTTGGGCTAAATCTACGTGGAAACATATTCAAACATTCCAATATTTATAGACACAGCATGGAAGACAATTCAAAATTAGGCAGTACGGTGGCCTTATTTTCAAGAAATAAGGTTCTCCCAGGAAGAAATTCAGTTATATGTTGCTCAGGAATAACTTACCGGACCAAACTTCAAAAACTCAAATGATTTATAACTCTTGTAATGCACAATACTTTGTGGAAATAAGGATATTGCTGGAGTTTATTGGTAAGACTGAAATGCTTAATAATAATTTATTTTCTTTGTATGTCATGTGGTGCATTTTAAACACAATATTTTCCTTCAAAGAACAACAAATCTCACCCCAAACAATAAAAACTCTCTCAACTAAGTTTACTTCCAGCCCTTCCTCCAGTTTCAAAAGAACACCTGTTTTGTGCACTTCCCAGACAAAACAACAATAGCCTTTTACTGAGTTTAAATTGTTCAAGGCCATATTGACACAGGCTGTGTGTGCACTGGTTGGTCTGTATAAGTCATCAGTGACTGACCAATCAGAGTGATGCTATTGTTTGAATTTATGTCAATCAGAGTACAGTCACCAATTACATTTACAACTATATGGCTGTTCCTAAATATTTCAGAGGGATGCCACAGACTCTTCAATTTCTATGGCTTCATCTAGATTCTGTGTCTTTTGCCCTTGACGGATAAAACTATGTTAAAAACTTACCAGAAAACACTTTTGCATTGAAATTTAAAACATCACAAGTTTACAATTCATGTTCTACTCTCTTTTAGAGATTGAAACATCATTTATATCATTTAAATAAGATGTAAGCTACATTTAACAAAGTGCATCTACCCTTTCCTACCGCATCATTGTAGCATAACACGAATTGTTTGCCTTTACCGATATAAATCTCGATCATGAATAATTCTGACATGGCATGCTAAAGACAGATTATGCCTAAATATTAATGGCGACTCCCACAGATACCTGTAAATATGGGCCATCAATTTTCTTTTCGTGTGGAATCTCTTAATGAGAAATTCAATGCAATTAAAGGCCAAAATGCACGGTCAAATTTCAAGCTCGAGAACCACTCTAGTTTTCCTTCTCCATCAAAGGAGAATTAAATGAAGAAATGTCGGCTTGAAAGGAATTAGTTGATGGCTTTGTGGTTCCAGGCTCTATACAATTTGGGGATTTAAGTATTTCTATGCTTCAGGTTCTGTGCAATCTATAGCCACAAATGATATTTAGGAAGGCTGTGGGTGATTTCCAAACTGATTAAATTTGCTGGAAAGGTAAACATGTAAGGCTTTCATCATCAACGTTGTTTTAGAAGATGCAGTATGGTAGCGGTTTACACGATCTCAATTCACATGCAAGAATGCATGACTACAAACGTGCTCAAAAGTTATCAGCTCTCTCTGCAGTTAGGAAAGCTTTTCTCTTAACTAGGAAACTACACCAAAACATTTCCTGTGTCTCCCCTCCCTCCCACTCTCTCCTTCGTCAGATTTCTCCCAACCCCACTCATTCTTACTTGCTACGAGCAATTATTTTAAAGGAAATTACCCTCACTGACTGGAATTTGTGGCACAGAAATTCCTAACACCCCAAATGATGTTTTAACAGAATAATGGGCAAATCAAAGTACTAAGGTACCCAGGCAGCAGGGTTAAACTTTGTACCCACAAGAAATAAGATAACTCTCACAGAAGCAAAGTCGCCATCTTGCTATTCATGAATAAACTGTTGCTTAACTTTCCAATTTTCAAATGGAATTAACATTCATAATACTCTTGTATGTGTAGTATTTTAGGGAAAGCTGTTGCTTCAGTTTTTTTGGAGAGACTGAATAGCTTAATAATAACAAAAGATATTTTTTCAGTGTCATATTTGTTTCTTAATTCAATGTAAACACAATAGCACCTTTGCAAAAGAAGGTAAAATTAGGTGTATGGTCAACCTGAAAATAAAATACAATTTAGTGTTGCAGATGGACTTGAAAGGACATTTTGTAGTCCTGAGACAGATGCTATGATTTTTAAAGAAAGCAAACTTTTTCATACCACATACTGAAAACTGCAACTTAATCCCAGGCATCGTAAGTTTAGAGGATATAATATTTTTCATTTAAGAATTGCAGTGAATGATGGCAAATCTGTCATGTCATATGGGCACAGTGATTCAGCTTAGTCTTTATTTTTGGTAATGTTGGCACTTCTGTTTATGTGTCCTACCCCCTCATATTGCACTATTCAGTAAGGCAAAAGTTTTAATGGAGGTGCCAGGGGTGTATTCAGGGGGTGAGCCTGATTTTTTAGGTGGACACTAAATGCCTTTAAACTTTCTAAGCAAAGTCCCACCACTGAAGTCTGGTGTACAAAGACTTTTTCCCCTAAAGTACAGCCTAGATCTTTATACAGTACTATTCCTCCAACAATACATATAAAAGGCTAGAAAAGGTGCTAACAGCCAATTTGAATTAGTCAGGGCCAGTAGCTTACCCAGAAAAATTTAGTGGGAGTAGGCTCGGGGGACTAACCATTTCATTGGGGCATCAAATGTGAAATCATCATTTACCTCCATACTGTACATTTTTTTCACTCATGGATTTTTCAGTGAGGGTCTGGGGAGGACTCACACCCCCAGCCCCCATTAGCTATGTCACTGGACAGGTCGAGCATATGGATAGTCTGCCACTTCTGGGTTTGCCCACTTTGCTATCACTTGATCTGACATGGAGGAAACCTAACAGTATTTTAAAATTCACTACAAGATTAGCATATCTTCACAAAGCAATTTTGGGTGGGGGCTGGGTGGAATTTTGCTTATAACTTTCTATGTTTGGAATAAATGAGATGGCAAATTTCAATTTCATATAGGACCCTTGTCAAATGCTTCCAGAAAATGCCTAATACAGCAAAGCATAAAGACGACATTATTACGCCTGGGGAGGATACTGTAGTTAATACATGTATGTTTTAACAACCCATCTTCAAGTTTTGCAACTAATTTGCAATTTCTTTTATAAAGTTCTGACACATCCAAACACTTTTGCAAAAAACCAGCATTTTTCAGCCTCTTCATGGCCTAATTAAAGATCTCCACATTACTGTAGCCACAAGCATTTAAATTTCAAAATACCTTTCTCAGTGCCAATTAATGTCACCTAGTTGCTGAAGACATAACAAATAGGAAAAATTCTTGTAAGTCATATAAATGAAACTCTTTGAGTGGAAATTGTAAAATATTGACAGAAACTATCAAAATTAAGGTCTACAGGAAGTTTTGTGCAATTTGATGGAGGAAGGGTAGGCTTTTCCAATGGAAACTTTATATATGCTGACAATAATCTCAAATCTCTACTTGGCCTTAATTTTTGCTCATATCCAGATATAACAATGATTCTTCTATTTTACCATGTAATTGTAATGTCAGAGGTGTTTCCACCTTATATACCTTTATAGGCCTAACACTTTACCTTTATCAAGATACATGCTCTGCATACCCAAAACTAACAAATTTTGAGTACAGAAAGTTTGCCTACAAGTTTCTCAAGCAGCCTACTCTAGTATCAAGTAAACATGCACAATTTCGGCAAAAACATGCAAAAAAAAAAAACTGATAAATAAATGTAAATGGAAAAAAAGCCTGCTAATGCACATGATTCTGCTACAATCCACAGGGAAGTATTTTCCATAATGCATATCTTCTGTTTCTTCTCATGTTTCAAAGACATTTCATACCTCATCCAGTATGAGGACACTTTTCCAGCTGATTCATGATTTTCATACAACGTGATATGTGAAATTTGTCCAAAATTGCTTATGTTTGCATCACGTTCTTGCTTTTCTGCTAAATTTCATGTGTTCCATTTTTTCTTGGCCCCATCTAAACCTTGAATTATGTAACTGTGCCAATGTAAGTTTGGATTTATCCAGTAAAAACCGTATACTAGCATCCACAGTGATCTGTTCCCTACAGCAGCTAGGCAACTTGATAAAATATTCATGATGCTAAAAATGATCAAATACTTGAGCTGATCTGGGACTTACAGCCATGATAAATGAACTTATATTTTATTCATGTTTCATTACAAAGAAACAGACCCGAACAGATATGAAACTGTCGATGGATGGGAAATAAACCAAGATACAAAACTGCACTGGGATTAACACATGTACAGTGGGAAAATGTATGGCATATGTGTCGTGATTAGATCTGCCAGGTGCCCCATCCCTTACCCTACCCTAGCCCTGCGGGGGCTGATAAAGAGAATTAGAAACAAAAAGCTTTACAAACTGAAGAGAGACAGAAGAATGTAATCACAAAGAGGCATTTTCAGTAATGAGTACTAATGGAAACTATAGCGTTATTAATTCAATGTCTAGCATGCCCTAGATTGTTTTTTTCCCTATTTACTTCTGCACTTCTTAAATTGGAGGACATTTTTCATATTAGTCTAATGTTGTCACAGGTAAAACTCACTTAAAATCCTGATATTACCCAATGAATACTACGTCAAACAGAAAAAGGTTACTTTAATTCCTAATGTCTGGACTGCAATTCCCTGTATGTCTGTCACCTCCATATATCTAAAGACAGTGACATCAAGCATATCAATTATTGTCCACAATTTAACGTGAGTGCCAAATTCATGGTCTATACCATGATCAGTGCACCTACATCTTTATAGCGTACCATCTCGACCGTACAGTGTGTATTTTGGGCCGTGGGTAATAATGCAAATATTACCTGTGGGTTATTGGTGATGTTACAATATTATACCCTTCTATTTATGATCAGTGTCACCAGTGGGGCATGGGGAACTGCTCCTAGCCATGGCCTTGGCCATGTCCCTCCCTCACTTTCCCCTCGGTTTGCTCCTGTACAAAGGTATGTAGCTTATCGCAGCAATGTGCTTGCATACCATTTTTTCTCAAAAGTAGTTGCTTCTCTCTCCCTCCCCAGCCCCCACCCCACTTTCGAAATCCTGTTGGCACCACTGTTTCTAATTGGGGGGAGAAAATTGGTGTTGCTGCCACTTCAAGTTCTCTAGTACATTCTACTACATCTTCAGTGCCACCTTTGTCCATCCATTGTTGTGGTTATATTCAGACTCATAGCCAGCAGTGGGTCACATTTTGATGGAAAATGTTTACGTTTAACATGACCCTTGTATGGATCCAACATTAACATCTACTGAAATCATAACAGCTCAGATATATGTGGGAAAGGGGAGGGGTAAATGGAAAAAATGAGGGGAAACACTGGTTCAGACTGCTTTTCATGGTTAGGGGCCCTGTTATACATCACTGCTGCAGTCTATATGGCAACATATGAATTTGTAACCAAGGAACCTGCCTGCGCTCCACCACAAAAATTCCACATACCTGTACCCACAGATGGTGAAATGATTCAGTATAAATGTCTGCTGCCAATAATTCTACAAGATGTTTCATACCGTCTTCTAATATCTTCTAAGGCTATGCTCCTCATTAAGATCTTACCCCTCACACTCGTCATACTGTTCTTTCTTGTTAGAATGCTTACATCTACCTGTCATGCTGGTAGCCTCCAGACAGGAAATCAAGTGAAATGATTTCAAGAATGTAAAGTTGTAAACAGCCCTATATTATTTTGTCTTCATGTGGGATTTTGTTTGCTATTAAATGGATTAACATGTCATTTTGTATTTTACAGTCCACACAAATCAGCAGCTCTGACATTTGCATGACATGAATGTTATGCTAAGCCATAGCAGAAAGCAAGGAGTAAATGTCACCTGTTTGTAACATGCTCAACACTAACAAGAAGTGCATTACAGTACTTTACATTAGTACTTCAAACAGAAAGGGAAGGAGGGGGTGATGGGGGGGGGGATAATTTAGCAATTCTTTAAACCCAATTTTACCATGCCACACTGTGTCACATAATATCATACCTTGTGTGACGGGTCTAAGCATTAACATTGTTTCAATGTTCTTATTATATCGTATGGCCTGGCATTGCATGACACCTTTTTAGAGATGATCTTTACATGACAGATTGACCTCATTAAAAATGGTCAACTGTTTCTCTTTCCCAGTCTCTTACCTGTAGGCGCACAATACAGATGGAGCAGTGATCTTGAAGACACGATTGACACAATTAAACTCCACAGAAAATGCACTTTACAGCTCCTTCCATTTGCAACATTCTTAATAGGCTATAGTGCTGGTAACATGATAAACCCCTCTTATACAATAGAATAGTGGGGGGTGAACAACAGCATTTTCAGCATAATCAATACAGCATGTTAGTAAAAGCCTGCCCACTCTTGCATTTGTGTAGCAATTTGAACAACTTGGGTAGCAACATATGTGCTGTAACACCAGGTAAATTACATTCTGGGACAGTAAATTGAGCCTCATACTGCCCATGGGAGATTACCAGTAATGCGGGTACTCCTCACATTCTTGTTCTGTAAAACAATGGAGTGACAGGTGTTACTAATGTACAATATGATTTGTCAGGTCTCTCAATCTATCCTGCCCACTATGCCCATAGACTGCATCCCGGGGCTCCCCCCCCCCTCCTCCATTCCCCTCCACTCCCTATGCCTCTGAACAGCTTTGCTATGAAATAACTCAAGGAAAAAAATGTGATTATTCTATAATATTTCCTACATTTTGGTAGCAAATTTCCTCAATTTCTGACAATTTAGTATTAAAGAGTTTCGGCACTGAAAAATGGCCAGCATTTTCCTGGTACTAACAAAAATACTGACGAACTCAAGCTCACAGATTACTGTACCTACTATATTTAAAGGTACCTGCAAAGAATCATTTTTACCATTTCAGGGGTTGAGGTGGGGGAAGGGGAGAGACAATTTCCACCAGCTTTTACACTTCTGCCCCTCTGGTTTTCTAGCTGCAAATTTCCATCAATACACCACTGCAGTATACACAGATTGGTTCTATCTCAGCTAAGTTTGGAGTCTTATCTAATATTATTTCCTTCCAGGAAGCAACATTCAGATAAGTACGGTTTCCAAATTACTGCCAATAAGATTGAATCAACAGCTACCCTCAAGCTTTAAAACACGACAATTATATGAGAAGCACAAAAATTGGTGTCATGAGCACATAGGTGCCAAGGTTTTCACACTAATTTTTATGACTGCAGACACAGGGGTGGTACCATATCAGACAATAATAAAAAACTGCAATGATCTGTGATTTTATTTTCAAAAATTGTTTCTAGTGATCCAACCATCCAACTTTGACTGAAAAAGTGTTGAAGGTTAATAGTGAACACCTATTAAAGCAAAAATAGGCCTTCTGTGCTGTGAGGGTGTAAGAGCCAATGTCAACTAATCCAGAGAGTAGGGGAAATTTATCCTTCCCAACCCCTCCCCCATGATTTTTGACCATGTTATAGTAGCATTAATGGTCCCTAAATTTCTGCTTTCAGATGTGGCTAGATGCTCTGAACTTGCCTTATTTTGCGCAGGTTCTAAAGTCTTATAGTTTGTATGGTACTGTAGGTTTCCACTTACCACTTTTCAATGTACATAATTAAAAGGGATATGGCGTCCCAAACCAGGAAGATGCTAGCAACTCTCTGCCCAAACATATTTAGCCTCAGAGTTCTAAATACAGTTGATGACTGCACTTTGATTGACATTCATTCAAACAATATAGCTCCACTCTGGTTGGTCAACAATGACTGTCAGTTGTGTTACCTATTAAGCTCACACAGACTTATGTGACAATACTGCCTTAAGCAATTTGAACTCAGTGCAGGCTACTGTTGCTGGTCTGTCTCGGAGGTGTACGGTTTGGTTTAAATTGGAGGCGGGCCCAGAGGTAAACTTAGTAGGGAGAAATATTGTCTGGGGTGAGATTAGAGAGTCTTTAAGGGCCTTCTTCATGAAAATTTTGCTCTTTTTGACTGGCATTAAAATCTTTCACCAGCACAACTTTTTATAATAAGTGAAGGTCTGGTTCACACAATTTTTCACAAATTTTCTGAAAGTGTTCGACTGATCATCTGTTAGATAACGGCGTCCGGCCGATTATCGCACAATCGGTAAAATTTTGTCATTCAACCGATTACCACCACCGATTATTTGAGAACTGGAAACAGGGCTTACATACACTTCAAAGTTTCCGCAAAAATCTTCATAATTCACCAAAACATGCATTTCTTTAAGTTCCCGCCCAAAATATCAGCACTGATACTCACAAAACTTGCAACATTTTAAGCTCTCCAAATGATAGCAATCATCTTAATTGTTGCTATAAGTCTAGTGCAGCACAGTTCAGGTGAGTGAAAAGGCACACAGTATTATATAGGTGTACATGCCACGGACCATGCCGCACATCTGCATAAAAATTGTACTACAGGAAGAAATGACTTTGAGCTGTTCTTTCAAGTTTCAGTGCTAAGCACATCATCTGTACACATTTGGTGCACGCACAGTACTAGTAGTAACTTTGGAAACTCAAGGCTCATTATCCTGCATTAATTATGCCACTTCCCTCATTCCTTCATTAAATTTTTAATTACCTATGACATGCACATGCGCACACGTAATTGCCGTACAGTTCTTGCAAAGTTGAAGTTCACCTACGAAAGCACACCAGTACAGTGTGCAATACATAATGCAAGCGAAGTGCATTGCCTGTGCTTTTTATGTAGCACGTTGGTCATGAACTACTCTGTGCTCCTAACTGATAAACGAAGGGAAAGGGCCCCATGTTAAATTCACGCTGGAACGGCAACAGTTTTTCAATTACGGAAATTTATCGGGAATTAGTTTTATGTTTCATTTGGAGAATCTTTTACATAAGACATAAGTGTTGAGCAAGACGCTTACCAAAAAATATATCCACATCGTTAAGGGACCATGGGATGAGTAAATCAAGTAAATTGAGTGGAATGTTTAGTGGCCCTGAAGTGCCAAGGTAGTTAGATATCTTTGCCTAAAACTGTTGTGGACTGGCTACAATATAGCACTACTACAGTCCGGCCGGACCTTTACATGGTCCAATCTTCCGACATGATCGGTGTATAGAACTACTGTAGGCAGAGCCATACGTAAGCTGACAGACTCTTTGGCTATAAACGTTAAGCCTGTGACATCGTACAAAAGCATGTATTTATGGTTGATTTTTATCTCAGTATTTCGAGAGGAAATCCTTCAGAAAGCAATTATTATTCCATTCATGGAATGTAGGGAACTGTTCTTAATTGTTCAA
This sequence comes from Holothuria leucospilota, assembly GCA_029531755.1. NCBI lineage: Eukaryota > Metazoa > Echinodermata > Holothuroidea > Aspidochirotida > Holothuriidae > Holothuria > Holothuria leucospilota. The sequence goes on along the minus strand of CM055968.1, from coordinate 21,300,541 downwards.
ATAGTTCAACTCAAGTGTGAAGGTTGTGTTATGGTGTGTGTACAAAGTTAGAAATATGCGACAGACAGCGAGAAAACATGACCTTCCTATACATGTAAATAATCGGTGTCGGTAATCGGCATCGGCCCGATTGTGTAATTGAATAATCGGTAATCGGTGATTACCGATTATGGCATAATCGGTCGAACACTATTTTCTGATTAGCTTTGCTCCAGAGAGAACAAAGGAGACAGGTGCAATGGTCTAACAGAGAGATGATATCGGGAAGAGGAGGGTCTAGAAGCTACAAAGTGCATGCCAGACAGCTGAAGCTATGGTCATTAATTTAATCAAAGCTAGGTCATGCCATGACCATTTATTAGCCTTTGAAGTATGGAGGGCCAATTACTATAGTTTCCAACAAGACAAATCTACACAAAAATGTCATTATTTCACCACTTTCGTACACCCTTGGGACAGTCAACAAATTTGAAAATATGGCTGTAACATACATTTTCATTCGATTTTTGTAAAGTTATCACAACACACAGCTAGAAACCACGGAAAACCTTTATTTTTTTATTCAAAAAGGCAACTGAAGAGGAGCCATTTAAACCAAATTCAAAGAGTCCTCATATAGCACTGCTCCTTTCAACTCCCCCCCCCCCCAGAAAAATTTCCTAGGGTGGAGGTGGTTGGTAGCATTTTTGGTGTGTTTCCTTTGTAACTGAGCTTATTCAACAAGACAAAGGATTCCAATTGTAACAACTCCCTCAAGAGCACTGATGACTTCCCCACATTTCACTAAGACAAAAGAAATTGAACAAGCACTGGAATCAATTCTAACTTCCAATTTGATCAAACAGTTTATAGTCCATACTGGATGTGAACCTCGACTGGAACCTCTGCTAAATCCATTACATGTCACAGAATCCCTTAACTGTTATCAACTGAGTACACCAATTAAAACACACACTTGAATTGTCACTCAGTGATCAAAGATAACAAGGTTCCTATGACTGAAACCTGGAAGCTTAATTGTTTATATTATGAAGGTAATTGATTAAAAATTCGGGACAAAGAGATGTGAAATGATGAACTGTTCAATGACACACCTGTTGTGTTTCCCACTCTGCACAATGTTGTAAGATGGCATGCGGCTCCATGTACAATGCACGAAACTATTAAATTTTTTTTCGCTAAACACACAACTTAATGCATGTTCAATTACCATGTCTGAGAATTGCAAGGTAGCATGTATGGTTTATAGCAGAAGTGTCACATCATAAGTTTCACTGGCATTTCAAATTATTCACCCGCACTCACATGGAAGAAAAAAAATCATTGTACGGTTGAATATAAGACAGTATTGAGCACAGCTATATTGCTATCAGCAAATAAGGCCATTTTTATGCATCTCAAGGAATGTTATGGCCAAAGAAAGATGCTGTGTTATGTAGAGTGTGTTTGGTCACAAGTATAATGTTATATTTCATAGCAGCACAACTGCCATTGCCAGTTCCAAGTTCAAAAGCCCAATGCCTCTGTAGCCTTGGCTTAGGTCCATCCCTGTTATTGGTGGTATACACACAATCATACTCCATATTACAGCTTTCCCCCCTCCCTGTCCAGCAGCATAGTCACAAACTTTGTATGGGGGACTTCTGGGTCTCTACCATTTCATGGTGGGCTTCACATATGAACTCATAATATACTTACATATATTTTTTTTTTCACTCTTGGATTTTCCAGTGGGGGAATTCTGGGGAGAGGGGGCAAGAGATTTGAGGGACCCATGCCTTTCCAATCACCATCCCCCACCCCTTAGCTATGCCACTGTCTCTGCCCCTTTCTTCTCCACATCCTTTCAACCACGTCCCAAGCATCAAATTCATTGCCTGAAAATGGCAAAAACTAATTGCATTTATCATCAAGCCTCCTTTGGAAAAGCTTTCAGTCTACATATACCCAGCCCAAACCTAAGAACCAAACCTCACGAGGAGTTGATACAATAGCAGGATTAAAGGGAGTAATACAGTAATGTAATGAATAATACGAACACTTAGCGTGAATCCTGTCTGAAAACTTACATCTCGAAGACTTTCACCCCCATGCTCCTCTGAGACAGAGCTTTGCAGCAGGAGAATGAGGAGAAGCTAACAACCAAAATGGTAGTTGAGATTCATGAAAATCTGATGTATAGCAAGGGGTAAGTGTCTGCGATGTGAATATGAGTCTCCTATGGAAAAGCTTTTAGTCTGCATTTATCCAGCCCTCCCACGCCAGGTCTCCTCTTGCCAAGTTCTAAGAAATCTTCATATTTGGCAATTTTCCTACAATATCAACTTGTATTATGTAGCAGGCATTTGACTATACAAATGAAGCCATCCCTATCAAAGAAGCACATTCTGATGCATGCACAAGGGGAATTCTTGAAGAGGTATACAAAAAGAAAACACTGAGAGATGTTCTCAAGATTTGGCTTGGGGGCAAAAGTGGTGAGAACATGAAACGACAAAGAATAACAAGTGACCTTGACAACAGACTGCAAAATGTGAGAAACTTACATGTTATGGTGTTTCTTTCTTTGAAATTTCCATAACTGAGTACCGTAAATTTTGAAATTCTGTACTGGCCGTTAGTTTTAGGGCTAAATTTGTAATCTAGATGAAGCATTTATGCACATAAGATGAAAACAATAGGCTTGGGCGACTCCAATACTCTCTGAGTTGGGTATAAACCCTTACTAGACGCAACTGAAGGAGTCGCGAATCCTACAATGACATCATAACTAATGCTGGAGCTTGTACCTCAGCAGCTGTAAAATGTTGAATACTAGCCTACCAATGAGAAATAATACACCAGCAGGCCTACACTACATGCTTCTCAATGACCAACGACAATGTTGGAAAGTCGCAGTGGCCAACAGATGAGAAAACTTACTAAATGAAGACAGAACAAGATCAAAACAGCCAGTCTTGTTATAAAACTCCATATAACCTGCAAAATAACACAATGTAAACTCCAAGATACGATTTTTTGTGCATATTTTTGAAATTAATTAAAATTATGTGGGAGTCGCAATTCCAAGGAAAATGGAGTTGCTCCTCAAATCCCGGTAAGGGGTCACGGTGCGTGACCTGAAGTAGAGGCAAGTGACCTGCCCATGCCTAAAAAAGGACATGACATATTGTGCTTGCGGTACAAGAAATTTTCACAAAAATCGTGATTAATAGATCTACAAAAGGATTGGCAATTCAAAAGAAGGAAGCTGAGTAACTTTATGTTTCAGAAATAAGGCTCTAACAGGAAGAAATTCCGGTACTAGCTGCTCTGTAACACATGAATAGTCTGTTCCCCCAAATTTTCAAATTTTTAAAAAAGATGCAACGAATTGTAATATGTGAGATTTCTGTAAGAAGACCTACTGCCATAATTTACTGGCGAGAATGAATGGTTTAATAATAATAAAAACTTTTTGCTACCTGTGACATGCTGATGCAATCATGTAAACACATTATTTCCTTTTAAATGAAGTAACTTCTGTTTGATGTATAAATTTTGGAGATAATACTACTAAATGATCATTTTTCACTATGGTGATAGCTACATATACAAATAACTCAACAGTTAAATCTGATCTCTGCTTGCAAATTGTTAACAAAATGGATAAACATTCTGAACATTTTATTCCACAAAGCACAGGATTTTTCTATCATCACTATTCTAGTCATTCCCACAGTCATTTTACAAACATATACTTTTATTCCCCATTCTATCCACTGACAATGATTGAAAAAATCCTGTTGACTGATTCATTGTTTTATATTCCAGTAGATATGATTTTATGGTTGGGTTGAGTCACCCTGCATTGCACAACTGGAATTATTACTGACCAGTGACCACCCTGGTCAATGTGTCTGACCATTACAGTCACACAAAGAAAAGTTTTACAGACTTTCTAAATAATCAATATTCTTCTTCGTGCAGGTTTGTGGTAAAAATAGCACAATAAAAGCGAGTTTTTAAGTTTCAAAGTCTGTATAAATCTAAACTTGAAGAACCTGTCTGCACATTTTAAAAATCCTAATAGTAAACATAACCTGTCATGATTTACACCACACCTAACCTTACGTCCAGATGATGCAACATGGTTCCCTCAAGAAGAAGTCCAGGACAAATAAACAAAGGTAGACATCTTTACTCTTCAAATACATATTTTTACTGGATATCAAATGCCGCAAAAGTTTACGGATATACTGTGAGACTCTCTCCCACTTTATGAGTCCTTTTAACTGTTTAACGATAGGTCAAATCTGATTAAACTGACCAATAGGATAAACTATGCCTTCTACAGAGACATGTCCTTAATGCTCTCTCTCCTTCTTTCAACGCAATTTGCACATAATTCGGAGACTGGACCCTACAGTACACCCTTGACCTATTGTACCTCCAGCACTGACTGAAATGGAAATTGCAAAAGATTAAGGGAGAAAGAGGGGCAAGGACGTTGCTAAAGGGGAAGTTAAAAAATGCTTAGTTCTTATTTCTGTCAGGCATATGTATTAAATATCACATGAGTGTAATGTACCTTTGAAGCAATATAAACATGTCCAATTTCAATTTGTGGTACCGTAGTCTCTTAAAAATCATTTATTTGGGGAGTTTTCTTTTATCCATGTTCTAGTGCACGCAGATCCACCCAAGATAGATTTCTACCCCCCTCAGAAAAAAAATTCACAAAAACACGGTTTTAAATTGTTTAATTAGAAATTTCTTAGAGGTTAAAGCATTGCCAAAATAGCCCTTTTGCATGTAGGCCACCTCACATAATGATAAATATATCTTTCATGACAAAATTCCCCCTCCCCCGAAACCCCTTGCTAGGCTAGTCTTTCCCCCTCCCACCCTACCTACAACAAAATCTGCAAAAAACAAAAACAAAAACAAAAAAAAACCTGCTGTTATTGATGGCTTCTGTCTCCTCCTAAAGAAATCTACTACAGTTATGAACAAATGAATACTCTGCAATACAATTTGCAATGACACTTGAAGGCTGTACCATCATGGGACAAGTATGCAGTGGTAAATTTTGAAGTAATATGCTATATTTCCAACCAATGCTGGAAAGGGCAATTCACATTTGCACCCTTTAAGAGAGCTCCAAAATGAGTAAATGTATGGTAAAATCAAATCCGTGCACTGAAAGATTTCTTGAAGAAAACAAATTATGAAAGATTCAAGCTATTATGAGTACATAACCATTCCTCCCTTTCCCTAGAAAGTTTGAACAATATTTTTAAACATTCACACACTGAAGTTAGGAAAAGATATTGATAAACTTTCAAGAGTTGCCCTCTAATTCTAAATCTCAAAATTTGCTTGCAGCTACCATTGGACTAAAGTCCTTCGTAAAGTGACAAATTAGGTCAGAAAGTTTCCGCATTACTGTAGCTCTGTTTCCTCAGATTGTTGAAAATACACAGCTGCATGAATGGACAATTGTAAGATTCACCATCTCCCCTATGAGTATCTTTCCACAATTCCACTACATTTACTATGAACACTTTTATCATCAATATCACAACCTATATACACAACAGGCTATCAACTGTAATATATACCTCTGAGCATTTCCCCAGACATAATTTCAGTGACGAAGCATTTACTATAAATGCCATTCAAAATGTTTACTACAAAAGCGGTCAGACAGTATTGTTTACGCATGAGAGAATGTAGGTCCCTATCAGACCTTGAAGGGATGTGTACATGTAATATTTAGGTGAAAGCAAGAAAAATGGTACAAGAAATTATTCATTTCCCCCTTCCAGACATAAAGGGAAGCTGTCTCAGAACAACACCGTTGCTTATGCATGATGAACATTACATCCTGCCTCTAGGTTGGTTATACATTCTGTAACCCGACCTACATGAATGAGGTTTGAATTAAGTTTAATAAAGACAGGAAGACTTAGTTCAATACCACCTTTAAGGCAGTGATTCTCAAACACAACCCTTAGCGCTACACATGGCTCGGGGCCCTGTCGGTACAGCCTCTGCATTGATTTTTTTGTTTTAAAAAAGTTATTTTTGACAAGAAGAATGTATAACAAAGACGGAATAAGGGACAATAATCTGTGCTGAAATGTATTTTAATTTATGTATTATTTAAGTCACTACATGGCTGCTTCCAAACAGGGAGCTGCCATTTTGTTCTTCTAAAGTGGTGCTAGGTTACTATCGTAGCAAGCTACATAACATATTCCTTGTTCAGTCGTATCTAGCCAAGAATGGGTATTTTATTTTGTGAATTGTACTGCTTGTACACCGTGGCATATATTCATGCAGTTAGTGCATTGCTGAGTGGATGTATTTATACAGTAGTGACAAAACTTGTACCAAAACTATATCCTTGAAGTTTAATTTTTGGGTGAATTGATTGAACTATTCAAAAACATGTTTAACATGTGTTGGCTGATAACTAAAATTAATATCTCTGCAAGTCATCTTTCTTCATACTTTTAGAAACAAAATGAAATGCATTTGCTGAGTGGCATCACCTTAAAAATGCAATTGCCACGTTTTAGCTGCACTTGCTCTTTCCACAGCTCCGTTACGTGAAAAAGAATCATTCGATCAACCTTTAGGTTTTCCTACTTTTTAGAATGAGGCCCTCGACCACAGCCCCTCCTCTCTGTCTGACCGCCTTTAAGGACAACTGATCCATAGTTTACTGGCCGCTAGCACAGCATAAGTGTAGCCTGTCGTGACTTCATCCGTTTCAGTTTGCAGTTTTCTGCAACCTAGTTTGGGAAGCCAAATGTTTCCCCCATACCACAAAACTACATATGATGAACATGGATATGACCATACTGGTGACTCACAATGCTAGACAGAGAATTGCAGACAAGGGTAGGCAAAGGGGTACATGAGCCCCCCTGGGGAAGGCTGTCCCGCCCAGGAAATTCCAGCTTCCAGGGAAGGGAGGGGACGGGAGGAGGTATGGAATGAGCCATTCAACTCCACTTCTGACATTTTCAAGGATAAATTTGGTCATATTTAGACAGGAAGAACTATTGGGGCCACAGCCCCTTCCCCCAAGTTTAGATGGCCCTGAGTGGTACATGTTTCCCAGCTTTAGAGTGTCTTCCCCTTTTCTGAAGGGCAAACATAGTCACCCCAATTTGAATACATTACACCCTCATATCCATGTACATGGCTCTTTTAAATATTTATTGTAAAATTCATGAATGGATGAGGGATCACTATACTCAGTTTACCTTGTGTACAATATTTAACAGTATGTTACAAAACATCAAGGAGAATGATAGTAATACAGGAAATATGCCCAGATTTCTAAGATTTACAGTAGCTAATGTTTCAAAATAATTAAGTTGAGGGAACTGCCTAGTTTAACTGTATTTGTACATTTTCTCACATTTCCGTCTCACTTTATCATTCCATGGACATGTCAACAGAATTGCTCAACTCACACGCGGGCTGACCATCCCATTCAAGGTATGCATATATGTTACATGCCTTCCTATTTTTACTGAAGGTCTGAATACTAATTCCATTCTGCTCTAAATTTATTTACTTGGATCTATTTCTTTGACTGTATCATAACATGATCAAAGAAACATTTCCTCAACATTTAAAATACATCAAAAAATTCTCACAGATATGACCCTCACAGAAGCATGAGAATTTACTGTTTCAAATGGCCTCATGATTCCCACTTCTTTGGAAAAGTAAACGTCTTTGTTGATCGAAACTGTGATAATGTGAAAATAGGACAAGTGCAGGAACCATAATGGAGGGTGAAATCACCAGAGTATTTTTGCTTGTTGTGGATTCCATTTATGTTTGCCGTCATTGAGGGAGTATGGTTCCTGTTATCAGAGAATTGTTTCCTTCTAGCCAACAGATTGTCACACTTCCAAACTTTCCAACCGTCATGCATGTATAAACCAACTGCTCAAAACTGGCCATGGTCACTTGCAGAGGTGAGTTTAAACAAACATCGCTGCAAGAAGTGACTCTTGCCAAGTTAAGTCTCATTCTAAGGCAATTTTGGCAGCCACCATGATTTGAATACAAAGTGTACCCTGGCATACTAATTGAAGTTCATGAATGGCTCTTTTTGATCATATGACAATACTTTTGTTATACACTGAAATGTTCGAGTTTCATGCAAAAAAAAAAACAACCCCTATACAGGCCAGGGGAGATAAAATTGAAATGAATTGTGTAATGTATTTTGTAACCACATGTCTCTGCCTTACTATGACATAATTTGTAGACTTGTGCTTGCTCTCTCAAAGGAGCAATGGAATTTGAAAAATAAAAATAGCGAAACAGGCAATTTTGAAGTTTGTATCTTCCATCCAAAACTTTTTATTGCAAGAAACCCTTATACAATGGTAAGCCTATAATAACAATGTATATACAGTACATCTATGTATGCATCCACATGCCACAGTAGTGCAACTATTCCCTTTCCTTTCACATGTCATCTTTTTTTTTTACCCCACCGATACCTACGCCAAGTGGGGTGGAAAAAAGTTATTTTTTACCCTACAATACTCATTGCACTTGACAGGATCCTAAGAATGCAGAATCTTGTTGTTTAAAGTATTATAGAAGTGATTTCTTTGACTGTACAAGTTTACTGAATCCACTGGATATTGGCCTAAAAACCTGTGACCTTTCCAGAAGACTCTGGGCTACAGGGGGCAAATCAATGTCCTAATGGTGTATCCTCTGTAAACTATGAAAAGTTACACTAAAATATGTGTAGCTGTATTTAGGACACTCCACCTTCTTTGAGAAGCATTTTTTATGGCTTTTATTTCTTTGTGAAACAAACAGAAACAAAAAAACAAAAAACAAAAAAAAAAAACAAGCCATGCAGTCAGCCTAATGTTAAGTATTGTACATAAGAAGCTAAGCAACAGTGTTGGCTGGGGCTAGGCAAGGGGCAGCGGGGGCCATGGCCAGCTGTCAAGGAAGGCTTGCTCTGCCTTCCCCCGGTCGGGTAAATTTTCTAATATCGTCGAGAATCCATACCGGGTATGATAAAATATGACGTCCCCATTGACCGTCAGTTGCCCCAATGAGTAAAAACCCCACATCTTTCAAATTTGCCTTAATAAAAGCCTGAACTATTAAGAGGTTCTCCAATAAAAACCCCAAATTTTGCTTTTGTTACCTTGTCGAGGTTTTGCGTTGTTGCCCCCCTGTCAAGCAAATGCTAGCCCCTGCCCTGCTTACGTAGCAACCTGGACATTCGAGGTTCAATCCCCGGCTGGGTCACAGTAAGGTGGATTTTCCATCCAAGAGAAATCTACAATTTTCTTTCTTCTGAAATGACTTAAATTTAAAAAGAAACCAAGTTCAATGAAGACTGAATAAGGTGGTCAACCATCTGATGTAATGTTGAAATTTGCAAACCATGGGTCTGAGGCTGCCTCAACACTTGTGGCCACTTTGCCCTGTAAAACAATGGCCCTTCAAGGCCTCTGTCAATTTGGCTAAAAGAGTTCGTTTGAACGTCTAATTCAGTGCTAACACAGTAAATTGTTTTCATTTTTGTTTTTTCAATAATTAATTGGTCCCTGTAATCTATCAGTCACCCATAGCAATAGAGTTCACATATAATGTCTTCAGGTCATTTGTATAATTTATATGCAAGCATATTTATAGTGTTTTTTGCTGTTTTTCTAAACAATTTTAATTTAATACAAAGCAATGATACCAATCAGGTAGTCACAGTACTAGTATTTTCCTTTCAATTTAATTGGTATAATAAGACTTCTATAAGTTTAAAAAAGGATTATAAAGTTTGTTATATTCTGTTCAGTCCACACAAACTACTTCCCCTATATCACACTAATACTTTCAATGGATCCATCTTGAACAATAAACATAAACCCTATGAACTATTCTTAATTTTCGAAATTTAGGCAAAAGATACATAAAGGGAGCTATAGATGGGGTGTAATAGTGACTGCAAGGAAATCATTTAGCGTTTCAACACCCCAACAGTCACCAATGATGAGGTTTATGTACTATGAACTACCTCTCGTGAGTCGTCAAGTCTCTGGGTTGTATCACCATGGGTCGCTTCCTGACATTAAAAGGAAATCATAATGACCTTTCATTCATTTACCTTTACATTAAGTACACAAATGCATACCTTACTTTCCTTCAGCATAAAGATGCATTCAGGAATTAAAACCAATTTTCCATCAGTCTTCCTCTTTTTCCTCTCTAATCAAGAACAAAGCTGTTACGAAATCATTGCGGATGGCTTCGATTTTAATTTTGGAAGTGCCATTACGAATGCTACATCTATAGATGATTTATCAGTAAGTTTTAGCTAGTGCTTGTTATGTGTGCAGACTTCACATGCTGCACCCTTAGAGAGCATTCAAACCAAATCGCAATCACAACGGACTCGAGGACGTAGCATAAAGCACTTTGTCAAAGTATGTGCTGAAGACTGCTGGGAGCAATATCTACAAACCAAGCAGACGGGACGTCACTACCTTCTTGTCATGTTACAGACAGTAAGCTTGAAAACTTGAAAAAAAAGAAGGGATATAAAACTCTCCGGCTCCGATATTAAATCAGCACAAGCAAGATCACTGGACAAGAACAGCTTTCATCAACTAAGGCTTGAGGAATCAGTCAACAAACTATCAGGAAAAGAAACATTTGCTCAATTTCAAAGTATCAATCACGTTAACGTTCCACAGGAGGCTCCTCAAGTGAACGTGGTCGATGTCTGTTTTAAATGAAAAGAGATAAAAATCTTTCTTTGGGAGGATCAGAAGAAAAGGTCTTCTGTACAGTATACTGGCATTGAAAGAAATTCATACATGCACTGCTTACGTTAGTCTCATCATAAAGAGTTTGCAGAGGGCAGAGTTAGAGCATGGAAGTACTACCTCAGAGGTAGTACTTCCAAACATAGGTTTGGGGCTAACAGAATTCTCAATTGGTGACTTTACTCTGATTGAGTTGAGTTAACACTATGCCTTCAAATTGTAAGCCACTCTGACTGAACAACATATGCAGACATGCCAGTGAAATGTGAGATGTTCATCAGTGTATCCTCCATCACATGGAGTAGTGTACTCAGCAGAAATATGGCCTTGGGCAAAAAAACAACATGTAGGCCTTTGTTTGGGAAGTGCCAAACTCTATTTGAATTTGAAGTGGACGAGGTGCTAGAATTAAACTAGGTGGGAGAATTTTGACTGTATGAGCTGAGAAAATAAGTAGACCTCTCTTAAGAACGAAAATTGTCAGAAAAATGCCAGGGGCATTCAGGGCATTGTGCTTTGTCGCACTTACACTCAAGTCTCGATTCCCTTTACCCTAAATGCCCTCTGCAAAACTTTGTGGTGTAATGACTATTAAGAAAGCACTCCTTTTAGTAACACAACTCACACTGTTCATACATTCCATTAAACTTCCTCCAAATTATGTCACGGGAAATGCTAAGAGGTGTTATGGTCGACAGCCTGCTGGGTCTATGTGTCGTGACAGTGATGTTAAAAGTGTTTCCTTGTAAATACAGTGATATTGCCAAAACATTTAGTACATAGGGGAGATGAGAGACTTTAAAGGTGTCCCTAATGAGGCAGACCTCTGAGGAAACAGTGCTTTCAGAACTTTTTAGACTTAAAATCTCACTTGGTGAAGAACATTGTGCCAGTGGTACTGTACATGCAATGAATTATTGAGATTTGGAATTAGAGGGAGACTCCGAAATGCTTGCTGATATGTCTGCCAAACTGCAGTGTTTTAATGATTCATATTTATCTTCAATGAATGCTGGGAAAGCTCAGATCTAGTTTATTTTTCAGGAAACCTCTCAGGGCACAGTTTTAATTCTCCCCATTCTGGGGCCCTTTTCAAGGACATACAATACATGTGAATTAAGTTCCAGTCCTAGAATTACTTTGTATATTAGTAGACCCATCATCAAACTCCAATGCTGCATGTCCCACAGGGTTTGGGGTGGGGGGTGAAATTAGTAGACGGTTCTCTCTCTTAAGCCTTGTATCCATCCATCCCAGTTTTTTATTAATCCATCCCATCCATGATCCTTCTATCAGTTTCACACTTATGGTGTAACCGCATTTCCAATAAATTAATATTCAACTTTACAAATTTGGTCTCTCATATCCACATCAAGAACTACTTGCTAGAATCAGCCATGGTTTATGTATACAGTGCAGATTTATACATAATGCACTAATAACAACCAGCTAAACACGTTAACATGCACTTAAACAAATTCTCAAGCTCGAACCTTTAAGTATCATCAATAAAAACTCTCATTGTGTCATCCATCTAAAATGAACAAATTAGCACTTTTTACATATTTGGGAAACAAGAGAATGCTCAATTCACTTCTAGAGCTCGAGTTGCTGCATTAACTCCTTCATTTTTTATGAATATTCTATAAAAGCCCATTTACTCTGAGATCATCAGAATGTAGTGTGTGAAAGCTTGAAGGTGCCTCATGATGTTAACATCTTAAAACATTCAAGTGCTCTGTAGTTCAGACACTTGTGAATCTTTTCTACAGTATCTCAGCTTACGTCAATACTTAAAACAGTGTGGCACTCATTTCTACAGCTCCCTTTTAATTTCTCGAGCTGTGAAGTTTTATTGTAATATGCTGTTTTTTGTGTGTGTGTTTTTTTTCTAAGCATACTCGGTAATGGCTGCGAATGATGTTTAATTTAAATATGCAGTTGCCAAAATAGCAATATGTGGGTACAGTACAAACAATTTGCAGGCCTTGAATTAAGTGACTGCACCAAAGGCATTTGCCCTATCTTATCTGTCCAGTAGCCTGCTACTTCACACAAATTTAAAGTATCTTAAAGGGAACATGCAGTCCATGGCTGCAAAACTTGCAAAGCTTTGCGGGCACACATACTTTGAAAACCCAAATTTCTAGCTCAACTGGTCTACTTAATTTGGGACTAAGATGAAAATTTCTAGCTGCAGCGTGATTTTTGCGGACGCAATGCGTCTTTGCGTCCAGCTTTTTGCAGGCGTGATGCAGTCTTCCCAATTTGAATTAGTGTACTCCACTATCCTAAATCAGGAACGGCTCCTATCAATCATGTGACTATATTTTTGTTATTTATTCTTTAATTCATGCATAATACCTCTGTGGTGTACGTACTTCCAATAGTCAATGTTCCTAGATGTAGAAACATAAGGAAAGATTCCGTACTTGTGAGCAAAATCAGAGATCTGTAAGATTTAGCAGACTTTGAAAGTAAACTTTCTCCCTTTCAATGTTAAGTATCCCCCTCCCTCATAATAGATTTAACTAACATAAAACACCCAAGTCTTTGAAGTGGCATAAAGAGACCAGGGCAGGCATTGCAGTAGAGCCAGACCTAGTATTTAGAGGAGGGGGTAATGAAAAATATTAAATAAAAATTAAATACCCTTTAAAGCAAACTGTGGGCCAGCATAATGGCTAGTATCAATGTTAAAAGTGTACTAGTCTGTCTAGTCCTGTCCTAACCAATGAATGGTTTACCAGCTTACACACCCTATCAGACAAGAATGTCCATAAAGTTTATGAATTATATAAACTTTTAAACCGTACTAGCCTATAGTAATGGAAAAATTTGCTTCGTCATAAACTGTAACTGTTTTGCATTTTTTGTACTATTGAACCACTGCTTTTCATATGTACATCTTAATAGTAGACTTGTCTTTGCCTTTCTCCCAATAGTTTGCATTGTCAAAAAGTAGTTTTGAATGCAACTGAGTGCTCCTTCACTCAAACAATCAACATAATGCTTTGTCGCAATTTTAAGGGTAGGAGTAAATCTGCCATGCTTGAAGCTTAGGAAATAGGTTACAATCATTCCCAGATGTTTGTGTACAAACATCTTAAGTCTGACTGGGACAGCCTTTAGACATACTTGAGTATGTAGCAACTGACCAGACTCTTTAAAAAGTCAGTTTAAATGTTTCCTGTTCTTTTCTTTTTACAATACAATATTTGACCAGTGGGTTTGTGATGCCATCTGCATTTTCCATTTGAAAGTTGACCTGACATACAAGGGATGAAGACCACAATTCGGTTGCAGTGCAAGACAGATGCGAGCAGAATGGGAAAGCACAGTAATCTGCTTCCTGTATTTGACACATGCAGTCTATCACGTGTACGATTCAACAGGCTATTCCCCCTAGTAGCATTGTCGTGTAAAGGTGTGGGGACTTTCCCCTGATATACCTTTGCCTGGTAAATATCCTAATTATGGTGACTTATAGAAATACTATTCCTGTTTGATAGTGTTTGTGGAAAGAAAGAAGTTCTGTGTTTAGGGCAACACAACATAACTCTTGCTTCTTCATGTCAATTACATTTCCATAAAAAATCATTTGTATTGGATGAGTGAAAATACCCTTTCTCTTAACACCATATGGACCCCAGAGGGAATGCATTGTTCAAACCCAAACTGAATGTTCTAATGCTTACACATCCATAACTGGAAAAGACATGCATAAAAGGACACTCTCATGAACCACATGCATCCTGGGTCCAGTTACATAGAGGGCCAAGATCAATCTTAAGTTTGATTTCAATAGGGCAATTGTATGGCAGATAAAACTTAAGATTGATTGCGACTCTTTGTGAAACAAGGGCCTGGTGCATGGGACAAACAAATTGTAGTGCTAAACTAGTTTTTGGTTGCATTTTTGGGCTTGACTAACCAGTCTACCACTTTTTGCTTTTTAGTGGGGGGAGGGGTGGGGTGGATATAGAGTTGTGATGTTTCAGGTTCTGTGTATTTGATTTTCTTTCCTAAATAATAAGAAAGACAACTTCTGTGGGCTAGGCTCCCACTGCAGACACAAACCTGAAGCAATTCCCAAGTGGAGATATGGCCCCATGTACTTTGTAACCTGTATGTTAGCTGGATAAGATCTTCAAGCCCTGTAACATTATCCACAGCTCTGTGATATCAGGAATAGGTTAAAACCTTTTGCTTAGTTGTATATTTAGAACATGGGAACATGGTAATACAACACCACATTTGATGCAACACTAAAATTTGAGTAGAATTATGCTTCTTTAAGTTTAGTCCTTCACTTTATAATAAAATTTATTAATATTACACAATTCATGTTACATGTCCATATCAAAAAGCATCAGCAACAATTTGTAACACAAAGGTTGATAACCACCCCTTTAAGTTAGACATGTAACATGACTATAGGCCCTGAATGTTGAGAAAAGACACTATGGTATTCAATAGTACTTAAAATGGTACTAACTGATTCCAGTACTTCCATGCTGATTCTGCCAAAAGCCATACAAATCATTTTTGGACAAATTTTGGCTAAAATTAATTAGCACACTCTGAAATAATTGGAAACACTTCAACTGCAATAGCATGCACAACGCCTTACCATCAATGAAGCAAAAGCCCACTTCCCACTACTTAGAGAATGAACCCTAGCTGTCTGATCTACACCTGGTCAAATTAGACAAATGTATTAAATGAACGTGACAATTCATTACGGCTCAACAAAGACAAGTTTAATGAGCTGTGAATGACCATAATGACATTATGACTGTCAAGTAGCTGAAAAACATACAGCACGGCTATGCAGATGACTGTAATATGATCTTTGAGCAATTGAGAGAATTAAGGACTGTATACATATATATACATGTACACTTACCCAGCTCGTGCGTGAGATCAGTGGTTTGACAATTACACTAGCTCAAGAGAGTTGCAACCGACTTGTGAAAATATAAAATGCAGTTCTTCAGTATAATATGTTGCTATACAGTGCTAAGGACCATACACTGTGACGAACAAACCTTCTGATTATGTCTGTGTCCGCTGTGATAAAAATGTTCTTTATAGGAACATTTACATAAAATGTGCAGTGCCCTCATCCTAAATTTCATTATTTCACTTTTCAGTACTAGTCCAGCACTGTACAAACTCACAGGCACATTAAATACTAGCAACATTAGTGTGTGTGTAAAAGTCTCCATACCAGCATGTTCTCTATGTAACATACATATATGTACAGCAGTTAAGATTGTTAGGAAATAAAATCACACATGAACTGTTTTCATGCACCTGGGGAAACATTGTTAGTAATAACTGGGACAATTGTCGATACCTTTTCCTCTATGAGTGGGTAGAAAGACCTTCTTAATTTGATTTAGAATGTTGCTCAGATTTCATTGAAAATTGGATTAGGCAGTCGGAGAGCAACACATGAATAAAATTTAAAACCTTGTTGATATTTTCCAAAATGCTTGAAAGGAAACAGCTAGCATTTGGTTGGTACTTCTCCTTCTAAATTGGATTTATGTGCATTACTCAACTCCATTCTAGACAAGCACATCATTGGAATGATATACAGTATGGTAGCACTGTAATCAGGGATCGAAACTCAACGTAACTGCAACTATTCCCGTAAGTATTCCAATGGTATGACTTGTGGGCAAGTATTGCAAAAGGGCTTTTCAAAAAAAGAGAAAAGCAATAATCCCCTTTGGATCTGCCCCTGTTGTGATTTATCTACCTTAGACAGTACAAAAAAGAAATTTAAGACAGATGGAACACAATATTTAAGTTTTCTCAAAGTTTGCATTAATTTATACAATTAATATCTGGACAGTATGGCAAAAGGCCAAGACTCTGCAAAAGTAACTTGTGGATAAAGTGTCCTCAGCTTCATTTGGGATCTTCCACTTTTTTCTTCATTTTCACTAAAATACAAAACATAAAAGTGATAAAGTACACCATTAAAAAAAAAAGTTTATTTGCCAATGCTTCTTTGATTCAGAGGAAACAGAGAACTCTGTAAGACAGCAAAAGACTTCATAGTAAAGTTTTTTTTTTTGTACTTTTTCTACATTTAAATGTCATTGACATGTTCAGCATTCGATAACATTCTACTTGGTATTCAAGCAAAAATGTTAAAACTGTAAATTTGAAATATAAAATTAATTTCCCTTCCCACTGTTGAATACTTTCATGATCTAGACATTTACCTTTTTTTTATACAATTATCAATGACAACCTATAGACAGTCTCTTGTGAGAGTAATTGTTAAACCAGGTAATTGATTTTCGTACGTCTGATCGTCCCATGTCATCAATCAATACTGTTGGTGTATGATCTCTCGCCTACCTGTTACGTTCTCCCTCGTAACAATGGAAAAGAACATTGTTATGCTACACAGTATTTTCAAATTTCAGCAGTGATCAAATAATGGTGAAAAGGCACACATGCTATGTAGAGATGGATGGTTCATATTAAACAGTAAAATTTAAGCACAAAAAAATTGCATGTCCTTTTAAAAATGATCCCCAAAGGACAACATGCAATACCTATAAAACTCATGCGACAGGTTAATTACCCTTGCAGTAGTCGACAGCACCTCTGAATGATGTTGAGGACAAAAACAAAATTCCTAACACTCCAAAAGTTACCCTCCTCTCCCCACCTGTGCACCCCCCATTTTTCAAATAAAAAACTAGACCCTGTAGACTCCAAAATAGCTTCTGTATCTGTTTTTCAGCAAGAGGGCTGGGAGGAGGCAATAAAATGAAATATGAACTTGAGTCAGAGGCTAATCTTTCCATTCTGAAAGTATGACAATAAGTCATGCCAATGGCCAGCTGCTTGGGCAGTGGCGTAGCTAGAGGGGGGCAGGGGGGCGGCTGTCCCCCCACAAAGCCTCCGAAGGCCTCTGTTGGAAATAAATAAAAACAATTCATTTGAAACACTGACAACACTTCTTAGGTTTTTAACGTGAAAATCAAAAGTCGGTCTGAAAATTGCCCGGAAAGCAAAAAAAAAAAAGAAGTCCCCAGAATTTCGAATTGTACAACTATCAAGGTAATAGTCTGTCGGAATTTTTTTGCTTTTGCCCCCCCCCCTACAAAAAATATCTAGCTATGCCACTGTGCTTGGGTACTGCATCAAAGCAGTGGGTAGTGGGGTGGGGGAGGGAAAGAGGCAGGATTTGGGTGGAGAAACATGAATTCCTTGCAAGGGCTTGCAACTGAAACAACTTTATGAATGCATTTGAAAATAGGGCACCATCAAGAAATTGGGCAGGGCATGGTCTCTGATCATGAGATTTGATTATGGAGACAGAATGAAGTGGTCACCTTGATGCCTCTCACCCCTCCGAAAATGGTTTGCACACTTTCAGTGGTCCAGGAATTGTGTAACTGTACAATGTTGATTACTTATGAAGCATGGCATCAGTGGTGACACGGCCAAACATAAATGGCAAGACAAACAAAAAAAAAAAAAAAATGTGAGCACTGTAAAAAGGAAAAACCTATAAATTTGCTTCATGTATTTTACCGACAAACTGACTGTTCATCAATTCACAGGACTAGTTGTTTCCCCTCCTCTGGTAACATGTTGCCTAACTGCATATTCCTTAATGTTTTGACAATAAACTTGAACATCAGGAATTTAAAATGTAACTCTTTTAAAGACATCCCCTGGAATGAGTGACTAATTTGAAATATTTCAAAGCTGTACATCACTTCCTAGGAGGTAAACCACATGTTTCCCCCTATGAATTGCAATTCAGCAATAACAAAATCCTTTGGATACAATTAATGACACACACACATCATGGTTTTGTTCAATTTTATACAAGATGATTGCCTATGTGATGAGACTTGAGACAAACAGGTGAACATGAAAATTCACAATCAGTCTGGAGTAAACATCAGCGATACACCCATCTCCCCCCATTTGCACTCTTTATCCAAACTAAATTGATATTTCAAGGATATTCTCAATTATTATAAAAACAAATATGCTGATTGGCAAAATCAACCAACTTTCGGAACAGTTGCCAGTATGATGTTACAAAAATACTCCAAGTAACAAACATACTAGAGAAAAGAGATGGTGTAATGATGTTCATGGAATTATTAATTGTCTTTAAATATGCAAATTCCAGTAAGAACAATATGTGTCATTTCTTGTGAAGCCACTACATAAAGTATCTGAGGGAGAACTGAGCCTGGTTAGCACAGTGAAGTTCCATATACTTGTACATAACCTTTCACATTAAGGAAAATTATGAAAAACTATATAGCAATAGGTAACAGACATCCTAGATTAACCTTGACAGATTTAAAATAAACCAATAA
The DNA here is from genome assembly GCA_029531755.1 of Holothuria leucospilota. Classification (NCBI taxonomy): domain Eukaryota; kingdom Metazoa; phylum Echinodermata; class Holothuroidea; order Aspidochirotida; family Holothuriidae; genus Holothuria; species Holothuria leucospilota. The sequence continues at coordinate 21,281,355 of CM055968.1, read as the reverse complement.
TGACATACAAATTAAATCCTCATTTACCAGAATATTCAGAAAGCGCCGCAACCGATGCCACAGATAAAACCAGTACCGACAACAGGAGCATCAATGTCACGATAATGTTTACCCCGTTGCCAGGGTCTGAAGGAAATTATACAGCCGGGATTGCTACTTCACAGACTACTGAATGCCTTCAATTGTATCTACTTAGTTTCCTTCCTGTGGTGCTAAAAGAGCCGGAACAAAAATCCACGAAAGCAATGAGGTATCCATATTTATTCTCTTTTTTACTGAAAAGTTCACAGAAGTCATTTAAATAGAAATGAGAGACTGACTTTTGGAATCATCTGTGACAGAGCTGAAAATTTTATCAAAATTTTTTCAACATTGCCAAGCTTAGTGCTTCTGAATGAAGTTATGAACCTCTTTTCTGAAATACTCCGACCATCAACTCTAAATTTGCAAAATTGTTAAATGAAAAATAACATTTAAATGTAAAGTATTCTATTATCTGCATAATTTAGAGTTTTCAAAATTTCATTTCCAGTCTCTATCTGCAAGCAAGCTGTACCAAACTAGAGATTCAAGTTGCCATACCTGACAACATCATTGAATGAATTAGTTGTACTATAGTCTGGTCAATTCACTGGCAGCTGTCACCCTTACAGTAAAGAAGTGAGTGTCAACAAACTTTATGTAACATACAATCCTAAATAATTGCTGCCTGTAATGGACAAATTCTGAAAACATAGAGGATGTTCTAATCAGGCCCTTTTTGTGATTTGAGAGATGCAGTATACTTTAAGAGGGCTTTAGATCTCCTATGAAATGGTTTAACATCCCTTTTCATCTTTAAAATTTACAAAGATTTCACCACAGACAATCAGTCAGTCACTGAATAGGAACTTCCCATTTCCATTCCTATCAACTATATTAAGATTTGTTTTCTTTTGCCTTTTTTTTTTCTTTTTTTTTTTTGTAGTTTTCCTACATATTTGAATGTCCCTGTCATGTTCGGCCTTTGGTAACATTGTACTTGGTACTCAAGCAAAAATGTTACAACTATAAATTTTAAAATATAGGTCTGAAAATTTTATCAAAATTTTTTCAACATTGCTAGGCTAAGTAGTGGCACTGAATGAAGTTATGAACCAATTTGCTGAAATACTCCGACCATTAACTCTCAGTCTGCTAAATTGTTTTATTAGAAAATAACATATTCTTGTAGTTCCCCATAGTCACAACGTTTCAATATATTCCATTACCAGTATAATTTACAGTTTTCAAAAATTTCATTTCCTGTTTATTCTGTGAGAACTGTCTGTAAGCAAGCTGTACCAAATGAGAGATTCAAGTTCCCATGCTAATCCAATGAAGGACTATATCATTGAATGAATTAGCAATTAAGCTGTACTATAGAGAAGCATAATTGGAATTTCTGCCACCGGCATGTATTAATGTTCAGTATAGTCAGCAAAATACAAATAACTGATGAAAATGTCAAATTATGAAGAAGCCTTATATGACAAAGGCCGAATCATAGATGTGCTCGTACAAATACTGAGTACCCAAATGAGTACCATTTGAATACTGAAATTTCTATGCAGTCGTGCAAAATTGAATAAGTATTCCTGGGTATTCCAATTCATGAATGGCTCTTTTTTAAATCATGTGACAACAATTTTGTAGCTGAATTTTTACATTAATGCAAAATAACCCATCTACCTAGAGAATGGTGCATTTACACACTCTTAATGCAAAAGAGTGAAATTCACTCCAAAAAGAGACTGTAGTTTGGGACCACTCCTAGTAAGAGTGAATGTCACTCAGGGTGGAGTGAAAATTCCCTCAAAGTAGAGTGATATATCATTCCATTCGAGTGAAGTATCACTCTATTTGGAGTGAATTTTCACTCCACCCGAGTGAAATTCACTCTTACTAGGAGTGGTCCCAAACTACAGTCTCTTTTGGAGTGAATTTCACTCTTTTGCATTTAGAGTGCAGTATGTTCTGAAACATGAAAGATGAGGCCTATTTGCTATATAAACAAGACAAGATTTGTAGCATTTGCTTCATGTGTCTAAGTAAGTTTGGGGAAACTGCTTATTCCCTTTAAAGGTCTGGTGACATGCAAATTACATAGTTGGATATTTGATGTGAAAAGCATTAAAAATCCAGAAAATATTGACTGCCATTTCACAGGGTAATTTCTAGTTCACACTTGTATCATGAATAAACATGAGTTAAACATTCAAGTTTGTGCTATCAAAAGATGGACATACCAAATATGGCTAGAGTTAGTCTTTGCTTTTTCAGGCTTCATTTCAAACACACTTGTAGCATTGGTATCCTGAGGGATTTATTATGGAAGTTATAACTTCCATAATAAATCCCTCAGGATACCAATCCTACAAGTGTGTTTGATAAAAAATGAAATTTCCTTGAAAAATATTGATATCACTCACCAAACTGTGAACTAGCTGACTGATATAAAATTAAGACATAATTTATAGAGGGTTAACAAAAAAAAATCTGAACACTGTGCAACACTCCACATCACTATATAAAATTTGCATAAATAAGCGATGAGTTACTTCAGACACCATGAAACTTTGAAGAGGTATATATCTTGCGAACGGTCAAAGATATTAAAATAATTCCAACGGATCTTTCTGTGGGTGATTTTATTTTTAACTGCCAAGTGAAAACAACTCTTTTTGGTGGCATGTCACGATAACTTTAGGTGAATTCCCTAGGTGTAGCTAAATGTACACAAAAGTACAGCTTGTAGCATACTTACGTATATCTGTTGCTAAGCCACTAGTACCACTACTATAGGCCAGACAAATTCCAATAGCATGTCTAGCCTATGTAGTACTTAAAGCCTTTCTAGATACTCTTTTTTCCATTCCATCATTCATTATAAAAATCAACTAATTCTATGAAATTTATTATAAAAAGGGTTTAAAGGGGCTTACTGAGTTGATATTGAATCTTTTGTGATGAGTCTGAGGGATATTATTACATGAGAATGCTTCTAATTAGCCTCATTAGCCACATATATCACTACCTATAGTTACCGAAAATGCGAAAAGTTGTAGTTTTCATTAGCTTTAAAAGAGGTTCTAGTTTGCGATGCTCCTCCAAGCCAGTGAAAGACCAACCTCTCTGGAAAATACAACACGCATGTACAACATCACAACAAGTTGCTTGTCAAAGGAGTTGAGAGCACGTCAATCAAGTTGGTACTACCTTCACTAATTGGTTGTATATGAACAGGGGTTGCATATGGCAAGAACTGGTACTGTACAAAATGAGCAGGTTCCACCAGTTTCCATCCCGCCACAGTGACACACTTCTGAAAAATTTGCATAACTCTTACAAATGATATCTGATTTCTGTGACTGTTTTCATAATCAAAGAAGAATAATCAGAACCCATTTCAATCTTGAAATTTTACCTTTTATCTTTCTACTTTTGAATCATCAAATCGAAGTCACTTGTTCCTGATTTTGTGAAAGATCATTCCATCCTGCTACATCCATAAATTTGTGTTACCACAGCAAAACCTTGAGATTTATATTACTTTCCATTGTGCCTTGTAGTCTGTAGCTGACCAAGTTTTTATGAAACCGAATGACTTATTCACACAGGCTACATGTACACAGACAGATAGAAAAGTCTATCAAGTTCCGTCCCACCGCAATACGATAGTTTAAGCTTTGGTCTTCATAGCAAAAGTTCCATTTGTAAAGTTCTATAACCATACATCCAACAAATTTCATTGTCAATCAGTAGATAAGGTTGAACATGCAACATTATTTACTCTGAAGAAAACTTAAAGTGACATTATCAACCTAAAAGCTGTTTATGAAGTGCAAAAGGACAAACACCAGCGTATTGAAATTGGAAGTGCACGGAAAACATTAATTGCTCATTGAACGTGAATGAAACGAATGACTTCTCCATCCAAAGTTGACATCTGAAGGTTCTTGAACATTTCAAAATACTGACAGGTTATTGAGGAATGCTTTCAACATTTAATAGTATTGCCTCAAGTCATACACAACGCAGGGGTCTGAAGGAGGGCAATTCAGTTAGGACTTTAAAGGTCAAGGAAAATTACTTTAAAAACTGGACACAAACTCGACATTTAAAGCAAAATGCCCTCAACGGTGCCAGTTAGCAACCAATCCAATGATAATTTTTGAATGACCAGTCAAAGCCACCATACTTTTGTCAACATCTAGGCTGTGATTGCCTACGTAGCAGGCTTACAGCATCCTTGTTTGGTCATATCTGTAACGCCTGCTTTAAAAGTGAACACCAAACAAATTCTTTGGATATTCATAGCAATATGTAGCCCTAGAACTGGTTAATTGTTAGGAAATATTCAAAACAATACAACAACTGGTCCAGTTTAAATCATGCAGTAGCTGATGCCACCCCCCACCCACCCTTCCACCCCCTTCCACCCCCCCACCCTTCCCTGTTGGTATGCTATTGTAGTGCCAACTCTTGGTAGACCTCACTTTACAGATCTAGTTATGCAACACAGAAATGATAGGACTCCTCAGGTTTCAGTCAAGACTGCCAGTTTTACAACTGCTGGAGGAAGTACACTCACTCATGAGTGAAAGCTGTTCAACTCAATGAAAACAATTTACCGTGAATAATGAGAGAGTACATGAGTAAGTCATAGGCCTATACTGTGGTAAATGAAGTTTGCGTCCGGTCCTCTTCGCGTGAGCAGACCTTGGAAAAGCAAAAGAGGGGCTGAGCAAACAGAGTCTGCCCTGTGGAGTAATACTGTACAAAACTTTTTAAAGTTCCATTAGATCTATGCTAGACCTACTGAAAATACTGAATTCATGGCTCATACTGGTAAAATATTTAATACTGTATGTTGACCTTCAAGCATGGCATATTCTGCAAAGTCTTATAGACCTTATGCATAGATGTCACAGAGCACAAAGTGCACCCCTGGTGGAGGGTACTGTAAGCATCAGTGAACTTACACCAACAAATGCTGACAGAGCTGATTTGTGTCTTGTAAATCTACTACACGAACATGCATGCACAAAGTCTTTGTCGTGAGTACAGTGTACTTCACTGTTTAAACAAACATACACTATAGATGAAACAGCTTCAATCATATTAAAGCTTAAACAACTAACACTTTAATAAGAATGACATAGCCATAGCCGGCTCTTGTGGAGATGATTGCGCGATAGAACACAAGACAACCGGATGTCATGACCTGTTGCTAAGGCGAGTCACAGGTCATGACATCCACTGTCAAAGGGTGGCGCTGTTCCATCATAATTACTGTTTCCCCTCCAAAATGACCTATGCGTGATGCCAATGCATAAGGTCAGAAAGTGAACATAGTGGAAGCCACGTGACTTTTTCAACTTCTCTTGGATAATTTTACAATTTTCCAACCTTTAAACATGCAAAATAACTGGAATAACAAGTTGAAACAGGTATCATAATTTTGTGCATTTTTGTTTTGTGAGCCCAGTATGTTGTGCATATAGATCTGCTGTACATGGAATGACTATCCCTCCCAGCTCCCTGAAGCTCAGAATGCTGTCTACAGTGTACCCTCATAACTGGAAATGTAAGTTCTCAGCTCAAACATGATTCCTAGGCTAATGACCTTCCAGTAATTTTAGAAACTGCCATGATATTGACCAAGACTGCAAGTTATCAACTTGCTGTTAATGTACTGAATGCTTTGCCATAAACATTCATTATGTTATTAACAGGTACAACAGACAAACTGTGAGATTTTTGTTCCCAGAGACATGATTAATGTTTATTGCACTTTGGGCCGCTAGATGACATTGACAATGGAATCAAAGGTCTTGCCACCTGTTGCACAAATCTAATACATTCTTCAGCTAGTGTATTCCTGTACTTCAGATCTAAATTACTAAAACAGAACTTGCCACTTCATTAGACACATCAACTACAGTATATGTATCGAAAAGTCAAGGGCATCATGAATACAAATTTCAAAACTGTACAAGTACAGTACCAGTATCATTTCCCAGTGAAATGATAATTTTACTCTCATTTCATACTTAACATCTTGGACCCCCCCTCCCTTTTCTGCTACCACCAACAATCTCCCACCCTCCCAGCCAGAACATTCTACCATATTCTTATTCTCTTTTCAGATCAAGTCTATTTTCAGCACAGAAATGTGTTGTCCTAAATACTGAGCATTTAATGCAATCACTGAAGCAATTAAAGAACTGAGGAATTTTGCAAGGAAGTAAAATTGGGAGTACGGGAAGTTTCTTAATCCTGGCAAAATTAAGGGAAATATGGCGTTTTTGTGTGTGAATGCACACGTGCATAAAATCATGGGAAATTTAATTTGTTTCCCATTAATAAACATTTTTCCAGCCCAGTTCTTTTTAAAGTTCAATATTCATCTTTGAGTTGAGTGTAAAGGGAAAATGCATTCCCCCCAATTTGAATTAGTGTACTCCATCCTAATTCAGGAATGGCAATAAGGTTACAATATTTTTGTTACTTAATTCTCAAATTCATACAGAATAACTCATGTTTTACCTTCAATATTCAACGTTTTTATATAGAAACAATGAAAAATACTTGTGAGCCAAACAAGAGATCTGTAAGATTTAGCAGAATTTTGAAAATAAACTTGGGGCAACTGCATTCTCCCTTTAAATTCCAGAGCAAGCAATTACACCTTAAAGTTACAAATACTTTTAATCTTTTTCTGTTTAGTGAACATTCCATTTTAGCTTGTAACTTGCTTCCCTCTTTATTTAATGTGACCAAAATTAGGCCTATTGAACCAAATATCATCTGCAATGCTGCTGAACATGTTGAAATATTGGTACGGTACCTGTACTACTAAGCCTGACGTAGGAATGCTTATCACTTACTTTCTTTTTTTTTTGCAACAATTTAAAGCATTTAACAGTTTTATTGAAATTGCTCAAGTCTTTTTCAAAAACTTTGGCACTCCATCTTTAGCGTGATTGCCCCTAAAATGTAAAATGGAAGTAAGAGAATATCAATGAACTAGAAGTATTATAAATAAATTTATCCTGGTTTTGACTTAAAGCAAGGAGTAGCTGAAAATAAAAAGAACTTTCTCAAACCAAGCAATATAAAAAATGCAAAACCCCTTTTTTATTTGCAGTATACCAGTAGTTTTTAAATTATATGCTTGAGAATGAGAAACTGAACTGTACTTTTTCTAGTGAGAAACAGAAACAGAAACTTTTTCTTATGAGAAACTGTACTTTTTCTAAGAAACAAGAAGAAACATTGCCTAAATTGAAATTTATGGTAACAGGTAAAGATAGTAAAATCAATAATTGTTATACTGTTTAAAAATTATACAATATTGCTACCGGTTACCCCAAAAATCCATCCTCCCTCCCCTCCCCTCTCTCCTCTCCCCCTTCCCTCCATCATATTAAATCAGTACACAATTACGGTACCTATAAACCAGGGAGGTGATATAAAGGAAATCATATGGATTATATCAACACTAGTTTAAAAATTACAGGCTGGTCTGTCTGCCAGACATATTTATGGCATTGCTTGCAACCAGGACCAACCAAAAAAAATAAATAAAAGCTCTGTTCTATGCCAACAGGTGGCACCAAACAAACAGAAAAGACCTTGAAGTTATGTGGACACAGATTAACTCACATAACTACAGCACTAAAAGTACAAGGTGTTACAAACTTGGCATTCAGCTAAAAGGATGTGTAATGAAGCCTGCATTTTAATATCCACACTCCAGTGCCCTGTAATTTTCACAATGTGCAGTGAATGTCTGTGTTTTGAACATTACTTCAATCAGTTCACCCATATAAGTCCTACTTCAGGATTTTAGGCTAATTGATTTTTGTGGGTGGATCATTGCCCTTCAGTGAGCAATAAAAATTGACCTCAGAATGGGTCAATGCTTAAACTGTATTTCCCACCACCACAAAAGTAAACTTTAACTCTCAAGCTACTGCAGCAAACTGCCTTGTAACACAGGCTGTGATCATCAGTGTGCCTGATGAGATGTCACAGTTGATGAATGTTGTCAGAGTTGAATGAAGTGTAGCCTAAGTAGGCTAGCCTACATCCAATTTGGTACTGAACAAAATGTGAAATAGCCTAGGCTAGTAGCCTACAGTAGGCCATGGCCTGCAGCCTGAGGCCATGATGTATAGGCCTAGCCTAGTTGGTATGATCTGGCCTACCCTAGGTAAGGGCTGGAAAAAGGTTTTGTTGCATATGGACAACCTTAAATAACTCTTGGAGAAGAAAAATTTGACCATACCTTATCTTTATCCAGTGTCTCAGTTGGCTCTCCATGATTTGATCTTACGGCCTTTGTTCCTTCCTCATCCTCACAACAACCTGTTTCCTCACACGAGGCTGTCATGATGGTTTTTGCACGGTCCCCTGGGTCGCTAGTTTCCATATCAGGTGCAGTAGCAGCAACTGCCGGGATCTTGAGTAAAGTTCCCGCAGAATGCAAATTTCCTATCAGATTCTTGCTAGATGGCTCCAATTCACTTGGAACAACTGACACTGCTGTCGCCATCTTCATCTGGAAGAAGAAACGCTGACCCCTTTGCAACAAAAAAAATTGGGATGTAATCCTTCCACCTGAATAGGGTTTACTGATGAATGAGCCAGGTAGCAAAGTTAGCCTAAATTAACCTAGGTTAGGCTAACAGCTTCTTTGAATGCCAACTTCAAATTCTGGTACAAACTGCAAACTTCTTCACAAACTGCCTCTGAATGATGAAAAATCCAACCGAAATGGTGGGTGATTACCAGTTGAGATGATAGGCTTATGTAAGCTCGTTTGCTTCACTTACACAGACTTGAAATACACTGGGCACAATTATATTTTGGTCTTATTGAGGGCCACCGAAGATGCAGGCTTACCTTCGGGCCTGGGCCTAACGTTACAGTTCAGTAGTAAACCAGTTCTAACGTTAGTGTGAACATCAAACCACAGTATGGCTACTTACGTGTACTGTTAGTGTTACCTTAGTAATAGTATGAGCACTCACATCTGACAATACAAAACTCGATTGATAAATCATGAATTACAACATCAAAAGGATTCGTTGTATTCCAACTGCGAATCACTTATATCACTTCAAGTATACTCCATACAATCTTATGAAGATAAATTACAGGTTTTCAAAATTTCGAGTGCGTATCTTGTCTCTGCTGGTGACCGCTTGGCCAGCGCAAGGTATTACAATGAAATTACCAACTACTTCCTCGAAATACGCGCCGCGCAGTAGTCAGCTGTTGCTGAGCACTTTAGCTTTCCAACAGGCCTAAGAATAAGATAGGCCTAGTGCTTTCGAAAACTCCGAGCGAAGAAGTGAATAATTTGGCTACTGTACAATTATAGCTGGGAAGTCTTGTGGCAAATTTCGTATGTAGTATGACTCCAAAGTAAATGGTGCCGAAAATTTTCTGGCTTTAAAATATCGAACTAATAGAACCATCCACTACTTTGATACAGAGGTAGTTTACCTATGATAAGCTGCTGTAGTAACGGGGCTTCCCGGAACCTCCGGCTCGGCGTGAATGCTAGCGCTAGTTGATTGTAGGCAAGTACAGTTTACGTACGTACTAGCCTGTTATGATGGCGCACTTTGAAAAACATCATACTTTTCTCAAGAGGATCAGCTTCCTGCATTGTTGCATGGTTTACTCTCTGGTTGTCGCAATAAATAAACAGCGGTATGACAATTTGTCCTACCTATATTGGTAGGGCCAAGATTTGCCCGACAGAGGGACCAAGCTCCCCGACGGGCAGCAGCCTCATGCCCCTCCACAAGCAATGGGTTGCCAAAAGGACGACAAACGTTAAAAGCAGGGGCGGGATTTGATGTCTGAAAGTGGAGGGGGGGGGCAATTACACTGGATAGACTGTCAAACCGCGCCGAAGGCGCCTCGGGAGCGCTAAGCTCTCCCCCTTACGGCGTGGGGTCTAGGGGCCCGCCTGAGGGCCCCTGGCGGGGTCCAGGGGCAGAGCCCTGGTGGGGGTCCAGTGGGCCAAGCCCCCGGAAGCTCTCGGGTATTTACAAATTTTCGGCATTAAAATGATGCATTTTAGCTTCAACTTCAAATGACATAAGGTGGGCACTTAACAGACCACAAAAGTCTCAGTTTCACTTTGTCAATTGTACTCTTACTCGGTAACAGTCAGATAGGATCGATAATGCAGAGGGCTTGAGGAAGGAGGGGGCAATGGATTATTTTGAGGGTTTCCCGGGGCTTTGGAACAATTATTTTAAGAATGGAGCTAGAGGGCTCTTGCCCCCTTCTATAAGCGCCTGTTCCTTATTACGTAACCGGATTTGGCACTTTCCGTGCCTTTCAACTTGCATCTAAACAAGAGTCGGTAAGTTTACACAGATTGATGGTGATAAAAATTTTGCTTTGAAAATTTCTTGGGCGGGGAACTTTCCCTCCGCTGCGTATGGCCATGGGGACACTGGTGGTTTCAATGATAATAAAAGAGTTTGTGCCAAGCTATCAGAAGCAAGATGTTCCACAGGAAGTAACCCCGAATCCCAAAACAATACAAAACGGGTGCGTGCGAAGCGCGCCGCAAAAACATCGTTGAGACAGCGTTTGAGACTTTTATTTGTAGCCTATTGTTTTTCTTTAGTTTTAAATGCAGAATTTTCGTTGCATAAAAATTTTTCTTATTTCTCCGGGTGCCTATTTTTCCATAGAGCAGGGTATAGAAACCCATACCCTGCTCTACGGTTCTTTCTGTCATGTTTCATTTTGTCGATGGTCTTGGACAAGTCCTCCTCAAAGTTTGCCCGCTTGGCGGACGTGTATTACGCTTGTACCTATATCGACTGCACTCGTAATACAAACTTCCGCAAACTTGAGTATTAGAGTATGTATGTCAAAAGAGGAGTACATATTCGACACTTGCTATGAAGGTAACCCTCAACTTTGTTAGTGTGAAAAATAAGTTAGTGTCCATTTTGAGGGTTATAGACTATGTGATACTTTAAAAAGTCAATGAAATGGAGCAGTTTTTTTGGACATGGACATGGTCAAGGGCATCGGCAGTTAAAGTGCCAGGGAAGTAATTTTAATTTTCATTGAAGGCTGCATCTTGGGATGTTGTGGTCGGCGAAGCCTTTAAGCGTTCGAACGGGAGAAGCGGAAGGCTGGGGACTGAGGGTTCTCGTCGAGAAATTTTTCTTAAATTTGGCGGCTTTTGCGACCATTCTGGACCATTTCCTGAGAAACTCCTATTACCCCCAGGTGTAATTTGAATTGCTAATGAAATAGTTTCCTTATGACGATGATGCAAATTAAGATAGTAACCGTCAGTCAATTTGCTGAGGATGATGGTAGTTGGTGAGGAAAGTAAACAGCAAGAGTAGAGGTGTAGCGAGGATTTTGGAAATAGTAATTTACTCAAGCTGCCCTACAGAAAGTAATAGCGAGGCAATTCCACCTAAGTTTTCCTACGCGCACAGCAGTACAAATGAGACATCGATTTATATAAGGAGTATGCGAAGCACGCCGAACTGTTTTCGAGAATTGCGACTCCCTTCACATGGGTAGGGTTTGCGACTTTGTTTGCAAGGACCATGGTGCATTTTGTGACGTACTGAGCTTCAAGTCACAATAGTGTGGCGCGTAGGAGAAAAGAATTTTTAAGGCGCCAGACAAAATTTTTAGTTGTATTAGTCAGTTTTCTCTAGAGGTGCGCGCAAAGCGCGCCGAAAACATCTTCCTAGCATTTTAATGGTTTTTGACATTAATGTTTTCCTTTATTTAACATTGAAAAAGTTTAATCATGATAGGCTATTAAAACTTCTCGTATAATTTCTTTGGTTTCGCTTCCTTTCGCTCATTTTTTTGTTATTTTTATTTTTTAAGCTCTGGAAAAAAGTGGGGGGCAAGTGCCCCCCATGCCCCCCTCCCCGTAATCCCGCCTATGGTAAAAAGTGACGACGCACGAAGCTCGCCGAAAATTTTTAATCTTTTTAGGCAAAAATTTGAAAATTTTGGGATGTTATTGGAGAAAATTTGAAAAAAATTAATTTTTTTCAAGGAAGAGTGGAATATTTGGGGTCTTCATTGACCAGGTGACAGATCTGCCTTTCTATGAGCAAAATCAAGCAGGTTGTCGGGGCGACTGAGGGTCAGTTGGGATTACATATAATATCGTTTACGGATTAAGCTCCCGGCGAAATTGGCAAAATTTCCCAAACGGGGGGATGACCTCCTGCCCACCGCTAGCGCCACCTCTGCCTCTCTAAGATGGGTGGGGACTGGGGAATACCCTCAAATGTGTGGGGAAGCCCCTAAGATGTGTGAAGATCAAGCATGGGAAGGGGTGGGTCACCACTGCTCATGCTTAAAAGGATCCTTGGGATCCGCTTTCCTTAATAAGTGGTTGAAATAGCAAGATGACCGAATCACCATCATCATTATAAATTCTTAAATGAATGATTAAGCAACTAATGGAAGCCTGTGAGGGCTGGAACGCTTCTGGGGGTTGCTGCCCCCCCCCCCACCCGAGATTTCCATACTCTTAATGAAGATGACCTATTTGAGAAAAAAATACTGAAATGCTGAAAGAATTAACTGTACCAATTATAATTTTAAGGCCCTCAGAATCTGGGAAATCGCATATGTTGGTTCTTTTTCCCATATTTTCCCGGGGAGATCCTCGGACGCCCGCCCTAGATGCGTTCTCATGTGGATTACTCTTCCTGACGAATGAACTCTCTTCCTCCTACATGATACAATACACCTGCATATAGGCAGACTTAAGCCGCGGTCACACTACAGCGAATTCGGATCGGATTCCGATCCGATTTTTGTGAGTTTTTATTTAAATCTTCTTCATCTCTGGTCAGAAAGAGCCCAAAATTTGCCAGCCAGTGTAAATATATGATTTGCATCAGAGGTCTATGAAAATAAAATGCTGATTTTTTCGTGACGTCACACCGACAAACAGCTTTTATCGGACACGCGTACTCCTATAAAAGGTCTCTGTCGATGTGACGTCACGAAATAATTCGTATAAATTTAAGTTTCGTAGTCCTGCGATAAAAATCATATAATTACACAGGGTGGTAAGTTTGGGGTTCTTTCCGACCCGAAATGGAGAAGATTTTAATAAAAACTCGCAAAAATCGGATCGGAATCCGATCCGAGTTCATTGTAGTGTGACCGCGGCTTAAAGATCTGTAGTAGTAATTCTCATACCGTGACACAGAATGCAATAATAAAATAGCCTCTGAGTACCTTTCTTCAGTTCTTTAGCCTATAACAACACACAATGAGCTTGTAAAGTAACTTTTAAAGGTCAAAAGCAGTCTCCCCAAACTTATTTTGAAACAATAGCTAAATGTCATAAATGTCTTCTTATTTGTCTTCCAAGTATCTTTCATAATATTTTAGGACATAAATATTGCATATTCAAGGTAAACCAAGCAGTTGCTCCTTGTAAATTTTACAATTGAGTGACAAAAATACTGTGACATGATCTGATGATTCTCCAGAGCCATTCAGGAAATAGACAGTCTACTATACAATTGTTTATTGGGGTTACTGCATTCTCAAATTTCCCTTTCTTCTTGAAATCTAAATGTGTTTCTAAAGCATTAAAGCTAAAAATAGAGCATGTTTAGATGGAATAACAAGGTCCAAAATGTGCCACCCCCCTCCCCATGTGGAAGGCATTTCGAAGGCATTTTCTTGCAAGGTCTACCCCACGGCTACGCACCAATCAAGAGGGAGCATCCCGCACCGAGTACCAGCCTTGTAGGGGTGTCATGATTCCCTAGCCAAAAAATTCAGTAAATAAGTGTGCATTGCTAATTATATAATCAGTTTAAACCTTTACCAAAGTTAACACCATTTGGGATCAAGGAAACCTTAGAACAAGAAAAAATTATCAAAGAATTGAAGTGTCACCCTCACCTTAGCAACATCCCCTTCAACTACACCCTACTTAACATCACCAGATAATGAGGATTCCTAACACAGGCGCGGATCCAAGGGGGATTTCCCGGGCTCAGCCCCCCCCTCCCCTTTCGTCGCCACATCAGCAATAACAAATACGGGAAAATTAGCTTAACTTTAATTTAGGAGAATATTCAAGGGGGCTTTCAGCCCCCTTTTCAAAATGTCTGGATCCGCGATTGTAATATACAATCAGTTCAACACTTTACCAAGCTTACCAAAGATCACACCATTTGCATCTAAGACACCTCACATAGACCAATATGTCTCAAAGAGTACGGGTACCGTCCCCTCCTCCTTCGACAGCACCTCTTGCCTTACGCCCAGCCAAAAAAAAAGAAGAAAACATTAAATAAAGACGATTTCTAAAGATGCAACCAGTTCAAAGCTTTGCAAAACATAACACCGTTTTGCACCTAAGCCAGGCGTTACATGTCACCCCCTCCCCTCTGGCACCCCTTCCCATGCGCAGGTGAAGAAGGAAGGGTCTGCCCAGGTGTCATGCAACTATCTATTGGCACCCCCCTTGGTGCTCCGCTTAGATAGTGCCATAAACTGCCCCCAACAGATTTTGCCCAGGCTCTACGGCCCTGACTGTATTACTCTTGCCTATATACGTAGCAGGCTGTACGGCGTATTCATTGTCCCAGTCATAGGGTGCAGCCCGTATATGCCGTTGTGACTATTTCGTGATGGATGCCCAACATGAGAACCAAGCTCGTCGAAGAAATATTGCGCAAGTTTAAATTTTGAAAAATTATGTGAATTGAAATCGCTAAATTTGTTTGTACATTCTTTCAAGAAATAATCAGTGGCTCGTATCTTTTGAAACGTTACCGGTATTTTATGAATCATTAACTAAATCGTACCTTTTGATTTATCTGGGTACAACTACGGTTCGCAAGATTTCAGAGCAGCTATAAAAAACAAAGAGATACATATTGTATTTTAAAGAGAAATCACGGCATTTCTGTATGAATATAGTAAATTATCTTCGTTCATAAAAAGCCCATAGCCAATGGGGTCGGTGGGCAGCCCACCTCCCCCCTGAAAAAGTTTTGTTCGGTTAGAAATTAAAAATTTACATTGCCTTGATGCATTTTAGAGTAACTCCTCCTAAAATGTTCCCCGAAAGCTATCTCCTCCCCACCCCTTCAGTACCTTGTCTGGCTACAGGGCAAAATAATAGCCACATCAACAGCCTTGCACGAATTATAATACGGGGGTAGCTAATGTTAATTATACCTGGGTGACTGCATTTACCCTTATGTTTTCATTCTCTGTGCTTTGCGCCCATCCATTCAGTAATAATCAGCTTTGTGTTGATCGATGGGACTGATGCTTTACACTAAAGGTACATGGACTAAGTTGTTCTTTTGAAAGATATTACTGACAGACTTAGACCCTGTCGGTATTTTGTTCTCCCGACAGATAAACTGATTTTTGGGGGTGGGGTAAACAGTAATACATAAGGAGTCACCACTTTATAGTGAGCCTAATTTTACATTGTTACAAGAATTAACTAAAAAATCGTATTTCCTTGTGTCATTATGTACGGAATGACAACCCACAGTAAAAAAAAATCTTCCCATCACCAGGCCTCTCTTCGCACTCCGTAGCCACTCCTGCCACTCTTTGCAGACACTCACCATCCTTCTCGTGTCCTCCATTTTGTAATAATGACACCAGCAAAATGCCCCCTCCCCGGCAAGGCTCCCGGTCTGTCCAGGAGCCCCTCCCTTCGCTGGAAAAATTACCGTCATTGGTCTTGTCTGCATTCAATAGCATTTAATACATGCTTCATTCTGATGCCCAAAATTTTTACGACACCACAAAGCTTGTAGGGCCCCGTGGGCCCGACGGCTTTGAAAAAATGCCCATGTGTCGCTGTTCTTTCTTTGTCTTTCCCTTGATGTTGCAAAATGTCCCCCTGTCAAGGAGGCTATTACACCACCTAGTAGTTTTAGATGTATTCTAGGGCCAAATACGAGGGCCGTCATGTTTGTAAAACTAGAAATATTGAAAAGGGAACATTGTCACAAGCCTGTCGCCGGCCTTCCCCCTGCCACAGCAATGTAGGCAGATCTCAAACTAGTGCTGGCACCCCTGAGTGGCTGTCTGTAAAGTAGCAAATCAGGGCCAGATTCCAATAGGTTGCAAAGTTTTTTGAAAGCCAGTCAACCACCACTCCGCAGGGTAATTACCTAAGCTTTCTCATTCTTTTTAGAAGGCCGTAAACAGTGGATTCGTTCTTAAATATTTCAAGCAAAATACTGTCTGTTCAGTGGCCTCACCTTCACTGCATGCTAATCCGCATTGTCTTGTAAATGTGAGTAGCTTCACACTAGAAAACACCTTTAAGTTTGACTGGCCAATACGAGAAGTTGGCAAGCTCTGATGTCATAATGCTCTGATGTCATAATGCACTGCAGTTCTCAATTGCTCAATTACCCTGCACTTCTCTTTTATTTAAAGTCACGTGATTTACGGCGGGAACTGCAAAGATAGAAGAGTCAAATTCTATTACGACATTCAAAATCGCAAACTCGTACGAGTAAGATGGCTGTTCCCTTCTTCTGGCCACGTCTGTTTGGAGTAGGTCTTCGGTGCTTAAAGGCTCTCTTCTGAGAAAAAGTTGTGCAGAAGACACGAAGTTAACCAACATTTCTTTAGAGAAAAGTACTTTTGCGGGCAACCAGATCCCTTTGGCTTTTTTGGAACAATTTCATCGTCATCATGGGACTGATTTTCTCTTTCCTGGTGATCGTCTCACTACTGAGGAGGCAATGTGAAGGCGTACTAAGAGAGGCTGAAGCTGGTACTTATCCCGAGATATCTTTAACGTTTTTCGCTTTATTGAGATCTTTACGCAAAGGATACGGCGATATTTGAGGGCCTAAACGACTTTGCCACATCTTCAAAGATCGGGTGTAAAAGTTTTCATCGGTAAGTTAGTCAAACTTTTCAGTTCCCTGTAAATTAAAAGAAATGTAAACGTCCAGCAGAAATGTCAAATTTGTTGGGGTTTTCAGGTGACAGTGATTTCGCTTCCCTGAAACAATAATTTTCACGTCATATACTCAGGTTCGAATCCCGCTCAAGCGACGTATTTTGTTCCTTTTATTTTCTGTCCTGGTGCTCCACCTTTCCTCCCACCCGGGTACAGATTTGTCAATAAAATCAGTTGCACTGTCGTCGGTAGTTGCGTTACAGATTTATGCACCTTCGGGCCGACCGAATGTTTTCTTGCAAACTGTGCTTGTTTGTTTTGCTTTGAAAAGAAGCAACATAGGCTATATTCAATGTGTTTGCCGCCCTTCTTGGAATCATGCCTAAATTTTGTGCTGCACTCTACAAACAGTATTTAGGAATTACTCATTTATTTGGACTCCTTTCTGCCCCATGTTGTAACTAACATGTGTAAATTTGCTAAACGTGTCTAACCACTAAACATGCCTTTAATGGGTTAGTTGCTGAACATAGTATTCAATAGGCTAAAAGAAAAGGGCTCCGCTATTTACAGTTTAAACGTGTTTACAAAGGGGGTATTGTCCTTTTCAAAACCCTAGTAATATATAGTTGTACAAACTACAGTTCAAAGTAAATCAGGGAAAAGGGAAATACTGTGAATACGCCCTCTATAGACGCCCAGATTTCAGTTTCATTATGTAATGACATAGAGCAGGATATAAGTTCTTCTCTCCTGCTATAGACCCTTTTCCAAATAGCAATTACAAAGGATTATGGGATAGACTTTTTTATAGACCCTTTTCCAAATAGCAATTACAAAGGATTGTGGGATCGAGTTTTGGTGTGTGTCGTTTTCGTCACTGGCATTTTACTGTGGACAAAAAAAAATGCGGATAAAAGTCTATCCCATAATCCTTTGTAATTGCTATTTGGAAAAGGGTCTGTGGGTAATTAACAAAACACTCAAGCACGTACAGTTCCGTTGACAAGCGCCCTCATTTATTAGAACACATGAAAAGTAAAAAAGTTACAAACGTCTTCACCAAGACTAGGGGAGAGGGAAGTGTTCATTACCTACAATGTATTTTTACAGTGCATATGTCATAAAATGAACTTTCAGTAGGGGGTGACAAGTAAAGCAGAGCGTCGTCATCCTTAGTTTTTAAATATACCATGAAAATATGCCAAAAGTGCTTCCCATATTCCCGAAAATGGCACTTTCCGTGCCTTGCTGTTGAACTCGGATCTAAACAATCTGCTGGCATTTTCATTAACAGAATTTCAAAACTTGATATGATAACAATTTACTTTGAAAATTTCTTGGGGTGGGGAGGAAGTGCCCCTTTCTCCACTCCATCCGTTTGTAGGGGACAGTGTTTCTCCATATCACCGCAGTATTTTCGAGGTTTTATTGATACAGTGGTGAAAGTGTTTAAAGTATACCTGCATTATTTAGATAGAGCTATGACACCTCGTTCAATCTGAAGCTTTGTCAGGAGAATTGCTCTGAACTTTTAATGTGCTTATCAACTCAAAGGGTGCATTTTTAATTTCCTGAATTTTAACTCAAGCAATTGTTGTCAATCTTTTTTAAAAATTCTCGAGCATAACAATATCAACAGGATTTTAGAGATTTCGAGGGTGTGGGGAGAGGGGCAAGTTTTCATTTCTTCCGATACAACTGTACTGCGCTCCTATTAAGTTTTCCTCCCGATTGCGCCACAGAAGCGATAAGTCAGTTAAGGCAAAAAATAATAGGTAGTAATTTTTTCAGTAATCTGCTACTACTCAGAGGCGAAAATCCAGAGGAGGATGGAGGATATGTCCCCTCTCCACTTTTTGGAAGTGCCCCCATTGATTTTCACCTTTTCATTTAATTCATGACGGGGACAAAATGATGGATTTCCCCCCCCCCCCCACACACACACACACTTTTTAATTGGGGGGCACGGTCCCCTCTGTCCCTCACGATGTACCTCCTTGATCTCAGGACATCTTCTTGGCTTTGCAGACTTTTGCAACAGTTAGCATCTGAGCAAGTTTATTATTCAAGCACACTCCCCTCAGACAAGACCCCACTACCTGCACAGGGTTCACATTCGTAAATTTACTCAAATGTTACAAATTCTACTCGAGTTCCATTCGAATAAAAAGTCGACCCTCCCCGTAAGACAACCTGGTTATAGGAGAATAAACAGTGAAAAGGGAGACATTGCTGTGTCTACGAATTAGGCTTTGGACAATTAAAGCTACATGTGTTTGAGGTACCAATTGAAGAGTTTTTATTTAATCGGAAGGGGGGTGCAAGTAATAACTTGGGGTGGGGTGGGGTAATTTAATTTTCTGGGTCGATGTAAAGAACTAGGTCGGTTGTTTTCTTTGTGTAAACATATTCTCCACTTACTTAAAACTTTTTTCTAAAACATTTTTAATATACAGGTGTTAACCCGAAAATAGTAGAAACGTATGGAATGATTTCTCCTAAGAAAAGTATACATCAAAAGAACAAAGAAACCTTTGTAAGTTTGCTTTAATGTGACCTTTCTTTGACATTACGGAAGTGCATGAAGTTGTAAGGCCGGTTTGCTTTCATTTCTTATTTGTGGAATGTTATTCATATTTTAAAGTTTCATTATTAGATACCTGGGTTTGTGTCTGTTTAAAAATTCACAATTTATGGAAGGAAACCAGACCGACGATTCTTAAGAAGGCAAAAATATTAACAAAGATATACCTGATAAAAGACCCAAACGAAGCAAGATGGATGTGTGTCTGAAGGGTGTCTGAAATGGGCAAAATATTTTAATGCTTAATTTGGTTCTGGTTCTGGTTCTGGTTGGATACTACAAGCAGTTCTCCGCAGACGGGATATACGGTTGTAGGTGTGTGACGGCTAGCGGACCAGCAAATTAGGTTGGATTAATAGATTCAGATCTCCTCAAGGATGTCAAGTTCAGTTTGCGTAATTGATTTCTAAAAGTTTCAATAGATGGGGAATTCCTTACGGCTGAGGGCAAGCAATTCCACTCTGCCACTGTCCTAGGAATAAAAGAGAACCTGTAACAATCCTTTTTTACAGCGGGATGATGAAAGGAGATCGATGAAGACTTGCGAGTAGAAATTCCATTATTATCGGGCTTAAGAATATAATCGTTTAGATCAATGGCAACTAAGTGATGGAGAGATTTGTACAGTAAACTCAACCTAGCACTGATCCTGCGTTCCTCCAAAGTAGGCCAGTTTAAGTTAGCAAGCATTGATGAAACACTACTTTTACGTCTTTGGTCTTTACAGACGAATCTGGCAGCTCTGCGTTGCACTGCTTCAAGCTTGTTAATATGCTCCTGATGGTGAGGATCCCAAATACTTGAGCAGTATTCCAACCTTGGTCTAACAAGGGATTTATATGCAGCTTCCTTAACTTTAGGGGAACAGCTGTACAAGTTACGACGTAACAAGCCAAGGACTCTGTTTGCTTTGAAAGATATTCCGTTGCTTTGAAAGATATTCCGTTAATGTGAATTTAAGTAAGCAGAACGTGTGTACTTTGTATGGGCTTTTTCAGTTTCCCCGACGCAACGAGCGAAATGTGCTTTTGTGATCGGTATCCTTTATTTGAAAACTGAGTTATAGTTATTAAAATTCAAACAGATGATTTTACATGGGCAACCCATTAGCTAATCTGTGGTCATTCGTCGGGGCACAAGCGGTACACTGCCCCCACCTATAGGCACACTGCCCATGGGCGTCCGCAGACAAAAAAATAAAGGGGGAAAATTGATACAATCAGGGGAAAATTTTACTTCCAGAGAAGAGCTTAATTGCTAACTGTTGGCGCCTTTTATAAGGGTGTAGCCAGGAATTTTCCAGGAGGGGGACAAAACCTGTAGGCAAACTATCTATGCATAGCGCCACCATCATCTGGCGTGAAGCGCCAAGAAAATTTTGGCAGAAATGCCTCCAAGATTCCTGAAAATGGCACTTCCCAGGCCTTGTGAGTTGCATCTAATCATTTTGAAAGCTCATGTTATGGCAATTTTCTAGCGATATCATAAAAAAATAATGTTGTTGTTATTTTTTATTCAAGTTATTTTCAAGACTTTGATTTTCCAGGGAGGCAAGCGCCCCCTTGCCCTCCCCCTCCGGACGCCCATGACACTGCCCCCACACCGAGGTCCCTCCGGCTGATACGCTTGTGTGATAGCCTTTTTACATTAAGGCGTGACAACTTTGACGTCCTCCGGGTTCACGTGCATATTTACAGCGACGGGTGCAGGTTTTTGGTATCAGGGCCCTTTCTATAAGGAACCGTTGCGACAGTACTTGAACGAGGAGCCGCCATTACTCAGCGGGTAGCGTACCAAGAAAACTGGCTATTAATGCCTCCTAGAATGCAGGAAATTGCATTTTCCGGCTCTTGTGTCAGTTACATTCCTGCTTTCATTTCCCTATTTCTTCTTTCAAATTTCCCACCGGGGTAGGCCGGGGTACCACTCCCAGGACCGGTCACGCTTTATAGCATGTTTCATTATTCTCTTTTGCAGGTGTTTAATGCACACAAAAATTTGAGACCATGATCCATCTTGAACACAAATGTGAAACCTCTACCTTACACCGGTTATACCCTGACCACCTGATGTATAGACCAATATAGATGCACTGAGAGGTAGCAAAATGGTAGGATTTTCAGTTTGAATGTTTGATGTTAACATCGATTCTTACTCACGACTTCAGGGCCGATGAGAGGTTCTGTGATGGAAGGGGGGCTGGGGTCAAACCTGTCTCCTAGATTTTCGGGATCTTCTAAGGAAATGTTTGACCGATCTAAGACCCAGGTTGCGGGAGAAAAATTGGGGCTGGCGAATTAAAGACTTCCTCCTCCTTGACTTACCTCTTTATACTGATACCAATATTCTTGACAAAAATTAGGAGGACGCCTCCGCCCAATGGCACGACGCCTCGCGTCAAGATTAATATCTTTTCCCACTTGCTTATCATCTTGTAATATCTCGCAAATGATTTATAATTCCCTCGTGTATTCAAAGTCATGATTTTACTTACATTTAACTTTTCAAAATGAACTACCAATCCAAGCCACTGGAATAGCCAGGATTTTTTATTGAAGTGACCAAATGTGCGAATGTAATTATTTTCTTCAATACCGTCACCTATAACTGTATTAAAGGATAGATGAAACACTCCTGAGGCTGAGGTTTCCTTTCACTACACGAAATTAAGTATACAAACCAAACAATATTTTGTCTGCTGAATTTAAAGTTTGATCCATCTTTTTCATTTTGATCACACTTTGTTTCTCTTGACTAAAATTACCCTTAAAGGAACACTGTTCTGCACTGATGTTTCGTTGTATCTGGCATGCGAGAAATACGTTGTTGTTATATGTAATAAAGGTACAATGTTTCATTTTAATTTTAATTTAATTTTTTTCTTTTTTTTTTTTTAGCTTTCAAAAGACACTCAGTACCGTGAACGGGGCGAATGCTTACCTTCAAGACCAGTACTTCGAGAACGAAGGCAAGGGAGGTTCAAGTTCCGAAGAGATTACTCTTTATCTCGACATTTTGCCTCAACAGCATTGCACAAGGGTGACGGCAATGAAATCTTGTCCCGTTTTGTTGTTGGTCAAGATGTAACACAACCCTTTTTCTGTCTTTTGCAGATATTCAGTGCCTGCCGAGACGATACACTGTATATCAGCTTTTACAAATCAGCTCTATTCCAGATCCACAAATGGAAAACAAGGATGAAGTCATACATTGACAGCCTCCCGGCTCGTGCCTGCATTACAGGGGCGGATGTAGGTTTTTTATGCAGGGAGTGTCTCAGGGTCTTTTCTACAAGGAACCATTGTAACAGTACTTGAATGCATGGGGCAACTACCATTAACTTTCCAGAAATGCCTCCCAGAATGCAGGAAATTGCATTTTCCGGGTCTTGCGTAAGTTACATTCCTCCTTTTTATCTATTTTTTTTTTTAGTTTCCTAATTTCCTACCGAGAGCTGGGAGGGGTGCCAGCCCAGGACCCCTGGATCCTCTCCTGTTTCACATTGTATAGCATGTCTCTTTATTCTCTTCTGCAGGCGTTTTGTTCATACACGAATTTGAAACCAGTTCTTTCCATGATCCAACTTGAATACAAATGTGAAATCATACCCTGACCAGCTGACATATGGGCAAAAACCATAGAAATTAAAGAAACTTAGGCGACTTTAATTTCTATGACAAAGACACACTCAAAAGTAACAAAAATGCTAAGACTTCCTATCTGCATGTTTGATCATAGGGTATACATCTATTCTTACTAGCGAATTTTCAGGGCAGATGAGAGGTTCTATGATGGAGGGAGGGTGGGGAGAATAGAGGGGGAATAGAGGGTGAAGCGAACCTTCCTTCCAAATTTCGACATCTAAGTGAATGTTTTTCTGATCTAAGACTCAGTTCAGGGATGGGGGTGTCCTGTCTGCTTCACTAACTTGTCGATGTTATCCCTGCAATGAACTTACTCAAAAATGGGTGGGAGGGACAACAATAACGTCGAGAAGAGTAGCCTGTGTTGCAAAATAAACAAATCCAGTCGAATAACAGGCCTTTCAAAGGGACGTCTTTAGGGAGTATGACCGTTTAAATGCTTCAATAGCTAGAGTACAAAGTTTAGAAAAGCACACACGCCCCCTATAGCAGTTGATCACACAACGAGAGTGTACACTTTTATCCGTGAAATCGTCAAATGTGTGGACAACCACTAATCACTCTTGAAGTCATCCCAAGACGTTTTTAGGCACTTTCTTTCTGACAGATGCTTTTATGCACAGGAACATTGAACTTGTTGTGGCGTGACCCAAATAGCTGAAAAGAGGGCGTGCTGCCAGTACAAACCCAAAGATAGGCCTACTATAAGCGAAGCAGAGATACCCAACTTAAAATGAAACGGACTCCCCACGGATGGAAAATTCCCTGGTTGTGGGTGCTGATTATCGCTCGTTTTGAAACAGCAGATCAATGGCTGTTTCCAGTATTTCTACCAGTCAATTCAGGACAATGCTAAATCTAAGAAGTCATCAATCCTCAATCACATTTTATTTGCAATAAGTTTATTTTCTCATGACACTCCACACATTTATAGTCGTACGTAGTAATTTTTCGGTGGGGGAGGGGGTAGTCAGGGTAACCCTGCTCAAGGGGCGTACCTTCTTGTCTTCAATTGCCCCTCATCGAGGGGGAAGTGTAGATTCCTATATTACAGAAAAAATGACACTTTCCGTGAGGCTTACAAGTTGCGTCTAAATCTTTCGGCATTTTTTCCAAGAGCAGGGAGAGGTCCCACACCCAGGACGTTTGGATCCACTCTGGTTCACGCTGTATAACGTCTCTTCATTCTCTTTTACAGGTGATCAATGCATACGATAATTTGAAATCCATTCTTTGCATGATCCACCATCAATACAAATGTGAAATCATACCCTACTACACCGGCCACACCCTGACCAGCTGACGTACAGACGAAGATGCACTGAAGGGTGACAACATGATTTTTACTTTGAATGTTTGAGGGTACACATTGTAAGATATTAACGATTTTTCAGGGCTGATGTGGGGGGGGGGGTCTATGATGGAGGTGGGAAGTGAACCTGTCTTCTGATTTTCGGCATCTACTGAGGGAACGTTTGGCAGATCTAAGACTCAGTTTGAGAGGGGGCGGTGAAGCGCATTACAAGTTATTTGAAGGACTTATAGTAGGGAGGAATCAGCAGCCCTCTCAGCCCACATGGCTCTGACCACCTTGCCTGTAGTTTGTAAAATTTGACTGACGACGTCAAGAATTAACTAAGGGGCTACGTGTTAACATATATTTCGGGCCAAGGAATTCAACATTTCCTCCTTCGTGCTAGACTTTATATCATACTGATATCAATGAAATGTTATCCTTGACAAAACTGGAGAAGGGGGGGGGGCTCCCAAGATTAATGTCTTTTCCCACTTGTTTATCACCATGCTTCATCTATCTCCAAAATTTTTTATTATCCCCCCTCCCCCCATGTTTTCACAATCCTAATTTCATTTACATCTAACTGTTCAAAACTTCATGCAACTACTAATCCCAGCCACAGGCATAGCCGGGATTTCTTGAAGGGTGGCCAAATGTACGGAGCCCAAAATCCCAGCCAAAGGCATAGCCGGGATTTCTTGAAGGGTGGCCAAATGTACGTAACATAAAATTCTTTCAGTTCCTTCCATACAGTCACCACCATGGCACTGTCTTTAAGGACAGATGAAAAATTCTAAGGTTATCTTTAATTTCAGCAAATTAAAATTGCAAACCAAACAAAAATTTTCTCTGCTTCGGATTTTTTTCATTTTCATCATTCGAAAACAACTTTTTATCTGTGTTTCCCTCAACTAAAATGAAGTAAACTTACTCTTAAAGGATCACTGTACTAGACTGATGTGCCCTGGGCCCTGGATGGACAGGGTTCACTAGATTGAACTTAGGTTGTTCCTTAGGTCGAAGGTTAACTATACCGAAGATCCTAACTCTAACCATATTCCTAACCTTAACCATAATACTAACCCAACTCGTATCCAACGTATCCTACGCTACTTCTTATACTATAAACAGGAACCCTTTTATAATTACCTTCCCTAATCGTAACCCCATTTCTAACCCTAAGCAGCTTTTCGGTTTAACTGTTCTTCGATCTATCGTCATGGAACCTTGGGTCTAGTGGGCACTCCCCAGTCATCTGTGGCATCTGTAATGCGTTGTTGTTTAGTGATAAAGGTACTCATTTTTAATTTTCTTTGCTTTTTCATGTTTCCAAAGACATTCACAATTAAACGTAGTGAATTCTGACTTTCAATACCAGTCATTTTAATTGGAGAACGGTGGAAAAGTAGTTCAGGCTCAGAGATTACTGCTAAACTAGAAATTTTGCCTGAACAACCTTAGATTAACTGTTTAAAACGTGACAACACTTAAAGCTTGTCCCTTTTCGTTCGTGGTTAAGCTGTAACATACCATTTTCTGTCTTTTGCAGATGTTTAATGCCTGCCGAATGACACATTGAAAAACAGCTTTACAGAACAGCTCTATTCAAGATCTACAGTGAAAAAGAAAGATGAGGTCATACGCCGAGAAGCTGACGAAGACAACTATACTTTGAATGGTCAACAGGTCAAAGGAATGGTAAGATTTCAATTGGTCATTGTATACAATGTTATATTTTTAAGCCTTACATGGTGTAACGGTTACAGTCTCAACTTACAGGTGTTTCGGACTCAGCCTAACCCTGCACTGAGAAACTATGTATTGATATGCCTTACAAAATGGCGTCACTTGCTGCAGGTAGCGTACCACTATTTACAGGGAATCCCCCGCAAGAGATGTTACCCTACTAATTTAACACCCTTAAAATTGATGTGCTCAATTTGTCATGGTGATGTGTCTGTGGTAGCCAATGAACTGAAGTACTGATTGTGCAAAATAAAAGAAAATAGACCTAGGAACTTTTTTGCATTATATCCCTCCGCTATGCACAATGGCATTTTGAATACAGTGAATAGGCAAGAATCACCATTCTGTTATACAAGCTCTCCTAGTTAAGGTAAATAAATTTGAAATCAGTGTGAACGGTCTCTTCGTGAGCTTTCATATAAGGGGTAGCTTGTATCTGCTGAGAACTTCTACAAGGGCCTAGAGGCCACGGAACGGACCAAATTAGTGTGTAAGTCAATAGGAGAAATAATTAGTGGTGCGTTACCTGCAGGAACCAGCTCAGTGTATTGAGTTTTGAGTGCATTTCCCCCAATGACAGTCTGATCGGGATTAAAGAATTATAATGGTTAATCAGTAGCATAACAATTAATGGTTTCTGTCCCTTGCCAAAATAGGAACGGACAAAAGCCAGAGAAGATGGCCAAGATATTACTGCTAAGAGGGGGGGGGGCAACAATCCTCTCGAAGGGGAAGGGTAGCCAAGATATCATTATAAGGGCGTCGCGCAACAATCCTCTGGAAAGGGGCTGGGGGAGTTGGCCGGGGAGATCGGTTACACTATCTGAAAGGAGTAAGCTCATCAGATGGCGCATAGCCAGCCAGGAAAACGTTTGCCAGAGATGCATTCTAGATTGCCGATTACTGCACTTTCCGGGCCGTCTTAGTTGAATTAACGTATTCTAAGTTTGTTTTAAAGGGACCAGAAGTCCGTCCCCCCTTTCCACAACCCAGAAACGTAAACCGCCCCCAATAGAAAAAGTTGTCAAACTCCTCCTTTCATGTGTTAGATATTGGAACGTTAAAAAGGTACTTTACACAAAAACGCCATTTGAAGGAGAAAAATAAGACTCACTGCCTATTGTGACATGTGAAAAGGGTACATCGAATGGATGAGCGCGATCTGCTCAATGGAGCAAATGTTTGTACTGTACTTGCCGTGATAGGTACACACAAAAGAAACTGCACGGATACAATAAGCAACGACAAATAGAATGGAGTTAGTACCACTGCTGTAACATTAACGAAGATCAATTTCAGGGCCCAGTTTAAAGCGAAGTATATTTTATTTGATGGAATCAGGGGCCTTAATATTTGATAATAATTGAAAATAGAAAAAACGGGAAGGTTCTACGAACAGCAGAGGGGGCAAAATTCTAAGCTTCACAAAGACATACCGTTCATGAGATACTGCCATTCTTATCAATATTTACAAGGCTTACTTCCTATTTGTTTCCTAGACAAGTCAGAGATAATGTCACAGGATCATTTCCTTCTCATATCAAATGTTACCTGTTCCTTTAAACTTTATTTCCATTTATTTTGGAAGTCCAACTCATTTCCAAATCATTTTAGAAACAAATGAAGCGAGTAGGTCACTGTAATCAAGACTTTCTTCCCTTGTCAGGGGCACAAATGAAAGAAAAATAACAAACAACAGACTTCACACATAAAAGTCAAAACAGACTTGCCACAAGTCAACTTGCAATTACACATATCAGGATGCTGTTTTTGCATTTGGCTTAGGATTTTGATCTTCTTTTATTTATGGTTACTGACATGTGACAGGTCACATGGTTGGACATTAACAGCCCTTATAATTTTTATATTTCACAATGAAAATATCTGTAACTGACATTTATTGAAAGATACACTGAATGAGTTATAGCTAGCTGCCTGACACCTGATGGCTCAAAGGTTTGTGCTATCCATAGAAACACTGCACGAAGTAAATAAGCTCGTATACGGTACTCAATGTCACGACGTGCCCCTTGAGGGGTCTGGTTGGTTCCCTTACTTATCCAAGAGTCGAGCTACAATGAATGGTGTAAAAGCAAATTCTCTCTTACTTGGTGTAATTGCGAACCCCTCCCCCCCCCCATTTGATACTCTTCAATCACATTCTCAAGACCTTATAAGTCCTCCTTTACCCCTAATCTTATATATTTTTTGTTCCATTACCCTAGATAATCCCTTTGAACTTCGATAATATGTTCCAAAAACAAGTGTTCAAAACTTTGCTCGTGTGAATAGAACAACTGCTATCCTAGTTTACCCATTTAGATGAACTCTCCAATAAGCAATTCACAGTACCTTATAGTTAGAAATAGATTTGCAGTATATATTTATATATAACAGAAACGAAACATTCCCAAATAAGGAAAAAATAATAATCTTTTCTAGCGATACAACCCATTTCTCAACGAAAATATTTTTAGGCTACACACACGTGAGAAATTTATTAAGTAGGTTAATACGTTTCCTAATCCTTCCTGATGGAAAAATACTACGCCTAGTTTGAAGTTTGGTCCATGCTTAGTTTTAGGAAAGGTACGGCAAAAGTGCCAACAAATGCTCACTCTAAGTTAGTTAGTTAGTTAGTTAGTTAGTTCGTTCGTTCGTTCGTTCGTTCGTTAGATGAGGTTTTAAGGCTCAGTTTCTATAACCAATTGGTTTAAGTCGGGCCGGCCACGGCCTTTTTCCAGTTGTGGCTCACTGGTTTGTTTTCCCTACTCCATTGCTTATGCTGAGCACCAAGCACATTGGCAGGCTTTTGGTGTGACCCGGCCAGGAGTCCCTAGTGATTGTGCTAGGATTTATACGGTAGGGAAAGATATTGCCTAGGCTGGTTATAAATATCCCTATTCTATGCATATTCCGGGATTATAGCCCTATTTAGCAGCTAGTGGGGGTTTTTACCTTTGAAATGTCGGAATTGATAATAACTTCAGAGGGTTATGAGCTGCTTTTACTCCATTTGTAAACCTAACTCAATGTTTAACCATAGAGCATCAGTACCAACGATTAATTAGTTTACTTTTCATAAGGCTGCGAAGACCCCGGGCTCCGGTGTCAGTGTATGGCTGCATCGGTTCTGTTACGACATTGTATTAATAACGTAGAAAAGTTACTGCCAGATAGTTACAAAAAAGGATTTTACACTTTCCCTGATGGTAAGATTGATATCCTTTTACATTTGCTTCCTGCAACAACCGCCTTAAAGGCCTAATTTTATCGTCCAAGTCACTTAAATTATTGTTTTTGCTTATAGCCCCTCATCCCAGGGACGAATTTTAGAGTGGACCAGGTGTCCCCACACAAAAGAGTCCCCACATAGTCGGGGATCGTATTCTTTTGGTGCAGTCGGGGAACGCTGTCTAGCCAAACTCCAAAGGCCCCACACAAAAGGGCCTATCAGAATTTTGGCTTCAGTTTATTGGGAAATGTGGAAACTGTATTCCTAGGCCTACTCGATGACCGTTGAAGGTGCCCCTATGTAGGTTCGTGCCCTCACACGGGTAAATCCGCCCCTGCCTCATCCATTATCGAAAGAAATGTCGTTAATAAAAGGGCAGTCACCAAGTAATGACGGGTTAGCCCAAAACTTGTATGTAAGAGTGTTTTGTCTGCCTGAAAAATTGAAACATGGATAAGTTTGTCGTTACCACGCCACAGCTGAAACACCTCACTATACCGGCGGGAATACTTCTACAGCAGCGTCACAGTATAAGTTTAACCTGGTCACGAAGTCCATTACAGGCTCATCAAGGATCTTGTCCCGAAAAACAGTGGACCAACATCGGCGATATCACCTTCTCTTTCTCGACTTACTTATGTTCAGAGGATAATGAAGATGACGTGTAGTAATCGACCCCCTTTTCTGCTTATGGGATCGCCATCCCCATCCAACGGACTAGCGTGTAACCAAGGAAGGCTGAGAAAGTGAATGGAACTGTACTGGGAAGAAACCTGACTTGAGCAAGATAGACTCGGACAACACCTGAAACACCGAACACTGTGATCCACCCTTACCCCTACCCCGAACTGACCTGGGGCTCCGTCGAATGCCGTACCCCCTTACCCTTACATCCCTTGTGGGCTGGGGGTTGTAGAATATGCCCACGATATTTCCCGCCTGTCGTAAGAGGCGACTAAAGGGGAGGACTTGTACTGCATTTGAAACCGAACTTGAACCGTATTTGAACTTTACCTTTTTATCTAGCTGACACTATGTAACACATTTGTGTTGGTGTGTCGTTAAATCCCATCTAAGTAACTAACTAACCCTTACATGTGCCAATCCGTATTCGTTATTTTCATATTCCTGAACTTCGTCAGGCGCACGTACCAGTAACCAAAGAAGTAGCTTTATCATACGAATGTGCTTTTTTGGTCTGATTAACATTCCCCCTCCCCGAACAGTACAAGCAGGCGTGATAATTTTAATGGATGCAATTATTCTGACAAGTTTTAGAAACCTACATGACCCTACAAACTCCCTACTCCATTATTGTAGACCCACTATCCTATCTATGCCAGTTGAGACCATGGCCGTACGGGCCGGGGTGCGGCCGCCCCCCCCCCCAAATGTCAGAAACCTGACTAAATCGGGCAGATATTTTGTCTCAGTCGGGAGGGAAATTGGGCAGTTAAATTAGGCCTGGAGTCGGGCAAAAAACACCGCCCTCCCTGAGAAAAACAGTCCCATACGTCCATGGTTGAAACAGATAATTGCATAGCGTTCTCTGTAGGTCAGTCCTACTGTGTGGGTTATCTGGTTATAGCATTTGTGAGTGTCCTACTTAAAACCCTTTGTGGTACCCTAAAGGGTGATATATGCAGCTATACTTAAAGGCAGTAGGCAGTCACCCCAATCAGAGTGAGTGTGCCCTGACACTCTAGTTCATGATTGGCCTATTTTGATCATGTAACAATATGTTTGTTAGTGAATTGTGGAATTCAAGGAGAATTTCTCATTGCTTTGCCTATTGTTTGTAATAGTTATGTTCAAAACGTCTTCAGAGGTGCTGGTAATGCAATAAGAGGAGATTAAGTGTTCTTAAATTAAGTGTTCTGAATTATTAAATAGTGTTTGAATATGCTTGTACCACAACTGAGTCTTGAAACCTGGAAGATCCTTGTAAGAGAAAAAAGAGGAAACGTGTGAGATTTAGCTGATTATCAAAATATACGGTTGGGTTGACTGCTTATTCCCTTTAACCACATTGTGAATTTTATAAAGGCTCATCTGTCGTACAAGCATATTCAAATACTATTCAATAATTCAGAACACTTAATTTGAGAACGTTCTTTTCGCAGGGAAGAAATATATTGCTACTTCATACAGGCGCTGATCCAGACATTTCGAAAATGGGGGGGGGGGGATGAAAGCCCCCTTGAATATTCTCCTAGATTAACATTATGCTAATTTTCGCGTATTTGTTATTGTTGATGTGGCGAAAAGGGGGGGGCTGAGCCCGAGGAACCCCCCCCCCCTGGATCCGCGCCTGTCATAAAAGCATAATGCACCATAAGGTACAATTAACACCCACATTTGGCATAAGTGATTAGCTTTCTGTTTAGAAATAAAGGTAACTACTCCCAGCCCTTGTAAGACTATACCCTGCGGTTTATTTTCTGGTTACTCACACAAGGAAATAGTATTAACTTCTCCCATCCCTTCACAAGAATACTACAGGGACAACTGGAGGTGAGTAAAGCCCAACCATGTTATGGAGCTGGCCAAGTGGGTGAAGCTCATCAAGCACAGGTAAGAGAAATTATGTGATTTATATTAAATTATATTATAGGCTCATTTCACCAACGTCAAGTTTCTAATGGCGACGCAAAAAACGCCATATTGAAATGGACGAATTGCATAAAAAGTTATAAATAAACGATAGTCAGGAAGTGGTGTTGTTAGCCTTAGGGCGCCTACAACATGGTGCAGCATGCACCCTATTGCATGTACATGGATGTAGGATGCAAAACGTCCAACATGGCGGCTTGAAACTTGATGCTACGTGAAATGGGCCTATAGGTGCCGGACGATGAGCCGGATCCGGATAGTATGAGCCGAACATTAGTGTCGGACACAATGAGCCGGATCCGGACGATATGAGCCGGACAGACAAGACCGACTAGACAACATCAAATCTAGAACCGACTGACACACTTAAGCTTGGCTGACATATTGCAGGACGGAAGGCCATAGACACCGGGGCGGACGGACTGACAGTATGGTGCAGAATGACGGACGGTGACGGAATCCGAAACGGACCGAGTGAAGAATCTTGACGGACTGGTGGACTCCTGGAGGTCTAGGGGACTCAAGAACAGTACAATGGCCCCGACGGGCTTTAGAGGGACGGACTAAGGGACCCTGGACGGACCGAGGGACTCCCGGACCGACCTATGGACCCTAGATGGACCGACGGACTCCTGGACCGAACGAACGACCCTGGACGAACTTAGGGACTGATCTGACATAGGGACCCTTGACCAACCGACTGACTCCTGGACCGATATAGGGACCCTGGACAGACCGAGGGACTCCAGGACGGACCGAGGGACTCCTGGACGGACCGACGGACTCCTGGACAGACCGAGGGACTCCAGGACGGACCGACTGACTCCCGGACAGACCGAAGGACTCCTGGACGGACCGAGGGACTCCCGGACGGACCGACGGACTCCTGGACCGACCGAGGAACTCCCGGACGGACCGACTGACTCCTGAACGACCGAGGGACTCCCGGACGGACCGACTGACTCCCGGACGGACCGAGGGACTCCCGGACGGACCGACTGACTCTCGGACGGACCGAGGGACTCCAGGACGGATTGAGGGACTCCAGGACGGACCGAAGGACTCCTGGACAGACCGAAGGACTCCTGGACAGACCGACTGACTCCTGGACAAACCGAGGAACTCCGGGACGGACCGAAGGACTCCTGGACAGACCGAAGGACTCCTGGACGGACCGACGGACTCCTGGACAGACCGAGGGACTCCAGGACGGACCGACTGACTCCCGGACAGACCGAAGGACTCCTGGACGGACCGAGGGACTCCCGGACGGACCGACGGACTCCTGGACCGACCGAGGAACTCCCGGACGGACCGACTGACTCCTGAACGACCGAGGGACTCCCGGACGGACCGACTGACTCTCGGACGGACCGAGGGACTCCAGGACGGATTGAGGGACTCCAGGACGGACCGAAGGACTCCTGGACAGACCGAGGGACTCTTGGACGGACCGACTGACTCCCGGACAGACCGAGGGACTCTAGGACGGACCAACTGACTCCTGGACAAACCGACGAACTCCCGGACGGACCAAGAGACTCCCGGACGGACCGACTGACTCCTGGACAAACCGACTGACTCTTGAATGACCGAGGGACTCCCGGACGGACCGAGGGACTCCCCGACGGACTCCCGGACGGACCGAGGGACTCCTGGACGGACCGACTGACTCCCGGACAGACCGAGGGACTCCAGGACGGACCGACTGACTCCTGGACAAACCGACGAACTCCCGGACGGACCAAGAGACTCCCGGACGGACCGACTGACTCCCGGACAAACCGAGGAACTCCCGGACGGACCAAGAGACTCCTGGACGGACCGAAGGACTCCCGGACGGACCGACTGACTCTTGAATGACCGAGGGACTCCCGGACGGACCGAGGGACTCCCCGACGGACTCCCGGACGGACCGAGGGACTCCCGGACGGACCGAGGGACTCCCGGACAGACCGAGGGACTCCAGGACGGACCGACGAACTCCCGGACGGACCAAGAGACTCCCGGACGGACCGACTGACTCCTGGACAAACCGAGACTCCAGGACTGACCGAGGGACTCCAGGACGGACCGACTGACTCTCGGACGGACCGAGGACTCCAGGACGGACCGAGGGACCCCGAACAGACCGAGGGACTCCTGGACGGACCGACTGACTCCCGGACAGACCGAGGGACTCCAGGACTGACGAGGGACTCCGGACGGACGGACCCCGGACTCCGAACGGACCGAGGGACTCCAGGACGGACCGAGGGACTCCAGGACGGACCGACTGACTCCCGGACCGACCGAGGGACTCCTGGACGGACCGACTGACTCTCGGAGGGACTTACTCCTGGACGAACCGAATAACTCCCGGACGGACCGACTGACTACTGAACGGACCGAGGGACTCCAGGACGGACCGACCGAGGGACTCCCGGACCGACCGAGGGACTCCCGGACGGACCGACTGACTCCCGGACAGACCGAGGGACTCCAGGACGGACCGACTTACTCCTGGACGAACCGAAGGACTCCCGGACGGACCGACTGACTCCAGGACGGACCGAGGGACTCCTGGACAGACCGAGGGACTCCTGGACGGACCAACGGACTCCCGGAAGGACCGATCGACTCCCGGACCGACCGAGGGACTCCTGGACGAACCGAATAACTCCCGGACGGACCGACTGACTCCAGGACGGACCGAGGGACTCCTGGACAGACCGAGGGACTCCAGGACTGACCGAGGGACTCCCGGACGGACCGACTGACTACTGAACGGACCGAGGGACTCCCGGACGGACCGACTGACTACTGAACGGACCGAGGGACTCCAGGACGGACCGAGGGACTCCAGGACGGACCGACTGACTCCCGGACCGACCGAGGGACTCCCGGACGGACCGACTGACTCCCGGACAGACCGAGGGACTCCAGGACGGACCGACTTACTCCTGGACGAACCGAGGGACTCCCGGACGGACCGACTGACTCCAGGACGGACCGAGGGACTCCTGGACAGACCGAGGGACTCCTGGACGGACCAACAGACTCCCGGAAGGACCGATCGACTCCCGGACCGACCGAGGGACTCCTGGACGAACCGAATAACTCCCGGACGGACCGACTGACTCCAGGACGGACCGACTGACTCCAGGACGGACCGACTGACTCCAGGACGGACCGACTGACTCCAGGACGGACCGAGGGACTCCCGGACGGACCGACTGACTACTGAACGGACCGAGGGACTCCCGGACGGACCGACTGACTACTGAACGGACCGAGGGACTCCAGGACGGACCGAGGGACTCCAGGACGGACCGACTGACTCCCGGACCGACCGACTGACTCCCGGACAGACCGAGGGACTCCAGGACGGACCGACTTACTCCTGGACGAACCGAAGGACTCCCGGACGGACCGACTGACTCCAGGACGGACCGAGGGACTCCCGGACGGACCGAGGGACTCCTGGACGGACCGAGGGACTCCTGGACGGACCGAGGGACTCCTGGAAGGACCGAGGGACTCCTGGACGGACCGACGGACTCCCGGAAGGACCGATCGACTGACTCCCGGACAGACCGAGGGACTCCCGGACGGAACGTCTGACCTGGACCGACTGACAGACCGACATTCTCCTGGAAGGACCAAAGGACTCCCAGACGGACCGACTGACTCCTGGACCGACCGAGGGACTCCTGGACAGACCGACTGACCTGGACTGACCGACTGAATCCTGGACCGACATGGGGACACCTGGAAATACCAAATGACTCCTGGACTCTCACCTAGGGACCTGGACGGTCCGACTGACTCCTGGAAAGACCGACTTACTCCTGGAAGGACCAAATGACTCCCAGACGGACCGACTAACTCCTGGACAGACCGAGGGACTCCCGGACGGACCGACTGACTCCTGAACCGACATTGGGACTCCTGAATGAACCGACTGACTAGGGCCCTGGACGGACCGACTGACTCCCGGACGGACCGAGGGACTCCTGGACAGACCGACTGACTCCTGGACTGACCGACTGAATCCTGGACCGACATAGGGACTCCTGGAAGGACCAAATGACTCCCGGACGGACAGATCGACTCCTGGACGGACCGAGGGACTCCTGAACCGACCTGGACGGACAGACTGATGACTCCTGGACGGCCCTACAGACTCCTGGACGGATGTACTGACTCCCGAGCCGACTGACTCCTGCACGGACCGAATGACTCCGGACGGACCGAGGGACTCCTGGACGGACCTAGGCAGGCGCGGTTTTACGGGGGGGCTTTGGGGACTCAAGCCCCCCCAAAATTCGCTCAAGCCCCCCAAAAAAATTTCTGAGGTTGAGTGTTATCTTCATGCTTTATTTGCGTGTATTGAGAAAAACAAAATTGTCCGATACATTTGTGCACATCTTAGTCCAGTGGATTTAGTTTCTCAAATGTGTCATGCACGTACGTACACCGTTGTTTTGACTGCATGTAGTACGACAGCCACGCTTCGCCTTAGTACTGTATTACGACGGTAGGCATAGTGCGGGCGCCTACTAGCTTACCCAGCTGCATTCTTACATTCGACGCCAGTCCCAGGGGCGTAAATACAGGTGTGTGTGTGGGGGGGGGGGGCCGTGAAAATCAAAAGTCGGTCTCTGAGCGCCAAAAAGTCGGTCTCAAATCCTGTTCAGTATGCCTTTGTAACAGTAGACCAGACATGAACAACATTTGATACCTTACTCAAACTGAAATTCCGGCAGAGATGAAGTAAAAGTGAAAAGATTGCCCTAATTTTCTACTGAGTTCCCGAATTTTTGATCGAATGCCCGAAAAATGTGCAAAAATTTTCGCGCGCTTCGCGCGCCTGTAGTGGTTTAGTGGTCTATTTCATGCACCTGAACTGCAACGGAATTCTGGCAACTTTTTGAGAAGTTCGGGCAAAAATTTTCTGGACCCCAAACTGCAAGAGTCCTATACGCCTATGAATATTACTATCAGTGGCGTACGCAGGGGGGGGGCATGCCCCCTCCCTGATGCCAATTTTTTTTTAGTTCCTAAAATACGTAAATTTTTTTATCACAAATTCTGCTTCAAAATGTAGCGTATGTGGCACCAAATTGCATGTAAGTACATCTAATTTTTCAAAAATTTTCAAAGGGGAGGGACACCCCCTCCCCTTAGACCCTTCCCCCAGGCCGGCGATCACACAACATACTGCATGCCCCCCCCCCCCGTGAGAGAAATCCTGGGTACGCCACTGATGGAGTCCTCCTTAGCATCATTCCCCAATGTCGGTATTGATAATGACAGAAAATTTTATTCTTCCGTTTCAAGCCCCCGCTGAGCCCCCCTAAAAATCTCGGTCTAAAACCGCGCCTGGACCTAGGGACCCTAGGAGGACGGACGGACTGACTACTGGACCAACCTAGGGACCCTGGAGGAACCGACTGACTCCCGGACGGACCGCAGACTTCTTACATATTAAATTTAACTTTTATTGATGCATGTTTCGTTTCGTTTATATTTTTTTTTCGCTTTACATATATACAATTAAGTAAAGAATATGACTTTAACATAGGAATGTACATACATAAGCGATAGGAAGTACACAAAAACTCCAGAGGGCTTGAGAACGTGCACTCCCTATAGAGAAAGAGAAAAACAAAACTGCAAACAAACAAACTGCTTCAACACTAGCAAAAAAAAAAGAAACAAGTGATCAAAAACAGAAAAAAATAGTCAAAGGAAGAGAAAGGACTACCCCAACGAGGAATCCATCCCCATCCCCATCCACACCACCCCTGCCCCCACTACCCCAACGAGAAACTCGACCACATCCACACACCCCACTCCCACCCCATCCCCATCCCCAGCAACGTCGACGGAGAAGACGATGCTAGAGACAATTCAGAGAAGAAAAACGTGATAGGCCTAATCAGAAGTCTACGGAATGAACTCAGTGAAGTACCCATAAGATGTTGAGAGATCAGCCGTCCGCAATAGCCTCCAAGCGTTCAATTTCACAGAGCTTTACTTACTTGTTCTACGCATATCACTTTCAAAATATGCTGTGAAGATGGGACAGAAACGGAGGCTATCTTTGTAATTTTGGATAAGTGTACCCGGTATCATATTTCATGAATGGGGTAAACAATATCAATGGTTACACGAAATGAGGAAAGTTGGCAGAAATCAATTGTGAGCTATGACACAGCGGGAAGCGCGAAATGAGTTTGCATGTTTCCCAAAGAATAGTTTCCAAAATCACCTTGTAAAACTTTGGTTGCTTATTAAATTGCCACACCGAGATTTTTTCTCCTTTCTTCTTTTTTCTCTGGCTTAGATTTATCAATCGATACTGGTGGTGCAGACGACTGACGTACCGTCCCGTCCCGCCCCCTCCCCTAGCTACGCCCCAGTTTACATGCAGTGCAGCAAACGCTATTAAATATTTTAAAGTTTATCTGAATACGAGTGAGGTCGGTAAAGCGGTACTTCTGGTTGGCTGTACCTTAACAAGGGAAAAACTCTCGCCTGTGCGGTACACTTCCTCTAATACCCATCCCCAAGTTATGCCATGTGCGCAAACATTTCCGAACTCGTCTAGGCTCCGTTCGGATGAAAAATTTTCTTCAAGTTCCTCCACCCCCATTAGCACCCCTCGTTCCATTTCCTCTATCAACCAGTCTCGTAGTTATGAGAGGGGGGAGAGGACGCGTGAAGAATATTCTCTAGCTGTAGCACATCCTGTGGATCAAGGCAGTGGCGTCGCCAGGCTTTGGTGATGGGGGGGCAGTAGCGTGTTCAAAGGGGGGGCCAGGGGGGCACTGCCCCCCCACCTCTGAAGCCAGTCGGGGGAAAATCTCTTAGTCGGGGGATTTAAGGGTTAGGGGAAGAGAAAAAGATTGAAGAGACACTGAGCACTCAACAGGGATGGCGCCAGGTGGGGGCGGGGAGCCCCATCGGGGAGTCTTAATCATACGATAGAGTATGCAGGCAGTCCCCGACGGCGACTGAGGGAGGACAATTTCTCAAATAAGAACCCAAATTTTTCGGCGCGCTACGCGCGCTGTATAGGTACTCCAGGATCTTCAGCAGTTCCATTTCACATTGCTAGAAAGCACATGTCCTTCCAACCTTACCACAAAACATGTAGGCAGAGAACACTGTTCATGTGGAGGTCGAAAATTTCATCGCATGTCGCTAAACCTAGTTACTGTTCTCTAATGTGTGTCATGCGGTACGGTCAGTTTGTGAGCGACTCACGGACCAAAGTTTGGCTGTTTCATAGGGTAGTCCAAGTGTTTCGATAATATGTATGTTATCCCCGATATGGTCTAGAACCCCTACAGTTTTTCTTTTTTGTTTTCTTTATGTTCTTGATCACATTTTCTTCAGATCCATCTTCCCCATCCCCTTGTAGGCATCGGGGCTGTCGGGGCTTCAGGTCGCTGCCTCCGCCCGTCTGGCCACCTGTCGGGAAAATCCTGGCCCCATCCCTGGCACTCAAAACTTAGAAGTAGCCTACAGAATGATATTAGAAGAGATTTTTTTTCATTTTTTGGTCGTTTTCCAAAGGATAGAGCTCTTCCAGTTGTCCTACAGTGAATAATCAGACAGGATGCTATCAATATCAATATCTGTCTCATATGGTGCAGGTAGGCCTCCTATCATTAAGTTCCCTTCGCCCTTCGCGCTAGTCACTTTAACCATCTGTAATGGTAAACTATATAGGTTTAAGGATGAAACAGTGCTGTTAACTTTGGCGATTATCTCAAGCAGCCTTTTTGACTGGCCTCGTGATCTTTAACGTAGTACCTGTCAATGTATGTGACACATACTGTAGCACACTGCGGCTTTCAACGCATAGAGGATAACCTGAACTCTCCGTCACTGACATCGAATTTTACAAAATCTGAAACAAACGAAACCTGATCAATAAGGCCTCTAGAACCAATTTAGGGCGGTCTTATTACCTTATGTTGCAGGAGCTTCCGGGGGCTTCGCCCCCTGGACCCCCACCGGGGCTCTGCCCCTGGACCCCGCCAGGGGCCCTGGCGCGGGCCCCTGGACCCCACGTGTGCAAACTCGCGCTTCGCGCTCGTGGTGCACCTTCGGTGCACTTGTCACATCCCTCCATGACAGTCGGGGGAATCACAGGCTGTGCCCCCCACCTTTGAAATCCTGCACACGCCACTGATGGGGGGGGGGCACAACAGATGATGTCGTATAAGGGCACTTCAGTTAACCTCCCAAGTCTGCGCAAAATGCGTTTTTTGTGTGTGCTCCCTGCGTTGTAGACACAGTGGGGGGGATCCTTCCTTTGTCAGGTGTCACTACACTAAGGTGCCGTCCTGGGGGAGAGGTCTAAGGGGAGGGGGTGTCCCCCTCCTCTTTTTGTTTAAGGTTGCTTAGATACAAAATGATGCTATCTTTGTGATATTTTTGGAGGTGATCACACACCTGTCCCTGATTTACTGAATTCTGATTTTTCCGACTGGCTGGATGTTTTTCCCAAGTGAGTGACGGCGCTTAAATATTCTCTTTTTTATGCCCTGCGATTTTATACAGCAGTGGGGATCTTTCCCTTGTCACTACATAAAGGTGCCGTCCTGGGAGAGGGGTCTAAGGGGAGGGGTGTCCCCTTAAAATTTTTGCTAATTTAAGGTTTCTTAGATGCAAAATGGTGCTATCTTTGGAATACTTTTGGAGCTGATCATATATAGCTGGAAAATGTCCATAATGTAGTGAATTCTAATTTTTGGTTAAGTGAAAGAGGAGCGTATGTTGTCTAAGAAAAGAATACGTTGTCAAAAAACCTCCTGAAGACCCCCTTTTGGCTACTTTACCGAGTTCTATTCAGGCAAAGTTTTCACCCAAAAAACGTGCGTGGAGTCCACACAAACATTGTTGGACTATACCATTTTTTCCTCCCCTTCATTGTGCATTATAAAAGGCATATAAGGCTGACAGATACCTGCATAGGGCCTCCTGGAAGATCTGGATCAAGTACATAAAATGGAGCAATGACATAATGCTTATTACCTGGTATCCAAATGATAATTATAGAGTATGACGCAGAGTACTTTAACACTATCGTATTTTTATTAATTTTGAACGAAATCGAGATGAACAACTTCCAGCAATGGGGAACGGGCGGCAGGGGGAGCATAGGTGCAGGAATATATTGGACCTCCCTGATAGGTATAGCAAAAGGGGTGAAGGACTAACAAGCGCGTTTTCAGAATGCTTTTTTGTCGTAAGTGTATTTAAAATCACCATCTATCAGGGGTGTAGCCAGGAATTTGTCAAGGGGAGAGGCAAAGCCTATAAACAGACTCTTAGCGCTCTGTGCCACCATGGGTTGGCACAAAGCGCAAGAAAATTTTGGCCCAAAATGCCTCCCAGATCAATGGAAATGGCACTTCCCAGGCCTATTTACCGCATGTAGATAGGGGAAGCACTAGCAATATATTGTAAAAGTAAACATTAAAAATACCAAAAATATGTTCAAGGGCCTTGGCTATGCGCCTGCCATCTATACCGATAATGGCTGCGCGCAAAGCGCTCGGTAATTTTTTTATTAAAAATGTATAATGGCAAATACGTAATTTCAACTTTTCAAATCATGCTACAACAATTTAGATTGAAAGATCCCATATTGATGCAAGGTCCCTACAGATGTTGGTATAGTTTCACGTATTATTACCTTAATAATGGTCATGAGATGGAGTGCAAACCGTAAAGCATGCGCGCAAAGCGCCAGAAATTTTTCATTAAATAAGATTTCCATGAAAAAAACCTGCATTCAGAATCTGCATCGAGACACTTTCAATTGCCCAATAAAGCTACATGCCACTCAAAAAGCCAGTCTTTTACCTCGTAATTCGTGAACAGCTTTCAAATTTTGCTGCTCAGTGTCCTTCTCCGGGAATTGCTATCAAAAGATATTGATAATAAGAACATTGTGGTAAGGGTTGAAGCGTGCGGAGCGCGCGAAATTTTTGATAGTTTGCGAAAGATTTGCGAAAATTCTGATAGTTTGAGAAACTTTTGTGATAGAAAATGGTTAAATAGATCTATCACTCGGTCAAAGCACACCTCACCCTACCCTTACAGAAATCTATAGCTTAATCGCCTTTTGGGATCATTTTAAAGTTTTCAAAAAATTTTCATTGGGGGCACGATCCCCCATGCCCCCCATGCCCCCGCGCCACTGGATCAAGGGTAAAAACATTGAGCAATTTTACAAATATTGTCCCGTTCCTCATTTCCCTCATTGAATCTCTTTGAAGTAGCGGCTGTATGTAAGACTATTTTCTGCACAGCTGATCGAGTCAGCTGATATAAACAAAGTTGCTGTGTCACGTACGCACATTGTGTTATATGTATCATAATTTCCGTCGTATGTATAATAGTATACAACTATAACGTTCACGCGATATTTTGTTCGTCAGTTCGTTTTACAGTTTTAGTATGTATACATACGAGGGTCAGGTGCTAGGGGATTGCTAAATTTGTAATAATTGTATTAATCAAGACGATTTCTAGAAGATAAGGTATTCACAGGCTCATCATGTCAGACGTAGAATTCTGCTGTCTAGCTCACAAAGGTGAATTAGCCTCCTTGCAGCAACGTTTTGAAGAGGACAAAAACTTGCTTACCAAAACAGATCAGGTAGGCTAAGCAAATAGGCCTAGGCTAGGCCTACTGCAATGGTTATCCTAGGCTAGTTAGGCTAGTCTGGGTGTCCAAGGGAGTAACTGTAGAATACCCCGCCACACGATATAGGCCTATAAACTTTAAAAGAATCATGGATGTGGACTTCCCAACATGAGAAAAATTGTAGGTGTGTGAACGTCGTCCAGGGGTAGGGGTCTAAGGGGAGGGGGCCGGAGTTTTTTGAGATAGGCCTAGCCTAGTAAATGCAATAAGATCCTAAATGGTGCAATGCTTTTCCGTCTTTGAAGGTAGATTTGTTTCCACAAATTTTAATTTTTGTCTGTCATTTTTTATATTAATGATGCATAATTGAATATTTTACATATTGAATGCTCTTCCGTAATCGTTCAGGGTGTATTCCATGCACTCAGATCTGAAGATCTTCATCGTGGAGTTGGCATTTTCCATATGTTTTCTATTGTTTTTCTTGACGTAATTTCGGCGTGGGTCTGACATGGAATGCACTGTGGGTAATCGTACACTCATTGATTTAGTGTATGCATATGTATTCTGAAAAGCAACTGTACTGTGTCATTTTAATGTCAGTATCATTTACTGTACCACATTGTCGGTCGTTTGGTGCAGTTACATTTTCGAGTTTATTCCGAGTTTAATTTAGTGGTATTCACCTGACAGTATTGCAAATTTAGCAGTGAAAATTCTTGCTGTGATGATCGTTGTATCGGAGATCTTGAGTTTGGCCTTTTTGAGTAAGCAAGTTAAGTTGAGGCTGTCTGTGTGTGATAAAAAGTGAACAGCGTGTGAGCATGTGAGAAGCATGAAATGCGTGTGACACACTCGAAATGTGTGTGTATTGGTAAGTGGTGGAGTAACAGTATAAAGGAGCTCTTATGCAAGTGAGCTGTAAATTTGTGAATGACACTGTGTGATTATGTACTGTATGACTATGAAGGAATGAAAGGCCTAGCCTAGCACTTTCTATCATCGTTGATTCCACTGAGCACCCATCTTGAGCTGGATGCTCAGTTGCAGTGAGGGGAGTCCAAGTAAGGCTATGTGTAAACATTTTATTTTGTTTTATGTTGACATGCTACCAAAGAGGGCTGTTTTCACTTGGCAGTTAAAGAATGACCCCCCTCCCCATCCCTCTAATAAAAGATCCGTTGCTACAGGTGGCCTTAAAATGAAGCGGGTTGAAAAAGCAATTTAAGGTAAAGGCCCAGTCACATTATTGCGGGCAAGCTACACGGGCTGGTTGCGTGCATGGATTTTGTTGCACGCAGCAAAATTTCTGCGGGCAGGCCAAGATTTGGGGGTATTCTAAAATCCGTGACGACGTCACGGCCGTGATGCATGGAATTTGTCACGGCTGACCGTCACGTCAGGTACTGTGCTGAATTGCCATTTCACTAACTTAATCTTGTGTTGCAACTTACTGTAAGTAACGTTAGGCTATTATGATATTTAAGTTAGACTAGGCTGACGTGTGCCCTACTTCATATCCCATGAAGCCTACGGACGGTACTTAAAATGCTTACACATGTATGCGTACAGGTCAAAAAAGGATACTTCTAAATTAACAGTGAAAATAATTTTATTGTCAATAAGGGCTAGTTTTTCTACCGTCACGGGATTCAACTAGCAGTACTTACCGTCACGTCACGGGGCATGTTGCTATTCTGTGTAAATAGTGTATATATGCGCGTAAGTGATATGTTACGGTGGCCCGTTAGGGACTTGTAAAGTAAATATTTTGCCCATGGCTAATTCGTTATAACGGATTATTAATTCGTTATAACTGATTATTAATTCGTTATAACGGATTATTAATTTGTTATAACGGATTATTAATTCGTTATAACGGATTATTAATTCGTTATAACAGATTACGAATTCCTTATAACGGATTAGTAATTCGTTATAACAGATTACGAATTCGTTATAACGGATTATTAATTCGTTATAACAGATTAATAATTCATATAACAGATTAATAATTCGTTATAACGGATTACGAATTCGTTATAACGGATTACGAATTCGTTATAACGGATTATTAATTCGTTATAACAGATTAATAATTCGTTATAACGGATTACGAATTCGTTATAACGGATTCCGAATTCGTTATAACGGATTCCGAATTCGTTATAAC
The DNA here is from genome assembly GCA_029531755.1 of Holothuria leucospilota. NCBI lineage: Eukaryota > Metazoa > Echinodermata > Holothuroidea > Aspidochirotida > Holothuriidae > Holothuria > Holothuria leucospilota. The sequence goes on along the minus strand of CM055968.1, from coordinate 21,236,437 downwards.
GGATTACGAATTCGTTATAACGGATTACGAATTCGTTATAACGGATTTTAACTTTCGTCACGTCATGGAGTCGTCACGGGTTTTAGACGATCCCAAGATTTGGGTGGGTTTCACGTGGAACTTACTTGCTGGATGAGTGGTACTTGCGTCGGTCTTGCGTGTGCTCTGTGTGACATGCGTGCCAGGTGCGTGAGAGCTTACAGACTGGCCCGTGTTAGCTCCGGGCCTCATACTGGCACTGTGTGCCAGCTACGTGACACCTGCGTTAGAGTTGCCTGCCAGGCGCGAGGGTTGCGCGTGCCCCTAACGGGCATATAAACACAGGTCTGGTGGAAAGGTCATCACTTCTGAGCCATATTTCATAGTGTCAAGATGCCTTGTCGGTCAGCTTCGGAGTCCGAGAAGCTCACCAAGGGCAGCAAGGGCCGAGAGAGCTCTTCAGTATCTTCAGAGAGCCAGCCACAAACCCCTGAACCAGGGAGTTGCTATTGTCAAATAGCAACTCCCTGCCTGAACAGCCTGAACATGCTGTGGTACTTTGCACTGGACTCCAAATGTCTCAGTGTAAGTGCCAGTTTCAGTCCAGGCTCCAAGGGCTTTTGGAACGATGAGGTTTGCTTGATTATGCCGGTTACCCACTCTCAGCAGAAGTTCATCAAACATTTCTGGGGGCATCCATGATCCGCAAGAAATGCACACATGATGCCGTAAGTCCACCATGAGCTGGTCGTACAATCCAAATCGTCTGCATCTCTTGGGACGTAACTGCCCCCGGTCGACCTTCTTCTGAGCCTCCTTCTCTGATCCCTCCTTCTGATGTGACGCAGCGGCACTTGTACCTGCGTGAGGCCGAGTTGTACCTGAATGATGTCCAGTTGATACTGTACTGAATACGTGCCGTTATAGCCATCCTGCAGAGTTCTCTCTCTTCGAAACCAGACTGACAACTGAAGGAATTACTCTGAGGGGACTATTTACATGGCAGAGGTAGTCACAGAACACCAGCAACTTGCCCGCAGCCAGCCCTCAGATTACCAGCAGGAAGGCAGTAAATGGCCCTCAACATGCTCTTACTTTTCCTCGTATACCTCGCTCCATGCTCGCAGAAAGGACGGGCTACACGCAGGTTGACAGTACCAACACCGTTCCTTGCCAGCAAAAGGCACGCTCCATGCCCGCATCAGACATGCTCTGGTGCGAAATTGCCACAGGTCCACGGCCAACCTACTTTCTTCAGTCGTGTTAATTACCTGTGACTTGCGGCTGCTACGGGCCTCCTGCTGGTGTTCTGCGTAGCCCTCTGCGGGCAAACTCCCGCAGCTTACCCCGTACCAAGTTTTGAGCATGTTCAAAACTTGGCTGCGGGCAACTCGGACCTCCGTGCCCACCTGCGGGCAAGTTCGGGCAAGATACAGTACTGCCAGGTCCGTGCCATCTGTGGGGATCTGCGGGCAGCAAAAATTGGCACCCGCAAGTTGCATGCAGTGCCTGCCCGCAATAATGTGACTGGGCCTTAACATTAGGCATATTTGGTATGTCCATCTTATGACATCACAAATTTGCATAGGCTATTTAGCTCATGTTTATTCATGGTACAAGTGTGAAATAGAAGTTACCCTGTAAAATGATTTTGATGGAAATTGCTGCTATTTTCTGGACTTTTGATACTTTTTAGATCAAATATCCAACTATGTTATTTTCATGTACCACCAGACCTGTAATGAATCCACTGCATCACAGTGGTGCTGTAAGTTTTCACCTTTTGTGTGATCAATAAATAAAAAAATGACCAACTTTGCCAACTTCCTTTTGTGTGGTTGATGAGCATTCTTTTGTTAGGCTGATAATATGCTTGTGACCATGACTGAACATTTGGATGCTTTATAGCGTTGAGGCAGGGTATTGAGGTATTCTATAGTTGTACCTAAAGCTGTCTGAGGACTTACTGTAAGCGAGACATGCTGTACGTAGCTAGTATTGGCCAGAAGTCTGTATGATCGCTAGGCTCACATCAATTAGCCTTATTATTGCCAAGTGGTAGCTTTTAACAGCATTGGCCTATAGGGCTAGTAAATGTCATCCAGCATGTTCTTACATGTTCATGGGGAAAATGCAGTGGTCCCAAATTTATAGTGAAGTACGTATCAATTTAATGTCACAGATCTCCTCGGGTGATCCTTACAAGCATCTTCCACGAGAAATATTAAAGGGTAAACGGTTAAGGAGTTATTCTACCTGAATTTAACAAGTAAATTTAACAATTCAGTAACAAAATACTGTCACATATTTTAAGAGCCATTAGGATACCAGGGTGCAGTATACTAATTCAAATTAGGATGACTGCATTTTTCCTTTAATATTTGGTTGAGGCTTCCCATCCTATGTCAGCAATATATGGCACTATAAAATTGGCTAGCATACCACTTCTTCAAAGTCTGGATTTTTCAGGCACATATACTCCTCATCACGATCTGTATAGATCCTTAATAAATCCTTAACAGATCATTAATAAATTCAAGGAATCTTAAATTTTTAAGAAACTCTCATTTAGTGTCCTCAACATGTCCAAAAAATAACTAGAAATTTGAATTTGCATGGCAAATCCGACGTAGCCTCTCCGAGAAAGCCTGAGGTGTGGGAGTTGTTTTTCAATCGGGAGAAAGGAGATGGAACATAAGGCATATTAATTAACCGCGCGCCATAGACATTTTAATTTTTATAAGCAAGCTCATGACAGTAGAGTTCATGAACTGATGGAGTTATTTTACGTAAAATGGCCTGAAAGTGCAGGTAGCTAAGCATGATAAAACAGTGGGTACCGAGGACTTAAAGATTATTATTAAAGATATTGTTATTCAAGTGAATTGAATTTACTTTTATCAGTTGCTTCGCAGGCCAGATGAAGTGGTCTCGCGGGCCAGGGGCTAAACGAACCCACATGCCGGAGGTTCCTCACCCTTGCTGTACTGAGCCACCGTACATACCCTAATGATCTAAGTGCTAGTGCCCCAGTAGGCTACTTACACATACCGCTGTGTTGCTTTAACAATGGACGTGAATTCATTCATTTTACATTGACGGCGGCAGGAAGGTCCCCAGTTTTCCCTCCAAATCTCAAAGTCGTAACTTCTGGCAATTTAATAAACGTCGGCATGCCGATTTATTATCTCAAAATTAAGCATATAGCCTAGTAAGTTTCAAGTTTCCCGACGAAAATCGCCCGCATCTAAATACCTTGTTGCTAAATCAAACAGGCTTTCCGCTGCCAGCTTCCCGGCCGGATCCCCGGCCTGCTCCTGCTGGAATTAGCGCTACTCGACTCGTCTTCTGCAACTCCAGCTGTCCAGTGACACTAATAGCTGGTAATACTTTTCTCAAAGTGCTGAAAAGAAAATTTCGTCTGTATTCGGACGTGACAGAGAATCACTTCTTAACGATTGGTCATCATTTAAAATTCCCACTTGAGATTGGGTCAATTGAAAAATATTCAGAGTATCCCGCATGCACGGAGCTGCAAATCGAATATTTTTTTTCAATATATCAGACAGTCTCTTCGATGCATTATTTTGGTATCGTAATTTGTTTTTATAGATTCCCACCATTTGTATTTTTCAAGAAGTCATTTGAGCATTTAAAATCCTTCAGTTTAAGTCGAGGGGCGACAATGAGAATACGAAAAACTTTGAGATTTGAGAATGAAGGATTATGGTCAACCAAAATTCAAAACGAACAACTCGTCTCGAAAGTAGATCCGTACATACTTTGGTCTATGCAGGTCATGAACAAGCGTGCGTTTGTCTGATGTGTCTAGTTAATTATATATGTCAGTGGTGCGTTACACAGTACGTGCTATAAAGGTAGACCTATAAAAATACAAGTGAGCCACTACATCTTACGACGACATTTTTATAACTCAGTTGGCCAGTGCATGCGGGCCAAAATCACGAGTCTCTTCTCCCAACAAGCCATGTTCAACATCTAATTGTGATAATTTTTGTGAAATATATGATCAGTGGAAAAACGTTGCAGAAATTTTGAGATTTATTTGCCCTATTGCTGTAAATTTCCAAAATATTTGCTAGTTTTATTCTGTTTGCACCTGAACATTTAGAAGCTGCGTAATCTTGGTGAAAGTACATCAGTGGTGACGAGAAAAAATACAATGTTCCTCCGCTCTGAATTCATCCGCTGCTAGAGTTTCCGTATTATAAGGTTTACTTTTTTTGCACAATGTAAAAAAAAATGTCTACTTGGGTTGTAGTTCGCCTTCCCAAATGATGGAAATACGATTCCGTACACGTAGCCTTACAGGCTACGTAATGAAAATTTCAGAAAGTAGACCTCATTACTTTTGCGAATAAATCTGCAGTAGGAATGATCAACCATATCCAAAATACGGACACTGCTCTGGCCACAGCCTCCACAGATGGTTTATGGGCTACGCAAGCCATTAACAAACGTGCATTTGTTCGGTAGGTCTAGTCATTAATACATCTCAATGGTATGGTATGCAGAATGTGCTATTAAGGTAGATCTATGAAAGTACAATCTTGATAGTAAGTGAACCCTACATCCTAGGAAGCCATTTTCTAAGTCTCGTTGTCGGGCCCATAAGGGAGCCCAATCATGAATCTTTCATCCAAACAAGCCACGTTCGACGTCTAATTGTGATTACTTTTGTAAAATATATGAGCAGTGCGAAAGTTTGCAAAGATTCTCATATTTCTTTGCTCTATTGCTGTAAATTCCTTAAATTTCTTCGAGTTATATTCTGTTCGCACCTGAACATTTGGAAGCTGAGTGATCCTGGTAAAACATTGTCAATGGCGACTTAACGGAATACAGGATTCTTCCGCCTTTAATTCATACGCTCCATGGAGTTCGCGTAGTGAAATGGATTACTTTCTTTTGCGCAATGTAAAAAAATGGTCTATTTGGGAGTAGTTTGCCTTCCTAAATGATTAAGATGTGCGGATCTGAAATATGATTCCGTACACGTAGCCACAGAGGCTACGTAATGATTTGATAAGCAATCTTTTTTTTTTTCAACATTCTACCAAGGTGCTATAAAGTCTTGTTGCTAGGAATTAGATAAGTTAGATGAGGTTTAATGGCTCTGTTTCTAACCAATTGGTTTAAGTCGGGCCAGCCACAGCCTTTTTTCCAGTTGTGGCTCACTAGCTTGTTTTCCCTACTCTACTGCTTATGCTGAGCACCACGCACAATGGTGATAAGTTCCATTTTGTTGCTGGGAAGTTCACACCATTGTTTGCATAAGACTACAAATGAATTTAATTGTAATTGATATTTTTGTATTGACTCTGAGACCACTACTAAATAAAAATAAACTGTAGGCATACAGCAAAAATCACCTTTTGGAGAAGCTAGTGGCACAAGTACCAGTTTTTATGCAAGAGTCATAATGCTTCACTTATGTGCATTTTTATGTCATTTTGGCAAATTATGATCATGTATTTATTGTTGTATTTATTGTCGTTATGAAGTGGTGTGAAGTTATGGTTGGCTTATACATTATGGCAATGCCTGGTTTATATCATCAATGAATGAGTCCAGAAAATACCTTTTTCACAAATATTCTGTTACTTTTGTGATGTAGAGCCAGAGGATGGCCTTACATTGGGCTGCATCAGGAGGACAAGTAGAGGTTGTAGACTTTTTACTTGGAGCAGGAGCACCAGTGGATGCTGGTGATGATGTAAGTACATTGCACAATGTCAAAGTAAATATAGACAGTAATTTTCTTTGCAAACAACATGTGGTCAAGAGCATAAGATTATGTTGAGAAAAAACACAAGTAGGGAGAACTTTCCAGTTTCAAGCAAAAGCTAAAAATAAGCAGGGACCATTTGACTCAGGTCAGCTCCTAGTGAGGAGAGTCCTGGTTCCACTAAAAACTGTTTTTGGCCCACTTCCCCTTTCCCATATTTTTCAAGCCTTAATTTCTCATACAGTCACCATCAATTAGTCAATATTTCCTATGCAAGCCTCCATATTAAAAATGTTTTCATTTTTCATAAGCAGTGGCTTACTAGTAAAGTGTATCTAAATTATTCCCCAAGGGGTTATAGCTGTGGGAAAGTATTGTTTCCTAGCAAATCTAGGGTTGCCAAAATAGACATACTTACTGGGTGGGTATAAAAATAGCTTGCACAGTACCAAAAGTAGAGGGCACCTTATTTGTAGATATTGTTTGGTATTTCTCTCTATTCGTAAGCAAGTTTGCTTTTCAGTTGGCCACTGTGATTCTCCAACATTGTCAGGTAGGTACCTCAGCCATAAGCACATGGGACCATTTGGATTTGGGGAGGGGGGAGCACAAGTTGTCTTTACCTGAATCTCTGAGCCTTTCAATTTCTTTGAGAAGCCTATGCATGTTTTGTTAGCCTACTGGTGTACTATTACTCATTGATAGACTAATTGTTGACAGTTTGTAGCTGCTGAGGAGACTGAGGTATATGCTCCTGCAGTGGTTATTGTAGGAGAAGCAACTTCTTCAGAGTTGCGACTAATAAGGCCACAGGCACTCGACTCCAAAAATATTGGAATTGCCCAAGCCCAGTGTGTACAAACGTCTCTCTATTAAGTGACTTATTTATTTTAACTATTGACTCTCATTGATTGTGGCATATTTCTTTACTTGACTTTGCATCTTGTATTTGATGTACAAGTGCAGGGAGGATATGAGTAGACTTACTACTAAACCAAAGTATGACTTGTTACAACACTGGCTGTAAAATATATATGTTAGAAAGGTTGAAAAAAAGAGACCTAATGGTCAAACTATACCACCTTAGGCTCCTTAGCACTTCCCTTTTTCTGAGTTATAAAATGTTGACATTTATTAAATTGAGTTAAAACTGCAGAATTTTAGACTGAAATATCCTACAAGTGGGAATTACTGTAACAACAACAGGATAGAGGAAGGGTAAAGCTGTGAATACATAACTTTTACTCAATCCATCTGATGCATTTCTAAGATGGTTATTATTTGTGAAATGACAGCACATGTAAGCAAAGGGTTTATGTAGCCTATAGCCTAAGGGTTACCCAAAACAGTAAACACCAGCACTCTCCACTATGATACAGGGTATGTGTAACCATTGACGTATCCAGTGATTTAATAGTCAATGCTAGTGTTACCTTCATAGCAGGTGTCGAATATGTACCCCTCTTTTGACGTACATAGTCTAACACCTGCGAACAATGACAGAGATCATCCAGTTTCTCGATATTCACACTGTAAGCCCAGTTTAATGTTACCTCTCGATTGTTGGTTGGTTTGATATATGAATATTCATATAAATCATATTGCACGATGGCACTTCAACTGTAACATTGTTTTACGACCTACTCACCAATACAAGTAAGTCAATTGGACTTCATTGTGTGAGCTTTAAGTGGAAGAAATCACACACTGAAACCCCATTGACTTTGGTCGTCTGAACAGCATGGTATTCAGACTTGCTTTAATCAACTTTTCTTTTATGATTTGTGTTTGTTGTGAGCCTATATATGAATAGATAATAGCGTATAGTTCTAACACATTTTTAACGAAGAATTCTTAATACCAAAGTTTGCAAACGTTACGAGTGCAGCCAATACAGCTTCATGCAGGAGCAATACACGTCTGCCAAGCGGGTAAAGGCTAGTGTTGTGATGAAAGTTTGAACAAGAGAATTGGCATTGAACAAATGTTAGTAACTTATTTTGTTTAATACTGCTGTTACCACAGATGAATTGGACTCCAGTGCACATAGCCGCATCTGTTGGTCGTGAGGAGATAGTGTCTGCTCTGATTAAGAAAGGTGCCAACGTTAATGCTGTTAACCAGACAGGACAGACACCTTTGCACTATGCAGCATCTAGGAACAGACTAGAGGTGAGTTGTTTAGAGAATTGTTTAAGCTACAAGAAATATTCCTTATGAAAAAGAGGAGCTAAACATTTCTCGGCATTTTGGTAAATTTTGCACAGAGTAAGTATGTGTAGTTTTTGAGGTTTTGGCAGTGAAAATCATATTTTCTTAAAAAAGGGAACGAATAACCACAGATTTTAAAATCAGTGTGATACACAAAGCTGGAAAAAAAAGTTCATTTCCCAGGGAGGGAGTCAAATTTTTAACCATTTCTTCTGTGTGCACTACATGAAATATCCTCGGGTTTAGATAGGGGATAATGTTAAGGTACATTAGTGCACCATCTGACCCTTGCTTTAAATAGCAGAACCTCTGGCTTCTAAACCTTCATTCTGGTGGGCCTTGCTCATCTTTGCCTGCACACCCACATGAGGACATAACTTTCCAACCAAAGGCAATGTACACTTGGTCTGATACTCACACTGTTATGTACTGTATGGATAGCTACAGCATCATACTTATTATCCAAGGATTGCAGTCTGATTTCTGTCTGGTTCATTGTGTTGCATTCTTGGGCAAGATACTTATTGCAACATCTTCAAATCCCCTAATGGTTAAGTGGGTACAGGCCTGTCAAGTAATTTGTCATTGAGCATGGTATATAACTGCAAGGAGTAAACGTTGACCACTTGAGGGTAATATTTGTAAATTCCTTTGCACACCTGTCACACTAGTGATAAAGTGTTACAACACCAAAATATTATTACCGTGTACGTATATTATAAACTTGTATGTAGATATTGTCATTTGTCACAGAGTGACTTTCCTTCGTGTACTTTTTGATTCCTTGCCGAAGGCAGGCAAGGAATCTATGGGATGGTGATGTCGTGTGTGTGTGTGTGTGTGCGTATGTGACGGCTTTGCTTGTTTACACGATATCTCAAGAAGGGAAAGTTGGATAGTTCTGAAACTTGGTACATAGATGGCCCATATTGAGAGGAAGAACCCTATTGTTTTTGGTGGCGGTCAAAGGTCATCTGGGGTCACCGGGGGTCAAAATCTGAAAACCTTGTTTACACAGTATCTCAAGGTAGAAAGCTTGGATGGATTTCATGCTTGGTATGTAGATGCGTTATGGTGAGAGGTAGGACCCTATCATTTTTGGTGGAGGTCAAAGGTCATCTGGGGTCACCGGGGGTCAAAATCTGAAAACCTTGTTTACACAATATCTCAAGTTAGAAAGCTTGGATAGATTTCATGCTTGGTATATAGATGCGTTGTGGTGAGAGGAAGAATCCTATTGTTTTTGGTGGAGGTCAAAGGTCATCTGGGGTCACCGGGGGTCAAAATCTGAAAACCTCGTTTACACGATATCTCAAGTTAGAAAGCTTGGATAGATTTCGTGCTTGGTATGTAGATGCGTTGTGGTGAGAGGAAGAACCCTATCATTTTTGGTGGAGGTCAAAGGTCATCTGGGGTCACCGGGGGTCAAAATCTGAAAACCTTGTTTACACGATATCTCAAGTTAGAAAGCTTGGATAGATTTCGTGCTTGGTATGTAGATGCGTTGTGGTGAGAGGAAGAACCCTTTTGTTTTTGGTGGAGGTCAAAGGTCATCTAGGGTCGCCGGGGGTCAAAATCTGAAAACCTTGTTTACACGATATCTCAAGTTAGAAAGCTTGGATAGATTTCGTGCGTGGTATGTAGATGCGTTGTGGTGAGAGGAAGAACCCTATTGTTTTTGGTGGAGGTCAAAGGTCATCTGGGGTCGCCGGGGGTCAAAATCTGAAAACCTTGTTTACACAATATCTCAATTTGGAAAGCTAGGATAGATTTCATGCTTGGTATGTAGATGCGTTGTGGTGAGAGGAAGAACCCTATCATTTTTGGTGGAGGTCAGAGGTCATCTGGGGTCACCGGGGGTCAAAGTCTGAAAACCTTGTGTGCACGATATCTCAAGGTAGGAAGCTGTGGTAGATCTCATGCTTAGTATGTGGATGTGTTATGGTTAGAGAAAGATACCTATTGTTTTTTGGAGGTCAAAGGTTATCTGGGGTCACCAGGGGTCAACCCTGAAAACCTTATACGATATCTCAAGGTAGGAATCTTGGATAGATTTCATACTAAGTATGTTCATGTGTTATGGTGCGAGGAAAAGCCCTATTGTTTTTCATGGAGGTCATCAGAGGTCAAAACTGAAACTTTGTAAACATGCCATTACAAGGGAGGAAGCACAGACAAATCCCTTCTTTTTTTTCATTTTTTGGTTATTCAAGTTTTAGTTCAAAGGTCATGTGACATGAGCTGACATGAGAAGAGGTCAAATTGTGACCACATCATAAATGATGTAGTAGAGAAGTATAAATTTGATGGATGAACCTCAGTGTAGCAAAGCACCCTCCTTTCGGCAAGGAATCACTAAGCCTTTTGGCTTTCTGGTTTAAGGTGGTAGAATTATTACTGGACAATGGAGCTGACCCCAACATTGGAGACCAGAACTCGGCCAGACCTCTTCACAGAGCTGCTTCCAAGGGTCACCTGAAAGTGGTCAAAGTGTTACTGCAATACAATTCCAACGTAGATGCGACAGACAGTGTTGGAAACACGCCATTGTGAGTAGTATAGGGAAAGCCTTAAAGTGTGCACTCCTAACAAAGTTTGCAGTTGCTTCTTTGGAGGCTCGCAGGCTATTTTTTGGGGCAATTTTTAGGAAGGAAGAAGTGCAATTGTAGTATTATATGGTATTTTTTGCCCTCCATGTTTGTGGTAACTTTGGTCTGTGGTAAGTGTGGCTTTCTGATAACTTTGGTCTTTCTGCAGGTGAATGACCAGATGTCCCAGTGTATGTTTAACAATGGCAGTATTGTGTTCATGCACACTGAAAAGTTTGCTCCCATGTCACCAGTATAACCTAAGGTCACTTGGAAGTGACTTTATAGGGCTTCTCTCCCAGGAAATCAAGAAAGGATCCCTTAAGAGAAGATGCGATAGGCTTTCAAGAGTATTCAAAGGGAAATATTGTGTTCACATTGTATCATCATGGCAACAAGAAAACTTACTGTAAAATCATTCATTCTCATCAATAAAATCTGACAGAAGCTTTTCTTCCCAAAAGTATCATACATTTCAAGAGTTATGAATGTTGACTCATTTCAAAATTTGAATATTTGAGTTAACAGATTATTCATGCACTCCCACAGCAATATATTTCTTTCTGTGAGAACCTTGTTTTTTGAATATAATTAAGCTACCCAGCTACCATATTTTTTGTAGCCTATCACCTTTATGGTTTTGAAGTTGGTAGAAGCCTTCAGTAGGCAACTTTAGGGGTTTTCTTTGTTATGATGCATTCTTGCAAACATTTTAATTGGAATGTTGGATAAGAAGTTCTACTTTGTGCTGGATTTGCAGGATGTTTGAAAAATTGTCATGAACTAAGTTTCTCCTGATTATTCCATTGTATTGCCTCATCAGGCATCTCGCATGTGAAGAAGATCGCGGAGAAGTTGCTGTATATTTGGTGGAGCATGGAGCAAAGATAGACATCGTGAATAAGGTAATGTCTGAAACACGAGGAAATTTTTCTGCACAAATACTTTATGCCGTGCCATGTTCTTTTACTGTATTGTCATGATATTGGTTCAATTGGAAAAGGGTGACAGCTCAGCACCCTGACCAAGATATTAAATTGCACTGTATTGTATGATTTCAATTGTGACAATGAAATACTGAAACACAAAACTGAGCCTGACTTACATAATTATGCATACTATTTTCAAGTAGCCCATTTGATTCAATCGCATTGTTTAGCAATGGCTGGATGAACTCTGGATGAGGGTTACAGTAGTATAGTGTTTAGCATGTACTGGGTCCTTGCTATTTGCTTGCTCTGTAATTCCATGACTTTCTATGATCTTTACAGCAACCATTCCATGATATTTCTGTGACTCTAGACACACCATGAAATGGTTTTCTAGTGACAAAATAACAACTAAATTCAACTAGATCATGTCTTGATTTTTTCAACGATTGCCCTCCTTCATGACTTTCAAGGTCTGGAAAACACAAAGTAAAATTCTATGACTTTTGGGGTTTTCTATGACCTGTGGAAACCCAGGTGTTCAACTGCTATCAACATGTCTCCACATCAGATCCTCATAGAACCACAGAGAAAAATTTGGGGGGACAAAATTACCTGTTCAGGAAGGCTTTTTTTTTCAGTGTATCTGATGGGGAAGTTATGTTGTGTAGGGTTTGTGATTGTGCAGTGCAGGTTTTTAAGCTTAATTGTTCTGTTCAACAGAGCTGTCAGGCAGTGGTACAGAGCAAGAGTTGTCCACCCATCCTAGCCTTAAAGACAATGACTAGAGACTGGTGTTGCACTACACACTAATCCATCAAATAAGGACAGAAAGTGGTGTGTGCACTTTTTTGCCGCATTTCTCCTTTGAATGCTAGTTAAAAAAAAGGTGACCTTAACCTTATCATTTGTCACCTGCTGGGCAGTGTTTGTCTTGAACCTAGGATAGACTTCCTGACACTAAGAGATTTCTGACCTTCAACTACACTGAGTTCCCTGTGCAGTCATATAGTGCATTGGTCATACAGACCAGTAGCCCTACATTGGATACTTACAAGTAAAGTCTGTTTTACTGTAGGGCCAATGGGCTGAGGGATTATGGGGCTGTGATTGTCAAAAGCCTTGTTTGCTAACAAAATATATTTTATCATATTTCTTTAAACAGGAGAAGAAAACACCTTTAGACATTGCTTCACCAGGTTTGGCATCAAGTTTGGCAAAGAAACAGGAGGTCATGTGACATGGTAGGGAGATTGTAGGAAGAGGGAGTCTCTGGGCAGAAATATATGCTTTGGGATTTAAAGAATGGCTGAAAGAGGAAAGACAGTGAAGGATAAAAGATTTACTCAGGTTGAGGCTGTTTAAGCAGTAAATAAAGCAAGGATTTTGCACAGGAAGTTATTACATATTTAGAAGTACTGTCCAAATCCCACAGTGAAGGAAATGGCAACGCTTTTGGGCAGTTACGAAAGATTTTCAGATTCGAGGCATCTAATATCACGTACAGAAAACAGTTGCTGATAACTAGGCTTTGTGTATGCCTCCTTTAGCAATTGGGCATAACATGAATGCTACATATGTAAGGGAATTGCAGGTTAATTGGTAAAGTGGATATTGGGTTTGTAATGTGAAGGTCCGTTAATTGGCATTGTTGATGTTACACATTTATGAAAGGAATGTAAAGTAACTGGACCACAAATTAATGTCACATATGTTAAACAATTGGAAGTACTTTCCCTATTTCATGTGAGATGTCATGTGTGTGTATTGCAGTTTTGTGCAATTGGGGCTTTGCCAAATGTCACATATTTAAAGTCAATGTATTTCTTGTGGCCATGCTGGATGTCCCAGGTAAACCGGTAATCAGGGCTAGAGTTGAGTCCCTGGTATCCGAGTCCGAGTCCCGATGTCCAAGTCCGAGTCCCAAGGCCCGAGTCCAAGGCCCCGCGTCCCTGTGTAAATTGAACTTGTTTTGAGTGCAAGAGGACAAGAACTACAATGAAATAGTCTTATTCTAACCTTTATTCCTTCCACTAATATTTAAGATGGCCATAGATCCAAACAACTAGTAAATGTAACAAAACAAAGGACCACTGAATTCCTCTTATGAACATAGACGGATAAGATACGGATCTACAATATCCAGAAAGAGAGCTGACTAAATACTAGAAGAGTACAACAATGCTTCGTCACATGTGCTGTGCAAAAAGAGAAAAATCAGCTTTTTCAGCTTTCCAGAGGTCAATTATTTACTACTGACAGTTCCAACACCAAAAATTGACTACTTTAGGATTAAGGGCTATGAAAAGAAGGGGCTCCTGAGCTCCCCCTGGATCCATGCCTGGTTTATAAAAGATGGCTGGCAGTGTTTACCAGAGTGCCCCCACCCCATTACCTGATCAGGGCTGGATTTAAGCATGGGCCAGCATGGCATGTGCCCTGGGGCCCCAAGAAATTACATTATTGTATTTTTGGGGTAGTTTGTGGAGATCATCTGTGCTAATTTTTGTTTTGTAGGCTTACATGTACGTAAGAAGAAAGTCTATGGAGTTCATTTCGAGTCGGGGGAGGGGGAGGGAGGAATGGATGAAAGTGACCACAACCTGTGCCCTCCTTTTGTGACTTGCGCCACTATAGTCTTGAGGAGAATTAAGGCCTGCACATTAGTTTGAGCCCAGGACAGTTCACAAAATTTGTTCTTCATTGGGATTTCCCCACAGAAATCCCATAAGTTTACTTGTTTATTACCAAAATCTCATGGACTAGGGGTACTTTTTCTGTAAATAACCCATGGCTTTGATTTCTTCAAACTTAGACCGAGTTGCCCCAAGTATTATTTCAGGTACCAAGATTGTGCTATGCAAGAGGAGCATATGGTGAATGCTGAATGCTTAAATAATATTCTGATATGATGTTGCAATACATGATTTGTCATTATAACAAGTTAATCAGCCTGTAGGCTCCTGAAAATTGCCTCAGTCTGAAACAAAAGCTTGAGTACTAGGGGCTGGAAAGGCTGGATGCCAATATCTTATTTCATCCCCGGCTAGTACACGTTTTTGGATACAAATAACATCAAACCATGCTTGGACCTGAAGGTAAATTTTCCAAACGTTTGATCACTGAATGCTTACTATACAGGTTCACAAGTGCAATCTCATAGACGATGTGTTTAACATTTCATGCTGGATCCGTGCTGTCTCCAATCTAGTCTTGGAGGCCTGAGATTGAGTCAATATTCCGAGTGTACACTGTTCATGCTGCATGCTGACTTTTGCACTGTACGCAACATGTAGCAATAGTATTGCACGTAATGATATTTTCAGCAAAGATTTTTTTCGTGCGGTTCCGAAATGAGTAATCTTATGGTCGTGGGAAAAAATAGACTTGTACCTGGTCTCGGCCTGAGTCCCCGAGTCATGTTGGTCGAGTCCTGAGCGCTGAGTCATGACAATCGAGACTCGAGACCAGTCTCGAGTCACTGAGCCCTGCTGGTAATGTGAAAGATTTGGCTGGTATTTTTGGTCATACTTTATGTCACAAATATCTAACAAAGTGACAGGTAGTTTATGTTTTTTGAAACATTTGCAGGAAATTTTGGCTGTGCTGGATGTTAATACTTATGTAACACAATTGGAGGTCACTTAGCCATAGCAGGTCTCACATCTTTAAAACACTGGTTATTTTGTCAGCTAGATGACATGCCAAGTAAATGCAGTACATTTCAGGTAATTTGGCATAGTGCATGTCACACATTTGCAGACCTGTAAGTTGGTAATACCAAATTGCGGATAACTTTGCTATGCTCATTGTCACAGGTAAACATAGTTACTGGTAATTTGTGGAGGGTGCCCAGAATGCTCCCCTGTAGCTACGGGCCCATAAAGGCATCAGGAATTTAGTAGTGTCTGCAGTCATGACAACTCTTAGTCTTCATGTAAGACTGCGGACTGAAATGTTAAATTAGACTAGTGTATCATTAATAATGTTTCATGGCGTTATGCCTCTGTGTGCATTAAATGCTATGTTATTACTTTGCCCTAAACATATATGAAGAACAATACATGAAAGCATGATAGAAAGTGAGAGATATCTGACATATCACTAATGTGCTATGTGGAAAGTAACATAATTGCTATTTTAGGCCAGTTTCAGCAATTTACTTTATATGCCAATAAACCTGCCAATTCTCAAAATTTCATTGTGAGACCAATGGTGTTGCAATACTTGAAGAAATCAGGTGTGGATCCAGACATTTCGAAAAGGGGGGGGGGGGGCTGAAAGCCCCCTTGAACATTCTCCTAGATTAACATTATGCTAATTTTCGCGTATTTGTTATTGTTGATGTGGCAAAAAAGGGAGGGCTGAGCCAGGGAAAGCCCCCCCCCCCCTTGGATCCATGCCTGGAAGTTGTTTCTGCTTACCCACAGGGATGGGGGAAGGGTATGCATGTATCTTTTCTTCTCTGCATGAAAAGGGCACAGTGTTGGACAATACAAAGCTGGGACAACCAAATTGTACCTAATGCTTGAGGGTGCTGCGACCCCTTGGTATACCAGTGAGTGAGGTAAGGAAGGTTGGCTGGAAACTTCCTGATTCAGGCATTGTTTCATTGTAAGACCCACAACTTTCATGGTCTGCAATGGCCAAGTACAAGGGTGAGTACACACTAGAGCAGTAGGAGTACCATAAGTCCAAATCAGGTTTCGGTGTAGTGATACCTTTTTCTACATTGCTGATGTTAGGTGTACTACAAATAATAACAGTGCAAGTTAACACATCAATGTGGGCAGTGCAGAATGTTTATGATGGAAAGAGCCTGTGACATCAAAGTCAGACAGTATTAAGTTAGGTTACTTTAGTTGTATGTGTGTATGCTAATTGTGGAGCCCTATAAACTGGTTTCCTATAATACTATACAACTTAAATAGAAATGTCACAAATAAAAAATAAAAAGATAAAACCATCATTTTTCTTTGTTTTTATTATTTATACATACAGTATTTTGTGTAAAAAAGATGGTGAGTTGAAATAACCCTTCAAAACAAAAGAAAAATAATTCCATAAAGAAAACAATTGCTTACTTCAAGCACCTCTCATGATTTATCAACACATCCTCAGCCTCCCTCTATGGAAATCAGTTTATAAATTTTGTTACATTTTTTATTGTTTTTACATTTAAAAGGCCATCAGTGGTACACATCTAACAATTTGCATGCTTTCATTATAAGTCAGAAACCAAAATTCACAAATTCGCTTTCAAGACAGAGTAGCAATACTCTCAAAGAAAAAAGAATTGTACATCATTGTGATAAGTAATTTGGGACAAATTTTGAGAAAAAGCTTACAATCTTTACAGATCCAGCTGATACCAGAACTGAATATTTTTCATCAGCTGGCCAAATAGCCCAGCTGGACAGATAGCCCACCTAGTTTATCTGCTGACATTTATTAAGTAACTAAAAGTTAAAAAGATACTACCAATGACAACATTTCAAAAAAAAAAAAAAAAAGGTATGATGTGCTAAGTTAACAGTACAGTGCCTTCCAATACAATTACTTAAAATTTAAATCTATTGATACATCTTTTGCCCCTAGAAAGAGGTCAAGTGTTAAAATTTTACTGAAGCAAGATTGGCAAAGGTGAAAATGTGGACTTGTCCAAGTCCTCTGCTGGATTTACTTGTTAGCAGCCTGATTTTATACATGGTTCAAATTATGAACCCTAACAGAGATCTCTGCTGCTGCAAAAAGAGACTTGGACAAGTCTAAACATATGGCAAGTTAAAGTATTAGTAATTAGTAAAGACCATTTGATCGATGAAAGTTTTGAGGACAAACTTTTGTGTTTTAATAAAGGAGATTAAGGAAATACTTGTTAGTACATTTAATCTTGTCAATATTAAATGTGTTCACAAATATACATACTTTCAATACAATAAGACATTTCGGTGACTTGAGACTAATTATCAACTTATCATGACAGCACTAACCAACATAGGGGTACTGGCAGGGAGAATATTGGATTCACATTTTTGGGGGAAATTTGTGGTGAAGATATTACTAAATTTTCTCACAAAACTGTTCAACAAACCCCTCCCCCCTACCGAAATGAAAGTAGTATATAATGATGCTCAAAACCCTTTAGAGCAAATAACTACACAAGTCAGTGTTAACCTTGTGACTGATTCCAGCAAAAAAAAAAGTCTATGCAAGGCTAGACACTGTCAACTCCACTCTTAAAACAACTATACATCTTTTCAAGAATAAAATAATTGTTAATATAAATAAGCAGAACTTAAGGTAATTGGTGTCACAGTGTCTTCCGCTTTATGTAATCTGAAGTGATGTTACACTGCAAAACTGTTGTAATGAGTCATGACTTGGGTCACTAGTTTTTAAAAGGGAAATGACTCGAGCAATAATTGTATCATAATTTTCCTCATGGAAATAATACAATGACTTGAGTCACTGACTTGACTCAAGTCACACTGAAAGTAGTAAATGACTCGAAATGACACTCAAAATTGAGTGACTCGTTACAACTCTGCCGCAAAATGGAGAGTGCTTAAAGGAACAACAAATCGCACCCCAAACAGTAAAAATTTTTCCAACTAAGTTTACTTCTAGTGCCTCCTCCAATTCAAAAGAAACACATGTTTAATGCACCTCTAAAGACAAAGCAATAACAGCCTGTAATGAGTTTAAATTGCTCAAGGCCATATCCACAAGTCATGTGTAGACTGTCTTTTTACACTACCGGTACAAGCCATCAGTGACAGACCAATCAGAATGATGTTGTCATTTGAATTTATGTAAATCACAGTGCAGTCACCTGTTGTATTCAGAACAACAGGGTTATTCCTAAGTATGTTTAAGAAATGTCACAGACCCTTTAAACCACAGTCTCTTATAACAATGGAAATCACAAAGCTAACATTGCTCTATAAAGGTCATTCTTAAGGGATTCCACAACTTTCCCTTTAGGAAAACCAGTATAGTATAGATAAAAGTATACTTGACTGGACCAGCACGCTTCAAGACATTTGTAGATAAGTATTGAGATGACACACTTTGAACGAATCCTCGTTATTGTCCTTCTTTGCTACAAAGCAGGGCGGTCACTCAGACTCTATTGTTGTACTAATATTGCAAATTCAGCTTGTAAATCTACATGGTTAGAGAACACATACACATAAATTTATTGATATTGAAAGCACTTTGGTGTAAGCATTCCCCATAGAAAAATGTTCACTGTTTGATGCATGTAATACAGAGGTAATTCTAAAGACAATTAGATACAGTTTATTAGCAAAAACATGCAACATCATAGATGTCTAACATCTAAGACGAGTTATTTCCGCATTTTTTAGATCACCACTAAAAAATGATTTCCATCACAATTTTTCTTGAATTTTGGAAATATTTTGATCCATTTTTATTAACATATAACTGTTACCACTACTCCACTGATACAAAACTCATGAACTCCCTTCTACCCCCGCCCCTTCATGATATATTTTTGTGAAGCATATATGTATGTCAGTTATGTCAATATTGAGTCACTGTATTAGTTATTACCTATTTTGTAATATTTCTCCCAGCCTAAAAATAAACTTTTTAATTAAATTACTTCTTTAAATTTTATTTCCTCAAGATCATTCTTGCCTTACATCTGTGATAGACTGATAATTCTAACTCAGCCATACACTGGCTTCTGTAGCACCTTGTTTTTCCTTAAATACAAACTATGTGAGAAGCATTTCCTTTCGTTATCTGCTCTGAAATACACTCTAGCAAATCCTGTATAACCACCTGCTTCTAAAGCATACTGACATTAAACAATACTGGGACGGAGATGATGGTGTTTCATCAGGGATGATGATGTTTGTCTAATAGTGTGTGTATGATTGTTTACACTCTCGTGCAGGTAGTGCCTGTATGCCCATACCAAGGGTCTACGTTCTTCCTTCACACAATGCTTCTATCATCACATCTGTGAAATACCCCTTTCATAAAATGCATGTTGAGAAACAAAGAACTTAAATGAAACTGGAACAATTTGCCTTTTCAATTGGCACAAAGTCCATACCTATTCAACATTCCCCTTCATTATTCTTTGCTTAAACATGCAGTTTATTAAGTTTTGTACATTTTTATACACAGTTTTTTGGCATGAATGCACTACCGTACTTTCAAGTCTTTCAAGAAACAATCTGCAGAATACAGTGCCCCTGTGCCCCTATTGTGATAAATCTTAAAGTGATCTCATGCGGAAAAACTCTTTACTACAAAGTTACTAAAGATTAATCCCAAAACTCATTTCATTCTCTCAACACTATATCACAGTTTCAGCATCTGTAAAATTGGATTTCTGTCCATCTTGCCTTCTCCTGAACTTAAAATACAAGATGACAATGAGAAAGGTACTGGTCATAGGGTCTTCTACACTTATGTTGATCAAGATCTGTCCACCCCCACAGTGCATGGGCCCTAATCACACTAATCGCTGAAAAACTGTGAAAGTTTGCAATGAAACGTTCCATGGTTTTGCTACATTAACAGAGCCTAGAGTGAAGACAATGTGGTAGCTTTTTCAATTAAACTTGCTACAAGTTGCTTCACCTTATCAGAATGTTACCTTGCCAGAATGTTATCCCTTCATAATATTTAGCTTCCTGAGAACACATAAGTTACTCACGTGCAGTGCAAGCAATGTGTAACAAAATCACGCACCAACGGCTTAATAACATATAAGAAGTCACCTAACCAAAATCATCCGGTCAAAGTTCATCTTTGGAGTCTTTCGAACCTGGGTCACCTTTTAATTTTGTATTATTCTCCTCCTCCTCCTCATCACCTTCATCTTCTGTCCCGTGAACTCGCTCTTTCCCTGTCCAAACTTCAGTTAGACATACTGTGGGAGAAGAAAATGGTCGCAATGAATTAGGAGCACACCAATAAAGAGGGTGGCACTACCCAGAGGGGCCATTTTGTGCCCCACACTTATCCTGTACTGCCAAACACTACAACCTCATGCAGTAAATGATGAGATTTGTCTGGTTTTGATGGGTATTGACACAAATCTGCTTTGGCAGTATTTTCCAAGTTTTGCCCAGATAAAACACCAACATAAAGCCAATTAATCAAGAGTATACCCACTCTTTTCAACAAGTTGATGATTCACTCAGCACCCTTTGAATTCTTTTCTTCAAACCCACCCCTAAAATTAGTCTAGCTGAAACTCTGGTGAAGGCTGTGTCTAATTTTACCATATAAAATCCATTTCAAGTTATTGTAAATGACACATGAGAATCTTAAAATTCAATATTGACCCACATCCTTTTCTCCTGAACACAAATTTCCATCCTAACAATCTAGCCTACCATACAACTGTATTGGCAAAAGCACAGCGGATGCTCACGTGGCAAACAACAACCAATGAAAGTCTCCCGTCAAACAAACCATTGGGTTGGCAGTTATACACCCTTACCTTTCCCACAATGTAACAGACACTTCAAAGGCTGTATTGTTCATACAGCAGTGAACTGCTATTTAATCCCTATCATTAATGAGTATGGTATTTAGAAGTGTGTGCACCGGGTTCCTGGGTACCCGACCGACGATGTCAGGACCCGGTTCTGAAATTGCTACCCGGATCCAAAGTTTCACTAACACAGACTGCACGTGTAACAGAACACCTAACATGGTACTCTTTCCTGGCAAAATTTATCACGCACATGCCTAAGATCACTCGTCATGCCCATACGTAAGATACGATGGTGTTATATTATATCAATGTGCAAAGCAAAATTTCTTATTATGACTTTACAACAAACTTGTAGCCTAACAGAAGTTATATTTTCGGGTACCAGGGTACCCGACCGACCATCGACTTCGAGTACCCGCTTCCGAATTTTGGACCCGGTGCAAACACTAGTGTTTAGTCCCATGATACCTCTGCACTACAATTAAACTTAAATTAATCCCACAGTTTGTAGATGATAATTCAAAGGTTTTGCAACAAATAATTGTCAATTTTTACACATGCAGACCTGCTATTATGCTGCGGAAGCAAACTTCAATGCTAAACAGTAATGTTTAAAAGAAATCCTGAAAATGATCTTCAAACTACCTGTAACTTGTCTCAATTCCATTTGGGGACCAGAAACTCGGAAAAGGTTGGATATCATATTCAGGGTTCTCCACTGGTCTGTTTTCTGTCCGGGGACTCTTGTGATCACCGCCCCGGGGGAGGGGTCTAAGGAGAGGGGGACATCCCGTCCTCTTTGGGAAAATTTTGACAATTAAGGAGGGCTTAGATCGCAAATGGTGCAATCTACAGCCTTGTTCTTAGCCTTCCCTATGAGTTCAAATCTGGGCATTCTGAGGTCATTTTTTTGCAAATTGCATTTTCTAAATATCTTTGACTTGCAGATCTGAAGCTCCAGTTTCCACTTGGAAGTATTCAAGAATGAAGTAGTTCACTTTAATGGAAATTTCGGGTGAAAATCGGGAAACCTAGGGGACAATTCAATTGAATGGTTTCGTTTAGTGTATGAGTTTGATGGTAACGGATTCCTGCTGTGGAAAAATATGAAACAAATGCAGTAGCTTAAGTGCATGTTGAATAATATAAGAGCTCAGGTGCAAGTGAGCTGGGTATGCATCTCAAATGTTTTATTATACATCACTTGTCATGAGTATTTGAAATCAATATAAAAGGCAGTTAAATGACTAAGTTGTGGTGTTTGTGACTGAGAGTACAGACAACTTCTTGACCGGGCGTGTCAATTTTCTGGGCGGGCCCTAAAGTTTTGTCCGGGCGCTAAAGTAGTGTGGAAGATTTTGTACGGGCGGAGGAACCCCCGGACAAAACAGCTAGTGGAGAACACTGCATATTGAAACTGTAATCACTACAATAATTCTTTTAATATGGTGCAACACAGGGAGCTTGGCCCCCTGCTGTAGTGAACTTTAGGGCAAACCAATGATGCTGTGTAAAATTTTATAATAACACTCTCAAAAAATGATTTATCATGAACTTTTCACTCCTGGTATGTGGTAATACCTTAGTACCATACTCACAACACTGTAGTTGTGCTCAACACATTGCTCTCATCCTACCATCATTACGCTTGCACTAACAAGATTGAACTTCTAATCACATGTTGTAATCATACTCGCAATGTTGTAATCATACACACATTATGCACATACTCAAGCATTGTGCCTACACTTACAACAATGCATTAAGTTCACAACAGTGTACTCATTTGCATAACACTGTATTCATACTCACAACATTGTACCCACCTTAACACACCGATCTCATCCTCACAACATTGCACTTGTACTCACAACATTGAAATCATACTCACATTGTGCACATACTCAAACATGCCTACACTTACAACAATGCATTTATCACAAGAGTATACTCGTTCACATAACCTTGCACCCGTACTCACACCATTATACTTGTATTCATACTTCACCTGATTGTACAATACTCACAACATTGTTCTCATACTCATATTGTGCACATACTCAAAATATCCACTTCCACTCACAACACTGTATTGCAACCACAACACTGTGCTCATACCAACAACATTGAACTCACAGTGTGACAAGTCCAGTGCTGACTACCAGTAGATAAACTGAAACCATCACCACCAACCCCAGCCCATTTGAGAAAGGAGAGACAGCTGTAGCTTTACTTACCTGCTTCCTCCTTGGTCAAGACTCTGTCTACACAAAGGTACTCCGACAACTCCCTTGACTGATCTGTTTTGAAAAACCAGTTTTCTATGGCATCTTCATAATTTTCAATCAAGTGATGGCACTGATGATAAAAAAGAAGAAAGCTGAAATTATAAGGCTAGACTTGTGCACCAAATGTTTCAACTTTGACACAGAACTAATTGACACTCCAGACTGCTAAATCAAGCCAATGCACAAGTTAAATTTAAATCAGAACAAGAGAGACAAAGGCTTGGTGTTTCCTTGCCCACCCCCCCCCCCCTGAAAATATTTATGTGTATTTTCACTTTCCAGGGTTTCCAATAGACACAGTTTAATCACCAAATGTTTCTCAAGAAAAGTCCTGCTGGCTACTGTACTTACCACTGCAAGCAAAAACCTGAATCTACTTCCAAAAGGAGGAACAACAATGAATTGCCACAAGACTTAACGAAAAGCCATCAAAGGGACTTTAAATAATGAGAGCAAGAACTAACTGAATACTGTGAACTAATAAAACACTTGTCTTGAATGGCTTTGACAAAAGCATGTAAAGTCACTATTTAACTGTGCAAAAGGGTGCTTCAGATCGGAAGAGCAACCAACTTCAGCTGGGTACAGCTGCTTTTGATGGTATACCCTGACAGGTGAGAGGAAAGCCATTTATGAAATCTATCAAGGTTACCCTTCATGAGATACCATATTTTCAAGGCTTTCACCATTTGACCTCTGGTTACACCAAATGACCTTGACCTCTACCAAAAAACAACACGATCTTTTTACCCAATATAAGGGCATCCATATGCCAAGTATGTGCTCCATCAATGTTCCCTCCTCTTGACTATCATGTTTGTGAGCAGTTCACAAGGTTTTACCACTTGACCTCCAATGACCTCAGATGACCTTTGACCTCTACCAAAAACAATTGGCTTTATCTACCAACTATAATGCATCCACATGCCAATTATGAAAAGTATCTATGGTTCCTATCTCAAGATGTCACATTTTCAAGGTTGGCATTTTACCTCTAGTGACCCCAAATGACCTCTGACCTCCTCCAAGCACAACAGGGTTCTTCCTCTCAATATGAAAAACTGGTACACCAACAATATCCATCAATCCTATCTTGAGATACCCATTTTAAGTAAATTCTTAGGTTTTCGTAGTTTTACCTCCGGTTACCTCAGGCAATCTTTGACCTCTCCCCAAAACAATAGAGTTCATTAAATGACAATAAGCCACCCACAAGCCAAGTACTGAAACTATCCATGATTCCTGACTTGAGACATCATGCTTACAAGATTTTTGATTATGACCTCTGCCACCTCTGGAGACCTCAAATGATCTCTACTCTTTGACAAAAACAATTGAGTCCTTCCTTTTGGTAAACAAGAGTATCCACTCTTCCTACATTGAGATATCATGTTTTCAAAGTTTTTGATTTTTACCTCGGCTGACCTCACATGACTTCTGACCTCCACTAAAATCAATAGTGTTTCACTTTAAATATGATAAATCCATATACCAAGTATGAAAAGTGTCCATCATTCCTATCTTGAGATATGGTGTAAACTGAAAAGCAATTTCAAAGCCTTTCATAGTTTCACCTCCAATGACCTCGGTTAACCTTTGGCCTTTATCAAAACTACAGGTTTTATGTTCTGACTATAATGCATCAATAAGCCATGTATACAAAGTATCCTTGCTTCCTACTTTGAATATCTTGTTTGCAAGGTTTGGGGTTTTTCACCTCTGGTGACCTCGCATGACCTCTGATCTCCATCAAAAACAATTCATTTCTTCCTCTCAATATGATAGATTCATACACCAAGTATGAAAAGCATCCAGGATTCCTATCTTGAGATAGCATGTGCACACGGTTTTCAGTTCTTCACCTCTGGTGACCTCAAATGACCTCTGAACTCCATCAAAATCAATAGGGTTCTTTCTCTCAATGTGATACTAAAATCCATATACCAAATATGAAAAGTAAACGCCACTACTATTTTGAAATTTCATGTTTACAAGGTTTTCAGTGTTTGACCTCTGGTGACCTCAGATAACCTTTGACCTCTCACCAAGTTCTACAACCCTTTGGAGCAGTCACAACTAGTAAGCACAAATTTTGTTTTACTGGTGTGGTATGTAATAAGTCTTGGGTTGTTATAATTCTGTGGTACCATGAAACAACATATTACAGGGAGGATAGAGGTTTTAAGTTGAGGTGTAAAACCCTAACTAACTAACTACAGGGAGGATAGTTTTTCTCCCCTTTCCCCCTTGTTGAGACTGTAACACTTGTTTGCACTTTTTATGCTACATAATGAAAGAATGTGTACCCCTTACTATCTCAACTTCACCCGTCTCTGTCTCTAGTGAGGCAAAGGTCCTCAACTTGTGTCCAAGTCACCCCAACCCCCGAATGAACAATCATTGATGATTATACCAGTTGTAAAATGCATGACTCCACTTGCATTATGGAAACTAACCTACCCTTGTATTAATGTACGCCTCTCTCTACCACACAAAATTCTCCTCTCATACTCATGCTGCCTCAAGTGTATTTAAATATCATTTCCTCCAAGGCCATAGCAAGATAATTATGTAGCTCCATACTGAGATATGAATCTCTAAGATACGAATCTATAAGATACAGTATACTAACTTTCTCATAAATTGTTAAACAGTACTGAATTCAAACAAAACTGCACAAATTATGCATGCAGTAGGCACTTGCCTGTCAGCTGATAAATGGTTTGTCACCATGACAACAAAGAAGTTGAGGATACTTTATCGTCTGAAAAACGAAGCAATTACTGCCACAAACTTTGGAAAGAATTCTGAATTATGAATGAGCAGGGATATAAACCTGACATCATGCTGTGATTTTTTGAGTTTTTCTCTTTTTTTCTTCTTTTTTAAATTTTCTTTTTGTTTGGAATAACAGAGAAAGGTAGTGCAGTGTATCGATGTAGACGCTAAGGACAGACTAAAGAGCTCTGTTTGAAAGAACACTTTCTTGTTTCCAGGGAAGCAATATTGCAGTACACATTCATTTGTAAATTGGTTTTCAGTATTTGATGTTTCTATGCAGCTTTAGACCAAGTTTCCTTTTTCTCCTTGAAAACCATGGTAACTAATGAAGTGGGTCATCATGACATTTTTTTTTTTAATTTCTTCATTTGTAAGGATGGTATAAAAGGATTAATGACACAGCACAGAGAACAAGCCCTCAGCTGTTCGAAAAATAGTTTGTTACCAGTTAATCACTGTGCATGATCCAATACAACTCAATGCAATGAAAGAGTTGCTTAGCATTTCACACTGCCGGTGACTGTTTCTTCATTGCTAAAGCAATTTTGTCTTGTCATATTGTAGCTAAGAGGAAAGGTTCTTTGTTATAATACCAATTTTTCTCATTTCATATCCTACTGTGAAAGGGCATTATGGCTTAGTCTACAGAGGTGGCTCTACACAGAGCAACTGGTGCCAATAGTGTACCATTCCTGCTACTCATGCAGTAATGTGTGTAACAGGTATAAGGATAGGGAGGTGTACTGAATGAGCATTTTAATCACAATCAAGGATGCGGGGGAGGGGGGTTTCTCAGAGAGAAGAATGAGGAACATATAATTTTCACTTTTGCTATGACAACATCTTCAGTGGCACCTTATGAATGTTAAATTATGCAAATTGACAAGCATATGACCACCAATACTCACATATTGATTGGCTTTGGTAACAGCTGCTGACGGTTCATCCCACATGCTATATGGAATACCAAGGTCAACTTTGACCCCTTTGTGCACCAGATCTTGCAAGGTTTGCATCGTTTCACTTCTCCCCTTGGCAAATCTGAAGAGGAGATTTAAGAAAAAGTTCCATGATTATTACATAATAAACACAAATGTAACAGACTTCTTGCAAACAGGCAGGATCCTTCACATGATGTTAATACAAAGAGTGTCTCCCCTGACCTGCACATTCTGCCTAATATCAAGATGGCTGCAAACTAATATCTAGTGTGTAAAGTTCGACTTACTCAGGTGGTTCTGTATACACTGATATGGTACATACTATAATACCAATTTTCACAAAATTTCCTAAGCAAATGAGTTGCAGTAAGTATCAATGGTTGGTATGAAGAACTTTCATATTTGTTTCTCACATTTTGTCTCATATACTGCCAATTTTTCACCAAAATATCTGGACAAGAGTAGCTAGGAAGCCATTTTGGTACTGAATGCCTGATCCCATTGAAACAGTGGATACTTTCTTAATAGTCACACGATCCTCTGTTTATAATTTTAGATGTTTATGACACTCGTAGATAAAGACATGAAAGCTGCAGAACTGGTTACAGTGATCTTGTGTTGGCTTGATTCTGTCACACTGTATACATCGATATGGATGCATTTTTTTTGCTCCAGATCAGAAAATCTAGACATCATTTTATTGAGCAAATGGTTCAGCATGTTGCTGCATACCATATGCATAGTTAGTTAGATGAGATTAAATGACACACTAACACAAATGTGTTATATAGTGTCAACTAGATAAAAACGGTTCAAGTTCGGTTTCAAATATTGTTCAAATACAGTGCAAGTCCTCCCCTTTAGTTGCCTCTTACGACAGGCGGAGAATACGTAGAATATGACCATATGCATAGATGTTACTGTTTGTAGCAAACTTTACAGTACATTTTGTAACTGAAAACTAGGCTAAGGCAATAGAGCACATTAAAAGGTATTATAATCACCATTAAAGTGGACCTTAAGTCTAGAATTACAAGAATATATATTTTGGAGGTTGGAAAAGGAATCGCATTTACCCATCTCCCATTTTCATAGCCTACTCCATTGTTGAGATACAAAGTGTTGAAATTTATTCACTTAATTTGAAATACAGCCCCTGTAGCCCATTTTGCAATAATTTGTGATGTCCTTCTTGTACAACTCACATTAAAGTACCTCCTTTTGTTTCCTTTTAAAATAATGTTTATAAGACCTTGAAACATTTATGAAGGAAAGCAAAGATGGCAATTTGAGTAGTACAAACGACATCACAACTTGTTGTGCAATCTACCATTTTATATTGAATGAATAAGCTTCAATATTTTACATCTCAGCTCCGGAATATCCTGTGAAGATGGGAGTTGGACCATTTGATCGCACTTTCAACCTTTGCAACATATATTTTTGAGTTTTTAGACCTAAGGTACACTTTAATTAATTATTAGATGAGCTATTCTGAAAGACACAAACATTACAATAATATCATTTGGGAAATATATAACATGAAAATGTTTTAGGAGGATGATATTATCCTTTAATACCATGTATTCTTTTCAAAGACTTTATTTCAATTCAATCACAAGTGTGAAGGTCACAAAATCTGTCTTAAGAAAGTTAAAACATTGTCAAAAAGTGTATCAAAACAATAAGTTAGAGGATATTTTGAAACTTCTTTCATACTTTCCATCTCTCATCACCTTACAGTACTAGCAGAAAACAAGTTAAATCTCTAGGAGAACAAATGATGGCATTTCCAAATTTTCTGACAAATCTCTAATTGTTTACCTTTACCGTCAGTACAGAATATCTCCCAATGACACTAAAAACAATGAACGGATTTACTCGAGATAATGGTATGTAAAATATAAACATAAAACTGCATGCTTACCTTCTAGAACTCTTCCGTTCTGCATGAATGTTGTACTTGAGTACTCTGTCACAAACAGATTCTAAAACCTCGATCAGCCTGATTTCACTAAAGGAAGACAAAATGGTATTTTCATTCTAAAACAAGATCTTTTGGTCTTAAAGTAAATTAATTGGTCTTTTCTAACTTTTTTTCCAAAACTTTCTACTAAGCATTCATTACTAATGATTCTATGCACTGTTTTGAAATTTTAACTACAAGATTCTGTTACTTTGACTAACCAGAATGCAAAAATGCATTGAGGTTTCGATGATATATGTTCTATTCCAAATAATGCCATGATGTCCCATATCTTTCAGTCACTGGTCAAAATTTCCCAAGAATTCCCAAGATCATCATCTGGGGTTACGAGAGGTCAAAAAGCAAAATTTCCCAAGAATTCCCAAGAATTCCCAAGATAGTCATCAGGGTCACCAAAGGACAAAATGCAAAATATCCCAAGTATTCCCAAGGCCTAACGTTACAGTATAGCCTAGAGGCTATGCTAAATACTTGGCAAGGCCCTAAGTAACATTAGCCTAGGTCTAGCCTAGGCCTAGCTGTAAGTATAAACCTAGCCTAGGCCTATGCACAGCTGGTCACAGAAATCTCTCTGTAAATACTACAAACTTAGATGATGGGTACCAACATTTGACAGGCAATAACTGCTTTGACTAGCCCTAGCCTAGGCCATAGCTATTACAGTAACCTAGGCCTACCTCTAATAAGTAATATCAGCCCATACATACTGTACTACAATTAGGCTAGCCTGTACTGTGGCAGTTAGGCTAGGACTTAGTCACAGGACTAGGACTTTGTCTAGGCCTAGCCCATAAACCTGGAACTCTGCATTAGATTTATGTACTGAGTCTAACGTTATTGTGTGTGTAGGCTAATGTTTGTTGTTGGTTCTGTAACAACACTTAGGCCTAGGCTAGGCCCTAACTGTTAGGCCTACAGTATGTGTACCAATAGCGTGAAACACATTTATTGGCTGTATTTTTCAGAACTTATCAAATTGTACATCGAGTATCATCCATATTCAGTACAAAGCCATAGTCTTTCATACAACATTAAAATAATCTCACAAAGTTTATTAAGATATCGGTAAACACAAGTTTATTGGTTTCACGCTATTGGTACACATACTGTAGGCCTACGTTAAAACTTGATCTGCCTGGTAAATTTTCCACTAAAGTTACTCATACTACTCTGCTACTCTGAAGAGGAGCCATATTACAACATACTGTGATATTCCTGCTGTAATTTTTATTATTCGATTTCTTGGTGCTATTTTTCCAATTCAGTTACAGTCAAATCTAACATTAACGTTGGGCTACTCAGCCAGCTCAACAGACCTTAGCAGGAGTCTGTCACTGCACTCAGAAACTAGCTTTTAACACAGTTTTTGATTGGTTGAAAGTGGATCTGTTTACAACTGATCAACCAATGATATGGTAGCTTATGGAATGTCATGGATCTGCTGCAAACTATCTACTGATTGGTTTAACATCAACTTGTTGACAAAAATTTAACCAATTACATAACAGCATAGATTACTGGGCTCAAATAAATACACTACAGTACTGTACAGAAAAGTGAAATACTGTAGTCTATTCTCAGTCTTTTGATATGTTGGCTAAAAAATAATAAAGTTCGTGAAAGGACCTATTTACTCATTCAAAATTTGGATTATCAAGGAAAAATCCGTATTCCCATATTTACAATGATTTTCCGTACTGAATATGGAAAGTCCGTGCTGGTTGGGAGCTCTGTCTCAGGGTTTGACCCCCCTGGTGACCCCAGATGACTTTTGACCCCCACCAAAAATGATAGAGTTCTTCCTCTTACTATAAGGCATCAAAATACAAGGTATGAAATTTATCCAAGCTTCCTACCTCGAGATATCGTGTTAACAAGGTTTTCAGAGTTTGACCCCTGGTGACCCCAGATGGCCTTTGACCTCCAACAAAAATGATAGGGTTCTTCCTCTCACCATAACGCATCTACATAATAAGTATGAAATTCATCCAAGCTTCCTACCTCAAGATATTGTGTTAACAATGTTTTCAGGGTTTGACCCTCGGTGACCCCAGGTGACCTTTGACCTCCACCAAAACATTAGGGTTCTTCCTCTCAATATGGGGGATCCATGTACCACGTTTGAGAACTGTCAGAGCTTCCCTTCTTGAGATATCGTGTTAACAAAGATTTCAGAGTTTGACCCCCGGTGACCCCAGATGACCCCAGATGACCTTTGACCTCCACCAAAAGTGAAAGGGTTCTTCCTCTTACCATAACGCATCTACATACAAAGTATGAAATTCACCCAAGCTTCCTACCTCCATATATTGTGTTAACAATGTTTTCAGGGTTTGACCCCCGGTGACCCCAGGTGACCTTTGACCTCCACCAAAAACAATAGGGTTCTTCCTCTCAGTATGGAGCATCCATGTACCAAGTTTGAGAACTGTCAGAGCTTCCTTTCTTGAGATATCGTGTTAACAAAGTTTTCAGGCTTTGACCCCCGGTGACCCCAGATGACCTTTGACCTCCACCAAAAATGATAGGGTTCTTCCTCTTACCGTAACGCATCTACATACAAAGTATGAAACTCATCCAAGCTTCCTACCTCAAGATATTGTGTTAACAATGTTTTCAGGGTTTGACCCCAGGTGACCCCAGGTGACCTTTGACCTCCACCAAAAACAATAGGGTGCTTCCTCTCAATATGGGGCATCCATGTACTACATTTGAGAACTGTCAGAGCTTTCTTTCTTGAGATATCATGTTAACATGGTTTTCAGAGTTTGACCCCCGGTGACCCCAGGTGACCTTTGACCTCCACCAAAAGTGAAAGGGCTCTTCCTCTTAATATGGGGTATCTATGTACCAAGTTTGAGAACTGTAAGAGCTTTCCTTCTTGAGATATCGTGTTAACAAAGTTTTCAGGGTTTGACCCCCGGTGACCCCAGATGACCTTTGACCTCCACCAAAAATGACAGGGTTCTTCCTCTTACCATAACGCATCTACATACTAAGTATGAAATTCATCCAAGCTTCCTACCTCAAGATATTGTGTTAACAATGTTTTCAGGTTTTGACCCCTGGTGACCCCAGGTGACCTTTGACCTCCACCAAAAACAATAGGGTTCTTCCTCTTAATATGGGGCATCTATGTACTAAGTTTGAGAACTGTCAGAGTTTCCCTTCTTGAGATATCGTGTTAACGAAGTTTTTAGGGTTTGACCCCCGGTGACCCCAGATGACCTTTGACCTCCACCAAAAATGATAGGGTTCTTCCTCTTACCGTAACGCATCTACATACAAAGTATGAAATTCATCCAAGCTTCCTACCTTGAGATATTGTGTTAACAAGGTTTTCAGTTTTTGACCCCCGGTGACCCCAGGTGACCTTTGACCCCCACCAAAAACAATAGGGTTCTTCCTCTCAATATGGGGCATCTATGTACCAAGTTTGAAAACTGTCAGAGTTTCCCTTCTTGAGATATCGTGTTAACGAGCAAAGAGTCACAAACACACACACACACACATACACACATACACACACACGCACACACATGCACATACACACATACATACACACGCCATCATGACCGCATAGGTTTCTCTTTTCATCGAAACCAAAAATGGACTTTTTTCCATAACCCAGATGAGGTAGCTACCCCCATCCCAAATGGGTTTCTACTCCCTACCCCTTACCCCCTGAAATTTCACCAAATAATAGGGTTTATGATTGTCTCATTTAACAGTTTTTAAGAGTTAAAAGGGGAGTTGACCTCTTCCCCTGAGACCCTTCCAGAAAAACAAAAGAGAACCAGAATGCAAAAATGCATTGAGGTTTCGATGATACATGTTCTATTCCAGATAATGCCATGATGTCCCATATCTTTCAGTCACTGGTCAAGTGCTATCTTAACATGTTGGAAAATAATTTTAGGTTCATATTTGATCTTGGGAATTCCTGGGAAATTTTGCATTTTGACATCTGATGACTCAAGATGATGATCTTGGGAATTCTTGGGAAAATTTGCTTTTTGCCTTCTGGTGAACCCATGAGATTATCTTGGGAATTCTTAAAATTTTGCCACGATGCATATACATACTAAGTATGAAATTTATTCAAGCTTCCTATCTTGAGATATTGTGTTAAAAACATTTTCAGTGTTTGACCCCCCCGGTGACCCTACATGACCTTTGACCTCCACCAAACGTGATAGCATTCATGTTCCCACCATAACACATCCACATACTACCTATGAAATCTATCCAAGCTTCCTATCTTGAGATATCGTGTCAACATGGTTTTCAGAGTCTGACCTCCGGTGACCCCAGATGACCTTTGACCACCTTCAAAACTGATAGGCTTCTTCCTCTTACCATAACACATCTACATACTACGTATGAAATTTATCCAAGCTTCCGAACTTGAGATATCATGTTAACAAGGTTTTCAGCATTCAACCCACGGTGACCCCAGATGACCTTTGACCTCCACCCAAAACAATAAGGCTCTTCCTCTTACCATAACGCATCTACATACTAAGTATGAAATTTATCCAAGCTTCCCATCTTGAGATATTGTGTTAACAAGGTTTTCAGAATTTGACCTCTGGTGACCCCAGATGACCTTTGACCTCCACCAAAAATGATAGGGTTCTTCCTCTTACCATAATGCATCTACATACTAAGTATGAAATTTATCCAAGCTTCCTACCTTGAGATATCATGTTAACAAGGTTTTCAGCATTCGACCCCCAGTGACCCCAGATAACCTTTGACCTCCATCAAAAACGATAGGGTTCTTCCCCTTACCATAACGCATCTACATACTAAGTATGAAATTTATCCAAGCTTCCTATCTTGAGATATCGTGTTAACAAGGTTTTCAGAGTTTGACCTCCGGTGACCCCAGATGACCTTTGACCGCCACCAAAAATGATAGGGTTCTTCCTCTTACCATAACACATCAACATACTAAGTATGAAATTTATCCAAGCTTCCTATCTTGAGATATCGTGTTAACAAGGTTTTCAGCATTCGACCCCCAGTGACCCCCAGATGACCTTTGACCTCCATTAAAAACGATAGGGTTCTTCCTCTCACCATAACGCATCTACATACTAAGTATGAAATTTATCCAAGCTTCCTACCTTGAGATATCGTGTTAACATGGTTTTCAGAGTTTGACCTCCGGTGACCCCAGATGACCTTTGACTGCCTTCAAAACTGATAGGCTTCTTCCTCTTACCACAACACATCTACATACTACGTATGAAATTTATCCAAGCTTCCTAACTTGAGATATCATGTTAACAAGGTTTTCAGCATTCAACCCACGGTGACCCCAGATGACCTTTGACCTCCACCCAAAACAATAAGGCTCTTCCTCTTACCATAACGCATCTACATACTAAGTATGAAATTTATCCAAGCTTCCCATCTTGAGATATTGTGTTAACAAGATTTTCAGAATTTGACCTCTGGTGACCCCAGATGACCTTTGACCTCCACCAAAAATGATAGGGTTCTTCCTCTTACCATAATGCATCTACATACTAAGTATGAAATTTATCCAAGCTTCCTACCTTGAGATATCATGTTAACAAGGTTTTCAGCATTCGACCCCCAGTGACCCCAGATAACCTTTGACGTCCATCAAAAACGATAGGGTTCTTCCCCTTACCATAACGCATCTACATACTAAGTATGAAATTTATCCAAGCTTCCTATCTTGAGATATCGTGTTAACAAGGTTTTCAGAGTTTGACCTCTGGTGACCCCAGATGACCTTTGACCGCCACCAAAAATGATAGGGTTTTTCCTCTTACCATAACACATCTACATACTAAGTATGAAATTTATCCAAGCTTCCTATCTTGAGATATCATGTTAACAAGGTTTTCAGCATTCGACCCCCAGTGACCCCAGATGACCTTTGACCTCCATCAAAAACGATAGGGTTCTTCCTCTCACCATAACGCATCTACATACTAAGTATGAAATTTATCCAAGCTTCCTACCTTGAGATATCGTGTTAACAAGGTTTTCAGCATTCGACCCCCGGTGACCCCAGATGACCTTTGACCTCCATCAAAAACGATAGGCTTCTTCCTCTCACCATAACGCATCTACATACTAAGTATGAAATTTATCCAAGCTTCCTATCTTGAGATATCGTGTTAACAAGGTTTTCAGCATTCTACCCCCGGTGACCCCAGATGACCTTTGACCTCCATCAAAAACGATAGGGTTCTTCCTCTCACCATAACGCATCTACATACTAAGTATGAAATTTATCCAAGCTTCCTACCTTGAGATATCGTGTTAACAAGGTTTTCAGCATTCGACCCCCGGTGACCCCAGATGACCTTTGACCTCCATCAAAAACGATAGGGTTCTTCCTCTCACCATAATGCATCTACATACTAAGTATGAAATTTATCTAAGCTTCCTATCTCGAGATATCGTGTTAACAAGGTTTTCGGAGTTTGACCCCCGGTGACCCCAGATGACCTTTGACCCCCACCAAAAACAATAGGGTTCTTCCTCTCAATATGGGGCATCTATGTACCAAGTTTGAGAACTGTCAGAGTTTCCCTTCTTGAGATATCGTGTTAACGAGCAAAGTGTCACAAACACACATACACACACACATACACACATACACACACACACACATACACACACACGCACATACACACATACATACACACATACGCCATCACGAATGCATTGGTTTCTCTTATCATCGAAACCAAAAATGTGCTGAAAACTGCACTTTCACAACAGTTTTCATCTAAAGAGGTGTGGTGATAGTTGGTGTGAAGTGTCACAGGAATACTGCAGCAGGACATATGCAGGATTCCTTTTTGTTCAAAGCATTGAGAAAGAGCCATCTAGAAAGAAATAAACCTTGAAACCCTTGTCTCTGCAATCTGTAGAGATCTGACAACTGTACATTTAATGCCTGTTCTGTGTCCCAATAAGCAACACACAACTACCATGCCTTGAATTTTGAGGCATGCAAGTGCAATCCCACACCATCACTCACCTCGAATCACTATGAAAGGTGGGATTTTTTGCATACCTAAATAAAGAATGGGAACTCATGTAAATCTATTAAAGGTTAATAAAACAGTACACCCACCACACTCCTTAATTTCCTGAGGAGTGTGATTTGTAGTACACCTAGAAAATCTAAAACTCAAGGCCTGCACCACCTGGATTCATGTCCCCAGAATCTCAAACTGTCCATTGTATCAGGGAGCTGTTATTTGGATGGAGATAGAACGTAAAGTTTAATTTATGCTAATACTTTAAGACCCACTAAATCGAGGGGAGATTACCAACGATAAGCCGTTTATTTGGAGCAAAGGCATTTTTCCCTTTGTTTGGTGGCTCCAATTGGATGGCACTCACCTTGCGATATCATTCAAGTCACGTAATCCTTTAACAAGTGGCCTGGGCAGAACAATACTTTGATGTGTAGGTTTGCGCCGCCAACATGTTTAGAGCAGGTGTTAATAAACTCGAAACGGCTGTTCAGTTGAATTTAAAAGAATACAGTTAGCCCCTTCTCATACAAGATACCGTATGCAAATGAGTTGACGAGGTATAAGTCTAGCTTTTGTTACAACAATATGAAAAGTTTCCCGAAGTTTCCAGAAATAACCAGATATAGATTCTCGTTCATATTTCAACATAAAACCTTACTGATATACTGTCATGCGCGTCGCCGACCGTCGAAAGATGCAATATTTTTTATTTTCCTTGACGACTGGCAATGCTGTGGCAGTGGAGGACAACCCTCAGTCTTACTGTAGATTTAGCAGACGACAAATCCCTTTTGTGTTAACTTCCTAATCCATTGTAAGTCTTATAGAAATGTCAAGAAAGATACAAGGGATGGATTACTGAGTGACCTTGGTGGCACAAACCTCACTTCAAAGCGATCTATCTCCATCCAAATAACAGCTCCCTGATTGTATCATCCTCTACTTAACAATACATATTCTGACAGTATCAAACAAAAATGTTGACCACTTGACACTTTGCCAAACAACTTTGTGTCTCTAATTTCAGATGGAAAACTGCTTTATGCAGGTTGCATACACTCTCAGGCATAAAACAGAATAATTTATCCGGTATCGCATCGCATTTTGCTAAGCAAGATGGACAAATTGCTACACAAATGCAAAATTGTGTAGCAGATTTTGTACATACAACATTAGGGTTTTTAATGACTTTGTGACAGAGAAGCCCAGAAACCTCGAAATTGTTATGCAAATTTTGAACACTAAATTATTCCCTGTAAAACAGCACCATACTAGTGTTGGGTGATTTATCCAAAATAATTACTATCATGATCTTTTTTCACCAGAAAGTACAGTTCAGTAGTACTACGAATTCCAAAATGATAACCTGTTGTGAAATGATGCGCTGAGTATAAAGTTTTAGGTACATATACTTTCCTACAGAATTTTGTGATAACACTTTTCTTTTACTCATAGAATGACATTGTGTTTTTACCCCAAACAGATCTGAAATAGACAAGATGTATATCTCTATCCTTCAAACTCAATTTTCTTTTTTTCTCATTCTCTCATAAGCCATAGTCAAAACATCATCAAACTGCAAAAATTTTGTACACAAACCAAATATTTTTTTCCCTTTTAAGGTTCCTCAAGGATGGCATCTGTTTCACAGAAATCATTATTGTTACCTAATAAGGGGGATAATTTTGGGGTAATTTATCATGACGGTCATACAGTCAATAGCCCAATACTAATACTGTAATTACTATTTTACAGTATACTGTACTGCTGACTGTGCAGACCACTACTGTACACTGCAGAGAAGGCTATAACATAGTTTTAACCATAACCTCCTTTCCTCAGCTTCTGATTAATACAGTAACACTCTCACAGTATACAGTACTTTGCTTTATATACACTGTACTTCAGTTCAGATTGTTCTTTGTTAATGAACTCTTCACTCAGTTTCATTCTAGGACTGGGCTGCTACTTTTACGAATGACATTTATTGCGTTAGGCTATATACTGTAGGCCTAGATGTACACACAGTTCTATGTATTATGTACAGTACTCTGCACAAATCTCGTACACCCTTGATCCAATCTAATAAAATATTCCCTAGCACAAATGAGTCTTGCAAAAAATTCATGAGAAGTTAATGAGGCTTTCATTGTTATGGTGGGTACTAAATTGTTCTGAAGTACTATACATTATCATGGCTTCAAGAAATCTCTTTTTTCTACACTGCTCTGCAGGTCTTTTATTTGTCAACTATAACTCTTCACTCACTTTCAGTTTCATATGGTCTACAATATGGTAAAAAAATGTGTTGGATTCTTTGCTTCAGTAAGGTACCGTATATGCCTTGTGTGTACTGTAAAAAAATCATGCTTCATTGTGTCTTGAAACCTGTAACCTGAGACAAATAAGCTGAGTAGTTTTGATTAGCACTTCAAGGTGTTTCTCATTTCAGACTAATTAGGCATACTGTAAGGTGGTATTGTATAATAACAGTGTCCATTGAAAGAAGCATAGGGTTTGCATAAAATTTTCTGCCAGCATATTGCTGTTATTGTAATTTTTTCTGCATGTTTCTGTAAACATCATTTGACCATTTGTGGCCTACTTGTCAGACCCATGGCTTTCATTCTCATTAACACCTTATATTAATATCTTGAAAGTAAATTTAAAATGTATTTTATTATATAATATATAATGAGCATGATTGCCAATCTGTCCTAATTGACATGCTGGGCACAGATTTCAAAAAAATCTCATTACAACAATTTTTTAACTATCCTTTAGTATGTCATTTACTGGCCAATACTGTAATATTCAATAAAAATGTCAAAATCTAATCTTCATAGAAATAACAGATGTGCTGGTTGTAGTTATTCCTAAAAGCTGGTTAAGGCAAACAAATCATTAACTTGAAGACAAAATACTGTAGTGCAAGAAGAACACTAGGTTCATCATAGCACTACTAACTGACTGCTAGATGGAAAGGTCTCACAAACATTAAGAAACCAACCACTACAGTAGCACGCCATAAATCAGACTCAACAGAAAATTCCATATTTTCAATTTCTTAATGACTCAACAATATGTAATCGGAAATGAAATACCTCAAAAAATTAAGGAAGTAAAACAGCACCTACACACAGTTTAGTTTCAACAAAGATTTAGCCTTCAATTACCTCTTTAAGTATAGCAACTGCAAAAAGGAACTTGCTAGTTCCTATTTTGTTAATTAATAAAAACAAAAAATTACAGTAGATGATATAGACAGATGGCTTTTCATTTCAAAGGTCTGAAACATTAAGCTTTAAGGTGACGTGTCACTTTCACAGTGTTCTATGAAGTCTGACTGGCAAAAGATCTGCACAAGATGCAGGGGACGAAATGAATCTGGAACACTGATAGGTAATACTTTGTAAATGTCACACATACAAGACACAGTGCATAGTATGGGCTAACAAAATGAAGGACTTACGATTGTGTGTATTTTATCCTCTTCTGTGGTCTATCAAAACCACCCTGGGTAATAACCTCATGAGTTTTTCCTGAATCTTCCATAGCCAGCTGTAATTCTTCAGAAACAATTTTACAAACTGCAAAGGAAACAAAGAGATTTTTTTGGTCCATTTTATGACAATAAGGCAATACCTGGAAATGCTTTTCTCCATCTCTGAGACGGACGAACGGTATTCACAACTTGCAAATTTACACAGGGCAGCTTCTGAGAAGGCAAACTGCTACAGTAGGCATACAGTACAGTAGCTTTCCAAATGTGACATTGCTCAGCAAACTGAAGAAACAAATACAAAACTCATCCAGAAACTTGACTTAGCCCATTAAAATAGACAAAACGTAAGTATTTTGCAATATTTGAGGAATCGTGCCAACAAGTCTCTAAAAAAATCTGAATCCCATGTGCAGCGCTAGTGTTACAGTATGGGGGACGTTTCATACACAACAAATGAGATTCCCAAACTTCTGAATCCTACCTAAGGCCCTGTATGACAATACGGATAAAAAGGCAGCAGCATGTGAAAGAAGGTTAGATCTCAGTGAGAGGGAATTCAGGCAGGCCTTGAGTTTTAGATTCTCCAGGTGTGGTACAAATCACACTACCTCAGGCAATTAAGGAGTATGGTAGGTGTGCCGTTTTATTAAACTTGAATAGATTTACCTGAGCTCCCATTCTTTATCTAGGTGTGCAAAAAATCGCACTTCTCTCAGTGATTTTTGAGTGATGGTGTTTGATCGCACTTGCACGTCTCAAAATTCAAGGCCTGTTCAGGGATTCTACTCTCAAGTCAAAATAAGTTTGGGTTTCTTTCCAAGATGCCATTTTTTTTAAAAGACCTTCACTAATGAAAAGGATTCCATATTCAAACACAAATGTTGACCCAGAAGTTATGGTTCATGGAAGGTGAATGAGTAGGTCAAACTGTTACTCCTGCTCCTACAGCCCAGGGATGTGTCATCACTGAACAGCACTACAGTAGGTGGTCCCACCCAGCACTACAAATGCCCATTTGGCATTACAGTAGTTAAAAAAAACACAAATCCCAACCAGCACTAAATATACATCTGACACAACTAATTTTTGAATCAAATTTCTCATTCTTTAGACAGTTTTCAGATAATTCAAAATTCTACAACACTGAAGTTGACACCCCCTCCCAATGGACTTATCCCCCCAGGATGACCATCAATGTGCCCAGCACTGTCAATTATGAGTACAGCCCTGCACATCATGGGACTATATTGCTGTATACCACAAATACACAGTAGTACTGTAGTATATGGTCAGATGGTCAGTCAGACAAGAGGAAGTCCATATGTAGAAATTCTGGGTCTGAACATTAAAATCCATAAAAATTTTGGCTACAAGCCTTTACTAAACTATTTGCATGTTTCAATTGAAAATTAAAAACCCCAATAGATCAAAGAAAAAAGTGGTATTGGTGCCCACACAATGACCTGTCAGTGTGCATAAAGAGCTTGACATACCTGTATACAGGTACTGTAGTCTCAAAATGGGCGTACAGTATAGCAAAAAATGAGTAAGAGGGGAAAGCACTGACAGCATAATTACTACCCAGATATATCTTTTTTTTTTGGGGGGGGGGGGGCAAGTTACAATAGCAAAGATCAATGGTACAATCGCTTTTTGCCACAGGTGCCATCTGTTTAAGCCAGGCTGTGTTTGTATTATAGTGGCATGTGCACAGTTTGCAATCATCTTTCAAAGTCCAGGAAAGAATACTCAGAACTATGAGTAAGCTTGAAATGCAGGCCGGGCTTGTTTTGCTATCTGACTGGGTAAGTTCATTACATCCATACATTAATGATTAAAAAAAAGTAAAATCTTGAAAATGTTACCCTCAATTCGCAAAAATGCCCAAACAAGGAAGTTCCCTTTCTTATCTCATTCCTACAGTAGTGCAAATGTGTAATCACTAGACAGTATTTCCAAGTACAGTAGGTTGAACATGGTAGGGGCTATATGTTCATTTCCTAAGGTCTCACTGCATGTGAGCCAGGGGAGGGGGAAAGGGGGAAAAGGGAGAGGAGGATATTGCTCATTAGTGTAGTTAAGACAACCTGACTGCACATAAAATAGTGGGGGTGGGAATGTATAATATTTTGGGGGGATTTTGGTTAAATGGGGGAAATCTCCATAAGATCATAAAAAGTCAACTTTTTCCTAACACGTGTTTTGAGGCTGATTACAGTACCCCCCACCCCTCCCCCACAGTCATTGATGTAAATTAGCTGTAACTCAAAGCAATCGGATACTACAAAACATTTATCCAAATCCCCCTTCATCTGAAGTAACTTTGCCCATGACAATGCTCTTCTGAACAGAACAAGTAATTTTAACTCTTTGCAAAATTTGGAAGAAAAACCCCATCAGGCATGAGCTTAATTTGAAATTCTTGGTGGAAGATACCAGTCAGCACAGGCTTAATACCCTAGTGTATGTTAGGATACCTAAGGACCTAGTTTCAGTAAAGTTTTGAAAATGAAGGCAATCAGAATAAGCTTCCTATCTACAGTACAAACAATACGCCTAAACGTAGGGCTTAATATTGGAAATGACTGTTGGAGAGTCCTATATGTCTTCAATATTTTTGGAAGTGCAGGCCAAACTCTCATTTTGGTTACCTCTCAAGATCATTAAAGCTTCCCTTGAACATACTGTTAGCACTCATTTAATGCATTAAAAGCTGTGGACATTCAGGGCAATGTACTGTAGACTTCAATTTAGGGTGTAAAATGTATGGGTTTTTTAAGTCCACAAAATTGTTTATCACATCATTGGTCATACAAAAACATATATACAAACAAATATCTTTTGCAGTTTTTATCTCATCCCCACATACTACGTATGTGGGGGATGAGATATT
This sequence comes from Holothuria leucospilota, assembly GCA_029531755.1. Classification (NCBI taxonomy): domain Eukaryota; kingdom Metazoa; phylum Echinodermata; class Holothuroidea; order Aspidochirotida; family Holothuriidae; genus Holothuria; species Holothuria leucospilota. Next base: position 21,194,059 of record CM055968.1, on the reverse strand, counting down.
GTGCTTCGTTTACCATTGAAAAGTGCACACATTTACCTCTGCCAGTCGCCATAGCAACCATAACCATGGAAATGCATGGTAGGGAAATTTGGGGCTTTATGACAGCTACTCAAGGGTGGGGCAAAATGGAGTGGTGAAGGTCCTGTTTCCTGGTCATGTGACCAAATATGCCTAAAATTTGGGTCAAAGGCTCTGATGGTCAAATGACATTCACAAGGTCAAAAGTGTGTCGCGAACTCCTCCCAAACTAAGAACAAGATTGAGCCCAAACTTGGTGGGCGGGTGCATAGTCCTTGGAACTTGTGCCTGACATACCCTCAGCATGATAGGTCAAAGGTCAACCATCGAAAAAGGTCAAAATAAGCAATTTTCCAAATCTGGCTATAAAACCTGAATGCAACAGTAAATGGCCCTGATTTCTTGACATAGCTTTTGTATTGAAGCGCTCTTAGCACAACTTGACACTTGTTCTTCTGAGGTCAAAGGTCACGAGGTCAGAAGGTCAAACGACAATTTTGGGGTCAAAAGTGTGATGCGCACTCACTTAAAACTGAAGGTACTAATGACCTCAAACTTGGTGAGGGGGTGCATGGCCCCTAGAATTTGTGCCTCCAATATCATCAGCATGATAGGTCAAAGGTCAAAGGTCACGATAGGTCAAAATAAGCAAATTTTTAAATCTGGCTGTAAAAGCTGAATGAAACATTTAACGATCCTCATTTCTTCGCATAACTTTCTGATAGACACCTACTTTACACAGCTTTACACTTGACCTTCTGAGGTCAAAGGTCACGAGGTCAGAAGGTCAAACGACAATTTTGGGGTCAAAAGTGTGCCGTGCGCTCACTCAAAACTGAAGGTACTACTGACCCCAAACTTGGTGTGGGGGTGCACAGTCCTTGGAATTTGTGCCTCCAGTACCCTCAGCATGATACGTCAAAGGTCAAGATGTTCAAAAGAACATTTTTTTTTTTTAAATTTGGCAGTAAACACTGAAAGAAAGGTAAATGATCCGTTACATTGATCACTGTCTTTTCCTGACACTCAAAATTCAGTTTTCACCTGCGGTTTAACAAACCCCACCATAAAAGCCACACAATGACATGATCAGATGCACAATTATCTAAGCTTCTCTTGCTCAAAACTTGACCACCTCTAGTCTAAGTAAAAACCCAGGCCTAGAGTGAACTGCGATAACGTGTGTCAAGCATGACTAGTTCTTGGCGCCATAAAAGTAAAACTATACGCGTGTCCCCACCATAGTAAAAGTCCAAGCGTGTCCCAGTATGAAGCATAACTAAGTACGCGCACGGTGGAACTGATGTTAGGCCTAGGCCTAGCTTAGGATTAGGTTACGCTAAATTATTAATAGTACTGTAATAACGCTAACAAGCTAGGTAGGCCCTAGGCCTAATAGGCTTAGTTGAAATACACGCCCGGTTAAGAACTTTGACCAAGTTTGTGAGCACTGTGGCTCATCACGGAATTTTGTCTGTCTGTAACTCTGTTGCTTACCTTCTCTTGAAGAACTACCTAGCCTTATTCTTCTCTTGCATGGCAACAACGACGTGCGTGTGCATCGCAGGGGCCAAGTTCAATTCACACACGCACACGCAATGCACGCACGCAAGTACAGTTGATATGGTGTGAGAGTGACTGCGCTGCTTTAGTACACTGGATACACTCATATACTGTAAGCAGCGCCAAGTTCCAAACAAATGACGTCACAAATAGACCGTGTGAATCATGCAGGCTACCTTTGATCTGGCCGCCCGGCAGACGGCGTGTGTTGCTCCTGCACCCACACTGACTGTACTCCAGGGTCCGAGATACTTTTTTCAATTTCGGGTGCTATTTTCAAAAAAACTAGCCCCCCAATTCCATTTCGAGTGTTACTTTGGGATTTTCGGGTGCTATTTCCTATTCATTGATAAATGGCCCTAAATGCATTTATACTAAAGACAGCAATGGGTTTTCTATAAACTATGCACACACTAACTACTTCCCTTCAAGTGCGGTAGAACAGACTGGCCAGCTTGACATAGCAAAAAAAGACGACCGCGTTGGGACGTGGTTAGCTATTTCCATCATGGGCCATTCATACACAATGTACGCGAGTAAGTGTGAAAGCGTACACCCCCCACCCCCCACCCCCACCCCCCGTACGTACGTAGTGCAATAGTGCTATACACACCTGATATTGGCTTGTAAGCAACCAAGTTAACTAACATCACAGCAGTTCCGAGTTCCAAGCAAATGACGTCACAAACACACTGATATGAACCAGGTAGTCAAATAGCAACTTCCTTCCCACTACCATGCATGAATGAGCAGGGAAGGGGACTAACAGACTAACTCATAGACGTAGGAGCTGTACTCGATCCATTGAGGTGGGGGATTGTGCACTGTTTTGGAATGTCGTCCTGGGAGAAGAACCCAAGGGTATGGGGTCCCATCTCCTTTAGAAAGTATTTTAGATGCACTTGGTGCAATATATGAGCAAATTTTAAGCAAAAAGACTGCAATTTTTTTGACATTTTTACAGAGCGTTTTTGTCCTGGAAATGAGGGGAAGGAGCCCACCACATTTTTGACGGGGGTAGGCTTTGGTCAACCAACCCCCACCCATTCGCCACTTATGCCTCTCACTAATTGCATCTTTATACGTTTATCATGGATTCTACCACCTCTAGCCATCTGTTATTGAGAATCCTGCATTCTGATTGGTTAAACACTGACCTGCTTTTCCACAACATGCGGTGAGTAAACCTATGCACTTATAAAAATGAAGTTTTCACACATTTTCGGTGGTAGAAGAGAAATTAACCACATTTGTCGGACTTTTATTGTCTCATAAACCCTCTGGACTCCCAATTTGCAAAATAACGGACTCGGTTTCGCCTCGTCCGCCAAATGCGATTTATTCCTTAAACAGTACGCACTGTCAGTAGCCTAATATCGAAAATTTCCAGTCTGCGCTTTTCATACTTTCTTTCAGAGCACATTAGTTTTGATAGGGCCAGTACAAGAGGCTCCTGAAAAATTGGAAGGGACATTGATCGCTATGTTGTCACCACCAACAATTACTCGGAAAGGGGTGTATGGACATTAAGCACTCAAAACATCTATTAATCACATTGTTGTTACGAGTCATGACTCGAATCATTAATTTTCGAAAGGAAAATGACTCGAGTTACATTGAAAGTAGTAAATGATTCGACTCTAATTCTGCAAAACTGAGTGACTCTTACAACACTGATAAATCAGAAAGAAGAGCGGAGTAATGCCAGAGGGCAATCCACTGATCTAAATGTAGGACTGACATTAGTCCTACACGTCTTACATAGGTTCTTCATGTGACGTCATTGCGTTTCAGTCTGGCATACTGCTCGTCACTGATCATGCGCAGAAGGTGTGTTATCGATACGCACGCATGGTACGGCCTTACTTACAATTGTTGTACAATGGACGCCTGGCCCAGAGAAATCCTAAGCTTTAGCTAAAGCTTAGGATTTCTCTGGCCTGGCCGTCAAAATAGAGAGACGCGCAGCGCAGTGACATCGGCGAAGAACCTCTATAGAGCTTATGCACCTACGTCACGTTTCTCTATTTTTCCATCCAAGCGTACATTGTGCAACAATTGTTACTACGGTGCTATCGTGAGCGCGTATCTTTAACACACCTACTACGTATGGCAGTTCCATCCAGTAAGCCAAATTGAAACGCGCTGACGTCACGTGCATAAGCTCTATAGAGGGGTTTCACGAGACGAGATCGCCCGTCTCTATGGTTTTTGAAGGGCAAGATCGCGCGTCTCTGGAGGTTTTGAAGGGCACACGTCCATTGTGTCACATTAATATCTATAGTTTTGCTGTGCGTGTACTGTAAATACGCTTACTGCGTGTTAATACCACACTGCAATCAGAACCGAAAGCCGGCGGGTACCGAAATATGCCGGAATGAACAAACATCCCCAGCTCAAGATTAGCCTAATTCTCTTTTTCCAGTTTCCCCTTAGTGTTCAAACTAACGACAGTCATAGAACTGAAACATGAATTAATTATCCTCGTAGAGCTTTTCTTAGGCCATGTCGATCATCACCAACCCTTAAAAATAAAATTACAGAGTGCTACACCAGACTTGGAAGAAGCAAAAGGATGTATTGGGATGAGATCAGCAACTCCTTGATTGCCCTCTTGTTCTTTAACTTTGCTAGTCATATCAGAATTATTGGGGAAATGTTTGGAATTTGGCTTTGGCACACTTTCTTGGGGATCCCATGGACAGTGAATAGTATGCTCAGAAAGTGTTATCATATTGGGTTGTGGTACATGCTTGTGAGTCATGCTAGTCGGTTTCTCAATCCTCCAACCACAGGTTCAGCAAGGTTCAACCGTGTCCATTCTTCATTTACTGTAGTTCGTGTCGAGATGAATAAATCAGCTCTGACTGGCTCATTTTCCAAACAAAAAGCAAAAATATCTGCTCAGGACCAACCATGATGCTTTCTAAGAGCACTGTAAGCACACTGCTGGCAGGTGACAAAAACAGTGAGGGAAATTCCCACATGCAATTTTTAAACTTGAGGGATTGTTGAGAAAGCACACAATCCCACTGCCTCATGCAAACACTGCTAGGCATACAAATACCAAAGATATGTAAGTGCATTACTTGTACCAGTACTAGATAAAATTAAAAGTTTCTTTTCTTTTAGCTTTTCTCGTTTTTTATTCCAAACAAAAAGAATGGACAATTCTACATATTTTTCTTGATCACGATATGTCATTATTAAATTATTGCACACCCAAAAAGCAAAAGTTATCAAGTTTTCATGCAACTGACACACAATTAGGACACATGACAATTTTGCAAGGGTTGGAAAAACTTGGGTGCAGTTCTGCTGTGCAGTGAACAATAGTCCACTGTGCTGTCCTTTCCTGACGGTGCAGTAGGAAGGATTCCTTAATATTCTGAATGTTCAATGTGTCATAACATTAAGGACTTACAGAGCAGTGGGGATTATATCGACAAATAGGCCTACCTCGTAAAATTTCCTTAAATTCAGACCTCACCATCGCGGGCCTAGGCCTATGTGAATTTGAAAAAGATCGAGACCAGTCCAAATTTTTGAAGTTGCTGTAGCCTTGCCCAATTTTGAAAATGGTATGGCCTATATTGCTGACCTGGTATGGGATGCCCAAAGTGACCCTTACATTAAAACTAGGTCAGCAGACTGCAGAGTACAATAGGCCTACAGCTGTAGCTGACATTGCACCCTTGGAAACTATCTAGGAATACAAAAAGTATTGCTAAATTAGACCTAGCCTAGGGTACCTAGGCCTAGTTGTCACGTACACTTTGCTCCCTGAACTAGGCCTAGGCTATTGCTGCACAAAGTTTTTCTTAGAACGATCAGTCTTAAACATGTAACTGACCAGTAGAGGTCAATTACCTAGGAGTATATGTGAATTTGAGAAAGATCAAGACCATTCAAAATGTTTGAAGGTGCGGTAGCACAATTTTGCCAAATGGGTAGGCTAGGCCTATATTGCTTACCTAGGCCTAGTATGGGAAGAGGCTAAAGCAACCCAAATGCTAGGTCAGTAGTAGTCCTCAGTAAAGGACTGTGGTCGTTCGCCTACAGCTCTCTATACACAGTCCTTACACCAACCATTGAAAATAGCGGGGGGATCGGCCGTCTGTGTAATGGTTGAAATTTTCTGTCTTCTCACAGCAAATTCTGAAAGAAAAATCCTAATTTACATCCAGGAATTTTCTTCTCCAGATCTTTCAAGAGTATTGCAGCTGTTCTGGATCACCGAGAATTTCCGGAAAGTGCCAAAAATATGAAATGAAATCAGCAACTTTTTCGCTCTGTAAAATTTACTGTGTGACTTTGGAACTTTGTTTACAACAGTATGTTAATGAGCTACGTCGGTACGTCAGTATAGAATGCCTGCAGAGGCAGTTGCCATGTGTATGCATAGGAACTACAGTAATCAAAATGTTGTGCGTGACGTCACAATGTTACGCACACGGCATTCAGATGTCAACAAATATTTCGAGCGCTACAGTAAATTGTTAAGAAGCGGCCAAGTTGATGATTTTATTTCAAATTTTCGGAACTTTTCCAAGGTTTAAAGTGATAAAAAACAACTGCAATATAAGTGTAAGACATGGAAAGGAAAAGTTATGGTAGTTTATTAAGACTTTAGGTCCTACCTTTGCAATAAGAAGAAAATCAATTTCGACCAGCACTGTGCTGGACGAAGACCCCGAGTTTTCAATCAGTCGGAGTAAAGACTGTGTATAGGGAGCTATCGGCGACCGGCTATACACGGGCCTTTACTGAGGACTAGGCCTAGGTCAGTAGACTGCGGACTAAATTAGACCATGGCTGCTTGTACTACTTGATACTATATAGGCTACATGGGGTGTAAGCCTTGGCTAGGTTAGGCCACAGGCGCCCCTTAACATTGTATCGTATACCATATACTATGTAGTATCCGTCTATATAATACATAGTATATGGTATACTATACAATGTTAAAAATAATTTTCAGCCCTTGTTCCTGTATAGCAGGCCCTAAGGGGCGCCTGTGGGTTAGGCTGTCTGGACCTAGACAATATCCCCTAGGTCTAACTCACTGTGCTGCATGTGCAAGCCTAAGCCTAACGTTACCTTCACATTTCGACGGATTGCGATGAGGATTCTCCGGATCGTATTCTTCGCTTTCTCCGGAAGAAAGACGGAAAAGCCACAGAAATATGGTCACCAACACGTCAATCTTCATTTTTGGTCAACGTTTTACTTTAAGAAATCAAGAGTTTACGATAAGGTTTTAAGACAACAACACAGCGTGAACGGTAGTCAATTGCATTACAAAATTCTGACAGATCTCAGCTCTTCAATTCTGCACACTGCCTTTCATCCTTTGTCAGTATGGAAAACATGTAACATTAGGACTCGCTGTGGGGACTACAGTACACAACGCTGCTATACACAGTTTAACTAGCCTATGCGTTCCCGGCAGGCACGGACTTCTTATGTATTGAAGTCCGTGGTTCCCGGTTGAGAAGTTCCCAGTTGCATTCTCGTTGTTTGTATTTGGTAGAAGGAAGTACCTGACTACTATGTCACTTCAGTCATCTATGTGGGATTTTCTGATTGGACACCGAATTAAATCGCCTTTTAATTACTAATTAGGTGCTCAGTGACGAAACGCTCCTGTTTACGACAAAACAGAGAATGGCTGTGACATAATATTCAGGCCTTCCTTACTAGGGATGGAGGGGAAAGGGGAGTTTAAATTGGGTCAAAGGTGCGGAAATTTCCCAATTTCCCCCCAAAGCGACGAGATAAGCAGAATGCGGTTTTAGTATGAGTTGAGAATTTCCCACTCCTTTTCTTTTGAATTGTACCAATGAAATCTTCAACAGAAGAAGGAAAACTGTCACTTGGACCTCCACTTAGCAGGGGAATCCCCATGAATGGTAATAACACTGCGTGCGATTAGTGTCAGGTACAGAAGGGTTATAACATAACATAACAAAGGGCAAAGGAGGGCTAAAAAGCCCCATAAAATGACCTGCCTGTGGACCCAAGCCCGAATACAAAAGACAAAACTGACCCAAACCAAGCCAAAACACAATCAAGTTCTTCTGGCACTATCAGTAAAAAAACTTATCAATGTTAAACTTAAAAGAGTGGACAGAACAAGAGTTGATAACTCACTCGGGCAGGCTATTCCATTCATTAACAACCCTTTGGGAGAAGCTGAATTTCCTAATCTCAAGTCTAGAGAAAGATTTCTCCAAGGCTTTTTGCTATGACCCCGGGCCCTGGAGTTAGAACAAATCTTCACTAGTTATGATGACACAGCATTATTTCAAGGGGAAATTTAAAAACCTGGATCATGTCACCCTTTACCCTTCTAGATTAAGGGTTGTAAGTCCTAGCATGCCCAGTCTTTCATAAGGAAAACCACGAACCTCTGGAATTTGCCTAGTGGCCCTTCGCTGGACCCGGCCTATTCTTTCCATAGAAAGGATTCTAAGCCTGCACAGCATAATCAGCATGAGGTCCAACCAACTGCTTGTACAAATTCAAGACAGTATCCTTACTGAAACAACAAAAGTTCCTCTCTGTTAACCCAGGATCGAACCCTATTAGCTTTACCGGCAGCTACAGCGCACTGCCTAGAAGGCTTTAAATCACCAGTTATGACAACACCGAGATCCCTTTCCGAAGCCATGTGTACAAAACCTTCCCATCCATCGTGTACTTATGGGTTGAATTCTTTGCACCAGAATAAACTGCCTTGCATTTGTCAACATTAAACAACATTTGCCAAGTTTGAGACCAAGAAATTAAGTTGTCCAAGTCATTTTGTAGTGACAAAGCATCATTCGGATCAATAACGATCTTATCATAAGCTTAGTTGGTGGACCATCACCGGTTACCACACGCTCTCGAACAGATGTTCGTCGTAGGCCTCAGTCAAGAAAGAAGGCCCAAATCAACCGATCTGCTATTATTTAGGACTGTGGCACTGCAGTCGTAGCTAGAGGGTTCAAGTTTGCAAATTTGAGAAAGCTCTCGAATTGTTTTATATAATAACATCGGATTTTGGCCGCCTGGCGGACGTGTATTGCTCCTGCACCCACACTGACTGCACCCGCATGTACGTCAAAGGTGGAGTACATATTCGACACCTGCTATGAAGGCATGGGCGTCAATCCTGGGGGGACGGGGGGACAAGTCCCCCCCCCACATTTCGATGGGTGGGGGACACAATATCAAATGTCCCCCCCCCCCCCACATTTGCGTAAAAGAGTAGTGCCGTGGCTCTATTTGACTGGCATTTTGAGTGGTATGTAGGTTTGTTGGGCAATTGTTAAGTATCTCGATGCAGATTCTGAATGCAGATTTCATCAGGGAAATCTCATATAATGACAAAATTTCGGCGCGCGAAGCACGGATTGCACTCCTTCTCATGACCATTAAAAAGGTAAAAACATGGAACTATTCTGATCACAACACTCTCCGAAAACAGACATACATCTCCAAACATCTGAAGGGACCTCTTATCAATATGGGATCATTCAATCAGTGGCGTACGCAGAGGGGAGGGCCATTCGGCCATGCCCCCTCACTTATTCCGATTTTTTTTAAGTTCCCAAAAATACGTAAATTTTTTAACACAAATTTTACTTCAAAGGGTAGCATATTTGGCACGGCAGATTGCATGTAAGGACACCTTATTTTTCAAAAAATTTCAAAGGGGAGGGGGACATCCCTCCCCCAGGCCGCGGTCACACAACATACTGCATGCCCCTCCCCATTGAGACAAATCCTGGGTACGCCACTGCATTCAGTCTAATTTGTAGCATGATGTGGAAGCCGGTTGAAAGTACTTTGTTGCCGTTAAACATTTTTCAAAAATTTTTACAGAGCGCTTCGCCGATGCCATTATCGGTATAGACGGTGATTGTTAAAACACTTACGACTTAAAAGCATTCTGAAAACGCCCTTGCTAGTCCTTCACAACTTTGCTATACTACGATCAGCTCCAAAAATATTCCAAAGGTAGCACCATTTTGCATCTAAACAACATTAAATTAACAAAACATTTCTCCCCTTAGACCCCTCCCCAGGATGACACCTTTATATAGTGACAAAGGGAGGATCCCCACTGCTGTATACAAACGCAGGGGGGCGTAAAAAAGGTGCAATTTACGCGCCGCCACTGCAGTTAGTAAAAACGTCTAGCCAGTCGGGAAAATTAGAATTCACTAAATTATGGACATTTTTCAGCCATTTACGATCAGCTCCAAAAATATCCCAAAGATAGCACCATTTTGCATCTAAGCAACCTTAAATTAACAAAAATTTCTCAAAGGGGAGGGGCGTCCCCTCCCCTTAGACCCCTCCCCCAGGACGACACATTTATGTAGTGACAAAGGAAGGATCCCCACTGCTGTATATAAAACGCATAGCGCTCATAAATAAAGTGCAATTTACACGTCTCCACTCAGTTGGAAAAAACATCCAGCCAGCCGGAATTTGGGACGGTCACCTTTACACCCCAAAACATGTCACCCTAGCAACGGGCCTGGTCGGGTCCATCATCTCCGACAATGATCCACGCTGCGAAGCGTGGTTTCAGCTATTTTGGGACATGGTAAAATGTATTTCACCTGGCAGATCTCAATGATGGTCATGTTAACTTTGATAATAATTCTTATTAGACAGGCCCGTAGCCAGGCCGGGGCACGAGAGGGCCGTGCCCCCCCCCCCCCCCGTGCGGACCACTGTGCCCCCCTATACGGAAAATCGGTCGAAAATAAAATTTTAGTACATGTAAACGGTGGCCCTGGTATTACATCAAGCGATTTGTAACCAAAAATGATCCCAAAAGGAGTTTAATAATGAACGTATTTTGTTCTCTGTAACATTTTTGTTCTAAAATCACAAAAATTTTCGCGCGCTACGCGCTCTTTCATCTTTAGTTACATATAGTTTTAACACCCGTTTCAGATATGTTGGCTTAATTTATAAATGTACAGGTTCCACAATCAGGCTATTGTTCTTTCGTGTAGGTGTGATTCCCGGAAAAACACAAAACTGAATCCATAAAAAGTTCCATCCTCTTTCTCTTACGATCGGGCAGATTCTTAATTCAGAGACTCAGCATTATGATAATCATTTTGTATGAAACGTAAAGTGTTTCAATGTCCAGGGGTGGTAGAAGGGGGCATCCCCTCGCGACCAGTCGCCCGGCGTCTTGGTTTTGTTCTTAAAGACAGACAACCATCACCCCAAACACATTTTGGTTGGGAGAAAGCAAAATTCTCAATTGGTCATAGGTGAATGCTCTTTGATAAACATCAAAGCTCACAACACACAGTATCCGCAGAGAATGTTCTGGTTACATATTATGGCCTCGTACGCCCAACAGGATATGCCCTTAAGCAATAAACTAGGTTTGTGTCTGCACAAGGAGGGGCTCAACACAGTTTTGGAAGGAGTAACTTAGTCGGGAGAATTGGAACTGCCTAGGACGAAGAGGGCAGATTTTTCCATAGAAACCCAACTTTCTAACTTTCCTTAATAAGAACCAAATATTTTCAATTTTTCTTCAACAGAACCCCAAATTTTTCGCCGGTCGCCCAAAATTTCGCGTTCGGTATCCAATCTGTAACCCATTGCTTCTGACGGGGCTTCGGGTTGCTGGACCTCTTAGGGGAGCTTGGTCCCTTCGTCGGGCTTATCTTTCCACCACCCCTTGCTGAGTCTGTATGCAGGTTTTACCGTGGTAAATAATTTTCCTGCAAACTTTCGGCGCGCTTCGCGCGCAATTATTACGAGCAAAGCAATATCACCCATGAACATTATTAGTACAAAAATTCAAGTGAACTCTTCCAGCCAAAGCTAGGTGAAGTCTCAAAGTTAGATCCCGGACATCAAGGGGCTTTCATGTAGTAATCTAGTACCTTGAGTAACATTAGCTCCGCGACGACTATACGGTTTGAAGCTACATTTACTCGTACCAAAAATTTATTCCAAATTTACTTTTTCTCATGTTTTTGTTATGTAAAATTTCGTTCAAAGTAGAAATACAATAACGACCATCGGAAGTGTGAACTGTGAAGGCATTGGTGTGCTCTCACTGTCATTCAAAGTCCTGCTCAAAGCTCCATGCTAGTGTTCCCATATTGTTAATTCGCCACATATTCGGGGAATTTCCCTCTGGGTCCTAACAAAATCATACTGGATCACACCAAGCCTGCCTAATGGCAGCCCCTGGTCCCGCCTCGCCTTTCCCAATGTACTTAACCGGCTTCACCTGCGCTTGCTGAGCTGAAGATATATCGTGATCATAGTGTTGTTCCCTTCACTTGTGGAGAATTTCTACGTCTCTGTATTGCAGCGGAGGGAAAAATTTCCTTCAGAAGAGTGAAATTTTCGAGCGCTTCGGCGCGGTATGTGCACACGTAAAACCGATACCTCTATGCTATGTGTGGTAAGATTGAGATATAATCCCCCGTAGTTCCGTCAAACTGTAATCCTGTGGTGGTACTACTAACAACAAACATAAATCTTCTTCGGTGCCCCTCTATGAGGTGTCGGTGCCCCCTATATCAGAATTCCTGGCTACGGGCGTGTTATTAGAATAGGGCGTCAGTCATCATAAGGAGGGGGGAGGAAAGGGCCTATAGGAAGACACCCCTCTTCAAAACCAAAGGGATTGGTTTGTGATAAGTCATGTATGTCCCCCGTCCCCCCCCCCCCCACACATTTGAATACGGATTGACGCCCCTGTATGAAGGTTACATCGGACTATTCTATATCCAGTAAAACTAGGGGTATCCTCCCCATTGACATGTGGGGAAAACATAAGTGACTGCAAATGGCGAACAGAGCGCTGCGAGAATAAACGAATGCTTTCCAGTTAACCCCATGGGCATGGTGTCCAGGCGGACCAGGAATGTGTCCAGGGGAAATGCCCCAGGGACCGGAATCAGGTCCTAAGCCACCACATCGCTTTGGTATGAGCAACACTTGTGGGCACCAGAGCAAAATACGCATTTTGAATATCTTCAACTGGTATTCGGTACACACTTAACAAGCAACAAAAACGTAATTTGACTGAACACTTTATTCACATAGGCTAAAAGTAAACTAAGTAGGGAAAGTCTTACCGTCTGGGGTAAGATTAGAGAGCCTTTGAAGTTACTTTTAGTTTCTATGGTATGCAAGGACCATGGTGCGGGAAAATAACTCAATCACATCTTATGGATCTCCATTTCAGGGTTTCAGCTATAGTTCACAAAAGTGAGGTAGGGCGGGGACCTGATACCCACGCTTTCAAAGAAATTTAATCAAAGTACCAAAATATTCGGAAACAATCACCACATTTGCCTCTGCATCTTTGAGTTTTGCCACTGTCATAATTACAGTTTTCATGAAGAGTACCGAAAGAAATATTTTAGCATTTGTGGGACATTTTATATCAACGTTTTACCATACATTTTACATAACCAAAAAAGAGTTCCATTATGTTAAAAAGTTCTCATAATTTCTCTGGGATCATTTTCTCTTTTTTCTTTGGTTTCGATGAAAAGAGAAACCTATGCAGTCATGATAGCGTGTGTGTGTATGTATGTGTGTATGTGCGTGTGTGTATGTGCGTATGTGCGTATGTGTGTGTGGGGGTGTGTGTGTGTATGTGTGTGTGTTTGTGACACTTTTCTTGTTTACATGATATCTCAAGAAGGGAAACTCTGACAGTTCTCAAAGTTGGTAGGTAGATGCCCCATATTAAGAGAAAGAACCCTGTTGTTTTTGGTGGAGGTCAAAGGTCATTTGGGGTCACCAGGGGTCAAACTCTGAAAACCTTGTTTACACGATATCTGAAGGTAGGAAGCTTGAATAGACTTCATACTTGGTATGTTGATGCAACATGGTAAGAAAAAGAACCCTGTTGTTTTTGGTGGAGGTCAAAGGTCATTTGGGGCCACATGGGGTCAAACTCTGAAAACCTTGTTTACACGATATCTCAAGGTAGGAAGCTTGGATAGATTTGATACTTGGTATGTGGATGCATTATGGTGAGAAAAAGAACCCTGTTGTTTTTGGTGGAGGTCAAAGGTCATTTGGGGTCATTTGGGGTCACCAGGGGTCAAACTCTGAAAACCTTGTTTACACGATATCTCAAGGTAGGAAGCTTGGATAGATTTCATACTTGGTATGTGGATGCATTATGGTAAGAAAAAGAACCCTGTTGTTTTTGGTGGAGGTCAAAGGTCATTTGGGGTCACCAGGGGTCAAACTCTGAAAACCTTGTTTACACGATATCTCGAGGTAGGATGCTTGGATAGACTTCATACTTGCTGTGTGGATGCATCGTAGTAAGAGAAAGAACCCTGTTGTTTTTGGTGGAGGTCAAAGGTCATTTATGGTCAGCAGGGGTCAAACCCTGAAAACCTTGTTTATACGATATCTCAAGGTAGGAAGCTTGGATAGACTTCATACGTGGTGTGTGGATGCATTATGGTAAGAGGAAGAATCCTGTTATTTTTGGTGGAGGTCAAAGGTCATTTGGGGTCACCAGGGGCTAAACTCTGAAAACTTTGTTTACACGATATCTCAAGGTAGGAAGCTTGGATAGATTTCATACTTGGTGTGTGGATGCATTATGGTAGGAGGAAGAACCCTGTTGTTTTTGGTGGAGGTCAAAGGTCATTTGGGGTCACCAGGGGTCAAACTCAGAAAACCTTGTTTACACGATATCTCTAGGTAGGAAGCTTGGATAGATTTCATACTTTCACCATTTCATTGAATGGTGAAATGAAACCCCAAATGAAATGAGAATTTCATTTCTCACCATAATGTTGATGCATTATGGTGAGAAAAAGAACCCTGTTGTTTTTGGTGGAGGTCAAAGGTCATTTGGGGTCACCAGGGGTCAAACTCTGAAAACCTTGTTTACACGATATCTCAAGATAGGAAGCTTGGATAGATTTCATACTTGGTATGTGGATGAATCATGGTAAGAGAAAAAAACCCTGTTGTTTTTGGTGGAGGTCAAAGGTCATTTGTGGTCAGCAGGGGTCAAACCCTGAAAACCTTGTTTACACGATATCTCAAGGTAGGAAGCTTGGATAGACTTCATACGTGGTGTGTGGATGCATTATGGTAAGAGAAAGAACCCTGCTGTTTTTGGTGGAGGTCAAAGGTCATTTGTGGTCAGCAGGGGTCAAACCCTGAAAACCTTGTTTATACGATATCTCAAGGTACGAAGCTTGGATAGATTTCATACTTGGTGTGTGGATGCATTATGGTAGGAGGAAGAACCCTGTTGTTTTTGGTGGAGGTCAAAGGTCATTTGGGGTCACCAGGGGTCAAACTCTGAAAACCTTGTTTACACGATATCTCCAGGTAGGAAGCTTGGATAGATTTCATACTTGGTATGTGGATGCATCATGGTAAGAAAAAGAACCCTATTGTTTTTGCTGAAGGTCAAAGGTCATTTGTGGTCACCAGGGGTCAAACTCTGAAAACCTTGTTTACACGATATCTCAAGTTAGGAATCTTGGATAGATTTCATGCTTGGTGTGTGGATGCATTATGGTGAGGGGAAGAACCCTATTGTTTTTGGTGGAGGTCAAAGGTCATTTGGGGTCACCAGGGGTCAAAACTCAGAAAACCTTGTTTACACGTTATCTCAAGGTAGGAAGCTTGGATAGATTTCATACTTAGCATGTGGATGCATAATCCTCAGAGGTACAAGCATATTGTCTTTTGGTGGAGGTCAAAGGTCATTTGGGGTTACCAAGTGGTCAAAGTCTGAAAACCTTGTTAACAGGGTATCTCGAGGTAGGAAGTTTGGATAGATTTCATAGGTAGTATGAGGATGCCTTATGGTCAGAGGTGGAACCATATCATTTTTGGTGGAGGTTAAAGGTCAAATGGGTCCACTGGGGGTCAACCTGTGAAAAGCTTGTTAACATGATATCGCAAGGTAGGAAGCTTGGATAGATTTCATACATAGTATGTGGATGACTTATAGTGAGAGGAAGTACCCTATTTTTATGGTGGAGGTCAAAGATCATCTGGGGTCAAACTCTGAAAACCTTGTTTACAAGATAGCGCAAGTTAGGAAGGTTAAATACTTCCATGGTGTTGCATTTAATCTATCAGAAAACCCCTATGAGTATTGTCAGAAATCAGAGGCCAGGTGAAATCACCAGAGGCCATTAAGCAAAAATTCCCGAGAATTCCCAAGGTCAAATATGAACATGAAACTGTAATTTTCCAGCACTTTAAGATCACATTCAACCAATGACTGAAAGAAACAGGACATCTTGGCGTTATTTGGGATTACACATTAAGTGCTGTATCCATCGAAACCACAATGCATTTGTGCATTCTGGTTTATAGTTTAAATCATCTGTCATAAGTTTTGGAAAAAGTGGGGGGAGCATCTACCCCTTCATCCCCGTAGTCCTCCTCAGTTCCTTTCAATGAGTCGTGGCCTAGCAACTGAAATGCTTTGTAAGAGGATTGTAACTGGCACTTTTGAAATAGTAAAGTGAATGAGCTAATAAGAACACGATATGGTTATTTACAACAGGGATCACCATACAACGCTACTGTACGCTGGGTATACTGTAAGCCGTGTCGAAATTTTTTACTTTACTTAACACTGGGAAACTTTTCTTAATTTGAAAATTCCACTTATAATTTTTCTTTTATTCCTTTCGTATTTCTCTTTTTAATAAGTGTAATTCTTTTTCTTTTCTTTTTGACCTGCCTAAAGGGTTTCTGAACTTCTGATTCCCGAATGCTACCCCGCGGCTATGTCAGTGACAGAGCAAAGCCGTCTCATTAAAGCACCGAGGGTAGGTCTATGAAGGAAATACAGAACCTTTCCCTGGAAAATTGGCAGGAAAATAACAATTCTTCAATGGGATTTTCCTTCGTTTTCGTTATCAATTAATTTAAAAAATAACGTGTGCAGAAAAGGGAGCTAGGACTGCCACCCGTGACTAAACTAGTATCTCTTGAGACATAATTTGTCATAGAAATCTGTGTGACCGGGTTTCGTTCTTTTCCCGAACTCTCTTACTTGCTTGATTTCCTAGTCATAATGTTCTCTTTTCAATGTGAAATCAATAAGAGCCACACTAAGAGGCTCATGCCGCCCTAAGGGCCGTGTATGAGCATTAACGTTCTAGACTTGTAAGTTGAATCTATAAGCAGTCTCTATGTGAGATTTGATTCTTTACAAATTTTGTCTGCAAGAAAAAGAGTAAATTTGGAAAGAATTGTTCAGTAAAAATGTAGTTCAGGTAGCAATGATTTGTAACCAGTCATGGGTGGACCCAGTATTTGGTTAGTTAGTTAGTTAGTTAGTTAGATAATATTTAACGACACATCAACACGAATGTGTTATATAGTGTCAACTAGATAAATTCGTTTCAAGTCCTCCCCTTTAGTCGCCTCTTACGACAGGCGGGGAATACCGTGGGCATATTCTACAACCCCCAGCCCACAGGGGGCGGACCCAGTATTTGGAGGAAATGGGGTCATCATATCAGGGGCGTTGATCCTGGGGGCAGGGTGGGCAATTGCCCATCCAAAGAAACTGTTGGGGAGGCAAACATATCGTGTTACCCCCCGATAATTCAGGCAGAGTATAAAAACAGGCAGAGTAAAAAAATATAATGTTGTGGTGTACAGATGACTGTAGGGCTTCGAGAAAACGCCAATTTGAGCCTCTTAAAGTATTAATGTGAATCTCCCATCTAACCCTTTTAACATAATGCCTCTCCCAATATCCCATATGCTATTTTTTCAAAACTTCAGATAACTATTTATACATTTTCTATTGAAATTAGGGTTGTCGGAAAACTTTTGTCCCCACCTCCAAACCCGATCTATGCCCCTGCATCATATACGTATAGGATATTATTTCTAGGGCACAAAACTCGAGAAAAACCTGTATTGCCGGAAAAAATGTCATTTTTTCAAAATTCTGCAAGAAAAAAGGTTCTGTTGGAACTCAGTTGGGGTAGTGCTGAATCCTGCATCATCTGCATGTCTCGGACACCTGAGTAGGGTTCAAATTCGTCAGGACGCGTCGACGAGAAACTCGCATACAAGTACGCTTACTGTGGGATCAATTAAAGAGTTGTGGGATAGAATTCTGGTACTCTTCGTTTTTGTCAATTACATTTTACTGTGGCAAAAAACAACGCACACCAACATTTATTCCCACAATCCTTTGTAATTGATATTTGGAAAATGGTCTTTTGAGGGAAATGGTACTTTCTATGCCTTGTAACTTGCATCTAAACATTCTTTATTTTGACATTTTACGTTCTAGAAATCTAGACTTCAAGGGAAAAGGAAAAATTCGAAAAAGTTAATTTGTTGAAATAACTTTGCAGGGAAAGGAGGACTTGAAGTACTTTATAAATTCATTGATATGAAGGGGCTGTTGCACTACTCCAAACATATTTAGGGATATGATCATAATTCTAAATACTGATGGCTACTATTTGATTGGCGTAAGTTCAAACAACAGCTTACGCTGATCAGTAGCGTAACTACGAAGCGGGCAGGGGCGTTCGCCTCCTCCCCCACTTGTCGTCCTGGGATGGTCTGTCGGTACATTTGCTGATCTTGTCGGTACATCCACCCGGTGGGGACGGCGACTAGTCTCCCAGACGGTAATCCTCCTTTTTTTTTTTTCTCAAGAGGACAATTTCTCTGGTAAGAACCCAACGTTTCGGGCGCGCTACGCGCGCTGTGGAGTCAATAAAGTTTTTCCAATAGTTCCATTCTACATAGCTAAATAGCATAAGTCCTGTCACCCTTTCCAAGTAACATGTAGGCAGAGTACACAATTTATGTAGAGGTCGCAAATTTCATGCCATATCGTAAAGCCTAGTTTCTGTTCTCTTGTGTGTGTCATGCGGTAGGGTCATTTGGTGAGGGACTCAGGGGGCAAAGTTTGGCTATATCAGAGGGTAGTCCAGGTGGTTTCGATACAATGTATGTTATCCCCGATACGGTCTACAGCCCCTACAGTTTTTATTTTTTTTTTCTTTTTGTTCTTAATGCTTGCGTAGCCTACTAAAAGTTATCTCGCGCTTCGTACGTTTTGCAATTTTCGGAATGTTTTACCCACTCTTCCTCAGTTCCGTTACTTACGGTGTAGCTAAATTAGCACAAACCCTTTCCATCTTTTCAAGTAACTTAATAAGTAGAATACATGGATTTATGTAAATATCGGGAATTTCATCTCATTTCGCTAAACTTAGTTAATGTTCTCTTGTGTCTGTCGTGCGGTACGGCTAGTGACTCGAGGAGGGAAGTAGGCTACAATGTAAGTCGTGCCCGATAGGGCCCATTTGCCAGGACAATTGACCTAAATATGAGCTTTAATAAGTATAAATTCCTTTTAGTGTAGGCCGTTTTCACAGTTCAGATTCCGGGAAAAACATTAAATCAGCGCGGAATTATTTCCCTCTAGTTTATACAAATTTTATGCAATATATATGGGCGTCACCAAGAGGAGGTCGGGGTGTGCAAACGACCCCCCTTTGAGTTTTTTGTTACAGAAACGATTAAAGAATGTATCAAAAATCGAAATAGGTTTCTTCTGCCATTGTAAAGTATAAATTTCTTTTAATGTGTTGAGTGGTTAATTTCGCTGCAATTGCAATTACAGATCGAGTCCCCCAAATTACTATTTTCCGTTACCTATTTTAATGGAGTAAATGACATGTATAGTATTTCCTAGGTCTTGAAGGAGAAAGGTTGAAAGTAAAAACAAAGTAAATTGATAAAAATCACATTTTACACAAACTTACTCTTCTGTAGAGACTGATAACTTAAGCAATTATGAGACGCTATTTATTACAGATTTGAACGATTTTCTTAATTTCTTTGCTTGCAGAGTTAAGTTTGCTTAAAACTTTGCTGTGATTTGTTATTTGAGGTTAGCTATTTTTACCTCCTTAATCTTGAATATTTCATTGTATTCCACGAGCTTCCGAGGGTTTTTGTCCAGGGAATCCTTTGCCTCTGGATCCTACCAGTTGGTTCCCTTGACCAAGCCCATGGTTCCCATGATAGGCCTCCAACTTTAAAAGAAAAACGTTCTGGCGCCATTGTAATTTTAAGACTTAAAAGCTTTCTCTTTGATCTCCATCCATGGGTTTACGTTTTGCTTTTATATGAAATCATATTTTGGGCATTATCAAACTAGCAATATTGACGATAAATTCACCGCATTATAGGCATTTGAAATGTCTAACTCCTCAGAGCTCCCGGGGCTTTGCCCCTGGACCCCACCAGGGGCCCTTAAGCGGGCCACTGGACCCATCGCCGTAGTGCTCGCGCTACGCGCGAACATTGCTGCTGACGCTGCAATAACTTCCTCCTTCACACAAAATACGATCCCCTTTTAAAAATGTCTGGTGACGCCCATGATATATGTCTCACAATGGCATGGTATAGTACACAGGTTTTCCCCAAATCCTCCCTCACCAAACCCCTCGACGCTATCGGGGCTGTCGGGGCTTCGGGTCGTTGGCCCTCCCGTCGAGGAGTCTTCCCGTCGTCGGGCAAATCCTGGCGCCACCCCTGGGTGGATGGAGGGGGATCACGGGTGCGGGGGTGACTTATTAAGTGATAACCCTTTATGTTGCCGGTACATTTACCTTATTTCATCCCCCCCCCCCACTTCTATCACCCCAGTTACGCTACTGACGCTGATTAATCAGTTGGAGTAATTACTTGCGCAGAATGACGTAGATCACTCAGTAGTGTACCAGTACCACAGCTCATTCACATACATCAGTGACACTGTGTGGTTGTAGCCTTAGGCTATCTCAAGACAGTAAATACCAGTGTAGCTTTGTGGAAGAGGTGCACTGGACAGGCTTTTTTTTCATAAATTGGAGGAGGGGCTAGCTAGACGTAAGCAAAGTATGGGAATAATTACTGTCTGGAGAGAGACTTGTCGGCCACCTACGCATTAAACTAGAGATAATCTGGTCTATTTCGTAAAATCATGCTGTGCATATACGTACGGTTAGCAGAGGCGTAGCTACGGGGGACTTGGGGCGCCAGCCCCCCACAAAATCGTCGCGTGCCCCAAGCGCCCCCACTGACCATCTGGACAAAAAATTTTCTCACTGGGCCACTCAGCTTGATAATGATAGACTCTGGCTGTGAAAAATATCCTTTTCCATCAATCCACTGAAATCCATCGGGATAACTCCACTCTGAATAATTTTGAATAAATTCGGATTTTAACAAACTTGATAAGTGTGAGAATAAAATAAAATCAAACTTTACATTTTTTCACCAAAATTGCCCATCTTGATGGCTGCTATTAGCCTATCAAGCCTGGCAAGCGCCATTTCCGGCGATCTGGAATGTATTAAAATCTCAAATTTTCTTGGTACGCTCCGCGCCAACCAATTGTGGCGCTCTGCTAAAATACCGGTAGTAAACGGGATTCAAACTTGCAAACCTCGGACCACAAGTCCGGCCGGCTGAGCTTATCCGTCCTCACAGAAATGTGTTTGAGAATAAAATAAAATAAAATTTTACATTTTTTCACAAAAATTGCACATCTTGATGGCTCCTATCAAGCCTGGCAAGTGCCATTTCTGGCGATCTGAGATGTATTAAAATAAAATCTCAAATTTCCTGGATACTCGCCGCGCCAACTAATGGTGGCGCTCCGCTTAGAGAGTAGCCTCCTATAGAGCTTTCACCCTGCGATACTACATACTGTAAAAGAACCGACGCCTGAGACAATACAGTTCATGCAGAAACATTCCCAACCGGAACTGGCTGATCCAACATTAAAGGAAGAGTCGGGCTTATTCGTCAGGACAGTATACCGCATAGAGAACCTATAACTGGGTGTGAGGATGGAAAAGGGTAGCCCTCGTGTGCAATTTCTCAGGTTCTGATCGGGCCCTTGAAATCATAATTGCGACCAGTAGCGGAGATTTGTGTGACAAAGTGAGGGCATAATGGGCCCTTGAGGCAACTTGAAAAATTACTGTGTGAAAAATGTGAATCTAAATGGGAACATCTTCCCAAAGTGGGAGGTGTATGTTCCCCTACCCCTCTCCTCGGGATTTTCGACTGTGATTGCTACAATAAAATTTTCAGTATTTTTTGGATAGACCAACCTTCATTTACGATTGGAATCTCCGGGGGAAGCTTCCTCCTCCTGCCCCCCGTAAACGTATCGAACGATTTGGATTTAAGGGGCACAATTTTCAAGTTCCCTCGAATCTCTTAGCAGTAGGCCAGCCATTGGTCTAAAAAGCCTTAAAACAAAAGTTATATGGGCACTCTTTAGTACAACCAGTCAGCCATGCTAGATACAGTCTACATATAGTAAGGACTAATATTGGGGAAGGGGGCTGGCACATTAGAAAATCATTTTGGGGGCCAATTTGGGCCATTTAAGGGCAAAAATATGATTTTCATGATTTCTGTGCATTCCATATTTCCAAAAAATTTTCTATCAGGAAAATATAAATTTTAGTCAATTTGACCCCTACTTTGGTCGATATTGACAAAACAAAGTTTAAAGAAAAAAGAAAATAAAGATATTTTATAGGAAATACGGTAATGCCTGATATCTCAAAATTATGTTTACGATGATGTACATTATTTTCAATGTTAGAAATCTTTTCTTATGAGAACAAGAACAGTTCAGTATTCACTCAAAAGCCTACCACCACTTTTTTATACTTAAATTGTATAAAGTGAACATTTTGACCTGTAAAGAACATAAAACGGCATTATTTTTCCTTAAAATGCACTAAATTGAAAAGTTTTGCCAAAAAAGAATGTTCTTAAATGTAATGTATTTGTACAGCCTAATTAAATACCAGCAAGCATAATTGAATTTGAGTTCAATTAAATTATTTAGAAAACCAATAAAAAACAGTAAAAGTCATTTTTTTTGCCCATTTTTGACCAATTGTGGGCAAAAATGTGATATTTGTGATTTTGATGTAGTATTACTTCATATTAGTCAAAATTACACTACCAGAAAAACTCGATATTAGTTGATTTTACCTTTACTTTGGTCAATACTGACAAGATCAAGGTGCAAAGAACAAGGAAAATCAAAGACTTTTTATTGTATAAAAAACAGTCTCACGTGCGCCAATGTCACTTTGACCATGCATTTGCTTCTATTTGCCTGCTACAAAGTCTAGATTATTTGGTCACATAAGTCTCTCTCACAAAATAAGAGCACAAGCCATCTTTGACATGGGGCTCAGAGGCTCCTGAGCCAGCCGTAAGGCCCAATTTTAGTGGTCATGTGACAGAACAGGGAAAGCCCCCGAGGCTCTGATAATTTACAAAATTGTGGGCACTACAAAAAAAAAAATCGTAACTGTCCACAAATAACTTTGAATTTGCAGTAAGCAGACTGTAAAATGGTATTTTGTCTCTTTTTTGCAAAACGGCCTTATTCAGAGTAACAAATGGTCGATTTCTCATGATGCAGCAAGTTTGATAGAGCAGGGGTGGGTGGATTATCATAAAGTTCTATCGGAATTTTCGGTAATTACAACTATACTTACTAGTGCTATGCCGCTATGAAATCAAAATGAGATATTTTGGGTATTAGATGAATGCGCATGAAGTTTTCGAAAATAACACTTTTTACGCTGTATAGCTGTTTTAGTAATGTTTGCCTACATTTTACATAACAATTAACTAATTACTTGTAGCAGTGACTACGAACCAAACACTGAGACCTAGAAATAACAGTTTGTCTCTTTTTTCATAATAGCCAGGACTAACGATCATTTTATTTCTTCATGATGCAGCAGGTTTGAGGGTTGGGAGAATGATGTCATAAAGGTTGCACAGGATTTTGCAATAATCTTAGTAACGCCTGTCCTAGTTGAATTAACTATTTCATAATAATCTTATACGACTGCGAAAAGAGCGCCAAAATTGTATTTGAAAGGCATTTCAGGCATGTTTTATTTCATTTTTACATTGCAAAAACAATCTTTTCTGATAAACCCCCAACTTTGAAAGTTTGTTATTTACTCTGATAAATTTCGGGGGGAGGGGATGATGGTTTTACCGACAATTTTTTTGTTTAGGGGCTAAGTATTATGGCCTAAGGTCCCCTCTGCCAACGAAATTTACGCCTGCGCCTCTGTTAACATACAAAAAGGAACAAAGGCTGAAATAAATGTAGATGGGGCTGTACGGTACGCCACTCATGCGCGGATCCAGACATTTCGACAAGGGGGGGGGGGCTGAATATTGAATATTCTCCTACATTAACATTATGTTAATTTTTGCGTATTTGTTATTGTTGATGTGGCGAAAAAGGGGGGTCTGAGGCCGGGAAAGTCCCCCCCCCTTGGATCCGCGCCTGCCACTGATGTTTTGGCGAACTTCGTCTACAAAAGGTCTAACACTCAGATGCAATCATTGCAATGCAAAATGAACCCACTTTTAATTAAGTGGTTACAGGAAACACGAACCCTCTCTGACTTCATAATTTATGTGAGTGGGAAACGGCTCGTTAAAGCCGGCACACACTTCACCAACCCAACTGCGACGTGGCTGTGAAAACCAGTCGGGTGACAAATGGGTCAGTTAAGTGAGCGCCAAAGTTTGATCCTGACCTGACTGTTGGTCTCCACTGCAATCCGACCCCCGGCCGGTCCTTGTCGTGACCATATATTGACATATCAACCATGTTTGATAGCCATAGCGTTGCGGTAGGGGATGTTGTCCCAGTTGAGTCTGTCCGTGGTAGTGTGTGTTTGCCATCGACCGAGCTGGGACCTACTTTTAATGCATCAGCCAATAAAGAAGCGTCTGGAAAATCAGGCGACGGGTGAAGAAAGTCAAGATGGTGGCCCCCATGTGTGATTGAACAGAAGATATACTGATATCCACCCAGGCAATGTATTATGTACTTAGTCTAAAATCCAACTGGGACCCTATGCAACTGGCCACCTCTGCATACAACTCCACCCCAACGATCAGTCACATTGACGCATCACATTCCATCTGAAGCTTTACATTGTAAGACGTGCTGTTTAATTCATGATTAACATTTCTAATGGTACGTTTGTTTTCCCGACAGCCAGAATTTCTCCAAAAGACAATAGTTTTCTGAAAAATGTTGTTGTGAACACCAGTGACATAGAAATTCCCTTTATTTGGAATTATAGTTCCAACAAGACGTAAAAACTTAACGAAAACATAATAGTTGTTAAACATAGTAAAATGTATGCCTCTTCAACCACCCGATTCTATTTCATTTTTGTTTCCCAATATTTCTGTAGCCATAAAAAGATTTTTCTGACAAAAAAAAAATGAATTCCGAAAGGCAGTGACAATTTTTCCCGACAGACCACAAAATTTTCCCCTACAGATGGAGGTTTGAAAATTTCTAAGGGATGTAGCACCCCTACACCCTCTGAAGTGAGTCCCTGTTTCGAATAGAAGTGTGGTCAAATGTATACGGTACCAGTCCCCGAACATTATCCAGGCTTACTATAGGGCCTATGTATGATTGGATCTAGCATGCCTGACTGCTTGTACTAAAACTAAAATGCTCACAACTTTTTTAATCTTTTTTAGGCCAATGGCTGATCTACTGTAGCCTTTAAAAAATTGATTGCTCGCATTTCATCTACATGCTGATTCTGCCCGAAATTTGGGATTTTCCAAAATATGTTGAGGGACTGTGCTCTGCGGCCCACGGTCCCCTGCCTCATACGCCTATCATTACAGATTTCGTCAGCTTGAACTATGGTCACTTACACTTTGACCTTTGTTTCCGAATTCAGCGGTGAAGTGACGTATTTTTGTGGTTAACCTTAAGAAACTGGGCATCTGTCTTCAAAAGATTTTTAAGGATCGATTTGTATTTCCACGTATGATGTGACTAGAATCGGATTCAGCCGCTAAATTAGTTACCAAATGAAGTTATGTACGGAAATAAAATTCAGCAATCTGTCAATTAAAAATCAACAATCTGTCAAAAACAATTCAAAAATCTGTCAAATATTGATGTTTGAGACAAAAAACACATCATAGGTACTTCATATGTTCCGAAATTGACGAAGAGCGTGCTTATCATCGCAGACGAGCATTATTTCTTGAACTTAATTTTCAGCAATGAGGTACACCCCTAGTCTTTGTTCGGGCTACTTTATGAACACCTGGTAGAAATACCAAGGTCAATTTGTCATTTGCGGTTTTCTATCGTTAAAAAATCGGCCAAGTCGTGACGCTATCGGGCAAGACTCACGACGCCCAATTTCAAGGGGAAGATTTTTCTAGAGTACCTACCCCTCCACTGCAGACTACAGCCCCCACATGCGAGAATTGCCTGCCATGTCGCAAGAGATCGTGTCGAGTTATATCGTAGTCAGAGCCGTCATGTGAATTCATCGTCATTATAAGATGACGGTACTACTATCTTCCCATTATCCTGTACGCTCTTATCATGTCTGGGATATCTTTTCTATAAACAATTCCAGTCACAATGCTGGTACACTGTAGAACAGTGTTTCCACTTTGTGCGAAATTTGGGGAGATCGTTTAAAGGTACTCCCAGGAAAAAAAAATTGGCTCTCATTGTTTCTTAACTGCAATTTGTTTTGTTCTGGCAGACGAATACAAAATTTAAGGTGTTGTTCGTCTCGTTTTCATAATTTTTCTGCATCCTTCCGCAGGCTCCAACAGGCATGTAGTACGGATTTCAATTTTTCGGGGGGTGGTGGGTAACGTAAAACCAGTTTAGGCCTATTGGGGGAGGGAGTATCATGAAGAGTCATTGCCTGACTTGACCGCACTTTCATGTGAAACGCGATGCCTTGATGAGGCGAGAGTGTCGATGGAGGTCGGGTATGTATGAGGAGACCTACCACGGCAAACTGGCGTAGCTAGAGGGGGCGGTCCCCCCACAAAGCCTCACCGAAGGCCTCTGTCGGAAATGTCTAGTCTCTTTCGGAAATAAATTAAAAACAATTCATTTGAAACACTTACAACACTTGTTATGTTTGTAAGCAGAATTACCCAAAAGTCGGACTCAAATTGCCCGGAAAGCAAAAAAAAAAAAAAATAAATAAAAAAAAAAAAAAAAAAGTCCCCAGATAATACTCTGCAAGAGTTTGCTGATTTTTCAAAGATTTGCCCATTGCCACTCTCTCACTCTTTTCTCGGTAAGTCAAGTCAACTAGACCTATAATTAGTAACTCGAGTCCAGGCTGGGCAAAATTCCCCAGAGTTTATCAAGTCAGGTAGACTTGGAAAGTTCTGACTCGAGTATCGACTTGATTTCAAGTCTGCAGTGTGAAGACGATATATATCTAGCTTGCAGTCTTGTCTTCTTCAAACTATCAGGAAATCACCTTCAAATTTTTCAGGAATTTTTTAAACCTATTTCTTAAAAAGTTTGTTGTAGAAACACTGCTTCAATAGAAATAACTATTTTATTAGGGAGGTTGTTTTGTAATGTATTATCGACGGGTGACGACATAAAAAGTACGGGTATGAAGTTTGTACAAGGCCTGGCTGGCTGGGCTTCAGCGCTGTATGCAAGGGGGAAAAGTAAATATTTGCAAGTTATTACACTACAAGTACATGAATAGCCTATAACATTTGCACGGGAGTGCATGATAGGCATTGGTGTCATAAAACCGAGCGCTTCCAAGACATACTGAACACCCCTCACTCAAGCCTATTAAGGTAATTTGCGTTGCGTTTTAGCCTTTTTCGGTTTATGACTTTCACCGTCGTCGTGAAATTTGTTCTTTTCCGTTTTGGCCTAACACAGTTACTGTTATACTTACGTAATAGCAGGAACCCATTACGCGAAATTAGGTTCATACTTCTAGGCATTGTCGTCCCACCGTTACATGTAGATCCATGGTAACCACAAAAAATGAATAGTAAGTAAGAAACGCTTTACTTAAGCCTGGTATATGGCATGCTAGCCAATTAGTTTCAAGCAGACTGTTCATTAGGACCAGCTTAAGATGTATCGTATCGTAAGCTGTACCTCCATATTTCTGCTAGGCTAGTATAGGCCTAGGCCTAACTGTTATAAGTTAGGCCCAGGTTGCAAGTGAAGTCACCCATTAGTGAAGTGCCCCTTGCAAATTCACCTCCTTGTTCAAATTTTCCCCCACACAAAAGCACCCCATGAGTTCAATAAAGGGTACTAATTTAGAATCCGTGCCCGGAAGTGACGTAAATTACAACTTAAAACTTACAAAATATCGGTGACAAGTTAAGTTCTAAAAGAACCAACAGTAACGTGACAAGACAAGCTGTTCAACAGAAAGCAACAGTGGGATTTGAACGCGGAACATTGCAAGAATACGAACGCGGTATAATTCTCAGTGTAGCGATCCTATGCCCTAACCGATAGCGCTGCGAGCCGAGCTGCCGGCAAACGGTTTTAAATATTATAAGTACTTACAGATGCATACGTAGGCTATAATTATATATGTATACGTATTCTTTACGTATATCCCTACGGGTATAACCCTAACCTTATCTCTATGCGTACCATATGTATAACCCTATCCCTATCCGTATGCGTACCCTATCCGTATGCCTACTATGTATGTAACCCTATCCCTATGCGTATGCGTACCCTATCCGTATGCCTACTAACGTATATAACCCTAACCCTGTACCTAACCCTAACCCTATACCTAACCCTAACCCTATACCTATGCGTATCACGTACGTCACTTCCGGGCACGGATTCTAAATTAGAGCCCAATAAAGTTACCTCAACAAGTTGAATTGTAGGGACCTGGTATCATTGAGTAATTTATCCTATTCTTTGAGTAGGCCTAATATAAGTTGGTTCTAGCTAGGTTAATGCTGTTATGTAATAGCTGTTGGTGTGTGCTTGTGTGTACACTTGGGTGCACAAGGTTACACCATATATACAGTATACTGTGAAAGAGTTAGAATTAAGACAGAACTAGCCTAATAGAAGCGAAAGAGTATAGTCTTTTGGTCCTCCACACTCTACAATGGCATAGTCGGCAGGATGTTTTGTAGGAGTGGTCATCCATAGCCGCATTTGATCCTGTACAATATAGTCTCTATACTGTTAAAAGTTAACTTCAATGCCACTATTTTAATGCATATTATTTTTTAACATTCTACATCATGCTACGCGTCATGCACACCAAATTTTCTCACCCTATTCTCAGAATATATATGGCCCACTGTAACCCTAATGCCATTGTTTTTTAGATGTGTACTTAGGAGGCCTGCAGGGTGTGAGGTGTAGGCAAGGCTAGTATTGCCTTTGCCACAATAATATTGTCATTATGCACAATATCAGTGGTGAAGTTCATTGTTTTGGCAATTGATGTAGCTATCGCCATACATGTTGCACTTTAGGCTACTAACCTTATATGCATCACAATCATGCCTCATGTTCTACTTCAGTCCTACAGCAGTCTTAGAGTGAAGTTTTGTGACAAGTTTCCGCCTCCTGCAAAACCTGTCAATGGTATTAGTGTTTAATGTTTTTACTCCGGCGGGAAAGGGGGGAAATTTGTTGAACTGAGTGATTGACTTTGGTAGGGAGCATCTTTCTTGATGGCTGACTTAGTCAAGGGCAACTTTGTTTTCTTAGGGGTTGCCTTTGAAGGGAAAACTTTTTAAGGAGCAAATTTGCTAGGGGAAGACTCGACTGGTTCTGTGATCATAGGCCTAGTCAGTATGGAGAGTACACACAAAATCTGAATTGTACAGCGTTTAGGGCTGTGAATGCTTAGCAAAATTACTAAACGTTTAATCGCAAAATTTTGCGATCGTTTAGTGATTAATCGCAAGTACCTATGATCAACATAGAGACTTTAAACGTGCTCTTGAACTTTGATTTCATATGTTTACATGTGTGCCATTTGTATAATTTTGTATTTCACTTTTTAAAAAAGAGTAAAGTGAACATCTAATTTCTGTAATGACTGCAGATTGTTTTTTATTTCGTACAGAAAAACGGGTTTTGCAATTAATCGCTGGTAGCTTTGTACTAAACGTTTATTACACATGCGATCGTTTAGCGATTAATCGCTAAACGGTCACAGCCCTAACAGTGTTCTAACCATCCTAGGTACAAACAGCAAACTTCAAGTGTGCACACAGAATATTCAAAGAATTAGGAATCAACAAGAATGTTCTGCAGCTATAACTGAAAAATTACGAATGGTGAACTCTTGGTAAATAATAATTATTTTGCAACCACATTTATATCCCAGTAGCCAGGCTGCCAATCTGTACCTGTAAGTTACACTGTAAGTTTACATTACTGCCAATCCAAGTTTGCAAACTAAAACTAAACAAAAAATTTAGGGTGTGCAGTTGCCATACAGTTCTTTCCAAAATTTCCATACTGGCAGCACAGGCTGTAGCTCTGAATTGTAGGCTTCTCAAAAGTGAGATGTTGCTTATAAATATTTCTTGTAATGCTACCTGTAGGCATGGTTAGCTTATTTAAATTGTTATTTAGATCAGTGATTTAAATCCTGATTGACTTTTTTTTTAAAAAAATCATTGATTTAAATCACACATTTGACGTTTTTAAGTTTTTTGAAAAAACAAAAAGCAAATTCAACCTGAGATTGCTTAAAATCTTTCCTTGAGCACAAGTAAAAGATAGAATAAATTGTTTCACTTCATTTTAGACCTGATTTTCCTGAATGTCCAATTGTAGCCTTTTAGTCTTGTGTTGCTTCAATACTAAACACCGTGCAAAGCAAATGCTCTAGGAACATGGTATCAAAAAAGCACTTGTGTCTTCATGCATTCTCTTTCTGTCAGGGTATGGGTCAAACTTTCCACCAAGAAGTGTCAGCAAAGCTGAGAATAAATCTTGCACAATAAGTTAACTATGAGTTGCTTTGTCTGAATTGTATTTCCCTCATCCCATAGAAGCTTTCTAATTCTATGTACCACACCCTTGAGAAAGTGGCAAGCCTATCAGAAGATTCATCTTAAATTTTTGATTGCTTTTCAAGCTGGGGTCAACAGGTGCAAATCAGGACATGTCTGGGAGTGTCATTTCTTACTCCCTGTGGCAAAGACAGATCAGTGGGTGCTGACCATTGCATCCCAACAATGGTGGGAATGATGCCTCTGGTGTTTCTTCCTATATATGGTGGTGGGTGAACATGGTTTCCATTGTCAAGATTATTAATGCATCAGAAAAGGTAAAGGGCCTGGGATCTTACAAACCACAAAAATCCATTTCTGGAAACAGTGGTCTGAGACCTGGAAGTAGGGCTTTAGCCAGCATGGTGAGATCAGGGAGTCAAAACAGTAAATTCTAGTGAAGTTTGTGTATTAAAATGTATTATACATATGGGGCAATGCAAAATTTTGGGAGTCCAAATGACTCCTGGACTGCTCTCTGGCTTAAGCCTTGCCTGGAAGTTATTCATTGTGAGCTTTATGGCAAGTGCAGCAAAGACACATGAGAATTGTCAGCATTCACAGGATGACACAACAAATACCCATGGTACTCAGTGCTTCTTGAAAATTTTTTACCATCTTGTAAACAAGCTAACATTGCATTAAAGTTTCATGTAGGAGCAGAAAAATTAGCAAAAAGAAAAACACATTTAGTGAAGAAATAAGGTGCATGTATTGTTTCATGACATGAAATAAAATAAAAAAAAATTGATCTAAAAAAAAAAAAAATGATTTAGATAAAAAAATCTGATTTTTTTGTAATACAATAAAAAAATCACTAACCATGCCTGTAGGGTTGTTTGAACTAGGCCGTTACAAAACAGCATAATACAAAATTTTACATGGAAAAGGTTGAGATTTGTCACCTCTTTTTTAAAATTCATTTGAGAAAGGGGCAACATCCAAAAAACATGGGGGTAGAGTACGAATTAATTGTATCTGGAAACAAAAAGAGCTTAGGCCCAAACTTACACTAAGGGGGTGGGTGGGGTGGAGGCAGGAGGTGTGAAAAAATTTGCCAGAAGTGAAGGAAATGGCCCCTGTAAATTGTTTTATGGAATTCATAAGCAATAGAAGAAAACCCTGACCACAATGTTTGACTTGAACGTATTGTTTGTACACAAAACACACAAAAAATACACAAGGTGCTGTTTTATCAGTTGGAGACTTGATTTGGCAGAAACTTTGTGTTGTGTGCTCATATTGGCTGTTCTGCATGTCATGTCATACTTTTACAGGCTCCCATTAGATCATTCCTTCCTTGGCTAATGTGCATAAGTTTGCTGTAGTTGGGCTAACACCCCCATCCCCTCCACCCCACCCCCCTCACCCCACCCACTCCACCCCCACCCCCTTCTATGTTGACAGCAAGCCATTGCTACAGTTCTGTACTTTGCTTTTGGGCAATCAGTCAGCATTGCAATCTTTTCAAATTGTGCAACCTAAAGACTACATGTTTAAAATGTGACCGTTTTATTCAAAATGTGTAAAGTATTGACACACACACACAGAGATACACACCCAAACAGCTTTGCATACATACAGTTGTAGGCATTAGAATGTTTACACAACTAAAATCTTGTCCAGTATTTAATAGTCATTTCACCCTCAGCTATCATTACATTAAAAACATTATTTGAAGATCCCAGTACTGATTATTTCTTCTTCATTTAAAAGGATAAAGCAGTCTCCCCAAGTTTGTTTTCAAAACTCTGCCATGTATATCTTACAGATCTCCTCTTATTTTGCTCCCATGTATCTTTAATTATGTTTCTTTATAAAAGCATTGAATATTGAAGATAAACCAAGGAGTTATTCTGCACAAATTTAATAAATACAGTAAGTAACAAAAATATTGTCACATGATTGGAAGGAGGCATTCCTGAATTAGAATGACACACTAATGCGAATGGGGAGGACTGCATTTTCCCTTTAAAGCCAAGCTCATTCGTAAAATCCAATAATATGGTACCTTTTCACAAAAGACATGCCAGGGAGGGGCAGAGGGGCAAAGATGATACTGTGCTCAGTAATCATTTAGGCATTATTTTCTCTAAATTCACTTAAGGTTGGCAGAAGACTCACCACAGGATATTTGAGCAGCCTGAACCGCTACTGTCTGGCTGGATAGCTAGAACTATCAACAGGATGTCCTTAGCTTCAAAAACTTTCTCACCCCAGGACAATGGTGACTGTAAGACTTTACATAATGGTAATGGTGTAGATCCAAGCCAGACTCCATTAATGGATAGAGAAACTCTTCAAGAACAGTTTGAAGTTTCAGAAGAGTTTGGATTTGCAGCCAAGTATCCACTGGTAGGTTTTCAGAATGATTAGATGTGGGTTTGAAAGAGTTGTGGGGTTGCAAGGGTTCCCTCACCATCTCCAACTCTATTCTACCCATGCTTCCTAGCCAGCTATTTTCTGTATATTTTACTTTGAATTTTTTGGGGAGGATCCCAAGGCAAGGGACCTGTAGCAACAATTCTCAGATGCCCCTTCCTTCAAAATCCCTGATCTGCCCCTGATGATTTTATATTTTAGTCAAGATTGGTCAACAAAAGTGCAGGATTTATTAACCCCTAACCCTAACCTTCCCATCTTTCCAAAAGATTATTTCGTGACAGCATTACACAGGACTCAAGATTTTTCCTTTAATGCTTCTTGTGTGTGTATTTCTCTCTGGGGGTAGTTTTTCTTTGTAAGAGGTTTTAGGGGAGAAAATCCAAAACCCTATTTCATAAAATTTTAGGAGGGTTATAAGCATGCTTTGGGTAAGCCCCCCAGCTGGCACATGGAAGAAGAAAAAATGCCCTGCTGTGGTCATGTTAGGTCCTTGGTGAAGCCATGTAACAGATATGTTCTTCTGATGTTTAATGGATGTTTCATAAAATATTTAGTGTTGTGCCTAGTGGGTTAAATTCAATTATCAAGTTACACCACAGATCTTCACGTATAGAGAGGATGCATTCAGTCTCAATGTGACTTTGATTTGTTCTTCAATGAAAATAGGTTACTCTACCAGAATATTTCCAGCCATGGACGGACATTGCTGTCAACCTTCAACAGCTAATTGAGCAAAAGAAGATTAGAGAAGCAGTGGATAAGGTGAGGGTCAAAACTTGATGAAACAGGGGTGGCACTAGGATTTCCGTGGGGATTGCTTTCTGTTCCGACTTCTCTTTGTTTTGTCGTTTCTGTATTCCGACAAGCCTACATTGAGGTCAGTGTTAGTATAAGGGTTTGGTTAGAACCTAACCCCTATCCTAACACTGACCTTCATGCAAACTTGTCTGAATATAGAGACTAATTTGGAACAAACAGATGTTGGAACATAGAGGTGTAACAGATTTTTACCTATGGAGGGACTTGGGCTCCCAAGCCAGACAGGTGAAGGGGGAGGGGTATTTAGCTAAGGCCCAGACAGAGAGTGTGGGTAGAAGTATTAGGGCAACAACATGCTTGGAATAATACTGTAGTGATGTTTTCATGTGATCCTCCACTTCATTTATTGTTTTATGGTAGCATACCCCCAATAATTCCTCCATTGACTTACACACTAATTTGGAAAAGTAAAGTGCCCTCTAAAACCTTGTAGAAGTTTTCGCCAGGTACAAGCTACCCCCTCACAAGAAAGTTGACAAGTTGGCCATTCATGGCAAATTCAATTTACCACACCATGACCGTGAAGATTTTTTGCTAGCGGAGCTCAAAGCTTCTGTACCTTTTCCAAGAGCCTTTTTACTCAGTCAAAGCCTGATATACAGCCGCCAGCTTCTAAGCACATAATTTCCCCCAAAATGCTTCAATTGACCCCATTTTGCCACCAGTAATACTTTTTCTAGTCTGCTTTCATATCATATTGACAAAAGACCCCATCCTGTTTGGTAACGTATCACAAAAGTTATCCCAATGTCTCTTATTGGTGTTATTTGTGAAGGAGAACAAATGGCGCATTGATATTGAGTTATTAATGGGGGCGTGCTACCTTATATTTTCTCTATTTTCTTCATTGCTAACAGTCCTGGAAAGGGGCCCATTCCCTGACTCATCTGGGGCCATTGCTGGGCCATTGACTGGCCCCACCACTGGCACAAGAAGTTTCTTGACAAGCGAGTCTGGACCCAGTCCCAAATTTTTCCTTCACATTTGTTATCATCTGGCCTTGTTTGTAAAGTAACTACTGCTGTACTTTAAAAGGTTCCTTAAGGTGCTAGGTCTTGTCCAGTTTGACATTATTACGTAGCCTAAAATACCATTTATGGACTTCTGTTGTACCAGCAGAAGTGATTCTGTGAATTTATGTGGCTTATACTCAAACTTTTTGAAGCTTTGAATGATCAATTTCTTTTCTCACTTCAGTCAAACTTTTCAGTCCAGGTTTACATGGGTTACTTGTAAGATACGAGAACCTAGTCTCATTCCCCTGGAATTGACATCAAAACCCAAGAGTTTAATGCAAATATTGTCAGTGCTAATACAGTGCTACCTCAGACAATCTTCATTGTTGGTACAACCATAGTTAAGAAACTTTCCCAGCCTGCTTTGAAATTCTCTTATGTCACACTCCCTTATCATTTTGCATTTCTGCAATTTACTCTTATTGAACAGCTCCCTCTCTTAGATCACAACAGATTGGCAACAAAGGCAGAATGGTGTGTAGCACATATGTTTTTAGCATACATAGCTCAGGGGTATGTCTGGCAGGATGGCGAGGAAGGCATTACAAAGGTGAGCCCTATTTTTGGTCTGTTCCTTCATCTGTAGAGACACTTGCTCAGGAATGCACAAACTGCATTAAAAAGCAGCTTTGTCCAATGTATCACTGAATTTATGTAATATCATAGTTTTGCCCATGTCTAGTCATTTACTAAAAAGACAGACACTCATCACCCCAAGTACATTTTTGGTTAGGGGAAACCAAAATTCTCCAGTTGGTGACTGCTCTTTGATTGACATCAAAGTTAGAAAATTCAAAAGATGGAGAGTGGCTCACATTTCACCATATGCAGAGA
Organism: Holothuria leucospilota; assembly: GCA_029531755.1. Taxonomy (NCBI): domain Eukaryota; kingdom Metazoa; phylum Echinodermata; class Holothuroidea; order Aspidochirotida; family Holothuriidae; genus Holothuria; species Holothuria leucospilota. The sequence goes on along the minus strand of CM055968.1, from coordinate 21,158,495 downwards.
GAGTGTTTTGATTACACATTAAGGCCTTGTATGCTCAGGAGGAGCTTAAGACAGTTTTGGGAGGGACTAGAAGTAACTTAGTTAGGAGAATTAGAACTGTCTGGATGAGGAAATATGCCCTTTAAGATACACCCATTTCAGGTGATTCCATGTTTTGTTTCTGCTGTCATGCAAGAGCAACATATGAAGAGCTTGTATCTGTTTTGCAAGCTACAGTATGTTTACTTGCACTGGTGGCAATGCTTGACTACGGAGTATGGTGGAATATGCAGTCACCCCAACTTGAATTAGTGTACTGTGGTATTCCTAATTCAGGAATGGCTCTTTTCAATCATGGGACAATAATTTTGTTCATTATTTGTTAAAGTGGACCTAAAGTCTAGAATTACAAAAATATATATTTTAGAGTTTGGAAAATGAATTTCATTCATCCAACTCCCATTTTCATAGCTTACTCCATTGCTGAGAATAAAATGTTGAAATTTATTCACTTAATTTGAAAGACAATTGCACAATAATTTTTGAGGTCCTTTTTGTACAACTCACATGAACTGCTTTTGTTTCCTTTTGAAATTAAGATGTTTATAGGACCTTAAAACAATTACAGTTCCCTTGCATGGTATGTTGTACGGAGAGGACTTATATAGCCAAGTCACCCTATAACAGTTAGACAGTGATCACATTTTGGCACAAGGTGCAGTGGCTTTCAAAAAATCAAAGAAAAACAAGACGGTAATTTGAGTAGAACAAGAATGACATCACAATTATTGTGCAATCCACCATTTAAAATTGAGTGAATAAGCTTCAACATTTTATATCTCAGCTCAGGAATGTCCTGTGAACATGGAAGTTGGACAATTTGGTTGAATATTTCAAGCTTTTTAACATACATTTTTGAAATTTTAGACTTTGCTACACTTTAAATTCATGCAAAATAAAACCTTGGCATCAATATGTGAATTCACATATTATATTTGTTATAGTAGTTCATTTATTACAGAAAGTTGTGTACACTGCACTGTGGGTAACTAAGTTGGAGGATCTCTGTACACCACATGACTTCTCATAGTTTTAAAGGGAAAATGCAGTCACCCTAATTTAGATTATTATACCCTGTTATCCTATTTCATGGATGGCACTTTTTAATCATGTGACAATATTTTGTGTACCAAGTTGTTAAATTCATGTAGATTAATTCCTCTGCTTACCTTAAATATTTGTTAAAGAAGTAAGATTAGATGTGTAACATTTAGTAGATGGTTCAAATAATGCTGGGTCACTTGGGGGTGACTGCTTACTACCCCTTCTTCACACCTTTAAGACAATTTAGGACCTTTGTATCAAAGTTTTACTTTTACATAAAACAAAAAGTTACTGTGAAGTAGTGTTGGACGATACTGACTTTTTTACCATCGAGATAACAGAACAAAATTTATCGCAATATTTCGATATCCACAATAAATTTCTTAAAGACAGTTTCCCTTGAAGTTCGCTTCCATGCTCATGCATGTTAGAATATTTGATGATGAACTTTCATTGACTATTCATCAGCTCAATGTAAAAGGAGAATGTCTTCAATAAAAAACATTTTGGAGACAGCAATGAGAAGAAATAAAGCATTACACAGCAATTTTTTTCATTTTTTTTTTCAAGAATTTATTGTCATTTTTGAATTCTTGCTACGTATCGCGATAAAGAGAAATTATCACGATAACAATAATTTTTGATATATCGCCCAACACTACTGTGAAGATGTTTGGATTTTCAGAAGACACAGCTGTTAGTAATGCATACTCTATAAAATGCTTTATTCTTGCAGGTATTACCCAAAAATATTGCAATTCCATTCCACGCATGTAGCGAAAAACTGAAAATTCCAGCTAATTTCAATCAGTTTAACAGTGTTCTAGTGAATTGGAAGTTAAAAGACCACAACCAAGGCTTTACTGTTGAGTGAGTACTTGTTATGGTAAACATTTACAAAAGTTTGTTTATGAGATGTAACATTTGGTCAACAGAAAAAATGTTGTTACATCTATATAAATTTGAAATATTTTTTTCCCTCTCTCCCATTTATGAGTTTGTTATGTATTTAAACTTACAGAGATTTAAACAAGCTTTATAGTTAAGTATTTTTGCAGTATTTTTTTTTTTTAAATGTAGGTCTATTTATGGAAGATGGGTGATGTTTGTTTTTTCTTTTTTCTAAGGATGTATGAATTGTGATAGCTACACCTGTGGTGTAAGCAAACATAATGCAATAAATTTTTTTGTTGTCATATTTTTGCCTCCAAACATAAACTTAGCCTCTCCAAATATTAGCTCTTGGCATTCAGTATACCTACCAAACAAGGCATTTGAAAGTTTTCTACTAGACTGGAATGGCAGGGATGGGGGCTGCCTTAAAATAAGTACGACAGCTTTTGCAGATTCCGTTAAGTGCACTACTGGACAAGCAAGTTAATTACTTGTACCCCCCCCCATCATTGAGTTGATTTAGGAGGGGGGCTGTGTAAAAGAAAAGATTTGTAAAAGAAATCTTGCAAATCTGTTTGATTAAATTGTTGATATTTCTTTAGAAATATGGATACAATTATAACTCTGATTGGAGGAGACGATGAAGTCTGGTTTTTCATGACGGCTTTCATGGTTGAGAAGGCATGTGGTCCAGCCCTCTATGCTATAGCAGATGCACAGCAGGTAAAATCAGCTTTGAGATTTTTTTTTCCTTGAAAAAAGGACAAAATACATCTTTTGAACAAACCTTTGCTAAAGTTGAATGAAAATTAATGCACTTATATCAAGATAGTCATAGTAACTTTTTTCTTAATGTTTTTTAAAAAAAAAATGGAAAAAGACAAGAGGTAAATAAGTGGGACAGCACAGAAGTCACACAGTGCATGTGTACATGCCAGCAAATAATCTTTGTGCATACTTTGTGCAAGCAGTGGCCTAGCCATGTACATGTGTGCTTACTGTGATACAATGACCAAGTCGCGAAGCAACTAGCTCCAAAAACTGATAAAAATGAAGGGGCTAAGTATCTTATAAGGCTTTTTAACCAATTTTGGGTAAAACTGTAGCTCCCAGAAGGGAGTCGATAGCATATCAGAGGTACTATTAGAACCAAGCATTTTAGAGGGATATACCTTAAACGCAGAGGCACATAAAGGCAGTAGCGTGTAAAATTTATGAGGTTTCATGATCAGTGAAGGATGCTGGCCGACATCTTGTATGATTCCAAAGATAAAATCATGAATAATATGCATCTTTTCACATTCATGAAATTATATAATTCTAGAAAGTTGTGAATGCTGAGATTTTTGTAAGAATGCATAATCACATGTTCTGTTTCTGAGATCCTTTATGATCTAGCAATATCAGCTCAGACTCTTACACAAGATGTCCTTCCAAGAAGGTCCAAACCCTGCTTCTAAAATTTCTTTTCCTAGTAAAAAACTTACAGTCTCCATAATTCATCTGTCATATATTTTTCTGTATGTCTGGAACTCATGAAAAACATTTGCAAGAATTGAAATTGATTTAGAGAGAAATCACTGTTGACAAAGAAAGTCGGACTGGGGACAGAAATTTCCCCACTAGGCCACCACTTCAACCAATGTAGGGGAGGTTGAAAATTTTCTAAGACTTATTGTAGTTTTGGGACTTGTTTAGTGATCCTTGCTAGTGTTCAGCATTTTTACTTGTTTTTTTGTACATATTAAAAAGAATGTTTGACATGTGTACGGTATATCTAAAAGTGTAAAGGATAGTTATGGTGAAACTGCTACTGGACAAGTTAGCTTTGTTTAAAAAAAATCATCTGTACTGTGCAGTATATAGCCTGCATTATCACACCATCCCCAACTGAATGCACTAAGAGCTGTGGCCACATGAAACCACTACATTTGCAGTACTTCAGTATATACAGCTATGTAATATGTTGCATATTCATTAGTACTCATATAGTCAGGGTTTAATTAGCTGTATGTAATGAGAATGGTTTTTCAAAGTAGCTTTCCAAAACAGGCGCGGTTCCAAGGGTGGGGGGCTTTCTCGGCCTCAGCCCCCTCTTTTTCGCCACACCAACAATAGCAAATACACAAAAATTAGCAGTATGTTAATCTAGGAGAATATTCAAGGGGGCTTTCACCCCCCCCCCCCTTTTCGAAATGTCTGGATTCCGCGCCTGCAAAATGTCACTGTTCTTTGCCATGTTCTTTAATTACTCTTGGTGTCATTTTTGGTAATTAAAGGGAAAATTAGTCCCCTTGAATAAGTGTACCCTGTCATCCTAATTCAGGAATAGCTTCTTTCAATCATGTGACAATATTTTTGTTACTTATTTGTTAAATTCATGCAGAATAACTCCTTGGTTTACCTTCAATATTCAATGTTTTTATACAGAATCATAATGAAAGATACTTGTGAGCAAAATAAGAGGAGATTTGTAAGATTTAGCAGATTTTTGAAAATTAACTACCATCTCTCCTTAAATGAAATGTTTCATCCATGCACGTCATGGCTCATACGTGACAAATAAAGAAAAACGTAAGGCTTTTTTTTTGTCTTTTACAATGCACACCAAATCATTTTAAAAATGTAACCACTGACGTAAGGCAGTTTTATAGGGCCTTGCATGGTGAAAGGGGTTAGTTGGTTGCTAGGCAGGAGACCGGAGATGTGCTCATTGTGTACATATGCACATGATCCCCTGGTGTTTTTCTACCCTCCAAGACTAGTGTTGTACGGATACTACCAGAAGCTGGTATTGCCAATACCGATATTTTAATTCTCAATATCAGCCGATACAGATCAGATACCTATATTTGAGATAAAGAAGTACTACACACTACACGCTACACACTACACACTACACCGCGTGTTTGGTCTAGCGGCAGAGCATCTGACTCTCACGCGGGAGGCCCGGGTTTGATTCCCGGGTGGAGTCATACCAAAGACTTTAAAAATGGAACCTACTGCTGTTGTGCGTGATGCTTCACATAAGCAATGGAGTGAGGGAAAACAGGCCAGTGAGCCACAACTGGAAAAAAGGCCATGGCCAGCTCAACTTGAACCAATTGGTTGGAAACTGGGCCGTTAGACCTCATCTAACTAACTACACACTACATCATAGACTATTTGGCACTACCTTTAATTGTTGTGTCATTTTCATGAGGCAAAACATTGGAACTTACTACAGTCAAACACACTAAAATAACATAACCCTTTTATAAAGGACAGGATGAGAAATATCGGCAATATAGTCTCATTTGTCTCATTTACTGATATCATGTGATATTTTAAGCACAAAGATTTGCTTTTGTGAACATTTTGAAACTCATTGCATCTTTCCTTTTTTTTGCAGGCTGTGTCTTATCAAGATGACAGCAAGTTGGAGTCTGCTCTTAGAGTTATAGAAGAAGCAGTACATGAGATGGTCGTACAACTCAATAGGATGGGAGGTATGTCTTTTGTATTCAGAACTGCAAAAGCCAAAACATTAGTAACTGCTGGCTCCTGTCAAGGGAATAAACAGTTTCCTTATAAACCTTATTGTGAATCATCAGCAAAATCCTGTTGTGCTATGAGCATCTTCTGTGATGTTTTGGAACATAAAGGTCTCATATTTAGAGTAATGCTAGCAGTAATTCTGCATGAATTCAACAGTTTACTAACAAAAACATTGTCCTATTAAAAAGGAAAAATGAAAAAGGGACAGGGGCATATGTTTTACTACATGTTCCGCTCATCATAACAGTTTAGACACAAACATTACAACTTGTAAATTCTACTTCGGAAGCAGTGTAAATGAATAGTTAGATGAGACCAAGTTGTGAATTATTATGATATACAGTAAGTGCCATGTAAGAAACTTTGCAGTGATTGTTTAATTAAATGTACATCTCTACAGTAAAACCCCGTTTATCCGAACACATCGGGACCGAAGGTTGTTCAGATAACGAAAAATTCGGATAAACGGGGTTCCAAGCTTTTGCCTCAAGTACAGTGCACTGGGTCCATAAGACAGTGTGTCAACACATTTCCAAAATAATTCCGAAAAGGCTAAAAATTGCACACAAAATCCCCCAAAATATTTCGTTACTATTTTTTGTGACCGATGATATGACACATAAATTTTAAGACTTCTAAAGCAGAGAGATTTTGTTCCTAAAATAAGAGCCTTCATCTGAATAACCAATGCTTTTTACACACTAAATGAGTGTGTGGGCTAAAGAAAAGTTGTAACGGTATGGAGAGGTATCTAGAGTGTAAATTCTGCATAAATTTCCAAAACTGTTAGAGACACATGTGTAGGAGACTCTCAGACAGCAGTTCGCAATGTTTTTGTAAGGTCTACTTTCGTTATTTTTAGGTTTGAAGCTCACTATGTTACTAACTTTTCAGATTTAGTGAAACTAGGACTTATGCTAGCCCAACGTATTTTTGTATTAGAGGATATTGAGCCTATACCGACTCATGGCTCCTGAAAAGAATTTCAAAGCAAATACGTACGATATTTCATCCAAATTTGACAAAGAGATAACAGATTGTTTTCTATGTCCACATGTCGGCTGTTTTGGCCATCATGACATCTTTCCATGACTTTTAAAGTCCCAAGAAAAATTTAGTGCATTTCTGCAAAAATTTACGTTGATTTTGCCTTGTAAAGCACTGAAAACTTGGTGGATACTACCGTAATTGTGTTGACTATTATTGTTGTTAAATCTGACGGCTAGTTCGGATAAATGGGGTTTCGGAAAAACGGGGTTTTACTGTAACTCCATTTCTGAAACTATAATTATATGAACGGAGAAAGATATTTTCCAATGTACCTATGGTGAGACTGTAATTTTCAAGAATATTTTTCAATTTCAATCTTTATTCCAGTTCAAATTTTTGAGAAAATTTATAAACAGGATAAAAACATGTAAAAGAACAAACAACAACAGGTTAAGACATATAAAAGTTTAGATTGCTTTAGTGGCAGGTTTATTTGCAGTGTATAGCATTCATGGATCTAAACATTCAACACCCAGCTAAGGTGTAAACTTAATGGTTAAACTGTGTCACTTTGAAACCACAATGGGATAGAAGATTTGCTTTGGCAGAGGTATAACTAGACCATTAGGCTGTCTAGTTTAACCTTAAAGTGTAAATTTCTCAAATTTGAGATCTTACAGAAAGAATTGCTTAGATGCAATTTCTGGAGAGTACCATTTCCAGCAATCTGTCGGCACTTTGGTGAAGAGTTTTTTGGTATGCTATTTGCCAACCAATGATGACACTCCACTCTGATGGTGCCATGACAACCCATTTTAGCCACCCCTTTACAACTCTTCATAAAAGGCCCTGCTTGCTATGCCTCTATACAGCTGGGGCTTTCCCCTTAGGGAGAGCAAATTGTTGTTGCATCATGCACTTATATACACACTTTACACTGGTGGGTCTGTCTGGTGTGGGTGCAGACATCATTCTCTGTGGTGCCATTCAAATCACCAACACCCACACCCTGTCACACTATATCAACATTACAACTGTCCTTGAAATCTTGTAAGTATCACTGCTCTGCCTAATATTGCTGGAGTGCCAGCAATTCTCTCCCTGGGTTTGTAAAATGCAAGGATCCAAATATTAGCTGTGGAGCAGGTTGTACATCCAGTACACACCATACAGGTTTTGGACTCTTTTCAAAGATGACAAGTTTTCTTCCAAATAAAGACATCAAAAAACACCAAATGTATAAATTTTCAGTCACTATGGTGATAGCTATGGTGAAAACATGAATTCTCCCCTTTGTTGCTTCACTTTTTCAGCTGTGCTGTTACTTCTTTTCATTTCAGATGGCAATAATCCCAGTACTTTTTACAATGTCCTTAGACCATTTATAGCTGGGTGAGTAGAAAGTTATCCTTTCAGTGAAGTTCTTTTATTGTTGCTTAGAACCACCGGGTTCTCTTGTGCAGCAGGCTGTGGTAAATTTGTCTCAATAATCTGCCACATACTATGGCCTGAAATTTTGTTTGCAAGGGTATGTTTAGTAAACACCAAGCCCATACTTAGGGATTTAGATAGAATTTGCACTTTATGACTTTTAACCATGTAAATGAATTTTCTTCTCAGATGGAATGCTCCTGCTTTCAAGGAGAAGGGGCTCGATGGACTAATATATGAAGGTGTCAGTGATAAACCAGTCTCTGTAAGTTTGGGAAGAATATTAAAAATAATGTTTGGGAGTATTTTATTTTTGTCATAAGTGAGTTCTCACAAACTCCATAGGATGTTAAAGCAAGATGAATTAATCTTTAAGGCAGGCTGTCACTGCATGTTTCACTTCAGTTTCAAAAAGTTGATTATAGCTTGAAAAGCTGGAATCAAATTTGTGTCTTTAACAAGAATGCAATCCTTCTCTAGAAGTTGTTCATATACCTAGTTCTTTACAGTCTGAAGAATGTTTGTTTGTTTACAGTACCCTGGAGGCACAGCTGCTGAAAGTGCAACACTCCCTGCCCTAGATGCTGCTCTTGGAATTTCACATCGCTCAGAAGATGGTAATTATCATTCCAATTAGACCATTCATGGTTATGTCACTGGCTGGCATAGAGCATGCGCAAGAACACGTGCATGCATGTTAGGTTTGTGAGTGCAAACTTGCACGTTTGCACGCAGAAAGTGGACAAATTAGAATATACTTTTTATTATGATGACAGTGTAAGTGCTCTTTATCAGCTCTTTTACCACCAGTCATGACGTCATTTGTTTGTATATAGGAATGAGCCTATGGTGTTTTCCTCAGCAACCAGCTATAATTTCATATATGTAGATACCGTAGTATAGCAGTAAGTTTACAGATCTGGGTTCACAAAGAGTGTGTAAGTTCTGTGAGAAACTTTATGCAGGCTTCTGACTTGAGGTAAGTTCATCTTGTTCTCAAACTGAAGTCTTGGCTGGTATTAAAAATTTTAATTCCTTTTGAAATTGTGATTAAAAGATATATATAGAAAGATAAGTCAGTGTGTGGTAGCAGGGTAGCTTTATTTTCAAGAATGATTCCAACTAAAAGAAATACACTGCTTTGGAGCTTATGAACAGTTTGTTCTCCCAAGTTTTCAAATTTTCAAATGATGCAACTCTTTTAATTCATGAAATCCATAGTATATTTTGAAAGAAAGGCTCTTGCCAGAGTTTACTGATCAGACTTAGTAGGTTAATAATGATAAAAGCTATTTTCAGTTTGTGCCATGTTTGTGTTATGTAAAGCTAATATTTCCCTTTGAAATTTAATTCTTGGAAAAGCTCTTTGGAGTAAAGATTCAAGAAGCTTGTTGTCTTTAAAATTTGAAAATTTTGAAGTAATGCAGCAAAGCAGTGTTATACCACCAGTAATGTAGAATATTGTCAACACCAATGAAATGTGAACAAAATTTGGGGGGAGTTTTGTAGGGATTGTTCTTCTTTTTTGTGACGCAGAGATCCTTTGTGAAGACTTCAAGAAATACATGCCTCCCAAACACCGAGAGTTTCTTATTGCAATTACAAAAGGACCTTCAATACGAAAATATGGTGAGTATTGATCAGTGTTAACCGAAGTTAGATTCTGTCTCTAGAATTATGTTAAGGTTTTGGTCACAGAAATTGAGAAAAGTTTTTGAAATCTATATGCAAATGTTATCCATAGTTGTTGGCTTGTGATTTTATGTTTTGCTTTAGTAAAAAGTTACTTCCAAGTGCAAGTTTGTGCAAAATTATCTGTTGATATCTGTTATTTGCTTCGACAATTTTTACTATGGCATGAGTGACATAGTTTCTTATGAGGGTAATGTCACCAGATATTTTAGAGGCATTTTGGATGGGTGTGAGTAGATGTTTTAGTTCAGACCTCGTGTTGGGTGTTGGAGGGGTAGGGAAATGTCATTTAATATCTTGGAGTTGAGTGTACCCTTATGAGATCTTATATGGGTCAAGATGGAAGTAGTCCAAGTGGCCAAAATTGTATTACTGTAGTTCCTGCAGCCATGACAAAATACAGTGATCATCTTTACAGCAACTTACACCATTACCCTTAGAAAGCCTCAGATGGATAGACTTCACTCAAGTTATGCTTAAAGGTCAGGTCTTAGTTTATTTTGTGCAAAGACTGTTGCCAAGTAACCATTTTACTGTTCAGGACAAGTTACATGGTATGCCAAATCTCCCCACACTGCATATGTCAAGTATTCTCATCTTGCAATGTCCCCACCAAACTAGGTTATGAAACATTAAAGCAACAATCATGGATTAGATCTATTTCTTTGCCCTACAAACATTGTGCTGTCTAGTTGCTTCACAATGATGCCTACAATGGATGTATACCACTTCACACTACACATGATGATCAAGCCACAATATGTCACAAAGGTCTGTGTGCATTCAGGCTGTCTGCACTTACCTTTGAACAAAGTTGTTTAAACTGCTAGTTCTCAACCATACCTGTCTCATTTCTTGTTATCCTAAATGAGCTATTATTTACCCAAGAATTTTCTTCTAGATGCATGTGTCTTCACCTAAGAAAATGCCATTTGAGGAAGTACATTTATCCAACTTTGATGGGGTTTCTAAGCTATTTTGCAAACATTATCAATTCCAAATGGGATGGAAGCTTTAAAACTGTAATTTGTCCGTTGACCGTTAAGGTTCCCAAACAATTACCACTCTGATGATTCCTTCCACATAAATTATGGATAATTACCCTTTGAAAAAATCCCACCTGATTATTTTACAATTCCAAATTTACCCTTGGCCATTCTGAATTTTTTAGAAGGGGCAGTTACCTTTGGGAATTCATCTGGGTAGGATTTGCTGGGGGGGGGGGTTGTCCAGTCACAGATTGGTCAAAGTCTGGGAGAATATCCTGTGGTCTCTTACCTGATTCAAATCATAAGCTATAGACAAGTAAGCTCAGGGAAGCCTACCATTGCTGTTGGTGGACAAACAATTTCTTCAGGGGGTCAAAAACTTGTAACTATGCAAGAAAAGGCTCTTCATTGGTTCATCTTGGGACAATTTTGTTTTTCAATGTTTTAAATCTATATGTACTATCTTCATGTCATGAAAACATCTTTGCTTTTCTCACTTTTAGTATTAAGCAAAGAGAATCCTGACTTAACTGCTGCATATAATGGATGCTTGGAAGTGGTGAAACTATTCAGAAACACACACTTACAGGTTGTAACAAGGTAACTGATGGGTCTTTTTGAAAGGGGGAGCTTGGCAGGAGGTTGTTGGGGGGGGGGTTGGGGTTGGGGTTGGAGAAGTCTCAAGAGAAAACTGGTCTTGCTGCTACTTGTTAGACTCCAGAAAAGCAATTTAAGTCTTTTGGAGCCAGTTTGAGACTGTTGTATTAACTGTTACTTTCAATCTGAGACTGTGTTAGATTTCAGCTTGAATTAAGCACAGTGCGTAAAAGCTACCAGAAAATGGGAGTGTAAAATATGTCTAGCGTTTGAATAGTGTCTGAACTGGATGCTCAATACAGGCGTAGATCCGTTTGAAAAGTAACGATACCAACTGACATACCTCACTGCCAGCCTTTGAAAATTGCTGGTATCGCATTGCAAAATACAACACACTTTCTTACGCATGGTGAGATTCTCAAAATGTACAGTATAAAAATTTGAAGCAATGTGATTGCCAATCTATTAAAAGATAATGGCAAGAGAATAAAAGAAACTAAATGATAGGGGAAAATTGCTACACAAAAAAAAATAAATAAAATTGCTATGAAGAATCAGTATTGTGTAGCATGTCACTTCACTCTGGCAAAAATTTTAACTTATTCATTTGCTATGCTCTGCTATAAAAGAGCAGTTGTCAACTGCATATAAATTGGCTTGGGCTGTTATGTTTTAGGAATATGGTGGGGAATAGTTTGAATTATTATGTGAGAGAAGGGAAATGCAAAAGTACCAATTGGCATTTTTTGTTCTTTTTTCATTTTGGTACCATCATTGTTCATCTGGTGTTTCCTACTTCACACCTGCAGGTACATTGTACTGCCATCACGACAGAGTACATCCGGTCAAGGCAAAGGATTGGTTGGAACTGGTGGCACAGGTTTGTTAGAATTCCTGTTTTAGATGAATATTTAAAAGTGGCTTCTTTAAATGTGTGAGTTACTTGCTGTGGGTTAACAGTGACAGATGTTGATGTGTGTATAAAATCTACTTATGACAGATGAGAGCAGTGAGAGGGGACTTATTCTGTGGCATCATTCCTCCTCCTTTCCTGGCAAAAATTGCCCTGGCGCAGTGCATGAAGGCAAGGGTACCTCAGCCCTCCTAGCTTCCGATGTAGCATTAAATTAGCTGAAGACTGGGATAGCAATTTTGCCTTATAGGTGGTGGTGTTTAATGTTGTTCTTGGAGCAGATATTGGGAGCACTTACTCTACACCTGTAAAAGCAAAAGCATAGTCAGCTAGTTTTTACTGATCTGCCCAAAAGCCCTTCACACCACTTGTGAAAAACATTAGTGCAAACCACTCTCAGACCAACCTCTGAAAATGCAAAACCTTGACATTTTTATGAAAAAAATGGAGGTTTTGCTACCCCAAACCTGGGGGTTTGACATTCTGCACTGTATCAAGATGAGTCTTTATATCAGTGAGCAGAGAAGAGGTGAGGAGGGGAAGTCTGATCATTAAAGACTGATTCTATACTCTTTTTATGTAGCCTCCTTGTTTGTCTACTATACTTTAAAAACCATAGGTTTTTTTTTTAATCAGGGGGCTGCAGGCCCCCCCCCCCCCCCCGCCGTCCCAGTGGGTTGGGAAAGCCAGTTTATGGGCAAGTTGTTGGAGTAACAATACTAGAAAAAGATATATGGGAATAACAAGAGTAGGTTCCACTGGTGGAGGGCTGTCACCGCATCATCCTGCCTGTTGTACAGGGTGTTAAAGCAGCGTTGTCACCTGTTGTGTGGTTTAGTGGTTGAATATCAGTTCGAATAATGTTATTTTACCATCGTATTTGAAAACTCTTGCCATTAGGTAATGCTCAGAACTGTAAGGTTCATGTTGAAGCCCTGAGAGTTGGCAGATTGGGATTTGCTCTCTGGCACCCAAAGGTGTCTTGGTTCTGGTATGAAACATTGGCAGGTCTGAAGGAAAGGCTTATCTTGATGAAAATCTACTTTGAGTAATTTAGGATCAGGCTGTGAGGCTTCTGAATCTGAAACTTCCAATATATTTAACAACATGGAAACAGAGGAACGGGATAGGTAATGATCACCTCATGTTTATAGGAAGTCATTGCTGACTTTTTTTTCAGGTTTCATGCAGTTCCTGAAAGGACTCCGAGACAGTACGTTGCAGGCTTTCATTGGCAAGGACTCTCATCACACACCTGCAACTGATGGCTTCAAAAACAAGATTACTTCATTCAGGTTTTTAACCATAGCTGGGGTGATATCTGTCACTGGGGCCATTTGCTTGGCCCTCTTCAGGAAGTACCACTAAAACTTAGCATGTCGCGTCCGAGGAAGATGAAACAAATTCTTTTACTGTCCTTCCCAAGTCAGCTGAAATTAGGTGTTTCAATATTTTTTGGAAAATTTTGTACAAAATTTGTGCAAATTTCATTCTCAGGATTTTATGTAAGCTTTTTAAAGTGCTAATATTTTGAGATGTCTTGAGTCTGAGATGGATGTCAGGCTTCCTGTTTGAGTATTTTAATGTGAATGCAGGTATGTGGCTTGTCAAAGGCACAATATGAGTATGAAAGGAGAATTAAATGGTGTATGCTAGTGCTTATACTTTAAGGAAAGCTTGGATAATAATTTAAAAGCATGGGTATTCAATTATGTCCTGCCTTTACGTGCTCAACTGTGGGATTCCTTCACCAGTTACTGCAGACATGTACAACATTAAAATAAAATTCTGTAGAAGTTAAACAGCATCCTTCACAAAGACAGTTAAGTGTATGAGATCTGTTAATGCAATCACTTTTTCTAAAATCCTTTTGGCTGGATACCGAAGGGCAAAACCCAACCATTAAGCACAGGTCACACTAGAGCAGTTTCTGATAGGATTACGGTTCGATTTTTGTGAGTTTCAGTTAAAATCTGCTCCATCCCTGGTCAGAAAGAGCCAAAAATTTGCCAACCTGTGTAAATATATGATTTGCATCAGAGAACTACAAAAATGAAATGTAGACTAATTATTTCGTGGGGTCACGACGGCAGAAAGCGTTTCTCGGACGCGCATTAAAAAATCGGATTGATTTTCGAACAAATACCACTGTTTTGAGCCATATAAGTTACATAATGGTAGCAGAACAGTTTATTGTGAGACAAACTAGGATCAGTTATTGATATAGCATGACCATCCTTAGTACAAAGTCTGAGTAAAAAACTATTGGTCCGATTTAGAAAAATTTGGATCTGATTCGAATGGAAAATCACTGTAGTGTGACCCGCCCTTTACCACAGAAGAGGCTCTGCTCCTCAAAGTAGTCCCCTGAAGAGACAAAGAAACTTAACATTACCGATACTGCTGACATTCAGACCCTAACATCATGGGTCTGTCATGTGTGGCCCCATTCTAGACTGAAAAAAAACAGATACTACGCATGATCTTAGCCAAAAAACCAAGAGGCGAGTATATAAACATTATTAAGTGCAACTATTGTGACCACTGATATCATTCCATGCTTTATTCATCAAAATAGTAGCATGCTGGAAGCAGGGTTTTGTTTACTATCAGTTGCAAACCCACCTTTTGCAAGATTTTACCACCTACAGAAAAGTCCAGGTTGTTCACCAAAGTGTTCTTTGTGTTCTGAAAGAGCGCCACCTTCACAAGAACTCTTGCATGCTGACTGCAAGGCAGATTACTGAAGTACAATTCCATCTTTTTGTGTTTTGCATGGTTTTGGTCACTGTTCATTTACTTTGAGCTAATCGTACCAAACTTTTGGTGGTGAGTCATTGGTGTCCACAGAAAAAAATTCAAGGGGGGGCAAAATTTTGGGGGGCCCAACTTTTTTCATGGGAAATATTTTACTCCCAGAAAAGAGTTTAGATGCTACTTCCACACAATGTTGACAATGGTGTAGCCAGGAATTTGTCGAGGGGGGGGGCGAAGCCCATAGACAGACTCTCAGCCCTCCGCGCCACCATGGGTGGGTTGGCGCGGAGCGCAAGAAAATTTTGGCCCGAAATGTTTCCCAGATGGCTGGAAATGGCACTTCCAAGGCCTGTTTACCGCATATAAAAAGGGGAAACACTATCAATATCGTTAATATAAACTTTAAAAAATACCAAAAATATGGTCTGGGGCTGCTGGGGCCTGAGTGTTGATATTTTTATTCAATTTCTGTTTTGAGAGCAGAAATTCACACTGATTGAACTGTTAAGAAATGTTGAAGTTATATTTTCTTCGTCTTTTTCTTTATTTTTTCTTTGTTTTTTCAAGTTTTTGATTTTCCCGGGGGGGGGGGGCAAATCCCCCCCTGTACGCCCATGTGGTGAGTGTAATAATTGTGACTCCTGGGGAATGGTGAATGTTTTCACAGTTTGCCAGTTACGATAGAATGTTTACCAAGCCTGCTCAGAAATTGTGAATTGTAGACCAGTTGTTCTGTTCACTGATTTACTGTGCAGCCTTCACTAGAGGTGTGAACCTTCACTGAGGTTTGTTCAGATAATTCACTTTCCTGGTATCAATATGTCACAATAATTTTGGTATAAATGGAATGACATAATAGCAGGGAGCAGCCTTCAAAATTAAAAACATGTATTTGAAAGTTGTTACCTCCTATGGTGATTATGAAATAGATCTAGAATTTCATTTGTGGAATATTGACCTGATCTGAGAACATTTTACTGGTGGTTGCAGTAATAAATTGTTTATCTTCCAAAATGATTTTGAATGTTTGAATTGTGAAAAAGGTTGAAAAAGTTGAAAAGTTTTCTTCTTAGAGAAATGCAGAAACCCAGTAAATTTTGGCCTGTTTTCTAATGGGTTCTGAATGGTGGTTCACATTCAGCCTGTATTTTTACAGAAATTGATAGATCACTTGATAGCTCTGTACTCACAATTTCTTTGTACATCATCTTCAAGGCAAGGTCATTCTCATATTAGCTTAAAGGGCATACCTAAGCATCTTAGAGTGCATCAAGGCAAAAAGAAGACAAAAAAAAAGATTTTGTGTTAGTTGGCATATGTGTGGGTGTTTTTTGTGAAAGTGCATAAAGGTCAAAGTGGCCTTACAAATCTTCAGTTCTGAAGGTTACTAAGGCTGTTGCCAAAAACATGAATTTTGTATAACCTATGTGGACTTCAGTTAATCCCAGCAGTGGATTAACAATCAACCAGTCCTAGCACATTACCATTCTAGCAAGAGACAGAGGGAGCTCAGAGAGTGTAACTAAGCTCATTCCTCTGATAGTGCAGAAATCCACATATAGTATACAACATGTACTAAGTTACTTAGGGACCATATCCTGCAATACCTTAAAAATTAACAAAATGAGGAGAGCTTTTAATACTTAAAACCTCAGCCTTTCAGGTATTCAGCTGAGCTTTGTGGTTTGTGACTGGTGTTTTTGATTCCTGGCATTATGCGAGGAATCTATGCAATCATACCTGGGTGTGTGTGTATGTGACAGAGCTTGTAGTCGGGGGAAAATAGGGTGAATCTGATACTTAGTATGAAGGTAGGCCATAGTGTGGAGATGAACCCTATTTATTTTCTAATAGGTCAAAGGTCATGTGAGGTCACCAGGGGTCAAATATGGAAAATCTTGGAAATTCTGTAACTTGATGATGCAAACTTTGATCAAACTCATACTTGGTGTATAGGTTTTCAAGGAGATGATCCCTATTGTTTTTGGTAGAGGTCAAAGGTCACCTGAGGTAGCAGAGGCCAAACCTGTCAAAAACCTCAAAAATAACTTAAATTGCCAATGCAATCTTCAATTCAGGTCAACCTTGGAATGAAGAAACTTCATAAAGGCTAGATGATCCCTATAACTTTTGGTGGAGGTTAAAGGTCATCTGAGGTCAGACCTCTCAATAATCAAGGTAATATGGCAATGCAATCTTCAGTGAAGCTCATACTTGGTATGTGGGACCTTCATAGGAGGTAGAGAGTCTCTATTGTTTTTGATGGAGGTCAAAGTTCAACTGAGGTTAAACCTCTCAAAAACCTTGTACTCAACTTGACAATGCAGTCATCAAATCAGCTCAAAGTTGGTATGTAGAACCATCATTGGGTAGATGTTCCTTGTTATTTTTTGTCTGAGATAAAAGGTTATCTGAGGTCAGCAGGAGGACAAATACTGAAAATATCGTGAACATCATTAGGCTACTTGACAGTTGAATCTTCAATTGAGTATATGCTTCGTTTGTCAGACTTTTATAGGGGTCGATAATCTCTGTTGTTTTTGTTTGAGGTCA
Source organism: Holothuria leucospilota (assembly GCA_029531755.1). NCBI lineage: Eukaryota > Metazoa > Echinodermata > Holothuroidea > Aspidochirotida > Holothuriidae > Holothuria > Holothuria leucospilota. Next base: position 21,141,059 of record CM055968.1, on the reverse strand, counting down.
TCTGAGGCCAACAGATCATGTCAAATCTCATAAAATCTTGTACTCAACATAACTTGACCATGCAGTCTTCAGTTAAACTCACTGGTGCATAGGTTCTTTTGAAGGAGTAGATGATCCCTACTATTTTAAGACACTTTAACAGAGAAATAACCACAACTTAGAACATAGTGTACATCATGAACGCATTCACACTCCAAGTTCTAGTGGTAGTTTGAGTACCAGTCACCTATTGTGGTGTTTCAAATTGGTTTCTGTATAAGGAGTAGATGATCCCTACTATTTTAAGACACTTTAACAGAGAAATAACCACAATTTAGCACAGACTGTACATCATAAATGCATTCAGGCTATAAGTCCTATTGCTGGTTTGAGTCCCAGATTTGTGGGTAATAGTTTCAGTTACAGTTAATCAACAATGTCATACACAATTTATACAATATAAAAATGTCAGGAATCACAAAGCCACTGGATTTTTTGTTAATGAATTTAATTTGCAGGACTAAAAATATTCAATTTTGTAATCACCTTGTAAGATCATGAGACAAGTTTTGAGCTTTAACCGGTGCCTACCTCAGTTGCACCACACAGTTGGAAAAAGCTTTGTTGGGGTGGGTGTGGGGAGAGGACTTTAATGTGTGATTCAGTAAGGTACCATATATGCCTTAGTGTGTACGTAAAAAACAAAAATCATTGCTTCATTGTTTCTTGAAACCTGTAACCTAGAGACAAATAAGGCTGAGTAAGTTTTTGATTAAGCAACTTGCAAGGTCGTGGGGGCTGTTTCCTCGTTTTGCAGACTAAGGAGGAATTACTGTAAGGTGGTTATTGTATAATAACAGTGTCCATATGACAAGAAGCATCAGGGTTGTGCCATAAAATTTTCTTTTTGCCAGCATATTGCTGCTTATTGTTAATTTTTTCTGCATGTATTCTGTAAACAATGCATTTGAAATTCAGTTTGAGACCATTTGTGGCCGACTTGTCAGACCGCATGGCTTTCATTCTCATGAACACCTTATTATTGATATCTTGAAAGTAAAATTTAAAATGTATGTTTATTATATAATATATAATGAGGCATGATTGCCAATCTGTCATAATGGGAATGCTGGGCAGCAGATTATCAAAAAAATCTCATTACAGCATAACACAAAGTTTTTTTAACGTATCGGCTTTAGGTACAAGAGGGGTCATTTATCTGGCCAATTACTGTCAATATTCAATAAAAATTGTCTCAAATCTAACTCTTCATAGAAATAACAGTATTTGGCTCGGTTGTAGTTATTCCTAAAAAGCTGGTTTAAGGCAAACAAATAGTAACTTGAAGACAAAATACTGTAGGCTGCAAGAAGAACACTAGGTTTCATCATAGCAACTACTAACTGACGTGGCAGATGGAAAGGTCTTCACAAACAATTAAGTAAACCAACCACTACAGTAGCAGCGCCATAAATCCAGAAGCAACAGAAAATTCCCATATGTTCAATTTCCTTAATGACTCAACAATATCGTAATCGGAAATGAAATACCTCAAAAAATTAAGGAAGAAAACAGCACTCTACACACAGTTTAGTTTCAACAAAGATTTAGCCTTCAATTACCTCTTTAAGGCTAGCAACGTGCAAAAACGAAACTTGATCGTTTTCTATTTTTGTTAATTAATAAAAACAAAAAAATTACAGGTAAAAGATTGATATGAGACAGATGGCTGTTTCATTTCAAAGGTTCTGAAACATTAAGGCTTTACAGGTGACGTGTCACTTTCACAGTGTTCTATGAAGTCTGACTGGGGCAAGAAAGAATCTTGTCACCAGATGCAGGGGACGAAATGAATCTGGAAAACCTGATAGGTAATTGACCTTTGTAAATGTCACAACATGACAAGTACCCATCAGTGCATAGTATGGTGCTATAACAAAATGAAGGGACTTACGATGTGTGTGTATTTATCCTCTTCTGTGGTCTATCAAACCACCCTGGGTAATAACCTCATGATGTTTTCCTGAATCTTCCATAGCCAGTCTCGTAATGTTCAGAAACAATTTTACAAACTGCAAAGGAAAACAAAGAGATTTTTTTGGTCTCATTTTATTGGACAATAAAGGCATATACCTGGAAATGCTTTTTCTCCATCTCTGAGACGGTACGAACGGAATTCACAACTTCCAAATTTACACCGGCTGCAGCTTCTGAGATAGGCAAACTGCTGACAGTAGAATTGCATACAGTACAGTTAGGCTTTCCGCGAACTGAGTATGCAAATGTGCACATTAATTGCTCAGTGTCACAACTGAAGAAAACAAATACAAAACTCATCCAGAATACTTTGACTTATACCATTTTAATTACATAGACAAAAAATGTAGTATGTTTGCAATATTTGAGGAATCGTTGCCAACAAGTCTCTAAAAAAATCTGAATCCCATGTGCAGAGCTCGTGTTACAGATATGGGGGGAACGTGTCGTAAAAAGACAAGATGATGATTCCCAAAACTTACTGACTCCTACCTAAGGCCGCTAGTATTGACAATACGGATAAAAAGGCAGCAGCATGTGAAAGAAGGTTAGATCTCAGTGAGAGGGAATTCAGGCAGGTCTTGAGTTTTAGATTCTCCAGGTGTGGTACAAATCACACTACCTCAGGCAATTAAGGAGTGTGGTAGGTGTGCTGTTTTATAAAGTTTAATAGATTTACCTGAGTTCCTATTCTTTATCTAGGTGTGCAAAAAATTGCACTTCTCTCTGTGATTTTTGAGTGATGGTGTTTGATTGCACTCGCACGCCTCAAAATTCAAGGCCTATTCAGGGATTCTACTCTCATGTCAAAATAAGTTTGGGTTTCCTTCCAAGATGCCATTTTTTTAAAAGACCTTCAATAATGAAAAGCATTCCAAATTCAAACACAAATGTGGACCCAGAAGTTATGGTTCCTGGAAAGTGAATGAGTAGGTCAAACTGTTACTCCTGCTCCTCCAGCCCAGGGATGTGTCATCACTGGACAGCACTAGGTGGGCCCACCCAGCACTAAAAAAAACACAAATCCCAACCAGTTATTTCCATCTGACACAACTAATTTTTGAACCAAATTTCTCATTCTTTAGACAGTTTTCAGATAATTTAAAATTCTACAACACTGAAGTTGACACCCCCTCCCAATGGACTCATCCCCCCAGGATGACGATCAATGTGCCCAGTACTGTCAATTCTGAGTACAGCCTTGCACATCATGGGACTATATTGCAATATATACCACAAATACACAGTACCTGTAGTACAGTATATGGTCAGATGGTCAGTCAGACAAGAGGAAGTCCATATGTAGAAATTCTGGGTCTGAACTAGGCTTTCACGATATTTCCAGAAAGGGCAATCGATATAATCAGACCGCTAATAATAGAAATTCAATTATAATCGTTTTTGTCTCCACATACTTTACTTGTTAAAAGTAACCCATTGTGCTGAATGCAGTGTCGCCAAACAGTGTGTACTGGATATGACTTGTACATGAGCGCCAAATTGGGGCCCAGTCTACTGTAGCCTTACAAACTGTCACAAAATGTTTAGTTTTTTGGTCTAAGATTGGTCCATGATTTTTTCAATTATTTAACGACTACTTTGATTTTTACAATTAATTCGATTTTCTTCTCATGCAATAATCATGCCAAATCTAAACTGGTTAAAACCAGTATCGATATAATAATCAGTTTACTTTGAAAGCCAAGTCTGAACATTAAAATCCATAAAAATTTTGGCTATTGCAGTCTTTACTAAACTATTTGCATATTTGAATTGAAAACTAAAAACCCCCATACATCAAAGAAAAAAGTGGCATTGATGTCCACACAATGACCTGTCAGTGTGCATACAGGGCTTCACATACCTGTATAGTCTCAAATGGGCCTATAGCAAAAAAAAGTTTGAGGGGAAAGCACTGACAGCATAATTACTACCCAGTGAGTTGATATATCTTTTTTTTTTGGGGGGGGGGGGGGCAGTTACAATAGCAAAGATCAATGGTACAATCACTTTTTGCCACAGGTGCCATCTGTTTAAGCCAGGCGGGGTTTGTATTAGTGGCATGTGCACAGTTTGCAATCATCTTTCAAAGTCCAGGAAAGAGAATACTTACTCAGAACGTATGAGTAAGCTTGAAATTGGGCAGGCCGGGCTTGTCCTTTGCTAAAAAAAAAAAAAAATCTGATCTAGATAAGTTCATTACATCTCATAAAAGATTATATGAGTAAACAAAAAACACACTACACGTAAAATCTTGAAAAACCCTCAGTTTGCAAAAATGCCCAAAGAAGGAAGTTCCCTTTCTTATCTCATTTCCTAGTGTAAATCTGTAATCACTCTACAGTATATTCCAATTACAGTAGAAGGTTGAACATGGTAGGGGCTATATGTTCATTTCCTAAGGTCTCACTGCATGTGAGCCAGGGGAGGGGGAAAGGGGAAATGGGAGAGCAGGATATTGCTCATTAGTGTAGTTAAGACAACCTCATTGCACATAAATGGTGGGGGAGGGTGGGGGTGGGAATACATAATATTTTGGGGGGATTTTGGTTCAATGGGGGAAATCTCCATAAGATCATAAAAAGTCGACTTTTTCCTAACACGTTTTGATGCGGATTACAGTACCCCCCCCCCCCCACAGTCATTGATAAAATTAGCTGTACCAGTGTACCTCAAAGCAATCGAATACTGCAAACCAGTTTACCAATCCCAAATTCCCCCCCCTGGTCATCTGAAGTATCTGTGAAACTTTGCCCATAGGACAATGCTCTTTCTGACAGAACAAGTAATTTTAAACTCTTTGCCGAAAATTTGGAAGAAAAACCCTATAAGGCATGAGCTTAATTTGAAATTCTTGGTGGAAGGATGATCCAGTCAGCACAGGCTTAAATATACCAACTATATCGTGATGTTAGGATACGTTTGGAGTTTTTACCTAAGACCCTAGTTTCAGTAAAAGTTTGAAAATGAAATGGCAATCAGAATAACGGGCTTCCTATCCTAACAGTACAAACTAATACGACTATAACGAATAGGGGGTCTTAGATATTAGAAATGACTGTTGGAGAATCCTATATGTCTTCAATACTTTTGGAAGTGCAGGCCAAACTCTCATTTTGGTTACTTCTCAAGATCATTAAAGCTTCCCTTAGAAAAGCTGTGGACATTCAGGGCAATGTACTGTAGACTTCAATTTAGGGTGTAAAATGTATGGGTTTTTTAAGTCCACAAAATTGTTTATCACATCATTGGTCAATACAAAAAACATGTTATATCTTTTGCAGTTTTTTTCAACTTTGCTAGTCATATCAGAATTATTTGGGAAATTTTTGGACTTTGGCTTTGGCACACTTTCTTGGGGATCCCATGTACAGTGAATACAGTAGTTTGCTCAGAAAGTGTTACATTAGGTTGTGGGACACACGTGTGAGTCATGCTAGTTGGTTTCTCAGTCCTCCAACCACAGGTTCAGCAAGGTTCGTTTCCATTCTTCATTTACTGTAGTTCATGTCGAGATGACTAATCAGCTCTGGTTGGCTCATTTTCCAAACAAAAAGCAAAAATATCAGCTCAGGACCAACCACGATGCTTTCCAAGAGCACTGTAAGCACACTGCTGGCAGGTGACAAAAACAGTGAGGGAAATTCCCACATGCAATTTCTAAACTTGAGGGATTATTGAGAAACCACACAATCCCACTGCCTCATGCAAACACTACTAGGCATACAAATACCAAAGATATGTAGTTGCATTACTCGTACCAGTACTTGATAAAACTAATTTAAGGTAGGTATCTTTTCATTTAGTTTTTCTCTTTTTTTATTCCAGACAAAAAAATGGACAATTCTACATATTTTTCTTGATCACGATATGGCATTATTAAATTATTGCACACCCAAAAAGCAAAAGTTATCAAGTTTTCATGCAATTGACACACAATTAGGACACATGACAATTTTGCAAGGGTTGGAAAAACTTGGTGCAGTTCTGCTGTGCAGTGAACAATAGTCCACTGTGCGGTCCTTTCCTGACGGTGCAGTAGGAAGGATTCCTTAATATTCTGAATGTTCAATGTGTCATAACATTAAGGACTTGGGGACTATATCGACAAATACCTACTACCTAGTAAAATTTCCTTAAAAGTTAAACTCAGACCTCACCATCGAGAGCCTAGGCCTAGGCCTATGACTGTGAATTTGAAACAGATCGAGACCAGTCACAATTTTTGTAGGTGCTGTAGCCTAGCCCAGTTTTGAAAATGGTATAGCCTATATTACTGACGTGGTATGAGAAGCCCAAAGTGACCCTTACATTAAAACTAGGCCTAGGTCAGCAGACTGCAAAGTACAATAGGCCTAGCAGACATTGCACCCTTGAAAAATATCTAGGAATACAAAAAGTATTGGTAAATTAGACCATGACTACTTGTACTACTTGATACCATATAGGCTACATGGGTGTAAGTCTTGGCTAGGTTAGGCTGCCTGGGCCTAGACAATATCCCCTAGGCCTAACTGTGCTACATGTGCAGGCCTACCTTCACATTTCGACGGATTGCGATGAGGATTCTCCGGATCGTATTCTTCACTTTCCCCGGAAGAAAGACGGAAAAGCCACAGAAATATGGTCACCAACACGTCAATCTTCATTTCTGGTCAACGTTTTACTTTAAGAAATCAAGAGTTTACGATAAGGTTTTAAAACAACAACACAGTGTGAACCACTGAACGGCGGGAGTCAATTGTATTACAAAATTCTGACAGATCCCAGCTCTTCAATTCTGCACACTGCCTTTCATCCTTTGTCACACGATGGAAAACGTAACATTAGGCCTAGCTGTGGGGACTACAGTACACAACGCTGCTATACATTAACTAGCCTATGTTCCCGGTTGAGAAGTTCCCAGTTGCATTCTCGTTGTTTGTATTTGGTAGAAGGAAGTACCTGACTACTATGTCACTTCAGTCATCTATGTGGGATTTTGTGATTGGACACCGAATTAAATCGTCTTTTAATTACTATAATTAGGTGTTCAGTGACGAAACGCTCCTGTTTACGACAAAATAGCTGGAGAATGGCTGTGAATAATATTCAGCCTTCCCTACTAGATGGAGGGGAAAGGGGGAGTTTAAATTGGGTCAAAGGTGCGGAAATTTCCCAATTTCCTCCCAAAGCGACGAGATAAGCAGAATGCGGTTTTAGTATGAGTTCAATTTCACACTCCTTTTCTTTTGAATTGTACTAATGAAATCTTCACCAGAAAAAGGAAAACTTGGACCTCATTTAGCAGGGGAATCCCCATGATGGTAATAACACTGCCTGTGATTAGTGTACAGAAGGGTTATAACATATCCCCTAACATGTTAAAGGGCAAAGAAGGTTTACAAAGCCCCATAAAATGTCCTGCCTGTGGACCCAAGCCCGAATACAAAAGATAAACTGACTGACCCAAACCAAGCCAAAACACAATCAAATTCTTCCACTATCAGCAGAAAAACTTATCAATGTTAAACTCAAAAGAGTGGACAGAACTAGAGTTAATAACTCACTCGGGCAGGCATTCCATTTATTAACAACCCTTTGGGAGAAGCTGAATTCCCTAATCTCAAGTCTAGAGAAAGATTTCTCCAAGGCTTTTTGCTATGACCCCGGACCCTGGAGTTAGAACAAATCTTCACTAGTTATGATGACACAGCATTATTTCCAGGGAGAAATTTAAAAACCTGGATCATGTCACCATTTACCCTTCTAGATTAAGGGTTGTAAGTCCTAGCATGCCCAGTCTTTCATAAGGAAAACCACGAACCTCTGGAATTTTCCTAGTGGCCCTTCGTTGGACCCGGCCCATCTTGATGGCTTCTGTCAGCCTATCAAGCCTGGCAAGTGCCATTTCCGGCCATCTGGAATGTATTAAAACCTCAAATTTTCTTGGTAGGCTCCGCGCCAACCAATTGTGGCGCTCTGCTAAAATAGTAAACGGGATTCAAACTTGCAATCCTCGGACCGCAAGTCCGGCCAGCTGAGCTTATCCGTCCTCACAGAAATGTGTTTGAGAATAAAATAAAATAAAATTTTACATTTTTTCACAAAAAATGCATATCTCGATGGCTGCTATCAAGCCTGGCAAGTGCCATTTCTGGCGATCTGGGATGTATTAAAATCTCAAATTTCCTGGGTACTCGCCGCGCCAACTAATGGTGGCGCTCCGCTTAGAGAGTAGCCTACCATAGAGCTTTTACCCTGCGTTACTACATGCTGTAAAAGAACCGACGCCTGAGACAATACAGTTCATGCAGAAACATTCCCACCCGGAACTGGCTGATCCAATATCAAAGGAAGAGTCGGGCTTATTCGTCAGGACTGTCTACCGCACAGAGAACCTATAACGGGGTGTGAGGATGAAAAAGGGTAGCCCTCGTGTGCAATTTCTCACCCTTCTGATCTTGCCTTAAAGTCATAATTGCGACCAGTAACGGAGATTTGTGTAACAAAGTAAGGGCATAATGGGTCCTTGAGGCAACTTGAAAAATTACTGTGTGCAAAATGTGAAACTATAAATGGGAACATCTATAATAAGTGGGAGTTGTATGTTCCCCTACCCCTCTCCTCGGGATTTTGCAGCAGGTTTGGTGGAACAGAGGCGGGTGGATAGAATTTTCGGTAATTACAACTATACTCACTTGTGCTATGCCGCTATGGAAATCAAAATGAGATAATTTGGGTATTAGATGAATGCGCATGAAGCTTTCGAAAATAACACTTTTTATGCCTGTAGGCTTGTTTTAGTGATGCTTGCCTGCATTTTACATAACAATTAAGTAAATACTCGTAGCAGTGACTACGAACCAAACACTGAGACCTAGAAATCACAGTTTGCCCCTTTTTACATAATAGCCAGGACTAACGGCCATTCTATTTCTTCATGATGCAGCAGGTTTGAGGGTTGGGAGAATGATGTCATAAAAGTTGCGCAGGATTTTGCAATAATCTTATTAACGCCTGTCCTAGTTGAATTAACTATTTCATATTCATCTAATACGACTGCGCAAAGAGCGCCAAAACTTGTATTTGAAAGGCATTTCAGGCACGTTTTATTTCATTTTTACATTGCAAAAACAATCTTTTCTGATAAGATCCCCCAACTTTGATTATTTGTTATTTACTCTGATAAATTGATGGAAGTTTGAAAATTTCTAAGGGGTGTAGCACCCCCACACAACCTGAAGTGACTCCCCTGTTTCCAACAGAAGTGTATGTAAAAACTGAAACAACGAGAATTCTGTGAAGTGCACCTAACATTTTCAATTGTTAGAGGTTCAGTGAGCGGGCGAATGATCTCTGTGAAGAGCTACATACTTTCTTGTATCCGCTAATGCTACATGGCAAAAGTTTCCGAAGAGGGGCAGTCTTCCCCTACAAGAACATGGCACCCACTTAGCACACGTCTCTATAACTGATTTTTTTAACAGTCTCCAAAACAAATCAAATCAAGTCAAGTTTGAATCTTACTACAGTCCTGGATGAGCTGTTATTCAATAAGGTTACTACATTTACAAAAGTTCTTTTGGGGCATAAATTACATATTTTATGCTTTTTGTAACCAAAAAACAGGATTTAAGTATAAATATGTGGTATAAGGATTGTTGAATCAATTTTCTACCATTCGTATGCTTTACAAGCATCCCATATAAAAAATAACTTGTAGAAATCATAGCAACGAATTAAGGAATAAATCGCATTTTGCGGACTATTGTTGGTGAATAAACCGTCGAGACTCAAAGTTTGGCAAAATAACGGACGAGACGAAGTCGAGTCCGTTATGTTGCCATATTTGGAGTCTCGACAGTTTATGAGATAATAGTAGTCTGACAAATGTGGTTTTTCCCTATTTTACCACCGAAAATGTGTGAAAACTTCATTTTTATCAGTGTTAACGTTTACTGACCGTGTGTTGTGGAATAATAAGTCAGTGTTTAAACAATCAGAATGCAGGATTCTCAATAACGGAGGTGGTAGAATTACATATCCCTACATCATTATAACTTTATTTTGAGATAATGGCATTTTTTTGCAATAGAAAGTCTTTTATTTTCTTTGTTTATTTTTCCACCTTTTTCTTGTCAGTATTGACCAAAGTAAAGGTGAAATCAACTAAAAGTCATGTTTTCTCTGCCAGAGCAGTTTTAACAAATAGGAAATACATCAAAATCACAAAAATTATATTTTTGCTCCAAAATGGGCAAAATCCAGTGACTTTATGTTTTTATTAGTTTTTCACATAATGACTCGCAAGGAAATTCAAATCAACTCATATTTAATTATGCTAACTGGTATTTAATTAGGCTGTACAAATACATCACATTTAAAGACATTCCTAGGCAAAACTTATCAATTCAGTGTTTTTTAAGGAAAACTAATGGGGTTTATGTTCCTTAAAGGTCAAAATGTTCATTTTATCACCATGGCTAAAGTATAAAAGGTAGTAGTAGGCTTTTGAGTAAATATTGAACTGTTCTTGTTGTCAGTAAGAAAATATTTCTAACAGAGCAAATAATGTAAATCATCACACTATTTTGAGATATCAGGCATCATTTGCTATAGGCCTAGAATGTCTTTATTTTCTTTGTGAACTTTTTTTTTGTCAATATCGACCAAAATAGGGTGAATTGACTAAAATTTATATTTTCCTAACAGTAAATTATATGGAAATATGGAATGAACAAAAATCATGAAAATCATATTTTCAAAATGGCCACAAAAATGATTTTCAAATGTATATCATCCAGGCTTACTATAGGGCCTATGTATGATTGGATCTAGCATGCCTGACTGCTTGTACTAAAACTAAAATGCTCACAACTTTTTTAATCTTTTTAAGCCAATGGCTGACCTACTGTAGCCTTTAAAATAATTGATTGCCCGCATTTCATCTACATGCTGATTCTGCCCGAAATTTGGGATTTTCCAAAATATATTGAAGGACTGCGATCCGCGGCCCACGGTTACCTGCCTCATACACCTATCATTACAGATTTCGTCAGCTTGAACTCTGGTCATTTACACTTTGACCTTGGTTTCCGAATTCAGCGGTGTAGTGACGTATTTTTGTGGTTAACCTTAAGAGACTGGGCATCTATCTTCCGCCAAAAGATTTTTAAGGATCGATTTGTATTTCCACGTATGATGTGACTAGAATCGGATTCAGCCGCTAAATTAGTTACCAAATGAATCTTGAACCATGACAATCGGTTCAGATTTAGTGAAGTTATGTACGGAAATAAAATTCAGCAATCTGTCAAAAACAATTAAAAAATCTGTCAAATTATTGATGTTTGAGACAAAAAAAACACATCCTAGGTACTCTATATGTTCCGAAATTGACGAAGAGCGTGCTTATCATCGCAGACGAGCATTATTTCTTGAAATTTTCAGCAATGAGGTACACCCCTAGTCTTTGTTCGGGCTACTTTATGAATACCTGGTAGAAATACCAAGGTCAATTCGTCATTTGCGGTTTTCTATCGTTAAAAAATCGGCCAAGTCGTGACGCTATCGGCCAAGACTCATGACGCCCAGTTTCAAGGGGAAGATTTTTCTAAAGTGCCTACCCCTCCACTGCAGACTACAACCCCCACATGCGAGAATTGCCTGCCATGTCGTAAGAGATCGTGTCTAGTTGTATCGTAGTCAGATCTGTCATGTGATTCTGATGACGGTACTGATGCTATCTCCCCAAAGATCTTATTATCCTGTACACTCTTATCATGTCTCATCTAAGTTCTAACTAACTTATCATGTCTGGGATATCTTTGGATCTTTCTGAAAACAATTCCCAGTCACAATGCTGGTACACTGTAAAACAGTGTTTCCACTTTGTGCGAAATTTGGGGAGATGAGCGTTTAAAGGTACTCCCAGGGGAAAAATGGCTATCATTGTTTCTTAAGTGCAATTTGTTTTGTTCTGGCAGACGGATACATAACTTAAAGTTCGTGTGACATGCCACCAAAAAGAGCTGTTTAAATTGTCAGTTAAAGAATTAAGTCCTCCAATCAAAGATCTGTTGGAATTATTTCAATATCTTTTACCGTTCTCAAAATACACGTCTTCAAAGTTTGATGGTTTCTGAAGAAACTAATTGCTTATGTAAAAATAATGATGTGCAGTGTTGCACAGTGTTATGATTTCTTTTGTTAACCCTATATAAATTATCTCTTAATTACTGATCAAATAGATTACAGTTTGGTGAGTGATATCAATATTTTTCAAGGAAAAACTTTTAACTTCTATAATAAACCCCTCAGGGAATAACAATGCTACTCAGTGTCCTTGAAATTAAAGTTAAAAAACAAAGGCTAACATGTGCCATATATTGTACTGTATGTCCCTCTTTTGATGTCACATATTTACATATTTAACTCATGTTTATTCATGATACAAGTGTAAAATAGATATTTCCCTGTAAAATGGTCAATAATTGATGGATTTTAATGACAATTGCGGCTATTTTCTGGATTTTTAATGCTTTTTACACCAAATATCCAACTATTTTATTTTCATGTCACACAACCTTTAAGGTGTTGCTCGTCTCGTTTTCATAATTTGTCTGCATCTTGTCGCAGGCTCCAACAGGCATATGTAGTACGGACTTCAATTTTTCGGGGGCCCTTCGGGGGGGGGGGGGCCCTGTGGGTAACGTAAAACCAACTTAGGCCTATTGGGGGAGGGAGTATCATGCGGAGTCATTGCCTGACTTGACCGCACTTTTATGTGAAACGCGATGTGCCTCGAGGAGAGAGTGTCGATGGGGGTATGGGTATGTATGTGGAGACCTACCCGGCGGCAAAAGTTCGTTTACACACAATTTAAGGTTATGATTTATTAGGAAAGGAAGGGCGATTAATTATTGGGGGAGGTGACCACTTGACCACCCTGACCCTGTACGGTGGCATGATGTCATGTGCCTGTGTCTCTCCTTGCACCTTCAGCTCAGTGGCGTAGCCAGAGGGGGGGGCAGGAGGCGGTCGCCCCCCCCCCCCACAGAGCCTCCGAAGGCCTCTGTCGGAAATTTCTAGTCTCTGTCGGAAGTAAAAGCAATTCATTTGAAACACTTACAACACTTGTTATGTTTTTAAGCAGAATTACACATCGAAATTTAGACTTGGCAAATGTCTTTTAATGCAGATAAGTGCAAAGTCCTTCACTTTGGTCCTAAAAATTTCAGCTATGATTATTACATGAATGGTAGTATTCTGAGTGATGTGACTTTTGAGAAGGATCTGGGTGTAGTTATTACAGGCGATTTAAAGCCATCTAGACAGTGTGCAGCTGTTGCTGCTGGGGCTAATAGGGTGCTTGGATTGATCAAGAGGAATTTCAGTAGTTTTAGTAAAGAAATTGTACTAAATCTGTATAAGCAGTTGGTAAGACCCCACCTCGACTATGCAGCCCAGGCGTGGAGTCCCTTCTATGAAAAGGACAAGTTTCTTTTAGAGCAGGTTCAGAGGAGAGCCACTCGCCTTATACCCGAAGTGAGACACCTACCTTATCATGTTAGACTTAAGCATCTTGGTCTTACCACCCTGGAGTTGAGAAGGATTAGGGGCGACATGCTTCAGGTGTACAAATTTCTCTCTGAAAGGAATCCTTTGTCATCTTGCAATTATTTAAAGGTTCAATGTGATTCTCGGGTTCGAGGCCATTGGAAGCTAGTTAAGTGTTTTGCAAGGCTCGACATTAGAAAGTTCAGCTTTTCTCATAGAGTTATTAACGAGTGGAATACATATTGGAATTACTTGTACACGCAGCGCTCGTTAACCGGCGTTCCATAATAAGTATGGACTTTTCCATTATCACATAAGTTATTGGGTTCGTACAGCGTTGAAAAGTCATAATATCTTATTGACATAAAAGCCGACTCATTTCATCAGTCGAAGGAAACAGTTATGAGTTTCACATATGTCCGTGGGCTATTCTAGTTGACACTTGTCTGAATAATCACAAATTCTGCTCATTTATCTCAAGGTGCCCTTTCGAGTATCGTTATAGGCTTATTACAGAACCACTTTCACGAAAACAAGATCACAAAATAAAACAACTTAGTTACATGTGACAGCGTAAAGCTGGAAAGGTTACGTTGTGTTAGAGGGAAGATCTAACGTTTGTATAAACCATTAAATCTAACGTTACCTGTAGGTGATGCTACTTTTGGGCACTGAAACACCTCCAATGAGCACAATGTCACACCCCCTACAATGACAAAGGACTACAATGGTACAGGCCGGCTACTACGTATACTAGGCGTATCAACTGATGCCTTCATTTAGGTCAACTAGCGTAGTTGAGTTAGTACGTGACCTAGACTGGTTCCTGCAGTCTTATGTATTATTAATCGACTTTTCTCATAGGATACTGTTTTTGAACAGAAAACTGCGCTAGGTTCCTAGGCTCTCAACAATCAAAACAACTCTTTCATAGTGACATCAAGGGTATTTTGTACTTCTGTTTACAACTTAATCTGGGTCATTCGCTCTTCGTTTCGCTAAGGATATAATTTTTTCATTACCGCGAACTGTGAAAAATTCTCGGGGTGCCATTAATATATCTCAATTCCCATTTTTTAATCAAAATCTGCGCTGGGAAAGTCAAGTTGTATTACTCTGAAAGGGATATGCCAGGAGAGACTAATGTTTTTTGCTTTAAAGTCAGTTTAATCTAAATAAATTACCGCCCATTCTTGAAAGTTATGGTAAATTTACTACAAATTCACCAACGCCCTTGTAACAGTTAAGGTCATAGTACGTGTTGAGTGGATGAGCGCGTATTTCCGATATGGTATGCCTGAGTGGGTAGTTAACTCCACATCTGTGCACTGCTTCAAGGTTAACATTGACAAGTTCTTCCATAAGTGTGGTAAAATCTAATTGTGCTGGGCTCGTTTGGTGCTGGTTGGTTCTTCGTTTTCAGTTAAGGTTGTATGGACTTCACGGCATCTTATGGGGCTTTAGCCCTCCTTTGCCCTTTAACCTGTTAGGCCTATGTTATGTTATGTTATGTTATGTCATGTCATGTCATGTCATGTCATGTCATGTCATGTCATGTCATGTCATGTCATGTCATGTTATGTTATGCGTGTTATGTTAAATGTCAACGTGAAAATCAAAAGTCGGTGCCAAATTGCCCGGAAAGCAAAAAAAAAAAAAACAAAAACAAAAACAAAAACAAAAGGTCCCAGATAATAATCTGTCGGAAATTTTTTGCTTTTGCCCCCCCCCCCCCACAAAAAATATCTAGCTACGCCACTGCTTCAGCTGCGCAGATCGAGAGGGAAAATGCAGTCATCCCCAATCGGAGTTAGTATCATGCCCGTCACTCTAGTTTGTGAATGGCCTATTTTGATCATGTGACAATGTTTTTGTTAGCAAGGGCGGATCCAGCCCCTAGCTGAAGGGGGGGGGGGGCAGTTTGAAAAGGGGGGGCGCCAACATCGTGCAGGGGCAGCATACTCTTGAATTTGACCGACTACATTTCGGAGACCAACTCCCATTGCCATAGTTATATGTAGCTATACGGTTCTAAATTCTGGGGACCTTTTTTTTTTAACTTTTCGGGCAGTTTTTACTTAACTTTTAGGACGCAGGGGCGCATTTTTCTTGTATTGAGGGGCGCTAGACTGGTCATAGGGGGGCAGTTGACCCTAGTTGCCCCCCCCCCGGATCCGCCTATGTTTAATTGTTAGTGAATTGTGAAATTCAAGGAGGATTTCTCCTTGCTTTACCTAGTGGTTGTGACAGTTATGTTCAAAACGTCTTCAGATAACTTGGAGACAAGAGTTTGCTGATTTTTCAAAGATTTTGGGGCGACTGCCTATTGCCTTTAAAGTCTCACTCTTTTCTCGGTAAGACAACTACACCTATAATTAGTAACTCGAGTCCAGGCTGGGCAAAATTCCCCAGAATTTATCAAGTCAGGTAGACTTGGAAAGTTCTGACGCGAGTCTCGACTTGATTTCAAGTCTGCAGTGTGAAGACGACATATACGTGTATCTAGCTTGCAGTCTTGTCTTCTTCAAACTATCAGAAAATCACCTTCAAATTTTTCAGGAATTTTTAAACCCATTTCTTAAAAAGTTTGTTGTAGAAACACTGCTTCAATAGGAATAACTGTCTTATTAGGGAGGTTATTTTGTAATGTATTATCGACGGGTAACGACATAAAAGTACGGGTATGAAATTTGTACAAGGCCTGTCTGGCTGGGCTTCAAGGGGGAAAAGTAAATATTTGCAAGTCATTACATTACAAGTACATTTATATAACATTGTACGGGAGTGCATGATAGGCCTTCGTGTCATAAAACCGAGCGCTTCCAAGACATACTGAACACCCCTCACTCAAGCCTATTTAGGTAATTTGCGTTGCTTTTCAGCTTTTTTCGTTTTATGACTTTCACCGTCGTCGTGAAATTTGTTCTTTTCCGTTTAGGCCTACTGTTATACTTACGTAATAGCAGGAACCCATTACGCGAAATTAGGTTCATACTTCTAGGCATTGCACCGTTTCATGTAGGCCCTTGGTAACCACAAAACATGAATAGTAAGTAAGAAATGCCTAACTTAAGCCTGGTATATGGCATAGTAGCCAAAGTTTCAAGCAGACTGTTCATTAGGACTAGCTAAAGATACATCATAAGCTAACTCTGTATTTCTGTAGGCTATAGGCCTAGGCCTAACTGTTATAAGTTAGGCCCAGGTTGCAAGTGAAGTCACCCATTAGTGAAGTACTCCTTGCAAATTCACCTCCTTGTTCGAATTTTCCCACACACAAAAGCACCCCATGAGTTCAATAAAGTTACCTCAACAAGTTGAATTGTAGGGACATGGTATCATGGAGTAATTTATCCTATTCTAGTATTATTGAATAGGCCTAGGCTAGGCCTACTGTATGTAGGCTAAATCCGATCGAGTAGGCCAATAAATTGGTTCTAGGTTAATGCTGTTATGTAATTGCTGTTGGTGTATGCTTGTTTGTACACTTGGGTGCACAAGGTTACCCCATATATACAGTATACTGTGAAAGAGTTAGAATTAAGACAGAGAACTAGCCTAATATCTAGAAGTGAAAGCAAGAGTAGTCTTTTGGTCCTCCAGACTCTACAATGGCATAGTCGGCAGGATGTTTTTTGGGAGTGGTCATCCATAGTCACATTTGATCCTGTACAATATAGTCTCTATACTGTTAAAAGTTAACTTCAATGCCACTATTTTGATGCATGTTATTTTTTAACATTCTACATCATGTCTCAGATTATATATGGCCCACATACTGTAACCCTAATGCCATTGTTTTATAGATGTGTACTTAGGAGGCCTGCAGAGTGTGAGGTGTAGGCAAGGCTAGTATTGCCAATACCACAATAATATTGTCATATGCACAATATCTGGGGTGGGGGGGGGGGGGGGTGGGGGGGGGGGGGGGTGGGGCGGGCGGTGGGTGGGGGGGGGGGGGGGCGGGGGGGGGGGGGGGTGGGTGGGGGGGGGGGCTGGCTGGGGGGGGGGGGGGGAGGGCCGGGGGGGGGGGCACCGGGGGGGGGGGGGGGTGGCGCGGGGGGCTGGGGGGGGGGGGGGGGGGCGGCGGGGGGGGGTTGGGGGGGATGGGGGGGGGGGGTGGGGGTGGGTGTGGGGGGGTGGGGTTGGTTGTGGGGGTGGGGGGTGGGGTGGGGGGTGGCTGGGGGGAGGTGGGGGGGGTGGGTGGGGGTGAGGGGGGGGGGGGGGGGTGGGGGGGGGGGGGGGTGGGGCGGGGGGGGGGTGGGGGGGGGCGGGGGTGGGGGGGGGGGGGGGTGGGGGGGGGGGGGGTTGGGGTGGGGGGGGGGGGGGGGGGGGTGGGGTGGGGGGTGGGGGTGGGGGTGGGGGGGGGGGGGGGGGGGGGGGGCGGGGGGTGGGGGGGGGGGGGGAATTTTAATTTTTTAAATTCCCCCAAACTCATTTTCTTTTTATTTTCTTTTTTTTTTCCCCCAAAAGGTTTTTTTTGCACCGGGCAAAAAAAAAAAAAAGGGGAAAAGAGAAAAACCTAAAAAAAATATGTTATACATGAATTTTAGTATATTTTTTGTTAAATTTGGGGATTGCTAAAAAAAAAAGTTTTAAATTGGGGAAAACCCCCCGGATAACTTTGGGAAAAAAAAAAAAGGGTTTTAATCATTCAATATTTAAACTTAAAATTGCACCATTTTTGTAGGTTACCTGTTTAAAAATTTTAAAATGAAAACTTTTTTTCCCCCAAAGAGGCACCCCTTTTTTTAAAGAAATAAAAAGCCAAAAAGAAATTTTCCCTTCAATTTTAAATCCAATGATGCAAAAACACTCAAAAATAAAATAAATTTTTAAAGGGGCCCCCTTTTTTGATGGGGAGTCTTTTGTTTTAAATTTTCGGGCAATTTCCCCCTTGGTGCAAGCTAAGGTTCTTTTTCCAATTTGGGAAATCTAATTAAAACCAGGGCCCTTTTTTTTTGGGGGTTTAAATTTTTATCTCCCTTTTCAGCTTTTAAGGGAGGGGGGGCCGCCAAATATTGAATTTTTTTGATGGATTCTTTTATCTGAAGACCCCAGCCCCCCTTTAATAATTTCTACAATGTAAAAGGGAAGGTTCCTGAACCCACCACAACATTAAAAATTTTAAAGAAAAACTTTAGGGGGAAAAAAGAAATTTTCAAACTTGGGGAAGGGTTTTAAAGTCAAAATTTGTCAAAATTTCCCCCCCAGAAGGAAATGGGAATTAATTTTGTAAAACCGGGGGTTCTGTGCTGATGGGTTTTTTTTCATTGACCTTTTAATTTAAAAGGCTCTGATTGCCGATTTTTTTCATTTGGTGAGGGAAAAAAACCCCTTTTTTTATGCAAAAAACCCCGGGGTTTTTCCCCCCATTGTTATGTGTTTTTTGGGAAAACATGCCCAATTACCGCAAAAAGGTTTAAAAATTTTGGCCCCCCTAAGGGTTTGGGTTTTTGGGGTGAAAGACCCAAAAAAATTCCCCCTTATTTTTGTATCTCTTTCCATATCCACCTTAGGGGGGGTTTTTTTAAATGTTTTTGGGGGTTGGGTAAAAAAGCATTTTTGGAAACTTTCGGCAGGTTCCCTATTTAAAGGGAAAAGGTTTTAATCCTCCATTCAAATTTTTTTCCCTTGGCACTTTTAAAGGGAGAAGTGGCCTTTGTTTTAATTTTTTTCCCTTTTTTTTTTTTTTTTTTTGTAAAATCTGTACTGTCGGGGGGGAAATTTTTTTTTAATTTTAGGGAAGGACAATTCCCAATTCCCTTTAAAAGTGTTAATTTTTTTGCCAGTGTATTTCCAAATTTTTGGAGAACATTTATGGGGGGGGGTTTAGGTTTAAATTTCCCCAAAAAAGACCTTGGATTTGGGGTTTTTTTTTGGTGGGGGGGGTTTTTTTGGTATTATGGTGAAGCTCTCCCATATAATTTGGGCCCCCCTGTTGATTCTTTTTTTCCCTGTAGTTTTAAAATTTTTTTTTGGCTTTTCAACTTTCATGAGTCTGGGTTTTGGGGGGCTTCAGTTCCATTGGGGAACTTTTAAGGGTTTTCGTGTTTTTTGGATAAAATTTTGGGGCAAAAGAGGTTTAGGTTTTTCCCAGGGGGGGGGAACCTTTTTTCCCCCGGTTTTCTCTTGTTCCTTTTTTGTTTTGGTTTTTTTGTATTAAAAATTTTGTCGTGTGTGCTTTAAAATTGGCACTCTGGTACCGGGGGGGCATCAAGGGGTGATTGGGACGGAGGGGGTTTTTGGGGGGACGAGTTGGTTACCGTATTTAGTTTGGGTTATGGGGGGTTTTCTAAAAACCCCCTACCGGGTTTGTTGGGATCCAAAAATGGCCCTTTCACTGGGTCCCCCTTGGGTTTCAACTTAACCCGTTCCCCTGCTCCCTTTTTTCTTTAAAATCCCCCAAGCGGGGAAAGGTTCTTTTCCCCCCGGTAAACCCTTTCTAAATTTCCCTTCAAGAAATATTTCCACCTTTTTGGGCCGTGTTTTTTTTTGAAGCCCCTTTAGTTTTCCCCCCCATGTTTGGGTAGGAATCGTTTTTTTTCCCAATGAAGCCCCCCACCCAAAAAAAAGGGGTTTAAAAACCAAGGGAAACCCGAAAGGGGCCCTCGAAACCCCCAAATGAAAAGGGGCCCCATAACCAATAAAGGGAAATAAGAAGGGGCCCGGAAACCCCCCGGGGGGGGGTCTCCTAAAAAAAGGGGGGGAAAGGTTTTCCCCGAATATAGGTAAAAAGTTAAAATAACCCCCAAAAAAGGCCCTGACCCAGACTCAATTTAACATTTCCATAAAATTACTAAAAAGAAAAAAAACGGGAATTTCCCAATCCAACAACACCCCGATTTTTCCCCCCGGTCCTCCAACTTGGGTCACTAAAGGCTATAAAAACCCCAAAGGCTTACTTTTTAAGTCGGAAAAATCTCTACTTAAATTTTTACTACAAAATTTGGAAGTAAATCCAAAGGGAATTGAAAAAATTTTAACATTAAAATATTACCACTAAATTGGAACCTGAATTTCCACCACTTTTTATGCAATACTCATTACATTTTGTTACTGTGAATCGGACAAGATCCCCTTTCATTTTCCCAAAAAAAATTAGGGGGCTCTCAATGCAACTTGATTGATAGTTATTTGGTAATGAGGTTTTAAAAGTTGTTTTTTCCCGCCAGCTTCTGGGGGTCCGAATTGACATACTCACTATCCAACCCGAACGGTTTTAAAAATTGGGGGTTTAAAGGAAACCCCTTCAAATTTTTTTATTATGCCCAAAAAATCAAAACGAAAACCTGAACAAAGGTTTGCCGACCTTTTAAAAAAAAAATCAATACACGACAAAACAAAAATTAAAAGGGGATTATTCCTTTATATACTGGGGACACAGTTTTTCCGCATGGGGGGTGGGCTCCAGGGTTCCTGACTTATTGACAAACGAATTGGGCATTTCAAGGATAAAACTTTCAGATTTGGTAGGGCAATCCAAGATGGCCGTCCTGCTAAAGGGCAAAAATCACACAGATTTACAATTTTTCAACCCAAAACTGGCAAAAAGACCCAGCCATTGTTAAAGTTACGGTAAGGGAACCAAAATGTTAAGAGCCTACAAAGTAAAATTTCTCAATTTACGTTAAATGGGACAAAATTTACTCTTGTATTCCTAATTAAGGTCCAACTTTTGTTAGTCTAAAAAGGATGTCATACACTTTAAAATTCTTAAAATTTTTTACAGGTATTTCGTTTAAATGTTGTCTGAGCACATTTTTTAGATATTACATGCATGCCAATGTAAGCCCCCTTTTAAAAATAAGCCCAGCAAATTTAGTTACTACCATCCAACTGTCTTTCTTACGGAAACACTGGTTGTGACCAATCCTTTTTAAATATAAAAAACACATCCCATTGAGAATTTTCATTAACCCAAATTTTACAAAAAACTATAGGAGAAAACGTAGGACCCCTCGTATTGTTCCTGTCCCAAGGGAATAACCTTCCCCCCTGAGCCAGCCCTACTTCCCCTTTTTTTTTGGGTTGGGGGAAAAAAACTGAGTTTGAAGGAGGCCACCGGGAAAATTTTTTCTTTTGTCTGGGTAAGAATCGGAGGGTTTCCGTCATTGAGGCAAATTAAAACCCCAGTCGAGTCAATTTTTTGGGAAAATTTTCCCCACCGTTGGTGTTTGTTTGTTTCGAAGCCAAATTTTTTATGTTTAGCGTTGAGGGCCCCCCAAGTAAACACAAAATTTGAATAAAATGGGTTTTTCAGTTAAGGGAAAATTTTTGTGGAAATCAGCCTTTTGTCGGAAAACTCGTTGGTTGGAATGATATTAAATGTTGACCGGTTGAAATGTGGCTTTGATTCCTAAGCTTCCCCCGATGGGTTTTTTGAGTGTAAAATTCCCCGGGAGGGGTAAAATTTTCCCCTTTATTGCAATAATTCCCTTGGTCAGAGGGTTTTTTCGGGGGTGAGCCCGAAAAATTGTATCCCGAATGTATGGGGACCCCTGGGTCCTGTGGGCTGTTTTATTGGGGAAAAAAAGCTAAGGGGGTTGTTGTGATGTAGGTTTAAAGAGTAAAATTCCCGTCGTTTTTTTTTTCCCTTTTAGTGAATGTTTTTGTGCATAATGTTAAAATTGAGTCCCGGGGGCAGAGGTCCTAAGTGAAATCGGATTAGTGTTTAGATCATATTTTACCCGTGAAGTTTTGGGGGGCGGAAAATAAACCACTTCAACCCCCTTTTTCAGGGAGTCATGCCCCTTTGGGGGCTTTCCCGGGAGGGGGCCCTTTTCGGGTTTGCCCCTTGATTGCGTTGATGCATTGACCCCTTCTTCGGGGGTGGGGCTTTGGGAGGGACCCTTCTTCAGGGGGTTTTCCGTTGGGGTTTTTGATGCAGTGACCCTTTTTTTAAAGGGGGGGGGGGGGTTTTGCCCTTTAGTTGGACCTTTAAATCACAGGGCGGGCTCCCCCGGGACCCTGGAAAACTCGAAGGGGAAAAACTCCGAAGATCCCAACCTCTAGAAAAAAAAGGGGGACGGCCCCAAAAAGTGGAAGGAAAATCTCGTGCAAATGCACCAGGAAATTTCGAAGGGGGGACGTCATCCCCCCCGGGGCTGGCGGGGGGTAAAGCAACCGTTTTTGACCCCCTTTTTCTTTCCAGACGATTCTTCAAGAAAGGGACCAGGGAGCCGACGAGGAAGGCAGCAGTGAAGTTCGCCACCGCAGAGGAACTGGACCGGGCAGTCGAAAAGGGCGTCATCATCGGATACCAAACCCACAACCGGGGGAAAAGGGGGATCCGCAAGGGCCACAGAGCCCCTCCCAAAGCCACAACTGCCTTAAGATCCGGGCACTACGCAGCAAACGTGCCAAAACCCGGGAAAGACCTGCCCCCTTTCGCCGGCCCTCCGCCCTTGGGGGACTGCCCCACCCCCAGAGGGTCAGCCCAGGGTTTTGCCAACTGTTTTAAAAACATCCCCATCGCTAGCTACAAGGGGTTTTTTTTTAGATACCAACAGCAGAAGAAAAGAAGAAAAAAGGACGAAAAAAAACCCCCGTCAACCCACGGGGAAACCCCCTGTTCCCCCCCCCTGCCCGGACAAACCCAACTCTACCTTTTTTTTGTTCCCACAGATTAATTTTGGACCCCCCAAAGGGAAAAACGAAAAAAGCCATGAAGGGAAATTGAAGAACCCCCCAAATGGAACTGGAAGCCATCCGGGTACCATCAACTAAACCCTAGAGAAATTGAAGGGGGCCAAAAAACCAAAAAAAAAACACCAAAAAAAAGAGGACACAAAACCGCAGATCAACCGGGGATGAAGGGCCCGGGAAACATTACCCTTTATGGGGGACGTCTTGCACCCCCCTTTATCCCCCCAAAAGACCAAACCAAACCCAACTGACTACCCAAAAACAACCCATCCAAAATGACCAAGCTATTTTTTTTTCAGTGTACCCGGAAAACCCTTTAAAACACCCGATCCCGTACCTTCACCTTTTTCCTCCAACCCATGTCTCTGCCAAAAATAGTTTTTTTTAAAAAAACACGGGACAAAAACAAAAACTTTTGGGGATGAGGATTTAAAAAATCGGGTGGGAAATTGATCACTTTCTAAAGCCCTTTCACAAAAAAGGTTCCCCGCCCACTATGTGACAAAAGCTGCGAAAACAACAAACCCAACAACAAATTAACCCAAAAAAAAGGCAAGGGAAAAATAACAAAGGCCCTTTTACCTTCATGCCCTACGTCCCAAAAAAGTGTCCGAGAGGGGTAACCAAATCTTGGGAAACGCGCCGGAGTTAAAAAACCCTTCTATTCCCCATCTCAAAGGCTCCCGGGGGAATCCCCAGGGCCCGCCCCAAAAACCTATTGCCCAAAACCCACTGCTTGTTTTACTCATCCCCTGTAGCTTTCGGACAAAAATTTCATTTGGGTTTTAAAAAAAACGCCCAAACCCCGAGTGAGAGTGCCCCGAGCTAAGAAGTACAGAACAAAGGGAAGGGGGAAGGTTTTGCTTTGGCCCGAGATGCTCCCGCAATAACCAAAACCCCTCTATGGGTGGGTGCCCCCAAAAACATTGTTAAAATTTTAGAAATTAAGGGGTCGGCTAAATTTAAGGGGGGCTCTATATTTGGGTCAAAGAAAAAAACCACTATAACAGGGGGGATGGGGAAAAAGGGGCAGCCAAAATGTGGGGAAAAAGTCTTTTTGCATTTTCCAAACATGGCCTTTTTTCCCCTTTTCCTAAACCAAAAAGAACACAGATAAATCGGCCAATCAAGCCAGAATCCTCAATTTTAACTGTCCAATGAACACAGACAAATCAGCCCCATAGAAAACAAGAATCCCCCAAACAGGGTTTTTCAGGGATAAAATTTTTTAAAATTCCTGCCTTTTCTTCCCTTTCAAACAGTTCTGAAGAATTTAGAGCCAATTCGGGCAAAGCTTGATATTTTAAAAACCTTTTGACGGCCCTACTAGCTCGTTGAACTTAATGGTGCTTTAAAAATGGGATAGTATGCCCAGCGGGAAAATATGAGTTTCATTGAATCAGGGAATTTCTTCTCTCTTTCATTGATGTAGTCCACACAAGTGACATATGTCATTTCAAAGTTATGAATTTTCAAGCAAAGATTATTTCGCACTAGTGCATTGCATTATGGGAAATCAGTGATGTCATAGTTTGCACACTGATTGGACAGTTTGCATATTACGTACTTGCACAGAAGTCAGGGCAGTGTCTTTACACTTTTACAGGTATTCTCACAATTTTTAAAGCTCACTTTACATTGAACACTATTCAGTGCTTTCATTGGTGTGAAATTTGAAGGTCAAATAGACACTCCAGATTAAGAAAAAACAATGTTAGATTTTGGAACAATCTGCCAGTATCACTGTACATAACATTTTGTAACCTTGAACCAACTGGAATTTCTGGAAATTTCTTGGAACCTGTTTTCATGAAAATGCTTAAACACCCACATAACACTATTTTATCAAAAGAACTTCTTTGCATAGCCACTTAAAAGGGATAATGTTTGCATGACATGAACATAGCACAGATAGGAAATACAGTAGTTTCTAGCTATGATTAAAAAAATTTCAGTGTTAGAAATAAAGTGCACATGGCAATAGCCTTAATACCATATACTGTACTTGCCAAAAATATTAAACGTTACAAGAGTGAAAGCTTGCCTACAGTATACATTTGTTCATGAACAATCACACTGTACAAACGTTTGAACTAGGGTTGGGCGGTATACCGGTATTCACGTGAATATTGGTACTGGTGGTACCGGCAATGAAAATACCGAAGACATTTGGTGTGTTGCTAATACCGGTTCTTGATGAAACTACCGGTACCTCATTTTTACCGGTTTTTGATAAAATTGCCGGTACCACATTTTGCTTCCCAACGAAAATAAGTAAGACTCTTATTGTGTGTGTTAGGATCTGCCATGGTTAGGCTAAAATGTTTTACACAAATATCTTACCCAGAGTGAAACTGAAATCAACTTATGCCGTCTTTCTTGTCAACTTGCAAAATCGCCACAAGTATGCATGCCCACGGCGTAACTTCCTTAGGAAGGTACGCTAGGCTAATTACAAAATGTCCGTATTTTGAAAAGCTCCGGGGTTAGTATAGACTACAGCAGACACGTGGTGGCTAGATGTGCATATTCTAAGACATAGTAATTTTAACATGAATCTTGGTGGACGTGTTGATAGATTTTTAAAGTTATTTTAAATGCGCTATGTGTTCTAACAAATATGATTCTAGCACAGAAGGTGCAGTGGGTGATAGCGTGATCTTTGGTTAAGATAATTCTCCGCAAAACAGAGTGGTTCAGCTGTAACTCTAGTGTCTCATCTCGTTTTCATTTGAGCAGCATATATAGTCAAGCCCTTTCTATAAGGGTGCCGTGTTTGGGATATACGGCATAAATACTTTTTCCTGACTCTTCCAACCATGTACTGTTCACAATACCGGTTCTAAGTTATTAGCGATACCGGTACCAAAATTTCCGGGTACCGTCCAACCCTAGTTTGAACACTTGTTGGAGAGACGAAACATGCAGCTTAAAGTTTGGATACCTTCATACCAGTGTTGCCATAAGGCAGTGAGGTTTGTGATTCCCACATATTTCTCAACAATCTTTCAATTTTTAAGTTCATGTGCAGGAATCTCCCACACTTGCTGGGAAAAACATTTTAGGAAGAAGTTCAATTTTTGTGTTGAAACTTCAAGTATTGAGATCTCCCCCTTGAAACTTGTTGAGATGTCCCCCCTTTGAACCAAAGTCCCTCCCAAAATATTTTGGAGGGGGGAATTCCCCCAGTGGGGAGGGTCAAGGCATGAGACTTGTTGCTTGACTTCATGATTACAGTACTTAAAGGGCTCTCTAATCTCACCTCAGACAGTAAAATTCTCTGTACACTAAGTTTACTTTGAGCCCCTCCAATTTAAAGAACACCTGTCTAGTACACCTCCAAAACAGGGGCACAGTACCTACTGTACAGTAGCCTGTACTGAGTTTAATTTGCCTAAGGCCATACTGTTTATGTACAGTATATAGACATGCAGTGACTGTGTGTGAGCTTCATTGGGAAGTTAGGAACACAACTGACTGTTCAAGTCATCGTTGACCAACCAGAGTGAAGCTACAGTACTGTATAGTGTATTGTTTGATTGAATATCAATCAGAATGCAGTCATCAACTGTATTTATGTAGAACTCTAGGGCTGTTCCTAAATATGTTTGGGCAGGGAATTGCTAGCAACTCCCTGGTTTGTGGGGATGCCATATCCCCTTTAAAATGACATACTGTACTACACCTTTAAAACAACAAAATCCATTTGATTGTCATTGTGACAGTAATTATTAGTTAGAAGTTTGTTTTGAAGAATGTGACACAGATTGTGTATATTGTCACGGAATAATAGATTTTATATATTAAAGTATTACATTATTATAAAATATTTATGCATTATAGTGTGGTGTTTGCAAATTTGGGTCAAGGTTGTGAGATAACTGAAGACAAACTTTAAATTTGTTTCCATTCTTGGCTCCACTAAATTTGGACATGTGCATAAAGGCTATGCAAAGACTGCAGCATGGAATTTTTTATCACTGCCAATGCCACAATGAACTGGGAATACCTAACCCTAAACAAAAGCTTAGTGGGACAAATTCTTACTCTGCATGGGTAACATGGAGAGAGAAAAAAAATTTTGCAAAGGTGAAATTCATCCCTGAAGCTTCCAGTGATGGCACTAGGTCTCAGATTTTTTTTTAGGGGGTGGGGGGTGGGGGTGGGGTGGGGTGGGGGGTGATTGCCCCTAAATATTTAAATATTTTTGGAGAGATTTTGGTCTGAAGGGGGGGGGGGATCTCTAAAACCATAAAAATTCGACTTTTTCCAGATACTGTACATATTTCTAAAGAAGTTCTCCTCATAGTCATCACTATGTCCATAATTTTAGAGTACAGTAGGCTGTATATGACAGTCTATTTCTTAATAGATTGGGAGCCATACTACTGTATGGCCTTAAAGCAAAAGTAACTCACTGTCAAAATGCGCTGTCAAAAACTGCTTTTTCACAGTGAGTTATTTTTGCTTTTAGGCCTTACAGTAATAGTATGGCTCCCAATCTACAGTATTAAAAAAATAGACACCCATGGACATATTTCATAGTTGAAATAGAAATCTGCTTTATAACACTGGAAGTAATCAGATACTGCTAAACCTTTATCCAAACCCCTTCATCTGCAATCACGTTGCCTATTGGCAGTGCCCATCTGGATAAAAAGAAAAGTCCAAGACTGCTGGAAAAATCCTACTGGGGTGGCCATGGGAGACACCTACTCTACTTGTTTTAATTATGAAAGTAGAGCTTATATGAAAATAACAGAAATAGCTGTTGGAGAGTCTGTTACACATGTGTTTTTAATTTTTTTTTGCAGTGTCGGCCAAATTTGCAATTTCGATACCTCTCAAGGTCATAGAGGCTCCCTTCAACTAAGTTTTCATTCAGTGGTGTAGTCACTGATTTCAGGAGCAAAGATGATGTAAGAATTCAGGAAATTTCCTGATTTCAGGAAATTTTAAGTCTTGAGCAAAATTCTCAGGAAATCAAATACTAGCCAAAAAGTTCTGCAGTGGTGGTCACAGTGGGTGAAATGGCCATGGGTGGGTAAAGTTTTGGTTTTTTCTTTTGGAAATCTCTTTACAAAAAATTTAAATTTCTACTGCATGAACATATTTGAAAAAAAAGAAAGAGATAGCACCATTTTCCACCTCAGCCTCCTCCTGATGTAAAGAGTTTTCTCAAAGGGGAACCTTCCTCTTAGACCCCTCCCCCAGGCCAACAATCCTGGACAACACAATTTCAGGAAATGGATCTCTTCTTTGCTTAGATCTCTGCAGGAGAAGAATGTTTGGGCTTTAGAAGTCTACAAAACTGTTTATCGTATCATTGGTCATAAAAAAAGGTGGTCTAAATATTTTTTGCTGTGTTTTTATAACTTTGCTAGTTGTATCAAAATTAGTTTTGAAATGTCTTTGATACACTTTCTTGGGGACACAATGAACAGTGCGTAAGTACCGTACAGGGTTGGGTTTTTGCTGGAAAAAACCTGTTTTTACCGGGACAGCGGTAGAAACTGGTAATAACTGGTTATTACCGGTAAAAACTGGGAGAAAATGGAAAAAAAACTCTTCTGGCAATTAAGAGAGTGCAGTTGTTGTACCCCATTGCACATAATGAACAAACCAGTTGAGATAAAATTATTTAGATTCATTAAACTTTCTATTTTGCCTAAAAAGTGAGAACTACAATTTGTCAAAACAGAAAAAAAAAGTGAAATACATTGTTGTTACAATAGTACTGTAAGCCCTAAAATGTTAAGTGTAACCACAAACAAAGCAACTACAAGCCAACAGAAATACTGTAGCCTAAAAACTAAAGTTGGTTTGCAAAATGACCAGAATATCAAGCAAAGTTTTACAAAATGAGGATTGATGAAACTGTGTTTTTATAAAGGTTCTAAATATGAAAGTTCAACCACCATGAGTAAGTAGGGTATATCTGTTATATATAAAAAAGGGCAGGAGCATGGAATAGACAAGCAATTTCCTTTATCATGTCTGAAACTTCAGTTTGACACAGCAGAGAAGCAAATTACAGTGCCATAATGATAAATGCTGATTAAGCAGCATCTTGAAGTATAAGATGAGTTTCATCAAGGGAGCTTCTCTGAATATTCAAATCCACTATTACTCAGAAATAAGTAAGAAGTTATAGATGGCCAATCAAATACAAAGGGACTATTTTTTGGCTAAAGTTATCTTCCTTTTGAAAAAGTTGATAACCCACAAATAGTAATGTATGAATGAAGGAAACTTAAGTGGATAGCCAGCACTTTGTTTTATATTAAATACTTTTTGAGAATGCTGGCCTCTGATTGGTCAGTTACTCATGTTCTTATCCAGTATAGAAACAAAGGGTGTATGGAGAGCAACTGTGCGATCATGTCAGGACTGTAAACACGCCCATGATTAGTAAAGCGCTGGTCTATTTAAAGGTGAACATTCAAATTAAACCAGGTACAGTAATAACTGAAATTTTTTTTTTTATTTCTGTCACTGCTCACATCGAAAGTAAAAATGCTGGATGACACCTGCAAAACTTTAGGCAACTTGGGAGAATAATTCACGATCAATGGAAAATTGATAAAAAAGCTTTTTCACTTTTTAGTTTCTCCAAAATTTTAAGTATATATGAATGGGAATAAAGTAATGGTGCCCATGTCTCTATATCAGATTCAGACAGGCTGTGACGTCACAGGTCTCTAAGCCCATATGTGTAACATCATAGCCGGTTTGGATGTGATATGGAGACATGGGCACCATTGACTTGATTCCCCCCAAAAAGTGGAAATGTTGAAGGAAGGTGGATGGTTGAATTACAAGACAGAACACTACTGGAGGTCAATGTAAGACATTGAGTTATTGTACTGTAGGACCTACACACCTGCAGATTCACCAGAAAGGTACTGTACACCAAAGAGTGGGGTTAGCAACTTCCCAGTTTTCACAGGAAGTCTTCCCATCAAACTGAAAAACCCTTTAATTATTCCTTGAGTTTCCTTCCTATTTTTCTGCATTATGTATACCTACTGCATGTACATGTAACACAAAAACAGTGTAAACCTGGCAAAATGTGGCCAAATCACTAAACAAATCACATTCAGGCCCTCACATGTATATATTGTTGCCTGCAATGATTAAACTTGGTGTAACAAATTTACTTTCATCCTTAGACTTTGAAAAAAAAACATAAACAGTACTTGTTAACAACATTTATTCGATTTCGCAGAATAGGGTTTTTCCGTTTTTTTTCATTTTTCGGCAAAAACATGTTTTTACTGGGACGGTTTTTATCGTCAAAAACCACTGGTAAAAACCGCTAAATGGCAAAAACTGCCAACCCTGGTACTGTAAGCCCAGAAAGTGTTATCATGCATGTTAGGATGTGGTAGATGCATGCGATTCATGCTGGTAGGTTTCTGAATCCTTCAACCAGGGATTCAGTATTTATACTGTAGGTCCAATCATGTTCATTCTTCATTAAGTTTGTTCAAGATCATGTACTCGGCTCTGATTGGTTCTTTACTGTACCAAATAAAAAGCACAAATTTCTACTCAGGACCAACCAGGATGCTTTCTAAGAGCTACTGTAAGCAGACTGCTGGCAGGTAATGAAAAACTGAGGGAAGTTCCTGCTCAAGATTTTTAAACTTGCAGGATTGTTTAGAAAGGTGCGGTAATTGCACATTCCCGCTTCCTAATGTGAACACTGGAAGCTGCCGTAATCTGCACTACTTTTTAATGATGAAAGTAATTGTAGCTAGAATTTCGAAAAAGTCCAGTCATATTTCTTTCAAAGATCTGGCTCGGAAGTTCTACAGTACTGTTATTGCAAACCCCAATATTCGTCCACTACGCGGCGGAATAGTCGGCCAGACCTGAAGTGGTATAACATCCCTAATATGTAAACTATGAAAGTGTTCAATAGAACACTTTACATACTGTATTGTATTGTAACCTCTTTGTAAACTCTGTTACAGGACAATGGTGAGTGTGGGAGCACCAAAGGTTGTTTTATGATCCCAGAGGATTGCAATCCTGATGCAGCTGATAGCTGTGAGGCATTCTCTTCTTGGAGTCTTCAGGAAGATAACAGTCTTCTCATTAATCTCCAGTGCCAAACAAGCACCTACATAGCATTGGGGTTCTCAAAAAGTGGTGGAATGGTAAGTGCAGTATGTACTTATCACATAAATTCCAATAAGACCTTATGCATATGATGTCACAGAGCAGAAAGTGCTCCCTCGTTTGGACACAAGCATGTATCATTGCAAGTACAGTAACACCAACAAATGCAGACAGCTGATTTGTGAACCAGTCGGATACATGCGCAAGTCTACTACACCAGCGTGCGAAGTCTACATTGTGCATGCAGTGTGCTTCATTGTTTTGCTTCCAAAATGATATCGTGTGATGTCAATGCATAAGGTCATTATATTAATTTTGAACATTCATGTGTCTTTCTTTTAGGTTTGCATCTGTAAAACAAGGGATAATTAATTGAAAACTCTACCAGATGGCATCAGTATCTTGACAATGTTTTGTTTCTTTTATACATGTGGTTTTACTATAAACTCTACAAAGCACATTTTATGAATGGTTGGTATCTTGCTAGTTTATCAACCACAAGTTCACTGTACATGCAATCACTCTATTGCTAGAAACAAAGTTATACTTGCCTTGCAGGCTTCAAACCATAAGAGCAAAGCATTTTTTCTGAGCATGTGTGCCTTGTTATATTCTCCATCCTGCCCCCTTTTGATTTGTCCACTTGTTCATTAAAAAGTTGCCAGGACAACTACATGTATTATTACTGTATGCACTATATACTGTAACACAGTAACTACATTACAGTACTTGCAATCTATAAACAGTTCCAAATATGACCACTATCTCTTCAAGTAAATGGTTAAGTAAAACTTCCCTCAATATAGCTAAAATGTTACTACTTCAATGTTTGGGAATGCAAACAAAACTGTTTAGAACTAATTTCCTTTTTCTGAAAATATGTGTTGATTACTTGCAACTTTGGAGACACATGAAGTTTTATGACATAAATGGTCATAAATAACTTATTCACCATTTCTTCAAACTTTGCAGAAAACTTGAAGTGAACAGGCTGTTCTCCACACTCAGCATGTGGAGAGTGATCTTGAGCTTTTTCGTACGTAAAGCATTTCATCCTAAAAATGTGGTCAATTTCACTTTGGTGTTGTTTGTTACATTAAGCCTATACTACTGTAAGAGCTGTCAGCCCTGGTTACCAATGATTAGTACACTTTGCATGGTTACTACTGTGTACAGTATAGTACATGTAACTAGCAATTCATGCTGCTGACATACAGTACTTACCCCTTGCTACATCTAATTTTCATAAATCTTGCACGCTGCACGTGACTCAGAGTACAGTACAGTAGTTCTGAAACCGAGAAGGTACCACATTGTACAGTAACTCATATTATGAATTTCATCATCTAACCGACAGTACAGTACTTGTAAAAGACACAAAAATTCTTTGCTTGTTTTCACAATAAGGATAATGAGCAGAAATGAAAATTCATTTATGGGATATTAATTATTCTCCTATGAGATGTATACAAAAAGAGTTATTATTTCGGTAACCTTGTTTCATCAGCTAGTAGTATTGGAAGTAAAGGAGAAAACATTTACGAATGTTTATTCAGGAAAAGTTGCTTCAGTATTTTAAGATAGTTCCATATTCAAGCAGTAAATAAAAAATCAGTAAAATAGCGCTCTTCAATCTTCTAGGACAAGAAAATCAAAATGTTTACAAAATTAGCATTTGAGTATAATTCCAACTCATATGCCAATGTCTCAAAAGTAATGAAAATTTAAGATGGTGTCGTAATGGATTCACAACCTTGAATATGTGCACAACAAAATTTGACTACTGACAAAGTAGTACTGCAGAATTTATTTTCAACCCCATATCTACTTTTTCTGGGAAATGCTCGAATGATTCTTTACAGTGTATAATAAGCAGACTTGTAGTGTGAGTACAATGTCATGAGTACGAGTACAAGTGCAGTGCCTGTGGTTGTGAGTACAAGTAGGAGTATGTCTTTTTCATGAGTACAAAATTTGCATTAGCCCGTATGCATAACTTTCAAAATCTGTGAGTATGAATACGAGTACAAATTCATTCTTGTGAGTTTGAGTACAGGCAATTTTGCAAACTGTGAGTACGAGTACGTACTCACTTTAGTCTGATAAGAAGCTTTCATATTGAACCAAACTCTTGTTCTACCTTTGAAACTGTATGTAATGAATGGATAAAACCTTTGTTGTTAACACCAATTTGTGAGAACTATGTTATGTTCTGTTTAACAGGCAAACAGTGATGTCTATGCTTGTACTTCTGAGAACGAGGTTGTGAGGTCAGCAAATGGTAATGGTCGTGACAACAGTCCGCTGGGACTTGTAAGTAAAATGGAACGTGGGAAAAACTTTGTTATAAGTCTCCCAATTTCTGCTCTGATTTCTTATTTATAAAGGTATGAATGCATGATTTATTTAAGGGCTTTTCACTTACAAGAATGCAACATGAGCTACCGCTCATATTTCCCAGTAATAGAATTTGCTTCCATACTTTGAGTACATTTTTATCTTCCGTATCTTCAGTAATGAACGTGTCCTCCTGCCTAATACGTAACTGCTTGTTGTTGTGAAT
Organism: Holothuria leucospilota; assembly: GCA_029531755.1. Classification (NCBI taxonomy): domain Eukaryota; kingdom Metazoa; phylum Echinodermata; class Holothuroidea; order Aspidochirotida; family Holothuriidae; genus Holothuria; species Holothuria leucospilota. Next base: position 21,107,164 of record CM055968.1, on the reverse strand, counting down.
ATTTGACAAATCTGAGTATATTTACAGGCTAGGACTATACTGTTGCTGGCCTGATGTTTAGTTCAACAGTAAACGGTCAAACAAATGAATGGTTTCAGATGGTTTGTGATCTGATCCATGTGGAGCTTTCCAAAATACAAAATAAAATCACAAAAAGGAGTGTCCAAGCACAGTTAAATATTTAGCGATTCATACTTTCCCTAGTATATGGTTTGATTGCACACATGCAAGTTTGTCATTTAAAAAAACCTTCTTGAAACAAATGACCCCTTCTAAGAAATTGTAAGGCTCCTGGGGCTTTTACAGTAGTACAGTATTAAAAGAAAATAGGGTAATCAGACTTAAGTTCATTTGCCTGAACCTTTACTTGTGAGACTGGATTCTGACTCGACTAATAAAAAACAATACACATGTAATCAAGGTTACTGCAAAGTAAATCATTCCAAGTACACTTCAGTCTAGATCTGTGAATCAAGTTAGTGCTATGTGCTTGACAATTGCATGTCAAAGTTCATGGAGAATCTCTTTGTAAGTGCATAGTTTATTTCAGTGTTGGTCTTTGCTATATTTCCCACTTACTGTACACCAATGGAGAAGGAGGAGGTCTCCTGTTCAATTGTGTGGTATTTCAACAATTACTGTAAGTTTTCACATTATGCAAAATCATACATCGGTCACATTTGATAAAAGGCCATCCTATTTCCCATCATTTTCATGAGTACACAAAGTACTGTCCCCTTCTTCTGACATCATCCTTCCCAGAATGCACTTCGATAAATATGAAGATCAACAAGTGTGTCAGGCAGGTGGGGCATAGAGGTTAGTGGGGTCAGACACACGTATGTTTTTTTTTCTGAACACAGTAAATACTATACAGTACCTTTCTGACACACTTGTTTGATCTTCATATTTTATCGAAGTGCATTCTGGGAGGATGATGTCAGAAGAAGGGGACAGTACTTTGTGTACTCATGAAAATGATGGGAAATAGGATGGCCTTTTATCAAATGTGAACGATGTATGATTTTGCATAATGTGAAAACTTACAGTAATTGTTGAATACCACACAATTGAACAGGAGACCTCCTCCTTCTCCATTGGTGTACAGTAAGTGGGAAATATAGCAAAGACCAACACTGAAATAAACTATGCACTTACAAAGAGATTCTCCATGAACTTTGACATGCAATTGTCAAGCACATAGCACTAACTTGATTCACAGATCTAGACTGAAGTGTACTTGGAATGATTTTCTTTGCAGTAACCTTGATTACATGTGTATTGTTTTTTTATTAGTCGAGTCAGATCCAGTCTCACAAGTAAAGGTTCAGGCAAATGAACTTAAGTCTGATTACCCTATTTTCTTTTAATACTGTACTACTGTAAAAGCCCCAGGAGCCTTACAATTTCTTAGAAGGGGTCATTTGTTTCAAGAAGGTTTTTTTAAATGACAAACTTGCATGTGTGCAATCAAACCATATACTAGGAAAGTATGAATCGCTAAATATTTAACTGTGCTTGGACCTCCTTTTTTGTGATTTATTTTGTATTTTGGAAAGCTCCACTGGATCAGATCACAAACCATCTGAAACCATTCATTTGTTTGACCGTTACTGTTGAACTAAACATCAGGCCAGCAACAGTATAGTCCTAGCCTGTAAATAGAATACTCAGATTTGTCAAATATTCACACAACAAGCAGTTACGTATTAGGCGGAGGACACGTTCATTACTGAAGATACGGAAGATAAAAATGTACTCAAAGTATGGAAGCAAATTCTATTACTGGGAAATATGAGCGGTAGCTCATGTTGCATTCTTGTAAGTGAAAAGCCCTTAAATAAATCATGCATTCATACCTTTATAAATAAGAAATCAGAGCAGAAATTGGGAGACTTATAACAAAGTTTTCCCACGTTCCATTTTACTTACAAGTCCCAGCGGACTGTTGTCACGACCATTACCATTTGCTGACCTCACAACCTCGTTCTCAGAAGTACAAGCATAGACATCACTGTTTGCCTGTTAAACAGAACATAACATAGTTCTCACAAATTGGTGTTTAACAACAAAGGTTTTATCCATTCATTACATACAGTTTCAAAGGTAGAACAAGAGTTTGGTTCAATATGAAAGCTTCTTATCAGCCTAAAGTGAGTACGTACTCGTACTCACAGTTTGCAAATTGCCTGTACTCAACTCACAAGAATGAATTTGTACTCGTATTCATACTCACAGATTTTTGAAAGTTATGCATACGGGCTAATGCAAATTTTGTACTCATGAAAGACATACTCCTACTTGTACTCACAACCACAGGCACTGCACTTGTACTCGTACTCATGACATTGTACTCACACTACAAGTCTGCTTATTATCACTGTAGAGAATCATTCGAGCATTTCCCAGAAAAAGTAGATATGGGTTGAAAATAAATTCTGCAGTACTACTTTGTCATAGTCAATTTTGTTGTGCACATATTCAAGGTTGTGAATCCATTACGACACCATCTTAAATTTTTCATTACTTTTGAGACATTGGCATATGATTGGAATTATACTCAAATGCTACTTTTTGTAACATTTTGATTTTCTTGTCCTAGAAGATTGAAGAGCGCTATTTTACTGATTTTTATTTACTGCTTGAATATGGAACTATCTTAAAATACTGAAGCAACTTTTCCTGAATAAACATTCGTAAATGTTTTCTCCTTTACTTCCAATACTACTAGCTGATGAAACAAGGTTACCGAAATAATAACTCTTTTTGTATACATCTCATAGGAGAATAATTAATATCCCATAAATGAATTTTCATTTCTGCTCATTATCCTTATTGTGAAAACAAGCAAAGAATTTTTTGTGTCTTTTTACAAGTACTGTACTGTCGGTTAGATGATGAAATTCATAATATGAGTTACTGTCCATGTGGTACCTTCTCGGTTTTCAGAACTACTGTACTGTACTCTGAGTCACGTGCAGCGTGCAAGATTTATGAAAATTAGATGTAGCAAGGGGTAAGTACTGTATGTCAGCAGCATGAATTGCTAGTTACATGTACTATACTGTACACAGTAGTAACCATGCAAAGTGTACTAATCATTGGTAACCAGGGCTGACAGCTCTTACAGTAGTATAGGCTTAATGTAACAAACAACACCAAAGTGAAATTGACCACATTTTTAGGATGAAATGCTTTACGTACGAAAAAGCTCAAGATCACTCTCCACATGCTGAGTGTGGAGAACAGCCTGTTCACTTCAAGTTTTCTGCAAAGTTTGAAGAAATGGTGAATAAGTTATTTATGACCATTTATGTCATAAAACTTCATGTGTCTCCAAAGTTGCAAGTAATCAACACATATTTTCAGAAAAAGGAAATTAGTTCTAAACAGTTTTTGTTTGCATTCCCAACATTGAAGTAGTAACATTTTAGCTATATTGAGGGAAGTTTTACTTAACCATTTACTTGAAGAGATAGTGGTCATATTTGGAACTGTTTATAGATTGCAAGTACTGTAATGTAGTTACTGTGTTACAGTATATAGTGCATACAGTAATAATACATGTAGTTGTCCTGGCAACTTTTTAATGAACAAGTGGACAAATCAAAAGGGGGCAGGATGGAGAATATAACAAGGCACACATGCTCAGAAAAAATGCTTTGCTCTTATGTTTTGAAGCCTGCAAGGCAAGTATAACTTTGTTTCTAGCAATAGAGTGATTGCATGTACAGTGAACTTGTGGTTGATAAACTAGCAAGATACCAACCATTCATAAAATGTGCTTTGTAGAGTTTATAGTAAAACCACATGTATAAAAGAAACAAAACATTGTCAAGATACTGATGCCATCTGGTAGAGTTTTCAATTAATTATCCCTTGTTTTACAGATGCAAACCTAAAAGAAAGACACATGATGTTCAAATTAATATAATGACCTTATGCATTGACATCACACGATATCATTTTGGAAGCAAAACAATTGAAGCGCCACTGCATGCACAATGTAGACTTCGCACGCTGGTGTAGTAAACTTGCGCATGTATCCGACCGGTACACAAACAGCTGTCTGCATTTGTTGGTGTTACTGTACTTGCAATGATACATGCTTGTGTCCAAACGAGGGAGCACTTTCTGCTCTGTGACATCATATGCATAAGGTCTTATTGGAATTTATGTGATAAGTACTACTGCCTTACCATTCCACCACTTTTTGAGAACCCCAATGCTATGTAGGTGCTTGTTTGGCACTGGAGATTAATGAGAAGACTGTTATCTTCCTGAAGACTCCAAGAAGAGAATGCCTCACAGCTATCAGCTGCATCAGGATTGCAATCCTCTGGGATCATAAAACAACCTTTGGTGCTCCCACACTCACCATTGTCCTGTAACAGAGTTTACAAAGAGGTTACAATACAATACAGTATGTAAAGTGTTCTATTGAACACTTTCATAGTTTACATATTAGGGATGTTATACCACTTCAGGTCTGGCCGACTATTCCGCCGCGTAGTGGACGAATATTGGGGTTTGCAATAACAGTACTGTAGAACTTCCGAGCCAGATCTTTGAAAGAAATATGACTGGACTTTTTCGAAATTCTAGCTACAATTACTTTCATCATTAAAAAGTAGTGCAGATTACGGCAGCTTCCAGTGTTCACATTAGGAAGCGGGAATGTGCAATTACCGCACCTTTCTAAACAATCCTGCAAGTTTAAAAATCTTGAGCAGGAACTTCCCTCAGTTTTTCATTACCTGCCAGCAGTCTGCTTACAGTAGCTCTTAGAAAGCATCCTGGTTGGTCCTGAGTAGAAATTTGTGCTTTTTATTTGGTACAGTAAAGAACCAATCAGAGCCGAGTACATGATCTTGAACAAACTTAATGAAGAATGAACATGATTGGACCTACAGTATAAATACTGAATCCCTGGTTGAAGGATTCAGAAACCTACCAGCATGAATCGCATGCATCTACCACATCCTAACATGCATGATAACACTTTCTGGGCTTACAGTACCAGGGTTGGCAGTTTTTGCCATTTAGCGGTTTTTACCAGTGGTTTTTGACGATAAAAACCGTCCCAGTAAAAACATGTTTTTGCCGAAAAATGAAAAAAAACGGAAAAACCCTATTCTGCGAAATCGAATAAATGTTGTTAACAAGTACTGTTTATGTTTTTTTTTCAAAGTCTAAGGATGAAAGTAAATTTGTTACACCAAGTTTAATCATTGCAGGCCAACATATATACATGTGAGGGCCTGAATGTGTTTGTTTATGATTTGGCCACATTTTTGCCAGGTTTACACTGTTTTTGTGTTACATGTACATGCAGTAGGTATACATAATGCAAGAAAAATAGGAAGGAAACTCAAGGAATAATTAAAGGGTTTTTTCAGTTTGATGGGAAGACTTCCTGTGAAAACTGGGAAGTTGCTAACCCCACTCTTTGGTGTACAGTACCTTTCTGGTGAATCTGCAGGTGTGTAGGTCCTACAGTACAATAAACTCAATGTCTTACATTGACCTCCAGTAGTGTTCTGTCTTGTAATTCAACCATCCACCTTCTTCAACATTTCCACTTTTTGGGGGGAATCAAGTCATGGTGCCCATGTCTCCATATCACATCCAACCGGCTATGATGTTACACATATGGGCTTAGAGACCTGTGACGTCACAGCCTGTCTGAATCTGATATAGAGACTGGGCACCATTACTTTATTCTCCCCCCATTCATAATTACTTAAATTTTGGAAAACTAAAAAGTGAAAAAGCTTTTTTATCATTTTCCATTGATCTTGAATTATTCTCCCAGTTGCCTAAAGTTTTGCAGGTGTCATCAGCATTTTTACTTTCGATGTGAGCAGTGACAGAAATAAAAAAAAAAAATTTCAGTTTATTACTGTACCTGGTTTAATTTGAATGTTCACCTTTAATAGACCAGCGCTTACTAATCATGGGCGTGTTTTACAGTCCTGACATGATCGCACAGTTGCTCTCCATACACCCTTTGTTTCTATACTGGATAAGAACATGAGTAACTGACCAATCAGAGGCCAGCATTCTCAAAAAGTATTTAATATAAAACAAAGTGCTGGCTATCCACTTAAGTTTCCTTCATTCATACATTACTATTTGTGGGTTATCAACTTTTTCAAAAGGAAGATAACTTTAGCCAAAAAATAGTCCCTTTGTATTTGATTGGCCATCTATAACTTCTTACTTATTTCTGAGTAATAGTGGATTTGAATATTCAGAGAAGCTCCCTTGATGAAACTCATCTTATACTTCAAGATGCTGCTTAATCAGCATTTATCATTATGGCACTGTAATTTGCTTCTCTGCTGTGTCAAACTGAAGTTTCAGACATGATAAAGGAAATTGCTTGTCTATTCCATGCTCCTGCCCTTTTTTATATATAACAGATATACCCTACTTACTCATGGTGGTTGAACTTTCATATTTAGAACCTTTATAAAAACACAGTTTCATCAATCCTCATTTTGTAAACTTTGCTTGGTATTCTGTTCATTTTACAAACCAACTTTAGTTTTTAGGCTACAGTATTGCTGTTGGCTTGTAGTTGCTTTGTTTGTGGTTACACTTAACATGTTAGGGCTTACAGTACTATTGTAACAACAATGTAGTTTACTCTTTTTTTTCTGTTTTGGCAAATTTAGTTCTCACTTTTTAGGCAAAATAGAAAGTTTAATGAATCTAAATAATTTTATCTCAACTGGTTTATTATTCATCATGTGCAATGGGGTATAACAACTGCACTGTCTTAATTGCCAGAAGAGGTTTTTCCATTTTCGTTTTTACCAGTAATAACCAGTTATTACCAGTTTCTACCGCTGTCCCGGTAAAAACAGGTTTTTTCCGGCAAAAACTCAACCCTGTACGGTACTTACGCACTGTTCATTGTGTCCCCAAGAAAGTGTATCAAAGACATTTCAAAACTAATTTTGATACAACTAGCAAAGTTATAAAAACACAGCAAAAAATATTTAGACCACCTTTTTTTATGACCAATGATACGATAAACAGTTTTGTAGACTTCTAAAGCCCAAACATTCTTCTCCTGCAGAGATCTAAGCAAAGAAGAGATCCATTTCCTGAAATTGTGTTGTCCAGGATTGTTGGCCTGGGGGAGGGGTCTAAGAGGAAGGTTCCCCTTTGAGAAAACTCTTTACATCAGGAGGAGGCTGAGGTGGAAAATGGTGCTATCTCTTTCTTTTTTTTCAAATATGTTCATGCAGTAGAAATTTAAATTTTTTGTAAAGAGATTTCCAAAAGAAAAAACCAAAACTTTACCCACCCATGGCCATTTCACCCACTGTGACCACCACTGCAGAACTTTTTGGCTAGTATTTGATTTCCTGAGAATTTTGCTCAAGACTTAAAATTTCCTGAAATCAGGAAATTTCCTGAATTCTTACATCATCTTTGCTCCTGAAATCAGTGACTACACCACTGAATGAAAACTTAGTTGAAGGGAGCCTCTATGACCTTGAGAGGTATCGAAATTGCAAATTTGGCCGACACTGCAAAAAAAATTAAAAACACATGTGTAACAGACTCTCCAACAGCTATTTCTGTTATTTTCATATAAGCTCTACTTTCATAATTAAAACAAGTAGAGTAGGTGTCTCCCATGGCCACCCCAGTAGGATTTTTCCAGCAGTCTTGGACTTTTCTTTTTATCCAGATGGGCACTGCCAATAGGCAACGTGATTGCAGATGAAGGGGTTTGGATAAAGGTTTAGCAGTATCTGATTACTTCCAGTGTTATAAAGCAGATTTCTATTTCAACTATGAAATATGTCCATGGGTGTCTATTTTTTTAATACTGTAGATTGGGAGCCATACTATTACTGTAAGCCTAAAAGCAAAAATAACTCACTGTGAAAAAAAGCAGTTTTTGACAGCGCATTTTGACAGTGAGTTACTTTTGCTTTAAGGCCATACAGTAGTATGGCTCCCATCTATTAAGAAATAGACTGTCATATACAGCCTACTGTACTCTAAAATGATGGACATAGTGGATGACTATGAGGAGAACTTCTTTAGAAATATGTACAGTATCTGGAAAAGTCGAATTTTTATGGTTTTAGAGATCCCCCCCCCTTCAGACCAAAATCTCTCCAAAAATATTTAAATATTTAGGGGCAATCACCCCCCACCCCACCCCACCCCCCACCCCCCACCCCCTAAAAAAAAATCTGAGACCTAGTGCCATCACTGGAAGCTTCAGGGATGAATTTCACCTTTGCAAATTTTTTTTTCTCTCTCCATGTTACCCATGCAGAGTAAGACTTTGTCCCACTAAGCTTTTGTTTAGGGTTAGGTATTCCCAGTTCATTGTGGCATTGGCAGTGATAAAAAATTCCATGCTGCAGTCTTTGCATAGCCTTTATGCACATGTCCAAATTTAGTGGAGCCAAGAATGGAAACAAATTTAAAGTTTGTCTTCAGTTATCTCACAACCTTGACCCAAATTTGCAAACACCACACTATAATGCATAAATATTTTATAATAATGTAATACTTTAATATATAAAATCTATTATTCCCGTGACAATATACACAATCTGTGTCACATTCTTCAAAACAAACTTCTAACTAATAATTACTGTCACAATGACAATCAAATGTGGGGGGGGGTGGGGGGGGGGGGGGGTGGGGGGGGGGGGGGGTGGGGGGGGGGGGGGGTGGGGGGGGGGGGGGGTGGGGGGGGGGGGGGGTGGGGGGGGGGGGGGGTGGGGGGGGGGGGGGGTGGGGGGGGGGGGGGGTGGGGGGGGGGGGGGGTGGGGGGGGGGGGGGGTGGGGGGGGGGGGGGGTGGGGGGGGGGGGGGGTGGGGGGGGGGGGGGGTGGGGGGGGGGGGGATCATGAAGATCATTCCAACAATAATAGTTAAAGCTGTTGGTTGAGGATGTGACAAAACAGTTAGATGCAACTGCAATAGTGATTGCTACATGTGCGTATGCTGCAATTATGCTGCATAACTTAATAAACAGTGTAATTCACCTTTGTGATTACCACTCTTATGCAGTGCCTAAGTGTTTTGACTTTGGTAAAAATTTAATTAACTCTAAGTGAATCCAGCCCCTGGACTCATCCTATCAACACCATTGTTTTGCTAGGATACTTTTCTTGTGCAGTTTTGTTTGTGGTCAGGAGGTTATGCGGTGAAGCTTTTTCTTTCTCCCCCTTCCCCCAACGATGAATTGATTCTATTGAATAGAGAACCTCGATGCTGCTGAGGTATTTTTTAGATAGTACAGTAAAACCCCATTTATCCGAACACATCGGGACCGAAGGTTGCTCGGATAGCGAAAAAATTGGGATAGACGGGGTTCCGAGTTTTTGCCTTAAGTACGGTACACTTGGTCCCTATGAGACAGTGTGTCAATACATTTCCAAAATAATTCCGAAAAGGCTTAAAATTGCAAACAAAATCCCCCAAAATATTTCGTTACTATTTTTATGACTGATGATATGACAAATATATTTTAAGACTTCTTAAACAGAGAGATTTTCTCCTAAAATTTGAGCCTTCGCTCGTCTGAATGACTAATGCTTTCTACACACTAAATGAGTTTGTGGGCTGAAGAAAAGATTTAACGATCTGGAGAAGTATTCGTCTAGTATAAATTCTGCATAAATTTCAAAAAAATGTTAGAGACATGTGTAGGAGACTCTCAAACAGCAGTTCGCAATGTTTTTGTAAGGTCTACTTTCGTTATTTTAGGTGTGAAGCTCACTATGTTACTAACTTTTCAGATTGAGTGAAACTAGGACTTACGCTAGCCTAACGTATTTTTGTATAAGAGGATATTGAGCCTATACTGACTCATGTCTCCTAACAAGAATTTCAAAGCAAATACGTATGATATTTTTTCCAAATTTGACAAAGAGATAACAGATTGTTTTCTATGTGCCACTTCTGCTGTTTTTAGGCCATCATGACATCTATTCAGATGAAAGTCCTTTTAAAGTCCTGAGAAAAATTAGTGCATTTCTGCAAAAATTTACGTTGAATTTTACCTTGTAAAACACTGAAAACTTGGTGGATACTACATTAATTGTGTTGACTATTATTGTTGTTAAATCTGAGGGCTAGTTCGGATAAATGGGGTTTCGGATAAATGGGGTTTCAGATAAACAGGGTTTTACTGTACTTGGTCGGTGCCAAAGGGGAAAAAATGGAATGATGCTGCCACAGAGGCAGACTAATTTAACTGTAGACCTGGAACTTTGAGTGATGGACTTTTTAGTCACATGCACGTGATAACTTAAGCAAAGTACTGTTTGAAAACAGTGCTGTGAGTAATGTAAGGTCAAATTTTAATGCTTCACGTAGTTTTATGAGGAAGTTGTTTTATAAGTAAACTAAACTGGGCAAAAGTTGATCATGTAGATGTTTTGAAATAATTTAGTATGTGGTCGGAAGTCCCCATTTGTGTCAATTGTTATGGAGTGTAAGGTTCAGGTCATATAGGATAACTAATATGGTAGAACCTAAATGTCAGAGGTAACTTTCAAATGTGTTTGTTGTTTTTGTGTGAAATTCTCCAGAATTCTGTAAAGAAAGCTTTTCCTTCACTGATTTAGACCACAAAACCACAACCCACTGTCTTCATTAAGTAATTAACACACATGAGTGACCTGGACATCCTTTAAAACATAAGCTCACTGGAGTGTGATTATTCTGCAGGCAGTATCTCCTCAAGTTAGAACTCCAGAGAATTCTGTTGACCTGCTATAGAGTCATCGTCGAGATTGCAGATGGACTGGTAGAACTAGCCATTCCTACTCTAATAGTAGTAACCAGTGTCATGCTAACAAAAACGAAAAACACTCTGAATTTCATTTTTGCCTTCTCCTATTATGAAATTTTCGGTCTAACCTTGACCATCTTCAGCCTAAGACTACGTTAAATGAGATAAAAGACTACCCGATGGTACATACACTATTGAAAAGAAAAGAAAGAAAAAGCCTGTTGGCAATAGCTAGGTCAAAGAAGAGAAGTTCAAATACGTAAGGTGGTATACGAAAGAGGACCAGTGCCGTTACGACGGTTGAGTAGTTCTTTTGAGTAATCTACCAGTAGACCACTCAATTGTTAGCGTGAGGCTGTTTACTACTATTAGAGTCGGAATGGCTAGTTCTACCAGTCCATCTGCAGTATCTCCTCATATTGACCATTTTTAGCTCAGCACAATGGCAAACCTAAGAAAGTGATGTGAATATCAATTGTTGCACTACCATACATGTTCAAACCTGACCAGTCCCACATGCATGCTTCTGAGAGCTTCACTTTGTGACTGAGTAGACCTTTGGTGGCAAACCAGTGACGGTTACTTAGGCTTTGTAGAAAAAGTCAATTGATTGGCATCCCCTTCAATTCCCCAGTCCCAATTTTTAGCTCACACACTTACGTGTGTGAGGTTATGGTATGAGGTTTTTGTCGTCAACTTTTAGAACAGCATGCATTTCTTCATTTTTAGAGATATGCTGCTGGAATTTTGTCAATGTGTTTTTTTTTTTGCCAAAATGGTATTTTTTTTTGTAGGGAGCACTTTTGAATATCATGTATGAAAATTGATTTATGAGCCATTTTCTTGATATTTTCTTTGTATTTTACAGTATCAAGTCAGCTTTGCACACATCACACAACCCTACTCTAGTAATAAAGAAAGTGGGCACTGCTTGTTGACATAGTGGATCATGTTTCTCTCACCAAGATCTTGAGTAGAGCTAATTTTCATGGTACATTTAATGTAGCAGCCACTTTGTTTTCCACTTGGCTTATTCCTTGAAAAAAATACTGTCCCTGTTGATAAGAAGTGAATTCAATAGGAGTGGATAACAAGCAAACTTGTAGGGAATCTCCCTCAGTTCCATAGACTAGGGAATTGCCCTAAGGCCTAACAGTAAATGTTTGCAGCGCTTGTGTGAATGCCAGTTGTTATTTTGGCCATACATGTAGAAAACTACTTTTGTGAAAGAAGAGCATAAAATATAAATTCACAGAAACAGAGTAAAGGAGTTCATTCTGTTTCAATAAAAAACATAGTTCACATGACTCCTGTTTCTGGAAAATGAGGCTTTGCGAAAGTTGCGGCATACTCTGTTCCTGAAATTTAATGAACAACGATGTAGGCCCTAAGTGTCAAGATTTTTGGCTTGTTATCTGGCTTGATTCCTTAGCATTTTCCTTACTCTTATGGCTACCATGCATGCATATTAAGAACATCTTCATAACCTACCTATTCATGCTGTACAATTAAAGCAGTTTGCTTTTTTCTCTCCCTCTTTCCCACAAAGGCCCTTTTGTGATATATATAAAACTAAAGAAAATACCTTCAAATTTTTTACATCAAAACTTGTAATTTCTTAAAAAGTGTAAAAAAATATATAAGAGAGACATGCAAAGAGAGACATGTGAGGACAGACATGGTCTAGTGAATCTTGCATCAATGGCTCAATGCTCAGTTCTAATAAAAGAATACTGTGTAAATTTTGTACAGAGACCTAAAGTGCAAAACATCACTGACCATCATATAGCAGAACAAATGAAGTGGTTGCTTCAGCAAAATAGCAGTTGCCAGTGTGTCCAAAATTAAATAGTTGAATTGTGCAGTGGTACTATGTGTTTCATTATGTTTAGTGTTTCAGAAATCTGTGGCATAATACTGTAAGATTTATACTTAGAGAAGGTCTAGCCCTGAAAATCTGTTTCCACATGCACATTCCTTTTCCTAAATTCATTTTGAGTTTTCTTTCATTTTGATGGTAATTCAATGTGTATTAGTGGATAAGTCAGACTACAGTAAGAGGAAAAATGTGAGTTGCCAATGTATAAATAATTGCCACTTCTGATCACATGACACATTTGTGTGAGCCACAGCAGCATTGCTGCTCTAGGTGTTATTTGTTTAACACGAAACCTGGTCAAAGTTTGAGTAAAACAGTTTGGAATTTGTCCAAAAATTTGTGAAAACCTCCTTTTTTAAATTTGTTCAATATTTGTTGATTTAAAAAAAAGGAAACTTTTAAGATTCAGGGTTTATCTGCAAAAGGTATTCAGGTTTATGGGCATCTTTGAACATCTTTGTTTTCTGCCAGTGTCATAGTCATGAACAGCTTGCATGCTATGTTGAAAGAGAATTGCTGTGAATTGCAATCCACCTGTAAGGTTGATTTGTTCTTGAGGGGAAAAAATGGACTTCAAATTGTCACTTCTGGAACAGGATTTGTTAAAACATCAGTTTTTTAAATCATCCAAGTTTAGTAAGCAACCCTGCCTCTTTGGCATGAATATAATTCACAAGAAGCTGTTGTAATAGTATGCTAGTTATTACCGTGTAGTGACTTTAAATTTCCATGTTTTAATCGGCAATGGTTAATTCATGCAGCAGTCCATGAGTCTTTTGGACTCCCCTTATCACTTTATGGCTTGAATTCTGGATTACCTCATATTTAGTACATTTCAATGTAAGTGTTTTCCATTATCACCTATGTGGACACACTGAGCTCATCATCCTGGTTATAACCCTTTACTGGTATAGAACAGGTTTTCTTGGATTTTACCCAGGTTTATCATGGGTGGAAAAAATCAGGAGTGTGGAAAGCTCCTTGCAGGGAAATATGGGCAGTTTGAGTGAGATTTGGCTATGTAGTTTTGTGCATGACAACTGTGTGTAAAAATTGTGGGAAATTTGAATTGCTTGATGGGAAATAAACATTTTTTCAGGTTTGTGTTGAATAAACTTTGAGCCAAGAGATCATCCCTGTCCTCATGTCAATTTAATTTGTTTTGGTCTATTACAGGACTCCAAGAAGGCTGTGGAGGCACAGCAAGAACAGCTTGAGGAGATAAATGACTGGAGAGATAGTGCTGAGAAAAAACTCAAATCTATCAGGGAGAGGATGGATGAGCTAGGACCAGAGATACGAGAAATGAACAGAACAAATGAAACCATTCAAGAAGACATGAAAAACCTGGTAGAATCAGAGGGCAAGGACAGGTATGTAATCACTGTGACAAGGATGTGGTAAGGAGAGGGGTATAAGCGTGTGTAAAGGGGAAGGGGCAGGGAAAATAAAGGTGAGGCACAGTAAGCTCAGAAGACTTTTTATGTCAGCATCATACAGTGTCTCTATAGTAAATAGAGATCTCTGATATTGCTGGGGGGGGGGGGGTTCAAGCAACATCCAAAACATGGGGCAGGGATTCCAAACAAAGAGCTTTTTGTGTAATGGGTGGGGGTTGGTGAAGGGTTGTCCGGACACCTGCTTCCAGACTTAATGGTGGCTGTTGCATAGTGAAGACTTATCTCAGCAGATATATCAGAAATGTTCTCTTGTTTTGTATTATTAAGGAAGGATTAGTGAGTGTCATGTTTGGCTATATGGTAGAAAGGCTAATTTTAACTTAGTTGTTTTAGTGTATGTGGACTGTGTGTGTCTTTACCTTGAAATCTTGGTAACTTGCACAGAAACTGTCTTGTGGACACTATATACTTGAGATAAGTTGGTGCTGTTTCATGCTATGACCCTATACAAAATGGGGGTTGCTCAGTAAGTAGCCTTGAATTTCCTCTGAACAGATGTGTATTTTTTTTCTCCACTTTAATCCCTCCCCCCCTCTTTTCCTCACCCATGGATTGTTCCATGCCATCATGGAAGTTATGTTACTCTTCCTTTTTTGGTGATTACAGAGTGCGGGATGTTCAGATGATACGACAAGAGTTTTCAGGGAAGTTTACTCAGCTGCAGACAGAGATTGAGATTGCAAAGCAGAAGGCTGCTCAGGAAGCCTCCGTTGTTCCAGCGATCCCAATCTCACAGAAAGAAAAACTTTCCCAGGGTAAAGGAGGTAAAGTTGATGATGCTACCAAAGCCAGGGTGGATGAACTGGAAGAAGAACTTACGAAGGTGAGAAGGAATAGAAAATGCAAAGAAAATTGAGTGTATGGAATCTTGTGTCAAAGCTGACTGGTTGCAAATGGCCTTGTTCAGGCCATAATAACAGAAATTTTACCATGCTCGGAGACAATGAATGTAGATTAAAACCTTATGTGAGGTGGCTTCCAAGACAACATTTTGACTTCAGGTTGGAATCTTTGTAAAAGATTCTGTGCCATGTGAGATGTTACGAAAGAGTAGGAGTAATTAATCAGTTGGGGTTGGAATACATTCCTGGGGTACTTGTTGAGGTCTTTTTGGGTGTCTGTTAAAGAGAAACCGACACATGTATGAAGGAGAGGAAGAAAGGTTTGGTCTATTTTGCCCACCCTTGGTAAGTCTCATAACCATGTGGGGGCCACTCACTCCCTAGCACATGAAAAATTTCATGAACCTTGTAACATACCGCTTTAATGGATCCTCCACATTTGACTGACCACCATCATTTTTTGCGGCCTACAGGGTAGGGTGTCCTGGTTTTATCAGGACATGTAGGGCAAGGAACATAGGTGTGATAGTCTTTATGAGGGGGGGGGGTGGAGGAGAAACTCATTATGAAAAGATCATGGTTTCTGCAGCTGTATTGTATTTAGAGCCGGAATTGGTCCTGTGACTGTATGGGGTAGTGTTAAGAAGAATTTGCTGATGAGAATGATGGGAGGAAGGTTCACAATGAATAAAGTGCATACCTGAAAAGCTACCTTGGCCATGTAGGATGGCATGGGGGGGGGGGGGGAGGAGAATGGGGACAGGTGAAGGTAGCAAGAAGTAGTCAGTCATCCTGGTAATTTGGGTTGGGGTGTGTGGGTGGGAGAGCTGATATGTCTATTGGATGGTTTAAAGGCTGTGATCAGGGGAGGACCATGTTATGAAGAAGAGCAATTGCTGAGGCTGACAAGGAAAAGTGATTTCAATAATTTTGATGGGGTACATAGATGGTGGAGCTGGTATGACTGTGTGGGATGGGTATGGGAAAGCTGCTGGGACCAGGATGGCATGGGATTTGAGAATGTTGCAGATCAGGGTGACAAAGAAATGGTCAAGGTTGCTAGGATGGAACAGATAGTACGAGGAACCACCATATCTGTGTAGGATGATGTGTAGGGACTGCTGGTATCATGTACCATGTTGAGCACGTACTGTGACGGATTAAGTATGTCAGAAAACGTTGATGGCAATAGTTGCGGACAATATGTATGAAGGATTTTTCATGTGTTTTTGTTGTACAGTTGGTTTTACTGTGCAGTCAGGGTTAAGAAGTACCTTGGCACCCAGTTATGTTCGAGACACTATTAGTTTGGTAACTCTTATACATTCTGGTTTTAAAATCTTTTTATGACTGATAAGCAAATTTAGTATGTTACTTGCAATTTATTTTCATCAAAAGTTTATTCTTGTTTATTTAATTGTCTGTAAGTCTTCATTCATAGAGTTCAAACAAAAGTCTTTAAGTCAATTAAACTTTTTAGGGTGGATGAAAGCTTTAATTATTGTTCTATTGGGCATTTTTAAGGAAATAAAGGTCCCAAATATTGATTGAACAATCACCTGAATATGGTGTCTAATAAATTATTTCTCTGTCTCTTCTATATCCTTGACAGAATCGCAGGAAGTTTGAAGAGGTGAGTGTTTTGAAAGCTCTTTAACATGTGTACTTGTAGACTGTGTTGGCACCAAAGGAGGATCACCTCTGTGTTTACATAATTATGTTTTTGGGGGAAGTGGGGTAGGGAGAGGGGCAAGAGGTGAGCAAGGAACAAGAGTAGGACATGGGGATTGCTAGGGTAAAATGTAAAGGTAAAGTGTGGGGTAAAATGTAAGGAAATGACAGTGGCAGGCAATAGTATTTGTTATAAATAGTTTGACAATGAAGAGTGTCTGTATTGGTACAATCGGCAGGAGTCAAAGTGCCATCGGTATTTGATATGGTGCCCCTCTTAAAGGTATCAAGGTACCAGACAAAGTGATGTCAATGCCCTTCTTTCAGACTCAGGTTTGCTGTGCCCTGGTTGAGATTTGTGTCTAGCCCTGAAATGTGCTGTACTATTTTGCTTTGTGTTTTTAAGTGAAAAATGTTTTTTGGTTATAACCTTTATTTGCATTGAGTTCTGTTCAGCCATTTAGTTTTTTAGCCAGTGTGAGCTGGTGTCGTTACAGTCCTGTTACAGAGAATGTAAAGGTACAATATCTACTGTATCTTGCCTTCATAACATTTCTCTTATGCTAATAATTGATGGAATGATGACAAAGTTTACAACATTTCAGTACTAATTTCCATGCTCCTGGTATGGTTAAGTTGAACCACTGCAGACAAAACTTGAAATTTCAGATCCAGCAGCAGATCCAAGGTTTGGTGAAAGGGAGGCTATTCATGAAGCCGACACATAAGTAGGTCATAGGTAAGAGTCCAGATTCTGAGGGCCTTTACAATCATATTCAAGACAAGTTTTCAGTATTTCCATTTTTTGCAGAACTCTGATTTAAAGTTTAGTAAAAAGTGTGAAAGGTTTTACAAGTTTCTCATTTGATGAGCCTGAATGTTTCAGATCTTTATATGGTTTAGTCAGCCTGAAAAGAGGTACCATTCAGACATGCATCTAACCCCTGTTCCCACTCACAACCCCCCTTCCCTTCACCCACTAACATCTGCATATATCTTATTTATACCTCTCAAAAAAATTTGTCTTGTCCAGGTGAAAGAAGACATCACAAAAGTGGACAGCAGCATTCAGACAGTCAGAGTTCATTTATCAAGAAAGATTGACGGAGAGACCAAAGCTGTGAGTACACCCCCAGACGTCTTCGTTCTTCTCTTTTGAAAATTCTATCTGCACATCTTGCTTTCTTACCTAAATGCACCCATTCATTAATGAAATGGCATATTGGGAGATGAGGGAGTGAAAGACACTGTTTCTTGTTTTTTTTCCTCTTTTAAGGGGTTATAGCTTCATCCCAAAAATATTTAGAAATATGATTATATCTCTAAATCCAAGTGGTGACTCCATTTTTACAGACATAAATAGTGATGACTTGTGCAGTCAGTTGTATTCCCAGTTAAGCTCACACGGTATTGTGTTGATGTGGACTTGAGCAATGTAAACTCAGTGCAAGCTTATGTCTGGGTGCTGTGTCGACAGGTGTTTTTTTGTTTAAATTAGGGGAGGGGCTAGAAATAAACTTAGTAGGGAGAACTTTTAACATATGGGGAGAGATTACAGAGCCTTTAATAGTGAGATAGGATAGGTCAGTGTGGGAAAAGGGTCATCTTTTGCACTAATAGCCCACACCAACATATTCTTAGAAGTGAACCATGCTCCTTTTCTAGGGTGGGCATCGAATCAGAAATTAGGCAAATCTGTACCAAAATCCATTGTATGCCTTTAAAGTAGCATGGTATATTCACTGAGGTGCAGTGTTGTTATAAAATACATGGATAAACTAGGAAGCAAAGTTAGAATATTAATATTAGCATTCTAGCTTTGCATAATAAAAAGCAAATTGTTTATCAAAATTTTAGACAAAATGGTAAAAAATCATGAAGGTTCAGTTTTAGTTTATTCTCATTGAATCCTCATCTTGAGGTATAAGCGACTAAATTTACAACAGTTATGTAATCAAATGCAAATAAGAAAAGGAATTAGATTCCAAAAAAAGGAGGTAACGAAAATGCGTGAAAAAAAGGAGAAAAAAAAAATAAAACCAAACAATTAAATTAATTTGTTTAACAAACTAAATTAAATTACATAACAAACTAAAAGTTTCTTCCAGATTCAGTGAAGCTGGTGATAATAATTCCCGTGGGTAAAAAGTAGAAGAAAAAAAATAATCAGAAAGTACTTACAAAAGAAAATTTCTCAAAATAGGTTGGAGATATAGGGGAATTGAATTAATGTTGCCAGATAAAAATAGTAAAATGTGTGCAATATTTAGGTTAAAATAACAGACAAAATGTGACGATAAGGTTAGGAAGGAAGCAATAAAGATTTGTGGTGAGAGGAAATGTAGTTTGGTTTGAAAGAAATGTTTTCCTTAGATGGAACAGTTTCTCCTAATTCAGGGAAATTGAGTCATTACATGGATTAATGCAGAAGTGAACGTGTCTGTAGTCATGGCACAAATCATAAAGTAGGACGTTAGTTGTAAAATAATTTGGGGGGTTGAATGTCCTAATGGTAACTCATAGTTGAAGGCGTGTATTTTTTCAGGATTGCACAAAATTAACCACAATGATATTGATGGAGAACAAAAGCTAGCACGTTCAGTAATTTTGATTGGGGAAGAATACTTGGAAAGTTACAAATTGGGGCATGTGTGAAGGTTTGGGAGGTACATAGTGTGAATTATGTTTTCGTTCTTTGAATGTCGAGAACCATATAAGCCTGTTAGTTCTCTGGCTTTGACCCTGTACAATTTCATACAATAGCCTCCTAGTTTGTCAGTTGGCTTTGCATAATTATGTATGAGTGTGGCACAATATGTTAAATTCACATTGCTAAGGGATAAAATTATTGGTTGAAATCTAAGTGTTGTAACAGGATGTGGACAGCTTTTTGATTTTGTTGGTTTAAAATGCTCTTATATCCTTACCATTGCTGCACAATTTCCACATAGAAGCTCAATTCTTGGGGTTAGATACACATCACATCACATCATTGTTGTGAAGTATTGCACGATGGGCTGATGACCTGAGGTCATGGTTTTTGACCCTGAGAGAAGTGGTATCTTGTAGTGTTCAGCTCTAAATAGTAGTGATAACCTCACGTTTGCTTGTTGTGTAGCACTTTCCAACTGAACACTGTTTGCTCTATTTTTTCTTCACATTCTTTGCCTCTCTCTCTAACCACCAAATCTCGACAGCGAAGGGATGAAATCCAAGATCTCCAAAATATATTTGAAGATTTGAAAACAAATTTAGCTCCATTACTTGACCAGGCTGCAGCAATCGAGGAGGCAATGAAACGACTGGAAAAGAAACCAAGTCATGAGTCAGCCTCAAAGGAGAAACACTCTGAGAGAAGAGGATCTAGGGGTTTGGACAAAAGGAGACCAAGCAAAGATGATGGAGTTTCTTTTCCTGACTCTAAGGAGGGGGAAGGAAAACACCCTCAATCTAAACCTTCTTCTAGACAAAAGCCAAGTGAGGAATCTTTTTCACCTAAACCTCCATCAAGACCACCTTCAGGAGATAAGAGTTCTAAGGATGGGCAAAAGGCTCAGTCAAGAGAGAAGGAGGAAGGGGAGAAAGAGCTGAATAAACCACCATCAAGGGAGAAGGAAGAAGGGGTTACAGAAGACTCAAAACCATCATCCCAAGAGAAAGAGGGAAGGTCAAGGGAAGTGTCAAATCCACCATCTAGGGAGAGAGGAGAAGGTAGGGGTAAGAGGGAGGGTGGAGCTAGAGAAGGGGATGGAAGTAGAGACAGTAAAAGAAGGGATAGTAGGAGGCATAGTGGTAGTCAAAAGGGGGAGGGAAACGTGAATAACAGTAACAGCAATGTGAAAGAACTAGAAGATCCTGGGGGTAGCCAAGACTCTAAAGATGGGAGGGGTAAAAATGTCCAGGGGGGAAAGGAAAGGAAGGAATCTGAGGAAGGAAAAGGTAGCTCAGAATCTGGAGGTGGAAAGGAAAAGGACCTTGGTTCAGATAAAGAAAGACCAAAAGAAGACAGTCACAGAAATGATAGAGACCCTAAAGATGCAGAGAAAAAGGACCAAAAAGAGGGCAGCAAACCTTATCCAAAGGAAGGAAAGAATGATGCTGTGAATACTAGGAAAGCCAGATTAAAAGCTGCCAAGAAAGCAGAGCAAACTTAGACTGCCGATTGTAAGATAAAGGATTCCCCTGTCTTGCAGATGTTACTATACGTACAGATTTTAAAAATTGTGTTGAAAGCTTTGTTTTGTAAAAATATTTCTGTTGCAATTTGTTGAATATGTGTTGTGTGCCGAATGTAAGTTAAGGGACAAGTTTAATTGAAATCGAGCCAGTAATCGTATTGTACAACTCTTTTAAGTCAGAGAATTTTGAGTAAATTTTGATGACAATGCAAGGTAAGATCCATCTCAACATTTTAACCAAGTACCGTTTCAGTTCTATTAAGAATCAACTCCGTCCCTCAGACTTTAGCAGTTTGTCTCCACTCTTATCATCTTGAATCATCTGAAATTTATTTCCTTCAGTTTTTAAATTTATTTAAATAAATTTGTAAATTTGATATGTTTTGACTAGATTTAGGGCCAAAGATGACATTTTCAAAAAGTAAAAATTTTCCAAAAGATGGACTGTTAGGGATATTAGCAAATGTAAAACAAGTTTACAGTGTATTCTCACCCTGACAGCTCTTCAGCTAGCCACTTGTATTCCCATTTTGTTTTTGTTTTTGTTTATTTTTTGGTACACGTTATGCAACATCATACCAACATTTTCTTGGACTGGACAGTTTTCATCAAATTCCATCTTTTAATTTCTTCACCACCAAATATCTAGTTTTATTACAGAGGATTTAGTAGACTTTTTTCCAGCCGTAATGGAACCATTATCATACATATGACACCATCTGCTTGGCACAGTTGACATCTGTTGTTCAGAACTCTTGAGTCGATAACCTTAAAATGTCTGACCAAGTTCAAGAGTCTCCAGTTCATTGAACGTTTTTCAAATAGCTTCCTCATAGACGAGACATATAGCGCAACCATCTGTTTTGATCGGGTACCCCTCACCCCATAACATCACCAGGTGCTTCGTATGTATGTCAGACAGTCGTTGCTTAATGTGGAACTCTGATCAGTTTTAGATAATGACATCAGACGATTATTGATGGATTGTTTGCGAAGCCTATCAAATCCAGGGGCTTTAGAAGCTTCCTCAACTTCTATTTAGGTCAGTAGTTCAAGATGTGCAGAATTTAACGTGAAAGTTAAGTGATAGTTTTGATGAAAATGCAACTGTTTGAAAGTCTTTGTCAAAAGCATTCCACAGTGGTCCTTTTCCTTTAACAGGATAGATAAGAAGTCTACCTTTTTAAATTTTGCATTCTTATCATGAATTGCAAATTCTTTGAGGGGGAAAAATTCCGTAACCTCGTGACCTTGAGTTAGTGAGTGTTGTTGGTCAACTAGGCAGGAATACAAGCTATTGTTTCCGAGTTCTTAGGTTAGGTTAGATCATTTCACCAATAGCGTTCAAATTTTTAGAGAGCATTTTCGGACATAAAGGAAGTACTTGTTAGATTGGTGAGGACAGTTTTGTCAAGATAGTTCAACAAATAAACCCTGGATTGATAGTACTTGCATCTCTAGTAATGCAATAGTTTACAGATCAGTAGAGATAGAATGCAACTTTCTACTCACAGTTCTGTTCATTGGGGTACTCGGGTCACAACTGTCTTTCTTGGGTAGCTCGCAAGAATGTGTACCTTTCACTATTGTTTAATGTGAGCCAAATCTCTCAGTGCAGAAAGTTGAAGTTATGTTAAAACTCTGTATTTAGTACACCATTTCAAGGGTGGCAACTCCATTGCCTCTAGTGGGGAAAGTTCTTATGAATGGCAGCTTATTGACAAGGGATCTTAATACTATGTTAGCAAAGACCAGTACCCTTTATCATTGCATTTTACTTTTTTCATGGTCATTCCTCCAAGCATCGTGACATTTTAAAAGTTGCCTATGTGTTAACCATTCTATAGATATTGCCTTAGCTTTCCCCACTTGTGCTCATTAGAGAAAACAAGAGAGAAACAATCCATTGCAGCATGTTGAAGCCTAAAATAATGCCCTGTTTTATCATTGTCAACTCTGGGTCATTGTTTGGCAAGGTTGTGACCATTCTTGTGACTTGTGACCTTTCAATGTTAAAAGTAAAAATGGATAGGACTGCTTCATTTAAGTGGACTGCTGGTATGCTGTGAGTGAGAAATCTCAGTTTCTTCAGCCTAATGTTCTATCATTTTATGGTCATCGTCCTCGCATAGCTTGCCATGTTCCCTTATGCAGTTAACTGTGGTTTCACAAGCAAGAATATAATTGATAAGGGATCTGAACCTATGGCAAGTTACAGAGGCATCCCACACCCATCATGAAGATTTCCTGTCATGTTCTGTCATCATTCTCAAACTGAAGTATGGGTCTCTTCCTTGTTGGCTTTACTAAAAAAAATCTGGAAGTTGATTAGGTCAATTTATAAGTCTTAGATCATATTGTTGCAGTTTGTTCTTTTCGGTTTAGGTGGGGTGGGGTGGGAGGGGGAATGGGGCGGGGGAATAGTAAATGTATAAAGTACCCCAAAAGACCATTTAAAATTTCTGTGGCATCTTTGCAGTTTTGACCTATGTTATTAATCTGCAATAGTGATGTCCTATATTCGACTTTTCATTGACTTCATTTGTTGGGTTTTGCTGTTGGAACCCTCCCATACTTAGGCCAGTCTAGCACTCATTACAGAGTTGTTTATTGACCCAACCCACCATGCATGATCATCCTAAACTTTCGAACTTCATTTCTTACTATTACGAAAGTGCAGGCAAGAAACTTCTTTAGAAGTGCAAATAATTTACATGTGGACATTTCGTTTTCAACTGTTTTATGGCCAGTTCATGTCCATTATGTAATTCTTCATCGGAAACAAAGTATCAGTCCTTATTGCCGTCGGAAAAATGGCTACCCTATTGATGTCACGTATCTAGGGACGTATTTAGGCCCCTGGATACACGTGACTGGTATATTTTAATTGTCAGTATTTTGCTGCAGGTGTTCTTATATACCGTACTTCTTAAGTAGAGTTTATCGCCAGATAATAATCGGAAGTTGGTTCTAGACATGGCTTTTCAACGATAACACATGTTGGGGGAAGCACTTCATTATGTGATCATGTTACTATGTTGTCGTTGAATGCTTGTTGAAAAAACTAGTGATTTAGACATGTCTAACCACACAACGCAGACCACAGTAGCTTAAAACCCAGAAATTTCAGAGAAAAGTAGATTAGCGGTGGAGAGATGATGCCAGACTGTTTCCCTTGAGAAACTACTCGTATACTTTAGTGGTTAAAGCAGTGTTTTCGTTCGTCCAAAACTAAATACTATGGTGACGTACTCCAGACTTTTTGCGGTTCGTGGGGTCTGTAACATTAATCTTGTGTTCTAGTCGAATGACCAGTTTTGACCAGAGGCTTTGTTGGCGTCCCCGTTTTGCCGCATATCGTCTGTCTGCAACCTAGTATTGAAGCCTGCTCTTTGGCTCCCGCCGTGGAAACGTTTGTTACGCATGGTTGTTTGCAAAACCATGATTCCGGACGTAAACAAAGAGAGTATGTGACGGTTAATATAATACTTGTCTCGAAATTTTCACCTTCCTGGCGCACGAGTCATACCCACGAAAAGCATTTGGCATATGTAGGCCTTCTGCTGGGTCTGCGTGGTTCTGTTGATATGTCAGTATGTTTTAACTCGTCAGTATATACTGTTTGAAGTTCACAAAACCGTCCTAAATGCCCCTAGATATTCCAGCCATTTATATTTTTTCGATAGCATTCCATCGAAGTGTAGATCCTTTCATTTATTCCCACCATTCTGGGGTTTTTTTTTTTTTTTTGACTTCCTCACACTCCGGAAAGAATTTGCTACCGTTTTCGGCAAAACTCTGTGCCTCGTTTTACTTCCAGTATTCCACTATACAGATTTCAATTGCTTAACTTCAAAAAATTTTTCAAGTTCGAATACGATTATTGTCTTGGTGTAAATTACATTCGTCTTTATCTGGCCCCTGGGAAAGGATGGCTGTTTCATCCAGGGTCTTTCATTTTATGAATTTCTACCAGTGTACTCTGTTCAGGATTTACCATACCGCCTGACATTCACTAAAACTCATGCACTTGTCAAACAGACGTTGGGTTGATTAGGAAAGCTTTGTAGTCGATCTGTGATAGATAATTCATTAATAGCAACTCAAATGTTCCCAAAGAAACACGGTGTGTATCAAGTAGCATTAGCCGCCTAGCACGCTGAATAACATCTTACTGATTGGCATTAGGCCTTATTGATCTAAAGCCAGCCGTACACTATACGACTTTGCACACCGCAACTCATCTCGATCGTCGGATCTCCAACAGTCGTATAGTGTGCATGAGTTTACGACTGCGACTGAAAGTTTTAGGACCAGTTTTAAGTCGCGCCGACTTCAGTCGGGAAGAACCAACATGTTCGTTCTTCCCGACTGAAGTCGGCGCGACTTAAAACTGATCTTAAAACTACCAAACGCAGTCTTAAACTCTTGCACACCTCACGACTGTTGGCGAACCGACGATCGAGTTGGGTTGCGGTGTGCTAAGTCGTGTAGTGTACGGCTGGCTTAATCAACCAGTCAATGATCGCCGGTGTATTCTGAACAATCGGATAGGCCTGTGAAGGCTGGAAGTGGAAGGACACATTTCTTTTACAACATAAAATGTTAATTTGGTATGGCTGCACTCTTCTCATCCCACGTGACCCTGTTCGATCATTCGATTGCACTTTTCTTTTTACGATACCATACTTCGGGGAAGTCATAATTCTCGAAACTTCGATGCAAATTGCCTGAGACTTAATCACGTTTGCTGCAGTTCATTGAACCTCGAGTGTTGTTTACCACTCGATATCATTTCTCGTCATGTGTGTGAACTTTTAACTTTATGTCACGCTGCTTCTTCAGGAAGTCTGTAAATGTATCAAGAAGTTACGATCAGGCGACAGATCTACGCCCCAAGAGTTTGCCTTACTATTTTTAAACATTCCTTTATTACTTCTCAAGGTGAACTGGAAGTCCTGCTTTCGTCATCTTTAGCTCAACCCACGAAGTGGGTAGAGCTTATGTGGTACTGTGGGGTGGAAATGTCTGTCTCTCTCTTCAAAAACTTTCATCATCTGCAATTGCTGGTCGATTGTTGTGAAATTTGCAGTGAAGGTGCCATATTAGGATGGCAATACATGTATCACGTAGCAACATGATCGGACAAAGGAAAGTGGTCATTTTTGGCCATTTTGTTCATTTTCATGTTCATTTTCCTGGTTCCTCATTCCTTTTGAAGTCTCACTCCTTGGATAATGCAGTTATATTTCATGGTACTGAGCTTAAATTAGCTTTATCTGGAGGGGCATGCTCACCAACTTAAATGAGCAGCCTGAAGGCAAAAGCCTGCATGAGACAAGTTTCCAGTTACTTTGTTTTAACTGCTACTCTTAGGTATTGTTTGTATTTCTCAAAGTTGCCAATGTCCAGTGTATGGCAGAGCAAGTTTAGTATCTGTTACATAGCTGTCCTTGCTGTGTGAGGACATTGCATACAAAAGGGTATTTGTTCAGGAGTTGTTACATTTGGCTCATCACTTGTTTTCCTGGTCTAGCTGGAGGGGTAGTCTATTAAGGAATGTTTAAGTGGAGAGATTTGAGCTTTGTTCACTTAAAGACAGACAGTCATCACCCAAAGTATATTTTTAGTGTATGCATATCAAAATTCTCAGTTGGTGACTGCTCTTTGATTGACATCAAAGTTTGAAAATTTGAAAGATGCAGAGTAGCTCACATTCCACACAAGGCAGAGAGAGTACTTTTATTACATTTTATAGCCTTGTATGCTCACCAGGACATGGCCTTCAGCAATAAAACAGGTTTATTCTTGCACAAGGAAGAGCTTCATACAGTTATGGGAGGAGCTAGAAGATGCATAGTTGGGAGAATTGGAACTGTCTGGGATCATGAAAATTCCCCTTTAAGGCCCTTAAGGAATCAATGTTTGGAAATTATATTTTTAAAGTACCAAAATCAGCACAACTTACAGCAGCAGCATTTAAAGAGATTTGCCAGGGACTACCTGTGACAACTTCTTAAAAATGTAGAAAATTTTCCTGTTTAAGGAGGTAAAAACCATATCTCTGTTGCATGTAGCATTTGGAAGATACAAAACTGGTCGCGTTTGTGTACTGTGACTCCAGTTTTTGATCCCTACCCTTACTGGCAGCACTGTTTATAGGGTATGAACTGGCTGCATAGATTTATCTTGATGACTTCCACCTGCTAGTTGAAGTGTTTGGTTAGTCCAACATAGTTCAGGTACAGTATGTAGAGAATATGGACCATGATTGTGTTCAAAATTAATTAAAGACCGAGCAGTTCGTAACATTAGAAGGGTTGAGCGACTGCAGCGATGCTGCTCTAGTTTTATTCCTCTTCTACCCTTTTTCGATGCTCGTGGTGGTGTTTCATATTTCTGTGTTATTGTCTCACCCCCGATCTCAACATCGCGGTACTTTTTGTTCTAGGCAGGCTGATCTTATATAGCCTGTTAAATTCACTATCTTGATCGAAACGAGTTTGCCGGTTTGTTGGTTAAAATTACTGATACGGTGATACTCAATTACATGTCTGCCCAAATTATTTAATCATTACAGATTCCTACATTCTTTACAGTACATGACATTTGCAGCAAAAATGCTTTGGCGTATTCAACGTTTTTATCCTTAAAATGACATTTAAATTTTAAGTGCAAAGTTTAGATTTGACGAAAATCATCATCGACTTTTAATAGCTCCTGCAGTCTTCAAACACCGACCTGTAATGGTTTCCTGGGGCCGTTTTTGTTTTGCCAAAGTGATTCATTAGTCTTGAAGTGGGAATTATAGGTTAGGGAACGGGTTAACCATCTCAGAACCCAGAAAATGGCGCGGTTTCACTTTTCGTGGCTAATGTGGTTTGGTATTGAGAATGTTCTTAGTTGATCGAAGGCCTTCTTGACACGCTTTGTACAACATTGAATTATGCATCCCATGCAGAAGCAAGCAATTAATATGCAGCGCTGTAGCCTGTAGTTCACTACAGTGCGTTGAATATTAATCTATTTGTCGGCCAGTAGGATGCAGTATCGACTTCACGATTTGATCTTGCTTTTTGGAGTGTCATGTTTATGCTATTGTGCGACTACATCTAATCTGTTTTGAGTTATACTTTAAGGGGGAGTGGGTGGGTTAATCCAAACATTCATTCAAAGCAGAAGGGGCCCTTTCTCCCTTGTAATAGTATAAATATCACCTTCATATAGCCATATGTATGCGATTGGGAAAATTTTCAAACTGGGGGAAGTTTGTCGCGCATAAGCAGGCTCGGATCTAGACAGAAAAAGGGGGGCTGGAAGTCCCCTTGAAGATTTTCCTAGATTAACATTAGGCTAACTTTCGCGTATTTGTTATTGCTGATGTGGCGAAAAAGGGGGGGGGGCTGAGGCCGGGAAAGCCCCCCTTGGATCCGCGCCTGATAAGGATCTCGGCTTATTCGCTGAGGTCATGTGTAGTATCTTCTCTTGTGTAGCAACTCCAGAACTGGGCCTCGCAAGACAGAACCATAGACCCTTTTCCAAATAGGAATTACAGAGGATTGTGGGATATAGTTTTGGTGTGTGTTGTTTTTGTCCACAGTAAAATGCCATTGACAAAAACGACCAATACCAAAACTCTATCCCATAATCCTTTGTAATTACTAATTGGAAAAGGGTCTATGATAAAGAGGTCTGAAAGTCAAGAGGTTGGTCATGTTAAGTCGTACTGTCCCTTGGGGACGAAGCCCCTTTGGGGAGCAGAACTCATGTAGTAACGTTTGGTTTTCGCACTTCGGCTCTTCGCCAGAGAATCGAGGGGGCTTTGGAAAAACTGACTAGCATAAGACTAATCGGGGGTCATGTTTATACCCTGCTTAAGGAAAATTATTTCGATTGCTTTTGTTACACAATTTTTAGCCATAAAAGTACATAAAAATAGAGTGATCGTTTCGAAGCATCATACATCATTACATGTCAGTGAAAAGCGTATTCTTTAACGAGGCTGAAATACTAAAATATTGCATGTAAATATTGTGTACGGTTTCTATTTACACTTGTCAAAAAGTATTTACCGTCCAAGGGAAAAGATTCTCGTGGGCGATTCGAGCTATGAAACTGCCGTTAAAAACCTTGATTTATTGTTTTGATACATTTTTTGATGCACCGTATTGGTGAAGATTAATTACTTCGACAACAAGAGGCTGAGCTAACCGTGTGGTTCCACACTATAATTTGAAGTTGCGTGTAGTGTCAAGTCGCTATGTTAAAAGTTTTTACCTAACAATTACAGCGTTGTTTATTGCCAAATACTTCCAGATACGTAGATTACAGTAGTCTAACATATGTTAAGTTTCTATCTCTTGTTTGTCATTGTAGAAAAAGTAGTAGCTAATTAAGGAACTGGCTTGATAATTTTGAACCAGTCAAAGATTTGGGTGTCACTCTGATGGGGTTATAACTTGAATTAACCTTTTTGAATTAAAGTCCATGTGGGTTACCGAAAGTGTCGCTGTGCTAGGTTTACCACGTCTGGGTTAACCATTAAATATTTCAGTCTAGGTAGATGAACTTCAAGGCCTAAATGTACTCTTTGATTGCTGTAGATGTGATTTGTATGTCTGCGTAGTTGTCTCTAGGCTTCTGACTTTGTCTCTGACTTTGCTATTGCCCGAGTAGATATGCTGCATTTTCAAGTCAGGTCAAAGACATTGGTGAACCAGTTTGTGTTTAGTATCTCCATAAAGCCTTTTTTTTGGGGGGGGGGGGAGGGGGTGCCATAAAAGTTCGGCTCATTCTCCAAACTGCCCAAAGATACTATTAGCGGAAGCCTAGATACAAAACCAATAATGACAAGAGCATGACTTCTCATGGATATGGGTGATTTTTTAAATAAGGGAGTCAGTAGATTTGATGTCCATCATTACATTGTCACATATTTCATCTTCAAGTTGTAAGTACATAGAAGAATTGGATTAGTGGAAGATGGTCCCAGTCATAAGCTATAATGATGCCTGACATACTCTAAAATTTAAAAAAAACATAAACAAGTGGTTATGATGTTATGTCCAAAAACTGACTTTTTTCTCACGTGTAACTTGGACACCAAGTGCGTAACATTGGCAAACGTAGTAAAGCACTTTTCAGTTTGAAAACGATCTGTGTGAAACCCCAAAATTTTAAAATAGTAGCAAGATGCATTTTTAGTAAGCACTTGTATAGTTCTTTGAAATATTTGCAGCTTCACTAATTCTGTGTCTGCAACATGTAATAGCACTGTGATCAAAGTAATGATGCCCCGTGTAACGTTACGTGTAACTTTTGGCGTCGTGTACAAAAAATAATTCATTTTACTAATATTTAGCTTGTAATATTCACGAGTATTCTGATATATTTCCATTGTACTGTATGGTCACTGTCAGGAAATGCTTAGTTTGCCAAATTGCAATCAGTTGTGCACAGCAAAGTTTTGAGATTTAATTTTCATTTAGTAACGGGGACATCGTTGGACACTAAATGGTGTCCCACTTTTAAGAAGGGTATTTTCCAAGTGTAAACCAATCTCCTCATTGAAACTGCATTTCCATTCTATAGAAGATCACCCTGCAAACCATCTTTAACATTGCAGACCCTTTTTTACGGAAATAAGTAATGTGTTCAGTATCTCATGGAAAACCTGTGTTTGGTGTCCCCGTTACACGGGCAAAACTGAACCCTGTTTTGACCAATAACTTTTCCATGAATACATTTTTTCAAACTTTGAACATGGTTTGCATATTTCCAGTACTCATACATTATCTGAAAAAAATAAATTTGTTTTTAACCTTTCAATTCTAGAATTGGAAATTTTACCCAAATGTGACAAAATGGTCCCCTTATTCAAAGAATCACCCACATGCAAATTTCGGGGCGCAGCTGTGAATATTACGCCTTTTGTACTGTTCGGCGATGTAGGCCTATTTTTTTTTTCCTCCCTGATATTTTGGCCATTGGACTCAATGCGCTATTTTGAGTTTTAAATCTACTCTTCGCTTATAATATCATTGAGACTGTGCAAAGATATTTCAATATCTTTGAGACTGCTAGAATATAGCGCAGCAGTAAACTGTATATCATTTATATGTGCGTTCACGCCTAAAGTGGTTCGTTTACATTTGACAGTGGTGACATATTTCGGAGTGTCACTGGGCATTCTCGGTTTGTGGTTCTACTATACAGACCATGTTCATAGAAGATTTTCTGCTATTGTCGGTACGTTCTTGTTCAGTTTGTCATATAAGGTTGCTAACTTAATGTTGTAGACGATAGATCAAGTGCAATATCAAATTACAATGAGGTAATTTTAAACAATGCTTCTCTTTTACTTTACGGTACCTTGGTTCCAATTGTACTGTAGGATGTATAAAGCTGCAAATCATTCCTCGTCACTTTTTGCTTCAAAGTTATGCTGTGACATTTATTCGGTAGTCTCCGAGTCCAGTCACTACGCGTATAAGTGTAAGTATATTCAGAACCCTAATTTGCGCATACGTCGCAGACAACATTTGTACCGTCCTTTTCTCGCGGTCACCATACACGTTATACGCAGAGGCAATGGTTTGCCCTGGATTAAATACAATGCATTGCACGCGTACTGCAGTTCAGTAATTGCTTTCAATCATGCGATATCGCGCGCAGTTGTTTGGTGACTGAAGGTCATTGTTTTTCTTTAAAAAGCGCAAAGAAACAAAAGTTTCACAATAATGCAGTTGGTGTTGACTTTCAATTACTAGCCTATAATTCTGGATCCTTTTGGAGGCTGTGATCGTTTGTTGTAAGCTAAGCCAGCGTCGATTTGAGTTTCATACGCATGCGCATGTAGGACGCACCACATTGGGTCATTCTGCGTGCTCGTTTTCGCTGCAGACCTATCGTTTCCTTGATGACTTTTTCGTAGTTGTTTATGCTTTCGCTTTTAATCAATTGACCCAACAGTTATTTCCTATAGGTAGCCACAGGATTTTCCCTTCGGTTTCTTTTATGTCACTATTTGTTCCTCTGTGTATAGAAACAAGCTCTTCGACACTGTTTATTTATAGCAAATCTACGAAATATAGTTTGTTATATAAATTACAGATGTGTTTTGTGTTATATTTTGTATGTCACTACGACCAGTTCCTTCCATTTACATTTAGAATGGCGTCAGTATATATGTTCGCGATGGACATTTCCTCCTTTGGTATCAAATCCTTGACTTGTATGTCATAAACCTTTCAAACTTCAACTCTCGTTGAACTTGAAGGAATTGAAATAACCGGTAAAATTAAACCTAGTCTTTCTTTTTCCAGCAAGTATCTGTCATGATAAAAACAAGCCAAACATGTTTTCAAACTGGTAGCAGAGGACCCCTCTCCTTTCCAATCAGTGATAAGGGCCCCTTGTCCCCCAAAAGGTAGGCCTCCCCTTGTTGGCTGGCCAAAGCAAATTGTCCCGAGAAATATATTACCGAAGTTTATATTCACTACCACCCCAGCCGTCACACAAACACTGAAAACTTGCTGTATCTCTGTTGTGCACGTGGCGGTCGCGATAATTTCAACACAGTGGCGTTACGCCATTACCACATATTTCTATGTCGCTCTTCGGAAAACTGAAATAAGGTTTCCTCGGGACTACTTGAGGACTGCTGACCCAGTCTGCAGTATGTATGAATGTACTTCCGTCAATATTCTTACTGTTGAAAGCAAGTAAAGAAATACGGGTTGTGCAGGATAGCTACCAGTAAGCTGACGCCGATGAAAGAGAAAATGAGAAAATCTTCGTGCAAAATGTTAATCGAGAAATGACGTGTTCTTTGTAGCTGATTACTGAAAGCACAGACGATTGTCTACTAACCCACGAATCATGCTCTTTCTTTGTAGTTTCCTTAACTCTGTGCACCTTATATTTCTTCAAGTCGCACCAGCTGAGTAGGTTGAAAGGTTTGCTGTGTCTTATGAGAGTCACCCTTCTAATATCTCTGCCCTTCAACATAAAAAGGTGAGTAACATGTTCTTGACACGTTGACAGAGCTCATGCCATAGATTTAAGGTGCAGAGATCGATAACCTAAGGAAAATGGTGAATCATAAGAAGTACAATTTTCCGTTGTATACCAGGTACCTGGAAAACCAGCCCCTTCCCAGTCTACGTTGTCAGTAGCTCAGTATCTCCATACACATTAAATAGAGAAAAATGTTTGAAAGTTAACACGGAACCATTTTATCTCATTCCACCGAGTGAGTTCAAAATCTCTACTATAAATGGGCTATTAATATGCGTTTCAAACTTGTTCCTAGCTAGAAAGTCTTAAATTAGACTTCAATAATTTTATTAATTAAACGCCACGACTTGGGCATTAAGTCGTCATGATTTCAGTACGTGGCTTTCTTTAGTTCATCAACATTTTCTGGAGATATTTGACCCAGCTTATCTAAGTCAGGTATAATGGAAAATAAAGCATTCGGAAGGCAATAAGATGTGGGCCTAGGTGACAACTGCACAGCAGAGTGACCTTAGAGATACCACACATTCAGACTCTTTAAATTACATCATGACAGCTTGTTCGGACAGGGTTGACTTCGGCTCATATTAACCAGGCGCGGATCCAGAAGGGGGCTCACCCGGCGCACGCCCCCCTTTTTTTCTATGACCAATTAAATTTTCACCAGCGATATGAAAAAAATGAGCAAATAGATATGGAAAATATGCTTCCCAGATGCGAAAAAGCAAAAAAAAAAAAAGTCTTCAAAATTTTGAAGACTTTTTTTTCTTTCTTTTTGCTCGTCGGCCTTCCCGACGATGTGTGCGCCCCCCTTTCTCAAAATGCTGGATCCGCCCGTGTTAACTTCACCTTGGTCAGTATAAGCTGCTTAGTGGGAGGTTTTCAGTTGCTCAGATAAGAAAAGTAAATTTTTTGCGACAGTTTGAAATATTTGGGATATGTAATATAAACTAATCATGTTTCCTGCATTTCTTAATCCATGACAGCTGAAAGCCAACGTTTCGAACATGCAAGACCGACTAGCCGTGGTTGAAGGAAAGGTTGGAGTACAAGGAGCACCACCTCCTGGACCAGGGGCTGCGTCTGCCGCGCAGGCGAGTGTACCAGGAACAGAAGCAACGGCTCAGTCAAAACCAGAGGCGACTAATCCCGAGAGTAAAACCAAAGATTCCGGTGATCCCCCTCAAAGAGAAGGACCCACAAGACAAACGAAAGACTCTGCTGACCCACCTGCGAGAGAAGGGCCTACAAGACAAACAAAAGGACGTACCCCGAGGGAAAAGCCTGGGGGTACTCGATCGAGGGTGAGCCAAGGTTCCAAAGGAGAACAAGGAACCCGTTCAAGGGGGAGAAAGCCGTCGAGAGTTTCCAAACAGGAAACAGAGGGCGCTGGTAGTCAAGCCCTCAGTGATAGGGCTTCACTACAATCGTCAGTCATCCCGGGGTTGGGAGATGCAGAGCAGCAGGACCGCACATAGACGGCGGACTAAAGTCAGTAGTATACCAAGTGTTATAATGATTCGAGTCACTTGCATTTCACTTCACTATCGGGCTAAGAGAAGGACTCTTCTGGAAACAAATGAAAGGCACTGCTGTGTTCGGCACTTTTCGGTTTGGCTCGGCCCGGATCGGCTGAAATGTGCTGACCTGAAAAAATGTATTGACTCGACTCGAGACTTAACTTCCAGTGAGTCGAGTTCTCAGTACCGATTTTTGTTCTTGTTTTACAACACCTATATACAGCAAGCACACAAAAGCATTGCTTTCAGTGGAGGGGATTTTGTGTTCAGATCGTCAGCCCTCTCCGCCCCCAGTCCTCTTGTTAGATAAAATAAATGTTAATGAGAAGGAATGTTTGCATTCAGCTTTCTCACTCAAAAGGTATAGTACGGTGCCACGGCATCTTAGCCCTGTTCTAGCTGCACGGTCTGTTAGTGTATGATGATATAAATATAAAGTTTCATTGCCTTAACTGTAATTTTTACGAAATCTGTTAAATCATGAATCGTATCAGTTAGTTATGAATTCGTCTGGTGTATATATTTATTGATCATATCTTTTAAATGGTAAGGAATTGTAAGGCAGGAAGTAGTGATAAAACGAATGTTTGATAGTGCTCTTCGTATCAGCATCCTATGGAAATTAACGTACCTTATCGCCGGATAGACGTAGGAGTCAGTAGGGAAGTACGCTAGTACTTCAGCAATCGTGTACATCGTATCTTGTACGAGCGCGCAGTAGACAAGCGCGTATCTGAGCGGTGCACACATCAGCTGTCTGCATTTGTGAGGTGCAGGCAATGATACTTGCCTCAATTGGGGGCGCACTTTCTACTCTGTGACGTCATAGGTAAGGTCTTTAAAGTCCCATTATGACTTTGTATAAAGAAATACTTAAACCGCCAAAAATCGTCATAGCACGAGAGCCAGATATATGAAGTTGGTAACAGTTTAAGAGGTTCTAACATACCTAGAAGAACAGTCTTAGCTTCTTTCGGGAGTAATCTTTGTCCGAAATGCAGATGTTGAATTCGGATTGCCAACTGAAATTCGAGTTAACTCCTCGTAATGAGCCTATCAGTAAGGAGTATGAACCAATGAAAGTCTGCTTGTTTATGATTATTCATGAATAAACAACTATAGGCGCCTTGCCAACATGCTCAACTGTAGTGAAATGTACACACGTAAACAGTCAGTGCAGAGCATTTGCTTGTATATTCGACGGATGGACTTCACAAACAGCCTAGGACTATACTCAGGTTAGTGTAAGCTTAGAATTGAATTGTAGTTAGAAATAATTACCCACGCCAACAAAATTGCTGCACAACTAACATGAAAAAGGAGGAAAACCTCACCTGAAATCTTAAGCAAGATAACGTTGCCTGACACAGCGAGGCAAAATACAGGCAGGTTATACGAACATGCACGTCCGCAGTCCGGCCGCCAATGTCACGCAAGTTGACTGCTTGTGTGTTACGCGTCCCTATAGCTACATTCTTCGTGCATCAAGCACATCGTAGCATTCGTCGTTGATTAGTGCACAATGAAAATACGGTAAGCGAGTGCGTATGCAGTAGATGTACAGTGGCTGCATCGTGCTGTCTCGCGTGCTGGACAGTCGTCGACATGATGTGATCTCGAAGCAGCTGAGTATTGAATATTCATAATGATCTAGAACTTCCCACCGTGATGAACCTTGTGCATATTGAAACAGCCGTTACATTTACAGTCACGATTTGTTTAAAACAACCTTTCACTTCCGTAAATGTCTTTTTTCGCCGACAAATCATTTCTTTGTTTGTGTTTGGGTTTAAGTAACCTTAAGCACCACTCATTTCTCTAATCCAAATTCGTATACAAAGTCGTACTGGGACTTTAAGGACGGGTTTTACTACAAAATGACCCATTACAATGATGTAAAAGGGAATGCTGTATGTTGGAATCACGTAAAAGCATGCACTATGCGTAAAACGAGGAGAAAATGTGAACCAACTAAGACTTTTAGGATGAAGACATCTGAATATCCGCAGTGACACATAAGGTAGACCAAAGTAGTTCAAAAATACATGTCTAAGATTTAAGACAAAAAAAAAAAAAGATCGCAACTTAAGTGAAAATGAAATAACTGTCAGTCAGGGCAGGTAGGGTGTTACCGGACCTAACTGGTCAGGACCTCATACACAACAGTTTCACAGTGGCGTAACCAGGGGGGCAGGGGGATGGAGCCCCCTCAGTCAAGTGGCTTGCCCTCCCCCCAAATGAAATTCAGAGGTAAAAAATATTCAGTAAAATTTGTATAAGAGACAAAAATATAGAATACTTAGCTGAAACTCACAAGGCCAGAGAGACTGGGAAGTGCCATTTCCTGCAATCTGAGAGGCATTTTTATCAAAAAAATTTCTCTGTACGCTACGCGCCAACCGATGCCGGGTGGCGCTCCGCTTAGACTCCAGTGCTTTTACTGCTTGCCCCCCACTTCACCCTTTGCCTCCCCTCAGCCTCCCGCCCCCCGCCCCCCCAATGAAAAAATCTGATTACGTCACTGCAGTTTCATTATTAACCATTAATGTGTTCAGAAAAGTTTGTGTTGTCAAACTTTTGTATCTTCTGTGAGATGCGACGGGATGGACTTCAGTCTTCCCCCAGTATCCCCTCCCCCGCTCACACAAACACACACACACGCACGCACACATCACAGTCCGGGGTACAGCTTGTACCGTACATCTTAAAGGTGATCAGTCGTCTTGAAATATTCTTTGTGACGTCAGCCTTTTCTTGACATGTTCTGCAGTCGTCACTGTTCAAGGATACACCGTACAAGCATGGTATAGCTAATCGGTAAGCAAGAAGAGACGGCTTGTAGCTGTATACCTACTAGCTATACCGATGTCATCATAGCTACTTGTACGGTGTATCCTTGAACAGTGACGACTGCAGAAACATGTCAAGAAAAGGCTGACGTCACAAAGAATATTTCAAGACGACTGATCACCTTTAAGTTTTCATCACGCGCACGTAAATGCTCATAATGTACCTACCGTTGCTGCAAAAAAAAGTTTCGGCTACTTTGGTTCTATCATTTTTGGTTCTATCTTTTAATTTTTATATTTTCTGTTTTTTAAACGCTTCGTTACAAAATGCATTTGTACACTTCGACTTTGTATCAATAGCAGGTATTGTTGCAGTTCACAACACGACGTCAATATCAAAATTAATTGTTTGTTCGTGTATTCATTGTTGTAGTGTAAATAAAACAATAAATTTCATGTTTTGGTCTAGAGATTATACAGAGGAAGCTAAATGACTTTTATAGCTGAACATACATTGCATTCAAGTTTGTTGGGTAGGGGTTAGGTGGGTCAGACTTCAAAACCAACTGCAGTTTATTGGCAAAAATGCTTAACTTTACATAAGAAGTTATCAAAACAGTTCCATTACATAACATTTTGCCAAATTGATTTAGATGATGCAACTAAAGCCGTGCGGGCCCCTAGCTCGGCTTGTCAACGTAGAGGGGCATAATGTTCGTTTGGAGCGACAAAGGTTTCTTCTTCACAAGGGTCCTTTATTGAAACTATTAGTTCCAAAGGATTGTGGGCCAGTAATTTAAAATACCCCTTGGCAATACGGTATGGGCGTCCGGAGGGGGGGCAAGGGGGGGGGGCACTTCCCCCCCCCCCCGGAAAATCAAAAACTTGAAAAAACGAAGAAGAAATAAAGAAAAAATTGAAGAAAATATAACATCAACATTTCTTAACAGTTCAATCAGTGTGAATTTCTACTCTCAAAACAGTAATTGAATAAAAATATCAACACACAGGCCCCAGCAGTCCCCCCCCCCCAGCATATTTTTGGTATTTTTTAAAGTTTACATTTACGATATTGCTTATGTTTCCCCTTTTTATATGCGGTAAATAGGCCTTGGAAGTGCCATTTCCAGCGATCTCGGAAGCATTTTGGGCCAAAATTTTCTTGCGCTCCGCGCCAACTTATGGTGGCGCGCAGCGCTTAGAGTCTGTTTAAGGGCTTCGCCGCCCCCCCCCCCCCTTGACAAATTCCTGGCTACGCCGTTGTCAACACTGTGTGAAAGTAGCATGTAAACTTTTTTCTGGGAGTAAAATATTTCCCATGAAAAAAGTTGGGCCGTCTAAAAAATTTGCCCCCCTTGAATTTTTTTGCGGACGCCTATGCAATACGGGCCCGTTCCATGTATTATATGTACTGCCCAGTTTACATAATCTCTTCCATATGACTAGTTAATATGTAAATAAATGCCCGTCGGACTAGAAAATACGCCACTCGCTTTGCAAGCATCGCGGTAGACAGTTTTCAATATCGATACCGGAAAAATTTTGCATTTTTGGTAAGTCTCAACTTTTATTCATTCGTGAATTCTGAACAATATTTATCTATTAGTGACGTCATTTTACAAGAACCGGCAGCTGAAGTGGTTTGACTTTGACCGTCTGGGGGTCAAAGGACTTTACATATCGACAGACCATTTGGTTTAGCCGACGAAATAACACTTGTCCAGGTGTAATTGTCAGCCAATCATAACATAATCGAGTACCTTGACATGATAAGTATAGAAGATAGCCGTATAGAATCTCATTTCAAAATCCGGTTTCGGCTAATATACCTGGGTGCATAGGCTCGATCAAACTTTATATCCATAGCACACTATATTAATGATGGGATATGGCTTTGTTGCTCCCGCCGATTAATCTCTAAAAAATTTTAACTTTGGCGAAGAAAGCAATAAGCCAGTATGATAATTGAACTCCATATGCCTAAATCCGAATCATTAAACACGTGTTTTTTTATGTCAGTGAGTTCGAAGATAATATACTTTCAAGAAACTATGTAGCACACGCACAAGAAAATTTATGTTTTTCCCTAGTAAAAATAAAATACCCATTGAAATGGAAGCTGTTTTTTTAAACAAGAAAGAAAGAAATGAAAGCTGTTTTTCTATCCGACCAGATCTTAGCTGTGCAAGTTGCCTACTGAGATGAAGTTTAAACATTACGGTAGTTCCCGCCTGATTGGGTTTCCTTTCTATGGACGCAAAGAGCCGCGTGGCCGTCTTATGCTCGTTCTGATCTTCTACTCTTTTTTATTAAAATTGTACATGTTTTACAAGGAACCGGTGAGAGTCAGAAAGAGGGCCGTCACTTATGAAGTGAGTGCAGACATTGTCCACGCCCCTGCCCTGCCATAGGGACCCCTCAGTACACAAAATATATAATTACATTTTATTAAAATAGGTTTAAAAATTTAAGTGAATACGAAGCTGCTGTTCAGGAGTCTATAGAACTGTAACTTCTTTTGTACTTACTATGGCAATGAGGTAAGATGCTACTTAAAAGGCCTGGAATTGCCATTTTCAGCAATTGGGGAAGTAGGGGGATATTCGGCGGTAACGTTTTGGTACGCTATGCGCCGACGTGACACCCCCATAGGTGTCACCGAAACGTGTTGGTAGATTGGAACCCCTCCTTGGTGGAACTGCCGTCACCATACCCTGCCAGGTTTCAAACGGGCAATTTCGTATACTAAGTAGTCATTGAAATCAACAGCTGGAAACATTTAAACTGTACACTTAACTCTGTAAGACACAGATGATACTCCAAGGGGTCCAAATGGTTCGTACCCCTCCTTTTTTAGCACTAAAAATGCTACTAGATTGTTCCGTTCATTTTCTATCACAAATCGGTCAAAAACTGACAAAATTCGCAAATCCTTCGCAAACTATCAAAGCTTACTCGCGCTTTACCTATAGGTTCTCTTTTTTCTTTAATAATTTACCAAACGTATCTTTTTTTCAAAGTTACAGATACGGGTTTTTGCAGTTTTTATGCGAAATTTGTGCACCCCTCGTGCGCATAATTGGAACGGTTTACACTCTATGCGTGATGACCATTATTAGGACGATGATGCATGGAATTATTCTAGTGAGAACTACTTCCCGAAAAAGTCCAACCTCGGGCTTGCACTCGTCAACAGGCGATTATGTAACAATGTTATATTATACAGTGGCGGCACCATGGGGCATTTTCCTCCAGTCACAAACTCCCCCAGATGCCCCACACTCAGCTCTTGAAGTATAGTGGCCTGACGGGAGGAATAGCCTTATACATTTATTTGGAATCTTTGCATTGCATGATGGATTATGAACTATCATGAGACTTAATTTTGACCCAGAGATATGCTAAAACTTCAGAGTTTCCGGGGGTTCTCCCGCTGAAACCCCGCTGGGCTATGCCTTGGGCCCTAAGGCGGGCCCCTTGACCACACCTGCTTAAAAGTATAGTGGCCTGACGGGAAAAACAACCTAATAGATTGAAATTATTGGAGTCTTTGCATTGGATTATGCCTATCCTGCATGAGACTTTATTTTTCACCCAGAAATATGCTAACACCTCAGGGCTTCCGGGGCTTCTCCCCCTGGACCCGCACCGGGGCTTTCCCCTTGGACCCAACCAGGGGCCCTAAAGCGGCCCCTGGACCCCACTCGCTATAGCTTGCGCTTCTCGTTCGATTCCGCGTTACCGCTTTTACCCTCCATTTGCCCCCCACTTTTCAAATTCTGGTGCCGCCAATATGGGCAACTCTTGTCGCATGATTTAGGCCTACATGATTGAAGTTAATTACTCACAAGCTTATCAAAGAGCCATTTAGTGCATTTACAATATGCCTATTAATCCTCAACCCCTTTTGTTGTACCTTTACTCTCCCAGTCATTCCCTATGGGAAGCTGTTTATCTGAATTGTCGTTCAAACTTAGTAGAACCAAGTTTTTATGAAGTGTTCGTTTAGCTTTCCTGTAGTGTCATTCGGATATCGGTTAAAAGCATCATTCAAAAGTCCTCATTTTATCATTTTGTAATTACCCTAGATCTTCCAGGTGGCCATATGCCGGTTTCATGGTGCCAGCATTTGAGGGGTGCCAAACCACAGCCAAATATCACTAAATAACGGTAATTCCTTACCAGTAATCAGTTCAAAACTTTGCCAAAGATGGCAACATTTTGCATCTGAACTACCTTTGACGAATAATAATTCTCAAAGGGCCCCACCCGTTAGACCCCTCTCCCGGGAAGGCACCTTCGCAGTAGGTGACTAAGGAAGGGTCCACCCCGGGTGCAAAGTATCGTATGCTAATATGCACACTTACAACAACCTTCTTGGTTTATCTGGGGTGGGATTACGACATCATCTTCTGTGGTGCACCCAATCATCAAATCATGGCGGCGCCACAAGGGTTATAATTCTGTTTCTGAATGGGAATTAGTTACAGCCATTTTAATGTCTGTGATTTACGTTGTAAGGGTCACAAAATTGCACAAGAGTCATGTGTAATTTCCAAAAAGTCTCCATGTCGGGAGGGGGACATTCCTCTCTCCAACACGCCCCCATCGCCGCTTCTGGTACTCGGTGGACTCCCTCTATATACAGAATCCTGCTTCTGCCACTGAGACAGCCGTAGATGGTAACGGATATGTGTCCCCATAAAGGTATGAAAGAAAATTCAAGACAAATACTGATTTAAATTGACAAAAAATGAAAATATCTTAGCCCAACTTCTTTTTCCATCGAAAAAGTACAAGACAAATGTGGTGATGAGGGGTTCAGTCCATGGGCGTCCGGAAGGGGGGCAAGGGGGGCACTTGCTCTCCCCGGAAAATAAAAAAAACTTGAAAAAAACATGTTTTTATGATATCGCTAGAAAATTTCCAGAACATGAGCTTTCAAAACAGAAAATGATTAGATACAACTCACAAGGCCTGGGAAGTGCCATTTTCAGCGATCTGGGAGGCATTTCGGCCAAAATTTTCTTGGCGCTTCTCGCCAAACTGTGGTGCCACTACGCTTAGGTGATTTGCCTACAGGTTTCACCCCTACCTGGCAAATTCCTGGCTATACCCCTGTAAAAGGCGCCAACATTTAGCAATTAAACTCTATTCTGAAAGTAAAAGTTCCCCCTGATTTGATCAATTGAAAGTTTGTCTCCTCTAAAAAATTTTTTCTGCGGACGCCCATGGTTCAGTCGAAGGCTTGTAGTTGCTTCTGAGTGGATTTAGAATAAATATTTAGAAGCACCTGTCCTGAACTAATGATTTATAAAATAGGGAGCTACCCTCATGAAAAGTTATACAAATCAATGGTATCACTGAAACTAAATGTATCACTTAGATTGTACATTAAATTTTAAAGATTTGAACCTTTCATTTTAATGAAACCGGACCAGATATTTAATGTAAACGACATGCCACGGTTTTATGTTTACTCTGTGTACATTTCAAAGCTTTCTGGTCTAGCCAGTTTCGCAGGCAAATTTTGAAGACGGTATCTGATTGACTGCAAAATTAATTGAGACGACTTCAGAAGAAAGCGTCTTCAACTTCGAAACTTAAACTCCAGTTTTCAAAGTACAACACACTCATACCCTATATCTTGGTCACGTGCTTTCTTGTCTGGAGTAACGTCGTCTGCTGAAGACATTAAGCAGTATGACTTGGTTTCAACATGGTGGTAATTCCATTGATGATCGACGGAGGGAGTGCGCAGACTACTTTCATGGGCGAATATTTAGTTGTGGCGATATTGCGATTTACCTTCGTAGCAGGTGTCGGAATATTTACGTGTCCTTTTTACGTACATATGTACTCTTACGAGTAGCCTATTGCGGGTGCAGCCAATATGGGTGCAAAAGTTATACACGTCCGCCGGGCGGACAATGCGGTAATCGCACCCGGGAGGCCGAGTTTAAGGCTGTTTCGGGCATGTTGGTTGTTACTGAACTGCTGAAGGAAAGACGGGGCAGGTCACCGTCGGTCAGCTCACGTTTGCCCCGGCCGTTCCAAACACCCAGTCCATCCCCGTTGATTCTGGTTGAATATAAGTAGCAACATTCAGGCATACGCTGTCCTTTTCCCTAGCAAACGACGCTTCTCCTAACTTCAAAAAACTTCAAAAAACTGCCTCAAAATAGCGATTTTACTGTAGTACGGATTGACATGGCAAGCGATTTTAGTAACATATATGATGGCACGACCTTATAAGGCCACTCTAAGAAAGTTTTAGTTTTTGTAAAACAAGACAAAAGAATGTGAATCTGTTTGTACCTGAAAATCTTTTGCCGGACTTGACCTTATTTGAGAACTATAAATCTTTACCGCTGATTTTTCCTTTTAAGAGATACCATCACGACAATTTCAGCGTTTCCAGCTCAAGCCTAACATCAGAAGTAACCTAATAAGGTCAGCGGGCGCTGTTTACAATTTTTGCACAGAGCTGTATGTACGGGTTCAGTGTTGGCAGTTTGTGCGTTCATTTTGAGCTGCATATCTTAGCGTGCGCGTGCTTGAAATATTAAACAGGTTCACGCGCATTTGCAAGGGAATTTGCTACGGGCGTGCTGCGTCAAAAATTGACACGCTGATTTTGACAGTTTTGACGCACTTTGTTGACTGTATCGATGCACGACATTCGAAAGTGGCCGTATTAGGTCATGTCACTATACAGGGTGAATGGAGGCACAAAATACCACTAAAGGACGGATAGAGGAAATTACAA
This sequence comes from Holothuria leucospilota, assembly GCA_029531755.1. Lineage (NCBI taxonomy): Eukaryota > Metazoa > Echinodermata > Holothuroidea > Aspidochirotida > Holothuriidae > Holothuria > Holothuria leucospilota. The sequence continues at coordinate 21,063,256 of CM055968.1, read as the reverse complement.
CTATTTTTGTAGGTGGTGATAGTAAGTAAATATTTTGATAACGAAGGTGTGCCGTTTGGCATTAAATTTGCTAACTTCTCGTATGATTGTTGACTTACACATTTTACAAAAGCTTAAAGGGGAATATTCATCATCCCAGACAGATCCAATTCTCCCAACTAAGCAACTTCTAGCTCCTCCCATAACTGTATGAAGCTACTCCTTGTGCAGGAATAAACCTGTTTTATTGCTTAATGCCATGTCCTGGTGAGCATACAAGGCTATAAAATGTAATAAAAGTACTCTCTCTGCCTTGTGTAGAATGTGAGCTACTCTGCATCTTTCAAATTTTCAAACTTTGATGTCAATCAAAGAGCAGTCACCAACTGAGAATTTTCATACCCCTACACTTAAAATATACTTTGGGGTGATGACTGTCTGTCTTTAAGTCAGTCATTTCAATAACATTTAAGAAATACCCGCCGTAGTGAAAGCTCACCGGGTTAAGTTGGCGGGTTTAGAACTGTACGTTTACCATATAGACCTACATTTGCTTAGGTTCTAAGATTTATCTTGAGTTTGTTGACGAATTATTTGATGTTATCTACACCGTCTGAAATCTTGTTGAGAATTTCGTACGGCGTTATAAGTTTAGTACTTGAAATGAACATGGGTAATCGACACATAGCAGGCAGTCTGTGAGCGCGGTACTTTTGCATACTCATGAAAACAGGGCAAGTCCGACCTAAAATGGATCCGTCTTTCCTCTCGTAACACGGATAAGACTATATCTAAAACTAGTAAGGTCAGATAGATAGACCTATAAACGGGATTAGGCTTTAATTAAGGATCTGTGTGCGTTGCACATAATTGTGAACTCGCAGGTGGTTGAGTATGGCGATTTAACAGGCTCCAGACTGAATCTCTCCTCATGTAGGACAAGAAACCTCATCGGGGAGTTGTTATCCGAATAACAGTTGTTATTCGGAAAACAGCTCCCTGACCTCATACTGAAATTCTTTTCGGAATAATCTTTGTCAAATCATGGAAAGGAATAATCTTTCCCTGATTTGACAAAATTTTTTGATCTCTTCAGTTTGTTGTTTGTTTTTGCCGAAAACGGTCGAGCTTCACGCATCAACTTTTGAGTCTGATCAGAGAAAATTTGGTTTCCTTGTAGAAAATCCTTGCTTGCCTAAAGGACAATTGCAGTGGGCCCCAAAGAGACTGGAATAATTTCGGAGTGAGAAGTTAAGGTTTAAACCTAACCTTTATCCTAACAGGGACCTCATTGTAGACTTGTCGGCGTATAAAGACGTCGGAAAAAAGAGTTTCTTTCAATGAATGGCAGCACACCCGTAAAATTACCAACCTGTCAACCTTAACACCCTCCTCATCCTGGGTTTACCATGTATAGCCGCGTTCAAGATGGCTTGATTATGCGTGTTGTCCATTCTAGAACGGGATGGTACATGACAAACCTATTGTGTAGGGGTCTGACGGCCGAGACAATAGTCACATTATTTCACAGTGTCCCATCAGAGGAGGCACCGCCAGAATTTCAGAAGTTGGGAAAGTGGGGGCAACAGGGGCGTAGCTAGGATGAAATTTTTAGGGGGCCTAGGTAACAAATGGGGGCCGGCACCTCCGAGGGTCAGGCTTGTCAAGACTATCTAAGCGGAGCGCCACCATCAGTTGGCGCGGAGCGTGCAAGAAAATTTTTGGCTTTACAAACCCTCCAGATGGCCGGAAACGGCACGTCCCACGTGTTTTAAGCTGCATGTACCCAGCCTTGAAATTCGAATCTCATGTCTGCCATTTCTCAAATAATGGGAAAAAATCAATCCATCAAAAATGGTAATACACAAGGCCGCACATACACTTTTTGCTAGGTTAGTTAGTTAGTTAGTTAGTTAGTTAGTTAGTTAGTTAGTTAGTTAGTTAGTTAGTTAGTTAGTTAGTTAGTTAGTTAGTTAGTTAGTTAGTTAGTTAGTTAGTTAGTTAGTTAGTTAGATGAGGCTTAACGTCCCAGTTTCCAACCAATTGGTTCAAGTCGAGACGACCATGGCCTTTTTTCCAGTTGTGGCTCACTGGCTTGTTTGCCCTACTCTATTGCTTATGCTGAGCACCAAGCACAAAGGCAGTAGGGGGCAAAAAGTGGGCATTACTGATCTGTGGCTTGGCGGAGGGGACTAAAGGAAATGGGTATCTCTCTCCCCCTTGGCGAAAATTTGTAATTTCAGGAGGACGAATAGATAGCAAATGGTGCAATATTTGAGGGATTTCAGCTTTAAAAGGAAAATGAAAAGTAGTTGTGACTAAGTGCGACAAAAGTCACTTTTGAGAGCGTGGTGGATATGATGTGAAGCATGACCTCAGCCATTGAACTCCGTTGTGGGAAGGGTTTTAAGGGAGGGGAGGGAGTGCTATTGGTTATAAAACGTTTTTATGACTAAACTGGCACTGTTTAAAAATGTTTTTAAGCCATTGATGATTGAAGCTACCTATAGCAACAACAGCAACATTGTAGCTATGCATAATCGCGCGTAGCGCGAGAATTTTAGAAAAGTAGGCTAGAAAAACATCCTAATAGAGCTGTAAATGATTGGTGATGTGTACAGATATAGGCATGAAAATATTGATCTGCTTATTTGAAATTGTTTAATTTCTATCATTACGATCACAGCTATTTCTTATATTTTACTGCGTTTTCTCTGTATATTCTCAAAGTTGGAAACGGTGCACTTTGAAAATTTCTGGGGGTAATTACCCGCCCCCCCCCCCCGCTGTGTGCGGCCGTGGATATCATATTGAGCTGAGATAATACAAGAATCATGCTGAATTATGCATCCCTTTTCATTTATTCTGCCTGCAATTCTCCCATATTCACCTTCTAGTATACCTGTTACATTTGTTCATCACCCTATCCATAGGCTACATGTCCACTACTCAATTACATATCTTCTAGATCATACCGTTTGTCTCCAACCTATGGCAGTATGGTTACCATATTTAATTTTCTGGCAAGGAGAACATAAATCACTTTCCTGATGTAGGGGTCTAAGGGTGTCCCCTTGAAAAATCTTCCGGTTTTCAATGGTGTCTAGATGCAAAATGGTCCTGTATTTGTTCTCGGACTCAAGACATCGGTATATTACTTGGTCAGACCTATAATACCACCAGTAAATCTTTCAAAGCAGAAGTAGGGATCATGTGGGAAACACATGAAATCCGGACCTTGTTGGCAATTTTACAAATCCATCCGGACCGTGACGCCAGTGCGAACTACTAAAAAGAGGACTTGTCGGAAACAATAGTTCTACAGTTCCAGGGTTCTCCACTAGTCTGTTTTCTGTCCGGGGGCTCTTGCGATCGCCGTCCTGGGGGAGGGTCTAAGGAGAGGGGGACCTCCCGTCCCCTTTGGGAAAATTTTGACAAATTAGGAGGGCTTAGATCGCAAATGGTGCAATCTACGGCCTTGTTCTTAGCCTTCCCTATGAGCTCAAATCTGGGCATTTTGAGGTCATTTTTTTTGCAAATTGCATTTTCTAAATATCTTTGACTTGCAGATCTGGAGCTCCAGTTTCCACTTGAACGTATTCAATAATGAAGTAGTTCCCTTTAATGGAAATTTCGGGTGAAAATCGGGAAACCTAGGGGACAGTTCAATTGAATGGTTTCGTTTAGTGTATGAGTTTGATGGTAACGGATTCCTACTGTGGAAACATATGAAAGAAATGCAGTCTCACACGGATTCCTACTGTGGAAACATATGAAAGAAATGCAGTATACTGCATTTCTTTCATATGTTTCCACAGTAGGAATCCGTTACCATCAAACTCATACACTAGGCTATAGCCTAAGTGCATATTGAATGATACAAGAGCTCATGTGCAAGTGAGCTGGGTTTGCATCTCCGATGTTTTATTATACATTGCTTGTCATGAGTATTTGAAATCAAATATAAAAGGCAGTTAAATGACAAGTTGCGGTGTTTGTGATTGAGAGTACAGACAACTTCTTGACCGGGCGGGACAATTTTCTGTGCGGGCGGCAAAGTTTTGTCCGGGCGCTAAGTAGTGTGGCAGATTTTGTACGGGCGGAGCCCCCGGACAAATCAGCTAGTGGAGTACACTGATGAGTTCTACAGTTCACTTGTCATGGGCAAGGAGAGAGACACGACATACTTGTTAAGGATAGAAGAATTATTCGAATGCAGTACCTTACCGTACGGCATATTTTGTGTATGTTACCTTATAGGAATGGTCGTGTAAGAATGGTCTTCAGTGTATGGTTGTTATGTTTTCAGTAAGTCAACCAGCCATCCGAAAGACAGAAAGGGTCTAAACCTGACAATGCCACATCCGAATTAGTCTTCGGGACGTTCGTTTCATCGTCTAAGTGAATTATATGAGAATTAAACGACAGTGCAGATTATATACCTAATCTAGTGAAAGTAGACATTTTAAAGTTATAAGTTGATTTCATACGTGAGCAAAATGTGTTTTTCACACATTTACTTTTTCTTAATTCTTACACATTTTTATTTATTTTTTGAAGGAAATACTTCAAAGTTTATTTCCGTTCAAACATTTATATTTTCTTAATTCTTACACATTTTAGTAGGACACAAAAAGTCTGGGGGCCTGATGAATATCTGGGGGGAGGGGCCTAGGCCCCCAGGCCCCCCGTAGTTACGCCACTGGGGGCAAGCAGAACTTGGGGGAAAGAGCAAAAGTTGCCTGTGCGCATTGCTCCTGTACACCGTATACCTTTATATGAAGTGGGAGAAAGCCCTTGATTGAGGCAACTGCCCCACGTCCCCTTCCCGGTGGCGCCGCTGCCCATCAGTGAATGTAGCTGCCTCTGGGAGCAGGATTCCTCAAGGGATACGCTTTGCCCCCGGCATGCAGCCGAAGGTACTTTTTAGAATAAGTGGAAGTCAGTGGAAGCATCTTCAAAAAGTGGGGGAGGGAATATACACTTACCCCCTCACCCCGATTTCCACCTATGCCAAGCCGACGCATTTACTCGTGGTCAGACTCAAATCACCTGACCAGTTCCGCGGAACCATTTTCTATCGCTTCCTCACAAGGGGTGGGGTATAGTGTAAAGGTCGATCACTGCCAATGTTACTTTCCTGATGATTACACTAATACAGTTAGGTCGATCAGTTGGTACTGTCACTGTAGTTGATAGATGCTTAAATTTGCATGTATGCAATAAATTAAGATAAAAAGTCTCCAAACCGTCTGTGGGGGTAAAAAGACCGGAATCTGGCAGTGAAAGATGGGATATAATAGGATTAAAGTGCATTTGAATTTTACTTAAAAAAACCCATTTCCAGGATCATTTGGTTAGACCATGTGAGTTATGGCATTGTCCACTCGGTACTTTTAGGACAGTAACCCCAACGAGGCTTTGATGATAACTAGGTCCAGTTTGATGATAACTTGGCCATTAAAAGTTAGATTAACCCACATAAAAGCTGTGCTGTAGATAGATAATGGTCAAGTATTGGTCAATTCACTGCAGGTGGACTGACAGGTGGGGCAGTCCAGAACAAAAGTAGGTCTAGTTTGCTGACCGAATGAAAAAAGATTGCATGAGACCATCTCCGTGTAATACGTTGGTATGTATAGATAGGGCTACAAAAGCGGATGTTCCTTTTTGAAGGGGTGGGGATGGGGTAGGTGGTCGGTGGGTTTATGAGGGAGGGTACTTGGGTGTAAAACTGGGCGGGTATTTGGAAGGGTAGTTGGACAGCTGTGTGCTGTCATTTTTTTTTTTTTGCTCTTTTTCTAAGGTAAACTCATGTTTTCTTTTCTCCGTTACGTTACTATTATTTGGGGAGCATCCTCTGGATTTTTTAGAGTGCTTCCTTTTACAATATCTTGATGTTATGTATTTCTGCATTTGTGTGCATTGTTTCAAATATTATCAAATATTGTGAAGAACCAAATAAATGAAATGAAAATGTCCTTTAACGAAGTTAATAAACTATCTAAGTAAACTAAGTGGGCCCGTAGCCACGACAGCATCTAGGGGCAATTTGTCCACCTCAACTCCATTTTCCATATTCGTGTTTTCTTTTGGTGGGGTTCAGTAACCGACTCCTATTCAGGGGCGTAGATTTCTTTTCAACTTTGGGGGGATGGGGTGAACATCGCAAATGTGGAAAATGTGCACGCGAAGCGTGCACGGCGAGCGCGGAGCGCGAGCCCATGACGGGTGGGGTCCAGGGGGCGAAGCCCCCGGAAGCTCCTGGGTTTTAATGTCTCAGAAGTGCCAGGAAGTCTGTTTTAAGCGGTTAAGTTTGTACATTAAGGAATTTATGCTATTTTGAGCACAAAACTCGTTGATAAGCTGCACTGGATTGAAATTGTACAAGAGCAACAATGTCCTGTTATCCTTAAAAAGGCAGGGATCAACATATAGGGTCATCCCAGACAACTGGATTTTGAATTCGGAGATCATTACAAGACCTGCAAGTTGGCTTGAGATCAGTGGCGTCGCCAGGTTTTTTGTGATTGGGGGCTCCATAGATGATGTCGTAACAATACCTCAGTTCCCCAAGTCTGCGTAAATAACACCTTTATTTTTCATACGTTCCTGCATTTGCATGCAGCAGTTTTGATCTTTCGTTTGTCACGACATAAAGATGTCGTCTTCGGGAAGGGGTTCCCCCTCCCCTTTAAGATTTTTTTAATTAATTTAAGGTCTTTTAGATGCAAAATGGTGCTATCTTTGAGATGTTTTTGAAACTGATCATATATGGCCGGAAAATGTCCATAATTCAGTGAATGCTAATTTTTGGTAAGGTAAAAGAGGAGAATGTGTCGTCTATTAACGATTAAGAGACAGATACGTATTTTTACTACTTTTGAACTAAAATCCGGATGAACAGCTGCCAGCAATGGAAAATGACAGGGAGGGAGAGTATAGGTGCAGGGAGGTGATATTAGACCTCCTTGATACATGTAGCAAAAGCTGTGAAGGACTAATAAGAGCGTTACAGAGTGCTGTTTTCATCATAAGTGTATACAATCACCATCTATACCGATAATGGCTCAGCGCGAACTGGCGAAGCTCTGGTAAAAAATTCTGAAAAATGTATAACGGCAGATACTTACTTTCAACCTTCTACATCATGCTACATATTAAATTAAAAGATCCCATATTGATGCGAGGTCCCCACAGATGTTTGGAGATGTATCTCTGTTATTCGGAAAGTGTCGTGATCAGAACAGTTCCGTGTATTATTACCTTAATAATGGTCATTACATGGAGTGTAAACAGTGACGAATAATATTTCCATTACCTGATTACAAAGCCTGCATTCAGACTCTACATCGAGACACTTTCAATTGCCCAACAAACCTACATGCCACTGCCATAAGCCAGTCTTTTACCTATTAATTCGTAAACTTTCAACTTTTAGCTGCTGTGCTTCTCCGAAAGTTGCTATCGGAAGATATTGATAATATAAGTGACACTGACGTAAGGTTGGAAGCCCGCGGAGCGCGCGAAAATTTTGATAGATTGCGAACGATTTGCTAAAATTCTGATAGTTTCAGAAACATTTGTGATAGAAAGTGAAGCGAGATTGAAAAACTTTCTTACGAAAATGAAGAATAAAATAGGCCTATACTTTCCATCATACACGTATCTGTAGACTGAAACATTGGGGGGGGGGGGGGGGAGGGGATGATTACATGGGCCATCACCCCCTAGTCAAATGTTGGGGGGATATCCCCCCCCCGGGATTTACGCCCATGCTCCTATTACAGGTCCACATATATCCCGTCAACAACTCTTCTCCTCCAAGCAGTCTATTGACAGGCTGGCTACGAACCCGCTTGAAACGCGACAACATGCTGATTTGTGTTTTATTACATATATGCTAGTCTGTACAAACTTGGGAGTACAAACCAGAAGTTGGGGAACGTGGCACCTGCCCCCCGCCCCGGGCCCTTCGCGTGTAGGGCCAAAACTTACATGCGATTTTATCGGGTACTGCAGTTTTTCTCCGACAAAAGTTCAAAACGCGCCTAACTTGAGTTTCAATTTTCTTTTTGCGATCGCTACAGCTTTTTCGTAATATGAGAAGTGAAGTCACAGATTTGAGAAAACTATAGTACTGAACTGTACTCGAAAAAGAGCAAATAGCTCGATTAACATCATCTCTACATTATAAAGACTGGATTTACCTCTCTGGGATTTTTATCAGGTTTAATTCTCTGCGTCCCAAACTCGCCGCGAGGTAGCCGTGTAGCCTACATTTTCCCTTATTGCCAAAGAAGGCATTCGTGCAATAGCTGAGTGCCCGGGACATAAAAAGAGAATCACTTTCACGTGATAAATCAGTCATGTTAAGAGCATTTCTGTAAATAGTAAAGGTTCCTAAAAGACATTGGGTATCGTAGAATTGAAAATAATATACGTCATAAAATTGTGTAGTGTATATGGAAACACGAAAATATATATATATATATATATATATATATATAATATATATATATATATATATATATATATATATATATATATATATATATATATATATATATATATATATATATATATATATATATATATATATATATATATATATAAATCCCGAAACGGGTAAATTAGATAGGTCGAACGTGGTAAGATCGATCTTACCACGTTCGACCTATCTAATTTACCCGTTTCGGGATTTACACACTTTGTGTGGTAACAAGGAGGGAAAATTGTAGCGTGCGGTATTTGTACCTTGGTTCAAGCCGAGAATCACGTTAGTCACGGTGGTGCAGTGGTTAAGGCAGTCGCCCGGACAGCGACCGTCCCGGGTTCAAACCCGCGTGGCTCAATTTTCCTTCTGGTTTCTTCTTTCATTCTTCCCTTGTTCAAAAGGCTATGCCAGTACTTGGGTTGAATTTAATTCAGATCGAATCAGTTACTTACTCTTCGACCTATATATATATATATATATATATATATATATATATATATATATATATATATATATATATATATATATATATATATATATATATATTGCAACCTTGCAATGTACACACAAAAGAACAATCTGAGTGATTCAATATGACATCGTCGCCAAGCATTCGTCGGTAATATTTCTTCTCGGAAAAAAATACAGAATTGATGCAAACCTGAAATGCTGATTAAGCATCTTTCTAACAAGTTTTACCATTTCAGCGGTTTCGCTTGTCTACAAGTACAATTAATTGTTTACAGTTCTCTCTCTGTCTTTGTCGAGTACAGCCGATTCCATCTACATGTGATCTGAGTAACTTAATCAGGTAGAAACACTAGAAAGAATTTAGTTTAACTTGTATAATAGAGTGTAGCCCATACAGGTAGTTTTGCTTCCAACCTTGTGGAAGCATTAGGATGCTTGTCCTCCTTTTCTATCCATTTCAATGCCAAAATTGCCAAAACCCGACCTACATTAAGTACAATCAAGGCCTTTTCTATCCATTAGGATGCTTGTCCTCCTTTTCTATCCATTTCAATGCCAAAATTGCCAAAACCCGACCTACATTAAGTACAATCAAGGCCGTTGTAAGAATATTACAGATGGGCAAAACTTTCAAATTGCATTACCAGAACTCAAAGCACTGTAAAACAGCCAGGCCGGTTGCACTTAGATTGTCAGTCAGATAAGGTCCACAGCTCACGCAAAGTTCAATTCCGAAACGTCCTGTGTACATGAATGGTGTTAAATCAAAATACGATTCATTTTCATTTTTTTTTTACTAATTCATGAGGAGAAGGGAATTACTTAACAGAGGTATAACACTGAAGCCTTTTGCGCAATGCAAACATTCAATACTTCTAGAACCCAAAGCAAAAAGATACGATTTGGTTTAAAAAGTTTTATATGATAATACCTACCCAGCCACCCCCACCCAGTAATACACTCTTAAAACGCTAAGGTCAATTTGACCCTCAAAGACGACTGAATCAAATTTTTAAGTTAAAGAATGACCCTAATATGCGTTAATTTGACTTCAGTTTGAGTTAACTTGATGAATAAGTCGAGTAAGTTCCTTCGTAACCTTTGTATTTAAGAGTGATAACACGACGTGAGAACAGTGTGTGCTGATGTTACAGAACTTGGGGCGGGGGCTTGGGGGGCTACAACGTTTGATTTGACACTTGGTTTTGACACCACTGCCCTCACTAAATTTTGGAATGGCTTATAGCGTTTAAAGCCGCCCATTCTGCGGTGAGGTGTCCAGAAGTGACGTGCCTACCAGGGGTCCAGGGAAAAAACCCCTACAAAACTGACGGATATGATACAGGGGACGCTAGACAATATCTTTTAGCTATCCTAATAATCATGACACTGTGTGCTAGCTAAGAATGTCACAAAAATCTTTCTTTTAGCAAATATCTAACAATAAAACAAAAGAGGTGCATTCTGGGATAGGGGGTTGTCGGAAGAGGGGCAGATCCGTAGCAGGTACTGAAGGCAGATAGTTTCCCGGGGGAGAAATTTTTTGAGGGGCGAGACATACTAAAATGAATTGAGACAATGGTAATGTTTGATCTTCTAGGGGGCGAAAATTTTTCCGGGGGACTTTTCCATCCACCCTGGTCTCCCCCTTGGCTACGAGCTCGAAGAGGAAATGACAGAGGGGTAGGCAAAGCTGCCAAGTAGATTTCGGCACACAGGCATACCATGTCTTCATATCCATGAACCGTACATCGATAAGTGAGTGCGAGTTTTTTACGCTAATGATGAAACTTTAGATAAATAAACAAGTAAAAGGCCTAATGTTGTGTAACATTTCATACCTTTCTGTACATTACATTACAAATCGCGATTATTTTATTAAATCATACGGTAAATCGACGTCCTTTTTCACTTTAAGTACGTGTGTTACTTCACATTATTTTGTCCAGTCCAATGTGAAAGGATGTGGTCAAAAGGAGATGAATGACGTAATAAGTGCATACGGCAAAGTCCTTCATCGAATGGTCACCACAATAGCGAAAATGGAAACCCTAAAGTAATGCAGAGGTTCCTCAATCCCAACTCTTCATGTACCGGTATGTACCCGGTTGCGTTCAATGATTAAAAGCGGAATGGTGTAGTTACGGTGATTTTAATCAGGGCTCGGATATTGCGATGGTCGTGGTCCTTTCCAAGAGTTTGGGAATTTTGCGATCAGCTTTTATAATGGTTGGTCATACCAAGTAAGTACCAGCAGTGGTGTATACAGGATTATTCAATTGAGGCTCAACTGAATGGTCGGTCAGAGTCAGGGGTATCAGGGCAGGCGCGGATCCAAGGGGGGGGGGCTTTCCCGGCCTCAGCCCCCCCCCCTTTTCGCCACATCAACAATAACAAATACGCAAAAATTAGCATCATGTTAATCTAGGAGAATATTCAAGAGGGCTTTACCCCCCCCCCTTTTAGAAATGTCTGGATCCGCACCTGTAAGGGAGATTATAGGGGGTTGCCTCAGTCGTTTCTTAGACATTTTGGCTCTCGAAAGGAGTCTTAGATGCCAAATAATGTATCATTTCCATTTCCCCCAAATGAATCGTCGGTCGTTGTTTTTTAGGTGCGCCAGTAGGGAATACACCCCTGTTGCTCCTCTATATTCGCCACAACACCAGGATGTCTATTTAGCATGTGTGAAGTTCACTCTTTTTGTGGTCGGTGTAGGGCGGAAGAGACTGTTGCTACACTGCTGTACAACCGTCTTGTCATAACTCAAAACTGTATATGTGACCACTTATTAAGTTCTAACAGGGTGAAAAGTGTAGATTTAACATAGATGTTTATCACGCAGGCGGCATTGCTCTGAGTGGATTTACCTACAGAGGACGAAAATAAAACAATCGGACGCACTTTCCTTTTAAAACCGAACATCCCATCCCGAGAGTCGGAAAACATAAGTTTCAGGTCACACCTAACATCAGTGTTTACGGACGTGCCGGTTCTCAGAGTTCTTGAGTGAGACTTTAGTGCAGCGTGAGTATACGAAAGCGCTGAGTGATCCAGTAGATTATACATAGAGGATATGGAACAATATCAATGAATATAGCGAACCAGAATGATATTTTTGAACAATGCTATGACCAAGTGGATAGGCGCCGAGCATAGATGGAAATCCCGGGGATGGGGATATATCCCCCACGTTTTGACAAAGGCCATCACAAACACCCCCTCCCCCAGATTTTCAAACTTATAACAAAATAATGTGCGCTGCATTATTATTTTTGGTCAACAATTGATAACTTTTGAATAGTGTGAAATAAAGTAAATCATTTACTTCAATTACCTCAAAAATGCTATTTTTCGACGAGGTTCCGGGCGGCATCCTTCGTGCATTGTTGTCTTATTGTTACAAGTCAGCTTGAGCGAGATTATTTTTCCAACGCCCTATACAACTCCTCAAGAGGTAACGGTTCTGCCGGGGAAGTCCGTGACACTTATGACTGGGAAGAATAGCTCAAACTACCGACAGATAAAAGGGCAAAGTAGATGGAAGAAGAAAGGGTATTTTGATGTAATTTGGATAACTATTTGTTTGTTTGTTTGTTTGTTTGTTTGTTTCTTTATTTCACTTCCATGTAGACAACATTACATTAACATCAATAAATATAGACAGCCGTTCAAAAGTAGCAGAAATGTGAAGCAGATTACAATAAACAATATACAATGTACAGGGAGCATGAAAAGTCTGAAAAGCAAGTAACGCACCCAATGTGGTTGCACCGCTGCCAATTCCCTTTTGCTTCAGTGCAACTCCTGCAATATCTTCCACCGTGACCTCTCCCACCCAAAACCCCTATGTACCATCAAATTCACCGGTCATTGGTTCAAATTCAGTTACAAAATATGATTAAGTTCCAATTCCAAGGTCCCGTCTGTTAAGAGCGAATTCAATGCCATTTTCAGATAGTGAAATGATTCACGCTCCTGGGAGAGCTCACTTCGTTCCCGTGGCGCCTTTTGAACCTTTGGGTTATTTCAACTTGACCGCTTCTCCATCGCTTTATAAAGATAAACTCCTTGGGCCTTCTCCAGTTCTCTGAGAGTCTCGTATTCGAACCTAGTGTTCATTGGAAAACAAAACTGTTTGTTCCCTGACAACTTTTTTATGTCACTGCTCACAAGCCCGTACTTTACATACGACTCGGACCAGCAAGCAGGCATGAGGTAAGGTAAAATTATAATTTTTCTTGCATTTAGAACACATCAAATTTCCTTTGGCAAAACTCAGACTTTTCATTCTAATGATTATAAATATTAAAGGGCTTCCGGGAACTTTGCCCCCCTGGGCCCTTCTGGAGTTGCCTCTTGACCCCACTAACATGAGAAAATTGTCGAAGTATCATTTCTGTGGTCTGTTAAGTGTGCAGCCAATGTCCTTTGGAAGTAGTTAAATACTTCACTCAAATGCTCACAATTTTGGAAATGCACCACAGCTTCTGCGGGCTGCGCCCCTGGATCCCATCCGGGGTGTTGTCCCCTGAACCCCACCAGGGGTCCCAAGGCACTCCCATGGACCCTATTCCGTCTTCGGCGCCGATGGATTGTTTCATCTCCCGGGTGCGAGAATAAATCACGGCCAATAGTGCCGAGGCGGTGTCATTTGAAGCAATCGTGTGGGTGTGGTCAGGAATTGGAGTCTTGGCGTTTGCATAGGGTTGGTTGTAAGTAAGACGGTCTTTTACATTTCTAAAAAAAAAAACATACAATTTGAGCATAAAATATTCAACTGGAAACATTTGCATGAAGAACATACCGAGATGATTGAACATTACGTTAATTAATGTATATCTGTCTGTCGCCCTCCTCATTCCCTCACCCGGGTCGGTAGTTTTTCAGGGCGATTGGCTCAGTTTGTTGAAATTTCCATTGTATTATTAAAAATTAAAAGTTATGCTCATGTCATGGTCTGGTTTTAGGGCTAAGAAATTGTAGTTTTCTCCCGGCTACGTTCACGCTCAATACATGGCCCTTTACACACCTTAATAGCAGTGGCCCCCTGTGGGCTGGGGGTTGTAGAATATGCCCACGGTGTTTCCCGCCTGTCGTAAGAGGCGACTAAAGGGAAGGACTTGCACCGTATTTAAACTTTGCATGACACTATACAACACATTTGTGTTGGTGTGTCGTTAAATTTCATCTAACTTTCCATAACTTAATAGCAGTGTTGTAGTACCCGTACCCGTACCCGTACTCGTACCCGTACTCGAGTACAAGTTGCCGTACTCGTACCCGTACCCGCACCCGTGACCTGGTACCCGTACCCATATCCGTACTCATGACCTGGTACCCGTACCCGTACCCGTACTCATGACCTGGTACCCGTACCCGTACTCATGGTCCTGTACTCACACTACAACACTGCTTAATAGCATATTAGAGCAGAAGTGTTATTTCTCATTTTGTCTGTTTTATTAAGGGGAGGTATCACCAGGAGTAGTGAACCTTGTTAGGGACTCATCACAGATGAATGTACCTGCATGGGCATTCGCCGCATTCCATAGATCTTAAGATGCCCAACATGCTTGTAACGATAACCGTGTCAGATCATTTTGTTATGGGTGACTGAAAAACTTCCCGAAATTTTGAGCAAATTGTCGCACGTTGAAAGTAGCATACATTTGTCCAAAAAACAACAGAGATCCTCCCGAATGGGAGAGGGGTGGGCCTGAGGAAGCCTCGCCCTTAGCCTCATGCACTTATGCTCTTTCTGTCTGACAACATATTATCCCCAAAACTTCATCTTAGGTTTTGTACTAAGATATTTAGCTTACATCAGAATATCGGAGGGTAAAAATGGAAGATAAGTTCTACTTCTGAAAAGCTGTTGTAACCTCCCAATTATCACTATTAGCTTGACTGCCGGTCTCAATGTGAAAGTTACACCGCTCTTCGCTGCAGGACCGTGGATTCATCTCCTCATTGCAGACAACCGTTCTGCACACGATTAATTATTAAACAAATGAACTCGCGGCACAAGGAAGTTGATATGGTAATTAACACTCGAAAGGGAAGTCATTCAGCTTGATATGTCGGGACTCAACAATTTATATAGATAAGACTGACCTCAATCCCTCTCAAAAATGCTACCGTATCTGGAGACTAGCGATCCAAGTTGATAAGAATTATCAGGAGGCGTTTTCTCTAAGTTCTCCCCACTAGAAATCTTTCCGTGTAATGCTTACATCATGCAGGTGCATCCGGTCAAAGTCGACACCTTAATAAGATAAATTGTTAGATAAAACGGTTTAATACAGTAGACTTTTGGTAGCCCGGCGTTTTGCCGGTCTTTCTTGAAGCCGTAGAGATGAACCGTAACAGGGTTAAGCTACACGTTTATTTATTGGACAGATATTTTGGAACTATCTTACATGGAATAAACGGTTGCATTTTCTGTTTCTGGCAAGGATTGATGATTTAGCAAATCAGCTGAGAAAAAAAGAAAATACAAACGATCTTTCGAAACATCCTAGACGAGTTTTGTTTACAACAGCTATACTCTCTTACTGCAAACGTAAAGTCAAAAGAAACGTGCTAAGGATGATATCTGTGAAACACCGGCTTCGTGAAATCATCGGATGAAGAGGTTTCTGGAGTCTTCTCCCACAGAACAAGAAAAAGACCTCAAAGTTCCATTTTCGAGCTATTTGCTGTAATATTTTCTGCAGCAATGCAATAAGTATTGTTCTTTGAAATAAGACTGTTCGACGGAAATTAATCGTCTTCAACTTGAATTCTTTGACACTTCTATCTCAGCATAGCCGTTCACTTGCAAGGTGGGAAGACGTTTCATACCCAGGGTATTGCAGGTACGAAGTGGATCTGTTCAAAATTTAAGCTTAATTAACGTGACGTCAGTGACTTGTGATGGCCTTGTCAGGTTTAAAGACTCTCAAAGTAGTTGGGTCCTTCTTTCTTCTCATTTTCGCCTCGATGGCCTTTTGGAAAGAAGTCAAATTAAGTTTGCAAACCTGTGAAGAATTGTCTCAATCGTCACTTCACTTTAGAAAGGATTCCTCCGTCGAGGGAGATTCCGTTTTGGTGAGGAGGCCCATTAGAAACAGCCCCGGTGATGTTTACGGCGCACCGGTACAGAGCGAAAACTACATGTTAAGAAAGAGTCAAGGGCCGGAGAGAACGTACGAGCGTTATGAAGACACTAACATAACTGTATTTGTGACAAGCCCGCCATCCAGTGGTCTTACTGACATAATAGAATTAATTTTTGCTCTGAATGTCCGTCGGAAGATAAGAGTAATACCCCTTGTGGACGGCAAAATCATTGCCACTGGGAAATTGCGCCCTATTACGGACTACATCAACACAGCGTTACAGCAAGTTCAACCACCAGCAGTTGTTCACACATACTCTTTCCATGTAGATATCGTTGGGAACTACACAAGGAGACCTTTACTTATAAGTATTGTCAGAGACCCTATTGAAAGGGCCGTCTCTCTTTACAATTATGCACGCGCGAATAATTCGAAACATGACTCCGAACAGGTTAAAAAATGGAGACAATCGCTGAATATTATACGCGAGGAATCTTTTGACGACTGCGTGAGATTAAAGCGAGCAGAATGCGTGTCCAGCAAGGCAGGATCTCGTCTTATACGACACTTTTGCGGCTACGATAGGAGATGCAAGCTGAAAAATCGCTGGACTTTAGAAAGGGCTAAGAAAAACATAGAAGATCACTATTTTATCATTGGAACAAGACCTGAGGCTGAAATGTTTGTGGAGGTCTTAGAGAGGAGGATTCCGTCGATTTTTAAAGGTGGTCGCAAAATGTTACATGAATTGGTGGATAAGGGAAAACTTGGTAAAGTAGATAGATTTGCAAGAGTGATGCCATCGGAAGAGACAATAACAAAATTGAGAAAAAATTTGGACCTTGATCTGGAACTTTACGAATGGATAAAAGAAAGATTTGGTGAAGCTCAGAGGAGTGTAGGTTTGAAGGTATAAGTCAGAACTGTTAATGTATTCAAAACGACTTCAGCTACAGAAATAAAAAACTTGATGTACGGACTAGAATTATACCTCATTAACATTCATTCAACATCTTTCTAAATGCTTTCAGCGTATTAATATGTAAATTTAATTACATGGCCAGAAACAAAGATCGTTCAACTTCTACCTGCAAAGTAAGTCTTAAATGAAAGAAAAACACATTTTTTTAGGTAAGTTTGAAAATATTCAAGTTATGTTTTAATCTTGTAATAATTAAATTAAGTTTTTCATGAAACTGACATGTCGACCGCACATAGTGTGTTTAACTTAAATTTTTGCTTGGGTTAGAGGTCTATTATTGCTCAATCGAAAAATTAGGGAAGAGTGGTAGGGACAGTGATCAGTACTGTAAAGTTGCTGTTAGCGAAAAATAAACAAAAAAAAACAACCTTATTTTCTTCAAAATTTTTGACCATCTCTTCAAGGTATTTACAAATATTGTGTTAACAATGCACCAATATGTCACGGACAACATATCGTTTTTCTCATTACAAAACCTATCATTCTCACCACTCATCTCCTGCAATCGGGTTTCATTTTAAAAGCATTATAGGCAAGCCCACAACCAAAGGGGTAGGGGGCGAGGCAGGGGCCAAGCCCCTGAACAAATTTCCACCCCTCGGAGATCAATAATTACCATTGCCTTATACATTTTAGTGTATCTCGCCCGTCTGAAAAATATTTCGCCCCCTGGAAGCTTTTTCTCCCCCTTCAATTCATTGTCTGGCCACGGGCAGGCTGATTATAGGTTTGGGTAAACAAATTGTTCACTAACGTAAGCTACAGAGTAGTGATTTCTTCCTGTAAGAACCTAATTTTTTTTTTTTTTGGGGGGGGGGAGTTATTCAGTTCCCTTATTTTGAAATGCCTAGCAATCTGTATCCGTAACTCATGGTTGTGAAGATACAAAGATTCTGTACAACGAAAGGGATAATTTTCTTGAATGGAAATTTTCAGATATTTTAGAAAGACTAGAAACTCCGAATTTAACGGAATGGTTTCATTTGTCATCAATGTAATTTTTCTGTCATCCTCGAAATATTAATTAGCAGTTACAACGGTTGAATAAATCTTCGTCACCTCAGTAAATATTTCTCTGAGCAAAAAAGGAGATGAGAGGGAGAGGGGGAATGGAATAAATTAATTGACCTTTGACTCACTCTTCGTGTGTACGTATGAAGCTACCTATACAGGTCAAATGAGGTCCAGGGTTATACAGATATAGTTGTAAGAAATATCATTCCCTGCACGGCAGGCAAGAAGCACTTCATGTCCATCTTTTTGTCTTCGTTTATCATTGAAAAATTCTCCAGTCTTTGATCATTGTCGTCCTGGTACGTGCATAAAGATAATTGTTCTGACATTAAAAAGCGTGACTAGAGAAACAGCCGTTTTCTTTTCTTTTTCTTACATTTTGGTTTTGAAGTACTATGCAGTTTCTCGTACATGAAATGTATGCAGCACCAGGCCCGGGCCGGTGGCCTACAGGGAAAGTTATGCAAAGTGGCAGACCACGTTTGTATCGTAAGGGACAGTATTTCACGCATGTGTTCCAGACGTATAGCGAGTACTCTAAGGTATACATACTATGACACATTGTCTGTATTCGTACTTACGAGGTTTTGTGCACCTACTCAGGAATTTTGAAAAAAAAATGAGCCTTCATGTGAATGCAAAATTCTTGCACTCGTTTTAATGAAAATAAAGTGCACCTGCATTAGTTATCCTAACCAGAAACCATCCATCACCGGTACTCAGAATACTGCCAAACATTATAAGTCTTTTATATACAAGAGGGTCCGGAGACAGGCACAAGCCTATAATAAAGGGGTCTGGGGTCAAGGCCCCTCTCCCGAGGCAAAAATGTCAATTTCTTGACAAAAATGTTTTCAGGACAAATTTCCGACTTTATTGGTGTGTACTAATTGGAGAAAATTTCAGGGAAAACACCTTCCTTCCCACTGTAACATATCTTGCCATACACATATGGAGACAGGTAATCATTCCGTAGGTCCCGGTAGGCTTACTTGGGCAGTTAACTGCCTTGGGTTCAAAGTAATGGAAAGTGATCCATGGAAAAGAACATTACAATTGAGCAAAGGCCTTGATGGTTTCATGCAATGAATCGTACCTTGTTTCTGAAGTATAAGGGAGGGGGAAATAACTCATTTCTTAGACTTATGACAAATTAAACACTGTCAACTTGTTTAGATGCTGCTTCGATCTATACTACACAAAATTCTGATTTGTCAAGCCCTTCTCACTTGTGTTACGTAAGCAAAGTATCATACATATGAGTCATCGTAATGGACCTTCTGGGTAACTAAATAAATGTTTTGGAATTGTGTCGGTCAAAACATGACTCGCTGGTGCTGAGTATACATATACCAAGAGCTACAGTCGATAGCAACTCACTATGGGTATTCCTCACAGTTCTGACATGTGATTCACACGTTATGTACCAAGCAGAGGGAGCAAGCAGTATTCAATGGTCATTTCCAAGTTTGTGGCCTAACTTTCGATACTCCTCAGCAATGGTGGCACTAGGATTTCCCCTAAAGGGGTAGGGCCGGGAGAAGCAAGCTCTTTGACGGGGTGAGGTTGGAAACAACCCGAAGCCCCGACAAATGATCACAGGGGTTACCGGAAGGGTAGTGAACGCAAAAGTTTGGATTTTTTACAATTTGGGGTTTTTGTAGAAAGCTTGAAAAAGTAAGACTTTGCATTAGAAAAAACGAAATTTTGAGTTTTTAATGAAGAATTTTCCTTCCTTGAGAGCAATATTAAGGAATTCTTTGTGTCGACAAGTCGTCTCGGGGGATTACATGGTGATTACAAAGCCCCCCCCCCGGATCCCCTTCCGTAGCAGAATATTATACCAACAATAACGACAAAAAGTGTCCGACAGTTTTGTCCAAGATTGTACTGAGCTGTAACAATCATCCTCATGCACAAAGGAGAATTCGTTGCTGCAGCTCAGGTAATTGGGAAAATTCTGCAAATGAATGAAATTTTTCGCAACAAATTAACAATTTTCCACAAACAATGGTTGCAGTTTCATAGAAGGCCTGGCTGGAATGGGGGTGGAGGGAGCGAGGTAGAGTTACATCAGTTTGCGACAACGAGATTGTCAATGCGTAGTTTGAACTCGTACACTACCATCTGTCATTTCAGTTGGCGAACAGAGGAAAAGGCCTAGAAGAGAGCGCAGCAAAACTTTCCCTCTGGTTACACCCCTGCATGTTTGAAAAATGGCTTATTTTCACCTTACCGGAATTGAACATTCGCATTTCCGCACCGAGACCTTGTCGACCATGTTTTATGCTAAACGATAGCTTTTTTTTCAATAGTTGAAACTGTCGGTGACAAAGTTTAATAACACTGAAGACAGTTGACGTATTTTACCTTCAACTAAGTTCCAGGGATGGATCCAGTTTGAACAAGTGAGGGGAGCAAGATTCCCAACGGGGTTGGGAACAGTACCGGTAACCCAAAAGCTCTGAAAAAGCTACAGGTTTCCAGAAGGATGACCAATACTTAATTTTCTTGAACAAACTTTAAGGCATGATTTTATTACATAAATTTGCAGACCTTGGGTGATTATTGAGGAAAATACGAATATGAGGGTCTTGTTGAAGAGTCTGCCCTTCTTGAAATCAAACTCTTGTACACCGTCGAAGCGACTGGTCACCGTAGGAGATTAAACACTTTATTGTACCAATTAAGAATCTCAGACGAAATTGTAAAATTTTCCCGACGTGAGTTTAGCATTCCCCAGCCGGGTGCATTTCCCTTCCTTTACCTGGCGTCACCCATAAAAAATTCTTTTCACTAACAATCTGGCAATAGTTTTGTTCTGACTTTGCATATGCAGTCTTATGGTTTCATTGCATAAGTTAAGCGTTGAGTTACAAAATTGTAACACTATAAGTTGTCCAGTCAACTATAACTTTCGTGATCAGGTGATGTGATATGCCTTAATCGTCAAGAAGCGCATATTTAACAAAATGGCGCCCTCTGTCTAGCAAATTCTTAACTACGATCTTAGTATCTGCCTCCAAGAAAAAAAAAAACCTTATACAGTAGTATATAGAGGGTACTTTCACGTTTCCCCTAAAGACAATATTTTGCAGTTTTCCTTCAAGATCGTGAGAAGTTTATAGTTGTTGTTAAATTAAAAGACACGCTGCCTTAATGTAACAACAAACTCAAGTGACGTCACGAACTTGTTTAGTCTGCATCTCTCGCAATACTTCCTGAAGGAATTTAACACTCGTGGTCTAAACTAAAAAGTCTGAAGGAATTTACCACTCGTGGTCTAAACTAAAAAATCTGATCGACATAAGGGGATGGTAACTTATTACGATTACGGTAATGGATTTTTCTTCAAGAGAGGACAAATTCTAAAACTATTACCACAATAGACCAGGTAATAAAATACAAAATAAGATTAAAGGATCGATGCAGCCACCCCAATTTGATATTACTTACGCATGAATGCCCCTTTTTTGATCATGTGAAAGTGTTTATGTTACGAAAGTGTTCAATTCATGCAGAAAATGAAAGGATTTAATTGTAAAATGATCTTTCATGATGTTTTAGGACGCTAATATTGTCTGTTAATGGAAATAAGGAGTTTTTTCACTCGTAACGTCGGATGTGCACAGCTAGAGTGGGACGACTGTCTACTCCGGCGGGTTCACATAACTGAGGACCTGGGGATTACAACAGAGAAGAGCACTTTGTTGGATCATCGAGGGGTCAATTTTCGCAACGCATTAGGTGCTCACAAATTGATAAACTATTTTGAAATGTCAACCATTATTGCTTTGTCTCACCTCTACCCCACCCTGGAAAAGATTGCCCCACCTGACCTTAATAATTATATGCTTACTAGGACGCTGTTTTTGTGCCTCCTGCCAAAAATTTAACGTTGAAATTTGCTAAATTATTACTGTGTAAGCCTTCGTACATGACTTCCTTGTCACAAACTAATCTTTGGAGGTGTCTGATGTTACGTCAACTCGATTCCTACTCTGCTTGTTCTGCTGTGGTGAACGTCACAGCTGTGGCAACACATGCGCAAACGGTGCATTTACAACGCGCCCACAACAAGACCAGTGATGGGTTACCCACTACCCTAGTCCCAAATCTGATATGGGTCACGGCCTCTTACCCGTTCCCTACACCAACCCCCGGGTGTCCTTGACGTTAACGCTGAGTCAGGGAGCCCATCATAATAAAAATCTGTCGTGGATCGACACAGCAAGATCAACTTCTCGTTCCAACTGGTTTCCAGGTTAAAGGGAGAATGCAGTCACCCCAATAAAGAATTGTATAGAAGACTATCCTATTTCCTGAATGGCTCTTGAGAATCATGTGACAGTATTTTTCTCATTCAATTGTAAAATTTACGAGGAGCAACTGCTTGGTTTACCTTTAATATGCAATATTTATGTCCTTAAATATTATGAAAGATACTTGGAAGAGAAATAAGAAGAAATTTGTGACATTAAGCTATTGTTTCAAAATAAGTTTGGGGCGACTGCTTTTGACCTTTAAAACTATTGTCGGGCCCTTTTATCAAGCATTCCCTATCCTTCTTTAAGATCTGCAGTGTTGAAAGACGCTATCACCTGGCGAACGAGGGTATTTCGGTCTGTATGGGCTGATATACTAGCAGCTGTAAGAATGTTTTATGTCAAAGTAAGTGAAGACGCCTCGCACACAATATTAGCTCCCATGACCAGTGATCGTGTGGCCCGGTAAAATACACGACATTTGCAGACATACGGAATGCCTTCGTCCCAACAGAGAATTATTTATTATACCATAATAATCTATTATGTGTTACTTCTGAGGACTACACACCATAATTTGCAGTTTATTTTTTATTGAGGGGGGAGGGGGTGGATTTCCCTCAGTGTCACTATGGCAAGCCCCCTATGTGAGCAGGAATCTTTGTTTTGCATCACCGATAGCTGTCCCGAACAAAGATCTAAGGCGGACAATACCTGAATGGAACAATCAAACATGCGGCTGCTCATCCACAAGTACCCTACTTTACTGTACTTTGTATGTCAGTGGTTTTGAAGATAGCAAGATACGAAGAGAGGGCGCATGTTCAATTTGATAACAACAAATATAAGAATATGTGAAACAAATATAACGTTTGTATATCCAGCAATCCAGAAAATGCATTTATTCCATTAGAATTAATGTTAAAGGGAAATACTGCGTTTACATTGCACCAATGTGGTATGCGAGAAAGTAGCTATAATTACTATTAAAGCATTCAGTCTCACCAATAAACTCTTGCAATAGCTTAATCTCCCCAAAATACAATGCATTACAAGAGTTAAGGATGTTGCATCATTTAAAATTTTGAAAATCTGAGCTGCAAATAACGGAATTTCTTCCTGTGAAAATTTTATCTTGAAAAAAGCTTAGCTATGTTGCCTTGTTTTGATCTACCTATTATTCTGTATCTGTAAATCAGGGTTTTAAAGATGAGAAAGTTTTCTGTACCGCCCCGCAAAGGCAATATTTCCCTTAAAGACAGATTTATACCACCCCAAGTATGACTTTTACATATGGGTAAGCAAAAGTCTCAATTGGTGACTACTCTTTGATTAACATCAGAGTTGCAAAATGCAAAAGACGCAAAGCAGCTCATATTACACAGCATGCACAGAGAGTGTTTTGATTACATATTAGGGTCTTTTATACTCACCAGGATGCTGCCCTGAGCAATAAAGTATGTTTGTGTCTGCACATGGAAAAGCTAAAGACAGTTATGGGCGGGGCTAGAACTAGCTTAGTTGGGAGAACTCCCCTTTAAAGGTACCGGTAGCGCACCACTAATTAATTCTCCGTTGACCTACAAACTAAATATGGTCCGTTCCAGTGTTGTAGTACCCGTACCCGTACTCGTACCCGTACTCGAGTACAAGTTTCCGTACTCGTACCCATACCCGTACTCGTGACCTGGTACCCGTACCCGTACCCGTACTCATGATTACTTTTTCCTCGGACCCGGACCCGTACCCGTACTCATGACTTGGTACCCGTACCCATACCCGTACTCATGACCTGGTACCCGTACCCGTACCCGTACTCATGGTCCCGTACTCTCACTACAACACTGTTAATATGTGTAAGGTAGATTTAATCAGTTGTAAAATTTTGATCATATTTTTTTATCTGGATGATAATTGGATAGTATATAGTATAAATGACATGTTTCACATTAACTGTACCAAAAGATAGGTCTGTTCCTTTGTGATAAATATAAGTGGAGGTATAATGTTTATTAACGTTTTTGATCTCCAGTTACCATCTAGACCAGCTAGTGAGATAGAAAAATTAAAATGAAGCTCACAGTCTTGTGCAATATAAAACACTAATAACTTTCATTACTGAAAAGTGCTAAAATTTGACAGCAGATTGTCCCTACATATAAAATGCTGTCCAAATATGACTATAATCATGATAGCAATTCTTTATGTATGAACACTTCAGTGTACTTAACTTTATATTCTAGATAGCATTGACCTCTTCCTTTGATAAAGTAAGCAACCTGTCATCTATGCATCTGTGTTGGATAGTTTATGGTCCTGAATTGAATTTTGATGCTAATGTTATGTTTTGCTGTCAAACATGACACAAAAAATGAAAACTGAAGCTGGAATTCACAAAGACAGAGGGTATAGTATGACTGCTGCATGATTGAATGATTACCAGCATAGCAAATCAGTGATACTAAGATCACACTTGTATCTAGTTGTGAAAATGGTTAATTTGTGGCTTTAGATGTTGCTAATGTTACTATTTGCAGTGCTGTCAAACTTATAAGCATAACATTAGCAATCAATAAATGCATTGGCTTGATGGGAAACTTTTCAAGGTTGGAATTTTCTGGGAAGGAGAGCAATATGATGGGCGTTTGAGTCTGTCAAATTTCCAGTAATAAGTAGTAAATGCAGCAAAGGCTTGGTACCATGCATATTCAAAACTGCACTCATGAGTTGGTACCCGTACCCATACTCATTTTTTTTTCTCCATCGTTTATTCATTGTAATCAGACTTTGTTAAATGATACATACATCTCTAATCAGTTTGAAATAACTATTTACAATAATGGTATAGAAATGCATAACAAACATGAAGATGTTACAATACAAGATAATAAAACATATGCCTCAGTTAAATGTGAACTGCAATACTTAAACAATACGTGTGATGAAACATTAACGTTAGGGTATACTTAGTTCTTTTATAAAATTATTATAATAATTTGTGTTGTTTTTTCTATCAATATGATATCCAACCAATAAAGTAAACTTAAATTTATACACGAATTCCTGGAAATCGGGGACAGAGTTATTTTGTCTACATGTATAAATATAATATTTTGCATGGACAATGAGGAGATTAACGGGGTGTTTTCTCTCATCGGTGTATCCAAAACAGACTGTTTTATAATCTAAGGAAATATGGCTTTCATCAGGGATCATTTTTTGTACTTGGGACCAAAGGTTTTTTACATACTGGCATTGAAAGAAGAAATGATGTATGTCTTCTTCATTTGACTTACAAAAGGAGCATAATGGGGATTCTACTAACCCTTGGCGATGAAGAAAACTATTTAATCCTACAATTCTATGAAGAAAACGAAACTGAAAAAATCGAAATTTAGCATCCCAATTCGCAGAGAGAAAAGTTGTCCATATTAAAGGCCAGCTGAGGGTTTCAGATGAAAATTCAGCTTGCCATTTTCGAAAACAAGAGGGGCTTTGAGTCTTTTTGGAGATGGCAGAACTATAAAACAAACGGTTTCCCTTATGGAGCGTTATAAATTTTAAAAAGAAAAGTTCACATTGAGAAGCATTAGTTTCTAGGTTATCATCCCCATCACTTCGACAAGAATCCTTCCAACCTCTCGGTATGGCATCTATGATACCATAGTATAAAGTAAAAGGGAAATGATGGATACCATACTTCCTACAGAAAACATTATAGGCAAGAGGCTTGCCATGCTCATCAAAGTAATCTTTAACGTAAATAGCCTTCGATTTAACAAGTTTGTCAAAGTAAACAAGTTTTTTGTTTATCTTAACAGAAGAATTATTAAAGATGATCTCATTACTAAACTTTTCAACTGGTAAAGTGTGAGTAAAACTACTCCAACATTTACAAACCTCTCTAATAAATGTGTTATCAATATCGATAATATCCTTTGGTGCAAAATTACATTTAAACAGAAAATGTCCTCCATAATTTAATAAAGCACGATCGAAGAAAAATTTCCAGCCAGACTCAATTTCATTAGAATACAAGCTAACCCATTTCACTTTCAGACTTTGGGAGAAGGTTTCCAGATCAAGCATATCAAGCCCACCATGCATCCCGTACCCATACCCAACCCGTACCCATACTCATGAATTGTACCCGTACCCGTACCCGTACCCGTACCCATGACCCTGTACCCGTACCCGTACCCGTACTCATGATTACTTTTTCCTCGGACCCGGACCCGTACCCGTACTCATGACTTGGTACCCGTACCCATACTCGTACTCATGACCTGGTTCCCGTACCCATACCCGTACTCATGACCTGGTACCCGTACCCGTACCCGTACTCATGGTCCCGTACTCACACTACAACACTGGTCCGTTCCCTTGGCCTCTGGACCCTTGTAGAAGTTCTCTTCAGGTACAAGTTACCCCTTATATAAATGCTCACAAGCAGGCCTTCCACATTGATTTCAGATTTGTGTACTATGGCTATTGACATTTTGAGCTAGGAGAGCTTGTATAGTAGAGTGGCGGTTTCAGCCCTATCACACCATGCAAAATGCCATTCTGCTTAGAGGAAGGATATATTCCAACAAGTGCTTAAAATAACTCCAATTTCATTTTTTGCACAATTACTACTTCAGTTCATTGGCTACCACGTAAACATTACAAATTGAGCACATAGGAAGGAAAACCCGTCGGGATGAGGGGATATATCCCCCTGCTTTTTGTCAAAGGCGTAGCCTACACAAACATCCCCCATATTTTCAAACTTATTACGAAATAATCTGCTTTGTATTATTATTTGGGTTATCAAATTGATAACTTTCGAATAGTGTGAGATGTAGTAAACCATTAGTTAATTTAAATGACTTTAAAAGTACCATTCTTTCGGCGCGATTCGCTCGCTTCCATCTTGCATTCTTGTGTTATTATTACATGTCAACTTGAGCGAGATTATTTTTTGTCAACGCCCCTTGCAACTCCAACTCCCACCTATTCACAAGAGGTAACGTATCTCCCGGGGAAGCCCGTGACTGATTTGACTAGGAAGGATAGCTCAGATTACCAGACTGCTGAAAGGGCCAAGGGAATGGAAGAAGGAATACGAAGAATGGCATTGGATAACTTTTGTAGTGCAGGATGAAGTAAAACATTCTGCACTTTCTTTCAAAATGCTATGGGGGGGGGGGGGCACCAGGTGCGCGCCTATCGTAAATGGTTGTACCGTTGCCAATTCATTTTAGACAGCCTGGGTAGTATTATTGTTTCAATGCAATCCTCTTGCCCCATGAAAGTCGCAGACCATCGGTACAAATACGAAGTTACAAAGAATAATGGTCAAGTTTCAATTTCAAAGTCTGTTCATAGCAAATTCAATGCCATTTTCAGATAGTGAAATGATTCACGTCTCCAGAGGCCTGACCGAGTTCTCAAGACGCCTCCTGAACCTTTGGGCCATTTTGAATTTGAGCCTTCTCCTATGATAAAATTCTATAGTTACAGGCTTTATGAAGATAAACTCCCTACGCCTTCTGTGAGTGTTACGTATTCGAACCTGGTCGGTAAGTGTTCATCGAAAAACAAAGTCGTTGGGCCCCTGAAAAGAATCCTTATATACACCACTGCCCACAACTTAAGCCCGTTGAATCTTCAAATTGACTGGCTTTACTTACGACCTAGGCCAGCAAGAGATATGATTATGATAAAATTATTATTGTTGTGGTCTTTATAGTAGGCATCCAATATCCTTAGGAAATAGTTAAATCTTTCATTTAAATGCTAAGAAGTTTGTTAATACCCCTGGGCTTCCGGAACTTTTCCCCATGTCTCTTCTAGGGAGTTGCCTCTCAACCCCACTAACATAAAAAGGCCTATTTTCAAATCTGAGATTATCCTTTCCGTGGTCTTTTTAGTGCGCACCCAGTGTCATTTAGAAGTACTGTAGTTAAATTCTCCACTCTAATGATCACAATTTTGTAAATAGCCCAGAACTTCCAGTGCTTAGTGATCTGGACCCCTTTCGTGGCCTTCCCCATAGATCCCACCTAAGGAGGGCCCCTGATCCTACGCCCTGAGGGTGGACGCTTTGCTCTCCCGCAACATAGTTTAAACTGTGCTCCCTCCAAAAAAAAAAAAAACGGTACCACCTTAAGCGGGAAATTCCTCTTAATTAGTGGTACGCTATCTTGAGAAGTAAACTCGTCTTGGTGAAGACGTTACAGTAGTACGTTTTACTTTTCACACGCTCTAACAAAATGGAGGCGCTTGTCAACTAAACGGTAAGTCCCAGAGCGTCTCGTCCGTTACGATAATATCTGACTGAAGAATATGTACAACTTAGTACTCGCCTGAGGGTCTTGGACACTCAAGGCTAGTAGTGAGATTGTATCCCTGCTCGTGACTTAAGGATGTAAAATACTCATGGTTATTGCATTTCGGAGGAAAGTTTAAATTCCACCAGTTTTCTGTTAATAATGTATGACGTCATAAGTTGGTCAAGAGTTTTTGAGGCGTCTATCGGATAACTGACTAGCTCATCAATTAAGATCCAGTTTGACTTTTTATTTCAGCTGGCGAAACCTTAAGTCATTTCCTGTAATGGAAAACCCCTTCGCCGTTGACCCAATCCGGGTTTGAACTCAAAGCCGCGCGGCTAAGCTAAGCTAAGCTAAGCGGCTAAGCTAAGCTAAGCAAAGCTAAGCACAACTGCTTTAAATGCCACGGCCTTTCCCCCACTTAGCCATAAACATGCTAGCTGTTAATTCTACACGCTGTCTAAACCTACCTCCGTATATTTGAAACACACTTTACAACATGAGTCATATTTCATTTCATTCTTCTACTTTTGTATTAGCATAATGATACTTTCATACAGTTACATTCAAGCGTAGCTAACAAAAGAATGAAAACATAATTCATATGGGACACAAATGAAAGGTCAGCCGGGAACAATGTTAGAAATTTTCAAGTATGGTCTCTGGACCAGTGTTTCCACTCTTACCGAAATTACCCGACATTCGAGAAATCTGAGTGCTCTTCGGGAAATTTTCGGGAAGGGGATAATTTTGGGAAATCTGGAAATGGCGTATGGCGTATGGAAATGGCGTATGGCAGGCTGAAATTCTCGATCAGCCTTTAAGGTAGCATAAAAGAAGGATTATTGAAAATATCAGGAAATACTAAGCCCATTTCAGGAAATTGTAGATTCCATTTCAGGAAAAAATTTAGAGTGTAGAAGCACTGCTCTGGACTCACAATCTCAAGCATGGAACATACGATGCGAGTTTGCCAAAGATTTTGTAAGATAAGACGACACGCCGCGTATGTCACGATATGATCTCGAGTGGCATCGCAGGTGTAAGATAGGGCGCGGGAAATCTGGGTGCTATTCGGGAAATTTTCGGGAAGGGGGATAATTTTCGGAAATCTGGAAATGGCGTATGACGTGTGGGAAAATGTCACGATATGTCACGATACGATCTCGAGTGACATCGCAGGCAGTCTTGTCATAAGATAAACCGTGGGGAAAATTACATTTCTGCAATTGAAAATCATTACCGTGAGTGCGATGCAAAAAGCAAGCAAGTTGCAAACTTTCCATCAGGCCATGATAGCCTTCAATAGCAGCTACACGATGTGACAGAGTTGTAGCTAATCGTGTCATAGAGGTGTACACACGGGACGGTGCACAAGGTTAACAAACTAAGCCAAATATTGGCAGAGGGTTATAAAGTCACTCTTATTATCTTAAGAGAAGTTCAACTCATTTTATCTTATTCCTGTCTTTGCTGACATGTAATAATTGTTGAACGTATTCACTTACTTAAATATGGGAGCTGTTAAACTACTGATGACGTCATAAGTGTTGCATTCTGTACTACACTAGCCACATAAACTTCAACTATTTTCTGTCAAACATATAACTTTCTTACACGGCTTTGACAAATCAAACCACTTCGTTCAAAACAATTTGTTGAAAGTTGGACCATGGCCATGCAGGTAGTGTCAATTCATTTTACAACAGTTAGTTGCTGATCATATTCTTCCAGATGATGCAGTCACTGAGGACAAACGAAGGTAGGTCTGACAGTCTGAGTGACCAGAAAAGGCATCGCTAATTACTGCACAATC
The DNA here is from genome assembly GCA_029531755.1 of Holothuria leucospilota. Classification (NCBI taxonomy): domain Eukaryota; kingdom Metazoa; phylum Echinodermata; class Holothuroidea; order Aspidochirotida; family Holothuriidae; genus Holothuria; species Holothuria leucospilota. The sequence continues at coordinate 21,032,812 of CM055968.1, read as the reverse complement.
GATTCTGAACTGAATCTGTATTGCAAAATAGTTTATCAGGGCCTGAGAGGGCGGGTGGGCAATTGAGGGGGTGGCGTATTATTTGCCAGTGCAGTAGTCGAGTCCCCACCTTCCGGATCAGAGTCCTCACCTGCCGATTCCGAGTCCACCTATGGTTTAAAGTGTACACAAAAATTTACTACCCATGATGTCCAACATGGCCGTACGGGACTGTTTTCTCAGGGAGGGCGGTGATTTTTGCCCTACTCCAGACCTAATTTGACTGTCCAATTTTCCCCCCGACTGAGACAAAATATCTGCCCGATTTAGTTAGGTTTCTGACATTTGGGGGCGGCCGCCCCAGCCCCCCTCCCGGCCCCTACGGTCATGATGTCAAATGATTTAAACATCATTTATCGCGTCCTCAGCTTCACGCTTTAGTACTACAGTATTTGCTACTTGCTTCGCCATATGAAGAAGACGTATTTGTTCCGTGGCAGACCACAGAACTTAAACAAATACCATCTACGCAAGACAGTGCCTATTACAAAGACGTAGATACTATGTGGAGTTGTACAGGAAGTGCGGAGAACAAGGTAAATGTTACGTGACGACGGATTAAGTGCTTAAAAGTGACACAAATTCTCCCCTCTCGGGCCCACAGTCGCGCAAATTTCTCCGCCGAGTCTAGAGTCCGGACTGTACGAGATCGAGTAGTAGTCCTTGTCCTTGCTTTCCGAGTCCGAGTCCCTAAAATCGTGACTGGAGACTGGTCTCGAGTTCCAGTAGAGTACTGATATTTTGCAATGTTATAGCAGCAAGGATTACAATATTGGTTAGGACATGAGCTGTGGGAAAAGCAGGCAGAAGTCCAAGTTTGCATAACATGTAGGCCTATATTATTCTGCCATGAAAAGTTCAACGGTTATAGGTTCCCTCTATAAACCACACCACAAATTCGGAGAAGAAATATTCCAAATTTTGTGGTTGATCGGATTAACTTTCAGTATCGGCAGCTTTTCCTTTGTTTACAAACAGCGCATAGCCTATAATAATAATTTAGCTTCAAGTTACACTTATATTTTTATGAATGCCTGTTTCCTTCTCTTTGTGCCAAAAGGCAAACAAATACATTCAGTACCTGTAACTTAGTCACACTAACACTAAGGGTAAGCATTCCAATGAAATGCATCATCGAATTGTACCAACAGGTATCGGCTGAAATAACCTTGCCTAGAATCCCTTCAAAATTGACATTGTGTAAGATGCTTGCAAGATACGATACAATAAGAATCTGTGGCGTGAATTTCACAACGCTGGGTGCCTGGATATTTTTTTTCTAGTATGGGCATAAAATAAACATAAAAGCGGAAACACAAAGGTAAACTGAGATTAAGGCCGATAGCAGAGATTTTTTTAAACTTGACAGCTAGCTGGAGGTGTGACGCCTGCCTTGCGTCACGTCACGATCTGCGTAAGTCATGCACGTAAGGCCCATGTGATGCTATCAGTAATTTGCATAACAAGTAGAAAATGCTTGATGAGAAAGCAAATTCTAACATTTTAGTATAGATGCATGCGATAAGCAATTGAAATTGTAAGGAAGATGTGAAACGACGTTTATCTTAATATCTCCAATGATTTTCAAGGTACTTGGGGGGGGGGGTTGGTTGTTAGTGCCGCAACAGCATGCCGCCATTTGTAAAATGAGGCTTACCGGGGAGTTGTTATTTGGATGAAGATACATCGCTTTGAAGTGAGTGAGGTTTGTACCGCCAAGGTCACTCAGTAATCCATTGCTTGTATCTTTCTTGACATTTCTATAAGACTTACACTAGATTAGCAAGTTAATAGAGGGATTTGTCGTCTGCTACATCTACAGTAAGACTGGAGGGTTTTCCTCTACTGCCACAGTACTGCCAGTCGTCAGGGAAAAAAATTATTGTATCTTTCGACGCTCGGTGACGCGCATGACAGTATATCAGTTAGGTTTTATGTTGAAATATGAACAAGAATCTGTATCTAGTTATTTCAGGAAACTTCCGGAAACTTTTCATATTGTTGTAAAAAAGTTAGACTTATACCTCGTCAACTCATTTGCATGCGGTATCTTGTAAAGAAGGGGTAACTGTATTCTTTTAAGTTCATTTGAACAGTCGTTTCGAGTATATATCACCTGCTACCAACACAACACATCACACCTACACATCAAAGTATTGTTCTGCACAGGGCACTTGTTAAAGGATTACGTGACTTGAACAGCTATGTGTATTGGGTAGACTTGAATGATGTTGCTAGGTGAATGCCATCAAATTGGAGCTACCAAACAAAGGAAAGAAATGCCTAGTTTGGCCAAATAAACAGCTTATCGTTGATAATATCCCCTCGATTTAGTGGGTCTTAAAGTATTAGCATAAATTAAACTTTTCGATATCTCCATCCAAGTAACAACTCCCTGCTCTTATTACCGTACCTTAATTTGATTACCCTCTTGATATTAATAACCACAGTAGGCCTATAATAATCACGGATTATCTAACCATATTAAGGTCAAACTAACCAAGAAATCCTGGTTAACTTTAATGAGTACAGCTTTCCTTTTGAGTAACTAGAATTTTTCATCAGTCGTTAGTAAAACCAAGAAAATGCTTACTTTGACGAGAACTTTCCTGTTACTTTGAAAGAGAAATTTGGTAACCCGTGACGAACATCCTGGTAAAATTAAGTAGTGAATTTTATGATATCACGGAGCTTCACATTTTCTTCTATTTTCTTTCATTTATTCACAGTGTGAACTTTCAGTTTCCGAATTATTTACCTTAACCCTGTAACTTTTGACAAATGAGGGACCAAGTAATATATTTTCTTTTCTAAAGTTTCAAAATTGGTGCAATAAAGAAATAAATAGTACCTCTAAGTTCTAACAGATATAGTTATAACGGACACCATGCGGACGTGGCTGGCCGATGAAATCGCGGTGCAGCCTGGCCATGTGCTCCAATTGGCACATAGTTGGCCACAGCGTGTCACGGTACTGTGGCACACTTTCGCGCAACATCTAAGATTTCGTAACCCTCCAAATAAAGTCAGCTTATAAGAGAAATACCGGAACTATGACACCGAAAGGACACCCGCTATAAAATCTAAGCTTACTTTTCGTGCTGTTGTTTGATTGTGTTAATTCAAAGCTATAGGTCTGAAACCCAGCTTTGTTACCACTACTTAGAACTCGAAAAGAAACAAAAAAAAATTCTTGCACAAGCTCGATCAGGTACAGTACCTGGGTTTTATAACGTTGAACTCGTTACGCATTCACTCCTTATTTCCTGTGTTCAGACATCCTGAACTATAATTCATTGACCCGAATCACCACTGGCCTCGGCTACTCAATGCAACCAGAGCCACTGAATGTCGCATCCTATCGAGAAATTATCCCTCTTACCTTGCCACTAAACAATTTGTTGCGGTTTGCACATAAAAAACTTTCTCCAAGTCTCCCAGTTTAAGCACTGGCCCCAAACGCTGTGACCTGATTTCAGACGTCCTCTGTGAACGTTCTGAGAAATCACTTCCTATAAATGACACACCCATTGGTTAGTAAGGGGGAAACTCTCCTTTATGGAATCTCCTCCTCTCTGAATCTACCTTCATCTTCATGACAATAGGTACTCAGTTCCCCTTCTTTCTTTTCTTTCGAGAGAAACGGCTTCGAACTGTTGAATAACCGTGTTTGTTGAATGGTAACAGGGTTACCTCACACGGGTCCAGTGTGTTCACTTGTTCAAGGTAAAACTGAGAATGGACTGAACTGCTTCGAGTTGTGCAGTCGTTTGAATTGAAAATTGTTACGTTTCAGTGAGCACACATAATACTGACTTTTCCAGCACACACATAACACAAAACTACACGATTCTGGAGCACCCAAATGGTCTTTCAATACTACAGTGTTAGAACGACTGTGTCAGTGCCGATATCCATTGAACAACTGTGGATACTACCATGGAATAATGTCTTTAGCTGGATTATTTCCTGGGACGACAGCCAATCTTAGAGACATAATTTGAGCTCATCCGACCCGTGTGATCTCCTCACTCAGCTATAAATTATGGCTCGTTATCTACCTTGTACAGTTTTTCTGTTTTTGAATTTTCTCTTTCAAACTGGCACATGTTATCCTACGGGAGCTCCTACGATAGCTTGTCGCTCTATGTTTCCGTCCGGTCACGGAGTCGATCCTCAAATCTCTAGCCCGCCGTTTACTCTAGAGGTTGACAAAACGACGTACGACGTGGGTGAAAGAATATCAGGTAAGCTAACATGTTCTTAGGCGTCATCATAAACTCCCATCCAGCCATAACCAGTGGCAATCACGGCCTTTACTTCTTTTCGAATTTCTACCAAGGGGGTTAATGTAAGGTCGTGCATCTTGTAATCAATATGAAGATGTTAAGTCTTATTTACCAACTAAGTCTTACCCCCTTCCCCTACCCCTTCCCCTACCCCTTCCCCTACCCCTACCCCCACTTTGCACCTATACATGTCAATCATCATCAAACCGGAATCATAAGTTTCATCAGTTTTACAGTAGTTCTCTTGACCACATCAAGACCATACGTCCATAAAAACATTCTACTACTAGCAGTATATGCATTTAGAATTACCAAGATGACGGGAACGCTTCCCCCCTCATCATGTATACTTCTCCCATGCATTGGTTTGGATAATGGAGACGATGTTTGCCTTCCTCACTAGTTTTTGAGACGAGTATACTCCACCAACTCTATAAACTCTTATCTTATTCCAAAAATTATGCAGAAATAAAAGTATGAAAATGAAGGAGGACAGAGAGAAATTAGGAGGAAATTGTTATAGAGTGGTAGTTGAAGTTAAAAATGTAATATGAAGTAATGCGTTACATAGATGCGGCCTTAAAAATGTAACTTTTCTTGGCGCTTTGAGCACATTTGACGCATATTTTAGTTTCCTACTCTCCCTGTCGCTATTTGTCGCACAGTTTGATGGGAATGTGTTCGTAAGCCCCCTACAACCCATGCCATTACCCATCCTTCCTACCCATAATCATCCTGCATTATTTATCTGTCAAATATGTCTTTTAGCAGATAAATAATATGTACTGATGTCAACCAATTACAGGGCATCTTATGCGGCCTTAGCCCTCCTCTGCCCTTTAACTGGTTATGTTATGTAAACTACAGTGGTAGATTTTAGCATACACCTGTTATACAAGGTTCGTGTAAAACTTTGTACTGTAAAACATACGGCCGAAATGTCACATCCGATTATATCTTCTCTGTATAGCTTTGCCTACTTGAGTTGGAGTCATGTAGATTAGTCAAGTAAGAGTTGACTCAAAATTGCGAGTAATGTAAACAAATTCCACAAGGAATAGAGTCGGGGCCATGTAAATACAGAAAGTTGACTCAGAAGTCATGCGCGTGGATTGAATTGAAGAAAGTAATAGTCTGGTAGTCATTTTGGAACACATGCAGTTACGTAGAAACGCCAAACATGGTTCATGTAAATGGACGAAACAAAAAAAAAAACAAAAAAAAAAAACAAAAAAAAAAAAAACAAAAAAAACAAAAACAAAAACAAAAAAAATCAAACGACAGTTACCGAAATTTGAGTAGGAGTCGTGCAAAAGAACTGAACGGTAGAACCTGAGTTTAAGGTGATATCACTGAATGAGAAAATAGCATGACTCCAACTGAGAGTCATGAAAGATAATACCCCGCGGACACTGTTTGCTCAGCCCCTCTCAAAGGCTTCCCAAACAAACTAAACAAGGAATATGCCATGGCATCCCAGCTGGATAGGCAAGTAAGAGATCTGAACGACTCAGAGGAAGAGGGTATATGAACGATTAAACAACAGCATGACCCCAAAGTCAGAATGACAGTCATGTAAATTACTTGAGACAACTAAAAAGCAGAGCTAAGGGCATGTAAATGGTATTGCAATTGGGCCTACTACTGCAAATTTCTACAGGAACCTATTCAGGTCTACCACCCTAAGATCGGAAGCGTATGAAACAGAAGATAATAGGCCTACATATTTGCTTATGTGAGAAATGAAGTAAGATGTTATTATACCACACACGGTGTCAGATTTGAAAATAATCTATTAAATAATTATTGGTAAAATACGTAAAGTAATATTTTGTTAAAGATTTAAGGTTGCCAAAGTGGCAGGTCCTTCTTGACCTTCAGTTGGGATGTTATATATATATATTTCAAAATACAGCGAAATGAAGCAAAATCATCCTTTTGAAAACATTTTCTTTTAAAAGAAGCTCACATCTGTGTAGGATGATAAGGGCATTTCTTTCAACTAGACAGGAAGCCAACTTTTCTTTATGTATATAGCATACTTTTATTGTAAAATAAACACATTAGAAGTGGAAGAATACAAAAAAATTACATTAAAAGCTAATAGAACACCGACTGACACTTTTGTTATCTAATTTGCCAAAAACCTCGCTAAGCCTACGTAATAGGATAAAGAATATTACTGACCTTTTCGAAAGTCTACCTACAGTAATATGTATATAATTATATTAAGCAAAGAGCTTTTAAGCAAAGTCACTGTTTTGTAACTTGTTCTATTATGTATGGGTAGTAAGAAACAAAACCAACTAGATACTGTTTTATTTCTCTCACAATCAGTTCACTTCGGTGACCTTTGACATCATCAACAGTTATAATGGACTATTGGCATCTTGTGTGTCCCATATAAATATCTACAAAAAAAGATTAACAGTGAAAACAGTAATCATTTACAACGTTGATCCACTGTTAGAAAACAACTTGATGGAAGCTTTTACTAAACCAAATGTAACCAGCAAGAGTTGAATATTTTTTGGACAGAAAAATAGAAATAGTGTGAAATAAATATTGCTTCTTAATAGACCCTTTTCCAAATAGCAATTACAAAGGATTGTGGGATAGTGTTTTGGTCTGCATCATTCCTGTCCACTGTAAAATGCCACTGACAAAAATAATGCACACAAAAACTCTATCCCACAATCCTTTGTAACTGCTATTTGGAAAAAGGTCTATGCAATTTGAGGTTAAAAACAGCGACAGCCTGCATAACTAACGACTAACCGTACAGTCATTCCCAGAGTTACAGTAGCACTTGTAAATCTCATAGTTATGCAGCCAGCGTGCTTTTTCATAAGTAGGGAAAACAAGCCAGTGAGCCACAACTGGAAAAAAGGCCATGGTCGTCTCGACTTGAACCAATTGGTTGGAAACTGGGACGTTAAACCTCATCTAACTAACCAACCATCATAAGCAATGATGGCCTGTACAAGCTTTAGCCAAGTTAAAATCTCGCTTCCACCTTTGTGATCTTAACTGCTACCCAGGGTTGGGTTTTGCCGGAAAAAAGCTGTCTTTAACGGGACAGCGGTAAAAACTGGTAGTAACTGGTAACAAGTGGTAATTACGGGTAAAAACTGGTAGACTATGGTACAAACCTTTCTTGGCTATTGAAACTGTGCTGTTGTTATGCCCCATTGCACATGATGAATATACCAGTATAGAGATATAAATTGTTTATATTCATTTCACTTTTTATTTAGCTTAAAAATGGAGCACTAAAAGGTACCAAACATAGAATAAAGAGTGAAAATAGTAATGTTACTATATTAAGCCATAACATGTTTAGTGTAACCAAGAACACAGCAACTACATGCCAACAAGAAAAGCCTGACAATTAAAGTTGTCTATAAAATAATTAGAATATTGATCAAGCAAAGTTTCACAAAATTGGGATTAATAAAATATTGGTCTAAATATGAAAATTACCAAGTTCGTGGGACATTTCTGTAACAGATATTGGACAGGGGAATGAAGCGGCCTTTGCTTGACAAGCAACATACTTTTTTATTCATGTCAGGAACTAGGTTTCACACAAGAGAGAAGCAAATTACAGTGCATAAATCTTGACAAAGCTTCAACTTTAAAGCAAATGAGTTTCATAGAGAGTTTCTCTAGCTACATTTCAATCAAGTCCACTATACTGAGAGGCAATTAAGCAGGAAGCAAGATTAATCAAGATAACCAAATACAAAGGGACGAAAGGGACGATTCGTTGAACACTTATCTTCTCTTCTCTTCTTACTGAAAAACCTAATTAACCACAAAAAATAATGTTTGAATGAAATAAAAAGGCGAATAGTTCGAATTTAAATAAGACATAACACCACTAAAGGTCAATATAAGGCACTGAGTTATTGTAGGACCCTTCAGGCCTCGACAAAAACTTTCAAAGCAACTCGCCAATTGGCGAGCGGCATAAAAATTCCACTCGCTAGAACGAATATTAGACAGACAGACGAACAAACCGTAATATCCCATAACAACAAGGAGACCGACGAACATACGAAAAAACTCTCTACTTTGTCATCACCTGAGATACTAGAGAAATGGTAGATAGATATTCGTATATGTATGCATTATACATATGATTGCATTAAACGTTATATGCGAGAAAGGTGGGAGAAGAAACTGTTGCTCTGAATCAATGTTTCACTTTACTATCATCGGTCAAAAATATCTAGTTTAGCATATTCCGAATACTTGATAAAGTTGTAACAACAAACGTTAACACTTCTGTTAGCATACGCGTGGGTTGGACTTTCTCACAACAATCACACAATGAGATGTTACTTTTCACTTTGTTAGTCTCCTTTGTTTTGTTCGGAGTAAATGTCATTCTTAGCATACATGAGGTATCGATCAAAATTCATCGATTGCCTCGAGCTTCTCAATGGCAATCGGTGACTCACGGGGTTTCATTACAATGGCAATGGCCCCTTAAATTCAGACAGGGCTTAAAACTTTGAACGCCCCAACAACGAACGGCACTGATTGGTTGGGATATCATTCCTTGTCTTGCACTAGCTTGATTGTACCCGACGCTGCTCTGAGATACGAAACTTACCAAATTAACTTTTTGAACAATTGTAACTGTTATATAAATGAATTTAATCCTACCTGGGTCAGCGAGTTTTGAAAAATCTTGGATAGGCATTTTCTACTTTTGTATCGAACTTCATGCTAGCTATAACATTTTGTACTTAAGTTATTCCATGGTAGTACTATTCCACCCAAGGACTGCAGTTGTTATGGCTTCGAGCTTCCCATTATAGTGGACCTAAAGTCTAAAAATTCAAAAATGTATATTTTAGAGGTTACAAAATTAATCTTATTGGTCCAACTCCCATTGTCATAGCTTATTCCATTGCTGAGATATTAAATGTTAAAATTTATTCACTTAAATCCAAACAGTTCATTGCGCAATAATTTTTGACATTCTTGTTGTACAACTCACATTAAATGCTTTGTTTTCTTTTAAAATTAAAAATGTTTATATGACCTTGACCGCTTCCTGTTTTCTTGCATGACATGCTGTACAGAGAGGGCTTATATAGTCAAGTCACCCCAAAGCAGTAAGAACGCGATCACATTTTGGCACAAGGTGCGGTGGCTTTCAGAAAAACAAAGAAATACAAAGATTGTAATTTGAGTAGTACAACAATGACATCACAAATTATTGCGCAATCTACCTTTTTAAATCGAGTGAATAAACTTCAACATTTTATATCTCAGCTTAAGAAAGTCCTGTGAAGATGGGAATTGGACCATTGGAATTCAGTTTTCATGCTCTGTAATATATATTTTTGAATTTTCAGACTTTAGGACTGATAACTGAATGCGGATGTCTTGCACTATCTTTGTATGCAAATGTCAGGGATATGAAGTGTACCAAAATTAACAATTTCAGCTATTATGATTACTGTAGTAATGAATTTTATGTAAGTCGTGTTCAAGATTTTGCACTAGCCTATATGCACGTGACAACTCAGAAATGTAAAGAGTTCCAAAAATAACTTTTTCAACAATCGTATATGTGATTTTAGTGCGATGAGGAGTTGATGGTTTTCCTTCAAAAAAAAAAAATGTTTGGAGTATGCTTGGAAATGCGTTGCTTAATCTGTACTTTAAAGTCATTCCCCGTGAAGCTGTGAAGCTTGTAACCTTCTCAGTGAATGATTATATTGTATACAACAGGATCTTAAGTCCGTTTACAACGATCGTACCACACATTTTACTTGCTTCTTATTTAATTATCACATTATGTGACACTTGTGAGAAACGGTTATCGTACTGCCATGGAATACAATATATATATATAATCAACCGATCTACGCACTCAACCTATACTACAGGTTTTGTCCGGTTATTTTTCAAAGTCACTTGTTTTCTTTCAATGGATAAACTTTAAAGTGTAATAAAGGATTACTACACTTTTGCTCAAAACGCCTGGCATGTAGCCTATGTATGACCAAATCACACGATCCACATCATGTTGAGTACACCAGGAAACTTTCAAATGCATGGAGACTTAAGAATTTTATTTGTCTCCGTTGTACATAATCTGAAGTTCAAAAGGAATATTGCACAGTTACCTGGTAGGTTCATGAACACCTAGTTTTATAATGCTTTGACATGGAATGTATAGGCTACACGTTGACTGTATACGGCATGGCGTCCAACAGTGGCGGCCGACCAGTCTGTTACAGTAAGTCGCATAAAGTTAGTTAGTTAGATGAGGTTTAACGGCCCAGTTTCCAACCAATTGGTTCAAGTCGAGCCGGCCACGGCCTTTTTCCAGTTGTGGCTCACTGGCTTGTTTTCCCTTACTCCATTGCTTGTGCGGAGCATCATGCACAACTGCAGTAGGTTCCAGGCCTCCCACGTGAGAGGCGGATGCTCTACCGCTAAGACCAAACACGCGGTCGCAAATCGCATCAAAGACAGACATTCATCAAACCAAACTGTACATTTTTGGTTAGAGGAAACTAAAATTCTCAATTGTTGACTGCTCTTTAATTGACATCAAAGTCAGAAAATTCGAAAGATGCAGAGGAGATCACATTTCACAGCATGCAAAGAGAGGGTTTTCTGACCACACATTAGGGTCTTATATGCTCACCAGGACAGGTCCTTGAGCGGTGAACTATGTTTGTGTCTGAACCGGAGGAGCTTTAGACAGTTTTGGGAGGGGCTAGAAGTAGCTTAGTTGGGAACCTTTGGAACTGTCTGGGATGAGAAAATTTGTCGTTTAAAGACAGATTTGCATCACCCCAAGTTTGCTGACTTTTACATAGGGGTAAGAAAAAGTCTCAATTGGTGACTACTCTTTGACTAACATCATAGCTGCAAAATTCAAAAGATGCAGAGCAGCTCATATTACACAGCATGCCCAGAGGGTGTTTTGATTACACATTAGGGCCTTGTATACTCACCAGGATGTAGCCTAAGCAATAAACTATGTTTGTGTCTTCACAAGGAGAAGCTAAAAACAGTTATGGGCTAAAAACAGTTGGGAGAATTGGAACTGTCTGGGATGAGAAGATTTCCCCTTTAAGTTACTTAGAATGCCCATATGTTATACAAGTTGGTAATTATTGTTTGCAATGGTTCAGCAAAATCTTATTACCATTCCCTCATCCAATTAATAAAGACGAAACTTCTAGTGCTGCACGTCTTCACGTTCTTATCCTACTGGCCAAGTGGAGTTGTAGTATGTTGCCGTCTGTCTCTGTACTAAGAAGATGGAATTAAGCAGACTTTAAAGCCTAATCGTCAAGGTAATGTCAACTCATTATGTTCATTCACCATGTAATCTGATGTGAATACGTAATCACACTTCTGAGTCAGAACTGTATGGTCTAGAATCTTCCATTCTTTAGCAGTGGTCAAAGGATTCTAACGTGGCAAAATAATTCGCCAAATTAAATAACGTATTCCTCTAGGTTCTGTAGTACCCTATAGAAGAGCTGGTTGTTTAACTATATCAAGCTGCAAGTGTCGTTTAGAGTACTGTGGGTCAAGGGATACCGTAAATATCTACTGTTTAAAGATCGTAGGTAGTCCCTATACTGCTCATGTACAGTTGCCCTACAGAAATATTTTTCACCTTCTGCAGACATGGTTATTCTGCCTGCAGTCTGCAGATGTTAAGTCGAGGGGAGGGCGTGCACTGAACCTCCTGAAATTCTCTCTCGAAAATTTGTAGAACATAGATAACTTTTGTCTTAACATATACCCTTCTCCTAAAAAATGTTAAATATTTTTCCCACTAGAAGCTATCTCCCCCCCCCCACCCCTTCAAACACCTTGTCCGCTCTTGAAACCTTTATGTAGTCTGAGTGTCCTACCCACGCTATATCACGCATTTTGATATACAGTACTTCTCGGCTTTCTGTACAAACTTTCTTCGTGCAACGAAATGTTGATTTACTTATGCATGATTTCAGTGCTTAAAAGAGAAATTTACCGCACAAAAGTTGTATTAAGCTCGAATTGTGAGACGTTTGTAATTGTATAAACTCTTGGGATAAAAGATAACGCACATACACAGAGAGTTTTGGCTCAAGTAATACCATATAGGCAGTGCTTTTATTAAAATTGGATGTGTTGGAGAAATAGCTTTTTGATATTTTATATTCACAATAATGAATATATGTGCACCCTCGTTCCCGTACTTTTTTCTTGTCCCACTCCTCTTTAGGGTTTTTGGTGTAAGAGGCATTATCACTGTCACGTGGTAAATCGCTAGGTCTCGAGAGAAAAAAATGCAACATTCTTAAAACTGCGTTTCCTGTAATTCTCAGTACTGTCTTACCCGTGTTGTTAACCAATTCCTTAAAGAAGGGGATCTTTCCAAAGAATGGAACAAAACGTCAAAGGTGCTCTAATATGGGCTATAAACTGGGGTAAAATACAGATCTTTGTTACCCTAGACACTTTTATGATGTTTTTATGGTGTTAGAAAACAATTGCAAAAAGGTTTAGCAGTTTATATAGCTTTGTATGAATATTTATTACCACAATAAACTATTGTATAACAACCGGTCTTCTTTCAGACCCGCACATTCCTGTGGAACTTCGTTGATAAACGTGGTAGATAATCGGTGGGAAAATGTTGACAACGGATTATGTCATACTGTAGCAGTGTAGTGGAATTATACCTAGAGAACTATGAAAGGCTGTAGGCAAAGTAATCTATGGAACTACCTAACAATCTCAAAATGTATGGCTGTTCTCAGCTTACAAAGCAAATATTCGATTGGTTTCATCCATATTTGGCTAATACAAAACAAAGTGAAAAAATTTCAAACGTCAGTCGTACTGGAAACAAATCGAAGGCGAATATGGTGGAAATTACAAACTGGATTGAGAAAAATAAATTCCTGGGCTTTAAATATTATCATATGGGGGTAACCAGAATCTTGAATAGACAGGGTTCTGCATGCTGGCAAGTTGGTCTGTTTGTAGGGAAGCCAACGTGGCTGGTAACACTGTCTACAATAAATTTAATTTTCACAATTGCACCGCTGTTTCTGTAATTTATAGAGGACGTGAGATTGCAAACATGACACGTGGTTTAAAACTGTTATGCCGAATGAATAACATTTGTGTTGTGGGATGGTTCGGACTTCAATTCACCCTTCCAATACTGTACAGTAAATGTTTGGTAATGTCCTGTATTTACAAAAATAGGAATCCTGCGAGCAAAATAAAATTTTACATTAATTTCACTGAAATTATATAAACCGGTAAGATACTTTTCGTTGAAAATCGGAACAAAATTTAATTAAGTCGTTGTAAGTAGCTTTGGCTCAGTCACTTGTCGCACATGAAGTCACAAAATTCCAGGTCTTGAGATGTTACCTCAGAAAGTTACGTCATAAAAAGACGTAAAACTTAGGACGATAAAAAGCCAAGGACAGCATAAAACATTCACACAAGGAATCGCCGTCTTAAATAGTGCTTTCAGGGACGGGCTGCAAATTGGTCTCTGTAGTGTCAGTGAATACATCTACACTTGTGGTACTGGACTTTTTGGTACCTCACGAAAATTATTTTGGTGTGAAATTATTTGTTGTGTTATGGAGGCGTATAAAATCACAATGGCCTCAGCAATTTGGTTACCATGACAATGGTGAGACCAACTATAGAAAACCTTTGATATCTTCTTAAGAAATTGACGGATTTGCGTTCAGAGAAATTTTATGTAAAGACATCTGTAGAGGTTATAGTGCGAAATGTCATTAGGTAACTGAGCCTGCATAACTACTGCCCACTGAACTGGCGCACCAAATGTTTAACATTATAATACGTTTATATTTCATCGAATAACGTGGGCAAAGCTTTTCAATATCACACACATGTGTGGGTATCAATTTGACCATAAATCTACGACGCAGATCTCTCGATTTTTCTCACCACTAGTCATATACAGGCATAGGCTCCTAAAGCTGCCACGACCCTGTATATTAACCCCTGTAATCAGGTCTTTGGTCTTAAAGAATTTAAAATGATTTTAAAGATTTCGTTTTTTATACCTTCGAGGCAGTAGTCGCCTGTATGTCACTATTGTTTTCAATTTGGGGGCAAAAATTAAGAAAAAGAAAATTACTGACATCTCATGGCATTTCAGTCAGTCAATGTACATAAAGTTCATAGAATGTGTGTATCAGGAAGAGGGTGCTTGGTCTAACGCCCTCAATCATGGAAAAGCTGGTAACGCCGTTGTGAATTAAGTGATCAGTAGAAGTAGTGATATTGAATAGGCATTTCAGCATCTATACAAATCAAGCTAGGTACGCACTCGTGGTTATCAATTGAACCAGGCGACAATCATATATCAATATTTTTAAAAGACCATGACGTCTTTCTAAAGTTGTGTTTTTATAGCAGATTCAACTCAGACGAGCTATGATAATCTTCCATTCTTTGAAAATGAATGAGTTGAAAAAGCAAACCTAATTGGTTTTACAAAATAAATTTAAGTTGCTCTATGGGAAATTTACTTCACCCTCCAATGTTCATGCACAGTGCAATAAAATTACTTCCACGGACGTTAGTGATTATGCATATATTTCATGCTAATGGTTAGGTGGCACTGCAGTGAGTTAGTTGGTGTGGGTTTGGGCACTTGGTATGGCTGTGTACTTGTGTCTGTGTCCGGGTGTACCTGTGCAACGTTTGCAAATAACTTAAGTGGGTTGGAAGAAAATGAAAGTTTCTTTGTTTAAGTTGAAAAAGAAGGGTGCCGTACTGGATAAATGTACTCATTTTAACTGGGAACATCATCCTTACAGCTTGCCTTCCCCCATACCCTTTTTGATATACCGGTTCTGACTGGATTTGTAAAGTCGATTCTGGAATTAAAAGGGTCACCACAAATTTTTGCTAGGTAGGGAGGGTAGTGAGGGTGTTGATAGAGTGTGGAAGAGAACCTAATTCTTTTGAGAGAATGGCAGGCTAAATTTTCGTTATCAAAGGGTGCTATACTTTAAACAAGGGATATCTGAATAAATTGTGTACAGTGAAAACATCCACATTGCCTTTCTTGCGTTACTAATTCTTGTTCATAAGAAATTGATGAACAAATGTTTTAACAGTTAAGGTGATGGTTTTGTGATCAGAGGATTGCTGCTTAGATTCCTGGCTAGTTCATATCGTCGTATCCTTGGATGATATGTTTTATCTCAAATGCCGTTGTTCACTCAGGTGTTATACTGGTACCTGCGAGATCACTGGTAATGTGAGTGAGGTATAACGGCAGCGGTATACTGAGGAGGGTTCGTGGAATAGTTTAAGGACTGGGTATCGCTGAACATGCGTAATATTTGCTGTGCCCTTGACTGGGATTCGCCCTTGACTGGGATTCAGTTTCAGGATGTCGGCGCCATATAGAAGCAAATATTATACTATTACTTTTCACTTGAATGGAATTTTCTCCTATTAAAGCTACCCAATGTTCCAAGTATACAGGGAGCAATTTAACCATACATAAGTGAGAAAAGTAAGTAACAAAATGCGACAGATAGGAGCTAGGGACACTGCAGGGCGGTAGCCTGGGCAAAATCCCAAGGGGCAGTTAACGGCATTATCTAAGTGGAACCCCAGTGACGTAACTAGGATAGTTGACACACGGACGAATGCTTTCTTTGTCATCATCCCAGCCAAGGAGTCATCCTAAGGGAGGAGTCTAACCGGAAGGGTGATTTAAACATAAGTCAGATAAGATGCAAAATGATGCTATCCTTGGAAAAGTTTTGAATTGATCATATGTTGTTCAGAAATTTCTAAACAACAGTGAATATTTGTTATTGCTTGGGAGGGTTAAAGCAAGGAACATTATGTTATAGGACAGGATTACACCCTCCCCCTCTGAGATATTTTTGTTTATGTATGTTTAGATCAAAACTGGTGTTATCGTTTCCAAAAGCGTCTGATTATATGGTCAAAAATGTTTCATTACTGAGTGACTTTCCCGATTTTTTTTGCAGGATTTTTAGAGGTTGCCGTCTAAGGTGCTGACTTTGAGAAAAATTTGTATATGTGTGATGGCTTAGTAGGAAAATGAAGCTATCTGGAAAGATAGAACTTATAGCTTAGAACTTATTATACGTTTAAGTGATTTCCTCCGGTTGTTCCACGGCATGGCTCCAAGACCACCATTTGTTGTCGCGTAGAGTAGGCTATAAAAACTTGTCAAAAATGCCTCCGATCTTGCACTGTGAAATGGTACTTTCTGAGCCTTGTAACTTGCAGCTGAACATTCTTTATTTTGAGATTTTATTCTCTAGAAATTTAGACTTCAAGGAGAAAGAGAAAATTCGAAAAAGGTTAAATCATTTTGTAGGAGAAACATGACTTCAACTTACATTACAATTCATTGATTTAAGATTGAACTGAAGGTAACCTGGGCATTTTCGTTAAAGCATGCTGTGAAATGCATAAATAGAAAGAGTATGACTAATAAAGAGCTTTAGACTACGGTCTCTGTGTTTTATACTGTACATGTAGTTAGATATAGTGCAGCAACATTAGTAACCGGACATGGGCAGATCCAACATCTAGGGACGAGGCTGATTTGTCAGGACTAGCCAACCACACCCTCATCTATAGCGGATTCCAGGGATCTTCCTGGGAAAAATTCAGTCAAAAGGGAGCCCTTGTGTGCAGTTTCCCAGGTTCTAGGGGCCTTTAAATAATAATTTCGACCATGAATTTTTCATCTTTTTACGCAGCTTCTTTTTTATGAGTAAACCAACTTTTATTTAGGGTTTGGAAATCTCAGGGGAAGGGAACTGCCCCTTGCCCCAGCCCTGGACAGGAAATCTGAGTTTATAAACCAATTCCGAACAAACTAAATTTTATTTACTGGCCAGTCTGCCAGTGATTGAAGGTTTTTGCCACTTCTTCATGCACGGGCTATTTTCTATACACAATTATTAGAAGGGCAAAAAAGAACAGTCGCGCACCGAATAGTTACCAACTGCCGAGTATTCGTAGAATTCATTTAACGCCAGTGGTTCATGGACTTCAACAAAATGTTGCTGATTTCGCGTTTTTATTGTAATTGTTGCATCGTTGCTGCTAAAAGTGTTTAGAACAAGACATTTTACAAATACTTTGTACAACCTGTGTGTTTACTTTATGAGTCATAATTTGGCAGTTGCTGTATACGTCGTGAAAAACAAATAGAAAAAAGTGTCGTTTGTTGCATTCTTATAATGTTTTAAAAGAATACTAGCTGTCATCATGGATTAGGCCTTCTTATGTGTAAGAAGGCCTAATCTAAGCTAAATACATATGTACCTAATGGAACAATGCATTTAAAAGCAATTGACTTCATTGGAGTTATAAGGAAGTATTTACTTAGTCCAGGGAGGAAAATAACATGGTGCAACTTATCAAATTCTAGGGTAGAGTACTTCGGGTGGGGGAAGGGTTGACTTTATCCTGGACGCCCCCACCTGGCTACTATTTTCCTGACTAGCATGATATCTGTAGCCAGCAGTTTGTCCCTCGATCTTCCTCTTGTAAGTACTGCATTTAGAACGAGGGGTGGGTGGGGGGTTGTAAACAGTAATATCACTGCCAACCCGGAGGAAGAATTATCCTCAGTTGGCCAGGAGGCAAGTTGGCGTGAAGGTATTTTTCGAGGCATCTCAAAGCCTGAAACCCTCGTCTGCTGGGTCACTTTAATTCACTTGGAAAAAAGTGTGGAATATGTATTACCATACACACTGATTTGACGACGTAGAGGCGTATAGGCCTTAAAAATCAAGGGTTGGGGAAAGGTTAGGTTTCCCCAACAAGATCCTATTCGCCCAATTTTTCTCAAATTCCGTAATAATTTTCCCTCCGGGTTGGCAGTGATCTTACTGTTTACAACCTCCCCCCTCGTTCAGCCCCACTAGAAAATGTTCCGTACGTTGTGGTCGTGACTGCAAGGGTTGGATCATTGTCTCCCCAAACTTTGTTTCCAAACATAAATAATGAGTTATTCTGCATGATTTTAACATTTCGGAAAAAAGTCACATGATTTAAAGGAGCCATTCATGAAATAGCATACCCAGGTACACCATTTCAAATTGGGGTGACTGCATTTGCCCTTTAATTGGCTGCATGGTCAAGTGGTTACAGCATCAGACTTGCAGCCGGAATGTCTGGGGTTCGACTCCTGCCCGGGTCATACCAAAGACTTTAAAAATGGAATCTACTGCCATTTTGCTTAAACAATGGAGTAGGGAAAACAAGCCAGTGAGCCACAACTGGAAAAATGGCCATGGCCGGCCTGACTTACAGTAAACCAATGGGTTAGAAACTGAGCCGTAAGACCTCATCTAACTAGCTAACTAACCTTTAATTGGCAAACTGACGTGATATGAATGTTGCCCTTTTTGCCTAGACACACATTGTTTATTGTTCATGGGGCTACCGTCCTCATACTGCGATGGCGGGTTATTCCCAGGACAAATAGGGGTGATTTTTCCGAAAGTTTCATAGCGATCATTAACAATTAAAATTCAGATTGGGGTGAAGGTTAGGGTTAGGGTTAAAATGTGGCACCTGGACCTATAGGGAAAATGGTTCGGACAAAAGGGAATGCTTCTATTTGAATCGTTGCTTGTGAGCGTGAAGAGTACTGAGAGAAGGTTTCCTTTTAAAATAAATTAGATTCCAGAATATGTTGTCAAGCTTATGACTTGAACCAGGCTCATGTCAGCTCCCTGGTCAGATGTAGAAGAATCTTTGGGAAGAAATTGCCAACGGATCCATAAGAGTGTGCTTCGTCTTGCCAAACTCGGTTGCAAAATGGATTTGAGCTTGTAAATTTCTAAATGAACAGCTCATTGTGTGGAGTCGGTTTGTGGAAACATCATTTCCCATGACAAGTGTGCTTTGGACGAAGAACTTTTTTGATTGGTCCCTAATGTTAAGTAAGAACCAATCAAAAAGGTTTCTCGTCCTCGTTAAAATATTCATTAGCGTTGCCAGATAAGAAACAGATGGAACAGTTACAGGAAAAAAATAAACTAAAAAATATGAGTTTAGGCTTATGCGAGTAGTTTTTAGTTCATCGATTAAACAGTAGGGCTAAGGACATAGATTAAATTACTCTTTATTTTATTAAGTTATTAAAAGAAAACGACATAGAACTTCCATGATAGGACTGGGTTGACTGGATTCAATTATTATCAGTATAGTACAATATCTATTTGAAAATGTCATTATATGGCCGGCCTCGCAGGCCATGCTAGCTGTAGCGCGCACAATTCGGATGATATTCAGGAGGGAGCTGAAGGCTTAAACCTGAAGTGTTTATATTAGTATAGGATTCCTGCCCGGCTTACCCTATACTCGAAAAATTGGGAATAGGTGACCGTGGAGTATACCTATAATTGTAAACAATTGTGCGTCTCATTCTGGATACAAATAAATACAACTGATCTTGATTAACGAGAAGAGAATATCACAACATAAACTGGCCTTACTAACCTAACCCTGTAGGCCTAGGCCTAACTTAGGCCCTAACTTAGGCCTTGATAAGTTAGATCTAACGTTAGGCCTACAGTAGTTTAGGCTGAAGCTAGGCTAACGTTAGTCCCACGGACTTCTTGTATACATGGACAGAGCTTATTGCACTAACGTCCTATGCGTAAATTGTCTACACCGTACGTACACGAATAGGCTTACCAATATGGCTGCCTGCTAGCTGCCTGCTATAGTCTTGTGTGTAAAAGTTTGGACTTGCTCAAGTGGCTCAGTATCGACAAATTGTGTGAAAAACTTGTAATATTTTCGAAAGAATGCAAGCTCAGGTCAAATTCAACAAATAGAATGGAGGACTGTGATATTGTTCTTCCATTCATACTGATATTTTGTCTGAAATGTTGCAGATTCATCGTCAAATTGGGCAAATGGTAGTAGCCTGGTGGCCATCTTGGTTAGCCTAAATTTGCTCGAACGGTGGCGACCGTATTGATTGCGCAATCCTCTGTCCATGTATTGAAGTCCGTGGTTAGTCCTAACTTAACGTTAACGTTATAGCATGGGCCTAGGCTAGTTCAACATTAGGCTATAGGGGCCCGGCTTACCGGCTATAGTATTAGTTTGCATCTAGCCTATCTAAAGCTATGCGCATACCTCAGTCAGTGTGGTTCACAGGCGTTCGAAACGTTACATACATATACTACACACTATACATAGGCCTATGTATATTAACAAGGTAGGGCATTTCTCAGTACCAAGCACGAATCTTGGCCTATTTTTACACTCTTACTCTTACCGCGAACCTCAAAAGACTTTGTTAATCACGTCATCTGTTCCAGTAGGACATCCACCACCTTATTGGATACAATTTTGTGCATAAGATTAATTCCAAGCAGTAAAAAAATGTGAGAAAATAAAATTTGGAGCACAAGCAGTCGCCTCGCACTTCACTGCACGCGATTGGCCAAAATTTGTGCTTGGTACTGAGAAATGCCCTAGGCCTACCTTGTTAACATATATATATGTATAGTGTGTAGTATATGTATGTAACGTTTCGAACGCCTGTGGTGTGGTTAGCCTTGCCCCTAGTCTAGACGAAACTTATGTTCGGCTATATTAATAGACAAAGCCTAAGTTAGCCATAGCTTACAATAAGAAACCTTGCCCTTGCCATTACTTGTATTACTGCTCCCACAAATTTGTGGCCAGGCAAGAATTAGAAGTGGTATGGCCTAGGCCCAAGCCAGCTAGTTAGAGGAAGGGGAGAGAGTATAAATGGGGGTACTGGCCCTGCAAGAGTGCATGGTTTGGGGCAGGCCCTATCGGCCTATGTAAGGTGGAATTGTTTAAAATTGAACTTGCTAGGCCTAGTACGTACTACCCACAGCACACTGCAATTAATCGATCCACTGGCTTTACCAAAGACTTGGTACCTACTGCCATGGAAGCTACTGCCATTGTGCTTGGTGCTCAGCATAGGCAATGGAGTAGGAAAAACAAGCCAGTGAGCCACAACTGGCAAAAAGGCCGTGGCCGGCCCGACTTAACCCAATTGGGTAGAAACTGAGCAGTAAAACCTCATCTAACTAACATTGGCATAACGTTTTTGTGTGTATGAAATGAAAGGACTAGGCCCTATGGCATGTAGGCTAGTAATATAGTACCCAAGACCTGGCCTGATTGAGGGCTAGGTAGGCCTAGACCTTAGTCCTTAGCCTGAGTAAACCTAAACTCTATTTACTACCATAACTTTTCCTCTCCAATCTTAAAATTATATTGCAGTTGTTTTTTGATCACTTTAGACCCCTGAAAAGTTCTGAAAATTTGAAATAAAATCATCAACTTTGCCACTTTGTAAAATTTACTGTAGTGTTCGAAATGTTTGTCGATATCAGAATGCTGCATTTGATTACTGTAGTTCCTATAGGCTAGATACACATAGTAAATTACCTCTTCAGACATTCCAAAATGATGTAACAATGGAGCTTATCAGCATGCTGATGTAAACAAAGTTACTTAGCCACACAGTAAATTTTACAGCATGAAAAAAGTTGCTGATTTCATTTCAGATTTTTAAACCTTTTCAGATCTCAGTGATCAAAAACATCTGCAGTGTTCCTGTAAGATTTGGAGTTGAAAAGTCATGGTAGTAGCTTAAGATTTTAGGTCCAAAATTTGCTGTCAGATGACAGTAAATTTTGACCATCATGCAGACAGCTGATCCCCCTGCTATTTCCATAGGTCATTCTAAAGACTGTGTGTAGTGAGCTCTTGGCGAATAACCACACAGTCCTTTACTGAGGACTAGGTAGACCTAGTTCTCAGTAAAGGCATGTGTACAGCCTGCAGCCACCAATGGCCATCCTATACAATGACCTTTTGAAAATCCAGGGTCTTCGACTAGCACAGTCCCGGTCAAAACTGAGTTTCTTCTACTGGCAAAGCATATTGTCTAAGGTCTTAATTGACTACCATAATTTCTCATTCCAAATCTTACACTAGTATTGCAGATTACTGTAAATATAGTATCTGAAAAGGTCTGAAAATTTGAAATAATTAGAGCAACAACTTTGTTACTTTGAAGAATTAACTGTAGTGTTTGTAATATTTGTTGATATCAGGATGCTGTGTGTGTAATGTGACGTCGCAAAACATTTGATCTAGGTAGTGTCTATGCAAACACATAGGAAGTTTCCTCTATAAGCATTCATAATGGCATAACATTGTGGCTCATTAGCATACTGATGTAAACAAAGATCCTTATAAACCACACAGTAAATTGTACAGTGCAAAAAAGTTGCTGATTTCTTTTCCAGTTTGTTAGCCATTTTAAAAGATCTCAGGGATCAATAATAATTGCAGTACTTCTGTAAGATCTAGAGAAGAAAAGCTATGGTAGTATAAATTAAAATTTTATGTCAAAAATTTGCTGTGAGAAGAAAGACAATTTCAACCATCATATAGACGGCTGATCACCCCGCTATTTCCATAGGTCGTTGTAAGGACTGTGTATTGTGAACGACAGACACAGTCCTTTACTGAGGACTAAGTAGACCTAACTAATAGCCCTTAAACAGGGCTGTGTGTTTCCTTTGCATTCCAATATGTAGAGTGTACAAATTTTTCACAGCTTGGCAATAGAAGTAAATGTCATATCTCAAAATGGGTACATCTTCAAAACCACTCAGATTACTTAAGTTGATATTGGGACCAGTTGTGACCACTGTGTTTGTTGTATTGAAGTCTTTGCTACATGTATGATGCATAGACTAGATTGTGATGTAAATTTTAAACTGGTTCAAATTTTGCATCTTTCGTAGATCACTTTCTTGAGATTCTGTAGCTCAGATTGTTTATCCAGATATTTTGTAGTTTTGGTTAAATTTGATTAAATTAAATTTGATTTGGTTAAATTTGGCCTTTTGTGCAAAGTTGAAAAAATTTCCTTTGTTTCGAAGTTTATTTTTAGCCAAAAAATACATGTTTTTTAAGATTTAACAAGTTCACATGAAGAATGCTACATGAAACCAACATACAGAGTCCATGGGCATCTGCGGAGGCCTAAAAACGTGTGTCTCAGTTTGGGTTCCTTGGACACCTTGCTAGAACAGACTGAACCTATGAGTTGAGTTTTAGCCTACTTTGTGTTGTTTGGCCTTTGTGATTGGTAAAGTGTGGCTGTGAAATGAAATTGTGTACTGTATACAAATTGTGTATCTGTGATTTGGTAATGCATCTTAAGTTCTGTACAGAATACGTATACAGCTTTTTTTCTTTCAAGCCTGCAGATCTGACAGTAACTTTAAGTTAGTGCTTGCAAAACTAAAACAAAAATGCTGATTGTACAATTTGTCTGTAATGGTCATATAAACCTCTCTACAGTGCAGAGCATGGTAAACAAACCTTATGGTCAGTAAAGGTACTGTGGACACTGATGTATTTGGCTATAAAAAGGCATGCTCTTCACCGAAGTTAAAGTGAAGGGCATGGTGCACCAGTGGCATTGCCAGGGGGAGGGGGGTACTTGCCCCTAAACGTTGGCTGTACAACCATCCCCCTGTGTGCCTTCGCCAAATGTGATTTTGGGTACTGAAACAATTACAAGCTTGCAAAAGCTTTCTGTAACTTTGCACGTTTGTGTACAGTGGCCATACGTCTTGCCTTTCGTGGCTTTTATGCAGCCTGTCCTTCACGTGGCGTTGATGCTGGATTTTGATTTGCTGGCATTTTTGAAGGTTGGTCGTGATGACAAATCTTACCTATTTCGAATGAAAAGAAATCAATTACAAATAAATTTATGTGGTACTCAACATTGGTCACATTTGGAGACAACCATAATATTTAATCCTAAACATGCAGTCAGTTTGATTAGCCAAAACATAAGCTGTGTAGCCTGGTGGGCATGTATCAATATCTTTCTATATATGCTGGTGTAGTGATGACATGGCTAAGGATGGTTGTATCCTTTTGGGGAATTTGGAAATGGTCAACCTAGGTTTATATGCAATGCACAAAAGACTGTGTATCAGATTTACAAAGTGTGGACAACACCATGCGAGAGAAAAGTGTGTTTTTGGTACCTACCTACAGTAGAGTATGAAAATGAGCAGATTGTTCCATCAAGGATGGGTTAAAAAATTTTGCATTACCATGAATGCTTAACTTGCCAGTCTGTTTACAGTAATTCCTCTACAACTATTTACTAATTGATACCATTGTTGCCTGCAGTAACTGGTCTGACAAAACTAATAGCCTCGTGGGATAGAGGGCACCCTAAACCCCAAGTGTTCCTTTTCCATACTCAGTAAAATCTATGAGTTGTACTACAACTACAAATCCATTCCCGTGAGCAAGAGCCCCCTGTGGGCTGGGGGTTGTACGAATATGCCCACGGTATTCCCCGCCTGTCATAAGAGGCGACTAAAGGGAATGACTTGAACTGTATTTGAACTTCACCTTTTTATCGAGCTGACAATATATAACACATTCGTGTTGGTGTGTTGTTAAATCCCATCTAACTAGCCCATGAGCAAGAGTACTTACTAGTGTACTTAACTGTAAGCACCAGTTATCAGTCCCAATGTATTTTAGTTGCATTGAGAATTAGTATCAGAGAACCAACATTGAAAACTTCGCACTCAAAAGTTGAGACAAATGAGGTTATTTTTCACCTTCCCTCCTCCTGAGGAACTTTTGAACTCATTTGTATTAATTAGGTCACATTTAATCAAGTCATAAAGTCAGTAAAAACCACAGGAATTCTTGAAATTTCCTATCGGCCTACAATATCAGTATGTGAATCACCTTCTATCTGTGTATCCTACAGTATGCATGCACAAAGAATTAACTTCTCTAAACCAGAATGCAGACAAGAGATCATTAAGCTGTTTGGCAAGCTGAAAAGCAAACTGAATTCATTTAAATACCATTACCACTAGTCTATTGTAAGGATGACCTATACAGTCGAAATGAGGGTACAGCACCAAGTTAGGCAAACCGTATACAGTAGTAATCCATGCTTCACAGTTCTATGCAACTGGCAGATCTATATGACATTGTAAATAGACAGTTGAAAGGTTGTATGAAAGGATTTAATCAGTGAGTGGTTTTAAGAAATGGATTCTACACCCTGAAAATTGTGAAGCTTAGGAGGATTTCGTAGCTGGTCAGTTTCTGACAGACTTGTCCACACTGACAGCTGGTAGACCACACCATAGTTATAACTGGACAATTTTTATGTGGCACTGAATTGTATTTACATATATATCTTAAAGGGGAATTTTTATGATCCCAGATAGTTCCAATTCTCCCAACTATGCATAACATAACATAACATAACAGGTTAAAGGGCAAAGGAGGGCTAAGGCCCCATAAGATGCCCTGAAGTCCATACAACCTTAAATGAAAACAAAGAACCAACCAACACCAAACGAGCCCAGCACAATTAGATTCTACCACACTTATGGAAGAACTTGTCAATGTTAACCTTAAAGCAGTGCACAGATGTGGAGTTAGCTACCCAGTCAGGCAGACAATTCCACTCGTTAACAACTCTATGAGAAAAGCTGAACTTCCTAATGTCGAGCCTTGCAAAATTTTTAACTAGCTTCTTACAATGGCCTCGAACCCGAGAATTACATTGAACCTTCACATAATTGCAAGAGGACAAAGGATTCCTTTCAGAGAGAAATTTGTACACCTGAAGCATGTCCCCCCTAATCCTTCTCAACTCCAGGGTGGTAAGCCCAAGATGCTTAAGTCTAACGTGATAAGGTAGGTGTCTCACCTCGGGTATAAGGCGAGTGGCTCTCCTCTGAACTTGCTCTAAAAGAAGCTTGTCCTTTTCATAGAAGGGACTCCAAGCCTGGGCTGCATAGTCGAGGTGGGGTCTTACCAACTGCTTATACAGATTTAGTACAATTTCTTTACTAAAACTACTGAAATTCCTCTTGATCAATCCAAGCACCCTATTAGCCCTAGCAGCAGCAGCTGCACACTGTCTAGATGGCTTTAAATCACCTGTAATAACTACACCCAGATCCTTCTCAAAAGTCACATCACTCAGAATACTACCATTCATATTATAATCATAGCTGAAGTTTTTAGGACCAAAGTGAAGGACTTTGCACTTATCTGCATTAAAAGACATTTGCCAAGTCTGAGACCATGAAAATAACTTATCCAAGTCTTTTTGCAGTAATGAGGCATCATCCTTATCACTAACCTTCCTATAGAGCTTAGTATCATCAGCGAACTTACTAATACTAGATGTGAGAGAGCTATCAATATCATTGATGAAAATTAAGAAAAGAAGCGGGCCAAGAACAGAACCCTGTGGAACTCCACTTGTAACTTCTTTCCAAGAAGAGAAATTACCATTAACAACAACTCTCTGAGATCTACCATTGAGCCATGAATTTATCCAGTCAGCACAACTGCCCTTGATGCCTAACCTATGCAGTTTAACCATAAGTCTACCTAATGGAACTTTATCAAAGGCTTTTGAAAAATCAAGGTAAATGACATCAACACTGTGACCACAGTCAAGAGATAAGGAAACATCCTCAAGAAAGCTTAGTAAATTAGTAACACAAGATCTACTCGGTAAAAAACCATGCTGTGACAGATTGAGTAACCCATTATCTAAAAGATATTTAAGCAAACAATCCTTGATTACAGATTCCATAACTTTGCACACAACACTGGTTAAACTGACCGGCCTATAATTGCAAGGCAAGCTCCGATCCCCCTTTTTGAAAATTGGAGTAACATTAGCAATCCGCCAGTCAGCAGGTACAAAGTTTGAATCCAGAAACTTCTGAAAAATAATGCAAAGAGGAACTGACAAAATCTCGGAGCATTCATGGAGAATGGCAGGATGGATCCCATCAGGCCCAGGGGCCTTACTAACTTTTAAACTCTTCAACTTACTACAAACCATCTCTTCAGAGAAGACAACATCACTAACTAAAGAAGAATTATCAGAATCCCTACAAGTCCCCAAAACAGATGATTCCTTGGTAAAAACAGATACGAAATAATCATTTAACAAATTAGCCATATCCTGATGATCAGTAACTAGTGTGCCTTCATTACCTTGGAGAGGCCCAACACCCTCCTTAACCTTCTGCTTAGACCTGACATAGGCATGAAAAGATTTTGGATTTACCTTAACCTCCTTGGCCAATTGCTTTTCAAACTTAGCTTTAGTGTCAATAACCAAATTTTTAACTAAGAGTTCCTGCTTCTTGTAGACTGCAAAGTCATCAGAATTCTTACTGACCCTATATTGACGCCAGCACTTACGCTTCTTCCTGGCTGCTCTAAGTACCTCTCTAGACATCCAGATTGGCCTATTTTTAACCACAGCTTTCTTGAGTGGGATACACAACTTTGTAGTGTCAGTAACTATATTACGAAAGACACTCCATGCTTCAGCAGGACCTAAGTGAGACAAACGTGCAACCCAATCTATGGTAAGAAGCTCTTTAGCATGAGTAAAGTTAGCCTTGCTGAAATCTAAAACAGTTTTGTCACTACCTTGAAGTTTGCTGAAACAAAGTAACTGAAAACTTATGAGGTCATGGTCACTAGATCCTATCTTACCACCACTAGCAACATTTCTAACCATGTTTTCATCAGTACTTAGTACCAAATCCAGACAATTGTCCTCACGAGTGGGAAACTGAACATGCTGGGTAAAGAAACCATCAAACACTGCCTCGAGAAAATCCCTCCCATGTGACCCACTAGTACATGAATGCCAATCAATATCAGGAAAGTTGAAATCCCCAAACACAACTGCCCTTTTCGAAGAAACTATCCTAAAACTTTCGAACAAACTCTGATTATTATCAGCACAAGAATTTGATGAACGATAAATAATACCAACAACTAAAGGAGTGCAAGACTCATTGCCAAAATTAATTTCACACCACAAGCAGTTAGAAAATCCTGAAGAAAACTTGTTGGTGACATCAGCACAATTTATGCTATCCTTAACATACAGTAAAACCCCTCCACCCCTACCACAGACAGTATCAGCCCTATCCTGCCTGAAAATTTTGTACCCAGGAACCTGAATTTCAGAATTGCTGATATCACTATGGAGCCAAGTTTCAGTAACCCCAACTATGTCTGGATTGTCTATGGAAATATGAGCAAGGAACTCACTGAACTTATTGAAAAGGCTGCGAACATTGGCAAATATGACCTTCATTCCACAAACTGCCCTATTTACATGTTTCCCCTTGTTACTAACACAATCACTCTGAGCACAATAAAACTCAGAAACCCCCCCATTCTTGGCTGACCTCACCCCTGACTCTAGTTTGACACCTGCGAATCAACAGCCCTAGAAACCAGCCTACCCAGCTCATTAGCCCCTATGCTCGACAAGTGCAACCCATCTTTAGCAAAGAGATCCCTCCTATTTACAAAACCAGCCCAGGTATCAACAAAGAGAAAACCCTCAAGAGCACACTCGTTTTTGATTCCTTGCCAAAGGCAGAAGGAATCTATGCGATGGTGATGTCGTGTGTGTGTATGTATGTATGTATGTGTGTATGCGTGTGTGTGTGTGTGTGACGCTTTGCTTGTAAACACGATATCTCAAGAAGGGTAACTATGACTGAGCTCATACTTCGTGTGTGGGTTGGTCATATTGAGTAGATGATCCCTATTGTTTTTGATGGAGGTCAAAGGTCATTTGGGGTCACAGGAGGTCAAAAGGTCAAAACCTTGTAAACGCGATATCTCAAGGTGGGTAACTCCGAGGGATCTCATACTTGGCAGGTAGGTTGCCCATATTAAGTAGATGATACCTATTCTTTTGGGTGGAGGTCTAAGGTCATTTGGGGTCACCAGAGGTCAAATAGTAAATACCCTGGAAATTGCTTGTAAACACGGTATCTCCAGAAGGATAAATGTGAGGGATCTCATACTTACCATGTTTATTGCCCATATTAAAGTGGGCATGACACGGCCAAAATAACTTTTGTGTATTGCAAGATTGGGTACAGTAATGTAAAAGTATCATCTCACACACAATTAAAACCGGTGCAGTTCAGCATAAATAGAATTTGAAGAAAAACGTCCAGAAATCCAATTTCGAAAAATGCCGCAACAGGTCACCTGACTTTTATGACGTAATTGGCAGCACCCCGCACTGCGCTATGTAAGGACGCGTATCTCGGAAAATAATGCAACGCTTTGGGAAAGTTTCATATCTTAGAAACTTCATGAAAAGGATTACATCACAATACCCGCCCAACACACAGAGCGCAAAGCGCGGAACATATGTTGGGGGCTTCGAAGCATATCATTGGCCAATATGTTCGCGTGCATATTATGCGCCCGTGTTCTAGCTCCCCTGCATAAAATAAACAGCTTTGTTTTTGTGCAAAAAGAACGCGGTCTGGGCGCGCTGTACAGAACAGCTATGAACATGTATGGACAGTCCATAACAAGCGCGCCTTTACTCAGTGAGCTGTTCAGTAACGTTGCTATTGTGAATGGTAAGAAGTCACCACGCCACGACGCATAGTTCACAATGTGGTCACTGGTCACGTGCGCTGCTGTATAGTATCGTAGCACAGGTGTTTGCAATGATGTACCCGCTAACACGCGTTAGCATGCACATGATTCGATGTGTAGAACGATGGGTGAGCTGCCTGGTACAGTGTTACTAACCGTGCCTCCAATGACGTCACGATCTTGAGACGCGCTCACATACTTTTTTTCGCTTTTGGATTTCAGATGGCTGAGTCTGACCTGTAAATGGGAATTCACAAGGTCGTATTACTGTGTTTATGGACGTAGTTGAGTCGGAAAAATATTTGCTTCATTTCAAGCTGTACCCAAAGAATATTTACTGAAAAATGTACTTTGGCCGTGTCATACCCACTTTAAGTAGATGATCCCTATTGTTTTTGGTGGAGGTCAAAGGTCATTTGGGGTCACGAGTGGTCAAAAGGTCAAAACCTTGTAAACACTGTATCTCAAGAAGGGTAACTTTGAGGGATCTCATACTTAGCATGTGGATTATCCATATTAAGTAAATGATTTGTATTATTTTTGGTGGAGGTCAAAGGTCATCTGGGGTCATCAGAGGTCAAAAGGTCAAAACCTTGTAAACATGATATCTCAAGAAGGGTAACTGTGAGGGATCTCATACTCAGCATGTGGATTGTCCATATTGTGTAGATGATCCCTATTGTTTTTGGTGGAGGTCAAAGGTCATCTGGGGTCATCAGAGGTCAAAACATTAATACCTTGTAAACATGATATCTCAAGAAGGGTAACTGTGAGGGATGTCATACTTAGCATGTGGATTGACCATATTGAGTAAATGATCCTTATTATTTTTGGTGGAGGTCAAAGGTCATTTGGGATCCCTAGTGGTCAAAAGATCAAAACCTTGTAAACATGATATCTCAAGAAGGGTAACTGATGGATCTTATATTTAGCATGTGGATTGCCCATATTGAGTAGATAATCTCTGTTGTTTTTGGATGGAGGTCAAAGGTCATTTGGGGTCATCAGAGGTTAAAACATCAAAACCTTGCAAACATGATATCTCCAGAAGGATAAGTTGTGAGGGATCTCATACTCACCATGTGGATTGTTCATATTGAGTAGATGATCCCCATTGTTTTTGGTGGCGGTCAAAGGTCATTTGGGGTCACTAGTGGTCAAAAGGTCAAAACCTTGTAAATACTATATGTCAAGAAGGGTAACTGTAAGGGATCTCATAGTTAGCATGTGGATTGCCCATATTGAGTAGATGATCCCTATTATTTTTGGTGGAGGTCAAAGGTCATGTAGGGTCACCACAGGTCAAAAGGTCAAAACATTGTTAACATGATATCTCAAGAAGGGTAGCTGTTAGGGATCTCATACTTAGCTTGTGTATTGCCCATATTGATTAGATCATCTCTATAATTTTTGGTGCAGGTCAAAGGTCATTTCGGGTCACCAGAGGCCAAAAGGTCAAAACCTTGTAAACACGATAACTCAAAAAGGATAACTGTGAGGGATCTCACACTTGACATGTGGATGATCCCTACTATTTTTCGTGCAGGTCGAAGGTTATTTAAGGTCACAAAAGGTCAAGAAGTAGTTAACATATTTCAAGGAGGATAACTATGAGGGATCACATACTTGGCCTGTGGATTGTTAATATTTAGCATGTAGGTCATTTTGGGTCGCAAGATTTCAAAAGCGTTTGACCGTATTAACATGATATCTCAAGTAGGATAACTGTGAGGGATCTCATGCTTGTCATGTGGGTGATTCATGTTTGTTACAATATAATGGCAAGGAATCACTAAGCCTTTTGGCTTTCTGGTTCAACCACTTATTAAATCTCAAAATTTTGCCCCAAGAGACCTTCCTATCAAACCGAGGGAGAATACCACAAACAACCCCTTTCGAACGTGTCGACTTTAGCCTACAAATCAGTTCCTTATACTTTGACCTAAGTGAAATTTGATTGTCCCGACTGAGATTATTAGTGCCCACTTGCACAGCTACAACTTCCTCGTCCCCAACAATTTTGCCAACTCTGGCCGAGATGTCCTCAATTCTAGCACCCGGGAGACAAATCCTTACCCTGTTCCTTCGGTCCCTCTTACAAAATTCCCTATCAGTATACCGAGTAATGGAGTCCCCAACAAACAGTACCTTACCCTTAGCCTTTTCACCCTCCCACAGACCACCAGAAATACCAAAGTCCCTCTCTTTTGATTCCTCTACAACCTCCTGAACAATATCCTCCACTGATAATCCCGAAAAAGAATTTGACGTCTCAACAGCTGGACACCCCTCAACAATTTCAACAGGCTTTCTACCTTTCTGTACTGAAACCCACCCGTTTGAGCTGTCAGCAGCAGCCAAAAGTCCTTCAAGTTCTTTTAGGTGGTTACACTTCTGACAAACAAAAACAAAGGTATCTCTAGATGCTTCTTCAAATGTGCAATTTAGGCCCAAATTAACAAACTCAGCCCACATACCACAATCATCACAACAAATAAGTTGGTCTTCAGCCATAGGTAATCAACAAAAAGGTACAGTACGGGAACAGGCAACAATACAATAAATCTAAAAAGTAAGCTATGAAGGAAAGCAAGAGCTACAGTAGCTAACCCCTATAAGCTAAAGCCTCAAGTATTGGCTAGACCTAGGCCTAATAATATAAAGAAAATTAGCCTAGACCCTCTAGTAAGTTAACTAGGTGATACTGTAGCTAGCCTATTAAACGCTGGGCTATAAGCCTAAAGTTAACGTTAGAATATTAACTTAGAAGCTAACTAAGGCCCCTAACCTTAGACTTGCAGAGTAAAAGCCTAAATATAACTGTTAGGCTTTACACAATAGCCTGCGACAAAACACAAATGAACAGGTAAGGTTAGGCTCACACAAACACTGACACAGACAATGTGTTAGGATAGTAACAACAACAACAACAAATACCTGACAAGAGACGACGGAAAAAGAAACACAGAGGAAAAGTCACCAAAACAAAGCAACAGACAACAAAAACTGACAACTAAGAAAGAAAAGAAGCTTTCAAACTAAACCAGATGAAGAAATACACAAAGATGAAAAATAATCAGTGAGAAAACTAGCAAAATTTACGAGCACCGAGTTAAGCACTGTTGTCACTTCGAGCACCAATGCATCTTCTAGCTCCTCCCATAACTGTATGAGGCTCTTCCTTGTGCAAGAATAAACCTGTTTTATTGCTTAAGGCCATGTCCTGGTGAGCACACAAGGCTATAAAATGTAATAAAAGTACTCTCTCTGCCTTGTGTGGAATGTGAGCTACTCTGCATCTTTCAAATTTTCAAACTTTGATGTCAATCAAACAGCAGTCACCAACTGAGAATTTTGATATACATACACTAAAAATATACTTTGGGGTGATGACAGTCTGTCTTTAAAGTGAAAGGGAGTTTGGAGTTTAAGCTAAAAATTAACTGGGACATTTTAGAAACTGTTGGGATATGTGCAAAAGTCTCAGTAGTTTTGTGTAAAAGTCCATTAAGTTGTTCAGCAGAACAGTTTTTGCTGCTTGGAAGGTTTACTCTTATTGGTGGATCTAATGTAGGTGGAGGTCTCCATTATTTGAAATTTTTAGGTGTTGCAAAGGCTGTACTCATTTTATGGTTTAGCATTTGGCAAGTAGAATTGTCACACTGATGTTGTGATAAGAATAAATGTACAGTACTCATATGGCTTGGGGTACTGACAGATCAATTCTCTCCCCTTACATGTATAAAAGTTAGCCAGCTGGTTAATTTTCAGTGGTCTAATTTAAAGGGAAAATGCAGTCCCCCCAACTTGATTTAGTGTACCCCATCATCCTAATGCAGGAATGGCTCAGATCAATCATGTGACAATATTTTTGTTACTTATTTGTTAAATTCACGCAGAATAACTATTTGCTTTACCTTCAATACAATGTTTTATGTAGAAACATAATGAAAGATGCTTGTGAGCAAAATAAGAGGAGATTTGTGAGACTTAGCAGATTTTTGAAAATAAACTTGGGATGACTGCTTTCTCCCTATAATCAGTCACCACTTGTTGGAAGTTTGACATGATCAATGTGTCTTTGTGCTTTCAAATGTATGAACCATTAACACCTATTCTGCCACATCACTTGGACAGCCTAGAAAAGGGATGTGGATAGGTATGCAACATTTTAGGGACAAAATGAGGGAGACATTTAGATCATTCGATTATTGCATGGGGTATTTTTCATCAATACCTTCTGGAGGCATAACAAAAAATTATTAAGGCATGTTGAGTCCTTACACCCCCTGCCTTGCAAAGTTCCTATGTTATAAAATACTTAATGCCCAGGTAAGGGTAAATTCTCAGTAACTTACTGTAGTCACAATAGGCATAGAACTACTAGTGCTTCCTTATAGATTAAATGCTTAGGAAGATTTAAGTACAGTTGCACCTGTGTATGCTTGTGCAGTGGTGGCACTAAATGAACAAAGAATCTAGTGAGTACACCTCAGTAACATATGGCTAATTCTTACAGGTCATGGCTTATGTTTAAAGGGAATAAGCAGTCACCCCAAATTTATTTGAAGTATGAGCTAAATCTTACAGAATTCCTCTTACTGTATTCCACCTTCAATTAAGTACCTTTAATGAAGTTGAAGCCTTGAATAATTGAAGTGAAATATGGAGTCATTCTGCATGCATTTAACAACATGGTAACAAAATTTTGTCACATGATTAAAAAGAGCCATTCATGAAATAGGATATTCAGGTACACATATTCAATCTGGGATGACTGCATTTTCCCTTTTAAGTCTAATTATGAATACATTGGGGGCCAGGAGCTTCGTGCAATCTTTCACACTTGCTGGCTTTCATTTTATGTAGTCATTACAGGCTGAAGAAATTCATGAGACATCTTGGTTTCATGGTAAATTTACTTCATCAGTGAATATTGAATAGTAATTACACTGAAATATTCCAGTAACTTTACGTAGCAGCTGAAGTCAGCTACCCCTATAATCAGTGCATGTGTAGTTGCCTCCTCCAGCTGGTATTCTCCTGTCCACCTTCACCATCCAGAAGTTGGGACTCTGATGCCAACTTGTCCTCTTTCTCCTAGGAAGGGACTTGTCGTTTGTTTATTTTAACAAGTACAGAAACACAGGAGAACACAACATAATACAAAATGTTCACATTTATGAAATTGTTTGTGGTATCCAAAATCCCTTTCCTTTACTGTTTCCCTGCTGCAATGGATCCACCAAGTATCAAGAGAAACCTAGCCCATTACCTCTTTTATCCTCCTCTCTCACCTAATAAAATCACTTCCCTCACATCTCAGTTCAAAACTCAGGGCTTGGCGTAACCAACAACACCAGTGGCAAAAAGTAGTTGTGCCCTTGATATTGCCATGAATAGTGCCCCTCAAAAAGGCATTGCATGAAATGGTAAATATTGCTGTCAGTGCCCTTCCCTCTGACTTATTTTCCCTTTGCCTGTTTTCAGGCTTATTTCAAGCCCTGTTTGCTCACAAATAGGCGTATACATTTTTATGAACAGTCCATATCTTTAACGTTGTCATATTTTCTGTTCTTTGGATTCACAGTGACTGTTTCTGGCACTGATGATCTTAGAGGTATACTGTTGCAAGTAAAGAGACCAGGTACGGCTATACCCGTGGGATCATGGGAAGATATACCAGACTTTCTGCAGACTTTGCGATGCGAAGGAAGTGATACTTCTATCACACATAGAAATAATACAGTAAAGACTTTACCATTTACACTAACATGGGTAGCACCGAATCAGCTGGTTGGCATTGTTCAAGTTTTGTAAGTATTCATTGTATTTTGGTTTAAATGTAGCACTTTTTCGCTAAGGTATTGAATAGCTTAATATATGTTACCCCTGGTCAAAGGTAAATCGTCACAGAGACAGTCCCTTCAGAAGGCTGCATGCAATAATTCAGTCGGTGCAGTTACAAAGTGACACACGGGTAACCATTTAACCATCAGGTGAAGGGAAGAAGTTGAGATAAAGTATCTCACCTAAGAATGCAACATAATGAACCAGACAGGAATCTGACCAGAAATCCTTAGATCCAGAAGTCTGATGCCGCTAATTGTCTACCATGCTCTAATTGTTTTAAAGTATGTGAGAAAACAAACTGCATTGGTTAAGGCCAATTATTTACATTGTTCAGTGCTAGTAATGGCATATAAATTTATGATACTGAAATGCAGTATTTTGAACTATGTAAATGTAAATGACCTGTCTTTATGTACGTGGACTTTTCTCTAAAGGAGGAGGGGGGGGGGAGGGGTAATATGTGAATCATTCAAGATTGTCAGTCATTCCTAGAAGTTTGAAAGCTAAAGTTTTGGATGTATCATATAACAGGGGGACATACTATTGCAACTAACCATATTTTTGTCTCTGCTTTTTCATTGTTTTGATGGTGGCATTGTTAGGGGTGTCAGCTTAACTTGCAAAGGTATGTGCAGGTTTGCAAAACTTCAGTACCCCTCATCTTTCATTATGATGGCATCAGGCTGTAAAGGATTAATGTGGATGTTAGTTTTATAGAAAAACATCCCACAGTTAATTATTAGTGTGAAAAGTTGACATCACTCCTGCTCAGGTAAATTCAATTGCTTATATCTGGATAATCACACAAAGAAAGTAACGCACAGTTTTGACCACAGTATTTGAATTGATGAGTTTGTCTTTGGTACAAAGGATCCAAAATCTTAGCTTAAACCTTACCTTTAAATATTTTACATTTGTGAAAAATTATTCATTCCTTTCTATCCTTTTGGAAATTTCCCCATATAAGAAATACACTTTTATTCATTTCCAGACTTTCCAGTAGGATGCTATAGACTTTAAGTTGATTGCATTCAGTACATTGAACTAATTATTGGTAGACTAGGTTTTGCTTGTATGCTGCTTATCACCAGACTTTTGAGACACATTGTTCCTTTATTTTTATACACAGTGCTACCATTGTCAAAACCAGAGAAATATTTTGGACTGGCATTGTTTCTGAAACTATCAACCAGTCAAGGGGTATGTATTCATCTTGAGATATCATTATATCAAAGGAAATAAAGTGTCGGGTGGTCTGCAATTTTATTTTCCATTTTCCCAGCTACTGTCCAGATTGCATACTTTACTCCACAGCACTCATGTGGTGAATGTTCATGTTCATGTTTGACTACATTAAAGGGAAATTGCAGTCCCCCCAGTCTGAATTAGTGTACCCCATCACCCTAATTCAGGAATGGTTCTTGTCAATTATTTGGCAGTATTTTTGTGTTACTTTCTTGTTAAATGCATGCAGAAGAACTCCTTGGTTTGTCCTCAGTATTCAATGTTTTACACAGGAACATGATTTTTGAAAATGAACTTGGGGTGACTGCTTTCTCCCTTTAAGTGACAATTATTGATCACTTGCTTCTACTATAAGTTATTGATTTCTCACCCTGTGTCATTTGCATATATGTAGCCTATCCCATGCATTCCATCCTCTACCCCATTCCCCAATCCCCTCCACTTCCCTTAGTGTCCCACATGCTTTGTATTACCATGTTTCATTGTCAATAGGTATCATAAAGTAAGCTACTATACCTGAACTCATTTTCACAGTGAAGTGTGTTGGTGTGCAATGCAGTGTTGTCATGAAAGCATAAACACTTTAAGTGCAAGTTTTCTCCCAGATCTTACGTAGTAGTAACATTTTCTGCAGGCATAGGCCTTTTCCATATAGTAATTGCAAAGAATTGTGGGATAGAGTTTTGGTCTGTGCCATTTTTGGCCACAGTAAAATGCCACTGAGAGAAATGACACATATCTAAACTCTGTCCCACAATCCTTTGTAACTGCTGTTTGGAAAAGGGTCTGTTGCTTGATATAGTCATCGGAAATTGGAATGTATGTTTAGTGTTAAACTAACTCAGCTCACCTGTGGTAATTTTTGTGAACTTGAGTCATAGTAATATTACTGTATGCCAGCATTGTATTTATTATGTACCACGTGGAAGAATGTAACAGCCAAATGGATATTATAAATTCCACTAGTTACTTACCTATTACAATCAACTTTTTGAACCTTGCAATCTCATGCAAGTTTGCAAGCTGGAGACCTTGCAAACTCATGCAAGTTTGCAAGCTAGAAATCTTGCAAACTCATGCAAGTTTGCAAGCTAGAGCATCTTGTCCTCCCAAGTTACCTGATTAACCTGATTTTTTCCCCAAATTTTACAATTGGCAGGAATGCTTGCACTGGAAGGTATTTTGTCATTTCTGATTGAAGTGTCCCTTTACTTTTCTCTTTCACACTTTATTGTCTTTACTAGAAACTGTCTTTTCAGTTATTTACCAGTTTTACCCGTATGAAATCTGATGCATGTTAACAGCATGTGCTTGCTTGAAAATGTATAAAAGTTTGATGCTCTGAATATAACTGTATTTATTGCACACTTTTAATCATCTATAACTTCTGTAATTGTAAATTAAGTATACAGTATATATATAAAACTTCTTTAAAGGGTTACAGATTTGCCATACCATTTTTGGACCTGTTAAAGCCTGCTGTCAGGAATAAAACCTGTATTCCAGTGGATCTAATTTACCTTAAAGTTACAAACTTAGGTTTCCTACTTGAACTTGATGGAATGGTAAACAGTGTTAGTAAATTGGGAAACTGTTAGTAAATGTCTGTGGCACACTTCGTTGTAAAAGTAAACTATAACTGACTAAATACACAGTTGCTAAATTACAGATCTAGAGTGGGGAAAAAGTTAAGTAGTTTTAATACAAACAAAGGACAGTTGTTAATTCTGATTGGAACTTGGTGTAAAAGGAGAAAGGTTTTAAATAGTGCATTAGTACTCATAGTGTGGGAGGTACTTCTTTTGTAGCTGAACAATTCAAATAAGACAGCTATTAAAAGTATATAAAAACTGTAACCGTTTTTTAGGACACAAATTACTGTATTCACCATAATTATTTAGTCTATTTGCTCCTTTCTATATGGGAAAATGTTAATTTGAAAGTAGAAGGAGCTGTCAGAGAAGGGACTTGAACATTTAATTATATTGTCAGGACCCTTTGTGCAATACATTGAGCACTGGGCTGTAGCTTTCCTTTGTATACTTCTCCATGGAATTTAGTTTAATAGAAATGTAGTGTGACAGGCGCAATTTTTTTTTACAAGAATGGTTAGGTCAGTTTTCTACAGTGCTGATTTACTCTTAATTTGACATGTGAACTGTGGAGCTGAGAATAAAGTGAAAAATGAAAGGAGTAGTGGATGACTGATGATTTGGCAGGAATGAAAAAACTTTTTAACCGAAGTTTCACTGATTGAAGCATAGGAATTAAATATTTATTACTCTCTCTTTCTGTGTATTTTATACAAACTTTCATTATATATATTTCTTCCATGTAACAGCACAATTAAAGCCATATTTGATTATTCAATTTCAAAATTTCTACTTCTTGTCAAATATTTAATACTCTGAGGGTCTCTTTACTTAAAAGTGACTACCATACCTCTCCTTTAATTTCTAAAACTGGTTTGAACTTTATAAATTTGTATTTACAGTTACAAATTCTAACCATCTTGTCATATTACAAGCTGCATGCGGTGAAATTTTACCAATTGTATCAATGTAAACAAAAATTTGCTCCTTTAAATTTGTACAGAAGCTTATATGTAGAGTTTAGAATAAGTTTATGTTGCTTCCAAATAAGTAATGTAGACCTTTAAAACAAAAATGCATGATTTTGTCCATAAATATTTTTTTTTAAAAATTGAATAGTAGATACGTATTAAAGGAAAAGATAATATCACAGCAAAAGCTTAACATCAAAAGTATTTTGAAGTTTGGAAATTTCCAACTGATGGCAAGACAAGAAAATACAAGTTTTGGGCCTTTCATGAGATTTGTAAGTTGCTTTCATGGGCATGTAGATCTCTAAGATGATACAATACTGAATGATATAATAAAGAGCAACATTTAGGTACAGAGTTAAATCAGTTTGTGTTAAAGAAATGATGAAGCTAAAAGATAGTAAATAATATTGTTGCATTCAGAATATCAGAGGACTTTAAGTTACCCATTTATAAATTTCCTGGAAATTTTGAACTAAGCTCATCCAATGTTTTGATACATTTATCTTTTAAAACTTTCTCCCTGTTTGGCTTTGTAGCCAATCTAAATCCATGTGCAGCAAATCCTTGTCAAAATGGCGGAGTCTGCCTAGTTGACTCATCTGGCAGTGGTGCTTTTTTCTGCTTATGCCTGTCTGATTTCACAGGATCCACTTGTGCCTCATGTAAGAACATATTTGACCTTGTTAAACAATTTTGAAGTTCAGAGGACAAACTGGTTTTACTGTAACTACTGTTACTGCTATCGTAATGAAATACCATATTTTAGTAAAGTAGGTGAATGGTATTTAATGTTGGGTAGCTGTCAAAGTTTGTTCTGCTTCCCTGAAATCTTGATGTGACATGACAGGAAGTGAGAAAAATGCTTTATTAGGTGTAAACAGTCATGGTAGCAGTGCCAGTTGTCTTAAGTAGGCCCTACATGTGTGTACCATCTACGTGTAGTCAAAATGGTTATAAACACAAGTAACGGTCAAAGCATACTGTACTCCATTCACCACTCTGTCAGCACCTGATGTACAGTTATATTACACCTGTAGTTAGCCAGTTGTTACTCATGCTAATCTCACATGGTGGTAGAAGTTACAGTGTATGAAAACAAAACTAATGGTATTATGGAAACATATTTCATACAGTGCGAAACCAAGTTGACTGTTAGATTGCCATTTATCTCGTGAGAACACAGGGATTTTTGGTGCAGGTAGAGTGCTGAAATTGGCAAACTGAGTATTGACCTTTTTTTGATAGTATTGGAAGTTAAAATTCTTGTGGAGTCTCACAAATATTTATTCCTATATCCGTAATATGGTCATTGATTTCTTTGAATTTTATTATGTTACACAAGCAAAACCCTTCAAAAATACCATGAGTGAAGTATTTGACCATGTTTTTTCTCTCAAAAGTGGCACTTTTTCTTGATTGATCACTGCCATTATGCCTTCATCATAGATATTAATAGAGGCCAACCGGTCATGCTCCTACTATTTATACTCCATGAGAAAAAAACAAAAAAATGCTACAAAACACCTGTAGATGAAGTTGAGTTTGTACGATAGAAATAAAAGTAAGGGAGAATGACGTCAGCCGATCTGGGCTGAAGCCATTGATTTAGCCAGTCTGTACGGCAACGGAGCACCTGCGCGTAATACAAATATCACGTCATTGCTTTTGCCCCAAGTATTGGCAAATAAACTACAAGTTTTCAAGTTAGGAGTATAAAACAAAATACTTAAGGCACCATGACTTATTTCTGTTGTGAAAATTACTCCAAATCTTTCGAAAAACGCATAAAATAAACTATAACTTCTGCAGCAGAATGCACACTGTACGTACGGAGAGACATCAATCAACCGGTCTTTTGCCGTACAACGAAAGCGCCCTCACAATTTTCGTGGCTTCACCGGTTAAACATGCATGGATGCATTGTGTTAGCGTTCTCCCTTACTTTTATTTCTATGGTTTGTACCAACACCAGTAGTGTCACAGAGAAAATTATTGGGAATGGGGGATAATGGGGATCTATGACAAACAAAGGGTGCCAGAGAAGCTTATTTTTACCCTTTAATTATAATCACAAAGGTAACAACATAGGCCTGTTCATTATGACACTTTTCCTCAGTGAGACTGTTCGTATCCAGCATGCTAATATCTAGGTTATAACTCTAATATCAGTATAATTCTTAGAATGTGTAGTATGTTTACCATCATGTTGTATAAATTTGATATCCCTTAAACTTTATGGATTCCCTGCCTTGATTTGCATCACTATGGCAGAAAATACATACTAATTATTGTTGTTTATGTTGATATAGATCTAGGAGTAATTAATGACTAAATTTTAATCAATTACTCAAGATGTGACTGAGCAGTCAATACTTTTGCTAATTATCAGCTGTTCCTGGACAGGATTGAAAATTATGTCATTTTTGGCTCTTCGGAGCTTTTAGTTGTACTGTACACACAAAGCAATGTATTGTGGAATGCATAAAGTTGGTGCAGAGTTTTTCTCTGTTTGTGGGTCTTCACAAATTTACCGTGCAATTTACACAGTGCATCCAGTGTGCCGTGGAAAGATATACAGTAATGGTGCAGAAAGCATGTCACCTTAATCAGTTAATTGCTCAAATTTGTTTTTCTTGGGGCAATTACTTGCTTTTGAAATAATAATAACACTTTTGATGGGTAACTGGTTATACAGTAACCACTAGCCCTATGCTTTGCTGATGTGTATTATTAATAGAAAAAGCATGCTTCAGTGCTTGATGCATTTTGCTTTTAGTGGTGGCAAAACCATTTGAAAAGTTAGGGGGCCTTCTTGTAACATGACCTGCCATAGGGATTACCCATATTTTCAGTTATTTTCAAAAGTATGTATAAAAAAAGTATGTTGGGGTTGAGGAGGGGGGAAAAGACCCATGTATAGTTTTTCAAAATATGGAAAATGACAATGATTTCTTGCTGAAAATCATTGTTTTTCACCTTTTTATGAGTATGCCCTGGGAAAGATGCCTCCCAAGGGGCAAGAACATGTGTACTGGTGAAAATTGATGGTATTGTAAAAATGGATGAGGGTTAAGGCCCCTAACATCTAAAAAACAGCTTTCAAATGCTTAATTGCCCTAAATAGTTATGAAAATTTGCAGAAAAATTGAGGGGACAGTTATGAAATATGGGGAAGGAGGGGGGGGGGGAAGACTATGGCCCCCTGACTCCACCCTTGATTTTGCAACCACTGTGTGCTTGAATTGCTTTGCTTAGAACAACATTACCACTGCCTTCATCTGTTTGTGCTCACTTTCACCCACTCAGTTGGTGTTTCATGTCAATTCATTTTAAAACATTTTGTTTGATATTAATCATTCTGCTGCATATGTATGTTAATCCATATCCAGTAAATACAGAAATAAATGCTTGCTCCAGCAACCCATGCGAGAATGGCGGAACATGTTTCCAAGGTAGTGAAGGTGGTTTTGCTTGTGTTTGTCCTGAGGGTATCCAAGGCACTGTTTGTACGATGGGTAAGTGTGTGCGTATGTGTGTGTATGGTGTGTTGTAAATGAAACAGATTTTTTTTTCTTGGTACAAGTTGATGTGTGACTGAAGAAATGATATTTGCATAGATTTGTTCTTAATAAGTTGTGCAGAATTCATCACAGCCTTTTCAGTGATGGAACTGATGTTTTGTATAACTTAAAAGGTATACTGATCAAACATCCTTGCTAAAGTTGAAACATATACATGGTAGTAACATCTCTCAGGAAGCACACTGCTTCAAAAATGTCTGAATCGTTCTAGCAGTTATTTCATTATTTCCTCAAGAAATATTTGTTTGACAAGAGGGATAATATACATAAAATGTTAGTTGTTATGAACAGAATAAAATCTAAATGCAACTTTTAATTCTATAAAAAAAAAAGGAAAAAAAGAAAGAAAATGGGGGCTTTGCAGGTTCAGTACAATTTTATTTGCTTGCACTTAATCTGTTGTAAAGTCGTGGATTGAATTTTGAAATACCATTTTGAGAATCTTGATTTCACTCATTTTGCATGAAATGCAACTTTATTCATTTTTAGTTGAAACTGGTGGTGATGCCTGCTTGAGCAATCCATGCCAGAATGGTGGGTCATGCTTTCGTGGTGTAGCAAGTGGCTATGCCTGCCTCTGCCCATCAGGATTTACAGGAACAGAGTGCTCTGAGGGTGAGTCTGTGGTGACATCACATACTGCTTCCACTAGATGATGGAATAAGATGTGGAAAGTAGTGCCATCTTAACATTGAACCTTTAGTGAACTGA
The DNA here is from genome assembly GCA_029531755.1 of Holothuria leucospilota. Classification (NCBI taxonomy): domain Eukaryota; kingdom Metazoa; phylum Echinodermata; class Holothuroidea; order Aspidochirotida; family Holothuriidae; genus Holothuria; species Holothuria leucospilota. The sequence continues at coordinate 20,988,950 of CM055968.1, read as the reverse complement.
TAGTGTGACAGAGAAATGTGGAACCTTTTTCTTTGTCCACTGCCTAAAAGATGGAAACCTCAGTAATAATTTCTACCCTGTTAGGAAATGTGGAATGTAAATTCAAAACGTCATCCCAAAATTTGTTAAGGTTGATGAAGATACCGATATGGATAATTAGGGCTTGACATATCCATCAAGAGGGCACAGCAAAGTAGAGTCTGAGGGAAGGGCACTGTCAACTTACAGTAAGATCACCGTAATTCCTTTTTGATGGCAAACATCAAGGGCATGGTAACTTAAAGCCCATTAGTGCAGATGGTTATGTCCATCCTTAGGGTAAATGCTCAGTTTGAGAGCTTATTACTTCTGTAATTACAGCTCACTCTGTACTCCTTTTAGAGATGGGATTATCCTATCCAAAATATGAAGTGATATCACTCATGTTTAAAAATAACGTTATGGTGGAATATGAGTGTGAGAAAATTCAATTACCTTTGAGTTTTGACCTTGAGGGAGTCCTTTTGAAACATGAGAACTGTGGGTGATAAATGTTGATATTGTGGACTTGCACTTTGTGATGGTGTTGGTGTGATTCTAAGCATAATAAAAATCCCAGGGTGCTGTATGTCTTTGTCTTGTGTGATTACTCATCAACAATGTTGCACATTGTTTGCACTCCAAAACTTCACCCACACACTGTTTGCCTCCCTCCCTACATCCTAAAAATTGTCACAAAATAGTGCACTTTGACATTTCATTTTTTCCATGTGTCATTCCCCTCGCCAAACAAAATGCAAAATACCTTGAAATATCTCATGCCAACATTTCATAACCCATTCATCATTCCCTTCCTCAATCCCTTCCCCCCTCCACCTTCCAAAGAACTTTACACAGAATGCCTTAATGTTAAAATTGAATAGAACAGCTTTATCATAACCATATTTTGCTGTATTTTGCTATATTTTTATTTTGCTATATTTTGCAAAGAATGGTGACTCATGTTAAAGCACACAGTTTTAATGTTCATGTACCTTTAATGGAATGTTAACAACTCTACATTGCTGTAATTATGACACTGTATATTTCTCTTGTCGAGCATATTCTGGTACATAATAAAGTGCTTGCAAAGATGGTAAGGGTACACTCAAAGTTGCTCAAAATCAGGTTCAAGGTGTCCAAAATTCAGTATGTGAGAAATTACACCAAACAAAACAAAAACAAAAAAAAATGAAAAAGAAAGGAAATGGAGACTTAGTAGAGGTTCTTTTGATGTTGGGTTGTTGTGCTTAATATAGTCATTGATCATTGCAATGTTGTTTAGTAGCCTAAATGTTGCTTTGCTTTTCTAATATTTTTGCATTTGAACAGATTTCTCTAATGTGCAAATAATCTATATGATATTTCCTTCTCTTGCAGGCTTCTGCATCTATTTATAAAAGCTTATATACTTACTCCTGAATTGTATGATGTCCCAAATTGTTTTATTTTTCCATGTTGCTTTTCTTTGTTTTAATTAATGCACAGTGCATTATCATATGCTTGCTTAGTTTTGCAGTTGACCAACTATAATAAACAATATTCCATACATCTAACTGATGATCTAACTTTGCAGAATTTTGTATCCTTTTACAAAAAAAAAAAAAGAAAAAAAAAAAAAGAAAAAAAAGACCTTTCTTGCAAATTCTGAAATCATGATACCTTGAAGATTAAAAAGCAGATTTACCCTACAGGGGCTGTACATCTTATTGCAAAATTTAAACAGTCAAAAAATTTCATTGACTGATAAAATTTTGTTATTCCAATTCGGTTGAAAAATTTCATTTCTGCAAAGTGAGATGAGGAAGTTTGTTGAGCTGCAGTATGGTACATGTTTTTCATTTCTGCCTTTTATAGATTATGATGCTTGTGTCTCTTGCTAAAGCTTTGCTTATGTGCTTATTGCTTTTAATCTTATGCATATTTTTGTACTGTAGTGGACCCAGTAGAGAGTGCCTGTGCCAGCAGTCCATGTGAAAATGGTGGTACCTGCTTTACAGGCAGTCAAGGGGGCTTTGCTTGCATTTGCACATCAGATTTTGTTGGGCCTCTCTGCAACTTTGGTAAGGATAAAAACTGCAGCTGTGTGATCTTTCTGTTTGCAATAATTTTTTTTTATTTAATGCTTTGCTTCTTTTCTTTATGTTTAGTGTATCAGCATTGCAAAAGAAAAGCTATATAGACATAATTGTTAACCTTGTTAGGCATCAGAATGTATCCATATCATACTCTTTGTGTTGTAATGGAATAAAGGCAAAACTTATTTTTGGCTTAATCATGAATGTACTATTGCAAAAACTACCTAAGATTCAGTATTACTTCAGACAATGATTTTGCTTACCTTTTAGTACCCCAAAATGGGGAAAATGTGTCTAAGGAAATTATGAGACAATATTTAATTCTCTTACCTGATTTCTTGAGGGCTGTAGCTTGTAAACTTTCCATGTATTTGCATACCATACTCCTGTTGAGTGTTCCAAGCATAGCAATTTTCAGTACTTTGAAAACTTTCTTGCCCTGTGATGGTGTGACCACAAGCAGAATTTTTCCTTTTGGGGTCACTTAAATATGCAGGACCCGATCACTCCCTTTAATAGTAGGCTACAGGCATCTACAGAAGTGTTAGTGTTGTCCTTGATATTGAGGAGCTGGTTAAGAGTGAGTTATCATGATTCCCACAAAAGTTAAATAAGAATTGATGAGAACAACTGGAGTTTTTTGAGTGGTCCCAGCTTCATTAGTTACAGTACATTAAGAGAAAAAAGCAGTATGTGTAAGCTTTTCACATTTTTGTAAACTGTGTGAAAAGTTCCCAGTAGTTGATGTGACTGCACACAAATTGCATGTGAAACTTGAACGCCAGAACAAATTATCAGTACCTATGAGTACCAGAAAGTGTGACACCTGTGTCTTTTTACTATGGTCTACTGTATTAACCTTCAACTATTAACAAATGTTTCAAAGTGTGATTTTTGCACAATCAAATGTTGGAGAGCTACAAATGGGTGGTTCCACAGCTTGGCACCATGCTGCTGCAATAAGAAAGCCATTACAACCTCAAATTATGTTCATCATTATGTTTATCATTTTCCTAACCCCTACTTTTTGTTTATAACATAGCAGTACTATGCCATGCAGTAATGCCCACTTTACTGGGACTATAGGCTAGCTGTATCACTTTTGATAACTGTAGGCATACACTAATGGTATTGAATATACTGTACACACTTGTTTTCCAAATGGAAAGAAGAACATTCCCTTTTAAATCTAAATATGAAAGGCCACATTGAAATGCTTAGTCTATGTCACTCCTCCCTTACCTCCTATTTACATATGTATTTCCCACATTGAAATGCTTAATCAGTATGACATTGTTTATAGCTATTCAATCAGAGCTACAATTTTGAACTACCTAGTGCCTTTGGAACCAAAATTCTTGAAACTGAGTCTTCTGTTGGAATGATATGGTTTCAGGTAGGTGTTGGAGGGAGGGTGCATACAGTAGTTATTTGGTTGATCAAGACAATTTACTTGGTCAGATATATTTGCCTGTAGTCTGGAGAGCATAATCTTGCATGGTGAATTTATCCACCTGTTGACCTGTATGGGTTAACAATGGATAAGTTTACATGAAAGTCATGTTAAGTTTTCATGTAAGTCATGTTTAATTCTGCATGGAAAAATAAAACATTGATCACCTACAGTATAGATCTTATGTATAAAATAAATGCAAAACACTGGCAGAGGTAAGCCTGTATCATTACAACGTAATACACCAGTACAAATGCAGACAGCCGATTTGTATGCTGGTCAGACAAGCATGTACGTCTACTATGAGTGTGTGGGAAGTCTACATCATACATACAGTGTGCTCTAAAATGACCTTTGGGTGATGCCACTGCATGCATGAGTCTATTCTTGAATGTGTTGTATGCCATGTTCATTGTAAATTGAGGAGATGTTAAAAATGCTAAAAAAGGCTGTGAAACTTATATAAAGTGAATAAGGTAGATGTAGTCAGGTTGGTAAATAGAGGGGAGTCTGGGGAGACAGACCCCCCATGGAGGGATTTGCTCTGACCAACTCTTGGGATACAAACTTACTTCAAACTTGAAAATGCTGCATCAGTTAGTATCTTAGCATCTTTGATTATTCAAAAATTTTCAATATAAGTTACCCTTAGAAAGCACCTACCTCCAAGACTTACCTCTAAATTTACATTCATATATTTATTGAAATTTTACAATTCTACATTAAGTCTGTTCAAATTGAAAGTGACCCTCCCAGTGGGAAAACCTGGTATTGGGCTGGTATTGGGTCTGGGCAGCTTTCATGGAGTTCAAAGGGCAGCATGTGTTGTTTGCAGGAAATTGGGAGTGTGATGCATTCCATTATTAAAATACAGTAGAGGATCATCTGTGGGGGAAATGTAAAGTAGAAGAGTAGAATGAATCTTACAAAAATAGAACAGTCTTTTATGATGACTTTACTTCAATTGTTGCAAATATCAGATAAAGTGATTTTAATGCCGTTTTGTAATGTATACAAACGGTATTCCCAGCTTGTAGATGATTGTGCTAGCCCACTTAGGTGTCCCATTTATTATTACACCTTACAATGACTAAAACGTTCATAATGGAAATCGTGAGGGTCTTTCCTTCTTTCACTCTTCTTGCCTAGTGAAGTATGCATTCATAGCATGCATGACTATAAGGTCAGAATTGTTTTGGCTTCAGGTTTAAAGGACAGTCAGCAGTAATATTTTTAGTTAGTTTTATGTAAAGTATATGCATTTCGCAATGACTGTAAATTTTGACTGCAACAGGTTTTACAAAAGGAAATGGTTAGGTTTAAAGTTGTAAGCATCAACAAACCATATCCTGTCATTTTGGTAGACTTGAAGAACTAGTCCTTGTCATACTTCAGCTCTGTGAAATGCATACAATTTGCGTTTAGAATGGAAAGTTTCGATAAAACGTGATGTACTGCTGTGTACAGTATGCAACACGTTGTCATAAAGATGTATAATCTTGAATGCTACAGTGTACATGCTTGTCTGGTAGAGTAAATTCCATTCCGGGGCAGCTAAATGTTCTAATGAACAACCATCTTCTGTTATATATATATGTGATCATTACGTGTCCAGTAGGGCACAGAGAAGAGCAAATAGGCTTTAAGAATATTCTTGTTTCCCAAAAGTGCAAAAACTTGCAGTACTAACCAAAATTCTGGTGTAAATGTAGGCTCTTTAATAGACTGTGGGAACAATCTTCAGCCTTGGTAGTAGCAAGATTAATAAGTTCTATTTTGTACAAAAGTTCAAACATTCTCAAATACATTGAGGCATTTTGTAAGAGATTCTTAAAAATGAATGGAAGTACTTTACAAAGGTACTTCTGGAGGGGACAGAAGATGGGTGGTGGAATATTTCATTTCATAGGAACCAAATACTTTGACTATTTGAACCAGTGGTTTTAGTTCTGAGGGTTGAAATAGAGAGACAAATTTTTCAGTGTCATACCTTAGGCATAACATAGGATTTCAAAAAGATTCAGGGGTGAGGAGCAAGTTTTCTTGCCTCCCCCCAGCTAATTGGTTCCTCTTTTCTTGAGCTTTCTCAAACATTCCCCATTCTCCTGACCTCCCAAAACCATGCTCATGGAGGGGGAGGGCAATGCTTTCTGATCCCCTTTTGTGCATGCAAAATTTTCTGTAAAGATTCAATCTATTTTGCTCCTACTTAACCTCCCCTATTACTACAATTGGACAGCCCATTTACCGCGGAACAGCTCTTGGCAATGAATAATTATTATTATTAGGGCCTGATTTTAACAGTCATCTGGTCGCCTGTGATGACCAAAATTTGTGACGGCCGGCCAAATTTGGTGGGTTGGTTGTCCATTGGACAACCACAGCTCACGCAACAAGTGAACAGCCTGCTTCTAGGGTTACTGCAAATTTCTTTGTGGACTACTAAAGTTTCTTTTGGACAACCACAAAAGGCAGACAGGTTGTCCAGTGGACGAGCATAAAATTTTCTTAAAGTGGGGGCCTGATTACCCTCATTGACTTCATTGAGTCCATAGTAGATGAACCTTGTCAATTGAAGCCAAGGACAGTAGAAACCATTTTTTGAAGAAATTTGACTTGAGCAGCAGCTTAAAGTAAGCTTAATAACATTCAAAAGGAAGTAAAACCTTGGGTGATTGCTGCTTTGTTACAGCTGCTCTTGTTGACCCATGCGAAGCTAATCCCTGCCAGAATGGGGGACAATGCCAAGTGAATGGTGATGGGACCACTTTCCAGTGTCTCTGCCCTTCTGGCTTTGGTGGAAACTTTTGTGAAACTGGTGAGTATTCATGCATTGGGTTGGTTCCATGATATTAATCCCCCTGAGAAAAATTCTTTATGTGGATTTATGTCTTGAATACCGTACCATTATTCGGCAGGTATTTGCATAGCATTGAGAGTTGCAGGCGTTAGAATAGATTTGCATATGTTTGACTGGTAAAAAGTACTTGGAATAGGTACAAGGTGATGGTCAGTACTCATTACTTGGGAGAATTTAGGGATACATGGAAAATTCCTGACTCATGCTAATATCAGCTGGTGTCAATGTGGAACAATTTTTGTCATCATCTAAAGTGGTTCCCAAATCGTGGGTTTTGATTCTTGAAATAATTTTGGGTGGATTGCAGACAATTTTTGGGGGAGTTATCATTTTCTTAACCCAGGTTATACTACTAGATTTGGTGGACTTGCTACTCTGGAAGAGAATGAGAATGTATGCATGACCTCAAAAAGTTTAAGAATGTTTTAAATATTAAATTAGTAGATGATTTGAAAAGAAATAAAATATATACTGGATATTACACTCGGCAAGTGCCAGCTAAGGAAAATATACCCTTGTTGAGTTGACAATCATGTATACTGTGTCCCCCCAAAAGATTGCATTAAAGTTATGGTGACATGCCACCAAAAAGAGCTGTTTGCACTTGGCAGGTAAAGAATAATGTTCCCCAATTAATGTTCGGTTGAAATTATTTCAACATCTTTTATGGTTCTCACAAAGTTTGATGGTTTCTGAAGTAACTCATTGCCTATGCAAAGATGTTGATGTGGAGTGTTGCACAGTATAAGGATTTCTTTTGTTAACCCTATATAAATTATCTCTTAACTACTGATCAGTTAGTTTACAGTTTGGTGAGGGATATTAATATTTTTCAAGGAAACAGTTTTAACTTCCATAATAAATCCCTCATTGGATAACAATGCTACAAGTGTCCTTGAAATGAAGGTTGGAAAAGCACAAGCTAAAGTTAGTCATATTTGGTATGTCCATCTTTCGACATCACAAATTTGCATACTTACAGTAGCTCATGTTTATTCATAATACAAGTGTGAACAGAAATTACCATGTTAAATTGTCAATATTTGATGGATTTAGATGGGAATTTCGGCTGTTTTCTGGATTTTTAATGCTTTCTACATCAAATGTCCTAATATGTAATTATCATGTCACCAAACCTTTAAGTTCCTTAAAAATGGCATACTGTACATTAGCAAAAATATTCTCTGCAATCTTGCACTTTCAAGTATTAATTTTCATATTGGAACCATGTAGCCAGATCACTTATGTTAGTATGATCTTGAAGAACAGTTTAAAGGATATTTGAAAACTTTTGGCATGCCTTATATAGCTACTACAGGATAAATTCGAAACTCTTGTCATGTGAAACTTTCAAAAGTGTGCTCTGTCTGTTGTTTGTGTTTTTCTTTTCACTGCATTTTTTGTCTGCAAAATGAAACGCTACACCGAAGGTGAAGGATTTTGTGCATAAAGTGACCTGTTTACATATTTGACAGGTTCTTCTTTGTGAAGGTGTGTTTGATTTGTCATTGTGTGAAAAGTGATTGCATTTACGTTTGACCTCAATTAAAACTGGTGGGTGATACGAAGCTCATAAAAAATGTATCATTTATGCTGTTTGTATCAGATGCTACACGTAATTTATAACATGTACTCAGCATTCTACTAATTTGGTCTGAACGATTATAACTTTACATGTACGAGCCTTTTTAATATTTATACTGCAAGGATGCCCTCATTGAATCATCAGCATCAGCTAAATCATTCATTTCAATCCTTGAAAGCTCTCCAAGTTCATGCCCTTTTGTGAATCTTTTCCCTTCAAAACCACCAGCGTCTACAAGTTCATGCATCCCTAACCCATGCTTTAATGGTGGGTCATGCTCTCGCGTCGGTAACAATGGTCAGACTTCCTTCTTATGTACCTGTCCAGAGGGATTCACGGGAGCTGTTTGTGAGCAAGGTATGACTACACGATTAATCTTCCATCATGGGCTGTTCTTTTTTTTTCCATTTTAGATGGTATTTTTAAAGAACATATCGAGTCTTTCCAAGTTTACTGTGAAATTTGCAAATATATTTATATTCCTGTTACATCCTATTTACATGTTATCCTTCACCTATCTGCAATAACTTTCTGGCACAGTTGTTGGTTCAGATTTTAACACAGCTACTGGGTGACATATTTAGAGGGCACAACATGACCTCATCCTTCCTATCTTTTAGGGCAGTTTGGAGTTGCAAGCAAAATTGATTTTGAAATATGAATTTGGTCTACTAAAATTATTCTGTTCATTCTGTAAGAACCTCCTTTGATGCTGCAGACGGTGCATATCCTATTTTGTATACATTTAAGCAAGTTGTTTCCCTATGACCAATGCCAGAAATTCATCTGCAGACAAGTATAAAATTTCTTGAATGGGTCCATTCACAAGAACCATTCATGAGATTGATTTCATTAATTCACCTTGGAGGGACCACATTTGCCTTTTAATAATGTATCATTTGCTTTCATATTTTATTTGGGTTTTATACTTGAAGTTGTCACCATTTCTGAACATATCATTGACTTTGCATTATTTTCTTGGTGAACGTAACAGAACCAAATACAGTATATGCTACTTACACATTATACTCCCGTAATGCTTATGCTGATGGTAAGTGAGGGATGACCTGGCCAAATATTCAACCTGGTATATCTCACGTCTGCACTTTCTTACCAGTAGTCACCTATTGCTTCATAGCTTCATAAACAAATCTTTGTTAAATTTCACACCTCTGAATTTGTTTTGTTCACATATAGAAATATAGTGGTAATAGAAAAAAAAAGTGAAAAGGGAAATTTCAGGGACACATTAAGATTGAGTAGTGTTGAATGCAGCAGTTATTAAGCATTAATGTAGAAAAAAGGTTTTATAATTGAGTAAAACTAGTGTAGAAAAAAGGTTAAAAAAGAAAAGATTCTGTAGTAGAAAAAAGTGACATATTTTTCAGGGTTTGATGTCATTGTGTTTGTAATACTTAAAAGCACTTACCATTCATTATGTTGTAATTTACTGTATTTTGTGGAGTATAATCATACCTTTTGCACAAATATGGTAGAATATTTTGTCTCTGTTTCATGCTCTGAGAATGTCATCCCTTTGACATGTAATACATAGATTTTAATTAAGTTGTAAAATTTCAACCCAGTAGTCCTCTCATAATTCATTTTGTAATATGAAATTCCTGTGTTGTATTCTGTGATCATTAGAAGGTACACAGTCCATCATTCCAAAGCTCTTGGGAAAATGGAATAAAGTGTGCAGTTTCAAATACAGGATGTGGCCTGAGTGCATGTAAGACTTATCTTCCTGGAATGCCAAACATCTTACATGTTTCTTTCTAGTGCTTATTACCGGTCCATGTACATCCAACCCATGTTTAAATGGTGGGACATGCTTTCGGAATGACAATAATGGGCAAAGTACATTTTTATGTACATGCCCCGAAGGCTTTACAGGAGATCGCTGTGAAAGTGGTAAGTCTTTTGTATGCTCACCACTGTTTTTGCTATGAAGTGTGGAACTGCTGCCAGGTGAATGTAATGCTGTTTTAGGGGAGAGGGGGAGAGAGGGAGGGGAGGGGAAAGGTTCATTTAAGTGTTGAGGCTTAGGAATCAGGAGATACCCAGTAAACATTTTGCCATCAGGCCAATGTCAGGTTTTAGTCCATCTGCTGGGATTGAGGTGACATCTCCAGGGGCAACCCTTTTCAAAGTTCATGCAACTTCAGTTGGGCATCTGAAAAAGTTGTAGTCCTTTTACTGAAGTAGGATGATGTATGTACATTTAAACATCAGGTTTTAGTCCAAACTTTGTCAAATGGACATGTGTGCCATTGTCAAACCTACTTTGGACCAATTTGCTGATAGGAAATGCAGTGGATGTTGGTCTGACATAGCAGATGACCTTAACTTAATGTTGAACCAAGTGTAAAGTGTTTTATGTAGTAAATTTGATTCTGGTCAGTTCAGAAATTGACGGATGTAAATTTTTGTCTAATGTCAATGTCAGTGAACATACCATACTTTTCCCTTTGTAACTGACTTGTTTACATTACAGTACATTTTTTCTCAATTTAGTGTTGATGTAGCATTACAGAAAGTGTCATATGGATTGTCTTGAGTTATAGCATTGTAACAATCTTGAAAAGTCTTAAAGTCAATAGCACCTTTGAGGATCTGCAGGCTCAGGGAATTGTAGGTATTTGTCAAAGGCAGAGGATGGATCTGACAAAAAAGACTGTAGTTTTCTGAATATAGTTATGTATATTTAATGCCAGATTGATGATAATAGTAATAATTAGTCTTATATAGCACAGGGTCTAAAGTAAAGCAATACTCCGAGCATCTTACAGGTGCACACAACAACAAGAAAGAAAATTAGGAACATGGAGAGAAAAAGATATGTTTTTAGAGACCGTTTAAATTGATCAAAGGAATCCAGGGCTGTATGGTTGAAAGTTTGATCCCCAAAAGATTTTGTACGGGAGAGCAGGATATTATACTGGAATAAGAAATGGGTTCTAGAGAATCTGTTCCTAGTTGCAGGATGTAAGGAGTTTCTCAAATGAAATAGGCAGGGGTACCAAATTTAAAGCTGCAAAAAGCCATCAGGAGTAGTTTGTAGTCAATGCATCGTCTAACGGAATTATGCAATTGCTTAACCAAGTATCGTCTTGACACTATAGGGATCTGCACTTCCAGGCAAGTATGTTCCAAATCCACCTTAAGGTTTGAAGATGGTAGAAACTAGCGCTGCTATTGTTTACCACCTGCTTGTTTGTTCAAGTGAAAGATATGGAAAATTTGATGAGGGCCCATGAAGGGCCACAATACAAGTTAAAATACCAGATGCATGACATTTACTTTTAATATATGGTCTACAGCTGACTCTTCATGTGTACCTCTGCCAGCAACATGACCTCGCTCAGTTTGATCAACTTTTCTCTGTATTCCTCCAAATTTTTAGACTGAGAAAACTGTTTACAATGTATGTAACATAGGAATCTTGCAAGACAAAACTTCAGGGTATTGATTAATGTGGCAGTATGACTGTTTATGTCAAGGTTTTGAACCTTTAGGGTAAACTGGGGTAAAAACGCCCATTTTTGAGGTTTTTGGTAAATATCTCTGTACTCCTTGCAGACTCTAGGAAACAAAAGTGTGGCTTTGTGCAATACATGTCTCCTTTATAATTTGCATATATAACATCATGGTTATGAAATTGATAAGGAGGAATTTTCCTCAGTTTTTGACACCAATTTTGGCGGGCGTTTTTACCCGCATCTCGGGGTAAAAACGCCCACCCCTATCTTTTAAAGAAAATGACTATTCCACAGGCCTATAAAAGTAAGGTAAAGTTAAGTCAAGTTATTATTTTTCTTTTATTTTTTGATGATATTTTGAGGAATGCAACCTCAGCTACCACCTACATCTTAAGCGCAGCTGGAGGACTATGAATATGAAGTCGTTTACAGTACCTGACACAAATGTATATGAAAGTGAAACGTTAACGTACAGCACAATGCGCATGGGCTTGTGCATTGCCTTGTCACTCTGGAGAGTCAACAGAGGCACAACTGGTTATAAAGGCTTTGGGTCCTTGCAAACTAACAGCCATGATGACTTTGTGAATCTTTTTTTTTTTTGGCACTGCATTTTCATCTGCTACAAACAAGTTTTTGGGTAGTCTTCCTCTTTGAAACCCCACTGATATGTTGTTATCGGAATGATAGACTGCAACTTGCAATGCAAAGTGAAAAGATACTCTACTGCACTTCCTCTCTGAGTCTACTGAATGTTATTATTTTGTTCTGGCGAACTGAAATGGCACTATGGGATGTATTAGATGGTCAAATGAGTTAAAACATCATGGGACAGCATCATTTGTTCAATTTATTATGTATTTATGTATAACTTCCACGTAGTCTCCCACACAGTAATTTGCAGTGATGTTTTTAGATGAAATGATTCTGGAGTCCTTGGTGAAGCCACCTGAAGTGAAACTGAGGATCCTTCACATATTAGTTTTGCCTTTTAGATGTTTCTTGGGTTGTATGTTTGTTTGCTTGTTTGTCTGTTTGTGGTGCATCTGTAGTCTCTAACTTGTACATGTATTGTACATGTGATAGCACATGTATATGCATTGCAATGAAGAGAAATTTTCCTACACACAGTCATCATAGTGCGATGTTTAGCTGTACACAAAAAGCGCTTACGGGTTACAATCTTATAGATTTAGAAACACCTGCAAATAGTTTTATGGCACTTATTAGTTTTCATCACATTGACTGCCAAAAATGTAATTCATTTATTATCAGTATCTTCAGTAAAACAAAGGGGGGGGGGGGGGGGTTAAATGATGATTGAAGAAAGTCAGTTACATTTAAAAAGAAATTGCCAAATTGTAATGAACTTGAATCTAAATAATACCTGGAGAACATTAAGTAAGAATTAAAATGTCAAATCTATGTAGTTGGTCTCTAATAGCTAATACTAATAAGTAATAATAGCTGTAGGAAGGTCTATTATTGTGGTGGTTGAAGAAAAATGAGGATTTATTTATAGCTTCATGTGAAGGAAGTTGCTGGGCGTTTTTACCCCATGGCAGTTGATTTTGTCTGGGGTAAAAACGCCCATGTAAATCTCGGGTGCTAAGCATATATAAAAATAGATGTTTAAATACTGATTAAGCATACTGCTGTAAGTAACCCTTCTTAACATAAATCAACTAAAAAATGATAAAAAATAAACATCATTTACATATGGGGTAAATACAAACTAATGACGGCTAAACCTGTGACGGGAATTTTTCAAAACTTTTTTCGTCATATTTTTGTCAACAGTTCCTCAATACCCCTGAAATATGTTAACAAAATTTTTTCTTCTATAATTACTATATATCAGCATTGTTCTCAATATAAATATGTTCCATTCTATCACACATCATGTAATTTTTTACTGGCAGAGCAAAAAAGTTTTCCGGGCGTTTTTACCCCATGGGCGTTTTTACCCCAGTTTACCCTATGCACTTTGAAGTAAAGAGGAAGTTGTCATTGGACATTTTCAAAGAGGCATTGGAGGAGTGCCTTGCAATTCTAAAAATATTTGTTTATGATGCACATGAATATGGTGGATTCCTAGAAAATTCTTTTTGATAAAATACTAAGCTAATCCACAAATTGCCCTTGTGAAATAGTCTAGTTAAGTGTGTGTCTGCTTACAAATATGCAAATACGTCTGTACTGGGCATGTGTTGTTATATATGAAGCATTTGAACTCAAATGTTATGTTCATATACATCAAAGCCACATAAAAGGGTAGAAAGCCATTTGGCAAGATTTACCATTCCTGGAATTGAAACTGAAGGCTTTCATAACATGGACACAGATGGTCCAAGAGTACTTGCTCTATGTCTCAGTGATTAAGATCATTTAAACATGCAAATTAAATGTAGAGGAAATGTTTCATGGTAGCATCATTATTTATCTGAATTTGCAGGAACCATGGGTAGGTGCTATCAAACTTGAAATGTATTGATTCCAACCTTGCTATTTCTGGTGAAAAGGAAAAAATTATTTAGAATGTCATAGGTCTTGTATAATATTACAGTAATGATAAGAAAATAACGATTCAAAGTAATTCCTGAAATCTCTAACAGCAATGGTTGTGCTTGCTTCAGGATGGTTTGTATTTCATTCTAGGACTGAGAACATTCCTTGTGACTGTAAGATGTATGTGTTCTTTGCTCTCATTTTGTAGCCGATCCATGTTCTACGATTCCTTGTCTCAATGGTGGATCTTGTAGGAGCTTTGGCAGCACCGGTTTCTTCTGCGAATGTCCCGTTGGTTTTACTGGGTTTACATGTGAGACAGCAGGTGAGACTTGTTCATTTCATATATGACTTAATTCAATTACAATCCTATCCTCGATCTGTCTCTCCAAAAGAATCCCATCTAATGTACCATATTTCCTGTAAGTTCAGTTTTTGGGTGACTTTTGAAGTTAGTTTGCTGTAGTTTACTGTGCGGATTGAGCAAATGTTTTTCTAAACTTGCATTAGTTGCATATTTGCTTGCACTGTTGTAGGCCCATTCCATTGTGAATAGTTACTTAGACCATTGTCGGTTTACCTGCTGAGGCAGGCATGCAGGTGTGAGAGACTTTTGTACCAAGTTACTATTGAAAGGCTTTGACCAATTTCAAAGGAGCATTATTTTGTAATGCTAAAAAGGAATTGGAAGAGTTTTTTCCTCAGTTGCTAAGTGTCAGTAAGCCAGATGCAGAAGATTGCTAAAAATAAAACTTATTTTCAAAATTTACTAATTATGATATAGTTAGCAGAGAAAATAAACGAGGTTAGTAGGTCACACACGTGACCAAAAGTGAGAAAAGTTAACTTTAAATGAAAACTGTGGACTTCCTCTAAGGAGGCTTTCTTACCAAAAGCTAGTTATATTGTGTCCTACTCATCACCAAATATGGAGTCCACCACTTCATAATTACTTAATAAATTTAAAGTAATTAAGTGGTCACACACATGACCACTTAGTCATATGTGTGACATCGTTTGGTTACGTGTGTGACTAAGCTAACTTTTAAAGTTGGTTTGTAGTTTACGCTTTTACTTTACCCTACTAAATGATTAATTACTAAATTTATTTCAGGAATTTGATCTTAGATATGACTTTTAACTGAGTGGATTAAGATATTAGTTAACAATACAGTGCATAGTCGTTGGATCGGAACTGGCCAAGGCCAGTACAGGTCAGCCACACTGGACTGCACAACATCACCCAGCACTGACATACTGTAACACGGAGAGTGTCCCTCATATGGCAGTAAGCCTCTGTAAGCCTCCAGATGTGGAATACGCTCTTTCTAAACAGGGAAGAAAAGAGCCAACAGTATGATAAGCCTGAATGACAGCCAAAGTATGCAAACAACAACTGGCTGTTGACAACACTAAAAACACACTTGGTCAGAAGAAAACAAGAGCTTTGAGCAAAAGTGCACAAGGCCCAATCCCCTAGGCTGAGGTTCCTGGTACACTACTGTTCTTCTGAGTACTGTAGCTCTGCTTTGGCTGTCAAAACTACAGATCCCAAAGCTTGGATGTTCTCTACTGTAAATTAATTTCAGTAGAACTGTCAATGTCTATATACTACCAATTCGTCAAAGTAAATTGAACAGAAATCCTCATTTCAAATATCAGCTCGCTTGAAATGATCCAAAAAATGCTCATTGGAAAAAAGACATTAAATTTTCTTGAATAAGTATGACAGCCTCAGTATTAAACCATGGACTTCTTATATATATATGAACAGAGCATATTGCCCTAAGTCCTATGTGTGAATTGTCACCACCGCACATACACGAGTAGGCTTACCAGTGTAAAACTTAAAATGAAAACCTTGGGATAGGACAGACTAAAAAAGCTTTTAGCTCCATCTGGCTCATTTTTTCTTTTGTTTACATACGGAATTTAATTGTTTGTTCTTCATCTTCATATAAACACGTGTTTGTGGTGCAATTGAAAAAAATAAATGAAACAAAGCGAATGATCTCCATCCATGTCCTTAGAGGATTTAAAACATACTCAATAGATTAGAAACTTATTTTCTTTAGAAGTTTCGAAGATTCTACCTTTCTGACTGCAACAGCCACATTAACACAATTTGCACAGACTTTTGTTTGTATTTAAGAGTGAAACTTAAAGGTCTGGTGACATGCAAATTGCATAGTTGAATGTTGCATGTAAAAAGCATTAAAAATCCAGAAAATAGTCGCAATTTCCATTAAAATCCATTGAAAATATTGACCGTTTTACAGGGTAATTTCTATTTCACACTTGTATCATGAATAAACATGAGCTACAATATGCCTCTGTTTTTTCAACCTTAATTTCAAGGACACTGGTAGTATTGTTATCCTCATGAGGGGTTTAGTATGAAAGTTAAAATCGTTTCTGTGGGAAGTATTAATATCACCCAATCAACTGTAATCTATCTGATCAGTAATTAAGAGATAATTTTCATGATGTAAAGAGTTTCTCAGATAGGCAGGGGTACCAAGTTTAAAGCTGCAAAAAGCCATGAGCAGTAATTTGTAGTCAATGCATTGTCTAACGGGATTATGCAATTGCTTAACCAAGGACTGCCTTGACACTACAGGGACCTGTACTTGCAGGCAAGTATGTACCAAAGCCACTTTTAAATTTTGGAGATGGTAGAAACTAGAGCTGTTATTGTTTACCCCCTGCTTGTTTGTTCAAGGAAAGACTGTAAAGTGCAAGATGTGGAGTTTGAAGAGGGCCTGTAGAGGGCCCCAACACCAGCTATAATACCAGGCCCATGACATTTACTAACATTTGGTCTTCAGCTGACTCTTCATGTTTACCTCGACCAGCAACATGACCTCACTTAGTTACATCAACTTTGTTCAGTATTCTTCCAAATTTTTAGACTGAGAAAACTGTTTACAATGTATGTAACATAGGAATCTTGCAAGACAAAACTTCAGGGTATTTATTAATTGGTGGCAGTATGACTGTTTGTGTGAAGGTTTTGAACCTTTATGCACTTTGAAGTAAAGAGGAAGTCGTCATTTGTCATTTTCAAAGAGGCATTGGAGTAGCGCCTTGCAATTCTAGAAATATTTGTTTATGATGCACACGAATATGGTGGATTCCTAGAAAACTCCTTTTGATAAAATGCTAAGCTGATCCACAAATCGCCCTTGTGAAATAGTCTAGTAAAGTGTGTGTCTGCTTACAAATATGCAAATACGTCTGTACTGGGCATACGTTGTTATATATGAAGCATTTGAACTCAGATGTTATGTTTATATGTCAAAGCCACATAAAAAGGGTAGACAGCCATGTGGCAAGATTTACCATTCCTGCAATTAAAGGTGAAGGCTTTGATCAAAATGGACACAGATGGTCAAAGAGTACTTGCTCTATGTCTCAATGATTAAGATCATTTAAACATGTAGAGGAAATGTTTCATGGTAGCATCATTGTTTGTCTGAATTTGCAGGAACCATGGGTGAGTGCTATCAAATTTGAAATATATCATTGATTCCACGCTCCCCCTTTACTGGTGGAAATGAAAAAAATAATTAGAAGTTTTGTAGGTCTTATACAATATAACAGTAATGTTAAGAAAATAATGATTCAAAGTAATTCCTGAAATCTCTATAACAGCAATGGTTGTGCTTGCTTCAGGGTTGTTTGTATTTCATTCTAGGACTGAGAACATTCCTTGTGACTGTAAGATGTATGTGTTCTTTGCTCTCATTTTGCAGCCGATCCATGTTCTACAATTCCTTGTCTCAATGGTGGATCTTGTAGGAGCATTGGCAGCACCGGTTTCTTCTGCGAATGTCCCATTGGTTTTACTGGTTTGACATGTGAGACAGCAGGTGAGACTTGTTCATTTCATATATGACTGAATTCAATTACAGTTTCCTATCTTCTGTCTCTCCAAAAGAATCCCATCTAATGTACCATATTTCCTGTAAGTTCAATTTTTGTGTGACTTTTGAAGTTAGTTTGCTGTAGTTTGCTGTGCGGATTGAGCAAATGTTTTTCTAAACGTTGCAACTGCTTCATGTTTACTTGCACTGTTGTAGGTCCATTCTGTTGTGTTAGTAGTGAATAATGTCTATGACCATTGTCGGTTTACCTGCTGAGGCAGGCATGCAGGTGTGAGAGACTTTTGTATCATGTTATTATTAACAGGCTTTGACCAATTTCAAAACAGCACTATTTTGCAGTGCTAAAGAGGAATTAGAAGGGATTTTCCTCAGTTCCTAAGTGTCCGTAAGCCAGATGCAGAAGATTGCTAAAAATAACACTTTTAGGATAATTCATGCTGATTCAAACTGAGTTATAGGTAAATTGAAGGAATTGAAACATTGTGCTATACTAGCTTTCAGGGGTGATAGTCCTATGAAGTCAAAAAAAAAAAAAAGGGAAAAAAGAAGAAAAGAAAAATTTGAGTGGATCAAATCCTGTAAAGAGTTTCATGTTTGAGGGCAAGTTAACGTTTTGGCTGTTTGGTTACTCTTGCAGTAGTATGTCTTGCAGAGAAAGCAAATATCAAATATTTAGTGTATTTTGGTTGTAAACTATATTTTATTGGAGGGACTTCATGTAAGAATTTAGAAAGCAATTTATTTTTCATTCAATCCTTGTTAAACCTCGAGAGTAGGGTGTTTTGTGAGTATGTCTGTAAAACAAACATTTCCATTGAACGTTTGGTGGGAAACCCAGTAATTTTGGCACCTGGTTTGAAAATTAATCACCTATGAATTAATGACTTCTTACTGAGGATAAAGTATAATTGCTTTTGCTAATTATTGAAAAAAATTTATAAGTCTGTTGTCTGACTGACTAACCTCTTAAGAAGAGTGGGAAGTTAATTTTCTTCACCTTTATTTTGCACATAAGCAAGAAAATGACCTGTTGGTGACAGAAGATTATTTCACAATGTTATACATGTACAGGGTAACAACTGGACACTCAATGAAATCACCAAAAAGACTAGTTATCAACTGCTTTTCTTGAATAGTGGAGTCATTTAGTCTCAGAATTGTAACTTGAAAGGATAAGTCCTCTGAAGCTTGTCTTGAATGCTAGTTGTTTTGTAGGGGTACCTTTGGAACTTCTGACTTGCCCTGCGGGTCACCATAAGTTAGTATATGTGGGTATTGTGATTAACAGTTGTTTCATGTATACCATGGTTTGGCAAAAATGCAACTCACATGAATGCATTATTATGTAATATTAGTGTTGTAAAGCTGCCAAATATATTCTGTACCAGCATTTTTTGTAACTGCAGATGAGCATTTTAGCAAAAAGTGATATTAAGTTGTTTTTTCTGCATTTTTGCAGGCTGCATACCAACAGATTCTATCAAATGAAATTGTTTTTTGTTTTCCCTGCATTCCTTTCAGCCATTCACCCTTGCGACACAATTCCTTGCCTTAATGGTGGCACTTGTTTTAGAGGCACTGGCACAGCGTTTACTTGCTCGTGCCCCCTCGGGTTTGAAGGGGTCACATGTCAGAATGGTACTTGGTCCTTTCTTTGCTTTGTTCAGACGCTAACATCACTTTGCTGCAATAGAGAGAGGATGTTTTCTGCACATCCTCTATTCAGCAGAACTAACAACAGTTTGTCTAACATTGCTCATTAATTGCAAGCTGATTCCACTCCACAGAGAAGGTGCTGAGTGTTCTTGCAAAGTGCTTCATTGCTTACTTACCCGCTGATGTGTATTACTCCTGCACCTATATTGGCTGCACTCGTACTACAAGTTCTGCATATTTTTGCAACCCTTCTTCGTTAATCTGCATAAAAACTGTGCACTAATAACTATTTACACCTATGATCACAAAAAACACAAATCATAATTATTCAACACGAAATTGACTAAAGCAAGTCTGATTACCATACATTTCATGTCACCAAAGCCAATTGGATTTTAGTGTGTGATTTCTCTTGCTTAAAACTTACTGCATAATAGTGAGGTCATAGAATATTACTGTCGAAGCTTCATTTTGCACCATGAATATTTATATATTGAAACCAATTAACAGTTGAGAGATAACTTCAAATAAGGCTCATCATGAATGTAGTAAAATTGGATGATCCCTGTCATTGTTTGTAGGTGTAAGATTGAGTATGTATATGAAAAGAAACGTACATATTCGACACCTACGACAAAGGTAACTTGATTTTGCATTCCTACACCTGATTCGGATTATCCCTTGAAGCAAATAATTTCTGCACCTTTTTGTTGCCAAAAACAGCTAGTTTACACAACAGAAACACCTAAATTGTTTTAAAAAAAAAATATGGCAGAACCTTCACTGGGAAGAAAATTAACACAAAGATATTTCAAAAGCAGGAGAGCTCATTTCATTTCTAATGCAAACACCTAGATGCTGTTCAGTAGCAGTCAATCCTGTTGTGTAACTTCTACAGCATGGTTCTCAAAGTGCCCCCTGGGGGGCATTGGGAAGTCTCAGGTAGGCGCTACAGAGTACACGGAGAATAGGGGGCCGTGGCACTGATTTGGGGGTCCCTGGCCATTACGACACATCACTGCAGCGATTTAGGGCACAATAAGGCATCCAGGGGATTTTTTCCTCTCTTCTAGTTCTTCCCCTCCGCTTCTCACTAAAATGGAACGAGACATTCGTAGTCTCGCAGCCTTACACCAAGCTCACCCTTCACACTGACTGAACTACATCTGGGCTCTATACCAGTTTCACAGTATGCCTGCCTTCTGCAGGTGTTTGTTGTTCTTGCAGACAGAAAAAGTTAACTGAGGAAAAAATATTGTAGAGTGACCGAATATGAATGGCAGGATGGGGGTAGGGGTAAGGGGGCATTGGGACAGTTCAAGATGGTGGAAGGGGGCAGTAGTCTACAAAAGCTTGAGAACCACTGTTCTACAGGATTGTCAAAGAATTTGTTTCTAAGTGCTGTTTGTCTTCCCTCATGGTGCTGACATTATGTGAGGTATAACCCAAGTTCCTCAATGCTATGTATGGTGTATGTCTGAAAAGGTTCCAACTAATTTTTCATTTAGCGCACAAATTTTTTAAAATAAATTTGCACTAATTTCACCCATTTGAAAAGCTTTTGGGAAGAATGATAGTGCTTACTTTTTTGAAATAGCATTTACGTTCCTCTTTTGCTTGTTGCACATGCATACATTGAAATTGAAATTCTCCTCAAGTGTAATGATTTTATTAAAATCAAAGAGTTCACTAACATTCATCTAAATGGTAAGTTCTCATTGATGATAGTTGGAGGATAGAGGATGATATAACATAATTTTATGATGCTGCAAAATTTATTCACCCATAAGTAAATTTTTGATTTGCACTTCATATTGTCTCCACCCTCCACCTGTTCAACTTTTTGTCCTTTCCAGAGACTAACCCTTGTAACCCAGATCCATGCCTAAATGGTGGAACATGCTTAAGGGGAAATGGGACTAGCTTTTCTTGTGTTTGCTCTAATGGATTTGAAGGAAATTTATGCCAAAATGGTACCTTTTTTCTTTTCCTCATAAATTAAGATATACCTGTTTGCTATAATTTTGCTTGTTTGTAATCCTTTCTCAAAATAAAACATTTCTCATTGTTTGCAGTGTTACATAAGTATTATTGTTTGTGAAATGTCATTGCTGTTTTCATGTCATGTTACTTCATGCATTTCTTATTTCTTTCCATAACTGTTCTTCCTCACTGGAAAGTCATATTTTTATGCAACATTCAGTTAATTCTACAAACTTGACTTTGGTTGTCCTATTTATGATCCATTGGTACTTCTTCTGCACCACTTCAGGTATCATATCAAAAAAAAAAGAAAAAGAAAAATAATTCCAAGTTGCAATTGCCTCAGCCTGCCAGGCTGCAGCAGCTGCAACCATGCTTTAGTTCTATACATGTTACAATAGCAGTATTAAATGAGTCCTGCTATTGTAGTGTGAGTGGGAACAAAGCATGGCTGCAGCTGCTGCAGCTTGGCTGTTTCAACTGCTGCCTGAACTTTCGATGGCATGTTTTAATATCCAAATGCTGAAAACCCAACTCCTTGGCAATATATATATACCAAAAGAGATCAAAGGTAATGTCTCTTTTGGCATCTGTGTTCTGATATTTTCATGATGGAGTGTGCTGCCTAGGGTGATGACAAAAGGAATTCAAAGCAAACATAAATATTACAATGTATTTATTCCATTTTTCTTGATCATCTCAAAGTAACAAATAAAAAAGACCCAGAGACCAAAGTTCTGTGGAGTCTTTGTACACAGTTTACACATAGGTTAGGTAGGGTGGATAGAACAAACCTGGCATACATACACAAGTCAGAAGCTGCCTACACTAAGGAAACAGTAACATAATTACCATTGACAACACTTTTGCCATGTTGGATTGATTTGGACACATGCAAACTTTCCCTTTGTCTTTCATGTAACTGTCTGCCACTTGCTCTTTCAAATCAAATGTTCATTTTCATGCCAAGCCTGTTTATGCTTGCTCAGCCTTGAAGTAATTCCTTGCATTTCCTTCCATCCTTTACAGTCACTAACCCTTGTGACTCTGATCCTTGTCTGAGTGGTGGAATATGCTCTGAAGAAAATGGGACATTTTCGTGTGCATGTCCTGATAGATTTGAAGGCAGTACCTGTCAAAATGGTACAATTTTTTAATCTATCATAATACCCTATTTTTCCGTTTTCTGCAAAGAAAAATTATTATTGGAAGATTCGGGTTTAAACTTAATGTTAATTCAGACAACTGTTCTACCTCTACAAGGATTATGTGTTGTATTTCTTAAGTTTGGTGACTTTCAACCTTCGTTTCCTTTTATGATGTGCTAGAAAGTTTTGGTTTTAAATCGCCATATTGTATAACTCATTTATAACTGGCAGATACCTTGTCACCTTTCATGCTTTAATCATTTATCATCTTATGTATTATTTGTGACATTCTTATTGTGTTTTCCTCACACATTCATTATTTTATTTTCATAGCTATTTGCTTATTAAACCCTTGCTTCATTGCAGCCATAAATCCTTGTAGTTCAGACCCTTGTCTTAATGGTGGAACATGCTTTCAGGGCAATGGGACAACCTTTTCTTGTGTCTGTCCTGATGGATTTGAAGGGGATTCATGCCAAAATGGTACTCCCTTGTTTATGGTTTCCTTTTTTTTTAAGAAATGATTTTCTTATCTACCTTGTATTGTCCAATGTTACTTTTTTATGCTTTTCTAATTCATATTCATTTGTAATTCCTTTTGCAAAAACAAGTTCAATCATGATTTAAAACTTCTGTCATTAAATTATAAGCTTTTCCATTTCTCTACTCCTGTCCTTAAAGAGGAACATAGTCTTCTTTGTACAGAAAACTGCCATAACTTTAAAGCCATGACTTAAATAATGATAGACAATTTAAAATAAAGTAGCTAGGAAACTTTACTCTCAAGAAATAGCATATTCATAGAGAGAAGTTCATTGCTTTGTTTATGAATAATTTGTTTACCCAAACTTTCAAATGTTAAAATTATGCAAAATTGATAACTCTTGTAACATGTAACATGTTTGGGGTAAAAAGCATGTAACTTGTTTGGGGTAAAAAGCATGTAACATGTTTGGGGTAAAAAGCATGTAACATATTTGGGGTAAAAGGCATGTAACATGTTGGGGTAAAAAGCATGTAACGTGTTTGCGGTAAAAAGCATGTAACATGTTTGGGGTAAAAAGCTATTGTTGGGACTGAATGGTTGAGGTTTGATAAAGCTGTTTTCTGTATGTTTCTGTATGTGCCATGTTGATGGAATATAAACATAATTTTCCATGACAAGAAACATGTAAGTGAAATTTTGTTTAGATACATAAAAAGTAGAACTAGATCTAATAACTTTGGTGAAATTTTCATTCAGTGCTTTTGTGCGGTTTTTAAGATATCTGTAGATCTTTAAAAAAAATGAGGTATGAGTTTATCCATAGGGAATATGAAATTTGTAAAATTCCAGTGCCTCTCATGCATTCAAATTAGAAAAGAGTGACATGAAGGAGAAAGTTGGTTTTGAAGTTTAGAGAATAAAATAATTGTTGATTATTTATTAGGCAATGATGTCACCTCTGCTTGCTTTGAGTTCACTTTTGGTTGATAATGTAATAACTTCATTTGCTAAATGTCTCAGAATCACAGGTAGTAACCGAATAAATTTGTTTTGCTCCTGCTTTCCTCCCCTATTACTACTATTCGTCAGCCCATCTACTGTGGAACAATTACTGGCAAAAAGAAATACCCTCTAGATGGTGCTGTACTCACTTCCTAAACAGCTCGCTTTAAGTCGCCCTTTGCTTCATTTTACTAGATTGCATAAAGTTCCTCTTTAAAATATCCAAAATAACTGTTAGCTGAAAGCTTTTTCTACAGCATACTAATCTAAGTCTTGCATTTCATAATCTAGGTAATGCATTTACTGTTATACTAATTTTGGCACCTGTATCGTGGAAAGTATATGCCATGTTTAATGCATCAAGTGTAACCCTTGCACTAAAATGAATATTGTCTTTTCAGTTGTGGATCCCTGTCATGAAGACCCATGTCACAATGGTGCAACTTGCTTCAGGGGCACTGGGACAACTTTCACCTGTTTGTGTGTAGAAGGCTTTGAGGGAAACACATGCCAAAATGGTACTGTTTCCAACAAAATTACATCTAGTACAATTTTATCTTGCACAAAAAAAAAGGAAAATCCCCCATTCCCAAAAAAGAAAAAAGGAAGAGAAATGCTTTTAGAGCAAAATTAAAATTTGGATGTGATTTTTTTCACTTTTTGTTTGCTTGGAGTAGAATAGATAAAAAAGGAAAAGTCCCTCATTCCCAAAAAAGAAAAAAGCAAGAGAAACACTTTTAGAGCAAAATTAAAATTTGGATGTGATTTTTTTCACTTTTTGTTTGCTTGGAGTAGAATAGATTACAGCCTGTAGATGATGCATAAAAAATGCATCCAGAATTAACACAAATTGCTTCACGAACTTTGAAGATGTAAGACAAAAATGGTGTTGGTATTTCAATTTGCAGCAGGCTTGCAAAACTTATGCTGATGTAATTACATTGTTTATTTTTTGCTATTCTATGCAGTCATGTCTGTACTGTATGCATTCTGTTGCATGTTAGGGGGCAAATTAAAATTTTGAAGAGCAAAACTGCCTAGCTATGTTAGCTACATGTATATATGTTACTGGCTATAGTGTAGATGTGATATTTGCATTGCATATTGCAATTTCAGGAATATGATTTAAAAATTGTGTTTTGGTACTGCTTCATTTTCCCCTGCTGCCAGTATTTTTTATAACGGTTTTATGTGCATAGTAACGGAAAGGTAGAGTGTCCTTGTAGATATTACCACCATGTACTAATAGATGTTGACGTTTCATTTCCATCATTCTGTGTGTTGCCACACATCACACTAGTTTTGACATATTAATCAATTGGTTGTGTACTGCATTATCAGTCTGCTCATTATGTCATGTGTGCCTGTGAACTCCATGGTTCTAAACACTAAGACCCAACTTCTCTGCATTTATGGCATTGGGGAAGGGGGGGGGGGGGAGAGTAAGGAAATGTAGTCCAGACTGCTGTCACATGGGGATTTCATATTTGTGAAGAAAATATGGTTTGTGGGATCAAAATTTCTTTCCTGTTTTACCACCTTGTCTGGCTTAAGCCCTGGGAGAGTAGAGGATTATGGTGGGGATTGTGGCAGGGGTAAAGACGTAATTGTGGGCAGGTATGATGAGAATAAATGGATAGGGAAGTGGGGATGAAAAATCTCCTTTCCTCCACCAGCCATGGCACTCTCACCCATTTTAAGGCAGTAACCAGCTTATATATAATCTTTTGCTTATTCCTGCTAATTCTGCTTTACTTGCATTGTTTATGCCCACATTGCTTATTGGTGCATTTTCCCTTACAGCCATTAATCCTTGTAACCCAGATCCATGCGTCAATGGTGGGACATGCTTCCGTGGCGCAGGGACAACATTTACCTGTGACTGTCCTGATGGGTTTGAAGGAAATACTTGCCAAAATGGTACTAATATATATATTTTAGCATCTCCTTTTGTATTTTGCTGGTTGAGGTAGAATTTACTGTGTATTAATATGTGTGCACATCAACCATTTAAATATTCTGTCCTAATATTTGACATTTTGCTTTTTTACCATGTATTGTACGTTCACTAGTTGCTATTTAATTGTTTGTTTTACGTATTACCAGTCACCATATCACTGTAATTCATCTTGTCCACTTCAATAGTTAATATTGATGTTAAGTGTTGGTTAAGCTTTCTAACTAAGGTTGATGTCTAGCCTTTGCTTAAGAGGTTGCAGCTTGACAGTCAATGCAAATTTACCACAGCTGTGACTATCACATATTTTTTTAACATCTTAAAATGGTTCATGGGGGAGCTTTGTAACAACAGGAAGATATTTGTCGGGCATCAAAGCATCTGCATTCAAGACTTGCATCATAAACTGAGAAAAAATACTTTTTGTCCGTCCATTAGAGGACTTATATAGACTCCCTTGTATAGGGCACTGCCTGTGTAATAGGAGAAAAAACAAAAGAATATTTGTACTTTAAACTTTTGAAAGCATGGAGGTAATTCAAGAAATGCAAATCTGTATAATCTTTGTTAAACATGCTGTGTACATACTTATAGAGACAGTTTTAAACCCTCTACCCATATGGTATTTAAGTGAAATAGTGTTTTTTTTTTGCATTTGAAGTGTAATCGAAAAGACCCTTTAATTTTTTTGTCCCATTTACCTCATCTGTTACAACTTGAATCTGATATAGACCTTATGCATATGATGTCACAGAACAGAAAGTGTGCCCCTGTTGGGAGCAAGCACATATCATTGCAAAGTACACCAGCAAATGCAGACAGCTGATTTGTGTACCAGTCGGCTGTGTGCATAAGTCTACTTTCTGTGTGTACGAAGTCTACGTCTTGCATGCAGTGTGCTTCATTGTTTATCCTTCAAAATGATGTCACCTGACGTCAATGCATAAGGTCTATGAAGGGAAGCTTGACATACTCCATAAAGTGAATTATATGCATTTATTGATAAAATTTACTCATAATTTAATCAAAAGGTAACTCAGTTTTAACCTAACATTTAATCCATTACCCACCTACTCTCCCAGGGCATTTTTGATTCCTCACCCAAGGCAGGAGGAATCCTTGACATTGTGATGGTGTGCATGTGTGTGTGAGGGTGTGTCTGTCTGTATGTGATACTTTGGTTGTATGTGATATTTCAAGAGGGAAAACTGAGGGATTTCATACTTGACAGGTGGATGACCCATATTGAGGAGATGGTTCTCATTATTTTGTTGTTCAAAGGTCATTTGGGGTCGCCAGAGGTCAAAAGGTTAGAACAATATCTCAGAATGGGTAGTCTTGATGGAGTTCATACTTAGTAGGTGAATGTTTCATATTCATTACTAAATTGCTGTTTTGAGAGGTCAAAGGTCATTTGGGATTCAAGGTCAAACAGCTAAAACCTTGAAAAAAGCTTGTGAACAAATAAAATGCAGTACTCAAGAAAGGTCACTTGAGGGATCTATTACTTGGCGTGTGAATGACTCATTTAGAAAAATGATCCCTACTGCTTTTCGTGTTGGTCAAAGGTCATTTGGAGTTACTAGAGGCCAAAAGGTCAAAACGTCAAAACCTTGTGAACATGATATCTCAAGAAGAGTAACATTTATGGAGTTCATACTTAGCATGTAGATGTCTTTTAGTGTGTACTAGGTCCCTATTATTTTTTTGTGGAGGTCAAAGGTAATTTGGGTTCATCAAAGGTCAAAACCTAAATGCTATAGTTGAAGAAGGGTATGTTTCACTGCTCATATAGACTATACTCAGCATGCGGATGTCCTGTTTGAAGTCATAGGTCATGTTTCAATTTGTGTGGTGGTCAAAGCCTCAAAGGACATTTGCGGTCATCAGCATTGAAAAGGTCAAAACCTTTTGAACATGAGCTCAAGAAGGGTGATACTGATTGAGTTCATACTTATAGCATGTGGATGTCTCTTGGTGAGCCTTTGGCCCCTGTCATTTTTTGGAGCGGTCAAAGGTCATTTGGGGTTATCAAATGTCGAAAGGTCAAAACCTCATAAGTACTATTTCAAGAAGGGTAGCCATGATTGAATTTATTGTCAACATGTGGATGCCCCGTATGAAGTAATAAATCACTTTTGTGGAGGTCAAAGGTCATTTGGGACCAATGGAGGTCAAATTGAAGACTTGGAAAAGTGCTTGTGAACATGATTCTCAAGGAGGTTTACAGTGGGGGATCTCATACTTGACATGGGGATAAATCATGTTGAATGGATGATCCGTCCTTATTGTTTTGGTTGGAAGTCAGAGTTCATTTGGGTCACCAGAGGTCAAATTTCAAAAGCTTGTTAACATGATATTTCTCTTGAGAAATGTTTAATTTATGGATCTGGTACTGGGTATGTGATAAGATAATATGAATTTGATCTATGTCCATGGATCTTTAATTCTGTATCTAGATGTCAACACAGTAATTTTATAACTTTACCATGAAAGTGTGTGAATTTGAAACCACAGCACTAATACTGTGTTTCAACACCAAGGAATCACTACGACTGTTAGTTTTGGCTTTCTGGTCATAATCAACTAATGTGTTTCATGTTAATTTTGAGAGTATTGATAGAAATCCATATCCTTTGTTATTTAATTTGAAAGTTTCCCATTCCTGCCAACCTTCCATTGATTCCTGCCATTTAATGATTAAATACTTATCCCATATACATTCCTCCCCAGTTATTAACCCTTGTGGTGTAAACCCATGCGTCAATGGTGGAACCTGCTTCACTGGTCCAGGAGCTTCATTCCAGTGTCTTTGCCCTCCTGGTTTTACAGGCACCCTTTGCCAAACCGGTACCTACCTTTGCTTGACCTTTATTTGCTCCTGTTTTGCATTCTTTTAAGATAACCACTTTTTGTTGAATTTTTTCCCCTTTTGATCTCCTTGCATGAATTAACTTCGCAATGGGAAATTTTGAAATAAATGGATTTGAAAAGAGTTTTTTTTTTCTCAAGATTAAATTTTGTTACAGTGGCTTTACATCCTAGGAGGCCCTACATAGTTTAGCTACCTAATATTACAACATGAGAGAGCTTAATACAAGGAAAGGCCACACTGTATGCACTTTGTTGTAATTTGGATATTTTTTGTCCTTCACATTTTGTGTGAGCTGCTTGTGTCTTAAAATTCTAGTCCAGTGCTCTTTAAATATGTTCTCTTTACCTTGGAAACAATTACGCATAATTCTGAAAGAAAACTGCTGTTTTTATTAGTCAACTATTATCCAATTTCCAAATTATACAAATGGAACAACTTAAGTGATAAACATTGAAAATTAAGATAATCATGAAAACTTTAAAATAATTATTTATACATTCTGTTCAGTCATAAACCGTTGTGCTGACGAACCATGCCTGAATGATGGAGCATGCTTGCAAGTTTCTGGATCGACATATCTTTGTGTATGTCCTAATGAATATGTGGGAGCCAATTGTGAAAATGGTACCTACTTTCTTTGGTTTTGCTGTTTTTTATTTCAATTTCACTTGTAATTTTAAACTGTAAGTTTCCTTTGGATTTCAGAATTTGTCTTTACTTTGCCAAGAAGGATAAACATAATTTGTAAAATGATTTTGTGATTCCAGTAGAGCACAGTTGTATGTCTGTACTGGTTGGGGAATTTGTCTAATTCTTAAAGAAATTTTTACTCCTTTATAAAGACTTAAATTAAAATTTAAATGATGCCTCATCCAAGGAATTTGTATTACTTTGCTTTTGAGTCTCATTCCCCAAGTCTAAATCAGAGATGCCACTTTTCAGATTTTATTCTGAAATCAGATTTTTTTGGAATGCCCATCAAAAATTCAGATTTTTTTGACATCAGAAAACACTTTCTGATTCCCAAATTTTTGGTCAAATTTACGAAAAAAGTCTGCTCTGTTGCATAATCTGAGAGTTAGTCCAACATGAACCCTGATAGTAGCAAATGTATTTGTTGTACCAAGTACCTTATGCAGATGGCACTGCATGGAGAATCGTTAAGTACTGGACAGACTTTGTATACTAGTTTACTGTGATTGTCTATCTGGCAGTTTGACACCTTTACAAAATTTTCAGATTTTTTGGATAAATGCTGGTGGCATCTCTGCTAAATCTGTGTAGGTTAAATCATACAGTATATGCCTATCATTAGTATCTTTGAGCTGGAGCACCTTTTTCTGATCAATAGAATTCGAAAAATAATGAAAATAGCCACAGTTGTGAAAAAAAGAATTATTGATAATATTTCTAGTTTGTATGTAACCAGTGTACCCCAATAGCAGAAATTCACACACTTTTTTACCTTTTTTTGTGCATCAAGCTTTATTGTAAACCCAGCAACCCACCAAGTTATTTTTCCTATAATTCTTCATTTAACTGACAAAATCATTTTGTACTAACTCTTAACCAAAAGATAACATTCCCATACTAATTTCTTTATGCATAGTGTATTTGAAAAGAAATCTTTTTAGTGTGTTTTATAACATTCTGTCTGCTAACTGACTTTTTTGTCAATTCATTATGTCTCACTAAACAGTATTTGTTAATCCATGCGACTCGTCACCTTGTGAGAACATGGCCACGTGCCTAGTTGGTAGTCAAGGCAACTTTGCCTGTATGTGTCCTATTGGTTTTCAAGGACCAACTTGCTCAACAGGTACCAATACTTTTTTCCAACTTTGAATTAAGGAATAAATCGCATTTGGTGAGCTATTATTGGTGAATAAACCGTTGAGACTCCAAATTTGGCAAAATAATGGACGAGGTGAAGCCGAGTCTGTTATTTAGCCAAATTTGGAGTCGAGACGGTTTATGAGACAATAATAGTCCGACAAATGTGGTTTATTCCTATTCTACCACGGAAAATGTGTAACAACTTAATTGCTTTCAGTTTTAACATTTAATACTGACCGTGTGTTGTGGAATAACAGGTCAGTGTTTAACCAGTCAGAATGCAGGATTCTCAATACCGGATAGCTAGAGGTGGTAGAATATATTCTAAAAACACTTTGTCAGAAATTTGAATGTATTTGATGAATCTACTGACTAACACATTTAGGAATGGTTTAGTAGAATGATGAAGTTTATAAAAATCCTTACATTTATGTATGGAGAGATTGTTTGACTCTGCTTTTGTTTCTTCTGAGGAAAGTTTTAAACTCACTTTTTAAAACTGTTCAAGAGACTTTTTTCTTGGAATGTTAAGTACTTATGTTAAAGCAAAGATTTAATAGGGTCAAATCATTCTGAAGTTTCAATAAATTTCATTGTGTAGAGTAGAAGCAACTTTATCTACAACCGTGAAGTTTTAAAAGTTGCTGCATATTTAATCTTTTAAGTGCCAAATTAGTCCTGGAGTATTACAGCAATATTGTAATTACCCAATTGTTTTTAATTAATGCTGGTGTATAAATACAAACTTGCATTGTTGCTTTTGAGTTTCTCAAACAATGAGCCTCTTAAAACCACAATGGAGATGCATGTGTAAATCATTGTGTGAATCTGGTTTTGTCTGTAAAGCATTTCATTTTGAACATATTGCTTTTCAAATACTCATTAAAAAGCAAAAAAAAAAGAAAAAAGCAAATTCTTGCTTTATGCATTAAATTCGTCCTAAATAAATGTCAAAGTATTAAAGTGTCGTGCATGTGTCAACTACTGTACTAACTACTTGTGTATTTGTATATTGTTTTTGAATGTGCACATTTTTATTAATACTCTCTGCATGTGTTTGCTATCATTCACTCTTTGTCTGCACATATTTTGTCTGTTTTTTAACCTCAGTAAGTCCTTGTGTGGACATTGAGCCTTGCCTAAATGGCGCTGCTTGCTTCGTCCTTAGTGGCCGTGAATATGCCTGTCTGTGCCGACAAGGTTTCACAGGAAGAAATTGCGATATAGGTACTGTTTTGACGAAATGCTACAAAGCTTTACACCTTTTACAGACTCAAGGCTAAGATTTTGCTCAACTCTCTGTATTTTTTAAAATTTGTGTATTTATGTATAATTTGATATTGTCAGTAACTTGTAAATAACATATATTATACTTTATTTCAAATATTCACTTTACATATTTTAAACACTTTCATTGAAATAACTCCATATTGGGTGGGGATTAGTAAATTTAACAATAATTTGGTTAGATATTTGTTAGATTGCATGGAGTTTACTGTACTTAAAATTCTTTTTGAAATATGCCACATAAGATGCACCCATTAGGTGAACAATAGGCAAAGTCATACATATTGGAATATATGGCTCCTCTGTTTCACAGCCAATTTGTTAAACTGTGTAAAATAACTGCTTGCTTGGTGAAAATTCTGAGTTGCTTTCACTAGTGTTCTTGCAATAAATCAGGGTATTCAAATCTGAAAGAAAAATTTCCCTTTCCATGGATATGACTTTTACATCATATAGAAGTGCTCTACAGTGGGCAATTTTTATGAAAAGAAAAAAAAACGGTGAAATTCAATGGAGGTTTGTAAGAAAATGGCAAAGTTTCCATGCTACTCAGCATTAAAGCGTCTATAACTTTCCTCATCTGGGTCAGAATTTCATGGGGTATATTGATCGAGAAAGATAAACTTGTAACTTTCATTTGGTATAGGTAACATTATGATTGAGCAGAACAGTAACCACCTTTTTGATAAAGAAAAAATATTGATCCTTCACTCTTTTATTTTCTTTGTTTGGGAATGACATTGCACATACAGCAATCAAACCGAGAGGAATTTTTTATCACAATTTTGCCTCTTTGGCAAGCTTTGATTCTAAATTTTACAGTGATTCAGTATGAAGGGGAATGTAATGAACAAAACACTGAAAGTAGAAATTTGATTGTATTTGAAGGCAAGAAAATGCAGTTTGAAAGCAACATGTGTTTCTTATGGCCCGGTTGTTTGAAAATTGGAACATCCCACTATTATTTAAGGATAGGCACATATTCTGAGCATAGTAAAAGGCTGTGAGCATTGAATGGACGGAGAAATTTCTCTATGGCCAGCTAATATAATGTAGTCTGTAGGTAGACCCTAGTAAACTATGTTCAGAAGCTCATGCTTTATTGCAATGTCTGCTTAGTACATGCACTGGAAGTGTGACCACTGATTTTTAACCCCCACTTGAAATTGACTACTCCCCTACAGTCTGGGTCACTCCACAGAGCTTTACGTTTAGTGACTATGAGTCATCACAAGCAGGAATTAGGTTTTGGAGAAGAGTTGCATGTTGGAAGAAACAGGAGTTTGCCTCTATATATTCCAATATGTAATAGGTTTCATCTAGTATTTACTTCAATGCATTCATGAGAAAAAATGGGAGACTTCATAATTATTGGACTGGTCAAACTGAATCCTACTTTCCTAAAATAAAAAAGAAAATGAACTTTTTGTACTTTTTGGACATTGTTATCTTTACTTTTTCTCTTTGACTTTGGAGAGTAAAATTTAGTTGCAATAAAAATGTGAAATATGTATAAATAAGAATGATAAATACAATGTTTAAACTGTAGATGTGAAATGTATACATTACCCCCACCAGGATTTAGTATGCCATAATAGTACTTTCCGTCTTGTGTGTTGGATGTAAAAACTAATTGGTGAAAATTGAGAAAACATTTCTTTCTTACTTTACCTTGTGATTGTTTTTAAACAACTCACAGAAATGGTGTTCTTCTCTGATGGCTTGCTGTGGCCATATTTATGTATCACATCTTCTGTTTTAATTTTCATTTGAGCAACCATCTACAAATGTAGGCTAAACACTCCAAAGTATTTAAGTGTTACGGTTAAAATATAAACATTGGAGATATATCTTGAGTGTTTCACAGTATGTAAGACTTTTTATTCAACAAGGGTGACTCTGTTGTTATTGCCACTTCATCAAAAGGGCAAGGATGGATGCTTTGAGTAATTTGGCATTTTCATTTTACTCTGTTCTGACAGCAATTGATCCCTGTGATACATTGCAGCCCTGCTTGAATGGAGCCACATGTACCTCAGGATTGGGATTCACCTACACCTGTCAGTGTCCTGCAGGATTTCAAGGAGTCAACTGTGAAGAAGGTTTGTGCATACTCTTGACTGATGTAAACAACTGTGTACTCTGTTATCTAACACGTTTTCATAGCAATTTCTTGTATATACTTGTAGATTAGTTACTAACCCAAGGTTTTCATCAGGATTCAAGTAGAACGAAGCAGCTTCCTTCATGTTTTTCATGGACTCGACTTAGAATATGCAGCGATAGAAAAGATTTAATCCAAACTGTCTTTTTATGTACACTGCCGTGCATCATACACATTGACCAACTTGAACCATTGTAAGTGATATACCTGTATCGCATTTTGGAGTTCGTATCCTCAGGGAAGTCAGTCCATAATGTTTAAGGTAAGTCCACTATAACCCATTATAATCATAACCATTTATATTAACATTATGTAGTATTCTGTTAAAGGTCTTGATGAGTTACTCATTTTTCCTTCTTCATATTTGACAGTTGTTGACTGACTGTTTCAGTAGTTTTTTTCAGGCCTGACATAAACACCTTTACAGTACTAATAAAAACCTCTTAATAATATTACAAACTTGACTTCGATTACCCCCATCTCATAGTATATTGAGATGATAAACAAGACTTTATACCATATCATACCCCCTACCCTCCTCTCCCCCTCTGAAAGTTTTTGTTGTGATTCTAAGAACCCCTGTCCTGATTTTGGTTCTCTTTGTAAGTCATCTATTTTCTTTCTGTATTAATCTTTGTAATTTTCAACCCTGTCAAGATGGTAGCACGTGTATGAGATTGAGTGGTCGTGACATTGTGTGCCTATGTTGGAATGGTTCAGTGGAACAACCTGTCAGATATAGCTGCTTTAACTGTACAATATTGACTTAACACTTTTAATCTCAGTATAGTTAAATTGTATATATCATTGCAGCATTTACTTGTAAAGAATTAAAAATGATAGTTTGAAGTCAATTGAAAAAGAAATGATTTATTAATACTTTAAGCCAGATGTGACAAAGTTTGAGTAGACAGATGCAGCTGCCATGGCTTAATGATTTTCCACATTTTCAAGAATATGGATGTTCTTCATTTTACATAGAGGAAATTTCAAGGTACCATGAGTATTGCTTTGTATTAATCTCTTAAGGAATGATAACTGGGCCTTAGTCTCTGTCTGAAGTAATGCTGCTCATCCATCCATTTAGGCCCAGGGGACCACTTACTCTGTAAACAGGTTTTTTTTACCCTACATGCTATAGGTTGCAAAACTAAGTTGTAATGTAGTTGACATCCTCCCTGTTATGAATGCCACTACATTGAGAGACAATTTACTGTGTAATCTGTACTACAGGAGGAAGCTTCATACTCTACTTTGGGGTCATGTCTTCGATCGGATAACCCCAACCTTATCAGAGTTTGACTTTGCCTTTGAATTACATATAACAAAAAAAAAAAAAAAAGGATTTGTGAACATCCAAGTAAGACTAACTTAAAACTACTATTTGATCAGTGTTTTAGGAAGTGATGCATGTGAGTCTCTACCATGTCTCCGTGGTGGATCATGCTTATATCAATGGTTGGTCTTGAAAAGTTTAACTTCTTCTGTCAGTGTGGAACTGGTTTTAGTAGAAACACTTATGAAATAGACACAAATATTTTTGCACTCCTTGTAAGGGTGATGGAAGATGTATCTTGTGGTTTTAAAATCTACACATTGCACATTAATTCCTTCGTTGGGGTTCTAACCAGAATTTGTCGTATTTTTGCACAAGTCCCCTTGATTGCTTCCGAACAATTTAACTCTTGATGCGAATACCTTTCTCTATTGGAAGAAGTAAGTTGTTGTTGAGATAGGTTCAAGATACCATGGTAACAACTTAATGTCTTGACAGTGTAACTTAAATTGTACTCTGTATTATTCTAGATATGACAAAAGCAAAAGGATGATGTAATTTGTAAGGTCTTAAGTTCATTGGGTAGTACCAACTTGTTGTAGAGAAAGATTCAGTAAACAAACTTTATATCTTATAACCTTGAGCATTGGGCATAGATAGTAATAACTCTGTGTAAGTCAAAAAGGTTGAATAAAACTACACATAAACCTGTGAAAGACAATAGTCCATAAACTTTTGCAACAAAATGTAACTGTTCAAAAAGTGTTCATTATGTAGAAACATTTTGTAGCAAAATTTATCAGAAATACTGTTTCCAGGATCTGAAAAAGCATAATTTTAAAAATATCACTTTCATTTCAAGGACCCCATGTCCCATTGTGTCATAGATTTATGATATGGTATACGATTAATGTTTGTACAGGACAGTAATCCATGTGACTTGGCACCATGTCTAAATGATGGGTCATGCATTTGTTTGGATATGCTTCATTTGTCAGTGTCCAACTGAGTTTACTAGAAACTTATCATTCATGTCAAATGGGTACATGTTTCTTGCACTTTCAATATTGACGATGATTAAAAAGTAAAGTTTACTTGTCTTCATTCATACTCTTTAAATTCTGTAACTGATTTTAATTTTGTTAATTTTGTTTATGGTATTTGCATTGCAACAATGAAAAAGACAGCATTTGACCAAGACACATTTACGATTTTAAGAAACTTATTATAATGAAAGAAACGATAATTTGTGAAACATCTAAGCTGTAGGAGGATTTTCAATACAGTGCACTGCATATATCTGGGGACAGTTGATGTTAGTAACACTTGTCTTAGTATGACTTAACAAAGAAGCAGCACTTTTACCAGCCCAGTAAGAAAGAAGAATTTGCTCCTTAGCCTTTACAGCCAAATACTAGACTTTTTTCACATGTACTTTTGCTGTATGATCAATATTACAGAAAGTAATCCATGTGACGCTGCACCATGTCTTAATGGTGGATCATGCATTCCTTTGGATAATGTCATCTTCTTCTGTCAGTGTCGGACTGGCTATAGTGGTAACATCTGTCAAATAGGTACATTAATTCCTACACTCTTTATATTTGTAGTAATTAAAAGTAAATTTTAGGCGTCTTCCATCCAAACCCTTTGAATTCTGGCTGACTAGCTGACGTAATTTGGGTTAATACTTTAGATACATTTCAGAAATTCAAATGATTCCATTTGACCAAGGCATGATTGTTTCTTTGAGGAACTTATTGTATTGAAAGAAGAAGCCCATGTTGAAGCATTGAACTTGGAGAAGGAATTTGTAATAGCATGCACTGCATACATCTGGGAACATTTGATTACATTAACAACAGATGTATTTAGATATAAGTAAAGAAACAACACTTTGGCATGCCAAGTAAGATAGGTTTTGTTCAATAAGGATGTCAACCACATACTAGGCTTTTCTCCACTCATACTTTTTTGATGAATATTACAGAAATTAACCCATGTTTCTCTGAGCCATGTCTTAATGGTGGATCCTGCATTCCTTTGGTTAATGTCAACTTTTTCTGTAAGTGTCGGACAAGCTTTAGTGAAAACACATGTGAGATAGGTACATACCTTCTGTACTCTTTATATTGGTGGTGATTTAAAGGAAATTTTGGGGTCTTGATCCAAACTCCTCAAATTCCATAACTGATGTTATTTTTACAGATCCAGTTAGAAAAAAAAAGAAATTTGGTCCATAAAGTTTTTAGTTAATGCATCCTAGACTTTTTCCACTTATAATTTTGCTGTCTAATCAATGTTACAGAACCTAATCCATGTGGCTCTGTACCATGTCTGAATGGTGGATCATGCATTCCTTTGGATAACGTCAACTTCTTCTGTTTGTGTGCAGCTGGCTTCAGTGGAAACACTTGTGAAATAGGTATACTTGTTGTACTGCTTAAAGAAAAATTGAAAATGTTTTCCCATGATTCTTAAACCATACTCAGTATGAAGTAACTTTTTATTTAATGGTTCATCTGCTTCTAAATATCAAACATAAAATTTGCTTTTGATCGAGTGATCAAAATTTTGGGGTTTGACCAATTTGAGCTTTCTCAAAGGAGTGAAATTTTCTCAAAAAAAAAAAAAAAAAATAGATATAGAAAGAATAAAAAAAGAATGTTGAAGTATCCTTTGAATATTTTAAGGAAGTAAAAATGTCACAGTTTTGAATACTGACCACTGCATACTTACACACAACGTGAAGATTTTTGTGTTGACTAGGTCACAATTTCAAAAAAATATCCTTATTGGACATAACTTCTTCAGGTCTTACTTTAAAAGTGTGAATGAAAATTTTGCAAAATGATATAAACAGCATTTTTGTTTCAGGGTAGAGGGTGTGACATTGCATTCTAGTTAGGAATTACAAGGATTAAAATTTAAACTTGATTACAGTTTAATAAGTTTCTCCCTCAATACCTCTCAATATAAGTCCCATATCACACTCTGCCTTTCCCTTTGTCACTAAACATTACCATGTGATCAATGTTACAGGAAGAGATCCATGTAACTCTGCACTGTGCCTCAATGGTGGATCATGCTTTCGTTTGGATAACATCAACTTCTTCTGCCAGTGTGCAAATGGCTTTAGTGGAAACACTTGTGAGATAGGTGCATATTTGCTGCATTGCTTTAGTGAAAGAGTTTGCCATAGTGGACCTTTTTATATCAGTTCTGTTGCATCGTATATGATTTTACTTATTTGTTAGCCATTGAACAAAACTTCTGTATTTCATATGGAAATTTTAATCCATGAAATAGAGCGGCTTGTTTTATGAGGCTACTCTTTATAATAGCAAGAGCTGTGCTAGAATGTAGATCATAAAACAACTGCATAATCTTTGGTTGGAACAGTTTATTCAACAGCATATATTAAAGAAAAGTATAGAGAAATAAAGCGAAGGACTTATCAAGAAAACAGACTTGTGTATTTTTTAAATAAATGAGGACGCGGCCACTTTCGCATCAAAATCTTCAATATTTGTTTAATCAATATCCAATACAGGAGGTGATCCATGTGTCTCTGCACCATGTCTTAATGGTGGATCATGTTTACGTTTGGGTGATACCAACTTCGTCTGTCAGTGTCCAGGTGGCTTTAGTGGAGACTTCTGTCAAATAGGTAGACACTGCCTTCATTTTTGTATTCACAAAGATTAAGAACAAATTTTTTTCATGCTTCATCCACACAATTTATTTTACGTTATAATTATTATTTTATTTGTTGAAGCTTCTATGAGTTTGCTAACTATCATTCAGGATCTAGTATGTGAAGGTTTCAGTATTGTCTATAAAAGTTCTTTCAAAATGAAAAAGTGTGGTTGTCTGGAAATCAGTCCCTTCATGGAAGTTCCTTCTAGAGAAAATAATACCTAAGACAAATACTAAGTTTTACAGCATTTATTACCTTGTATAACAGCAGCTCTATTTAAACATGAATATTAACCAAAAAAGGTAGTTTTGTAGACCTGCAACAAGAATGGAGTTTTGCATATAAGTCAGCCAGGTACGAGACTTGGTTGGACTCCTAAATTTGCCGCATGATCAATATTATAGAAATTAATCCTTGTGACTCTGCACCTTGTCTTAATGGTGGATCATGCTTTGGTCTGAATAACATCAACCTTAACTGTCAGTGTCGGACAGGCTTTAGTGGAAACACTTGCAAGATAGGTACATGTGCTGTGCTGCTGATATGAAAGTTGAGATTTTTTTACTCAAGATTTCTAATACTATACTCATCATAGAAAAACTCCTTTTTATGGTTCATCTGCTTCAGAGTATCAATGTTAAATTGTTTTTATTGCATAGTTAAAATTTGTAGGATAGTTGAATTTGAACTCCTGAAAGAAGTGTGAAATTCCCAAGTTAAAAAAAAAAATCCTGACCACTGCATCTTATGGAGTACTGTATGTTGAACAATACATCTTCAGGCAACAATTGAAAAGTAGGAATTAATATTTACATCACATATTAATTTTTTGAAGGAAAAGGGCATTTTAATTGTAGGAATCATAATGATAATAATGTATACATCATTTCAAGAGTTTTCTGTTGAAATGTATCTCCTTTAAAAAACTCCTTTTCCATTTGTAACTAAACATTACTACGTGATCAATGTTACAGAAAGGGATCCATGTGACTCTGCACCATGTCTCAATGGTGGATCATGCTTCCGTTTGGATAATTTCAACTTCTTTTGTCAGTGTGCAAATGGCTTTAGTGGAAACACTTGTGGGATAGGTACATATATTTCTACCTCATTTTTATGGATGGCAAGTCTGTCTGTCATGCATATACACATTGCATGTTTATTCTTTAATTAGGGTAATTTGTTTTTGTTTTCAAATCTTTAATATTTAGACATGACTTACAAAAAGTACTACCACTTAATACAAAATGTATGTCCACAGAAAGAAGCAAGTTGTATAAATAGATTCAAGATATTGACATATCAGCTTGGTGCATTCAGGTTCTAGGTTGAACAGTATTATTCTGCATTTTTTGACACGAAAACCTTTACATGAACTTGTGAAAAACAAACCTGTGATTGGAAATACAGGTACTCTTGTAGTAAAATGTAATTGTTTCTAGAACTTTGTACTGAGGTAAAAACAAAAATTGTAACTGCATTTATATTAAAAAATATTCAGGAAAATTCAAAAAATGATGTTTCCACCCTCTGAATAAGAAAAATCTCATTTCAAAGACCCCTGACCAGCATGTATCAGATTCATGGTATGCTCTACGGTTAACATTTGTACAGGTACTAACCCATGTGACTCTGCACCATGTCTCAATGGTGGATCATGCTTTCGTTTGAATAACATCAACTTCTTCTGCCAGTGTCCAAACGGCTTTAGTGGAGACACTTGCGAGATAGGTACACATATTTCTACACTCCTTGTATCAGTAATATCTTGTGAAGAAACATGCCTGTTGCCAGTAAAAACTTAGTAGCAGTGGATTAACATTGTTTTAGAATTTGGTTCAAGAAATTTACTTAGCAGCTGATAATGTTTAGCTGACAGGACTCTGCTGCTCAGAAAAATCTTGCAATAGTTAAGTATTGAAGTTTACATTTAAACTTGTGAAAAACAGGTTACAAACATTGAGGTCACATGAAAATGGGGTTATAATGTCACTTCAGTAACAACAGAAAACATTAGGAAGAGTATTAATATTTAAAATATTCGAATGGCAAAATTTGTAAGATATGCCCTCCCCATTTTATTTCAAACTCATGATTTGCTATTTGTCAATGATTACACAGAACTTAACCCATGAATCTCCTTGGTTAAAGTAATAAATAGGCAAAATGTGTATCGTATGATGTTCCTTTCCCCTTTGTATCAAAATTGTTATTTGCTGTGTGATTAATGTTTATACAGGAACTAATCCATGTGACTCTGCACCATGTCTCAATGGTGGATCATGCTTTCGTTTGAATAACATCAACTTCTTCTGCCAGTGTGCAAATGGCTTTAGTGGGAACACCTGTGAGATAGGTACATGTTTTTCTGTATCCTTTATATGGGCGATTGCTTTTGAAGAAAAAGTGTGCTCATTGGTAGAAGTGAAGATTTAATGGGGGAACTAAGTGTTGTAGGAATAGGTTCAAGACATTGATGTAACATCTAGTAACTGTGAACATTCATCTTAAATGGTGCTACTCTGCAAATTCTTGAAACAGGCAAGATAAGTGACGATAAACATGTGGAGACAGATTACAGATAAAGGAAAGGGAGGGGGTGGGGGAAGGAATACATACTGTAATGTTACAGAGTGTAACTAAAATAACTGTTCAAAAATAGTACCATATTTGGAAAGATTTATACCAAGAGAAATAAGCAGGTAGATTAAAACAAAGGAAATGTTTGTTTTATTTGAATAGACAAATTGTATAATGTCCCTTCCCCATTTTGCGAGATTAATGAATAACTTTATGATAAAATCTTTGTACAGCTGTTAATCCATGTAGCTCTGCACCATGTCTCAATGGTGGAACATGCTTTCGTTTGGATAATACCAACTTTATCTGTCAGTGTCCGACTGGCTTTAGTGGAAACACCTGTGAGATAGGTATACACTTGATGTACTGCTTTAGGAAAATGTTTTCAAACCAATTTCCTAGAAACTTGCACTGCTCGTATTGTTAAAGATTTAGAAAATTGTTTGCATGCTGCAACCACTCATATTTTCCTTTGTTGAATTCTTTCTTACCTCAGTATATATGTGTGCAAAAATTATTTAAATTGGTTTTAAATTGGATTTTAGTTTT
Source organism: Holothuria leucospilota (assembly GCA_029531755.1). Lineage (NCBI taxonomy): Eukaryota > Metazoa > Echinodermata > Holothuroidea > Aspidochirotida > Holothuriidae > Holothuria > Holothuria leucospilota. Next base: position 20,946,579 of record CM055968.1, on the reverse strand, counting down.
GTCTACAAAAAGTTATGTCCAGTGTTAAAGGCTCGTTTGCCTGGAAAATGATTACTTCATGTAGTTCTTTATATAGAAGGTAAAATCTGTGGTAGGGAATAGATTTTGACCATAGAACCTTGTTTAACAGCAAATCTGTTTTAAACACAAGTATGAATAACAAAAAAAAGGTATAGAGTAGCCCCGATAAGAAGAGAATATTTGTTGCATATGTCAGCCATATGTCATACTTAATTGCACTTTTTATTTGTTGTATAAACTTGTATGATCAATATTACAGAACCTAATCCATGTGTCTCTGCACCCTGTCTTAATGGTGGAACATGCTTTCGTTTGGATAACATCAACTTCTTCTGTCAGTGTCCGACTGGCTTTAGTGGAAACACCTGTGAAATAGGTACATTCTGTCTGCATTACTTTAATTGTTTCAAAAGCAATTTTCCATAATGCATTTAATAGGTCAGTCTTTGTCAGTGGTGTCACATGTGATCTATGAATAAATTTGCGGGCTTTGGAACAAAAAAAATTTAATTCAGGAGAGTGAGTAGCTGTTCAAAGGTAACTGTCCCTTATAGTAGGCCTTGTAAGACCTAAGAACAACATTTAGGTATAGTTCAGCTGTTAAAACGTAGACCATGTTTGAAAACTATGAAGAAACAAGGCAAGGGACTGTATTCATAGACTTAACAAGACCATTTTAGTGTGATTTCCATACCTACAATGAAAACCTCAAAGACCTGTCATCAAAAACTTCAAAGAGCTGCTCTTTCTTAAACATCAAGTCAGCATTTGTTATACCATCAAATCCAATACAGGAGATGGTCCATTTGACTCTGCACCATGTCTCAATGGTGCATCATGCATTCCTCTAGATAATGTCATGGAACTGTTGTTGGGATTGACTTTAGTGGCAAAATCCGTCAAATAGGTACATTAATTCCTGCACTGTTCTTTGTATTTGTGATAATTAAAAGTAAATTTTAGGCATCTTTCATCCAAATTCTTGTATTCTAGCTGACTTTCTGACTTCACTTAGGTTAATAATGCTTTGCATACATTTAAAAAATGAAATGATAGCATTTGACCAAGGCATGATTACTTCTTTGAAAAACTTATTTTATTGAAAGAAGCCCTTGTTGAAGTATTGAACTTGGAGGAGGTATTTTTAGTAGAATACATTGCGTACATCTGAAAACAGTTGATTACAGTGATAGCAAACATGTCTAGGTATAAATAAAGAAACAACACTTTGGCAAGCCCAGTAAGATAGAAGGCTTTGTTCAGTAAGGATGTGAACTGCACACTTAGACTTTTTCCACTCATACTTTTTTGATGAATATTACAGATATCAATCCATGTGACTCTGCACCATGTCTTAATGGTGGAACATGCTTTCGTTTGGATAACATCAACTTCTTCTGTCAGTGTCCGACTGACTTTAGTGGAAACACTTGCGAGATAGGTACATTTATTTCTGTACCCTTTACATGCATAATAGCTTGTGGGTAAAGATAACATGGCCACTTGTAAATAGTTATTGCAGCAGATAATACTTGTTGCTGAAGAGTTAGGTTCAAGACATAAATGTAGCAGCTGATAACATTTGAGTATTCAGCTTGAATTGTATTACTCTGCTACTCTGCAAATTCTTTGAAACAGTTAAAATAACTTACCCATAAACTTGTGAATGACAGCATATAGATATTACTGGGATGGGGCAAGGGGTGAAGGTGGGTTGGGGTTGGGCTTTGGTTGGGATGTAAGGGGTTGTACAGTACAGGCGAGTTTTGTACCGATGTTACCAGTGCCATTATTTCAGTCCTCAAGTATGGCCGATTCCGATCTGATACCGATATTTGGGAAATAGGCATCCAGCATCTAACCTTAGGCTATGGGGCAATGCCAGTGGTGACTATCGATAACTGTTCCAACACTAGTACAGGCATTACGGGGACTTTTGAAATTGTACCATGTGTAGAAAGATTTTTAACCAGTAGAAATATGCAGGAAAACGTTAAAATATAAAGTTAACATTGTTTGAATAGGCTTCAAAATTTGTAATATATCCCATGCTCCTTTGCATCAAAATTATGGTTTGCTATTTGGTTAATGTTTATACAGGAACTAATCCATGTAGCTCTGCACCATGTCTCAATGGTGGGTCATGCATTCGTTTGGATAACATCAACTTCTTCTGTCAGTGTCCGACTGGCTTTAGTGGAAACACCTGTCAAATAGGTACATTCTGCCTGCATTAATTTAATAAAATGTTTCAAAACCAATTTTCCATGATGCCTTTAATAGTGTAAATTAAATTACTGGTCTCTACTTGTCAATGGTGTCACATGTGATGTATGAATAAATTTGCTGGCTTTGGAACAAAAAAATCTAATTCAGGAGAGTGAGTAGCTACATATTTTCGTAGGTAACTGTTCCTTATAGTAGGCCTAGTAAGACCTAAGAACAACATTTAGGTATAGTTCAGCTGTTAAAGCCTGGAACATGTTTGAAAGCTATGGAGAAGTGAAGCAAGGGACTGTATTTATAGACTTAACAAGACCAATTTAGTGTGATTTCCTTCCTACAATGAAAACCTCAAAGACCTGTCATTAAAAACCCCAAAGAGCTGCTCTTTCTTAAACATCAAATCAGCATTTCTTATATGACTTTGACCTTCAAAAGTACACCTCTGATGAACCATCACCAACTAGATACTCTTGCCAAGTTTGAAAATGGTTACTTCATGTAGTTCCCTCAATAGAAGGTAAAATTTGTGACAGGGAATGAATTTTGACCATAGAACCTTGTTTAACATCAAATCTGTTTTAACACATGTATGAATAACCAAAGAAAAGGGTATAGGATAGGCTCAATTGGAAGAGAATATTTGTTGCATATGTCAGCCATATGTCATACTTAGTTGCACTTTTAATTTGTTGTATAAACTTGTATGATCAATATTACAGAACCTAATCCATGTGATCCTGCACCATGTCTTAATGGTGGAACATGCTTTCGTTTGGATAACATCAACTTCTTCTGTCAGTGTCCGACTGGCTTTAGTGGAAACACTTGCGAGATAGGTACATGTATTTCTGTACCCTTTACATGTATAATAGCTTGTGAGTAAAGATAACATGGCCACTTGTAAATAGTTATTGCAACAGAAAATGCTTGTTGATGAAGAGTTAGGTCCAAGACATAAATGTAGCAGCTGACAACATTGAGTATTCAGCTTGAATTGTATTACTCTGCTACTCTGCTAAGTTCTTTGAAACAGTTAAAGTAACTTACCCATAAACTTGTTAAAGACAGCATATGGATATTTCTGGGATGGGACAAGGGGCTTTGGGTGGAATGGGAGGGGTTATACAGTACAGACACTATGGTTACTTTTGAAATTTTACCATATATAGAGGGATTTAAATCCCATAAAAATATGCAGGAAAATGTTAAAATATAAGATAACAGTGGTTGAATAGGCAAAATTTGTAAGATTTGCCATGCTCCTTTGTATCAACATTATGGTTTGCTATTTGGTTAATGTTTATACAGGAACTAATCCATGTAGCTCTGCACCATGTCTCAATGGTGGGTCATGCATTCGTTTGGATAACATCAACTTCTCCTGTCAGTGTCCGACTGGCTTTAGTGGAAACACCTGTCAAATAGGTACATTCTGCCTGCATTACTTTAACAAAATGTTTGAAAACCAATTTTTCACGATGCCTTTAATAGTGTAAATTAAATGACTGGTCTGTTCTTGTCAGTTGTGTCACATGTGATCTATGAATAAATTTGCTGGCTTTGGAACAAAAAAAAATATAATGCAGGAGAGTGAGTAGCTACATGTATTCATAGGTAACTGTTCCTTATAGTAGGCCTAGTAAGACCTAAGAACAACATTTAGGTATAGTTCAGCTGTTAAAGCCTGGAACATGTTTGAAAGCTATGGAGAAGCGAAGCAAGGGACTGTATTTATAGACTTAACAAGACCAATTTCATGTGATTTCCTTCCTACAATGAAAACCTCAAAGAGCTGCTCTTTCTCAAACATAAATTCAGCATTTGTTATATGACTTTGACCTTTAAAAGTACACCTGATGAACCATCACCAACTAGCTACTCTTGCCAAGTTTGAAAATGGTTACTTCATGTAGTTCCCTCAATAGAAGGTAAAATCTGTGATAGGGAATGAATTTTGACCATAGAACCTTGTTTAACAGCAAATCTGTTTTAACACATGTATGAATAACCAAAGAAAAGGGTATAGTATAGGCTCAATTGGAAGAGAATATTTGTTGCATATGTCAGCCATATGTCATACTTAATTGCACTTTTAATTTGTTGTATAAACTTGTATGATCAATATTACAGAACCTAATCCATGTGACTCTGCACCATGTCTTAATGGTGGAACATGCTTTCGTTTGGATAACATCAACTTCTTCTGTCAGTGTCCGACTGGCTTTAGTGGAAACACCTGTCAAATAGGTACATTCTGCCTGCATTACTTTAATAAAATGTTTGAAAACCAATTTTTCATGATGCCTTTAATAGTGTAAATTAAGTGACTGGTCTGTTCTTGTCAGTGGTGTCACATGTGATCTATGTATAAATTTGCTGGCTTTGGAACAAAAAATTTTAATTCAGGAGAGTGAGTAGCTATTCATTGGTAACTGTTCCCTATAATAGGCCTAGTAAGACCTAAGAACAACAGGAGATGGTCCATTTGACTTTGACATATTTTAATGGTGGGTCATGCATCCTTTAGATAAAGTCATCTTCTGTCAGTGTCGGATTGGCTATAGTGGTAACATCTGTCAAATAGGTACATTAATTCCTACACTGTTCTGTGTATTTGTAATAATAAGTAAAGTGTAGGCATCTTCCATCCAAACTCTTTGAATTCTAGCTGACTCTCTGACTTTATTTAGGTTAATAATGCTTTGCATACATTTCAAATGATAGCATTTGACCAAGGCGTTATTTCTGTGAGGAACTTATTCTATTGAAAGAAGAAGCCCTTGTTGAAGTTTTGAACTTGGAGGAGATATTTTTAATAGAATGCATTGCATACATCTGGGGATAATTGATTACAGTGATAACAAACATGTCTAGGTACAAATAAAGAAAACACTTTGGCAAGCCTAGTAAGCTAGAAGATTTTGTTCTATAAGGATTTCAACCATATGGTAGGCTTTTTTCCCTCTCATACTTTTTTGATGAATATTACAGAAAGGAATCCATGTGACTCTGCACCATGTCTTAATGGTGGATCATGCTTTCGTTTGGATAGTATCAACTTCTTCTGTCAGTGTGTGACAGGCTTTTTTGGAAACTTTTGTCAGACAGGTATATTTTGCTTTTGTACTGGTGTTTGAAGAAAAGATTTCCCCACCATGCTACAGCTGAAAGTCTCACCTGCTTGTATTGTGTTGTATATTTCGTTGCTTTATGCTTAAGGTTGCAAAACATCAGAGGGAAAAAATCATGCTGCTTATGTATTTCTTTATCATGTAACTTTTCACCAGGCAAGGTAATTCTTTAAAGTAGCCATTTGCAATTTGTCTAAATGTTTGCTGGGAAACACTTTCAGTTCTCATTTTACCCTCCATTCATGTGAACTGTAATGTGATTTTTACTTTATTCAATGCTCCATAAACCTTCAGCAGTTTGTCTGTCTGTATCATTTAAATGGTTTTTTGTGATAGCATAGGCTAAGCCTATTTCTGGTTATGCAAGCACATCTTATTGTCTTAAATAAAACAGGTGGTAAAATGTACAGTCATGAATGTAACATTTACAAATCAGTGTCCAAATGCCAACTGTACGTTTAGTTTGCTGAAATGAGTGTTCGCTTGGAAGTGCTTGCAGTACCCCTGTATTGGTCTCTATGTGCGTAAACTGCTGTAATGTTATGTCTGTGTGGCATGTTTCAACCTCCATTATTTTTCAATAGTTTGTCTGTCTGTATGATTGTTATTAGCTGAAATGAAAGTAAAATTTAATGTTTTGTGATTTATATGTATATGGTGCTTTCACAGACAAAACTTTCACAAACTTACCATTTCACATGAATCGTGAAAAGTATTACGGTAATACTTTACAAATTTGTGTCCCGTATAGCTTCCTGTGTTTTTAGTCTGTTGAAATGTTTGGTAGTGAGCACTTTTCTCTGTTTCATTGTATGTTTGTGCTGATATGCAGTAATTTGATATTTGTGCCTGTTTCCTCCTCAACTTTTCAACAGTTTGTCTGTCCTCATTAGTATGTGGGCTGTTATGAAAGTGAAATTATGCTTTTGTAATAAGTCTGATGTTGATTCCAACAACACAACTTTTTGTACAAAGAAAAGGTGGTGAAAATTCTTAAAAACAATAGCTACATATTAGTTTCCCAAAGGCACCGTATTTGTAGCCTGCTGAAATGTTGGGGGGAAGGACTTTATTTCTGTTTAATTGTTCATTTCTGTGAATATACTGTAATTTTATGTCAGCATCCCTATTCACCTCACTCAGTTGCCTTTCAACAGCTTGTCTTTATTGTTTTAATGGGCTGTAATAAAAGTAAATATTTGTGTGCCTTTTTTAAGCCTATTGCTGATTACACAATCAAATGCTTGTAAAAGGTGCAAAAGGTTTTTGGAGAAATAGGTCCAAATTGTCTGATAGCTAGCTGTATGTGCAGTTTGTGAAACAAACATGACCCCTGTTTTGCTCTCCGTTTGTGTTAATAGCTGTAATGTGATGTCTGATCTTTCACCTAAATAACCCTCCAACAGTTTGTCTGTATTGTGTTAAAGGTCCGTTATTAAAGTAAAAACGTTTGTTGCAATATGTGACATTGTAAATGTATAGCTTGATCTATTTTCGCCTTCTCACACCCAATATCATTATTGTCTACAATAATGGCCTGGTTGCATGAGCATTAGTTTTCCTATTAAATATAAATATAATAGGTGGCTTAAAAGTATAAACATAACATTCACAAAATGGTATCTGGTGGCCAACAAAATAATTTGCAGTTTTGAGTGTTGCTGGGAAAATTCTGTTGCTGTCACTTAGTGTTGAGTGGTGTAGTGTGATACCTCTGATATTGTTTCCACCTCTGTTTCTTTCAGTAACTCTGACTTGGGTTTCATCCCATGTCAGTCATCTGTCTTCATCTTGCCATTTTCATGTTAGCCAGTTTGTGACCTCTTATCCACATTGTTTGCATCAACTTTTAAGAAGAAATCTGAAGCTTACCTTGCCATGTGTAAAATTAATATCCACTTATATTCTCTCTTTCTGGAGCTTATATCTCATTAAAAAAGTCATAAATATTTACAGCATTCAATCTTCAAATCGTTAAATATTCAAACCTTCTTCTAGTTCCACTCTTTCTATCTTTCTACTCCTATTAGCTTATCCACTTTTGACCACCATCTGAGCTGTCAAGTTTGCTAGCCCTCACCTAGCAAACTTTTCTTCTCTAAAACTACACGTTTCTTTCCCCTGAACAGCTTCACTTGGTGTAATGAAAGCTTGGTTTTGAAAACTGTGGAATTGTGGAGAGCATTTATTTCATTCATTTCAAAGAGATCATAATATTCAGGAATCGAGCGAGATGCTCATGTGAGGATATGCCAACCAAATCAACACTTTTGCTTTTCATGCTCCAGCCAGTTTGTCATTTTTTTTTTGGTTGAAGGGGTCATTTCATCTGCAGTGAAATCAACCACCACAGCTTCCCTCATGTCTCATTTGACTGAGCTGAGCTGGGAGTAAACCTGGAAACCTACCATGGTTTAAACTTTCAGACTTCATTGCTTTAAATGCTACATCTGTTCAATATTATGTTAATGATAGTCACTGTGAGCAATCCATTTTGTATCATCCATACAGCAGTGGCTTTGCATGTAGATTTTGTATGTTGTGTCTTGTATCGTGGCACCTCAATGACCAACACTTTGTCATTCCAAAGAAACCTACACTTGCAGTTGTGCTAGTAAATTTTATGTTTGATTTGTAATTTTAAGGATTAACTTAAACTCTCCCAAAGAATGTACATAATAACATAAGCTAATCTGATTGGTCAGGAGCACGTGCATATCATTAAAGTATAGTTGACTGTAATATTTTAACAAAATCCCACAGCTTAGAATTACACAGTAGTGATAATGATGTAAAAATTTACTATTATGATGATCATCAATCATTTATTGATATTCTTACCCTTGAAAAAATATAGTCACATTTTTTACCAATTTCAAAAGACTATCAACAGTTCATTACTATGTAAGCAATTAACATCAACAATTATTGTCCATCCTATTATAACCAATCTTAATACATAATCACTCTATTACTTCTTGACCAGTGATTAACCCCTGTGATGCCATACCATGTCAAAATGGAGCCACTTGTGTCCCTGGATTGGGACTGAACTTTACCTGTCAGTGTCCAGTGGGCTTTACAGGACCTGATTGTGGAGAAGGTAATTGGTGTTAATCTTTTTACCCAGGGGATGTTATTCTCCCGGCCTAATAACTATCTTTGAGATCAAAGTCTCATCTCAGCTTTGAAATTTTTCTTCAGGAGATTATTGTATTTCTTGAGATCAGCATCCAAATGTTTATATTTCTCTACATATTCATATTCGTCTTTTTCCATTACAAAACTATATCATTTTTTGCTTATGAAATCATTGCATTTATTGCCATTATGAAAGAAAATGTGATTTTCAACACATGACATTCACAAACAGCTACAGTTGCATCCATGCAATCATTTCCCATTGAATAGGACATCCTCTCACATTCAAAATTCCTCTGTACCAAATCAATTTCATTTAATATATTTTAGTGTCATACCATACTAATATAATTGTCTTTCACTGCACTTAGTCATCGATCCATGTGATGCACAACCCTGTCTGAATGGTGGCCAGTGTTTCCGTGGCAGTGGTTTGACATTTGCATGTGTGTGTCAGCCAGGGTTTACTGGATCTATATGTCAAACAGGTATATTTAATGAAGATATAATTGTAAATTGCTTTCAATACTTTAAATAAAGCATAACAAATGGATTGATTACAGATTATTCTCATCCCCCTGCCTAAATGTTTTATTTTGACCTTCATAGTATCCAAGTCATTCAGAAGATGTAATAATATTTTTTTTTACAATGATTGTAACTTGAAATATTTCTGTGTGATATTTAAAAGCATGTCATAATCCTTAACCTCTGCTTCTGTATATAATTTGCTTGATAAACATTTTTTCCTTATTTACAAAATAATGTTGTGAAATATTTGTGACTGGAAATTAACATTTGTTTCTTTCAGTCATTAATCCATGCGATACCCAACCCTGTCGTAATGATGGTTCATGTTTCCCATTGGGAGGTCTCAACTTCCTCTGTGAGTGTCCCGATGGTTTCACGGGAGACACCTGTGATATAGGTACAGTGAAGTACTCTACAGAAGCTAAACATAAACATGCTAAACATAAACATGTCATAAACCTTAACCTCTGCATCTGTATATAATTTGCTTGATAAACATTTTTACCTTATTTACAAAATAATGTTGTTAAATATTTGTGACTGGAAATTAACATTTGTTTCTTTCAGTCATTAATCCATGTGATACCCAACCCTGTCTTAATGATGGTTCATGTTTCCCATTGGGAGATCTCAACTTCCTCTGTCAGTGTCCCGATGGTTTCACGGGAGACACCTGTGATATAGGTACAGTGAAGTACTCTACAGAAGCTAAAACAAAAAGAATAGCTCATTGTATTTGTGTTGAAGAAAGTCTGACAATAAACTAATGAAGTGACCAGGTTTTGTGATGTATTTATAAGTGTCATGAGGCATATAATTACCGTACTTGACATAATTTCTCACACACAAATAGAACCTTTTTTTATCAGTTTACCAAAAATGCGTTTAAAGTTAGTTTAGGTGTTACGTTTTGTATTTTTATGTAGCCAGAGAATATAGCACCATTATAGCATGAATGTTGCTCTTAGTCCTATCACAGAAAACCAGTTTTGCATTAAATTAAGTTTTAAATAAATGTTGCGTGCATGTGAGTGACTGCTTCAAGGAAAAAATTTATGCAGGAAAAAAATTTGCATTTAACAAAGAAAGATAAGATACAATGATTACTTTGTCTGGTGGATGGAGTATCAAGAAAGAGAAGTAAATCATGTCCACACACACAACTTGCACCATGCACTCATGTATTTATTGCCATGCCCCCCATCTCATCCTACTCCCTTCTCCTTTTGACATAGGGAGCAGAACAATTAATACTAATCGTGAATCTAAAAAGCAAGTTCAGCATTACAGAATTATGATGTATGCTAGTCTTTTGCTGCACAACCAAATACAGAGATTTTCTTTATTGTACATATGCATGCAACCTTGCACTAAAGTCATGATTTTTGACATCATTTGGGGCAGGGGAGTGTGTGTGAAGTGACTGGCTTTGAAGACCATATTATCTTTGAAGTTACTGATTTAGACTTGGACTACAAATTTTAAATGGGGTATCATTTAGTTGTCTACAAAAAGTTTGTATTTTTTGTTGGGGGGGGGGGGGGGGTTCCTGCTTGTTTACTTATTGGTAGCTTTATGTAATTACTTAATGTGTAAGGAAATGAGAGACTGAAAAAATTGCCCCAGATTTGAATGCCCTTCCCCACTCCACCTTTCTCCCAAAATTAATTGGAAGTTGTTAGGGAGAGGAGGTTAGTGCAAACACTGCTTGTGATGTCTTTGAATTAAACTTATTGCAAGTCTTGCCCTGAAATAATCTCTTTGAATGTTACAAGTTTCAGAATAAGTACTGTATTTGTCATGAACTGTATCTGTGTCATTTACATTTTAACACCTTTTTTTGTTTATTTCATTTGGTTTTCTTTTTGTGCTTTTATGTCGAAGGAAAAGTTGTACTTATCAGTCATACATGTCATTAGTGTGTAATGCTACTGACATCATATCGAACTAGCCTTATATATCTAACAAGTGTGATAAAATAATATTCCAAGCATTCCTTGTATAAATGATTCATTCTACATTGTAACGTGTTACTATGTATTAAATACTTATGTTACTTTGTCTAACTTTTACCTTACACATCAAATTTCATTCATTCCATCATACACCTGTCCATTCCTCCCACCTCTTGCAGTCATCAACCCATGTGATGCCATACCATGTCTAAATGATTGTTATTTATGCATATTCATAGTAATTTTTAATGATTTACCATAGTTTGAAAGCTGAATCCATGTTCAGTCGTGAAGTAAAGACCACATCATTTTCATTTTCATCGAGTCAATGGTCCAAGCATATATAGATTTATAATTCATGGCTTTACCCATCCTTTCACAGAAATTAACCCATGTGATAATGTACCTTGCCTGAATGACGCTACATGCTTTCCACTTGGTGGACAGAACTTTTTCTGCCAGTGTCCTGATGGGTTTGGCGGTCCAAATTGTGGCATTGGTATGCTACATATTTTATGTCTTTTATGAAAGAACAAACTTTGACTGTGTTAGGATTCAAGCACAGGATAACACTTCATTGTACAAAATTTCAATAAAATTTGTAAACCACTGTTTGATGTTCTGTAAGGTATGGTAGAAGTGTACCTTGATTTAAATTTAGTAAGGATCAGTGTTGTCCAAGAAGTGGTGTAACTTATATAATTCAAAGAGGTTATAGAGTCTAGTATGAAATTAGAGTTCATATCCTTGTGCATATTTTACACAGTGAGCATTTATTACTTGTTATTTTGGAAATGTTCAATGGGGTACACAAATTTGTCTATCAAAGTTTCATGTTGATATGCAGATGTGATTTTATGATGTGATAACTAGTCATACTTAGTTTTGTGTCTCTTCTGGACATGTTGCTTTACCAGGCAAGGGGAAGTCCTACAGGGAGCTTTTACCAAAGGTCAAAAAGCCAAATTCAGTGGACACGCTAGTTGCTCTGGAGGACACTGCACCACACACCATATTGCTTTAGTACATGACCTAGCGTCGGCGTGTTTGTTTGTCCTCCAGAATGTGGTTGCGTTAGTGGACTTTTGCACGGATAAAACCTCCCTGTAGAGGAATTTCATGTGATGTCATGCGACTGAGATTCCTAGGCACAGAAGGGCAAAACACCCATGCAATAAGCTTATTAACAGCACGCGCGCGTGGCATAACCATAGATACTACTGTGACACAATGGATGTGTGCCCTTCAAAGACAAAGAGACGCCCAATCGTGCCCTTCAAAACCAAAAAGACGTGCAGGGACGTGATGTCCCTCTATATTGTTTGGTTTTCACCCCTTGGCGTGGGCAGTGGTACTTGAAGGACGTGTTAATGTTATTCTCCTAATTCATGTTACAGTTCTTTAACAATCATTGCTTTGAAACATTATAACTGCAACATACCACTAAATTTTTTTTCCAATTAGCCGTTGATCCTTGTGAACCCCAGCCATGTCTGAATGATGGTCAATGTTTCCGTGGCAGTGGTGCGACATTTTTCTGTGTATGTCAGCCAGGTTTCACTGGATCTACATGTCAAACAGTTACATATGCAACATTAACTTCAAATATGTCTTGTTTAGAAAAGCCTGGCATTTTGGAGAAATCCACAAGGAGGCAATTGTGCCAATTAGGTAGTGTTCAGTGAAAGCTGGGCAGTTTCGTAACAGAGATGCATTCAACATACTGTTTATATCATCTGCTACACATGCATAGATCTAGTTTACATAATATGTTATTGGCTGTCCATCTGTCATCTCAACATGGTGGCCCATAAATGACAAAAGATGACCTCATGTAAAGTGGGTTCATTCATGATTCATTCTGTGTATAACTTATTATTATGTAATGATATTATTATGTAACTTTGTTTATTAACCTAGCAGTATCATATACCCAAATTTCTTTTATTTTATCATACTCCTATCTGCTCATTCCACCTCTTTCAGTCATCAATCCCTGTGATGCCATACCATGTCTAAATGGAGGTTCATGCATACGATTAGAAGGCCTTAGCTACACTTGTCTCTGTGCTGATGGCTTTGGGGGAAATGACTGTCAAATAGGTATAGTTATATAGTCATTATGTAGTTCATCCTATTTGCAACTTTTTTTTACATTTTCTCATATATTTATGATTAAATTTTTGATGTACATATTAATTCATTCATAACCATCATCTGCATCAAATCTGAATGGTCATCTTTACATTTGATACTCTGTCTCAAATCCCTTTCTTCCTTATTCCTTCCTTCTTGTTCAGCCATCAACCCCTGTGATGCCACACCTTGTCAAAATGGAGCTACATGTACCCCTGGAACTGGTCTTAGCTACACTTGTACATGTCCCGTTGGCTTTGAGTTAGTTAGTTAGATGAGATTTAACGACACACCAACACGAATGTGTTATATAGTGTCAACAAGTTTAAATACGTTTCAAGTCCTTCCCTTTAGTCGCCTCTTACGACAGGCAGGAAATACAGTGGGCATATTTTACAACCCCCAGCCCACAGGGGGAGCCCATTGGCTTTGAGGGAATAAACTGTGACATAGGTAAAATTACATACAGTCATTTACTCTCGGTAGACTAATGGCTTAGGTATTTGACTTGTGATCCAAGGGTTTGCTGGTACCATTCCTGTCTAATTCATTTTGTTTTTCCGTTGGGCAAGATGCTTTACCTCAATTGCCTCTCTCTACCCAGGGCTTAAATGGGTACCTGTGAGGTATGTAGCTTGTTGTAAGGTGCGGTGTATACCTGTGCCAAATGGAGGGATTGTCTCTATGACAGACTACCAAAGACTTTAAAAGTGGAACCTACTGCCATTTGTGCTTGGTGCTCAGCATAAGCAATGGAGTAGGGAAAACAAGCCAGTGAGCCGAAACTGGGAAAAAGGCTGTGGTCGGCCCGACTTAAACTAATTGGTTTGAAACTGAGCCGTAAAAACCTCATCTAACTCTAACTCTATGACAGACTATCATTGAGCAGGGTTAATTTTTTGTGAAGGGCTTTCAAACCTATCAATGGTAAAAAGATCTTCACAAAAGGGAAATATTAATCACTGACATTCAGTGTAATGTTTAATGATTTTATCAGTTTGAAACCTGCGTCCATGTTCAACCATTTAATAAAGATATTCATTTTCATTTCTATTAAAGACAAATTGTATCACACGGTATTTAACCATCCATCATCCAATTGTAGTACATTTATTCTCATTGTTCAGAGATTAATCCTTGTGATGCTGAACCTTGTTTGAATGGTGGTCAGTGTTTCCGTGGAGTAGGTCAGAACTTTGCATGTGGATGTCAAGAAGGATTTACTGGAGATATATGTGAAATTGGTATGTTGTACTCTCATATTACATCGAGATATATTCACTCTCACAAAATATTTACCCTCATTTTTCTCCATATAGCAGCTGGGAAAGCTACACCCAAAATGGGCTTTTACCTTCCCGATCCCCCTGGAATTTTGCCTAAAGATAGGGTTGTGAATTGTCTAATTTTGATTTTATTTCTGTAGATCAAAGCTGTGCTAAAATAAGCACATTTTTTTTTTTTTATATAAAGCCACCTTACGTAAGCAGAAATTTTATAAAAGGGAAGTTCTCCCATTAAACCCTCTCACAGATATTCTCCCCTCCAAACTAAATAACTGAAAAAAAACCTGTTACTTTATTAAAAAATGTTATAAGAAGGAGGGTAATTTTAATTGGTATCATTCAGCCTAGCCATCGTATCTAAACTTCATGTTCCATTTTACTGTCGACCATGCCGCTGATAGAACTGCTGCATCCTTCCATGGCTTCATTTTTATGTTTCTAACCTTTTGCTGGCTTTGATAACAATAGTGAAAAGATGAGATGACAAGGATTGTGAGGTTTATCATCATGTAAAACATACTTTTTCATACTGTGCCATTGTATTTGAGGCAATTGTTTGTGGTTGTTTATTGTTACCTGTTTGGAATTGAATTTTTTGGGGAAATCCCATTAACAGACATAAGATCTGTTAGACCCAGATCCCTCAGACTGAACCACTCCTCTGCAGGTTGGAGATGGGGGTAAGATTAGGACTAGGTTTAGGTAGGTTACAGACTAGTGGGCCTTGCACAGAACTTTGACCTGTAACCTTAATAGCTACAGGTGTTTCTTTGAAGGAAGTAATTGTCAGATCAGTCCCTTTTTTTTTGCAATTTTTTTTTTGTTTTACTATAAAGAAGTCTGTTTCTGGTCTCATGCAGCTGAAAGGTGAACACAATGTAATTTTATTTGTAAGAGTTGAATCCTCAAATTAAAATTGAGTAAAACTGAATTCACCATTCTTCCAGCATGTTTCATGTTATCACAGTCTCATTTAAGTTCTCTGTTAAAACCTAGCTTGTAACCTGCTTTGCACCACCTTGTCATCGTCAGGCTTTGTATCAAAAGCCCTTTGAAGGATCATGTAGGAAACAATACTGACTAAATATGCAAACAGTATGAATGAACCACAGGGACTGATTGTACTATATGTATAAGGTTCCTTGCTCACATGCTAACATTCATATGCACTCACTCAGCCAATTAATTTACAGCAATGGAATCACATAACCGTAACTGTTAATCTCAATAGTGTACATGCTTTTACATGGAGATACTTGTAAAGTTTGCCTTTAATTCTTATGTATGTCATGTTCAGCTCCTAGCCATTTAGCTTTCCTCAACATACCATTATTGCACTTGATATTAACACAGAGATTAATCCATGCGACAGTAACCCTTGTCTCAATGGAGCTACTTGCTTTAACTTTGGAGGACAGAACATCTTCTGTCAGTGTCCAACAGGCTTTACTGGACAAACTTGTGAAATTGGTAGGCCATCTTCATATCATTCAAGTTATTATATTGTCCTGTTTACTTTGCTCCATTTTCCATACATCAGACATCTAAGTGGTATCACTGGATTCACTTGTTAAGCCAGCATTTGATCCTCGTATATACCATTTGCACCTACATTCTTAAAATTTAATATTTTTAATATGCCACCATTGCACTTGTCATTAAAACAGAGATTAATCCATGTGAAAGTGACCCATGACGTGTCAATGGAGCTACTTGTTTCAGTATTGGAGGACAGAACATCTTCTGTCAGTGACTTCAAGGCTTTAGTGGACAATCTTGTCAAACCGTCATTTCATTTGTTATTAAATTATCTTGTTTACTTCGCACAGTTACCCATACTTTAGGCACCTGGGTAGTATCTCTGGATGAACTTGTTAAATCAGCATTTAATCCTCACGCATTTGCCATTTTTAGCTACATTTAATGCAATTAACCTATTTAACATGCCACCATTGCACTTCTTATTAATACAGAAATTAATCCATGTGACAGTAACCCTTGTCTCAATGGAGCTACTTGCTTTGATCTAGGAGGACAGAATATCTTCTGTCAGTGTCCACCAGGCTTTACTGGACAAACATGTGAAATGGGTAGGCCATCTTTATTGCGTTCAAGTTATTTATTTCTCATGTTTTACTTCGCACTACATACATCAGAAATCTATTTTGCTGTAGATATTTTGTTCAGAGGAGCATACCAGTCACTCTGGTGGAGTGTTGCGTATGATCATTGAATTTGTCTGTGAGTTTGTGTGTATGTTTGTATGTGTTTGGGGCAGGCACTGATGCACTCCTTATAACGGCAGGAACTCTAGACAATTGGAAATGTATTGTTACCACAAGTCACGAGATAGTGCAGGCTATTTGCGTTTAATGCTCATCCAGTGTGTTTTATACAGGGTGACCTGATCTACATTAAACTTGTATAACACAAAGTTCTGTCCAAGACAGAACATGAATTTACTTTTTTCGCTTGGTATGAAGGTGCTGGTGAATGAACATTCGTATCCAACCCATTCTGTCATTGACACAACTGAATATTCAATATCTATTAGCTTCCTCTTACCCTCACCTACTACCATAGACCCTTTTCCAATTAGCAATTACAAAGGATTATGGGATAGAGTTTTGGTATGGGTCGTTTTTGTCAATGGCATTTTACTGTGGACAAAAGCGACGCACACCAAAACTATATCCCACAATCCTTTGTAATTCCTATTTGGAAAAGGGTCTGTTTAGCAACTCCATCTACAGTGGGACATCAATTTGGTCATGTTTGATCCTATGATTATCTGAATGGTGCCCTTACTACCTCAATACATGCTTCATTATAGTCATATCAGTTTGAAATGACATCTACAAAATACAAGAATGTTGTGAGAAGATCACGATTTAAAACTGAATTTGATGTTAAATTGTACACCACATATGTACAAAGTTACCAGTAGTGTAAAGTCTGCAGATGTGAATGCTATATGTGTTTATAGTTAAGTTTTTTGGGGGCAAGAGGTCAAACTACAGTAAACTGGACTGGAAGGGGGTGGGTGGGGGCTGGAGTGTCCCACAGGAGGCACAACATTAGTCTGTAAAAGAAAAACAAGGAAAAAAAATAAAATAACCTTCATGTTTTCTAGCCCCTTGAAAAGCAATTCTTTTTATACAGTTGAGGAGCTTTTGCCAGGAAATATGATATTATTTTCATTGTGTTTTATTCTGATGTTGTATGTCATAGTTCATTTTGTAAAATGTGGTTTTTCATCTTTAATGATCACTTGTTAATATTTATGATAACATTATGCACTTTTAGGTCCATCTATACTTTTAGCATTGTATCTAGAGCACTCATTGATTCACACCAATCCTTTCATCTATCCATTTCCAGTAATCAACCCATGTGATAGTAACCCATGTCTCAATGGAGCTACTTGCTTTGATCTAGGAGGACAGAACATCTTCTGTCAGTGTCCAGCAGGCTTCGCTGGACCAATCTGTGCCAATGGTATATTGCTTGTTATTATATTTCATGTTGCAAATTTTTTGCATGTTTTATAATGTAACTTGCTCTAGCAATAATGCAATATGATCAGTTTGTATTGCTGCCCTTCATGTATCCCCACAGTACCTAATCATTAGACAGTCACTGAATTAGTCAAATTATGTCTCTGGAATCTCATCAGCAATACCAATGTGCTTGTTGTGTCCCTGTTTATACTATAGGTGACGGGCAGTCACATGATCTTTCATACAGTTAACATTTCCATGTAAGATGGCACTGGACTGTTGTGCTTGTAATGCACCTCACATTTTGAGCAACTTGGTCATTTGCAGTACAGGTTTTTTCCTTCCCAACAGTGCTATACAGTATGTTACAACCCCTGATATATATGGCATCTATTTCTGCTATCCAATATGGAGTCAAGCCTACCCATGATGTCATCCGCTTATCCTCCATGCTACTCGATTGGTGCTCTGATTTTCAGTCATTATCTTAACCTAAAACATAACATGCTTATTGATTAATTTTCATCCATAAAGCTACACACAGTTTATTTCTTCAGTCAATCAGTCTTTCCTTTCCAGTGTTTTTTTTTAAGTTATTACAACCTTAAACTTCATTGCATTTTTCTCTTACACTGAAACAGTCATCAACCCCTGTGATGCTCAACCATGTCAAAATGGAGCTACATGTAACCCTGGAACTGGTCTTAGCTACACTTGTACATGTCCTCCAGGATTTGAAGGAATGGACTGTGAAATAGGTAGCCACACTTTTATGTATGTAAATTGAAGTAGGGTTATATTGAGGCACATTAGGAGAAATTTTAATGTATTTTTAGGGCCTGAAAAAGACCTGAAAAGGTTGAAATCAAATTATACACAATTCTGAGAAAAAAGGAGTCTATCACTCTCTCGGTATCTCCAAGATAATAGTACTGAAGTCAAAAGTTATCTTTGTAGGATAAAAATATTAAATAAACTTACATTTCCTTGATGCAAAGAAGTTGGAACCTCTACCATTATTAGAAATCTTTCGGGAAGAAGTGGGAGCCTTTCTGAAAGATTTTCTGTTTATGGTAGAAGATCCTTATACCCATTACATAATGGGTAGGAAGTTGAAGAGGGGAGGGGTTGTATAAATCACCAAGATTCATGATTCATTTCATTTCTGTATGTTATCAGGTGAATGTACTTATCAATGAATAAACCTATGTTTGGTATTTGATGCCATGTGGTGTGAAATTTATTTTTATAATCATATTTTCATCTGTTAATCTGCCATTCTTTCAACCACTTTAAAAGATTCATCAACCCCTTTTCTATATTTATCATCTTTTACATCAGTTATCAGTCCCTGTGATGCTTTACCATGTCAGAATGGAGCTACATGTATTCCAGGACCTGGTGTTAGCTACATGTGTATTTGTCCTGATGGCTTTGAAGGAACTGACTGTCAAATAGGTAACCACTTTATTAAACTAACCCGTGGAGTCCTTATCTCATTACTTGCTGAATTTAATCTGTGTGAGAGTTTCAAGAGATTTTGTCAGAAAGTTGAATGATTGCCATTGGCATGCTGTTAGATAAGATAGAAAAAGCCCATCATTTTTTTGGTAAAGCTAGTTGTCTCATTGCAGTAACATATAGTGCAATACAACATAGGAATGCTATTCTTTCCTTCACATGTGAAGTAAGCAGTGATAAGTGCAGTTGCAATTTTTTTATGAACTTTACCTTTTTAGCAAACACTGGGAAGAGTGCACTCTGCGCTTGATGTATAGAATGATTGCTTTTAGAAATCTGCTTGAATTTTAATTGAAAGTTTACAACATGCTTTTTTTCCAAAGTCCCCTTGACTCTTTGGCAAAAACCAAAGGGTGAAAACTCAAGTTTATGTCTAAAGGAGTTTTGCTTACCAAAGAAGCTACATCCCAAAGGACACTACTTAACATGACCAACCTCTTAACCTTCAGAGCTCTATGGGTTTACAAAGTGTGTTTGTCCTGTAACCTTATGACTACTGTATGAGATAGCATGCAGTTGGGAGAAATGTGAAGCTGTGTATGAATACAGTAGGAGGATATAATTTGGTTGCTTCATTCACTTTTTAAAGAATGCTCTTAGGTTAGAAAAGTGTTCTATACAATCATTTAGACCTACCTGAGTTTTGGTGGCACTTAACTCACAATGGGTGTGATTAGATCTGCCTTGTTTTTGCACAAAATTGTTAACACTTAGAACCATGCTAATATCACAAAATCATGTCATCTTTTCATTGGTACCTAAATGTATTAGAAAAGTTTCCATATCAATCTACAGACATTAATCCATGTGATAGCAGCCCTTGTCGAAACGGTGCAACTTGTTTTGATCTGGGAGGAGTGAACTTTGCCTGTCAGTGTGCTAATGGTTTCACTGGACAAATCTGTGATGTTGGTAGGCTAAATTTTTCATTTTAGGTAGCTTTTTAGAAGGCTTTACTTTTCAGTCTTTATGGTATAATGGTTAGAGATTAATGTGCTTGTTAGTATGTCTGTCTATTGTTTGTACAAGTTTATGTTTTTTCATTTCTCAGTGGTTGGAAACATGTTCTTAACTTTTATTGTTTTAACTTTTGTTAAAGTTGCTAGCTACATTTCATGGTATAAATCTGTCAAGTCTGAGTTGACCTTGGTTTAAGCAAAAAATTGGGGTGTGGGTGGGGGAGGGGTATGGGGGTGAGGTGGGGAGGGTTGGCATTTTAATTAGGGACAACAATCTGCCATTCTTAATTATATGATAAGTGCATCTTGATGTAGAAGGTTAAAGCTGGAGGTAACCTGTGTTGTAGAGTGATGTGTCTGGCTGTCTGTCTATCTGCCATTTGTACCAGTTTTTCTTGTGTCTTCATTATCATGTGAAGTATACATTACTTTCAGTTTACTCATGTCGTCTCACTCAGGTCACATGACATGTGGCTGTGTTGACCCCGCCCCATTTGTTTGTTTCCAAATTGCAATTGTCAATAACACATTGCATGCCCCAAAATATTCTGCACTGCACTATACTGGATATTTGCACTAAATCATTTTCACCAGTTATGAGTAATCTTTATTACCCATGAAATCCTCCCCTGTCACTTCACAGAAATAGATCCATGTGCCAGTAGCCCTTGTCTTAACGGTGCTACTTGCTTTAACCTTGGAGGACAGAACATCTTCTGTCAGTGTCCTGCAGGCTTCATTGGTCCAACCTGTGCCACTGGTATGCACACATTTTGTTCCATCATAGTTTTGTCATAAGTTTAGGAATAATAGTTGTACTGTTTAATTTTAAAGAAATTACGTGTTAGTGGTCAGTTATGGTTAACACTTGACTGAACAAGGTACCATGTTTTGTATGAAACTCCAGTGACTATCACACTGCATTTGAAGTCATTGCAATCTTGTGGAATTTTGGGAAGATTTCTTGATATTATTTGATATTTTGATTGTTCTTGAGATTGTACAAGGCATGAGAAATGATTCTTTGTTATACTTGATCCCTTGTCACTAACACCAGGGAATAATTTGATGTTTTTAGGTTTACTGTGCTCTTTCAAAATTTGTCGGTTTCTTAATCATGAAATCATTAAAAACGGTACAATGGTGTTATGTTTACTAACAGTTGCTATGCACTTTAACATTTCCTTGGCTGTGTGACTAATTGTTAAACAAAATTTTATGCAAACCAGATTACTCCCTGGCTGTAACTTCTAAAACTCACCATTATCCTATACCAATCCATTTACAGAGATTAATCCATGTGACAATAACCCTTGTCTGAATGGTGCAACATGTCTTCCTCTTGAAGGACAGAATGTCTTCTGTCAGTGTCCTACTGGCTTCGAAGGTCCATTTTGTGAAATTGGTATGATAAAAATCCTTTCTGTTCTAATTGATTTACCGTCGATTTTTGGTATTTTTGTAAAGTTATTGGTCAATCATGTGAAAGTTTTATGTTGGTTTTATCCAGTGTTTGACTTTCTGTTTGTGAATAACCTTGTAATTGTGTAAATGAAGAGCTTTTAAGTTGGCAGTGGAATTTTGGATGCATGTAGGGGTAGAGTGTCAGGCAGAAGGGGGCTGGGGTGGGGGTGGAGTTTGAATACAGCTAGGACAGCTTTTGATAAGACTGGCTCATGTGTTGCCTTCACTTTGCTTTGACATATTCATGGGTTCATTATAAACATTAACATTTGAAACAGGGTAATAATTGTTATTTATCTACTTAAACACATTACCTGCCCCCTTAATTATCACCTGCACTCGTAGTTGACTCATTTGACTCATTGAGCACCCATTTTAATTTGCAAGCATTATTACTCCACTTACCAGTTGTAACAGGTGTGTGCTTTTATAGCTACTTTTTATGCTACCTACATTTCATCTTTTTCATCAGTCACATTTGGGTATCACATGAATCATTTTGCCCATCCTCAGATATAGATCCATGCGACAGTAACCCTTGTCTCAATGGAGCTACCTGCTTCAACATTGGAGGACAGAATATCTTCTGTCAGTGTCCACCAGGCTTTACTGGTCCAACCTGTGCCACTGGTATGCTGACTTTCCTTTGAAAATAATGAATGTGGCAAAAAGTATGGGTGTCATTCTTAAAGTATGTCAAAAGTTGATCGGATGTCATTTTCAGACTTTTGAAACATATCCTTTTTGTAGTCAGCACCTTGATTTTGGTATAAATCTTGAGATTTTCATCATGACCCTTGTAGTTAATACTAATGTTAACTTAGCATTGATTTGGTAGTTGGAATTACCAATTATTTGAGATGCCTTTATCATTCTAATAATAAATATCACACCCATTAGCTAGATCCATATTTAAAATATATATGAACCATTCCCCCTATCACTTCACAGAAATAGATCCATGCAGTAGTAACCCATGTCTCAATGGTGCAACATGCTTTCCACTTGGTGGACTGAATGTCCTCTGTCTTTGTCTTCCTGGGTTCACTGGACCAACTTGTGGCACTGGTATGCCAACATTTCACTTTTGTAATATTGATATAATATTTAACACTTGTTTTTGTTAAGATAAATCTAATGACTGAGAAATTTCCAAATTCAAAAGATCTATGGCATTACCAATGAGAAATAAAATCTTAGAAACTGCTTTGGGCTTTATACTGATTCTATTCTTGTCAATGTTCAGTGGAATGTAGCAAAGAGAACAGTTAACATTTCATGTGCTGTATAATAGTCAAAATATTTACCTTTCTAAGGGGCTGATATGTGGGAACTGAATCCTAAAGTACAGTGCATATTACCTTAGTCAACATGCTACAAATTTTCATAGAAATGAGCCCCCAGTATATGGATTCCGTTTAAACTGCTGTCAAATGATGAGTTACTCTGAAGGTTACTATTTATCACCTGGATGGTGATGGCTAATTATTAAGGTAAAGCATTTTGCCTGTTTAACATAATTAACCAGCCAAGAATCAAGCCAGAATCCTAGGATCATTAGACTAATAATCACCTGTACACCATGCTCTCATATCATCTGCACTTTTTACTGATATTTGTCCCTCAACATCCATGAATTCACAGCAATTTTACCATGTGACAGTAACCCTTGTCAGAATGGTGCTACTTGCTTCAACTCTGGAACACAGAACTTTATCTGTATGTGTCCAGTTGGCTTAACTGGACAAACCTGCACCACCGGTAGGCTTACATTTCACAACCTAATTAACCAGTAATTTTGTCTTACTGAGTTATTAAAGCATCAGCTGTAGATGGTCACAAACATTAGACTTTCTCAGTGAGGAAACTCTTTACTGAATTAGCAAGTCTATTAGATAGAACTGGTGTAGCAGTTTTGTATGCAGGTTGCATCACATTTGAACAACTGATCTGATCAGGTGCATGTTTACGTTTGGCGCTGTGTCTTTGAAGTCTTCTGCATACCCTCTAGGCTAGAGTATTAGTTTTGGTTTTGATGAAAGAGAAACCTATAAGTTCATGATGGCATGTGTGTGTATGTAAGGGTGTATTAGGGGTGTGTGTATGTCTGTTTGTGACACTGCTCGTTAACAGGATATATCAGAAAGGGAAACTGACAGTTCTCAAACTTGGTACATAGATGTCCCATATTGAGAGGAAGAACCCTGTTGTTTTTGGTGGGGTCAAAGGTCACCTGGGGTCACCAGGGGCCGAATTCTGAAAACCTTTTTCACTTGCTATCTATAGGTAGGAAGCTTGGATAAATTTCATACTTAGTATGTAGATGCCTTATGGTATAAGAAAGAACCCTATTGTTTTTGGTGGAGGTCAATGGTCATTTGGGCTCACTGGGGGTCAAACTCTGAAAACCTTATTAACATGATATCTCGAGATAGGAAACTAGGATAAATTTCATACTTATTTTGTAGATGTGTTATGTTGAGAATAAGACCCCTATTGTTTTTGGTGGGGGTCAAAGGTCATCTGGGGTCACCTGGGGTCAAACTCTGAAAACTTTATTAACATATCTCAAGTCAAGGTAGGAAGCTTAAATAAATTTCATACTTAATATGTAGATGCCTTATGGTGAGAGGAAAATCCCTATTGATTTTAGTGGAGGTCAAAGGTGAAAGGTCATTTGTCACCAGATGTCAAAAAGCAGAATTTCTTAAGAATTCCCAAGATCCTCAACTGGGGTCACCACATGTCAAAAAGCAAAAGTTTCCAAGAATTTCCAAGATCAAATATGGACACAAAACTGAATTTTTCCAATATGTTAAGATAGCATTTGACCCGTGACTGAAAGAATTGGGACAACATGGCATTATTTGGAATAAAATATATCATTGAAACCTTATTGCGTATTTGCATTCTGGTTATTTCACAGTTTTATTCAACTTCATTCTATTAACTTTAACCATAGCACATTTATCAATTTATTTTCATCTGTCAAAATATGTGTGTATCTATGAATCAGTTGGTATCTCATCTACAGCATTTATTCAGGTGGTTAAAGCCCTTAACTTCATTCTATATTTTTCTTCCATTGAACTAGTCATCAATCCCTGTGATGCTCAGCCATGTCAAAATGGAGCCACATGTACCCCTGGAACTGGCCTTACCTACACATGTGAATGTCCGATTGGCTTTGAGGGAAGCGATTGTCAAATAGGTAGCCACTTTTTGTTAATGAAACTTGAAACAACTTTATTGCAGCCTGGGAAAATAGAAATTAAGTTTAGATGTTCACTTTTTGAGGCAGCAAGAAGCTTTACTTTGCTGACACATTTGGAAATATGAGAAAATAACATTGAAAAGTATGCTTGGCTTTAACTTTTCAATGTAATTTTGCTATTTCTAGACATTTTGCTTGATGCCTCATAGAGAATTATTTTATTCGAACCACAAATCAGAATCACATTAGACACTTCCTTAAAAAAGTGTTCTGTTGCTCTTATGATGGTTCCTCAAAATAATTGCAAATGTGAAATAAAAAAAATTGCTCTTTTAGGATAAAAATGTAAAAGCAGTGTGGATTTCTACTGAAACAAAGGAGTGGGAAATTAAACTGAAAGATTTCCTGTTTGTGGTAGAGAGATCCTTAAGCCTATTTTATAATGGGAAGGGAACTGAAGTAGGGAGGTGGGAAATACACACTTAGCTTGATATGCATCATACAGTCAGTACGCAATTTCCCTGATGCTACAAAATCCCGGATTTGAAGGCTTTTTTAGGGTATTTCTACATCATTTGTTGAGCACTCAGGCAACATGTGCCTGGCCCAGTGGACCACAAAATTGCAGATAGGATGCCAGGAGACTCTTCAATAGGAAGCTACTGTTACTGCATTAGGAAAGCTTTGTGCTGTTTGTGTGCTGATAAAAGGAGTGTAAAATTGTACTCCTGTTATCTCAGTGTGGTCAGACAATGAGCATTGTGGTCAGTTAGATGTGTGCATTATTTACACTTACTTTAGTTGACTGTGAAGGAGCTGCATGGAAAGCAAGTCAATAGTTTTCCTTATGATTTCTGGTGCCTGGTAGAAGTAGCAAGTGCAGAGCACATAAATCATCCATATTTGGTATTTGATGGTAGTTTTCTAATTTCCACAATCATACTTTATCAACTACATCTTGGTGTGAAATTTTTTTATGTAGTTGTATTTTCATCTATTCATTAGCCATTCATTTCAAAATCATTAATCCCCCCTTTTCAATATCGAACATTTTTACATCAGTTATCAATCCCTGTGATGCTCTACCATGTCAGAATGGAGCTACATGTATTCCAGGACCTGGTGTTAGCTACATGTGTATGTGTCCTGATGGCTTTGAAGGAACTGACTGTCAAATAGGTAACCACTTTATTTTACTAATTAACCCTTGGAGTCCTCATCTCATTACTTGCTGACTTTAATCTCTGTGTGAGAATTACAAGAGGTTTTGTAAAAAAGTTGATTCAATATTATTTGCTTTGGTTTGCAATTAATAAGGCAAAAAATCTCAATGTTCATTTATAATTCTCTTTGTCTAATTGAAGTAACATTTAATTTAACAACATTAATGTAGGAGCATTAATATTTTATTTACATGTGTAGTAAGCAATAATAGCTACAATACAATGTTATGGCCTTACTTCAGCAAATGTTTAAAAGTGCACTCTACGCTGGAATTACAGCATAAGTACCACCAATTGGTATACTTGGAAACGTAAAAAGTTTTGTCTTAAAAATTGGCTGTAGGGAGAAGGAAAATTTGTAAAGTTGATATCCAAAATTACTGCAAGTGAGAAAGACAGCATAACAGTAGGTGAATATGTGAAGCATGGCATATGGTACAGTCGGGGGATTTAGTTTGTTTCATTCAATTTTGAGAATAGTTTTAGGTTGGCAAATGTTCGTTTTGATCTTTTGGACTAATCTGAGGTTTTGGTATCAATTAATTTACAATGGGGCATTATTTTATCTGCCCTACTTTTGCCAAAAGGTATTAACCTATACAATCATTGTCACATCACTGAATCATGCCATATTATGTTGGTACCTTACGTATTAGAAAAGTTTCCATGTCAATCTACAGACATTAATCCATGTGATAGCAGCCCTTGTCGAAACGGTGCAACTTGCTTTGATCTGGGAGGAGAAAACTTTGCCTGTCAGTGTGCTAATGGTTTCACTGGACAAATCTGTGATGTTGGTAGGCTGAATATGTTACATTTTAGATGCCTTTTGACACCATGTTGGTCTGCAGTCTTTGTGGTGTTATGTATGGGAAGTGATTTATTTGTCGGTCTGTCCATCCATCATTAGTTCAAGTTTCTATTTGTTTCTTCGTCATGTGAAACATGTTCCAAACTTATATTTTCTGATTGTTGAAATTTGACTTCAAATTTGGTGGCTTCCTAGTTGGAACTTACCTTGGTTTAAATGAATAGGGAGACAGTATAAAAAGTCGCACCAATAAGTCTTTGGTACTGTTCCAACAGCTTGTTGATGTCAAAAACTAAAGCTGGAGTTTCTTTGTGTTGTTCTGTAATGTGTATATCAGTTTGTCCAACTGCTGTTTGTACTCATGTTTTGTTTTTCTTTTCCTTATCATGTGAAACATTCAGACTTGTTTTATGCTTTTGTTGAAATGTGTAGTCCTTCTTGATGGTTTAAATGTTTATGTCCAGAGTTGACCTTGGTTTGCATGAATTGGCTGAATATCAGTCACACAAATCTGTGAATAGCTTGTTGATGTGGGAAATAAAGCCTGAGTTAACTTTTGTTGTTCTGTAATGTCTTCGTCAGTCTTTGTCTGCAATTTACACAAGATTTTTTTTGTTGGTTTCTTTAGGCCTATGTTGTGAAACATGTTCCATTCTTTTAATTTCTGATTTTTTGTTGAAATATGTGTTCATATTTGCTGGCTTAGATTTTGAAGTCTAGAATAGTCCTTCGTCCATATGCATGCGGTAATAATTATTCACACTTACCTGTCAGTGTTAGCTTGTATTTGAATGCATTGCAACAGGTTAATGTTATGGACAAAACTGCAGTTTACTTATGTTGTATTACATGTAACAGCTAGAATGGGATTTATTCCATGACATTTTCTAGGATGGATGGTTTGGGGTTTAATAGCCAAATCATAGATTAGTTTGACCTTAATCAACTTTGTCAGATCACATGATATCTGCAGGTAGTGTTGACTCCTTCCCATATGTCTCTTCCAAGTTTAAATGGCCCATATGATACATTTCATGTATGAGACTCATAGGTGTAGGAAGCTTTTTGAGACTGGGTGCTGAACCTTGTTTCGGATTGCTGTCTTGGGGGAGGGGTCTAAGGGGAGGAGGTACCCCCTCAGAAGCATGCAGAAGCATACTTCAGCCCCCCACATTTTGACTGGGGGCTAAAGCTCCCCAGCCCCCCCTCCCCTGCTTCCTACGCCTATGATGAGACTGCTACAGTGTATTATATTTGCACTGAATCACTTGCACCAATTTTGATAAATCTTTCATAATCATTGAACACTCCACTGTCATTTCACAGAGATTAATCCATGTGATAGTAACCCTTGTCTCAATGGAGCTACTTGTTTCAATATTGGAGGACAGAACATCTTCTGTCAGTGTCCAACAGGCTTTACTGGACAAACTTGTGCCTTTGGTATGCTGACTTTACTTTCAGTTATAATCAATGTAGTGAAAAGTATAAATGTCAGTCTTCGATCATGTTAAAGAATTGCTCACCAGTTGTGTCTTATTTTTGACGTGGCATCATCTTTGGACTTTTGAAGCAAGATTTTATTGCGGTTCTTCTATTTGAGCTTTCCATTGATTTGGTAGTTGCAATCTGTTATTCTTTGAGATGTCTATGTATTTATAATGGTTATTGTCACACCCATTAGCTAGATCCATATTTGCGACTTTCATTTATATGAACCATTACCCAATTAACTCACAGAAATAGATCCATGCAGTATTAACCCTTGCCTCAATGGTGCAACATGCCTTCCACTTGGTGGACAGACCGTCTTCTGCCAGTGTCCTCCTGGGTTCACTGGATCAAATTGTGGCACTGGTATGCTAACACTTCACCTTATTTATACTTCAAACTGTTTGTAGGATAAACCATATAATGAACTTGTGTCAGTTCCAAAGTATGTTGCATTACCATTCTGAAACTCTGGTATTCCACATTTTCTTGCATTTCCTAAAATTTTTGGAAAATTTTATTCTCTGGGCTTTATACTTTTTGTGATCGTAGGAACTTGCAAGTGAAATCTAGCAAAATGAACATTTTATATGTCTAACATTTCATAAGTCATAATTTATTTGCCTTTTCTATAAAAGGCAAATTATCTAGGAGCTGATTCCTAAAGTACAGTGAATTCTACCCCCTGGTCAAATTTTCTAGAAATTATCCCTCCAATAAATGCCTTCAGTTTGTACTGCTGCCAAATGACGAGTATGCCATGGTTACTATTTATCACCTAGGTGGAGCTAGATTATTAAAGGCATTTTCCAGTGGCTTTTCATTAGGATCCTATGTGAAAGACAAAAATATTCCAGTTCATGCCCTTCAAACCCCGTAGCAATACTCTCTTCCTAACTCGAGATATCTAACATTAAAGACTGCTTATTTTTGTCCAAAAATACCTCCACTTCTCATCAAGGTCACAGAATGTTATGTAAAGTGGGCACATTGCCTCAGATTTCTTTTGTTTTTCTTTATAATTGAATGTCCTGTTGTCCTTGAAATTTGATACTGCTGGAATGTTTGGATACCTGTCCATGTAGCTTTAGCATAAATCTACAACATATGTAGGGCAAAGTAAACAAAGTTGATAAATATTCCCTACAGTGGTGTCAATATCATAAAGAAATTCAAGGCTTTGTCAAATTAATGTGCCGCGATGACATCACAGTTTCCCATGATGCACTTCGTCTTGAGAAAAAAATTGCATTTCTTTGAAAATGTATATCTTCCGAACGCTACAAGCTATTGAGATGCGGTTTTCACCTCCTAGATGAGAAAAATTTTCTGCATTTTTTGAAGGTATTGATTTTTGTCACTGGCAAATCCCTTTAAGATAAAGCATATTGCATAATAAAAGTCTAGAAATGAATAGCAAGGAATCAACCAGTAATCCTAGAATCATGAGCACTATGCACTCATCATAATCACTTGCCCACCATGCAGTCATATCATGTGCATTAATTATAC
This sequence comes from Holothuria leucospilota, assembly GCA_029531755.1. Taxonomy (NCBI): domain Eukaryota; kingdom Metazoa; phylum Echinodermata; class Holothuroidea; order Aspidochirotida; family Holothuriidae; genus Holothuria; species Holothuria leucospilota. The sequence continues at coordinate 20,916,457 of CM055968.1, read as the reverse complement.
ATATTCATCACATCCTCCCTTAATTCACAGCAATTTTACCCTGTGACAGTAACCCTTGTCTGAACGGTGCTACTTGCTTTGACATTGGAACACAGACCTTCGTCTGTGTATGTCCAGTTGGCTTCACTGGACAAACCTGTGCCAGCGGTAGGCTAACATTTCATCAAATTATATTTATTGTATCAACAATTTCGCTAGGCTAAACTGTTGTTTGGCAACGTTGGAGTCGTATTCATCATGTTGCAATATTTCCCTCAAGATGTTGTCATTGGAGGAGTACCAGCCAGCAGAGTTTCTTTGAAGATTATAGATATCTCATATGTTTCTCAAACTGGAGCTGTAGATTCATAAAACCACATTCATTACTAAGTAACAAACATGAACCTATTACGGCTCCAGGACATCCCCACCTGGACATTTCCACTGGACAACCAGTCCTGGGACGATTCTTCCCCCAGACACTTCCCAGCACGGACAATTCCCCCCATCCGGTACAATTCCCACCTGGACAATTCCCAGCGAGGGCAATTCCAAATTTTATGGTCGGGGAAGTTGTCTAAGGGGTAAGTGACATGGGTGGGAATTGTCCGGGTAGGGAATTGTCTTGGGGAAAATTGTCCAGTGAGAATGGGGGGGGGGGGTGATTTGTGCAGTGGGAATTGTTTGGGGGAAGTTGTCTGGGGAACTGTCCAGGTTAGAGTTGTGTGGTCATGATTTAAACATCTGTTAACATATTATCATCTTGAAATTGACATATACATTTATGCATTAGTTTGTGAACAACTTCCCTAAGATGATTTTCTGGAACAACTTTCCCCCAACAGCTCCATGAACAACTTTCCCCTGAATAATTCTAAACCAAACAATTTCCATCCTGACAATTCTCATGGTGCAAAATTTCAGATATTCCAGGAAGTGGGAAGTTGTAAGCAGGGCAGTTTTAATGGGTGGTAAGTTTTAGGGTGGAAAGTGTCCAGAGTGGGGATCGTATCGGTGGAAATTGTCCACTCAGTAGTTGTCCTAGGTGAATTTGTCTTTGGGGAAATTTTTCTGTTAGAAAATGTCCATTGAGAGGTTGTTCAGTCACAGTCATGATTTTTTCATCAATTAACTTTTTCTTATTTTTACTACCTTATTCAGAAGCAGTATAACCATTGACCTCCTAATATTTTATTCTCATCATGTCTTATTCTCCTACATTGAACCAGTCATCAACCCCTGTGATGCTCAACCATGTCAAAATGGAGCTACATGTAACCGTGGAACTGGTCTCACCTACACTTGTACATGTCCTGTTGGTTTTGAAGGAATGGACTGTGAAATAGGTACTTCATAATGCATTTGTATCCTCATAGGAAAGCTTTAGGTTACTAAGTGAATGTAACTGTTGAAGGGCATTCTGCAAGCCACGATTTTTATCCGAATTCACCTTCATTTGGTATTATATTTTTTTATGTTAAAATTCACTTCAAAATCATGAATAAAGTGCATTTTCATCTACATTGTTCAAGCATATACCATATAGTTCATTTATTTATGATTTCACCCATCCTTTCACAGTAAATAATCCATGTGATAATGTACCTTGCCTGAATGGTGCTACATGCAGGAATTTTGTGATTTGTGAAGTGGAAAAGGAGTGGCCCTAAGTTAAAAAGCAAGGAATTATAGCCAGTAATTCCTGAATCGTGAGCACAATGCACTCATCATAATCACTTGCCCACCATGCAGTCATATCATGTGCATTAATTATACATATTCATCACGTCCTCCCTCAATTCACAGCAATTTTACCCTGTGACAGTAACCCTTGTTTGAATGGTGCTACTTGCTTTGACACTGGAACACAGAGCTTTATATGTGTATGTCCAGTTGGCTTCACTGGACAAACCTGTGCCAGCGGTAGGCTAACATTTCATCATATTATATTTATTGTATCAACAATTTCGCTAGGCTAAACTGTTGTTTGGCAACCTGATTGGAGTCGTGTTCATCATTTTGCAATATTTCCCTCAAGATGTTGTCATTGGAGGAGTACCAGCCAGCAGAATTTCTTTGAAGATTATAGATATCACATATGTTCCTCAAACTGGAACTTAAGATTCATAAATCCCACATTCATAATCATCACTAAGTAACAAACATGAACCTTTTATGGCTCCCTGACATTTCCCACCTGGACGTTTCCCCTGGACAACCACTCCCGGGACAATTCTCCCCCAGACAATTCCCAGCACGGACAATTCCAAGCCAGTACAATGCCCACCCCGACAATTTCCCTCTGGACAATTCCCAGCGAGGGCAATTCCAAATTTTATGGTCGGGAAGTCGCCTAAGGGGTAAATGTCACGGGTGGAAATTATCTGGGGTGGGAATTGTATGGGGGAAAATTTTCCTGTGGAACTTGTTGGGGGGGGAGCTGTCTAGTGGAAATTGTTTGGGGGAAGTTCTCCAGGGGAAATTGTTCAGGTGGGAGTTGTGCTGTCATGACTTGAATATCTGTTAAGGTATTATCATTTATAAATTAACACATACATATATGCATTAGTTCGTGGACAACTTCCCTAAGATGATTTTCCAGAGCAACTTCCCCTAAGCAGCTCCATGAACAACTTTCCCCTGAATAATTCTAAACCAAACAATTTCCATCCTGACAATTTTCTCGGTAGAAACTTTCAAGTATTCCAGGAAGTGGGAAATTGTCAGCAGGGCATTTTTAATGGGTGGTAAGTTTTAGGGTGGAAATTTTTGTCCAGAGTGGGGACCGTATAGGTGGAAATTGTCCACTTGGTAGTTGCCCTAGGTGAATTTGTCTTTGGGGGAATTTTTCTGTCAGAAAATGTCCATTGAGAGGTTGTTCAGTCACAATAATGATTTTTCATCAATTAACTTTTTCTTATTTTTACTACCTTATTCAGAAGCAGTATAACCATTGACCTCCTAATATTTTATTCTCATCATGTCTTATTCTCCTACATTGAACCAGTCATCAACCCCTGTGATGCTCAACCATGTCAAAATGGAGCTACATGTAACCGTGGAACTGGTCTCACCTACACTTGTACATGTCCTCCAGGATTTGAAGGAATGGACTGTGAAATAGGTACTTCATAATGCATTTGTATCCTCATAGGAAAGCTTTAGGTTACTAAGTGAATGTAAATGTTGAAGGGCATTCTGCAAGCCACGATTTTTATTCGAATTCACCTTCATTTGGTATTATATTTTTTTTATGTTAAAATTAACTTCAAAATCATGAATAAAGTGCACTTTCATCTACATTGTTCAAGCATATACCATATAGTTCATTTATTTATGGTATTACCCATCTTTTTACAGAAATTAACCCATGTGATAATGTACCTTGCCTGAATGGCGCTACATGCTTTCCACTTGGTGGACAAAACTTTTTCTGTCAGTGTCCTGATGGGTTTACTGGTCCAAATTGTGGCGATGGTATGCAGTATATTTCATCTCATTTCATTGAATAAAATTATAAGCAGAGATTGTGATATCATAGTACACCATTTCATAGGATTCTAACAGAAGTAGAAATCATCTTTTTGAATGGTCTGTAGAAAGTCAGCTTGGTGTGGTAAAAACATGTCTTAGTACAGTCAGGGTCATTGGTACGCACACAATCCATCTAGCATAAACATTGCCACACAGAAAGTTAGCTGGAGACATAGATGCATGAGGTGGGGGCTGGGGGAGGGGGCAGCAGCCCTTCACTGAGGGAGAGTATCTTCTGTTTATGGGCAAAATATGGGCTATATTTGGGAAAACATTTAAATTCAGGCTGAAGTGATCAGCCCACCCCCCAAGTTCCCCAGCCCTATTGACAAAATGTCTCATACATTTATGGCTGGGGCTACCACCCTTAAGAGGTTCCTTATTAAAGTGTGTGGTTCTCTCAGTGTTTTGAGACATTTCAGCAATTTCACTATGGTAACCAGTCTTTCCACTTAGCATGGACATCTTCACACTGTGAAGCATGTGCTACTTTGCCATCAAGGGCTCCACTTTAAGAGTTTTTGTTCCTTGTTTTACTATTTTATTTCATCATGCCTTTATTTAACCACATGTAATCATTATGTAATAGGTATTTATAATTTTTCAGTAGAGAGCTTGGTCAATCACCAATCCCTTTGAGACTCAACTTTGCCCAAATGGAACAATAAGTTTTCCTGAAACTGATGTTAGTCACAGGCAGACATGTGTGGAAGGCTGAATATTACCATTTGAATCTGTTTTGTTCTTTTGCAATTTTTTACAAAGTTACCATATTTCTTCTCTCTTTGTATCTGTTAAGTAAACACAAAACTTTGCTGCTAAAGCTGTCAACTTTAGATATTATTGTCCTCATTCACAACCTCTAAGATTCTGCTATATTTAGCAGGCTTTCTGCAGCCTGGAAAAGTCCTGTTATTGTAATTTTGCCATCCAGGTCTGGAAAAGTCTTGAGGTTTTGTAAAAATGAGGAAAGTCATCCAAAGCTCAAGGAATTTTGGAAAAAAAAAACTATACATGTACAGTGCATGGTTTTTATCTCTAATCTTTGTACAGGAGAAAAAGTATGTAGGCATACATTTTTGTAATTTAGTCATTAAAAAGTAAAAAAATCATGAATTCCTTATCCTTAAAGTACAGAAAGCCTGGTTTTAATAGTCAGTTTCATTCAGCAGTATCCATATTGCCACATCATGTAAATATATTTCTTACATTTAGCCATTGATCCCTGTGAAGCCCAGCCATGTCTCAATGGTGGTGAATGTTTCCGTGGTGTGGGTACGACGTTTCTATGTGTATGTCAGCCAGGATTCACTGGTCCTTTGTGTGAAACAGGTAGATATTCAACATTAGCTTCATACCCATTTAACATTGGGTTACCATTTGTTATACATCTGTTCCTACAAACTAAATCATATTTACTATTGTTACATTAACTGTTGATTATATATTTATTTGCCATCCCTTGTAAAGTATACATCTGAAGATCCAAGTCATTTACCACCAGTGTTCACACTAGTGTGTGGAGTTGTCGGATTCCAACACCCAAGTCAGATTATCCCTCAGAGAAAAATATATCTCTCTGTGAAAAAATTTCCACGCGTACATTTCCAGCTGCCAAAATTAGCCAGTTACACAACAGAAACACTTAAAATCTAAAAAAAATCCTGAAGAACTTTAGAAAAATTCTGCAAAAAACGTTTCGAAAAGTGAAAATTAACACTGTGATCTCATTTGCTAATGTGAAGACTGGTGATTGCCCTTTTGTTTTAACAAGTATTGTGACATTGCACAATTCTAACATTCATATTTTATCCTATGTGCATACACATTTTAATGTTTCAGCTACTAACCCTTGTGATAATCAACCCTGTTTCAATGGAGGTACCTGCTTACGCTTGAATAATATCAACTTTGTATGTCAGTGTCCTACAGATTTTACTGGAAACACTTGTGAAATAGGTATGCAATTATCTCTCACTCCAGATATCACTGTACTAATTTGCCGCAGTTTTTAGTTAGTGATTAACGCAGTGTGTAAGATATTCAAGTCAAAGTATCTTTCATGAAAGAATGTATCAATAATATAAATGGTCTGAGGAGTTGTAAATAGCATGGTAATCACTTTGGTCAGTAGTGACTTTGGAAAATTGAAAAGTTGGTAAAACAGTACGAAAATTTTTTCTTATTGGAACAAGTAACTTGAATAGTGAATAGTGAACCTACATTACTTACAATTTCTCTTTGTAGGGAGGGAAATGCTAGAAATATTTTTAAATGAGAGAAAAACATTTTTTTTAATAATAACCTTTTGCATATAATAATGTTACCTTCTAGGCTGATTGCTTGGGAATGTTATATATTCTTGCAGTAAAGTTTGTTTATTTGTAAATGCAGGTTATGCATTTATTTGGCTATGATCTAGTTTAACAATCGACATTGGTCATCTTTACATATTATGCTTGTTAACTTTGATAACTTCCTGGCAGAGTTGGCCAAGCATTAACTAACTGTAGTCTCCTGAGTTAGTCATTCCATTTGCTAATCCTCAAAAGTTGCTCCAAGTGATAGGAACCTTGTTTCACTAGTGCTTTTTGTAAAATAGCAAGGATAGGATAAAGAAATTCTTTTTTGGGGGATGGGGGGGGTGGGGGTGGGAAGCTGCCGGGGGGGGGGGGGTTAGGTTAGGAATTTTGAACTAATTTTACTTAAAGAATTTCAGTTGGAAATCATAGTGATGGCAAGAGGGAATATTAGGGTAGGTAAGCTCTAATTAATCTACTAGTTAGTTTATCCAAGCACCTACCCTTACTTCAGATTTCATATGAAGTTCCATCATGCTAACCAGCTGTCTTCATTTATTGAAGACAGTAATTATTTCATCATGTTTTGTTTAGCCATTCTGATTCATATCCACCATTCCCTACCTCAATTTACAGAAGTTGCACCACCATGTGACAGTGACCCATGTCTTAATGGTGGAATTTGTTTTAACCTTGGAGGACAGAACATATTCTGTCAGTGTCCTGATGGTTTCACTGGGCCTACATGTGCCACCGGTAGGCATAGTTCATACACATATTATTTTTTACCATTCTCTACCATTTGCTACCATCATCCCATGTTAGACCTCCTTACCATGGAAATGCCATCTGAAAATGTTTTTGGTTCTGAATAGGTGATGCTCTTTCTATTTAGCCTCTCACTGGCATGGAATACATCCTTACTTCATTGCTACGAATATCAATGATACAGATTAGTTTCTGGCTTGCATTTACTTCCTTTTATCATGTCACATTATGATACATCACTGTACCTAAATGGATTAAATTAATATCTTGTGGCAGTTATTATCCATGTTGCCAACTTTTCTCTCATTTTATCCCTTAATACTGAATTTTTACCCTGTCTTTGAACTCTCATATTGAAATGTATATTTAATAAAGGTCTGAGAACTAAAATTCACCATTTACACCAGCTGGTACATAGTTGAGCACTTCTAACCCTTTGTATCTAATAGTATAGTCCAGATCCCCTCCCTTGTGATACTCTGCATTAACTGTCCTCCCCCCCCCCCCCTCCTTAGCTCTAGTCCCCATTAACTTTTCTTCTTTTCTAACCTACTAGTCCTAGATCCATGTCGAAGTGACCCTTGCAACAATGGTGGTACCTGCTTTCCAATTAATGATATCTTCTTCTGCAATTGTCCTGCTGGATTTGCTGGAACCTCTTGTAGCATAGGTAGCTACTTGTTTTTTATACGCTTTTATATTTTCAAGGTGCAATTTTCCAGATGTTCATTTAAAATAAAAAAACGTTCTCCGCATGTTTGGTTAATGGACATTTGTCATGGTTTGTAACACTGTGTCAATATTGGTATAAAAGCTACAGATCAAATAAATCATTCCTTTAATAATATTTATCAGAAACAAACATAGTATGTTTAAAGTATTCATCCCTTGGAAGATCTAATAGAAGTCCAAGTGAAATCCCAAGCCATATTAGGCTACAGAGAAAGGTTCAAGCAAAAATGAAAAAGAAAAATGAAAACGAAAATAAAAATAAAATTAAAAGGAAAATACAAACAAGTTAAGATGTAAATATGAGATGGGGTAAGAAGGTATTAGCAACCTTATGCAGATATCTGGCAATAGATCTTATGCATTGACGTCACACAACGTCATTCCGGAGGGTAAACAATGAAGCAGACTGCTCGAATGACGTACACGTCACGTGCATATGTAGTAGACTTTGGCTCGGGTACACAAAGTCAGCTGTCTGCATTTGTCGGTGTTAGTTGCAACGATATGTGCTTACCAGCACACGTTATTTTCTGTGACGTCATATGCATAAGGTCTATAGAAGCATTCAGTAGAAAGAGGGCATAGATCTAGACTGATTATTGTACCCATGTTTCTACATTCTTGCAATGTTTAAATCCAGTTCAACCATACCTCAAGCTGAATTTTTTTTCAGGCACAATCTTTGATCGTTTATACCCTCTTTGTTAAATATTTAACATACATGTGTGTCCATAGTTTTTAGGTGAAACCTAAGAATTTTTCAAAGAGATGGTAATAAAAGTTAAGTGTAATGTACGGGGTGCAGGAGGGGGCATTAGCAACCTTAAGTAGAAATCTGACTGTTGGAGAAGTAGATAGAGGCGTAGGAACTAGACACTAACTGGATAGACTCATGCTTCCCCATTCATCGACTAATCTTTCCATACAGTTTGATGGTGTCACTACTGTACACATGGCTTGTGAATTGCTGGAACCAAACTTGACAGTGTTTAAGTGCTCTGGAGCAGTGCTCAGGAAATTTGGTAGATTTCAGTCCCCATCCTGAAATGAATTTTATTGCAGGCATCTCTAACCCCGTCCCCTCTCATGCTTTCCTGCATTTTAAGCATTCCCATGTAGCCCCCCCCCCCACACCCTGAAAATTATGACCTCAAAATGGGCCCCTAATTTCCAGTCCATGGCCATAGAGTTCTCAGATATCTCAATAAAGTGTTACAGAAATTTCTAATGCTCTTTTACTAATTCTTGAAATTAATTATGCAAATTATTCAATTAACTTGAGAATGTCGAATCAGACAGGTGATATTGGGCCTCCTTGGTCCAATAACACATCTTTTTCAGCACAAGTCATGTGTACAGAGAGTAAATGTACAACTCTGTTCTGGGCTTAATTCACTTTTCCGTTATATTCATCATTTTTCACTGAATTTAGTAATCGATCCATGTACCAATAACCCTTGCTTGAATGGAGGCACCTGTGTTCCTGGACCTGGTCTTAACTTCACCTGTATTTGTCCACCAGATTTTGCAGCTCCTTTATGTTTATCTGGTAATGACCAGTTATTTGTTTCTTTAGAGCTTGTTGCTATTATAATTTCAATTGTACTCTGATGTGCCAAGCACTAAAGAGTACACAGTAGTCCACAATTAATGAAAGAAATGGCTGTGGGGTTCAGTAGTTAGGGTGTCTGATCTCAGTTTGACTTGATTTAGTCTGTACATTCATTTAAGTAGTGCTTGTTCTGCTAATAATTCCAAAGATATATTTATCAGAAAGAAATTTTATCAAGATGGTTTGCAGTTACTTATTTGAGTGGCACGACTCAAAGTTAATTACTTAGTTTTGAATTCATGGATTAAAAGGAAGAATCAGAATCAAAAGGTTGAGATACTTTAAATTCTTTTGTTTGGTTTGATCGAGATATGCACGACCAACTAAAAAGTAACTTTGTCGAAGCATTCAAAAAATGTGGGTTTTTGCTTTTTCTTTATGTATACATTTCAATGAAAGGATTGATTTTGTGTTAGAATATGTGAGGTTAACCTCACCACTTATCCATCATTACTTCTTGTGTTTCATGTACGATGAGATCCTGTAGCCTGTGGTGTAGCTTATAGAATGGCAGATCTTATGTTTGACAAGGCAGTTTCGTGGGTCCATTATGGGAGCTTTTGGTTGTCAGGGTAGCCGGGAGCAGAGGAGAGTGGAAGGTGGTATTACTCTAAAATGTCCCCCATTGGCTTTGGGGTTTAGTCCTTTGCCATCAGTTCATGTTGTGTTACCCCTTATTCATATCATCATTCCATCTACCAGATGAAGCTTTTCTCATATTATCCTTCCTTTCTCACTTCTTGTCACTAATTCTTCACTCACCCTCATAAACACAGAAATAATAACTAATCCTTGTGATGATCAACCTTGCCAAAATGGAGCTACTTGCATGCCACTTGAGAATATGGTTTATAATTGTGACTGCCCTCTTGGTTTCAGTGGATTCAACTGTCAGAATGGTAATGACTGTAACTACAGTAAAAGTACTACCAATTATTTTATTGTTCCATTTTCAACCTTACCTAGATCAAATTGAAGAGATTTTAGAGAAAGCATGGTTTTGAAGATTGTTTTCAGGTGAATGGTTAGGTGTAGGTTCCGGCTTTGCACTTTTTACTTAATGCCTTCTAAGGAGCTGGTATCAAGTCTACCGGTATCCTTCTGAATCGTATGTTTTAGACTAAGTTACCTTTTCCTGAAAGGAAGATATTTTAGTTGCTTTCACATTTACTATAAATAGCTCAAATAATAGGAAATATTATTTATTGAAACACTTTTGTCACTGTCAAGCTATCCATCTCAAAATTACATATTCAGCATCAGAAGACAACCTTTTCAGAGCAAGCAGTCAAGGGATTAAAATTTTATAGCCTTTACCTTTGAAATTATAACATAAGCATTGAGGAGCATATTATGAACAAAACTACATCTTTGCGTTCTATCTCAAATTACATATTCAGTATCTGGAAATATCATACTTGCCAACCGTTCCGTTTTAAGTGGAACTGTTCCATTTTATGAGCTTTAAAAGCCATAAAAATCAGAACGTTCCGTTTTTCTAACTTTTAGTATTAAAATGTAAATGATCAGAATAAAAGTAAAGCAACAGCTTGGCAAAAATAAAGTCAATCTTTGCATACATCTAAGTGATTTCAACATATATTGTGAACATTTAGAGAGGAAAAGAGGAGTTTCTCCCCCCTGGACCTCACCCATTGAGGTTAGGGCTTGTGCGTTCGCCGTGCACAGTGGATCATATGCTACATATGTTCCGTTTTCTGAGGTGACAATGTTGGCAAGCATGAAATATCCTTTCAGAGCAAGAAATCCAGGACCCAAATTGTAGCCTTTACCTTAAAATTATAATATCAGTATAGAGGAGCACATTAACTAAAGATCTACATTACTTTCAGTATTTCACGTTACCCATAATGTAATAACTCTCTGTTTCTTTTTGTATCAATTTCATGGTATTTAACCAGTATTAATGTCCCCAATTCAATAGGATGTACTTTTCCAGTGATCAAAGTGTGCATCTTTTCACTGCTTAAAACTTTTTTATCAGACTGAGTCTTATTTACTATTTTTAGAGAAACTTTTAAAAGTTTCTGACAGCCTTCAGCCTAAAACTTTCATCGACCTTACCCTAAGTCCTGCTTTTAGCTGAAGAGCTTTATAGTATTAGTTTACACCCCATTCATCTCTTGTATAGTTAATAAAGATCCCAGGCCTGTTATTTATCCATAGACCTTTTTCCAAATAGCAGTCACAAAGGATTGTGGGATAGTTTTTGTGGGCTTCTATTTTTGTCAGTGGCATTTTACTGTGGATAAGAATGATGCAGACCAAAATGCTATCCCACGACCCTTTGTAATTGCTATTTGGAAAAGGGTCCATGGACATGCATTGCTTGATGTAATGTAGGGATTAGATTTGAATGCATTCAGTTGAGGGTAGAATAGGAGTATGATATTAAGACAGAATGTGTTTGCTGGTCATTTATTCTGAAGGGTAGTGTTTACTAGCGGCCAGTTTGTTTACATTGTTGGATAAGTGTCATTTTGCAGCCAATCAATTATTTTGGTTAGGTAGTTTTGCTGTTGCTTAGAGCCTTAATGGACATGAACATGTCATGCTATTTGCTTCTCTTAAGTACTCTTTTCTTCATGAACAAGTGGTAAAATTTACCAATTACTATTTACAATTCACAACTTTTAAAGAAAAAATGCAGTCACCCAGTTTGAATTAGTGTACCCCATCATCCTAAGTCAGGAATGGCTCCTATCAATCATGTGACAATACTGTTGTTATTTATGTGTTAAATTCATGCAGAATAACCCTTTAGTTTACCTTCAGTATTCAATGTTTTTTATACAGAAACACAATGAAAGATACTTGTGAGAGATATAAGAGGACTTTTACAAGGTTTAGCATATTTTTCAAAATGAAGTTGGGGCGACTGCTTTCTCCCTTTAAGCTAAAAGTCTTTGTTAACTCTTTCCAAGTTTCCTATCATCTTCATGATATTTTCACACCAATATACTAATGTCTTTTTCATTGGTCAGCCATAAATCCATGTGATTCATTACCATGTCTAAATGGAGGTACATGTATTCCAGGAAATGGTCTCACCTACTCCTGTCTGTGTGACGTTGGCTTTGAAGGAATAAACTGTGGCATAGGTACTTAGCTTTCACTATTTTCATTATTATAACCTTCCAGGGGTAGTGCCAGGATTGCCCAACAGGGGGGAAAAGCTCCTTGATGGGGGACCAGCAACCCCATGTCCCGACAAAGGTGATGTGTTGCCAAAAGGACGACAAATGTGTAAAATTTTCAGCCCACGTGCCAAAAAGTTTTTGCCTTATGTTTTGCAAAAATTTGAAAGGTTGGGGGTGTGACTGAAGAAAATTTGAAAAATTTGGGTCTTTTTTAAGGAAAGGTAGAAAATATCTAGTCAATTTGCCCTTCCTATGATCAAAATCAAGCAGATTATCAGGAAGACTGGAGGTCATTGGGATTTCATATTTCGGATGAAGCTCCCCGACGAAAGCGGAAAATTTCCCCGACAGGGGGCCAGCCTTCCCCATGGCCCCCTGCCCTCTCCTCCTGCTGGCACCACCCCTGTAATCTTCCTTAAACATTGTGGTGTTATGTAAGCCGGTTTCAAGATACGCCATTTGGAAATAAACTGAGCCATTGTCTGTATACACACAAGCACAATTGATATATACCTTCATAACTAACCAGCTCATTAACCATTTGTTTCAAAGTGTCACAAATATGAAGCACTGTCACATTCAGTTATTGTAAACAGAGCACTTTTCATTTCATATGCTACCCACCCACAGCAATCAACCCATGTGACAGTAACCCTTGTCTCAATGGAGCTACTTGCTTTGATCTAGGAGGCCAGAGCATCTTCTGTCAGTGTCCAACAGGCTTTACTGGTCCAACCTGTGCCATTGGTATGCTAAATCATTACAATGTATTATATCAGCTTAGTCATATGTAGATATCCTTGTAAAAAAATAAGGGAAATGCTGAATTTTGTATGTTAAATTCAAAGCCAGCACTAGATCTTTTGGAAACATTCTAGTCACTTAGTTTTAAATAACTGTTCATTATCCCTGACTTTATGCTATGACTAATACCTTTTGTAAAGAACAATGTTAACATTTGCTTCAGTGTACTCTGCATATGTCATCATGCTATATGCACCTTAATATTTCAAACCACACTTCAAGTTAATTTAGTAAATTTCTTAGTTGTTGAGGCATGATTTTAAGTACTCCTTATCTAACCAGCACAATGTCAAATGAACTTAGCTGACTTGAATTGGCCTAGTGATATCAGACCCAAATTCAAATTGTGGGTATATGTATACAGATGGTTCAATCAATTGTATAGTAGATGTGCCAAATTTCGCGCACCCATAAGAATCGTTCGAAATTAGCATAGCAATGTACCAGTAAGAGATGTGAACCATACTAGTGTAGTTCATACCTTGTTTATGACTGCACAAAGGTCTCAAAGTATGATTATTTGCTTACATTTGCCTAAATTGTGAGATTTCACAATATTTTCCACTGTTGAGGTAAATGTTCATTAATGTGGATCGTGATGCATTTCTAAATCATCATTTTAGCTTTCCACGTTATCCATTCATGACCGTGTATGTTGTCATCATGCACACAAGCACTGGCGTATACCGATGCCAAAAAAAATAAAAAAAAATATAAATATTTTATAGTTCTTGGGCAGTCTCATTTTGGCCCCCCAACATCCAACATTTACAGTGTCGTTTTACCCATTTTTGCTCTCAAGAGGACAATTTCTCTTCTAAAAACACAAAATTTTCGGCGCGCTACGCGCGCAGAAGAGCTAATCCAGTTTCTTCTATGGTTACACTCTACATTGCTAGATAGCGCAAGTCCTTCCCACCTCACAAAGTAACATGTAGGAAAAGTACACAGTTTATGTAGAGGTCGGAAATTTCCTCCCATCGCAAAGGCTAGTAACTGCTCTTTTGTGTGTGTCATGCGGCACGGTCAGTTGGTGAAGGACTCACGGAGCAATGCTTGGCTATTTGATCGGATGGTCAAGGTAGTTTCGATACAATGCATATTTTATCTCGTATACGGTCTAAAACCCCTAAAGGTTTTCCTTCTTTTTGTTTCTCCATGATTACATGTGTTGCTTTTTTTGTGAAACCTACCAAAAAATTTTTGCGCGCTTCGCGCGCTTTGCAAGTTTACATTTTAGATTCCGGGAAAAACATTTAATCAACGCCGAATTATGCTTCTCTAGCATATACAAATTTTATGCAATATGTGGCCCGAATGAAATGGTCTAGTACACAGGGTGTTTTTTTTTCAAATCCCACCTCACCTATACCCAACAGCACTGGGGCTCTAGGGGCCTCGGGTCGCAGGCCTCCCGTCGGGCAAATCTTGGCGTTACCTGTACTCAATAATAATAATAGACTCTGGCTGTGGAAAATCTCCGTTCCAATCAATTCACTGAAATCTATAGGGATAACTCCACTCTGGATAATTTTGAATAAAGTCGGATAAATTGTGACAAACTTAATGTGTTTTAGAACAAATTCAAATCAACCTTTAAAAATTTTTCGCAACAATTGCGCATCTTGATGGCTGCTTTCAAGCCTGACAAGTGCCATTTCCGACGATCTGGGATGTATTCAAAGCTCAAATTTTCTTGGTACGCTACGCGCCAACCTTTGGTGGCGCTCCGCTCAGATATTACCGCTGACTATATATCCGGAAGTCAGAACACTTTACCTATTTCTAGACTTTTTCCAATAGGCCTATTTTTTTAGGAAAGACATCAGACAGTTGTCTTAGTATCACGTTGAAAAGCCTGGGAAGGGCAATTTCCAGTGATCTGGGGGTATTTTTTGCCAAAATTTTATACGCTCCGCGCCAACTGATGGTGGCGCTCCGCTTAGATATTGCCGCTGACTATATATCCCACTTTCAAAGACGGATCGCCGCCCATGGTGGTCATAAAGAACATCCATATCTACCGAGGAGTTATGTGATTTTTTTCTTTCTTTCTTTTTTTTTTGTTAAATATGTGTCATTATACAAAATGTGAGTACACGAAATGCCAATTTAGAGATATTTTCAGCGCAGGTCAAACGGCCCGGAGATGCAATCTCCAGCCATCTGAGAGCCTTGGGGAGCCAAAAATTTTCTTGTACGCTCCGCGCCAACCTGTGGTGGCGCTCCGCTTAGATAGCAAATCGTGCTCCATGGCCCCCCCGTCACCGAATTCCTAGCTACGCCACTGCACACAAGGTGTTGTCAGTCTTCTGTACCTTGTATGAGGGCAAGAAGAGTTTTAATACGGAATATATAATGTTAACTTATTGAGGTGCACGAAATTTGGCACATTTACAACTTGTCAGTGATGCAGCTTGAGTTGACATAAAAACGCAGATTACGTTGTTAAAACATAAGTTAAATTGATAAAAAATTACTTCCAATTCAGGATAACATCTTCATCAGTCTGGATATGTGTGTATTTGAGATTTTTCAAAATCAGTTACAGAAAAATTCACACTTATATCATTAAGTGTGTGAAATTCGATACATCCATGCTATACCTGTTACCCTCTCACATCGTGTTCAGCATAAGAGTGCAAAGCAAGCAGTGTAATAAAGTGTGATAAGAAGTACAATCATAGTCATAGTGAGTATCTGACCAACCAAAAGCCTGGTTTCATGAGGGCAAGAAGAGTTTTAATACGGCATATATAATGTTAACTTTAGGTGCACGAAATTTGGCACATTTACAACTTGTCAGTGATGCAGCTTGAGTTGACATAAAAACACAGATTACATTGTTAAAACATAAGTTAAATTGATAAAAAATTACTTCCAATTCAGGCTAACATCTCCATCAGTCTGGATATGTGTGTATTTGAGATTTTTCAAAATCAGTTACAGAAAAATTCACACTTATATCATTAAGTGTGTGAAATTCGATACATCCATGCTATACCTGTTACCCTCTCACATAGTGTTCAGCATAAGAGTGCAAAGCAAGCAGTGTAATAAAGTGTGATAAGAAGTACAATCATAGTCATAGTGAGTATCTGACCAACCAACAGCCTGGTTTCATGCAGGACTGGAAATAAAGGAAGGCCACAAAGGCCATGGCCTTCATATTTTTGGCAATGGCCTTGGTGCTCTGCAAAATGGCATACTCTTCAAGGCCACCTTGCAGGGCCTTTGTGTCCTTCCTAACAAAATACAACTTACCATAATTGTACCAGATAACACAAAATCATCTGTTTGGCCTAGTAGCCCTTTAAGATGCATAAATATACCTTTAAAGCTAATATGAAAATGCCCTTGCCCTCATGATGTCCCACTTTCAGCCCAGTGTATGGCTCTAATAGGGGCTGGAGATGGATTTAGAAATGAAAACATAATAAATGATCTATGTAGAATGCATTAAGGGCAATGTATGGGGAATCTAGTGGCACAATTTAAGTATGATGTGGTGTAGTAAACAGATGTGTGCCCCAACATTGGTGGGCTGATGATTAAATTTTGTTTTCATATTATAAAATCTCAACCTATTATTTCATTGATCTATGACAAACTTTTGCACTGTTTTAGTATTTTCTTTTTGATCATGGTAACATATTTTTCAAGTTTTATTTGCCATGTTTTTATCCTTCAGTGTTAGATAATTTTTTTTTCGATCTTGTAGTAAATGTTTTTTTTTTTACTGAGTGGATATGTGTGGTGCATTTTATAAATTATCATAAATGTTCGTTAGTTTTATTATATTATCCTGGAAAGCAGGTTCCTTACATCACTATCCTGTACAATTCACTGGACAAGCCTGATTCATTTGGAGGATTGTAACACATGTCTGTTTACAACACCACATCATACTTAAATTGTGCCGCTAAATTCCCCCATACATTGCCCTTTCATGACCTCTCAAAACTTGTCCTAATCTTTAACATTAACATTTTGAAGTACTGTTATAATGCAGTTCCTAGATCTAGAGCATATACTCATTCATTTAACCATAATCCATTCACCCATCCACAGAAATAGATCCATGTGACAGTAACCCTTGTCTCAATGGAGCTACGTGCTTCAACATTGGAGGACAGAACATCTTTTGTCAGTGTCCAACAGACTTTACTGGACAAACTTGCAGCATTGGTGGGCTGATGATTAAATTTTGTTTTCATATTATAAATCTCAACCTATTATTTCATTGATCTATGACAAACTTTTGCACTGTTTTAATATTTTCTTTTTGATCATGGTAACATATTTTTCAAGTTTTATTTGCCATGTTTTAATCCTTCAGTGTTAGATAATTTTTTTTCGATCTTGTAGTAAATGTTTTTTTTTTTATCATTTTAATGCACTTCCATTCCCCAAGTTTTGTAATCACAACATTTACTGCTATGTTACAAATCAACCCATCCATCCTGCATCCACAGAAATTGATCCATGTGCCAGTAATCCTTGTCTCAATGGTGCTACTTGCTTTAACCTTGGCGGACAGAACATCTTCTGTCAGTGTCCACCGGGCTTCATTGGAGAAACTTGTGGCACTGGTAGGCAAAAATGTTTACATCATGTATAGATCTCTCACATTTTTTTTTTAAATTAAACTGATCATACCCATTTAGTTCACAAAACTCACCTCCAAGATAACAGGGAAGAAAAGAGAACTACATGTCATGTTGGGCTGACAAACATAGCTATATTATTTCAAAGCTTCATTATAATACCCATTAACTTTATTTTGTGTTATTTTTCTTAGTACAAGTTTGCACCACATACATTAAAATTGTTTTGCTTTAATATACAGTCCCAGTTTTGCTGTATTGTGCTAACTTGTAGCACAACTCATTTGTTTTGTTATCCTTCCTAATGCATTAAAAATTTGAGCTGTTACCTTTAAGATATGATATGCAGTTTCTGATGTAAAGTTCACTGTGTGATTTTACAAAGCTGGTTTCACATTTATCTGGGGTTTGACTCCTGGCTGGGTTATACAGAAGACCATAGGCGTAGGAAGCTTTTTGAGACTAGTGGGGCTGAATCTTGTTTCAGATCGCTGTCCTGGGGAGGGGTCTAAGGAGAGGGGGTGTCCCCTCCTTTTGGAAAATTTTTGGGTATTTGAGGGTCCTCAGATGCAATTTGGTGCAACATTTTGGACAAACTTTAAGGAAAGTTACTGCAAATTTTTGACATTTCTTACAGAAGAGACAAATGAGGGGGGTTTTGCCCTTGGATCTTGGGGGGTAGAAGCATTCTTAAGCCCCCTCACATTTTTGACTGGGGGGCTAATGCCTCCCCCCCCCCCCCGCTTCCTACGCCTATGCCGAAGACTTTAAAAATGGAACCTACTGCCAAATTGCTTGGTGCTCAGCATAAGCAGTGGAGAAGAGAAAACAAGCCAGTGAGCCAAAACTGGAAAAAAGGCTGTGGCCGGTCCGACTTAAACTAATTGGTTAGAAACTGAGCTGTAAAAGCTCATCTAACTCTAACAATTTCACATTTATCTGATTAATTTTATCAGTAAAACTTTTATAATTGTCCTTTCGGCTGTTTATATTGGACACACCTATGCCTTGTTTTGGCTGACTTCACTCCAGTGCTAATATTAATGATATAATTTGGAATATTTTACTTCATATATTTACTTTAAGGAATGCTGCTGATTTTTTTTTGTGTTTTGCATTACATTTCACATTTCCCTTCAATTCATCTTAGCATTCCTCATTGTCATACTGTACCTCAATACCACATCATTCCTCTTAACCCTTTCAGCCATCAATCCCTGCGATGCTCTACCATGTCAAAATGGAGCTACGTGTAATCCTGGAACTGGTCTTAGCTACACTTGTACATGTCCTCCAGGATTTGAAGGAATGGACTGTGAAATAGGTAGTTACCTAAATTATTTCATACGCATCCTAATGTGACAACGTATTTACACGTTAAGTTCAATTTATTGTGTTACTTTGTTAACCATTGGTACTGGCTTACGTTAGTATTTGTATGTAATGTTACACCATCTTCAAATATCTTGTGACATTTGGTTGAGTAAGAGTATACAGTGTGGTGTTGTCTTTCCATTTTTTCCTTTATTTATTCTTTGAATTGGTAAATTGGGAAGGGTTGGGATGACAAAGGAGAAAGATATTATGGATATAAGATCTTTTAACTACCCCCTAGGTTTGTAGGTGGTTGATCATAATAATACTGACATAGTATGAACTTGTGTTTTGTGTATTTTAATAAATCATGAGAAAGTACCTTTTTACCTCCTCAAACTAACTTTAACACATTACGATCCCTGTGCCACCATTTACATCTCATTACCATTTTACAGAGATCAATCCGTGTGACACTAATCCATGTCTTAATGGTGCCACATGCTCGAGACTAAATAGGGAGAACTTCATCTGTTTTTGTGCTGATGGCTTCACTGGACCAACTTGTGAAACTGGTATGATAATTTTATCACATGTAACATATAAGTCCATGAACAGCTGTCTTTTCAAATTTTTGTTTTCTGTTTCCATTAATGATAACAGTTTATTAATTTAAATTTGGGCCCCTTGTCTCTTTAATCCCATTATTGCGATAAGAACACTCTATTTGTCCTTAGTATGTGAGACTAGAATATTTAAACTTTAAATTTATTTGTTGCAAGATGGGTGGAACTAAGACCCAAGAACACTCTTTTGTGATCATGCTTTCAGGGGAAATATTTCTCTACAGTATTGGAACAAACCATAGGACAAAACATCAACTTTGTGTGAATTGTTACATGAGGTTTTATGGCTCAGTTTTTAATTAACTTTGTGAAAGTTTATGGCAACTCTTGTGGAAATAACAGGAAAAGTTTTTTATGCAACAGGGAAATTTGTTGTATTTTGTGGATAAGAAGGAAAGGATCCTACCATGAAGTCGTAACTAACACATGTCTTGTACCTTTACAAACAATTACTTAACCTCCCTTCATTTCATATGTAACTTCACAGCAATTTTACCATGTGACAGTAACCCTTGTCAGAATGGTGCTACTTGCTTCAACTCTGGAACACAGAACTTTCTCTGTGTGTGTCCAATTGGTTTCACTGGACAAATCTGTGACACTGGTAGGCTAATCTGAGTTTTTGACATATTATTTATGATTCCTACAGGTGCACTATGGATAAAAATGTTACAATCGAGAGTAAAGCTTTCCATAGCTGCATTCATCACATGGCTTTTAGGACATTACAAGTCATTTTCCATTGTAATTCAAAAGTGTTTTGAAAAGATGCAAAAAAGGAAAAAAATAAAAAGAATGGTTAGGTTACATTGACCATCTAGCCTTTCTGTTGTCTCTATTTATACTCATTGTTTGAATCTCACAGTTTGTCATGTGAATTCTGTCTTTGTTATAAAACAGAGAAGTGAAACTCTACCTTCTATTGTATCTTGTAATTTGACAGTGAACCTTGTGGAATGTATTTATTAGTACTGCATGTAGTATCCAGAGATAGAAATTTCCCTAAACTGATATGTTAAATGTTGCTATGACTGGTGAAAATATAAAGTTTTAAAGGAAAGTTGGTTGTGAATGTTTAATAATATTAATAACAATAATAATACATGTCAAAGTGTATTGTTTGTGTGTCCCTTTAACACGGTAGGACTCTGACCTGCAGAAAGTGAAATAGATTTGTAAAAGGTTTAATGGTTAGTTTGATAAAAATGATGTGATGGGCCTTGCTACATTTTTCTTGTGATTAGAAGGGGTAGTCATATTATGTGGTTGGATTGTCATATTATATGGCTGTTTCATTTATCATCAAAGTAGGGAATAGGCTCATAGAATCACCTTTATACCTCACTCTGCACCAGTACAGTTAACCTCTCAGTACAGTTAACCTCTCAGCAATACATAGTTGAATTATGTCACCCATCACTTCACAGAAATAGATCCATGTGACAGTAACCCTTGTCTCAATGGAGCTACTTGCTTTAACCTTGGAGGACAGAGCATCTTCTGTCAGTGTCCAACAGGCTTCACTGATCCAGCCTGTGCCACTGGTATGCTAACATTTCATTCCATCATAATTAATTTAATGATAAGTGATGGTAGAATACTTCCATTGGTTGGTAATAAATAAAAAATGTGTCCATTGGCCAGTCTTCATTTATCGATCTTGACTTTGAAAGATACGCTACACACATGCATTTGTGTGGCAGTGTGACTAATTATTTAAAATTTGCATTGAGAAAATTATATTCAGTGAATTTGATCCCTTGTGGTATGTAAATAACAAAGTGTCCATTTTATTCATCCTTGTACAGTAATTAATCCATGTGACAATAACCCTTGTCTGAATGGTGCAACATGTTTCCCACTTGAAGGACAGAATGTCTTCTGTCAGTGTCCTGAAGGCTTTACAGGACAAAACTGTGAAACTGGTATGCTAAAATTTGAATTCATTTTAATTGCATTTGGTATTTATACTAGTAAAATTATCATTGAATGGAATTATGAAAGAATGCTTCTGTGTGAATTTTGAGCTGGTATGATAAAAGTGTAGACTTGGCAAATTAATCATCTTTAACAGTGGTTGCAGATTTAGGGTGCAGCTCAAAATGCTGTTTGGGGAGATAGAGAATAGACAAACAGAGTTTGGAAGACTGCTTTATGTGTTTCCTATACTTAAAGTTAAAGACATGTTAGTTCATTATAAGGGTTAATGTTTGTATTGAATGGGTGTGCGATTTTCTTATGTACATATGTCCTCCATTGCACTACTTACACCAGAATCAATATAAGATCCCATCAGTCATTTTTTAACATCACTTCACAGAAATAGATCCATGTGACAGTAACCCTTGTCTCAATGGAGCTACTTGCTTTGATCTAGGAGGACAGAATATCTTCTGTCAGTGTCCAACAGACTTCACTGGTCCAACCTGTGCCACTGGTATGCTAACATTTCATTCCATCATAATTAGTTTAACAAGAAGTGATAGTATAATACATCCATTGGTTGGTAATAAATAAAGAGTGTGTCGATTGGCTAGTCTTCATTTAGTCTATCGATCTTGACTTTGAAAGATACACTATACACGTGCATTTGTGTGGCAGTGTGACTAATTATTTAACATTTGCATTGACAAAATTATATTCAGTAAATTTGATCCCTTGTGGTACATAAATAACAAAGTGTCCATTTTATTCATCCTTGTACAGGAATTAATCCATGTGACAATAACCCTTGTCTGAATGGTGCAACATGTTTCCCACTTGAAGGACAGAATGTCTTCTGTCAGTGTCCTGAAGGTTTTACAGGACAAAACTGTGAAACTGGTATGCTAAAAATTTAATTCATTTTAATTGCATTTGGTATTTATACTAGTAAAATTATCATTGAATGGAATTATGAAAGAATGCTTCTGTGTGAATTTTGAGCTAATATGATAAAAATGTAGACTTGGCAAATTGATCTAGGAGGACAATTGCATTTGGTATTTATACTAGTAAAATTATCATTGAATGGAATTATGAAAGAATGCTTCCATGTGAATTTTGAGCTGGTATGATAAAAATGTAGACTTGGCAAATTAATCATCTTTAACAGTGGTTGCAGATTTAGGGTGCAGCTCAAAATGCTGTTTGGGGAGATAGAGAATAGACAAATAGAGTTTGGAAGACTGCTTTATGTGTTTCCTATACTTAAAGACATGTTAGTTCATTATAAGGGTTAATGTTTGTATTGAATGGGTGTGTGATTTTTGTATGTACATACATCCACCATTGCACTACTTACACCAGAATCAATATAAGATCCCATTAGTCATTTTTTAACATCACTTCACAGAAATAGATCCATGTGACAGTAACCCTTGTCTCAATGGAGCTACTTGCTTTGATCTAGGAGGACAGAATATCTTCTGTCAGTGTCCACCAGGCTTTACTGGACAAACCTGTGGCACAAGTATGCTGATTTCATTACTTATCTTTTACAAGCTTAATCCATTTAATGTCCATCTCCAATTGTCACTTTAATTGCTTCATTAATTAGTTGCAGCAATTTTTTTATTTTGGATTTTCTTAGGCATGTTTTGCTTTTCATGGTGACTCAATTTTGATAGAATGTTTTATTTTAAGACCAGCTGAAATCCTTAATTGTCACTTCTTGTGGCATGTGGCCACACAGACATGATTAATGCATAGTAAAAGTTAGAACAGATCTGTCTGTTTAAGATGTGTGTCCATCCTAGCAATAATTTCAAGTTCATTTTACTACCAAACCTTTGCTGCAAATTGAGCTCTCCTTTTGGTGTTTGTGAACAGTGAAATGCTGACATTGGGTTATTCTAAAGAAACTCATACTGAAGCAGGACACTATAGAATCTAACAGTTAATGGTCATCACCTTTGGTCACAGTGTCAGCCATCATCTCGTACTGCTCTGTAATCAGTATAACCTTCATCCTCCCTTAATTTATTCTTACGTCCTATTAATGTATAGATCTTATGCATATGACATCACAGAACAGAGGTGCACCCTCTGATAGAGGTAGGCATGTATCATTGCAACTTTCATCAACAAATGCAGACTGCTGATTTGTGTACTGCTGCAAAGTTTACATCCTGTGTGCAGTGTGCTTCCTTGTTTATCCTCCAAAATGATGTTGTGTGATGTCAGTGCATAAGGTCTATTATGCTTTTGTTAATACATTGAGCATCTTTTTAAACTCTTTCTCATAAATCAGTTATAAATTCCTGTGATGCCCAACCTTGTCAAAATGGAGGTACATGTACCCGTGGAACTGGTCTAACCTACACTTGTATGTGTCCTGATGGCTTTGAAGGAACGGACTGTGAAACAGGTACTTTTTGTGGAACCTGTCTTCGTTTTAACTTTGTTTTTTTTTTGCTTTATACACCCCTTTACTAATTCCAATATAACTTAACTTTTATTATTCATTGCATTCACACATGATTGACATGAATTGGTTGGAATTCTTTGAGTGGATTAATTAGTTTTATTTGTTTGTCTCTTGCATCATCACCCCTGGGGTCACTAAAACTGATACATTGACAATAGCAGGGTTTCCCCTGGGTTTTGGAGAGTGTGAGATGGTATTAGTTCATGGGGGGTAATATGATGCCAGCTTTGGCACGATCAGTGAGTGAGAACTATCAATACTTCCATAGCTAGTACAGTACAGATGGCAAGTATAGCAAATTTCTGTGAGGTGGTGGCCAAAAACTGTGAGATGGCCACTTCACAAAAAGAATGCCATGGGAAACTGTGAATAGTTTCAGAACTAAAAGACAACTGCTGGTTCTTGAGGAGGAATGGAACTTTCCCAGCAATAAAATAGTCATTAAAAGACCATCTACTGTACTATGACATTTACGCTAAAATCATTTTATAGTAGTAGCATTTCTGATGACTTATCTTGAAGTGGGGTAAGGGGGTAGGGAGGGGAGAAGGCAGGGACCTTTAAGAAGACTTTTTCATATAGGCTTCATTTTGATTTACTAACAGTTTAGTTTGTTGGAGACATAAAAAGTTATAATGGTTGTGTTGTTTGATATAGTCATTTTTATGCCCCTGACATTAGCATCCATCACAATCGGACGTCACATTAAATCTTTGAACCATTACTTCACAGAAATAGATCCATGTGACAGTAACCCATGTCTCAATGGAGCTACTTGCTTTGATCTAGGAGGACAGAACATCTTCTGTCAGTGTCCTGCAGACTTCACTGGTACAACTTGTGCCACTGGTATGCACACATTTCATTCCATCATCATTAGTTTTTTCATTAGTTAAGTCTTAATAGTTCTAGTATGCAGGATTCTCAATATCAGATGGCTAGAGGAGGTAGAATTAGTTATAATAGTTCTTCTGGTTAAATTTTAAAGGAATGACATGTTATTGGTCAGTTATGGTTCATACTTGACTGAACAAGGTTCCATATTTTGTATGAAACTCCAACGACTATCACACTGCATTTGAAATCATTGCAGTCTTGTGGGATTTTGGGAAGGTTTCTTTATATTATTTGATATTTTGACTGTTCATGAGATTGTAAAAGGCATGAGAAATGATTCTTTGCTATGCTTGATCACTTGTATCACTGACACCAGCTATAAAGGAATAATCTGATGTTTTAAGGTTTACTGTGCACTTTCACAATTTGTCGGTTTCTTTATCATGGAGTCATTAAAAATGGTGCAATGGTGTTATGTTTACTAACAGTTGCCTGCACACTTAAACATTTGTGTGGCTGTGTGCCTTATTGTAAAAAAAAAAAAAAAAAAAAATATAGAAAGAAACTAGATTATTCCCAGGCTGTAACTTCTAAAAGTCACCATTATCATTTACCAATCCATTTACAGAGATTAATCCATGTGACAATAACCCTTGTCTCAATGGTGCAACATGTCTTCCTCGTGGAGGACAAAATGTCTTCTGTCAGTGTCCTACTGGCTTCGAAGGTCCATTTTGTGAAATTGGTATGGATAAAAATCCTTTATATTCTAATTGATTTACTCTCAATTTTTGGTATTTTTGTAAATTGTTGGACAATCATGTGAAACTTTGGAGTTGGCATTATACAGTGTTTGACTTTTAGTGTTTGTGAATAACCTTGTGATTGTGTAAATAAAGATATTTTAAGTTGGCAGTGGAATTTTGGATGCATGTATTGGTAGAGTGTCAGGTGGGATGGGGCAGGGGTTGGGTGGGTTTGAATACATCTAGGACGGCTTTTGATAAGACTGGCTCATGTGTTGCCTTCATTTTGACATATTCATGGGTTCATTATAAACATTAACATTTGAAACAGGGTTATAATTGTTATTTGTTTACTTAAACACATTACATGCCCCCTTAATTATTACATGCACTCGTAGTTGACTCATTTGTAACACATATTAACTTTTCCACCCATCACTTTACAGAAATCAATCCATGCGATAGTAACCCTTGTCTCAATGGAGCTACTTGCTTTGATCTAGGAGGACAGAACATCTTCTGTCAGTGTCCAACAGACTTTACTGGACAAACCTGTGGCATAAGTATGCTGAAGCCATTCATTCATACAAACTTTTTATTCTTTTAATATTCTTCCCCAATTTGCACTTTTAATTATTGTTGATCATTACTTACCTATGAGTTTTAATGTGGAATGATCCTCAACATGTTATACATTTGGTTGTGACTTAGTGAAAAATGTTTTTTTTCATGATTATCTGAAATCCTTGTCACTAGTATAACTTCCATTGCTATATATACTGGCAGCCATAATTAGTATGGTAGTACAAGTGGAGGACATCGATCTGTTTGATGTGGTCATTCCTGAAATTGATTTAAAATACTTTTTTTACCAAAGCTGTAATTCTCTTGGCTGACTTATCACTGGTTTATGTGAAATGAAATGTTGATTGTTCAGTCTTGTGGTGAAGGTTCTGGAGAGGTCAAACTGAAAGCAGTACCCTAAGAATTTATAAAAATGTTTATTGCAACTACCTCTGGTCAGCATCATAATAAAATCTATTCTGTTCTCGTATGTGATCATTACATGAATCTTCCATCTACAAAATTTTGTCGGTTTTTTATTATGAAGTCATTAAAAGCGGTATAATGGTGTTATGTTTACTAACAATTGCTACACACTTAAACATTTGTGTGGCTGTGTGACTAAATGTGGAACAAAATTTTATGCAAAAGCAGATTAGTCTCAGGCTGTAACTTCTAAATATCATGTTTATCATTTACCAATCCATTTACAGTAATTAATCCTTGTGACAATAACCCTTGTCTGAATGGTGCAACATGTCTTCCACTTGAAGGACAGAATGTCTTCTGTCAGTGTCCTACTGGCTTCGAAGGTCCATTTTGTGAAATTGGTATGATAAAAATCCTTTCTGTTCTAGTTGATTTACTGTTGATTTTTGGTATTTTTGTAAATTATTAGTCAATCATGTAAAACTTTTGAGTTGGCATTATCCATGCAGTGTTTGACTTGGGTTTGTGAATAACCTTGTGATTGTGTAAACAGAGACCTTTCAAGTTGTCAGTGGAATTTTGGATGCATGTGGGGGTAGTGTCAGGTGGTAGGGGGCTGGGGGTTGGGTGAGGGGTTGGCATGAATACAGCCTGAACAGCTTTTAGTAAGACTGGCTCATGTGTTGCCTTCACTTTGCTTTGACATATTCATGGGTTCATTATGAACATGAAACAGGGTTATAATTTTTATTTTACTTAAACACATTACATGCCCCTTAATCATTACCTGTATGTAGTTGACTCATTTGTAACACATATTAACTTCTCACCCATCACTTCACAGAAATCAATCCATGTGACAGTAACCCTTGTCTGAATGGAGCTACTTGCTTTGATATTGGAGGACAGAACATCTTCTGTCAGTGTCCAGCAGGCTTTACTGGACAAACCTGTGGCACAAGTATGCTGAGTGCATTTATTCATGCAAACAACTTTTTATTCTTTCAATATTCATCCGCAATTTTCACCTTTTATTCTTGTTGATCATTTACCCATGAGTTTTAATGTGGAATGATCCCTGACATGTTTTAAGTTATGTTGTGACTTAGCCAAGAATGGTTCTTTCAAGATACTCGTCAATAGTACAACTTTCAGTGCTATATATTTTGGCAGCCATGACAAGTATGATAGTACAAGTAGAGGACATCGATCTGTTTGATGCTTTCAGTCCTGTAGTTCTCATGACTGACTTGTCACTGGTTTTTGTGAAATGAAATATTGACAGTTCAATCTTGTGGAGAAGGTTCTGGAGAGGTCACACCGACATCAGTACCCTAAGAATTTAAAAAAAATTAATTGTTACTATCATTGGTCATCATCATTTCAATAAAACCTATTCTGTTCTCGTATGTGATCATTACATAACTCTTTCATCTACATTCTTATTAAACCAGTCATCGATCCCTGCGATGCTCAACCATGTCAAAATGGAGCTACTTGTAACCCTGGAACTGGTCTTACCTACACATGTACATGTCCTGACGGCTTTGAAGGAATGAACTGTGATATAGGTACTGCCTCATTGTTTCTACCCTGCAAATATACTGTCACTTGCTTTTTTCATTCATTTAAGTACACAAATTGCATAAATTGCTTGGGATCTTTCATAGTATTCAGGGTAACAATTTGTTGTGTCAGTTTTTCCCTGATGATCATGTTTATGGTCGGAGAACTGATAACAATTAGTAAACTTAGAGAAATGAATCCTTACAATTCCTGAATAGGAAGTGGAACTTTTCCAAAAATTAAAAAATCATGAAAAGTTTAGTAATTTTTTTCTGGACTTATAATGCTAAACTCACATGGACAGTAGTACCGAATTTCTGATGGTTTAGCCAAAAAAAAAGGGGAGGGGTAGGGGAGGGGGTAGGGAAAGGGGAAATGTGAAGAAGGGCTGAGCAGAGTATATCTTCATGTAGGCACCCATTTTAATTGCAAGCATTACTACTCCATTTTAAGTATTGACCATTTGTAACAGGTGTGTGCTTTTTATAGCTTTTTTTGAGCTTCCTACATTTTATCTTAGTTTTCATTAGTCACAGTTGGGTATCACATTAATCATTTCACACATCACTTCACAGGAATAGATCCATGTGACAGTAACCCTTGTCTCAATGGAGCTACTTGCTTTGATCTAGGAGGACAGAATATCTTCTGTCAGTGTCCAACAGGCTTCACTGGTACAACTTGTGCCACTGGTATGCCCACATTTCCTTCCATCATTATTATTTTTGTCAAAAATATTAGGAATATATTGCATTTGGTAGACTATTATTGGTGAATAATCCGTCAAGACTCCAAATTTGGCAAAATAACGGACGAGGCGAATTCGAGTCCATTATTTTGCACATTTGAGTCGAGACAGTTTATGAGACTATAATAATCCAACAAATGTGGTTTATTCCTATTCTACCACAGAAAATATGTGTAAAATTCATTTTTATCAGGTTTTATGTTTACTGACCGTGGGCTGTGGAATAGAAGGTCAGTGTTTAACCAATCAGAATGCAGGATTCTCAGTATCAGATGGCTAGAGGTGGTAGAATTAGTTATAGTAGTTGTACTGCTTAATTTTAAAGGAATTACATGTTAGTGGTCAGTTATGGTTCATACTTGACTGAACAAGGTACCATGTTTTGT
Source organism: Holothuria leucospilota (assembly GCA_029531755.1). Lineage (NCBI taxonomy): Eukaryota > Metazoa > Echinodermata > Holothuroidea > Aspidochirotida > Holothuriidae > Holothuria > Holothuria leucospilota. Next base: position 20,887,336 of record CM055968.1, on the reverse strand, counting down.
ATGAAACTCCAGTGACTATCACACTGCATTTGAAATCATTGCAATCTTGTGGGATTTTGGGAAGCTTGTTATTGATATTTTGACTGTTCATGAGATTGTAAAAGGAATGAGAAATGATTCTTTGCTATACTTGGTCTCTTGTATCACTGGCACCAGCTACAAGGGAATATTAATCTGATGTTTTTAGTTTTACTGTGCACTTTCAGAATTTGTAGATTCCGTTATCATGAAATTATTAAAACCAGTACAATGGTGTAATGTTTACTAACAGTCCCTTCACACTTTAACATTTTTTTGACTGTGTGACTTGATGTAAAATAAAATTTTATGCAAACCAGCTCACACCCTGGCTGTAACGTCTAAATATCACCATTATCATTTACTAATCCATTAACAGTAAGTAATGCATGTATAAATAACCCTTGTCTCAATGGTGCAAAATGTCTTCCACTTGAAGGACAGAATGTCTTTTGTCAGTGTCCTACTGGCTTCGAAGGTCCATTTTGTGAAAGTGGTATGATAAGAGTCCTTTCTGTTGTAATTGATTCAGTGGCAATTTTTGTAAAATTATTGGTCAATCATGTAAAACTTTTGAGTTGGTGTTATGCAGTGTTTGACTTTGTGTTTATGAATAACCTTGTGGTTGTGTAAATAAAGATCTTTTAAGTTGGCAGTGGAATTTTGTATGCATGTAGGGATAGAGTGTCAGGTCAAAGGGGGCAGGGGTGGGGTGAGGTTTGAATACAGCTGGGACAGCTTTTGATAACACTGGCTCATGTGTTGCCTTCCCTTCACTTTGACATATTCATGGGTTCATAAAACATTAACATTTGAAACAGGGCCATAATTGTTATTTATTTACTTAAACACATTACCTGCCCCCTTAACCATTACCTGCACTCGTAGTTGACTCATTTGTAACTCATATTAACTATTCCATACATCACTTCACAGAAATCAATCCATGCGACAGTAACCCTTGTCTGAATGGAGCTACTTGCTTTGATATCGGAGGACAGAACATCTTCTGTCAGTGTCCAACAGACTTTACTGGACAAACCTGTGGCACAAGTATGCTGATTCCATCAATTCATACAAACAAATTTTTATTCTTTTAATATTCATCCCCAATTTGCACTTTTAAATGTTGTTGATTATTAGTTACCCATTAGTTTTAATGTGGAATGATCCTTGACATGTTTTGCATGTTGTAGTGACTTAGTGAATAATGGTTTTCTCAAGATCATCTGAAATCCTTGTCACTAGTATAACTTCCATTGCTATTATATTCTGGCAGCCATACTTAGTATGATAGTACAAGTAAAGGACATCGATCTGTTTGATGTATTCCATCTCAACAATAATTTGAAAGTACTTATTTTTACCAAAGCTGGAGTTCTCTTGGCTGAATTATCACTTGTTTATGTGAAATGAAATGTTGATTGTTCAGTCTTGTGGTGAAGATTCTGGAGAGGTCACATTGACAGCAGGACTCTAAGATATTAAAAACGTTAATTGCAACTAACTCTGGTCATCATCATAATAAAACCTATTCTGTTCTTGTTTGTTATCAATACATAAAATCTTTCCTCTACAAACTTTTGTTGGTTTTTTTATCATGAAGTCATTAAAACCAGTACAATAGTGCTATGTTTACTAACAATTGCTACACACGTTAACATTTGTGTGGCTGTGTGACTAAATGTGGAACAAAATTTTATGCAAAACCAGATTAGTCTCAGGCTGTAACTTCAAAATATTGTTTTTATCATTTATCAATCCATTTACAGTAATTAATCCTTGTGACAATAACCCTTGTCTGAATGGTGCAACATGTCTTCCACTTGAAGGACAGAATGTCTTCTGTCAGTGTCCTACTGGCTTCGAAGGTCTATTTTGTGAAAGTGGTATGATAAAAATCGTTTCTGTTCTAATTGATTAACTGTTGATTTTTGTTGTTTTTTTTTTAAGTTATTGGTCAATCATGTGAATTTTTTGAGTTGGTATTATCCCAGTGTTTGACTTGGGTTTCTGAATAACCTTGTAATTGTGTAAGTAGAGATCTTTCAAGTTGGCAGTGGAATTTTGGATGCATATAGGGGTAGTGTCAGGTGGTAGGGGTGGGGGTGGTTATGGGGGTTGGGTGGGTATGAATACAGCCTGAACAGCTTTTGATAAGAATGGCTCATGTGTTGCCTTCACTTTGCTTTGACATATTCATGGGTTCATTATAAACATTAACATTTGAAACAGGGTTATAATTGTTTTTTATTTACTTAAACACATTACCTGCCCCCTTAATTATTACCTGCACTCGTAGTTGATTCATTTGTAACACACATTAACTATTCCACCCATCACTTCACAGAAATCAATCCATGTGACAGTAACCCTTGTCTGAATGGAGCTACTTGCTTTGATATTGGAGGACAGAACATCTTCTGTCAGTGTCCAGCAGGCTTTACTGGGCAAACCTGTGGCATAAGTATGCTGAGTGTATTTATTCATCTTGTGAAGTTTTGATTCATTCAGTATTCATTTTCAGTTTATGATGTAAATGATTTTGTCTTTTCATCTAACTGTCATAGGGTTTTGATGAACCCAAGTGGCTTTCTCACCCTGAAACTTTAAATTTTAAACCTGCTTTCCTTTTATTCTAGCTTTCACTCTATTTCAGTACTGAGTTTAGGGAAGCGAAATTTTGTTAAATTAATCTTGTTCATAGCTTGGAGCAGCTTGCTGCTATAATTATGTTGGCAAGAAGCATTTGCATGAAATTTTGAGGAATTTATGTAAGAATCAACAGTTTGTCTCCTGTAGCCAATTTATTGTGCAATGTTATAAGGTTTTGATTTAATGAAGTCAGGCTTTGAATGTCAGTAAAAACAAGTCTTTCCAATTTCCTTTCAACTTCTTTTACTCTTTGAAAACAGACAGTTTGAAGTAACTTGTGTGCAGACAAAGAACTGTCAGTGTTTAAAACAACCATGTCTACATATGAGATAATGGAATAGTACATTATTGTCTTTTTTTCCTACTTTAAAAATAGAAAATTAATCACATTTTACCCTTGTTGCTACCCCAAAATTGAAAGCATATCAATTGTACTCACCATTGGGGACAATTTCACTCACATAAGCCTATACTCTTCCATAAGCCTAATTAGTCAATAATTCCTGTTTCTCTTTCTTTTAACATCAGTCATCAACCCCTGTGATGCTCAACCATGTCAAAATGGAGCTACATGTAACCGTGGAACTGGTCTCACCTACACTTGTACATGTCCTGCAGGATTTGAAGGAATGGACTGTGAAATAGGTATGTTCTTGGGCACCTTTCATTGCTTCTGTTCATTTTGCGTCATTTTTGAAAGTACTGCTTCATATTTTCCCTTCATTTGGATTTTTCGATAGATACCCTTACAAAAAAAAAACGTGTGGCAATTTGGGCCAAATCCTCAGGTTTTCACATGTGTCTGTCATGGGTAATCACAGGTATTTTGTGTGAAAACCTGTGTTTCCCTTGACATTGACACAGGTTGGGCAGTTGCCACATTTTGCCCCGGGTATGATACAGGTTTGCCACAGATTTTCACAGGTTTTACTTGCAAAATGTGTGGCAATTAAAACATATGTTAACAAAGAATTCTGAGACAAAACCTGTGGTTTGAAATTAAAGGCAGGAAAGGTGTGTCAACCTTTGTCAAACCTGTGTCCAGAAGGTTCCAGATATGCAGGTTGTCACCCAAGAACACGCATGATTTCTTTCGTTTTTCATGCGTGATCACAGGTGGTTACAGACACAGGTTGATACATCTTTTTTTGTAAGGGTATGGTTTCATATAAACATTAATGTTTCCCAACCATGCATAGTTTAATTTTCATATATTTACTTAATAAGACCACTAACACACCATGAAGTTCCATCTGGAATTATAATCAATTCACCCATCCTCAGATATAGATCCATGTGCCAGTAGCCCTTGTCTCAATGGAGCTACTTACTTTAACCTTGGAGGACAGAACATCTTTTGTCAATGTCCTGCAGATTTTTTTGGAACAACATGTGAAAATGGTATGGATTTGGGTATTTAATTTTACAGTGTCATTCATTTACAAGTTGGCATAACTTTCTAACTATATTGAGATTCTTTTTCTTGAGTTTGATCAACATGATTGTGGTGGTCTCCCAACATTCCTTTGTTACCTGTTTCATGATCCCTTTACCTAGTTTTTAGTTTACAAGAATGTGTGGAACTGTATAGGCTTTGGTTTCCCAGGAGGGTAACCTATGGTGCCACTCTGCGATGACCTTTCCAAGGATTGGTAGGATTGAAAGGTCACTTTAACAGGCAGGGTTCTCTAGATTGAATGTTAGCTTGATCGAAGGTTCACTAGACTGAAGATCTTAACTCTAACTTAATCTTAACCATAACCATAATCCTTACCCAAACCCTTATCCTATCCTAGTATTATCTTAAGCCTAATTTTTAACCTTATTCTGTATCTAAGCCAAATCCTAACCCTACTTCTAACTCGTAGTAGATATACCCCAGGGAAATCTCGATCGAGCGAACCTTCGGTCTAGTGGGCAGTCCTCACTTAAACAGTCATGATATTTTCTAGTGATTCATCCAGTCTCTATTGGACCATCATTTTAAGTTTATTAAACATAAGCATTCAACCATTTTTCACTGTCGGAATGACAGTTAGGTTGCAGTGAGAGCTAAAACCTAACCTAAGTTTGTCTTTTGGGAATCCTGTGATGCCCCAGTTTAGATGATAGATTCTTTGACTCATTGACAAAAGTTTTATCAAAAGAGACATGTATTTCATGTGTATATTCATCAGTTTCATCAGTCTTGTGTTCGTTAATCTCATAAACATGCATGACCTCACATGTCATAGCCTCACAGCAACTCATAATAACCTTCTTTCACCTTAATATCAGTGATAAACGTTCCCTGTGATTCTCAACCATGCCAGAATGGAGCCACCTGTGTTATGGGACCTGGTTTTACTTTCACCTATACTTGTTTGTGTGCTGATGGCTTTGAAGGAATAAACTGTGAAATAGGTATAAAAAGTTTTTGTTTAAATAAATGCATCTCTTCTTGAAAGCGATCTGGGATATATTTAAATTGTATGATTTGGATGATTTTAATTAATCTTGAGAAATTCCATGGTATCTGATTTGTGGGTGTTTGAAATGTGTTGTTTTAATCATTGCCATGTGTGGAATGATGTGCAGTGTGAAAAGTGGAAGTTTTTTGGGAAGTTTTAACAAATAATTGAAGTTTTTGCCCTTTTGTTGTTGGGACTTTTGAAAGAAAATAATGACTTGGAGGTAATTGTGTGGTTGTAGGTCAGTTTTAGATGTTTGTATGTTGAAATCATCCACTTACAGACATTAAGAAAGAGATAATGCTAAATTCCAAGATCCTAGCACAAACTGAAGGAAAATGATACCACAATACATTTTCTTTTCTGGATTTTTTTTGTCATTTCATGTAAATTTTATGTAACTGACTCTTACCTCACCTTCTCTGTAATTTCACCCAAGTAAGGAATTCATTTTTAAACTTCATACCATTAGAACTTTTCCTTTCCTTCTCATAACAGCAACTGTTAACCCATGTGACACTTCACCTTGTTTGAACGGAGCCACTTGTACCAGAATTGACAATGTTAATTTTACTTGCATCTGTGCTGAAGGGTTTGAAGGAACTAACTGTGAATCAGGTATGAAAGAATTAGTTAAAAACTGCCTGGAGTGACAAAAAGTTGTGAAGGGTGCATGTGTGGAAGTGATGTGGAATATTAATATTACTTTTTACATGTACATTCAGTCAGTAAAATTGAGAAATATTAGAAGTTTGTTAATGATGTGATCATATATTGTGTATCTTAGGGGAATGGTGATATTGGTGAAGTAGTTGCTGGTAAGCAAAGTACAAAATATATTTTTTCACAAATCTGGACATCTATTAAAGTGAATCATTTTGGTGTAATATCTGTGAGTGAAGATAATTCTGTTGAGCAGAAAGTGTAGAAAGCTATTTCATAAACTTTAATCATGAAACACAGCAATGAATAATTCCGTATTACTAACTGCATGTGTCACTAATTCACTAATCAACCTACAGTTATCAACCTGTGTGATGTAAACAACCCGTGTTTGAATGGTGCTACTTGCTTCCCCATTAGTGGAACCAATGTATTTTGTCAGTGTCCTCTTGGGTTTACTGGCAACCTCTGTGACACAGGTATGGAAGATATTACCGTTTATTGTGTGTGATAGGAGTCTGTAAGAAAAATGCTCAAACTGGAAATAATATAGTACCTTATGTTTGCCATAGTGGGTAGTATCAGAGGCATTGCCCTAGTGTCCCTTTGTGGTCAAGGGACTACATCCCTCCAGTGGCTCAATTGGAACTGTCGATTAAAATTTGCTTTTGGAGTTGAACCCTGAACAATGCAAGCAACTTTCTCACTTTGTTGTCTATATAAGTTGGAGGTCTATACTAAGGGGGGAATTTTCAAAACTGTTTACCAAGCAAAATAAGGAAAACTGAGACCTGATGCTACACCCTTTTTCCAGTTCAGGGTTACATTAAATAATTTCCTAATGTTTTAGGACTCCTTTTAAACCTTTTGCCTTGTTTTTCTTGTATAGCTTCAACAAAAAGTCATATATTGTATCCATTTTTGTGATCATTATGAATGCGCTTCTTGAGGGTGACAGGAAGGAGGGGGGGGGGGGGGGGTGAGGGGTATATGAGAGATCTACTTCTTATGAAATGGTAGTAGTTTCTAAATTCATTTTCATTGTGTGATAGTATGAGTTGTTGTCTATACATTGTTGTTGGTTGTCATTCAAATGTGTTTTATGGTGTATTCCCTTAATGCATCGTGGATATCAATTTAAATTCAATTTCAGTCATTAACCCATGTGGCAGTGGCCCTTGCTTGAATGGTGCCACGTGCACCCCTCAAGGAGGTCTGGACTTCACCTGCAACTGTCTCCCTGGTTTCAATGGACAACTTTGCAATGATGGTAGTTCATTTCATTTTTACCAAGTCATTGTATTTAAGACTTGTCCTTTGTAAGAGTTTTGGTCACGCATTACATCCAGCAATAGAAGCTGTTCTTAATTGATCACCTCCTTCAACATCTTTGTTCTAACCTCTCTAATTGTAACACCATAAAATAATATTATTATGCAGTGTTCAATTTTAAGGAATTAGCAATGGTTGTCGGAAGGACTACCACATTGTAAAAGTTGGTTGTCCTGCTCAAAATAAGGTAGTTCCAAGTGTAAACCATTTTCGCAACCATGGAATTGATAACGCTCTACTATCACCAGTTTTCCAAAGTGGCTTTCACTTTTTAGACAACCCCCCCCCCCCCCCACCCGAAAAAAAAAAAAACAGATATCTACTGTATAAGAGTAGTGCTGTCTCGTGGGGTGCATCAGTGTACATTGTGGACATAGTTAATGTTATGATGTTCGCATTGCGGGTTGATAAATTAAACATCTCTAGATTGAAAGCACTGGTGTTGCAACATCAGCAATAGGAATTTGTAGCTTGCAATTCAGCTTCTTGGTGTACAGGGCAGGCCTAATGGCCTACTAGTGGAGTTTGTACGGGGCACATATTTTGGCTTGATGGTGCTATACACATTTTGATTATAAAGTGACTGTGTGGGAAGTTGTGGTGAACGTGCGTGATCACTGCACTTTGCTGCAAATCTTTTGATGCAATTTTTGAAGTTTCTTGCTTGCGCAATTCTTGGAGCTACTTAATGTAAACATCACTTTCCTCAAAAGATTTGGTTGTCCCAACGGACAACCTTACACACCTGTTTTTGCAAAATCTTGTAGTCCTACAGAATTTCTGGTTGTCTCAGGCGACAGGACTACCTTAAAATTGAACACTGTTATGTTCTTCATCCATTTCATTTGGGTGTCCATCCATCCACTCATCCTTCAACCCTTGTAAAAAAGAAGATCCACCTCTGCACTTTTTAAAAATTATTTCAGTATTGACTGGATTGTCAAGTGAAATGTACAGGCAACACTTGTAGCCATAGGATACAACAGTTCTTTTAAAAGTTTTTCTTTGGTGACCCATATTTAATTCCCCACAATCGCTGTGACCCCAGGGTTTTAGTATATATGGTACTATTCAACGGGAGCACCCATCAGATGGCATAGTGTATGATACCATTGTTTTTGGGCAGAATTGTACCTGTCATAGTTTGCTTAAAACAGCACTCCTAGCCCTGACACTTTGAAGGTAAACATTCTTCAGTTTGAGATCCTATGTTTTTGAAATTCACACATCCAAAAATGCAGCGGCCCTGAATCACAGCTGAATCTCAGCAATCTATTTTGGGGTTGGGACTCAATAGATTGGTTAACTCTGGTATGACAGATTTGCAGATAAGATTATAGATTGGGTTGACCCTCACACTTCCATACTGAAAGAAAATACGTCAGAAATACAGGTTAAGTGTTTTACTTGATAAAGTCACATTGTGATAGCAGCTTAAGTCCTGAGATAATGATTGGGGAAAATAAACTTCTGTGAAGTTACAAAAGTAGTGAAGTTATTAAGTACTTCAGCTTGAGAATTTCTTGTTTGTGCATTAAATTATTTCTTCCACTGACATCTTACTAATTGGAAAATAATGAAACAATATCGACCTCAACAGCTGTGTCATTTCTTCATAAAACATGTAACTTTTTAAGGGTTATGTTTTAGTAAAGAAGAGGTGTCAGGAAGTGGAAGGTCTAGTCCCCCAAGCCAAGCCATAATGCCCAAATACTTTGTAATTGTGAATCGTATTGTATCCACTTTTTCTGTCCCTCTTTTCATTTCCACCCCTCACCATTAAGTAACATTTACCTTTACCATTATCTCCCATTTATAATCATTATGTCATATAACTGTTTCACTTCATTTCTCCATGTTCATGGTCAGTGGTCAACCCATGTGATTCTTTTCCCTGTGAAAATGATGGTTCATGTGTTCCTGGTGCTGGTCTTAGCTACACTTGTAGATGTTTTCCTGGTTTTGAAGGAAATGATTTTGAAATAGGAAGTTATGCATGTGGAACTCTGACATTTTCTGTCTTCTCAATCATCATCTGTATTGTGTTTCAGTCAATTTAGATCATGCATGTTTGTTCACGACAAATGTGGGCATACTGTTGGAGGTGAGGGGGGGAAATACCCAAGTTGAAGTACCCCTCTGTGTATAAACCCTGTCTCTCCAAACTGGAACAGCTGGCTGTGGTCCCAGGTCAAAGTTTAGAGAATTAATTGAGAAGACAGACAGTTGGTTTAAAACTGATAGCCCAAGATTATTCTGTTACTCATAAATGGACTGTTCCTTCCTGAGCTGGTGGGATTCTTTTTGTTTCATGGGGAGGGGGAACGGAGTGATCCTGGAGACATTTTGTGTTAATAAAAGGAGTGCTGTTGACTTTTTAAAACTCAAAAACATTGTATTTAGGGTGTGAAGTATATGTATTCAAATCCTGTATGTCAGGGCCAACTCTGTGAAATCCTCCACCACAAAGTATCCTCTTAGGATATGCTCCACAGTGTGCATGGCAGCCTGGTATGACCTCAAGTGCAAAAACTTCTTTTTAAAATGTTTGTTATTTCCTAAAGAATCCTAGAATCAATGATATCATCTTCTTCTAGAAACAATCCTTTTCATTCTTATTATCACATACTGTATCCCATCTATTTTATTTCAATTAACTTTCATTTCTGTATGCTCTCTAGGGCTGTGACCGTGTAGCGATTAATCGCTAAACAATCGCAAATTTTTGTGGTTAAACGTTTAATTATTTTGCTACACGTTCACAGCCTTAATGCTCTTTCACATGGTCAATTTCCACCCAAATACTAACAAGTTCGCAACCTAACTTTTTGACACCCTCACACTGAAAGTAGTAGTCTTACCAAAGTTCAAAATAATGCAGTTGGTCATAATTTATTCATCTCATCATCTTATATAACCATGGCAATTTGTCTTTCCTTCCTCCCCTAAACCAGTCATCAACCCCTGTGATGCTCAACAATGTCAAAATGGTGCTACATGTATCCCTGGAACTGGTCTTAACTACACATGTGAATGTCCCGTTGGCTTTGAGGGAATAAACTGTGACATAGGTATTTTTTCATTCTGTTACACATTTTTTCAGATGTTTTTGATACGATGGTGCATTGACTAACCTTTGTTGACTTTTTCAAATTTTAGTGACCTGTTTCACAAGGTGTTTTTTTTTATGTTTAATCCTTAAGTGACATTGACACAGGGGTGAATACGTGGTTGTTGATTTACAATTTTCACAAATGGTCCTCAAATTACTAACATTTGTGTATAAACCATAAATGTTCAATAACACAAGGTATGAGAAGAAAAATCTTTTGAAAGTCTTACAACAAACTTACTGTTCAAGGTTAACTGTGGTGGTCAGTATGAATGTCTATTATGTTTAGCCATATTACAGCCATTGGTCATCAGTTTAACCTATTAACACACTGTCACTGCCCTTATTAATTGCAGAAATTAATCCATGTGACAGTAACCCTTGTCTCAATGGTGCTACTTGCTTTAATATTGGAGGACAGAACATCTTTTGTCAGTGTCCAGCAGGCTTTACTGGACCAACTTGTGAAATCGGTAGGCCATCTCCATATTGTTCAAAATCATCAACATGTTGATAGCTACACTTTAGATGTTTTGCAGGTTTTGAAGGAAATGATTGTGAAATAGGTACTTTTAATACTTCTGCATTTATAACTAACTACACAGCTTTGTGTATCTTGTATGACTTTGTTGTAACTCTTGAGTTCTGCTAGCTTCAAGGTCATCTTTAAAAATGTCATTGTATGTTTTATACTGGATTATAATTGAAGAAGATTTAATTAAAGAAGATGAGGTGATTTTTTTTTTTTTGGGGGGGGGGGGAGGGGGTGGGAGGAGTCAGATAGTGAGTTGAAGGTCTGTAGATTAGATTCTGCTGTTGCTATTAGTATTGCAGTACTAACAATGCCAACTCAGTATAACCTTATCAACTACCATTAACTACCATATTCAATATTAATTACCGTGTTATCATGCTGAGCAACATGCTCTCTCTACTCACTTAGTCATCAACCCCTGTGATGCTCAACCATGTCAAAATGGAGCTACATGTAACCCTGGAACTGGTCTCACCTACACTTGTACATGTCCTCCAGGATTTGAAGGAATGGACTGTGAAATGGGTGGACAGACCCATTTGTACACTTATATGGTGCTAGTAGTACTGGGGAGTCATTTACTCAGTGCCTGCATAAAAATCATGGCTAATTTGCTACACACCTGCAAAAATGTACAGCAGTTGCTTGTGAGAGTAACATTTTCACGAGTTCTATGACAAAGAATTCAAAGGACCTCAAATTTGTTTTGAATTCAAAGGACCTCAAATTACAGGGAAACTCACTTTTGCAATTGGGAAAAGTTTCTCTTTGGTTATCTACCTAGAATCTTTGTGGCAGAATAAATCTCCCTAGTTTATCATTTTTTCACTTATAAAAGCCTTTATAACTTGTCTAAGGTTGAGCTGCTTTAATGCAGGCATCTGAGAAAAAGTTCTTCATTTTTAGCCAAATTTCATTGTATCATGTTATTTAAAACTAAGAGTTCATTGTGAATTATCTAGTCTCACATTTTCTCATACATGTATGGTAATTTTTTTTCAATATACATTGATATTCATTAGTTTAACATTTGCATCAAATTCAAAATACCATCTTCTAAAAAAAATCATTCCTTCCTTTCTGCCTTCCTTCATGGTCAGTCATCAACCCCTGTGATGCCACTCCTTGTCAGAATGGAGCTACATGTGTACCAGGAGTAGGCCTTAGCTACACATGTCTGTGTGTTGATGGCTTTGAAGGAATGGACTGTGAAATAGGTACCACTTGATCAATTTAAACTTCAGTTTGTTTCATTAAACTTGATGTGAAAAAAAGGCGACTCTTTCTGTATCTAATATCATTCAAAACTGTCATTTTTGGTTTCGATGAAAAGAGAAACCTATGCGGTCATGATGGCGTGTGTATGTATGTGTGTATGTGCGTGTGTGTGTGTGTATGTGTGTGTGTGTGTGTGTGTTTGTGACACTTTGCTCGTTAACACGATATCTCAAGAAGGGAAACTCTGACAGTTTTCAAACTTGGTACATAGATGCCCCATATAGTGAGGAAGAACCCTATTGTTTTTGGTGGGGGTCAAAGGTCACCTGGGGTCACCGGGGGTCAAAACCTGAAAACCTTGTTAACACAATATCTCGAGGTAGGAAGCTTGGATGAATTTCATACTTTGTATGTAGATGCGTTACGGTAAGAGGAAGAACCCTATCATTTTTGGTGGAGGTCAAAGGTCATCTGGGGTCACCGGGGGTCAAACCCTAAAAACTTCGTTAACACGATATCTCAAGAAGGGAACCTCTGACAGTTCTCAAACTTAGTACATAGATGCCCCATATTAAGAGGAAGAACCCTATTGTTTTTGGTGGAGGTCAAAGGTCACCTGGGGTCACCAGGGGTCAAAACCTGAAAACATTGTTAACACAATATCTTGAGGTAGGAAGCTTGGATGAATTTCATACTTAGTATGTAGATGCGTTATGGTAAGAGGAAGAACCCTATCATTTTTGGTGGAGGTCAAAGGTCATCTGGGGTCACCGGGGGTCAAACCCTGAAAACTTTGTTAACACGATATCTCAAGAAGGAAAGCTCTTACAGTTCTCAAACTTGGTACATAGATGCCCCATATTAAGAGGAAGAACCCTTTCACGTTTGGTGGAGGTCAAAGGTCACCTGGGGTCACCGGGGGTCAAACTCTGAAAACCATGTTAACATGATATCTCAAGAAAGAAAGCTCTGACAGTTCTCAAATGTAGTACATGGATGCCCCATATTGAGAGGAAGCACCCTATTGTTTTTGATGGAGGTCAAAGGTCACCTGGGGTCACCTGGGGTCAAACCCTGAAAACATTGTTAACACAATATCTTGAGGTAGGAAGCTTGGATGAGTTTCATACTTTGTATGTAGATGCGTCACGGTAAGAGGAAGAACCCTATCATTTTTGGTGGAGGTCAAAGGTCATCTGGGGTCACCGGGGGTCAAAGCCTGAAAACTTTGTTAACACGATATCTCAAGAAAGGAAGCTCTGACAGTTCTCAAACTTGGTACATGGATGCTCCATACTAAGAGGAAGAACCCTATTGTTTTTGGTGGAGGTCAAAGGTCACCTTGGGTCACCGGGGGTCAAACCCTGAAAACATTGTTAACACAATATCTTGAGGTAGGAAGCTTGGGTGAATTTCATACTTTGTATGTAGATGCGTTATGGTAAGAGGAAGAACCCTTTCACTTTTGGTGGAGGTCAAAGGTCATCTGGGGTCACCGGGGTCAAACTCTGAAATCTTTGTTAACACGATATCTCAAGAAGGGAAGCTCTGACAGTTCTCAAACGTGGTACATGGATCCCCCATATTGAGAGGAAGAACCCTAATGTTTTGGTGGAGGTCAAAGGTCACCTGGGGTCACCGGGGGTCAAACCCTGAAAACATTGTTAACACAATATCTTGATGTAGGAAGCTTGGATGAATTTCATACTTATTATGTAGATGCGTTATGGTGAGAGAAAGAACCCTATCATTTTTGTTGGAGGTCAAAGGTCATCTGGGGTCACCGGGGGTCAAACTCTGAAAACCTTGTTAACACGATATCTCGAGGTAGGAAGCTTGGATAAATTTCATACCTTGTATTTTGATGCCTTATAGTAAGAGGAAGAACTCTATCATTTTTGGTGGGGGTCAAAAGTCATCTGGGGTCACCAGGGGGGGTCAAATTAACCCTGAGACAGAGCTCCCAACCAGCACGGACTTTCCATATTCAGTACGGAAAATCATTGTAAATATGGGAATACGGATTTTTCCTTGATAATCCAAATTTTGAATGAGTAAATGGGTCCTTTCACGAACTTTATTATTCTTTAGCCAACATATCGAAAGACTGAGAATAGACTACAGTATTTCACTTTTCTGTACAGTACTGTAGTGTATTTATTTGAGCCCAGTAATCTATGCTGTTATGTTATTGGTTAAATTTTTGTCAACAAGTTGATGTTAAACCAATCAGTAGATAGTTTGCAGCAGATCCATGACATTCCATAAGCTACCATATCATTGGTTGATCAGTTGTAAACAGATCCACTTTCAACCAATCAGAAACTGTGTTAAAAGCTAGTTTCTGAGTGCAGTGACAGACTCCTGCCAAGGTCTGTTGAGCTGGCTGAGTAGCCCAACGTTAATGTTAGATTTGACTGTAACTGAATTGGAAAAATAGCACCAAAAAATCGAATAATAAAAATTACAGCAGGAATATCACAGTATGTTGTAATATGGCTCCTCTTCAGAGTAGCAGAGTAGTATGAGTAACTTTAGTGGAAAATTTATGAGGCAGATCAAGTTTTAACGTAGGCCTAGGCCTAACAGTTAGGGCCTAGCCTAGGCCTAAGTGTTACAGAACCAACAACAAACATTAGCCTACACACACAATAACGTTAGACTCAGTACATAAATCTAATGCAGAGTTCCAGGTTTATGGGCTAGGCCTAGACAGTCCTAGTCCTGTGACTAAGTCCTAGCCTAAATGCCACAGTACAGGCTAGCCTAATTGTAGTACAGTATGTATGGGCTGATATTACTTATTAGAGGTAGGCCTAGGTTACTGTAATAGCTATGGCCTAGGCTAGGGCTAGTCAAAGCAGTTATTGCCTGTCAAATGTTGGTACCCATCATCTAAGTTTGTAGTATTTACAGAGAGATTTCTGTGACCAGCTGTGCACAGGCCTAGGCTAGGTTTATACTTATAGCTAGGCCTAGGCTAGACCTAGGCTAATGTTACTTAGGGCCTTGCCAAGTATTTAGCACAGCCTCTAGGCTATACTGTAACGTTAGGCCTTGGGAATACTTGGGATATTTTGCATTTTGTCCTTTGGTGACCCTGATGACTATCTTGGGAATTCTTGGGAAATTTTGCTTTTTGACCTCTCGTAACCCCAGATGACGATCTTGGGAATTCTTGGGAAATTTTGACCAGTGACTGAAAGATATGGGACATCATGGCATTATTTGGAATAGAACATATATCATCGAAACCTCAATGCATTTTTGCATTCTGGTTATACAACTATTACCTACCCTTCACTTTCCTTCACTGTTCTATATTTGCAAAATGTATGTTTTTGTGTCTAATACCATTAAAAATTTTCTGTTATGTTGTATTATAAATCAGCTAGATTTTTTCTTTGACTGTAAGCATCTTCTTTGATTGATCTTGAAATCATGTTGGCTTTTGATTGAACATCTTGATTGTTCCTTTGACTCTAACTTTATTCCCATTTTGATGTTCTTATTTTTTCCATTCTTGTGTTTTCTCTACAAGTTTCTGCATTCCCTTAAGTTGTACTTACTACTACTTCCTTACTTGAGACATAATTATTCTGTTAATAACATCTTCATCAGTCTGTTTTTCATTCATTCATGTTCAGAAATTAATCCCTGTGATGCTCAACCTTGTCAGAACAGTGGTCAGTGTTTCCGTGGTGATGGACAGACTTTTGCATGTGTTTGTCCGCCACCATTCACAGGAACCACATGTGAAATGGGTAATTTTTATAGCACTTACAAATTATAGCATTATATTAGAATCTGTCAGAATTGTGACATTGTTCTCATGATTTAAAGTCTTAATAAGCCTGTCCATGAATTTTGCAATTTCACAGGTGTGAAATGTAAAGCCAGGTTACCAGGGGTGGAGTATTTATATTATACTAGATTCTTGAAAGTTATGGAAAGCTCAGAAAGTCATGGAGATTTACCCCTTCATTTTTTAGGCCTTGAAAGTCAAAGAAAAGGATCAGCTTGCTTTTAAAAGTCATAGAAAATAATGGAAGTGAGAACTTTATTCAAAAATCATGACATGATCCACTTATATGCTTAAAAATACTTTGGAAATGGCAAGACTGGAGACATTGTAGAAAGTCATGGAGTAGGAGAGTGAAAAAAGTGCAAGGATCCAGTCTAATGACCGTTCACAGCTTTTTTAACCAGGGGTCCCAGGCAGTAAGGAAAGTGGGAAAAAATGTGACATTATTTAATGGTGTGGGGAATTTTGGGGTGTTTTGTATGGCCTGTTAAAACTGAAAACCTTAAACTTACTGAATATGATATGATGTTGCTATTATGCCTTTATGCTATTACAGTGGGTCAATACACAAAAGAAAGTGTATTTTTCTCCCCAACATAATTCTTTATTTTTGAGTCTTGGAAGTAAACATCTCGATCTTGATGGAGTTTCAAAAAAGTATTAGATTTCTCAAAAGTGAGGGAATGTTGCTTTGAGATGTAAATAAATTTGCATCTAATTGATGTATTCACTTAATGCATATTCATTGCTATTTGTAAGTGTATCACCACCATCCAGAATAACATTCCACACTTTATCAAAGGCCAGAATCATGCATCATCTTTCAGCATGTGCCACTGATCATGTGTCTATAGACTGTAAGAACTCTAACAGCTATTAATCTCCCCAGATAAATTTTGATCACTGGTGTAAATTATTTTGTCATCTCATGTGCAAACTTTTCATCATTTTGCAGAAATGTTGCCATGTGACAGTAACCCATGTCTCAATGGAGCTGCTTGCTTCAATATTGGAGGTCAGAACATCTTCTGTCAGTGTCCTCCAGGTTTTGCTGGACCAATTTGTGAAACTGGTAAGATCTTAATTTCATCAATAAATATTTATCCATTTAAATGTTTGTCATTTTCAGTTTCAAATATTTACTCAAAAGTCTCATAGAAGTTTCCTCTGTTCCTTTTTTCTCATACTGTAATTTATTTCTTCCTTCTAATGTTGTGGTAAATTCATTTTCCCATAATTTTAATGTTTTGCCACCTGGTTTTGATTTTCCATACAATTTTTTTTATAGTAAACTATTCTCTTCAATGAGTCATTTTCATATCCTGCTGTATTTTTCATACCACCTATTTCATGATGAATTCCATCTTTCATTCAGTAATCAACCCATGTGATGCCACACCATGTCAAAATGGAGCCACTTGTATACCAGGAGTAGGCCTTAACTACACTTGTATATGTGTGGAGGGTTTTGAAGGGACTGACTGTGAAATAGGTACTTATTTTTTTGTTGTTCTGAAAGTGGACATGTTTTTTTTGTAATGGAAGTGTCCGAATTGTAATACTGTAGCATTAAACTATATTTTAACTCTTATCATGCGGTAGGTGAGATATCTTTCCTGAGGGCGCTTTCCAAATTAAACATTTAATACTTTATATGTAAAAAAAAATTTATACAAATTTTGTTTTGTGCATTACAACTCTAGAGAAGTCGATTCCAAAACTGACATATGGTTTAATTTGTGTCTAGTACAGGTGTAGCCATGTTTAAACTTTATTGTGTTTCATAAATATTGCTAATAAGATGCATCCTTCATAAACCATCATTTCATTTTGGTGATGAATCAGTTACCCCATGACAATTTGCTATACCATGTAGCCTGGCCTTATCTCTACAGTCTCGAAGAATCTTGTGTCCAGCAGGACAGTTCATCTAATACTGCATAAATTGTACTTATTCATCATTGTTAGTTTTGTACTTTACTCCTCAATCATGTCATTTCTTACTTCATTACATCCTCATTTAATAACCAGATATCAATCCCTGCGATGCTCTACCATGTCAAAATGGAGCTACATGTAACCCTGGAACTGGTCTTAGCTACACTTGTACATGTCCCATTGGCTTTGAAGGAACTGACTGTCAAATAGGTAGCTCTTTCTTGTTTACAAAATCCTTCAACTTACTAAATTCATTGATGTGAAGTTTTAATATATTACAAAATTCTTTTGATGAATTTTAATCAAAGTTCTCATCTATAGAAATACTAACAAGAACAGTTGATTCTGCACGGAAGTGGGTGTTGTGTGAAAGATGTCCTATGTATTTTCTCCTTGTAATTCTCTAGTCAGCCATTTTGGGGCTACAAGTTCAAATCCATTGATCAATCTTTACTAACTTCTACATTTTCAATCATATCTTTAACCCATCACAGAATCTAACCCATGTGACACTTTCCCTTGTCTGAATGAAGCCACCTGTATATCTGTGAACAATCTAGAGTTTATTTGCAACTGCGTTGAAGGGTTTGAAGGAACTAATTGTGAAATAGGTATGAGTTTACAAGACTTGTATAGAAAACTATGTGCTTTCAAATATCACGTTAATTTGTTTTTAGTTGAAAAATCAAAATTTAGAGGCAAGCATAGTTGGCTGCAGAATCCATTTGGACTGGGGACATTAAGATACAGAACAAATGCGCAAAAAGTGGGTAGTACTCAGATCACGTAAATAAATCTGACTTTGTGCGAGGACATGAAATGGTCCCTTAATAGAATCAAGTGAAAACTCTGCATGAAGAATACACTTCCATAGGCAGTAGTCAATATCAAAAGCCTAATGTGCTACTAAACATTGTGAATTACTTAAGGGTGGAAACTTGCTACTTTTGAAAGTAGCAGTAGTTGAACAAATTAATTTTAATGAGATCATTGCTCTTCTGCAAAATGTTGTTTGCTCTGTATTTTTCCTTGTCTCTAAAATTTCTAAAACTAGCATTCAAAGTGCATTTATCAGGGGAATTCCTTAGTGACATTTACTAAAATGCCTGTTTATTTTCAAACTAAGGTTTCTTTGGAATGACTTTCAATCTTATGTGTAATTAGACATATGTATTAAACCAGTTATTCTGTTCATTTCTGTGAATAAAGATCTGATACATTTTGACCTATGAATCTCCTTAATTTGTCAAAAATTTGAATGGAATCTGGATTTTCTGTCTCCCAGCCACACATTTTTGGTTTGAAGCAATTTGTTAATAATGTTTTAGTAAACATCAGTTTGTATATTTATTCATTCATTTTTCCCACCTTTTGAGTTCATGCATTATTTCTCACACTAACCTGCAGCTATCAACCCATGTGACAGTGCCCCATGTTTGAATGGTGCTACCTGTTTCCCCATTGGTGGAACCAATGTATTCTGTCAGTGTCCTATTGGCTTTAGTGGTGACACATGTGAAATAGGTACTTAACTTACATTTGCTGATCTTTGTTGTGGTTCTTTGTTTAAAACAAACATTTTGAAATTAGTCTTTATTGCCAGTCATTTCCTTGACTTAAGTGAATTCATTAGCTCCTACAACTCTTGCCCACATGTGGTTACTAATACCTGTGTAGAGTAATTGCCTCAAAGACCTGAGATACTATTCTAATGTTACCGTTGTCATTATTGTTCCAATTCTGCTGCTTTTTATAAAATGGGAGTAGTTATTCTACCATCCAGAAACAACCACAGATTGTAGAGAATAATAATTATTTACTGATTATAAAGATCCTATTAACATTATAGTTACTATTCTGTTTATGAAATGTACAACATAAAAAGTAATCATACCATTCACCCCTTTCATAAAATGTTTTCAAGTGGAATAGTTATTACATCTTGTTAGATGTTGTCAAGGTTTAAAAATCTGCACCCTGTCATAAGTGTTTCTTTTTGTTAACAAACAGTGTGTAATTTTCCACATCTCACTTACTAACATTAACAACTTCCTTTTTTAGCACGTAATGTAAACACTAATTATAATCTTCTTTATTAATCAGTCATTAACCCATGTGATGGTGAACCGTGTTTGAACGGTGCTGAGTGCATCCTTCAAGGAGGTCTGGACTTCACTTGCAACTGTCTCCCAGGTTTCTTTGGACGTCTGTGTGCTAATGGTACTTCATATCATGATATTCAGTAATTAATCATAACCTTGAAACAAAAGTTAAGACATGCTAACCTTTCGATTTCCTGTAATATTTTTTAAAGACAATGTTTAATTCTAGCACATTTCATCGACCATATCTTAAATACCTTTATTGTGTGTAATACCTTAATTGTGATGTCTGGATGATCTTTAAGTCCTCATGTGTTTGAATAGATAAGTTTCTTTGGAAACCTTAAACTAACATTCATCCATTTCATTCAGAAATCAATCCATGTGATGCTCAACCCTGTAACAATGGTGCCACCTGTTTTCCTGGAAATAATCTCAATTTTGTCTGCATCTGTCCAATGGGATTTGAAGGAACAACTTGCAGTCAAGGTATAGCAATATCAAACTGGTCTTTTGTATGGGGAAACATAAGGTGATAATGTTTATGTAGAAAACTTTTTAAGGGGACAAAGTTTTGTAAACCTATGTTTTTATGGTTAGCATGTTTTTGTCTCTTATACATGTTTATGAAATCAATATAGTTAGGAACATAGTTGACAGAATAGTTATTAATGGCAGAAGAGAAGTGGGAAGGGTAGGGAGAAAGCCATGAATATATGCAACCACAAAATATAAATTTATGTAATATTATATAAATATATCCACATATTATTGAACATACTCTTCCACATAAATCAAACAGCAGTAAAACATTTTAAGTTCTCACCTTTCAAGATTCTACAGCCATTTGATTGAAAGAGCTTTTAGGATTACTTTTCTTTTTCTCAGTTTGTCAGTTAGACTATTAAGATAATGGCAAAACAAAAAGGGACCGGGGAGGGGGGGGGGTGAGGTTAAAAAGAGGTGGAAGGAGGGAAAAAGCTAAAAAATAGTATGATAGGATACTTTCATCTTCGTAAAAGTAGTCACAGGAACTTTTACATTATTTATAGCAAATTGTGTGAAACTAGTATACCAATCATTTTATGGCTTCATCTAACCACCCCATTTATGTCATAATATTTTTCCACTTCACCACATCATACCATTTCTTCTACATCAGTGATTAATCCCTGTGATGCTGTACCATGTCAGAATGGTGCTACATGTGTTCCTGAAGCTGAACCTTTAAACTACATGTGCATGTGTCCTGATGGCTTTGAAGGAACTGACTGTCAAATAGGTAGTTATCTGCTTTACAGCTGTAATGACATGGATTCAATCTGCCTTCGACATTTCTTGTAGAAATTAATTGGTTTGCTATGATTGAATTCATTGTCAAATATGTATACCTAGAAATATCAAGGGATAGTTCAGTTTTGCAGATGTGGGTTCTAGGTGAGGGCGGCCTTCATTTTAGAAGGTTGTTACAATGCATGTCAGTTGATGATAACAGAATTGGAAGTAGAAAGGGAATCAATAGTTTGGTATTCTTAGATAAAGAATTATAAAGTGCAGAAGTTTGGCCTTGTAAGTTAAGTTTATCTTAGCAGTCAGGTTCAAGATAAAAGTTGTTTCTTTGACTCTCATGATAGCTTTATCAATGTACTAGTATTGCAATTTTTAATTAAAATCAAAGATTACACTGTAGTCACAGCTGTTGAATTAAAGACATTTTGAAAATAAAACTGCAAACAGCTAAGTAGTATATAAACTAGCTAGCTATAATTTTTAAGAAAATTAGAGAAAGAGAAAACTGATTGCTCAGTGGTAGGGATGTAAAGTTAACTGTAAGTTAAGCAAAGAGTTTTTCCATCCAGTTTTGGAAACTGTTATCAAAATATGTGATAGTAAGTAGACCTAGGGAACAGTTCATCAGTGGTGTACACTTTATCTTACCATTCATCATTTGAAATGAAAGGCAGTCAAGTTTATAACATGGAAAAGTCTTGGAAGGTTTTGAAAGGAAAGCGTCAGCAACCCTGTTTGATTTTCAGTTACACAGATCTATTCATTCTTAATACTAGTAGTCTAAGCTGTTCTGTTGGTTTCATTGAAACTTGCCAACTTGGCCACTGACTAGTCCTTGTAAATTTTTAATGACATTCCCAGGACCACTTACAAACTTCAGTATTGAGATTTTTGTAAAGGTAGCCAACAAAAAACCCATGCAGTATCATGTTCATTTTATTTCTTCACATTCATACTTACTAATCTTAAAATCCATTTTATTCTTTCATTTCACCCCTCCTTACTGTTTAGTGTCCAATCCTTGTGATGATATGCCTTGTGAAAATGGGGCCACTTGTATTCGTGGCATTGGCCCTAATGCCTACACGTGTGCATGTCCTGTCGGCTTTGAAGGAATGGACTGTGAAACTGGTATTCATTTCTTCTTGCTGTGACATTAAATTCAAGTCAGTTTTTTATGTAGTGCCTAGCAGATCCACTCATGAAGTACTTGTCGCTCCCTCATGTCTGTCAAATTGTAGTCATTGTATCAGAGCGTAGTTTGTGTTTTCATTTGTACGTATTTTTAGCCTATACCTATTCTTCAACGTATGTTGAGCTGGATTGAAAGCATGCACTTTTTGGCAATGCTCACACATAGTTTTGACTTTGATTAGTCTTTGAATGCAAATTCTTTCCTTTTTACTTTTGCTCTAGCCAAGATTTGTGCAAATTGAACTCTCACTGAAAAGATAGAATTCTTTTCTAGTGATATTATTTGACACTATCAAAGATTTGCTTTCATGGAGAGAATTACAAATGTACAGAAAAAGGGTGGTTGAAGTGCACTTGCTTCCAATGGGTGCCTTCTTGCTTGACTTATGGCTTTAATATCCTACTTTGTAAATATGGAGAAGTATTAATAATAAGTTTCTTGTCAATATAGCTCAGCCTTTGAGGTTGTAGTAACTGATGTGTGTAATTGTATTTCTCAAATGTTTATAAAGTTTTCAGGTGATCCATTTCTATTTCGATCTGTAATATTTCAGTATACTCTATAGCATCTTACTCACCGCTTAATAAATTCTGATTCTGAATAGCATGATTACAAATCACATGTCGATACCAGTTTCTTCAATACTTTGTCACCCACTTTAAGCCAAATTCTAGATAGCATCATGTCATTTCTAATCACTTTCCTCACCATATCATTGCATCTTTCCTAAATCAGTCGTTAATCCCTGTGATGCCAGTCCATGTCAGAATGGAGCCACATGTGAACCAGAATTGGGTCTTGACTACACTTGTTTGTGTGCTGTTGGCTTTGAAGGAATGGATTGTCAAATAGGTAGACTACCATATTCGGTTATTTCATACTTCATAGTTTTTTGCTTCATTTCAATTTGTCATCTTCAACATCTATATTACTACCTTACATCATTTTGAAAATGTGTCATCAATTTTACAACCATGTGTATATATCTTTTCCATTGTTTCTGTTTTGTTTAATATTCGTTAATAATGAAATTTTGTCTGATTTACAGTGATATATTCAATGTTTCTCACAATTTAAAAATAGATACTGCACATTTTCTTGATCTCGCCTGAATCTTTGATCATCAGTTTCACCTACGTTTCTAAATTTTTTCTTCATCTTTAATTCAGTCATTAATCCCTGTGATTCTCAACCATGTCAGAATGGTGGTCAGTGTTTCCGTGGTGATGGTTTGATTTTTGTCTGTGTTTGCCCACCACCGTACACTGGAAGGACTTGTGATATAGGTAAATGTGATTGAATGTTGGAGTCTTAATGTACCAGTCTTCTTTCACACAGAAATTCAAAACACATATATTCTGTTAAAAATAAATGCCATCTGGTTTAGCTGAATTTGAGGTAGCAGCCTAGTAGTATTTCTTGTGATTTTCAGTTGGAAATTCAAAACTTCTTGACTTCCAGTCCATCCTCTACTGCTGTTGTGTGTTGTTTAGTAAGATACTTCACTCCGCCAGCCTGTAGTCCACCTTGTTGAAAATGGCTTCCACTACGGTCTGTCTGGGGTGGATTAACGTCCCATTTTGGGGGAGCTTCACACTTTTAATTTACTTCCGTTCATGCAATCTGGACGTAAGCTTTGGTCAGTATGGGCCTGAGGGAAAGAGGACGTTTTCTCCCGGTGGAGTTAACCTTACGTTAGCTTACATACATTTATGATTAATATACTGAAACAATTTCTCTTATTGGTTTCATGCATTAAAATAGATCATAATTTCCATCTCATTGTACATTTTGTTACTTAATTCATTCTTCATTTCGTCTCTTAATTACAGAGATTAATCCATGTGACAGTAACCCTTGTCTCAATGGTGCAACATGTCTTCCGCTTGGAGGGCAGAATATCTTTTGTCAGTGTCCTGCAGGCTTCATTGGACAAAGATGTGAAACCGGTACTTCACTTTTTTTCATTCCTTTGTTTTCATGGTTTGGGGTGACCTTGTAATTTCTTTTTACGTGCAAAAGGCAAAAATTGAATCAGGTCTGATAAAACACTTTCTTTGTGGTCAGTTTTATTTAGATTGACGTTCTCCTTAGGACACATGAATATGGGATTTTGTGTAACCTGGCTAGAATCCCGCAAAATAACATTCTGATGTGCAGGATTCCTTTCCTTGTAACTAGCATAAAATATCTTCTTCCATGTATAAAAATAATAGGGCTGTGACTGTTTAGCGATTAATGGCTAAATGATCGCATATGTAATAAACGTTTAGTAAAAAGCTACCAGCGATTAATCGCAAAACCTGTTTTTCCGTACGAAATAAAAAACAATCTGCAGTCATTACAGAAAATTAGATGTTCAGTTTAACTCTTTTTGAAAAAGTGAAATGTATAATTATACAAATGGCAAACACGTAAACATACGACATCAAAGTTGAGCTTCTATGAGGATCCGTGTTTGAGGTTCATGCAAACTATGTCCACCGGACGTTAGTAATGCATTTTACATATTCATCGTGTTCAAGGGCACGTTTAAAGTCTCTATGTCGATCATAGGTACTTGCGATTAATCGCTAAACGATCGCAAAATTTTGTGATTAAACATTTAGTAATTTTGCTAAACGTTCACAGCCCTAAAAAATAACACTCAGTAAAATCCCCCTTAGATTTGAAAAGTGCCCCCTTCAGTTTTGAGGTGAAGAGATGCCCTCTGATTTTAATTGACAGTGAGATTATGAAGGATATAATGAAATAATAAGTCATTTTTTTCTCTGTTGAAATAATTTTCATATTTATTGTAATCATTTTCATCTGAATAGTATGTTATTCATCACCTTGTCTAATCCTTCATTTTGACTAATTCTGTCAGATTCATTCCTAACTACACAGTGGTTGTCCTCTCCAACTTGATTCTCTTTCAGAAATTGACCCATGTGACAATAACCCATGTCTCAATGGAGCTACATGCTTCAATCTTGGATCACAGAATATCTTCTGTCAGTGTCCCCTTGGCTTTACTGGAACCAACTGTGAAATTGGTACATTGATCTTGTCTTATTTTATCCTCAGTGAACAGTACATAAGTTTTTTATTTCCTATTGGAAGAAGGATCTTCTTAATTATTGACATCTGCTGAATTTCCTAGGAATTATGAATAAAAGTAATTTAACAATAGGTTTTGGCCATTCATCAAGAAAAGGGGTATTTTTGAAGGGGATGGAAGTGGGGGATGACAACAGAAAGGTCACTCCCTAACAGACATTTGTGAAACACAGTTTTATACCTAGAAACTAAGAAATGCCAGAAATAATAGTGAGTACCTATCAAACTCATCAAATACATACATTTACTGAAACAAGTTCTTTCTTGTTAAAATGTTCTTGAACATTTTTCTTCATGGATTGGGGGAACTGTAGCCAAAAAATACCTTGATTATTGCCTTCTGTGGAAATGTGCAGGTTACAAGAGGATTTGAATCAAGTTCTCAAAGCATTACAGACAGTGATATGTATAATGGATTTTACATTCAAGGTTAGAATTAAGCTAAATATGAGACACTGTCATAAAACTAGATGAGCTAGGGGACACTAATGTAGGATTATTCAAACTAGAGGACACTATTGTTGGATTTTCCAGTCTATTTCTCCCCTCATCACCAGTGTCCCAACTATGGGACTCTGTTGTAAAATAAGGCAAATTAAGGGACTGTTATAATATTAGGCAAACAACATCATACTTATATAATATTCCAGAAAGGTTTGGACATTATTAAAGAAATAATGAAAATTGTAGGCATGTTATTTTCTTGAGTCTCTTTACAGTATGTAGTCAGGAGATTCTCCTGTTTGGGGAAAAACAATAATACTTCCAAACAAGGGAAAACTTATGCAACACATTGTATAGGCTTGCCATCCTATCAAAGACGAGTTTAGTAAGGATGAAGACCACTCAGTTACTTGCATTTTTCTCAAATATGGGGTGGCGAACCTCAGACTGGGACGTGGCTTTTCGATAGCTATGACAATACATTATACCAATATACATTCAATTGCATATTACATTTAAGACCAATAAATTTTGCAAGGGGTTTCCAAAATCCATTCTCACTGACATTGTACACATTGGCATTGTAAAATAGGCAATATGACAGTGCCCATGACCAATTTTTCTCCTGATCAGGGGAAAACTAGATTCTCCCCTAAAAGGGAGAATCTCCCAAACTGATAGTACAAGTTGGTTGAATTGGCTTAATGCCTGTTTGCAACTTTTGGTAGTAATGTTGTTGGCTTAATGATTAATGGAATGCTCTGTTTTTGTGTTAAGCATTATAACCTATTAACAATCAGTCTTGTACCAGTTTTTTCAATGTAATGTAATCCTCATGTTACATATTAATACCATTCTTACTAAATAAATATACACTTTCTTCTTGGTCAGTGGTCAATCCCTGTGATGCTCAACCATGTCAAAATGGAGCTACATGTAACCGTGGAACAGGTCTTACTGTCACTTGTACATGTCCTGAAGGATTTGGAGGGACTAACTGTGAAATAGGTAGTTTTTTAACAGTTCCAAAACTTTTTCAGCTTTACATTTTAAAATCTGTTATTGAACAGTGTATTTTTTCATCCTTTGGTGTTAGATGCTATACTTGTGATCACTGAAAATGATTCAAATAACATTCCATTATTTTAAAAGAACTCATCAAAACAGTTTCAAGCGCTCCATGAATGTTGGCCATGCTTTTTTTTTTATATTATCATATCTATCTCATCGGTCTTGTACATTTTCATTTCCCCATCTTTTATACATGTCATAATGATGTAACTTCTCATCACTGATTACAACCTTCATTCTCATTCAGTCATCAATCCCTGTGATGCTCTACCATGTCAAAATGGAGCTACATGTAACCGTGGAACTGGTTTTAGCTACACTTGTACATGTCCTGATGGATTTGAAGGAATGGACTGTGAAATAGGTAAAGATTTTTCTGCATCGTAAACATAACTCTCACCAGTGATGTTTTCATGAGTCAATTTCTTAAAGTGACCTCTTTGAACTTTAACCTCACTTTGAGGGTTGCCTCAGACATTTTAATGACTTCATTTTGAACCAGTATATATCAATACAATTCTAAAAATATTCATTGAGTTGTATCACTTTTTCAGTCACCATCCCTTAAATTTTTTCATGAAATCATGCATCTAATCTTTTGAGAAAGAAGGGATGAGTTTCCCCTCTTTGTGAGAGTTTTGTAGATGTTCAGTGTATAGGCTGGAAGATTTGGAAGTACCTCTGATTGACTGCATCAACTAGCACAGGTCAATAGTTGGTGTCATTCCTCTTGTTACACAATGTTGCCTATATTTTGTGAAACCTACTACCATTATTTCCATCTGCATATCATGTTCTTCTCATTGTTATTGTGTACTCTTTATTCCAGTATTAAGCATAACATTTAGTGTACCCCTTATTCAGTTGTTAAACATAATGTTTAGTGTACTTCTTGTTCAGATATTAACCATAATGTTTAGTGTACTCCTCATTCAGGTGGTTAACATAATGTTTGAGTGATCTTGTCTCATATCTTGTCGGCTTTCAACTACTTAACCTGGCAAGTTCATTGCAAAGTCAGGGATGGTTTTTATTCTAGTTTTTTGTTATAATATGTTGAGTGCTTCTGACAAAATGTTATTGACTGTAATTTAATGTGAAGTGTTGAAAATTTGTTACAAAGAAATTGTTTTGAGGAGAATGACACTTCATCTACAAAATATGACGGTGATGTGAATTTAATACACAACTGCCCTACATGTACCATAGATAAATCGAGAATGTACAAACTACAGAGATGCCACTTTTCAGATTTTAGTCTGAAATCAGATTTTTTTGGAATGCCCATCAAAAATTCAGATTTTTTTGACATCAGAAAACACTTTTTTGATTCCCAAATTTTTGGTCAAATTTACGAAAAGAGTCAGTTCTGTTGCATGATCCGAGAGATAGTCCAACATAAACCACTGATAGTAGCAAATGTATTTGTTGTAACCAAGTACCTTAAATGCAGATGGCACTGCATGGAGAATCGTTAAGCACTGGACAGACTTTGTATACTATTTTACCGTGATTGTTTACCCGGCAGTTTGACACTTTTACAAAATTTTCAGATTTTTTGGGTAAATGCTGGTAGCATCTTTGAAACTAGCAAGATATTGGAAGAGGTCCGGTTTAATAATTATGTAACATCACCGTGAAACATGTCCTGTGTCTCTTCACAGAAATCAATCCCTGTGACAGTAACCCTTGTCTCAATGGAGCTACTTGCTTCAATACTGGAGGACAGAACATCTTCTGTCAGTGTCCACCAGGCTTTACTGGACAGTTGTGTGAATCAGGTAAGTACATCACATATTTCAATGAATCCAGCAAGGATGAGCGGCATGTTTTCATTAGCCAACCAACTTCACCTGTAAATGTAACATATATATAAGTAGTCATTTTTCATAAATCCTCCTACTGTTATCTTCTGACAGTCACCTACATCAAATCATCAGTTGATTAGTAACTTCCCTTTAACTCAACCATACATGAATTTAATATTTGCCTCACATTGTTTTGTGTGAGCAATAGTCCTTTTAATTCTTCATTTTTGGTCATATATATCCAACTTCTCATTTTAACTGTTTCATCTTTTTTCAAATCACTTTCTACCTTCTAATCAGCCATCAACCCCTGTGATTCTCAACCATGTCAAAATGGAGCCACATGTGTTTCTGAAAACAGCTTCACCTACACTTGTACATGTCCTCAAGGCTTTGAAGGAACTGATTGTGAATTAGGTAGCACCTTTTGCCCATAATGTGCTCAAATGTAGTCTACTTAAGATTTTGCATTCCTTTTTTCTTTTTTCTCTAGGTAAGATATCCAAGATAAGTTTAGTTTTTGTAGATTTTTATCAAACTTCAATTTTTAAACTGGTTTACTTAGAAATCAGAAGCAGAATGTGGCCAAGAACAAAATATATTGAGCAATATTAAGTTTATCGCATAGTTCCTAAATAATAAAGCAACATACTTCTTGAAAATGCCCAGAACAGTACCATGTGTATTGTACAAGGCACATGCTATTAGGAAGTTCAACATTAATGATTGTCTTCAATACAAGTTCCTCTCACTTCCTACACTAATAGTAATTGTAAACTCATATTATAATTTTCTCAAAACTTATTGTTTCAACTAAAATTTAATTAGATTCTGTAGAGTTTATTTACTCCAGTCACTTTAACTTTTTGCACATATTTGTTTAAACTCATATTTTTCATCACTGTTTTCCATTCATACTCACAATATAGAATCTAACCCATGTGACACTTCCCCTTGTCTGAATGGAGCCACTTGTATTCCAGTGAACAATCTAGAGTTTATGTGCAATTGCACTGAAGGGTTTGAAGGAGCTAACTGTCAAATAGGTATGGTTGTATGCCCTGTCTGTATATTTGACACCCGTTATTTCTAGTTAATTTTCTGTCATCGTTGCTACTCTACTTTATTGAGTTTAGGATTATTTGGTGAACAGCAAATAATTTTTTAAGTATGAAAATAAATATAACAAACAAGAATTCAAGTATTGTCTCATTGTCTACACAGTGGTAGAGGTACTTAAATAAAATGTAGTTAATGACAGACAGATATTTATTTGGAGAAGTGGTGTCATGCCACCATTGGAAAATCCAGTACTAGGCAGTAACAATAAGCCATGACTTGTGTTGTAAGACGACCCAGTAAGATACAGGAGAAATACTTATTCAGTTGTTCTGGCAGTGAAAATAACTAAACTCAGGCTGTTTAAAGAGAACACAAGCTATGAAATTTCATGTTAATTCCACAACTTTGTAAGGAAAATAAGTTTGACAAGTTCCCTAGGCAGATTGAGAAGCTTATGGTGGGTTCAGTCTGCTCTGAAGCAATATATCAGTTTTATTGATAGAATATTAGTAAATGCTCACTCATTCCACATTTGAACTAATCATTTCACATGCTAACCTACAGCCGTCAACCCATGTGATAACAACCCATGTTTGAATGGTGCTACATGCTTCCCTATTGGTGGAACCAATTTATTCTGTCAGTGCCCTCTTGGTTTTACTGGCAACCTCTGTGACACAGGTATTAATCTGAATTTTGTTTATAGCTGTAAATGGGGGCTACATTTAGGATTTTACCTCATTATGGCCTTCTAGCACTTCATCCAAAATTGCTGATTCTCTTACGAAAGTTCCACCTTTTTGTCATGTTGGCAATTTTGCCAAACTTTTTTTGTACCGAAGAAGGGACTTTTCCATGAAAATAAACTACATATTTTTTAATATTCTTGAATAAATAATTCTACCTCTATCTTGTAAACCATTACACAGGTATTTGTAGTCCTTGTAATGTTATTTTAAATTACCTTTATTCTCTTGAAATGTTTTTGAGACATTTTAGAACCCATTAACACCTTCACAACTATGCCTCAAATACATAATTGATCCCCTTTTAAAAGTTTCAACTTTTTTATACAGTAATACTGAACTTTGAAAACTTCATTGGCAGTTTTTTCTTGATAAAGATAGAATACATGGGTTTTTTTTGGCATAGTTTTCCCTATTTATTTTATTTTTGTTATGTTACATTTCTTCAAAAAACATTTCACCCTACCTTTTAACAATTGCAATAATGATTTCCTAGTAGCTGTAAACTAATGTCTAAGTGATATTCAAGTTTTTCCTTACACTTCTTGACATTAATTTTGTATCGTCACCAACCATATTTTACATAATTACTTCCTATTTCCCTTTTCTAACTTGATAACATTTTCAAATTTCATTTCTAATAGTTAATAGTTTCTGTCCTCAATTCACTTCCAGTTGTTAACCCATGTGACAGTGATCCTTGTATGAATGGTGCACAGTGTATCACCCAAGG
Organism: Holothuria leucospilota; assembly: GCA_029531755.1. Taxonomy (NCBI): domain Eukaryota; kingdom Metazoa; phylum Echinodermata; class Holothuroidea; order Aspidochirotida; family Holothuriidae; genus Holothuria; species Holothuria leucospilota. The sequence goes on along the minus strand of CM055968.1, from coordinate 20,856,057 downwards.
CGGTGTAGACTTCACTTGTGAATGTCTCCCTGGTTTCTTTGGACGTCTGTGTGATAATGGTACTTAATACATTTCCTTTTATATGTACCTTGAAACCTTACAAAAGTATAAGTTCTGTTCATGTGTACATTATATAACATTTTCAAATTTACTCTTTGCTATATGTTTCTGACCAAAACTGCACCATATATTTTGGACCAAAATTAGTTTGTCATTACTTCATAATATTTCTAACTTTTGATACACTTTTCCATCATTTTAACTCCAAAATGTCACCAATGCTTATCCATTCCATTCAGAAATCAATCCATGTGATGCTCAACCCTGTAACAATGGCGCCACCTGTATTCCTGGAAATAACCTCAATTTTGTTTGCCTATGTCTGATGGGATTTGAAGGAACAACTTGTAGCCAAGGTATGACAGTCACAATGAACTTTATCTTCTTAGTGACTCAAATCTTTTGTGGTGAATGTGATGTGATTGGCTTCATTAGAAGCAGAGTGGTCAAGTTTTACAAGGAAGTTCAAAAGTTTTTTAACCCTACATGTATGAATATGAGCATCATCTTTGTTTACTTGTTTATAACACTGTGTGACATGTATTCATTCTGTTCATCACAAATGCCACTGTACTCTCTCATATTAATTTTTCCTGGTCAGTGGTCAATCCATGTGAAGCTACACCATGTCAGAATGGAGCCACCTGTAATCCTGGAATTGACCTGTTGAGCTACTCATGTATATGCCCTGAGGGCTTTGAAGGAACTGACTGTGAAATAGGTACTTTATTTTCTTATTATAAACACTGTATGAATACTATAATCTTGACAGAACAGAAATCTACCCTGTTTACCTGTTCATGAAATTTTACTACTAATTTACCCGATGAGCTGACTTTTTCATCGGCTGATTTAAATGTGTATTAATGAATGAATAATCCATAATTGCATTCTTGGTATTACAGAATGCATGAGTGTCTGCATCCACTTAGGAAAGATCTTGCTGTCAGTATGAACCATATACATATGACACCACAGAATAGGGTGACTTTATAGTTAAAAAGAAAAAGGCTTTTTTAAAGACCTGTTACTGAGATAGAAACGTGACACCACTTGTATGAGCATGATCATGTCATCAACATTTTCATTCATGTTAACCTTCCTTCTAATCATCAAACCATTCTCTTGTTCAGTCTTAAACCCATGTGATGCCATGCCATGTCAAAATGGAGCTACATGTGTTCGTGGAAGTGGTCTAGATTACACTTGTACGTGTCTTGATGGCTTTGATGGAATGGACTGTGAAATAGGTACTCTCTTGTCCTTTTTTGATATGCATCACTTTTGCATGTTTACAGCTATGACTCCATGGAGGAAACTACCCCCACCCCTACCCCCTTCCCCTCTTCTTTGGTCTTTGCCATGAGCAGAACATATATTTCAGACTTGGGTCCTTGGCTGCATATCCTTCCCCTAAATAAGTTCATGCATGGCCACGTCTGCTTATTTGTGTAAAATTTTACTATATTTGATCACCATTGTCATTATTTTCGTAACCATTTGTAGTTATTTACATAAAAAATTACAAATATTGGCTCCATTACAGTCCTTCATCTAGAGTTGACAAATTCATTTCTTTCATTTGAAAATTAACGTCACCATATCATTGCATCTTTCCTTTATAATCAGTCGTTGATCCCTGTGATGCTGGTCCATGCCAGAATGGAGCCACATGTGTACCAGGATTGGGTCTTAATTACACTTGTTTCTGTGCTGTTGGCTTTCAAGGAAGGGATTGTGAAATAGGTACTCATTTTCATTTCATAACATCTATTTTCCTGTTTATTATTATTACCATCCATTTAATTTTTTACGTACTGTAACAAATTTCATTGTCCATTTCTACCAAAAAAAAAAACCAAAAGAAGTTGAAATTTTTAGTTTTAAGACCTAACTCATTTATCACTATTCATTCTCAGTCAACATTCACATCATCTTTACTACTTAATTCTTTTCATCCTAAATTCAGCTATTAACCCCTGTGAATTGCAACCATGTCAGAACGGTGCCCAGTGTTTCCGTGGCGATGGTTTCAATTTTGTCTGTATCTGTCAGCCAGGCTTTACTGGACCTACATGTGACACAGGTAAATCTCAAACACCTAACAACTTAAAAAAAAAACATTAGTGCCAAAACATTGACTTCCATTGTGTGTTACAGTTATACTGTACATATTTTGTCAAAGTACACCTCAGATTCTTCAAACTCATTTTCATTTTTGAGATGTTTTTATTTGTACATCATATTTCATCAAAATCAAAGTTATATATTAATTAACATATATTTCACTGTTTAATGTCATAATGGAAAATGAAGTAAATCAGCTCATCTGTAGACTTTTAACACATCTGTCATTCCACCCATCAATTCACAGAAATATTTCCATGTGACAGTAACCCATGTCTCAACGGTGCTACATGCATGGATATTGGAACACAGGACATCTTCTGTCTGTGTCCTGCAGGCTTCACTGGTCAAACCTGTGAAATGGGTACCTTTTTTTTTTTTTGCTTGTTGCTCTTATTTTATGATTGTTTATAGCTAAGTGCATTGTTATCATGATTTTTTTCTGCTTTTCATACTTGTCATTTCTGAATGTACACTTCAGGGTCTTTGCCAGAAAATTATGGGAAATAGCTACAATCCTGGACAAACTTTTCCGAGACAAATCCCCGCACTCCACCTCATTGTTGGCTTTGAAGGTGAATGAAAGTTGTACTCTGAAAAAATAGCACGCTGTCTGGGTTCTCAACATTTGAGTAAGGGGTGGAGGGTAAGACATGGTGAAAATATGTGACAGCTCTGAAAGTGCCCCAATGGTTTTGTCCAGGATTGTAGGTTCAAAACTGTCTGCCTTGTCTCAGTTATCACCAGACTTTTGTGAGGGTTGTAGGTTTTGGTTAAGTGAGTTTTGGGGTGTGTTCTGGTTGTGAAATTAAAAATCTGATAAGTCAAGTCCAGATGAAAACTTAACTTTCCTTGTGAATGGAACATTTAAATCCAGATGGAGTACAGTGCCTGGTTGAAATATGGCCTTTCAAGAAATGCCATTTAGGATTTATCATGTGTGTGAAGGTGTCAACTCAAGAAGTTACATTGGAAAAGTACTTTTTTGTATGTGACTACCTGCTAACTTTGGTTTTCTCAGTAGCACATTTGGAGTATTAGGATTTGGAATACCAGTCTTTGCTTCTATCATTGCAAAGATTTTAATCCCTATGAGAGTAGGAAAAAGGCTTGTTTGAAGTAGAAAAGTTCAGTGTCTGATTGTCTTCTCAAGTTCTTTTGTTTTGTGGCACATTACACTTTTGGTGTGTGCCAGCAGTATTATTAAGATCTTTTGTCAATACCATTGGTATCATTCAACTATGTCTATATTATTCCACTGGTGTGAACAGAAGAACACCAGTCTTTATATTTATCATTTCCATGGAGATCAATTCTTGTGAAAGCAGGGAACATGGGTGGCAAAAATCAGGAATGTGGGGAGCTCTTTGCAGGGAAATCTTAATATTTGGAGGGAAATTTAAGCAGGTGGAGGGAGATTTGGTTAGTTTTACAAATGAAAACATGTCAAGTTTGTGGGAAATTTGACTTGCTTGTCGGGAAATAGACATTTTTTCCAGCCCTGGCAGAGAACATTCCTTTAATGTAAAATTTTTCAGTGTGTGGTTATTGTTCAAAGTTCCTTTTTGTGGACAAATTTATGCAAAAGATAACTTGTCAGATGTGGTTCACAGTATCATTGCATTGCCACATTGTTCCATTTGTGTAAATAAAAGACCAGTCGTTTCATCTATCATTTTTAAAAAAAGTCAGTCCATATGATGTTAACCCTCAGTCATTTAATCTGCCATGTTACAGAAACATTGCCATGTGAAAGTAATCCATGTCTCAATGGTGCTACTTGCTTCAATATTGGAGGACAAAACATTCTCTGTCAGTGTCCTGTTGGTTTTACTGGCGAAACCTGCGGCGATGGTACGCTAACATTTCATGTCATTTCTAGATTTTATAACAGAGTAGATTACATTCTTTAGATGGAAAAAACGAACATTATCAGTCATTTGTATATTAGCTATAAGTAACATGTTTTGCTTCTATAGTCTTGTAAGATTGTGATTGAATATTAGAGTCATGGCAGGAGCCATTACTTACATTTCAAAGGGACACACTTGCTTCACCTTTGCTGGAAAGACAAGTTCTTGTCATATTTTACTTTTACTGCTGATTGATGACTGAAGTCTTTGTTGAAACAATTTCTGACATTTTTAAATGACTCCCCTTATGCTACTTTCCTGAAAAGAAGTTTGCCTTAGCATATTAGACCTTTGAACATTTTGAGTCATGGTGAAAGATATTACTTTCATTTATAAATGACTCCTTTTCTGCCACTTACCATAAGGAAGCGTGTTTTCATGGTACTCATGTGACTGACATTTGAGTCAGGTGGAAGTTATTCCTTATCTTTCTATATGACTCTCTTGAAATAATTTAGTTCAATTTATTCATATTTTATTAAAATAATATACCTGAAATAATCACATATCATAAAGTCATATAAATTTTGTATAAGAGTCTGGTGTACTTGACTCAATGCTAACATCATCCAAACACTTTCTTCTTGGTCAGTCATCGACCCCTGTGATGCTCAACCATGTCAAAATGGCGCTACATGTACCCCTGAAACTGGTCTAGCCTACACGTGTACATGTCCTACAGGCTTTCAAGGGACTGATTGTGAGATAGGTAGTGACTCCCTTCTTTTTTTAATTTATGTCACTTTGCTCGCAGTCATAGGTTGTAGTGAAAATTGTGCAGTAAAATTTGTTGTTGTAAGTTTAAATTTGCATTTGAGATAAAAAATAGTCAATGAAGGAATGGAAAAGATTAAAGTAACTTGTATCCTTCTACTGGGTGATGTTGTGGAGTGATTACAGAAGAATAGCATTTGTAAGAAACTTTCTGTTATTTGCAGAAACTAAAATGAGATAGTATGATTGCTACTCTGTATACAGCTACACACTCTCTGGTCTTAGAATTTTGATTCTGGAAGTGGACTTGATTAGTATAAACTTTCATATCTACATCCATATTAAAACACATCTTGTTATTCGATATACATCTTTAAATCTTCTATTTCTTGTATAAACATTTGAAGATCTAACATCAATGTATTGTAATAATTCTTCCAATATTCAGAATAAGATGTGTACTTAATTTGTCAAAACATAACACGTACTACTTCTTCGATTCCATATCTTTGCATCTTTAATTTACATCTCATCCTATTTTATCTTTAACATCAACCCATGATTCTTTCCTCCAAACCCAGTAATCAATCCATGTGATAACCGTCCATGTCGAAATGGAGCCACTTGTACTCCAGGAACTGGTCTTAACTACACTTGCACATGTCCTGAAGGATTTGAAGGAACTGACTGTGAAATTGGTAGCCAATTTTTCTGCTTATGGGTGTCATTTCTTTTGTTTTAAAGGAAGGAATATTCAGTACTTTTTATGTGTGTAGGCATCATGGTCACTCTTGTGTTAGGCTCCCTAATCAGTATCATTCTTTACTGTAGTACATACTCCCAAATTCATCAGATAAATCCTTTTGACGTGCAATCATGTCAAATTGAGTTACATGAACCCCCACAACTAGTCTTGCTTATACTTATATATGTCCTATTTAAATGGCTTTGAACGCATAACCTGTCAAATACTTAGGTAGCTTACATGTCCCATCCTTATATTGTATCTTAACAATTCAATTTAGTACTCGGATGTTTAGGTGTTAAAAGCATCCAGAAATGTGGTTAGCAAAAAGCAAAGTCGGCTAGTTAACTGGTTTGCCTGAAAGCGCTTAAGTCCGGCACGCAACAGACTCCATCAACTAGGTAACTGATTTTAATGGCAAGCCAAGTGCTAAGTGGGAGGAAAGCCCGAGTACCAGGAGAAAAAACCCAGGTACATTGAGCAGGATTTGAACCCATGCACATGTGAAACACATTGGTTCACATGTAACTGGAATAGACCACTCTGCCACACAATGACCCAATCCAGAATTGAATGGAGTGTCTATTTTATCCCTCCCTGCCTTCTGTTTACATTTGTATTTCCCCTCCTACCCTGTAATAACAACCTGGCAAAGTTATTAGCACTGACACAACCTCTTTTAGAGAGTGCCATGGACAATGCATGGTGTGCCCAATGATACAAAAATACATGTAGCAAATGTTTGAAATAGACGTCTCTGGCTGGTCAAAAGTCTCTATTGCATTTATCAGGGGATCAGATATACCCCCCACATTCAAGAATATCCAACTATATTTTTGGGTACAGATATTTTTATCCAGGTATTTTAGCCTATCTGTTTAGCTATGTAATGTAATATTTTCTGTCCTTTCTCAGTTATTTTACCATGTGACAGTAACCCATGTCTCAATGGAGCTACTTGCTTCAACATTGGAGGACAGAACATCTTTTGTCAGTGTCCAGCAGGCTTCACTGGACCAACCTGTGCCACTGGTATTTAGAATAATTTTTTCTTTCTTCGTGATTAACAAATATTTTATCCCCAATGTATTATAGAGTATGGCTTATGAAGATTGTATCTAACATCCATTTATAGTTATGTATCACCCTTTGTGAATCTTTGTGAATCTGGTACTAGATACATGCTTTTTAGTTACCTAACACTGGATATCTACTTTTTTGTTACATAATACATCAGTCTGTTTCTTATCCATTATAACATAAAACCCAGTCTCCTTATTTTCCTTCCCTTCATAGTATATACTTCGTCATTTCATTTAGAGACCAATTAAATCATTTTGCATGAATTTTATGTTTGCATTTTTTCCCTAACCTACATTTCTGTATAATTTCTTCTTGTACATACACCACCTCTTTCCTCATAAATTAGTGATCAACCCCTGTGATGCTCAACCATGTCAGAACGGAGCTACATGTGCGCAAGGAATAGGTCAGACTTACACCTGTACATGTGTGGAAGGCTTTGAGGGAACCGATTGTGAAATAGGTAGTGACTTTTTGCTGTATTTTTACACCTCTCCTTTCAAAATTCTGTTTTATTTTTGGTCATAATTGCACATTAAATATCCTGACCAGAGAATTGTGGCCTTGATGTCGGTGCCTAAACCTTGGTTACTCCTGGTAGAGACGTTGGAAGGAAATGGTACTAAATTCGAGTCATCCACTCTTGTGAAATTTGTCAGTGGTAACCAGGCAGTTATTTAAATTATGTGTCACATGATCATACCATCATCAAATCACTTTTGCTGTCTGTGCACACAATCACCTAGAATCATTTTCATGCCGTCTAATTTTAGGTATGTGTAATAATTAAAGAGCCTTCACTACCATGATAACTCTCTGTTTATAGTAACAATGATTTTGAAATTTATGTTTGCCATATTCAGCATGCAGCCTACAGTGTACTTCTGAAATATGATCTCATGAATAATAACCTCATCTTTTTCTCACCAAACCTTCAGAGATTAGCACTTACTCTGATAGAGAAATTAACCTGTCTGATTTCTTTCAAACTCATCACAGTCTCTAATCCATGTGCTACTACACCCTGCTTAAATGGAGCCACTTGTACTCCTCTTGACAATGTTAATTTTACTTGCAACTGCACTGAGGGGTTTGCAGGAGATAACTGTGAATTGGGTATGGATGTTAAAATATCAATTTTTTTTAACAAATTTTCCTTTTGTTTCATATGCAAACTGTATTGTTACGTTTCCTGAAGAAAGAAACTTGGCAGTTAAAAAAATTAAGAAAAATGCTTTAACTTAATCAAATAAAATTCAACTGTAAGAAAATTTTTTTTCAAGTGTAATTTGTGCTTCTGGAATAAGCTTATTTATGGCTAACTTTTGAGGATAATAGTATGAAAGCTATTAATTATTTGCAGTTGGGTATAAAGCTACATACAATGAATTGGGTATTAAGGTAAAAGCAGCAACAGTTATCTTTAAATTTAGTTCAATAGTTGGTGTGTTAGAAAAAACATTATCAATAGTTTCCTATGGGAAAAGATCTAAGCATTATTTAAAGTAATTAAAATTCCCATTGATGTATATGCTTGGGAAAACGTGGTACAATTTATTGTCAGTAATGAAAGTATGCCAAACCAGTCTAATAAATGAAGATTCTCTCGTTTGGCCAGACACAATACAGTAACATATTTTTGTATAAGCTACAAAAGATACAGGTTTGGGTATTTTAGTCCATTTTTAACCCAAATGACAATGTTTATTTCACTGACAATTGTCTCAAAGGATTTTAAGGACTAGCTTGGAAATAGATTGTTTCTTGAATTTTGAATTCATGAAATTTTAAAAGTAGAGGATCCCATATTGTTGAAGATAACATTTATATGGGGGTGATTTGCAATTCAGGGGAAAAGTGTGATTATGAATGTCATGGGTTGTACTTATAACTTGCACCATTTAAGTCACTGTTGTAAGTGAAATTAGTAAGGAAAATTCACCTACTGAATCTCAAAAAGTGTGATTTTACCTCATTGTAACATACAGCCAGCGTTGTAGATAATATGGTATTTATTACTTAACAAAACTTTCTCACTCACTCTTTACACATTAACCACTCCATGATGTACTAACCTACAGTCGTTGACCAGTGTGATAACGATCCATGTTTGAATGGTGCTACATGCATCCCTATCGGTGGAACCAATGTATTCTGTCAGTGTCCTCGCAACTTTACTGGTAGCACATGCGATTCAGGTACTTTATTTTTGCTCTCGCCATAGTGGCCCTTGAAATTGTGTCCTTCATGTGACTTAACATAACTTGTCCCACCCTTCAGTACTTGCTAAAATGAATCCAGACCATTGTACTGTAGTTAATGATTAAATATGTATGTGGTATGTTATGTCATGTTAATTCTCATTTTGACATCGTTTCTTAATTTGTGTGAAATAATTGTGATAGTTTTCTTCACTGTTTGCATTTTATGTGTTATTTTTCACTTTATTTTAAATTTTAAACATCTTCAGGTATTATTTTATATTTCATATCTAACACAATGTAAAATGCCAAATCTTGGTATTATTGCTATTTATTGGTGAATGTATACCTACCTAAATGTTAATGTTCAGTTCACATTTAAATATTGTTTACATCATTTTACCATTCCTCAAAACAACCACTCACTTCACTTTCAGTCATTAACCCATGTGACAGTGGCCCTTGTTTGAATGGTGCTCAGTGCACCCCTCAAGGAGGTCTGGACTTCACCTGTGACTGCCTCCCTGGTTTCTTTGGACTCTTCTGTCAAATTGGTACTACCTTTGATTTCTTTGCAATAATAGCAATACATTCAAACATGACGAATTGACCTCCCTGTTATTTACGTAGTTTTCACCTGTGGGTGTGTATTTCAGTTTAAGCAAGGATCTGGAAGACGTAATTGGTAGACATAAATATCTTCCACAGGAATCCATTTCAGAACTCCTTGCATTTATAATGGCTGGAGATGGGTTGGTAACATGATATACCCCTCTTAGGCAATGGAAAGGTGGGGTGTGAAAAATAGTTTTTTAGCACAGTCAATACAGCATGAAGATGTGCTCACTTTTAATAAATTCTGAGAAAAACTCTTCATATATACTTAAACATGTATGAATTTCATCATTACTTTTAATTTTTTCATCATTCTAACAATGTAGAGTAACATTTTCACCCATTTTCATTCAGAAATCAATCCTTGTGATGCTCAACCCTGTAACAATGGCGCCACCTGTTTTCCTGGAAATAATCTCAATTTTGTGTGCATATGTCCAATAGGATTTGAAGGAACAACCTGTAGCATAGGTATGCACATGCTACGTTTTTGACTTGTTCTGTTTTTAATACAGAAGTAATTTCACAATCCTATACTCAGTTCAATGTTGGAATCTTAAGAAAACCATAACCCATCATAGATATATCTCATCTTGATGAATAGGAAATAAGTATAAATTTTATCTCTTTTGAAGAATAACTTATGTGGAGGATTCAAACTTTTAAATTAAAACTTCTGAATAAAAATTATGAATTATTGTGGTCATAAAATTAACCTCTCTAAACTTTATGGAAAGGTATTTTAGCAATTAGTTTGTACTGATGTAAAAACAGAAATCTGTTTTAATGAGAAACTGGAACTTGCCAGAAATAAAGAAGAGTAAAAACGAAATACTGCAAGCTCTGGTTATGTTAGGTGCTATACAAACTGTGATAAGTTTCTTTTTTAGAGTGAGATGTGTTTGATTTTGATTTTGCATGAGTGTACATGCCTTACTTTGTTTAACCTTTTAAATAATGTTTCAAATATCTGTACACATTATTTCAAATTATATCTATGCAGTTAACTCTACCTGTATAAAAATGTAACTCCACCTACCTTCCCTCACTCTCTACAGTCGTAAACTGCACAGTGGAGAGTGAAAAACAAATTCTAATATTCTGTCTCACCCATTACCATTGTTTTGTACTTTCTGTGTCTATTTTCTTCTTTTATCTGTATAACACTCCAAATCTCTGAAATTTTTATTCATTTCATTCAGTGATCAACCCATGTGATGCTCAACCATGTAACAATGGTGCTACCTGTTTGCCTGGAAATAATCTTAATTTTGAATGCATGTGTCCGATGGGATTTGAAGGGACAACCTGTAGCATAGGTATGAAAAGTGAACAAATCTTTGCTGTCCAGTATTTGTAATTGTCTTTCTTTCAAGATCGATGTTCTAAAAATTATTTTATTGCTGCCTCTTAGTAAAGACGGGAAGTAAGTTTGAGAATGATTTGCATTTTGGGCTTTGAAGGGAAGCTATTTAAGATGTCAAGTAAACCTGTCGCTGATAAATACTACTCAGTTTGGATGGTTGACCTATGCACCTATTCAGACTGAATTTAGCTTTTTTCACATGGAGGTTAATTCAGACAGAAATGCTGTAGATTGCTTCAAATGCCACTGTCCTTATCCAATTGTCCACTAGTTAAACTAAAATGCTAGTTATTAAACTAGCACTAGTCAAAGTGAAACTACCAAAATGGCAAGCAGGAAGGCTATGATAGTTGCATCTTGAAGTAATTACTTTTGTAAAATTCATGTATCTACAATAAAAAGAAAACCATTAACCATTACCAAGAATTACTCCATAGTAAGCATAAGCAGTTGTCATACCATTCAGATTCTGTCATTCTATACAAAACTAATGGCATCTTTACCCTGCCCCTCCTGAGGGTCTTCTTTTAATTAAAGGTTAGCAAATCTCACCCTCCACCCACCCCCAACCCCAACCCCCCAAAAAATTTCTCCCAAAGTTACTTCCAGCCCCTCCTCCAATTTCAAAAAGAACACTTGTTAAGTGCACCTCCCAGACAAAGCAACAATAACTTGTACTGAGTTTAAATTGCTCAAGGCCATATCCACACAGGTCGTGTGTAAACTGTCTTTTTACACTACCGGTACAAACCATCAGTGACAGACCAATCAGGGCGATACTGTTGTTTGAATTTATGTGAATCAGAGTGTAGTCTCCAATGGTTTACAGAACTATATGGCTTTTTTCTAAATATGTTGGGGGATGCTGCTTGTAGACCCTTTAATACCTTTTTGTGAGAAGTGAGAAGTACCCACCAAGTTCTGTGAGAGGGGGAAGAGAAATTAGTTTAATCTTTTGAAATTATATTCTTAAGTGGAGTATACCTTGAAGGTTGTAGTGTCATTTGTGAAAATTAAATTGGCAAATTTCTCTACAGTCCTGTTTTTATGTTAGGAGTGTGCCTTTTATATGTTGCATCATTTCCTAAAAATCAAGTTAGTAAATTTTTCCATTTTGCTGTTCTAGCCATGAACCCATGTGACCCATCGCCCTGTTTGAATGGTGCTTCATGCTTTCGGTCTTCTGTTGACAATTCAGCATTCTGTTTCTGTGATGCTGGCTTTACAGGTGATCTCTGTGAAACAGGTAAGCATCGGTCTATTCATCGTTTCTCAAATCTGGCACACTTCTTTATCATAGTGCAATGTTGAGCTTGTTGTAGAAGAGCCTGTTGTAGACTGAGAAATTAATCTCAGGGATTGTCGATCACTTCATATTGTTGGAATGTGTAGTTTTGTAAGCTTGATGATAAAGTATTAAAAAGAAAAAGAAAAATGGAAATTAGGCAGACGTAATCCTTACCAGTGTAGAAGGTAATCAGTTTGCATCATCAATCCCGGTTTGTGTAAAAGACAATTAGGGATAAAACCAAACATTTGAATATGCTCTCACATTGTTGACTTTACCATTGAGCCTGTGGCTAGCAGTTCAGATTTCGGTGAAGAAGGTAGGGGTGGTGGTGGTGGGATAGGGGTGGGGTGGGTACTGTGAAGGGGATATGTTGAGGGGAAACTGCAAGCATGCCTGTGACTGTGGTGATATCTTTTAAGGGTGACATGAACTTAAGATTGGGGGCATTATCTTTAATATCCAGTGATTATAGGTCTAAATTTTACTGCATTATAAAGTATTTCCCTAAGTAATACCAGAAGTAATGATTGACTATATGTCACAAACTTCATCTTGCACACCTCAAATCTTTCCCACCCGAACATACCACGTTTATTTCAAAACCACCCATCAAATTCAACTCTTTCCTTTTTCGACCTTATTCCTTTAGTCATCAATCCATGTGATTCAAACCCTTGTCAAAATGGCGGACAGTGTGCTACGGTGGAGAGTGCATTTGTTTGTATTTGTGATCCTCGTTTTACTGGTGAAACCTGTACACAAAGTAAGAAGCAGGCTTTTAAATGTTCATCTTTAGAAATTTGCTTTTCTTGTAAAGAAATGAGAAAGAAAACTGCACTTTTGTATGTTTTTGTCTGGTCTGTTTAAACTCTCTTGGCCCTCTATTTTTTTCATTTGCTAGCATTCTAAACACTTCATATTATGTATCTTGCTAGCACAGGGTTTCCCCTGGCATTCCTTTTTGTGAGATGGCCACCTCACAGTTTTTGGCCACCACCTCACAGAAAATTGCTATACTTGCCACCTGTACTGTACTAGTTATAGACCAGTGATTTCGAGGGTGAGGGCCAAATGGAGAGGCAGGAATGACGTCGAGGGCCGCATTGGAGGCTCTCAGGCTTAGGGATAGGACAGTTTAGTTGGAAAGAGTGAAATCCATACCTAAGAGGTCTCGAGGCTCTATCTACGGCAAATAGATGCAGAGGTACGAATTTTTCATTGGAAGTGATTCTTTAAGAGGGCAATCTGCACTTTTCCAGCATCCAGCAGGAGTGACTGGACCTCAGCTCCACCATGGTTGGGGATGAGGTCAGAAAATTTTGCGTTCCAGTCACTCTAGATAGCAGGAAATTGCACTCTTAACAACAAATTTGCCTCTAAAATCAGGGATGACGCCAGGTGATGGCTACGCTTCCCAACTGAACAGTTGGTTTGTCGACAGGATGGCAAACAAGAAAATTTGTGGGGTTACTATTGAAGAAACTGAAAATTTGCAGTTTTTATTGAACAATCTGCCCTACTTAGGGTAAAATCAAGAAATTGGTTGCGGCGGCTGGTCATCGTTTAATTACATACTTTATCATGCCCATTAAAGCTCCCCGATGAAAAAGGAGTTTCCCCGGCGATAGGGGTCATGGCCCCCTGCACCTCCCTGACCTGGCGCTACCCGTCTAAAACCTGCGTCTATTGTGCGTGAGTCACCAGTATGGTCATTTTGATGTTTATCATGAGTCGGTTTGCAGTATAGGAGAAACGTATGGCATTCCAGAGTAAGTAGGTAAGTTGCCATTGAAAACTCCACTCTGAAACGGATGAAGTCACAACAGTTCTTCATTTTCCTGCATTACTGGCCAGCATGTCAGGAAGCCCTAGAATTATTCTCAAAAGCAGAGCAGTCAGATAGGCAACTGGATCTGCTGAGTTCGAGGGCCTCATTCCCAAAAGTCGAAAAAAGCTTCAACTTGCAGGGATGTGAGAGTTCCGCGTTTCCAGGAATTTCTGCGTTTCCTATTAGTCTGTTGCGTTTTTATTTTCTAAAGCCGCGGATGTGTATTTTCCTAATTTTGCTCATTGCCTTTTTTCAATGATATCCGTTACATGTTTGTTTAGGGCTGAATGGTTCTGCCATATGTACCTGCATGCTAGCTTTCTCTGACAGTACATATGCCTAAATATGTTGCTTCATCACATGCGTTATTTACGCATGACGTGCTGTTGCTGGCTTCCTGTCCATTTCTATTCCTATGTGTGGCTATGCACGGAAAGAGCCATTCCTCGAGCACTTGAACGAGGGCCATAGGCCATCGAACATTTATTGACGTATGCCCATAGACAATGTGTGAACATTCTGTAATGTTTGTCCGCACGCTCAAGCTGCCATGCATGGCAACCGTCATGGTGACAAGAGATCACAATTCCGTAGAACCTGGAATGGACTTGAAAAGGAAGCACTTTACCCAGATCAGAAATGGCTTGACTATGTATGCTTACCCGAGGATCAAAAACTATCGGACTGTATCCGACCGATAAACCACAGACAGACCTAACGTTAGTGAATACGTTGTGACTATTTGCCCGACAGTCGGGCAAATTGGAAGTTTAGTTTTCTTATTTTCCCGACAGCAATCGACCAATCATATCACCCCAGTGAGCTTGTGACGTAAGAAATATTAGTTGGCGCGGTGCAGTGTGCGTGTGTAGGCCTACCACAGAACAATATATTATTCTGTGGTGTGTACGTACGTACGTACGTACAGTATGTGTGGTTACTACTTACAGATCAGCACACTGGACGTACTTCCATAGCTTTGATGATACCCAGGAGAAAATTCCAGACAATTCCCATTGAGTCCCATCGTATTATTTTAAAAACTATCATAAGAAACGTTTTCTGTGTTTAGCATAGTTGTTTGTAGAACAGTAGAAACAGCGAACAAGAATATGAAGGAAGGAAACAAGAAATGCAATCCGAAGTTTTGCGCTCAGTAGTTGTCTGCATGTTGCAAATTTAACAAAATGCTGAAGTCGACTCGGAATAGGCTTCAAACTGTTATTTGGGGCACCATTTTTCGTCTAGCAAGCTTCCCATTTTCAAAAAAAAAAAAAAACCTTGCGCACGCCACTGCTCCTTAGGCTCGACGGTAGGGCAGATTAGGACCATTATTTTCCCGACATAGGCCTACAATTCAAATATTTTCTGAGGCTACAGACTTAGAATAGCCGCGTCCCTTTCGTCCACAGTCGGAAAAATAAGGAAGCATGCCCAATAATTTTCCCGACTGTCGGGAAAATAAAGTTAACCTTATTTATCCGACGTACTATTCAAGTATTTTTAGAGGCTACAAATTTAGGATAGCGCCATCATTTTGTCCAGTAGTCGGGAAAATAAGGAAGGACAGTCGTGTAATTTTCCCGACTGTCGGGTAAATAGCTTCCACCTAGTGAATATACACTAAACATAGCCTAACGTTACTGCAGGCTGTAGGCATAGCCTAGGCTATGTTTAGTGTATAACGCTAGGACTGCCTGTGATAAAAACCTAGCTTCGCCGTCTGTGTCATTTGTCAGATCGACCTAGCCTATGCGTAAGGTAAGATACAGATAGCCTAGCCTTATTTAACGTTAGACAGCCTAGCCTAATGTAACGTTAGGCTACTCCCAATTCAGATTAGCCTAATGTTAACAGTGTAGCCTACCTTAGGATCATTTTATGTGTTGTTTTTCCTAAGAAACCCAAGAGCATATCCCACTGAAAGAAACATGCAGGAGGGAGTGATTATTACAAATTAATGTGTGCACATATTGGTGCTAAGTTGGCTGGAAATGTGTTAATTTTGAGCTTCAAATTCCAAAAATTTTGAGGGGGCAGTGCCCCCTGGAAAAACACCACTCACATCCCTGAACTTGATTGAATGATGCTTTTTCATTTAACAGAGCTGTGGAAGGCCCAAGCTCATATCAAATGTTGCAAACACGTTGTTAGTACCGAAAGCTGACTTGCAGAAATATTAATTTCAGTAACCAATCAACACGCACAAAAGTGTCAGCAGCTTCTCAAAAGTGGGGACAAAAAGAATCCAAGCTCAAATCATGAAAGCCCTAGGACGAGGGATCCAGGCCTGCTTAAGGGCCCCCAAAAAATGGATTTCAGAAGATCTTAGGTGTAATCTGAGGCATTTGCTCACCAGTCTTATCCATTAAATGGCTGTTTCCACCACTTTTGAGCTTGGTTTTATTGAATTGGCTATTTTGTAAGCTATGTAATTTAACATGTTCCTGCTGTTTTTGTTCGGGTTCCGGGAGCTTTGTCACTAAAAATACTACTCCGCAATGCACCACTATACATAAGTATATGCCACTGTGTATAGCATGATTGTCAACAACACCCCACATGAAATAAATGTTGGGTTGATATGACTGAACAAGGAATATGGGTTACAGCCTGCTACATAGGCAATAACACCCCTTCATGAGAGCAGACTTTATAGCAGGAGTCAAGTAGTGACTCTAAGTTGTATAACTTTATTTCCTATTGTGCTACGATTTGTTCTTGTCCAATGTGGTTTTCTTAAAACTTAAAATCAATTCAGGGGCTGCACTGACAGGGTCCAGGGCTGCATGCGGCCCTATGGGCTGCATTTGAGAATCACGGTTATAGACGTATTGATAGTTCTCCCTCACTGTTGGTGTCAAAGCTGGCACCATATTACCCCCATGGACTTATACCACCTCACACTCTCTAAAACTCATGGGAAACCCTGTAGCATTCTAAATACTTCATATTATGTATCTTCAGTGCTGTGTTAATACTTTAGTCTACAATTTTTTTATTACAAGAATCTATTCTTTAATGTGCACATGTTCTCTGCATATAATTAGTCTTCTTCCTTCTGGCCTTGTTAAAATGTCATAGTCAAGAGTGTAAAGTTTTGTTTGAAGTATTTTTCATTCACGTTTAAGTTACCTTCCTTTTTTTCCATGGGAATGTATTTTAAGACAGAATTAGTCTTAACTTCATTAATTTTCTTCATTAACTATTTTACGACAAAGTTAGTCTTAACTTCATGAAAATACAGTAAATTGATAAGGTTAACTATCCTTTTCAGAAACATCCATTAAAAAGAAGGCTGTCGGCAATTAGTGACATTTTTTTTCATGTCCAGTGAAAGTACAGCAGTTGTTTGCATTAGAGGGTACCCAACTGCACTCAGTACACATGTCGTAATGCCTCCGTTTACATATCCTTAGTGTTTATATTGTGATATTGATTTATCTGATTTTGTCTTCCAGTTGTCAACCCTTGTGATTCTGATCCCTGCGTAAATGGAGGATCTTGCTTGCAGAATCCAAATGACCCATTTAGCTTCATTTGCTCGTGCCCCGAAGGCTTTGAAGGACCAACATGTGGAACTGGTAGAAATGACTTTTTTTTCTGTCATTATTCCATTTTATTAATATTTGTAGCTCACTCATATTATAGCTTATTAACCCATGCTTTTAAGATTTGTGTAGCTGAACAAGGCATATTTATTTATTCAGCACTTACTCTGTATTGATGTGAAAAATACTGGTAACAGTTTTAAAACTCATAGCAATGTTTTTAAAACATTCTTTCACAGAGACATATGAAACCATTTATATATAATTTTATCAATATATATGCTATATTAACCTTGTTGCAATGGTGCTCAATATTTTTTAAATGAAGATATACTTTTGTAGTTGTCAGTCTGCCAAGATTTACTGGTCCATAAAGGAAGCCATTTCGTTGAACGTCTTGGTACATATTTAATATGCATACAACAGAGAAAAATGAAGTAAATTGACTGGAAATTGATGAGGGATTGACCATCAGTCAAAATCCACTGGTTGGACATCTCTGTATTAAAGTATAGGAGGGAGACATTGTTGTGAATGTATAACAGTGCAATATTTTTGGGTAACCATAGTAAAATCCCATCTACTAGTATACAGTCAGTCTGACACACCTGTCCTATTTGCCAAAATTTCTTCTTGCTCATTGCTCCTTCTGCTTCTTGCTTTGAATCTGTTAGTTTTGCAAAACCTCTTGCATTTTTGCTATCAAAGTGTATTTTTGCTTGCAAAATATAGTTGTTTGTGGAAAATATGCAGCAATATTAATGGGAAACTGTAAAATTGTGGAGCACTGTAAGTTTTTGTGCCTGTCTCCCCTCTGCACCTTTCCTAAAAGATTTTTCAAAGAAGTCATCTACAAGATTGCATAAGGGTTCATGTTTAGTTGGAAAATATCTTGTCAGGGAAGAACACTGTCAGCATTTAATACAATTATCTCTGTATTCTTGTAATCATTATTTGCTAACACTGCAGCCAGTTTCAGTAATCTAGCAGCTTCTTTACAGAGGAAAGAAAGAAAGAGATCACTTAATGAGACCTGTCACATTTACAGTCTGAGCACAGCAGTATTATTCTGAGAGAGGCTGTAATGGACTAAACAGCCATTTGCTTGTGTGTTGTTATGCTTTTTGCTATGTTGCATTCTTTGCAATGTTTTGTCCTTCTGTCCTGCATAGTTATTGACCCATGTGAAACAGATCCCTGCCTGAATGGTGCTACTTGCCTGCCTCTCTTGGGGAACATGTACTTCTGCGTATGTCCAGTTGGATTTGAAGGAGAAAATTGTCAGAATGGTAATTTTGTTGAAACAGCCTTTTTTTAACCTTCCATACATTTTTTTTTTTGCATTAAAGATGAAGACCATGGGTGTGAGTGATTTTGGGAAGATAAGATAATAATATTATAATGAGACAGTTCTTGAATGTTCTGGAGTGTTTTTGAAGAGCCTGTTCAAGACTTTATAGAAGTTGTAAACAAACTAGAAATATTTTGGGGGGATTTGTACCTTTAAGAAATACCAGTTAATATCTCAAAATATTCTGTGTATCAAGTTTTGCACATACTATTCATTTCATAGTAATTTGTTTTTTCGAGCATTATGTGCATAAATATGCATCTTGCTGTGATGATTACATATGTGCATATCTCAAAATGAATGACTTATATTACAGTAAAAAAAAAAGAGTGGTGCCAGAAATTGTTGACTAAATTTGCTGAGATCCTTGTCTTACCCTTCTTGCTAATAATACTTGCATTCCTCCCTCTTCTTGTCTTTTACCATGCTTGCTTACCCTGCATGTCATGTATTTTCTTTGTAGTCATAAACCCATGTGACTCTCAGCCTTGTGAGAATGATGCTACATGTGTCCCTGGTACTGGTCTTAACTTCATGTGCATGTGCCAAGATGGTTTTCAAGGAGAAAACTGTGAAACTGGTACATAATCTATTTTTTTTTTTCAATTCTTAGTTTTTATCTTGTTATTGTGATTCAGTTGTATGGTACAAAAGACAGTTCTTATTTCATTGACAAGTTACACTGAATGTCTGACTTATGGTTAAAGTAGTGGTGGACTGTTAAGATGTGAGGGACTTACCAGGACATTTTTATTTGGAGAAAAGAAACATAGATGAAATATTAGTCGAACTTGTGTAAAAGGAATAAAAATATCTTTGATATCAGGTGGTTACATAATCCTTCCAAAGATGGTCAAATGTAGAATTTGTGTGGCTTTTTGCTACATGAATGTGGTTGTAATATCTGCTGGTTTGCTGCAGTATGCTTTAAAGTGTCTGTGATTTGCTTGTTAAAGAACTATAGGGTCCATAAATGCAGTTAACTGCTTTTGGCTGCTTGCATTTGACTATAAAATCTGCCTTTTTGCTTTGTTTTGCTTTAAATTTTTTGTGGCTTGCTTGTTACTTATCTCAGGTAGTTGTGTTACTTGCTGTTACCTGTTTGTATTGTCTGCTTTGCTTTTTTTGCTTGCTTGAAGGACCCATGCCATGTGACTCTGACCCTTGCCAGAATGGGGCTTCTTGCTTCTTTGATGTAGCAGGGACCTATCTCTGTGTGTGTCTGGAAGGATTTACTGGGATCAATTGTGAAACTGGTACTAACAACATTTTGTATATTTTGTAACAAATTGTATTTATTTAACATGTCATGTAATTAGAATAATGTGGACATCAAATTTGCATATATTAAGTTTGTTACATTATATGAAGCATTTACTGATGGCATTTTCATTTTGAAGTAACCAGTCATTATTTTGAAAAAATTATGACTTTATATTGTTATACACTTAATAAACATCTAAATAGCCACAGTTTAAAGGGAGTGGGTAACTGAACTGATATAGTGGCTTAATATACAGCATTACATAACAGTGGCATAACCTGTTCATTAAACCTTGAACTTACAAAACCTGGATTGAAGTTTTCATTCAATTACAGCACTGCAGTATTGTTGTCTAATACAATAAATTTGCATGATATAATATTCTCAGTATTCATTTTGATCCTGAAACCACAATTGATACATTTTGATGACTCTACATTGAGAAACTTTTTGCACTGTTTGCATGTTCATGTGTTTACTGTACATTCATAAATGTCCTCATTATGACATCATTTCAGGAATTTCACTCATCTCAATTCAACTTCAGTGATTTCTTATTAATTATTCCACTGACAGACTTAACATTTTAACTTTTCCTTAACTTTTCTCACCGTAATTTTTCTATGAATTAATCTAAATCAGGTTTTGTGTCCATGATTACTTAAGGTCACTTTTCCTTCATGACCATACTATGAAGTCTTTCTTTGATTCTTATTTAAAGTGTGATAGTTTGATCAATCATATCTTTGATAGGTAGGTGCTCTGCACTTATAAACTAGAGACTTGCTCTCATACAGTATTGGCATCTAAAGATTCAGGGTTCAAAGACAGGGAGGGGGAGGGGTGAGGAGCTCATTTGTGTAGAAAAGCCCTTACATAAGGGCTAGTTCCATGTGGAGTGGATGGGAGGCCTGTTCCAGAAAATTTTGGTTGAAAGACTTCCTATCCTATATTGAATTTGCAGCATTGTGAGTATTTAGTTTACAACCACAACCAGGTCAATGAAATTCAGCAATAAATAGGACAGTCTGTTTTTTTTTTTCATGTCTGCCAAAACTTTGGTCTGGGGAGGGGGAGGGCAGTACCGTTGAGCCCCATTTAGGTCCTCTCCTGATAGGAAGAACTTCACAAAAATGATGTGGGTATGCATCGGTTTGTATGGAGAAATAGTTGTAAGTGACAGTGTTTCTTAACTACTAGTTGTAACATGCATGTGAACTTTGTATAAATCATTCATCTGTTTGTGACATTATTTACTAACATTAGTATAAACATTAATATACTTTTCTCTTAAGAAACTAATCCTTGTGACAACCAGCCATGCCTGAATGGGGGCACTTGCAACAGTGAAGGAAGCTCCAACTTCACATGTGAATGTCCTGATGGATTCGTTGGAGAATTTTGTCAAATTGGTATAAACACTCTTCCCTCTGTACAATATTACTATTCTGAAGTTAGAAGAAGCTTTTAAAGAAAACTGTTTTAAATTGGAGAAATATATTTTCTTTTTCAGAGAAGTAATTGTCATGTATCTTTTTTTATTAACATTATTTATCATTTACAAGAAGAATTACAAAGAGCCTCAGGTCATTGCAGTGAATGTATCTCTGATTTCAATTGCTTTGGTTGCACTGAGCATTTATCAAAAAAATTTCTTTCATTTGTGTTGACAGCATGAAATCCTCTTAACCCTATTTGTGAAAACAGAGGAGTGCTCTTACTTGAAAGATTAATTCATTTCTTCATTTTTGAAGATAGTTCCTAAAATTCTAAAGAGGAGAGTTCCAAAACTCCACAACATAGGCTTAATTCCTCCTTGGTTATGAAACTGATAAAAACCAAATATATTGGTCTATCTGTGTTTTAAATATCAAGTAGCTAGTATCATAATAACTTTCTTTTTCTTTTTCTGTGTAATGTCTTTCTTTTTAACATTTCTCGCTAACATTAATAGTAACCAAAAGTAATACTGCCACATAAACAAATACTAATGTGCATAACCTTTGGTATAATGATTTTGTTTTAGACATTGATCCATGCAGTTTCCAGCCCTGTCAAAATGGGGCTACGTGTCAGCGTGGATCTGGCCTGGACTTCATTTGCATATGTCCACAAGGATTTAGTGGATTAAACTGTGAAAGGGGTACGACTCTGACTCTTGTTCTCTTAATATCAATGAAATGCTTCTCCTTCAATTTTTCTTTCTGAAACTTAGAAGTTTTGTTCTTCCCCTGGGTTAATGTGTTCTTGTCTTGTGTGAATTTGCTCTGGGAAGATCACAGGTCCATATAAAGCAGCTTGCTAATTCTGGAAAGGGCATAGTGGTTTTTGGAGGGCAGAATGTTGTTTTTTGGGGAACGGGCAGTAGATGATGGGAGATTTCATGGATTTGTGATAGAAAGGCCTCTTTTTGAAACCAAGGATTTGATTTTTGGGGAAGGAGGGCATAATCAAAACTTGAGGGCAGTGTCTCTGATGACACCCCTCCCTATAGGTACAGAAAATGGATATAAGTCCAAGTCTCTCTTGGTGCAAAGAACAGTCATTCATTGCAAAAGATTACAAACATTGATTTTTAATATTTTGTGAGACATTCTCTTGCAGGGAGGGCTACATAGGTGCAGTACTTTTCATGTATAGCAGTCTCAACTTTACGCTGAGTGGTAGAAATCATATCTCCATACACATCTTGTTGCAAAAACAACTTGTAAAAGTGTAGGATAGATTTATAGCATAGTTGTTTACCTGTTTTGCACTCTGTGACATTTTTTCATGACCATCTCAGTCAATTATGAATATTTTCTATCCATAAACTTCTGTAAATTTGAATCTCATTACACTGGTTCATTAACAGGTTCTAATTCATATTTGTATGAGAGATTCATAAACTTGTCACGTTTTCATGTGTATTAATTGGGCGACTTATGTTTAAAAGATTTAACTTGTTGTTCTAACTTACAGCTAATGAAACATTGAAAGTTATCCATTCCACACCCAACTGATTAACTCGCTCATAAATAACATTCATCTGTGCACTTTGTACACTTACTGGAAATAAGTCGTTCTTTTTTTTTTTATTATACCAGTACCAACTGCATGTGATGTCAATCCCTGCATGAACAATGCCACTTGCTTCAGCTCAACAGACAGCTTTGAATTCTTCTGTGTTTGTAGAAGTGGCTTCACCGGTACCATGTGTGAGACAGGTAATTCTAGGTTAACAATCACTTATTTTGTGGAAGTGACTGTTGATTGATGGTAAATGGTGAAAACTTTCAAACTTTTCTGCCATTTACCTGAAAATTAAAGTGCACATTAGGCAAAATTTGCCTTTGCTGGAATCAGTCATAGCTACTGCAGTTTTTAGGGGAAACTGTGGTTCCCAATTAGAGTACCTGACCCCTGGTTCATTACTTCAATTAGCTGCTCCATTGAGCAACAGCTTTGTTAAAAGCTTTGATGACTATTCTGGTACAACAGTAGCCCAGTACCGTGGGGTTTACATTACAACAAACAACAAATCCTGCCCTGTAATTAGTACTGGCAAAAAGGAATCAAATTACTTATGGTCATTGAAGGTTAGATCACCTTTCAGTTTAATCTGAGATAAACTGCCATCAAATGTCAACCTTTAGGGCTATTGACAAATGCTTGAATGAGCACCTAATTGGTATTGATAACAACTCTTGACAAGTTTTGGCATAGGAAGATTTTGCGAAATGATTTTTACTTTCAAATTATATGAATGATTGTGTAACTTTTTTATATGACTCCAGCCCTTCTACACTATTTAAAATGAAAATTTAAGGAAACATTGACTTTGCCATAATTTATGAGCTGCCCTGTAGGATGGAGTAGTATAAGGGATAGATCATAATTGTTGTTAATGGGTGAGGGAGAAGTTCCTGGACAATTCCTGGAAAATTCCCACCCTAAGTAGTTGTGCACATTGAATTTAATTTTTTTGAGGGGGAGGGGGAGCAGTCTGAGGGACAATTTTGATGGTACTACCAGTGAAAAGTTGTCTTAACCCCTATCATGCTGAATTTTTTAGAGGGCGGGCTTCATTTTTGAAGCATTGAAGCCCTGCAGGATGCACGTACATAACCTCTCCTAACCAGAAATGACCTATTCTAGTCCAGCGCCACCATTTCTTAGAGTTGACGCCAAAACATGCATGGAAAGCCTTTTTTTGTTTAAATATAGTATATTAAATGTTTTAATTATGAAGCGCCCTCACGGCGACATATGTCGCCCTTAGCATGATAAGGGTTAAGAGGCTAATTGTGATCAAAATGATTACTACTGTGATAACAGAATATGAATAAGTAAGTAGGGGTATTTCATGTATGTAATGTAAATTTTGTTTGGTACCCTTGAAAACTTTTCCTTGCACTGTTATGGAACCAAATCTTGCCCCTGGTTTCCTTCTTTCCATTTTTTAAAAATTTTCACATTATTTTAAAAACAGCCACAAGTGCATGTGATGCTCAGCCGTGCCTTAATGGAGCTACCTGTATGGCACTGAATGAGACAGACTACACATGCCAGTGCCCCCAAGGTTTTGCAGGAAATGACTGTGAAATTGGTGAGTTCATTTGTAACATTTAAGTGAAAGATTTACTTACAATCAAGAGAGGAGAACATGATTAGTGCCAGTTTTGGCTGGTTTTCTATTATGATGTTTTGGGACATTCCTACGGTTGTTTGATCACTGCTTAAAAATGGAATCATTCAGTTAAATTTCATGACTGGCATGGGTTCTGGGAAAGCCTTTTAGTGATGAAATTTAGAAGTGACTTGGTTTGTATAACTGAGTTCTGCTAAAGCATTTTAGTCATGAAATCTATGAATTAACTAGGCAGGAATTTATCAGGGCACTCTTTAAGCTAATTGGTTTTAAATTATTTGTCTCGTAGTTTTGGACCCATGTGACTCCTCTCCATGTTTGAATAATGGGATCTGTAGACCAAGTGTTGGAGAGTTTGCATTCAGCTGCTTCTGTCCCGATGGCTTTGAAGGGCCAAGATGTGAAATTGGTGAGTGGAATTAATTTTTATTGACCTGTCTGTATCATTTGCAGTAAAGAAATCAATTTAGAAAAATAAAAAACATACACTTCTTCCACATAATATTCTGATTTCAGAGAGCAAGTTCTAAAAGATAAAACCCTACTACTGAAAATATAACATACTTTCGTGAGTTATGTCATTGCAATGCTTGATTTTGTCTAGATTGTACATAAATGATTTATTTGTCAGTATTTTTATGCGACTTTGAAAGTGCTTGAATGTGAAATTTTACATCTTCCAAAATAAAGATAATTTATAAAATTCGGTCAAAGTGTGATCCTTGAAAAGAGTGCTGGATTTGTTCTTCAGAAAGGTGTTTTCTCTTTTTATCATTTTCAGAAAATAAATCAAGGCTCTTCTTTTATGGTTTTCGCTATCTAACCTTAAGGACACTTATGATAGTTTTGACTAGAAATGAAGAAAAACCCTGCATCTCTTAAATGATACATATTTTCAAACTAATTTTTCCTTTGACTGTATAAAACTTATTTCCATGATTCTTTACAGTAATAGACCAGTGTGACCCATCTCCTTGTTTGAATGGCGCCACCTGCATGTCATTGCCTGGTGACTTCATCTGTAACTGCCCATTTGGCTTTGATGGAAATCTCTGTCAAAATGGTGAGACTTTAAATGAGCTAATATACCTTCAGGATTTTCCTTTCTCCCATTACTTTACATGATGTGTGTGTACTTTACACTTTGTTGCCTAGCTGTTTGACAAGTAGAAGTAAAATGTTAAGTGTTGGGACAAATTCTAAAGAATCAGTTACATTAACTTAGCATGTGGATTGTTCATATATTGTTCATATTTAGCATGTAGATGGCCATATAGTTAAGTGGAGGTCATTTTGGGTCACTAGATTTCAAGAGGTCGAAACCATATTAACATGATATCTCAAGTAGAATAACTGTGAGGGATCTCATGCTTGTCATGTGGGTGATTTATATTTGTTACAATATATCCATATGGCAAGGAATCACTAAGCCTTTTGGCTTTCTGGATTAATGGGAAGTGACTCTGCCCCTTTAAGTACCCCTCATCTCCTGGATGACCTTGAGAGACATAGGCTATAGACCCTTTTCCAAATAGGATTTACAAAGGATTGTGGGATAGAGTTCTGGTACACGTCGTTTTTGTCAACGGCATTTAACTGTGGTAAAAAACGACGCACACCATAAATCTATCCCACAATCCTTTATAATAGCTATTTGGAAAAGGGTCTATTGTTGGGTTAAGTATATTATGCAGCTTATGTGCTAATTTTTCTGCAGCCTGGGAGATAGGTTTCAGATTGTGTTAATGTAGCCTGTGTCACCTAGCTGAAAGCACACTGTGAAAATTTTAGTTTCCAAAAAGTGTTAGTAATACCTGTAGGAAATGATAAACTGACCTCACTGTGTCAACAATTGTTTATCAATTAGACTTTAGTGAGTGGAATTGATTTGTAATCACCAATCTGTATCATTTACAAGAAAAAGTCAACAAAGAGGTCAGTACCATAATGACATTAAAATGTATATTTTGTAAGGAACACTCTTTACATGCATCAACCAGGCTGTGGCTTCTTTCAGTGTTTCCTTCCAGAGTGTTTTGTGCTCACATCTGCTTTATGTCAGTTGTATCATTTACCCTTCTACTGGACCTATGAGAGTGGTATCCTCTGTACATTACACAGGGCAATAGTTCAACATGACATTTTTATCTTTCAGTTATTAATGTATGTGACAACTCACCTTGCCAAAATGGTGCTACATGTGACTTTGCTGGACCTGGCCTTTACACCTGCAGCTGGTCAGAAGGATTTTTTGGACAGAACTGTGAAAATGGTAAGTTTTTCTATTTAGCCAAAATGTTAAATTTACCTTCCCCGATGATATGCATCAAACTTTTTGTAAGTCTGGGTAATAGGTTATAGGAATTGATTTCATAGCATGATTTGGTTTTGTGAGATCACATCACGTCCTAAGTGGATCAATATGTGAGGACTTATTCCTCTCTCCTTATAATACACAACCTTGTGTATATTAAGTGGATGGCACAATGAGCTTAACGCAACCCGCGTTACAAACAACAGCCTGGTAGTTGCAAGCAGTGACTGAATACACCTTACAAAAGAAGTCATATTAGATGTAAAGAAATACAGCCTTCACAGAGGATGTCCTTAATTCATTAAAAAGAAACCATGGAAGCACAAGTCTGTCTCCCCAGAGAGAGGAAGACAGTGAAAAAAGGAAGCGATGTCATCAGGTAAGGATCAGTGAGCCTTAGGACCGTAGTCAGCAGCTGACGACAAGGTAAACAGTAGATTGATACTAGAGAAAAATAAGATACTTAATTTGAAACTTAGTAAGTCTGCTTAAGACAAGTTAGGTACTTATTTTACATTGTTTAAGAAGGAAGAAGTCATGGCATTCACAGTATTACACTTAATATTTTAGTTTTGAATGTTATTAAGTAGCTATATGAACAGAGGTATATTTTTTATTATTTGTAAGTTAAATAAATAAAGTTCTCTTGTAGATAATTTTGAAGAGGTTACCTATCCCAGGGAGTACCAATAATAGTCAAAATGTTACAGAACTGGCCTTTCTCATAGTTTGACTACGAGTCCATCGGTCATAACAATAGTTACCTAAGAAGGCTTCTTGTTAGGGTTAAATCTTTGTCTATCCTATGTTTGCTCAAGTGAAGGTAAAGCTATAACTGTCCTCTAAGTAGAGAGAAAGAGAACATTAGTGGTCTCTGTAGGCCTATCAGTATATTTCATTAGATATGGAGAACTAAAAATGTGTCAAAAGAAGTTTTGGGGACTATTGTCAAGCAATTGTTTTTCTTTATCTGTGTTGCTTTGGAATCTTACTCGAGTAAGAATTTATCTGTAAGGAAGTACCTAAATGCCTGCACATGATAGACACTTCAAATATGCTTTTCGTCTATTGCAAATACATCAATAAATGACATTGTTAAAGGTCTTGTGTCTTTAATGTACTCTTTGAAGTGTAGTTATGACAAGACTGAGGTATGACAAACAGCACTCATCAAAGGTTTTTTGTTCTCATTTTCCATTTGATGTTACTATTATGTAGTGTTAATTGGCTTTTCGTAAAGCACAGTATCATCTGACTTGCTAGAATTTGAAAGCAAAAGAATAAAACAAACAATATAATGATACAAGTGTTCTGCAGTACTGAAGAATGAAGATTCGCCAAAGGCCACTAACCATCTCAGCCAAAACGTGTTTAGCAGGAGCTTTTCACTACATGTGGTTTGTGTAGTGCGTTCCAGTGTAGTTATGTTCTCTTAAAATTTCTCACTAAGATAATTCTTTGTATTAAGTAGGAAATGTGACATAATTTATGACTTGAAACCTTAATACACAAGTCATGAAATCTTCATTTTACTAGATGTTTTCATACTACATGATAAGTATCTGTTGAGCTGCTCACACAGCTTAAAGGCAGACACTCATCACCCCAAGTACATTTTCGGTTAGGGTCACCAAAATTGTCAATTGATGACTGCTCTTCGATTGACATCACAGTCAGAAAACTCAAAAGACACAGAGTAGCTCACATTTCACAACATGCAGAGAGAGTGTTCTGATTACACATTAGGGCCTTGCATGCTCACCAGGATAAGTCTGGCAATAAACTAGGTTTGTGTCAAAACAGGGAGGAGCTTAAGATAGTTTTGGGAGGAGCTAGAAGTAACTTACTTGGAAGAATTGAAACTGTCTGGGATGATAGGTATTAATCCTCAAGCAATTGTCATAAATAAAACCTCAACTTTTGTAGCCTGTCTCCAATCCCATGAATCTCATGGTTTTTGCCGTAAATAGGTACTAATGCCACTGTAACTACTTTGAACATTAATTTTCTTGACATTAACAACTGACAAGGTTTGCAGCTGGTGGGTAAGGTATATATATCTATTTTTGTTATGTATCCTAAATGACCATAGTAAACTTGATTCAACTATAGTAAGAACTTTGAATAAAAACCAATTTATTACTTCCTTCTAGATGTATGTTCAGAAAACCCATGCAATCCAGTGGGTAGTATTTGTAGAATTCAAGGAAGTACCTTCCAGTGTATCTGCTTTGCTGGTTTTGTCGGCCAGACTTGCCACCAGATTGCCTTCTGTTTGAATGCACCATGCTTTAATGGTGGTACCTGCACAAACCTAGAATCCGGCTCCAGTTGCGAGTGCTTACCAAGGTATACAGGACCACAGTGTGAGATAGGTGAGTGAACAAAATGACAAAATAATAGTGAAAATACCATAAATAAATATTTGTTACATTTTGTACGACTGACCGCAGTCTTTTCATTCCTAAACATTTTCAATTCATTGGGGACTATCCTTACCCAGCAGCCACTGGGGCACAAAGGATTACAAACGCAAGGTATTATTATTATTCCTGCTCCTATCTCTAATGCCAAGCCTAAAGTGAGAAGGTAAGAAAGAGGTCCCACCTTTATTTAAAGTATTTGGAATGAATCAGCTATACATGTTTTGATCCTAAAGGTAGATGTTCTTCCACTAGGCCATCTAGATGACCTTGCTCAATCTCAGATTGTTTGAAATTTCTTCATAATGGCATCATAACACATGAATTTTGTGCATAAAAGGATGAGTTGAAGCCTAACTTCTTTCTTATCACTCCATATTCTGAAAAGATAGCCATGTGTAAGCAAACACCAACTCCATCAGTGATTAACAAACTAAGTGTTAGCCTTGTACCAATGAGGAAGCTGCTTTACCACCTGCTAGGTGACTGCTTCAATTTGATACACACCATGATTAATGGACACATTGATCCATACATGAATCATGACTGAACTGAGTGATGAATCTCCTTTGTCACTTCCCTCGAATTTTGATGTAGAAAGTTTTTCAGCCTAGTGACTGGAGGTCTTTTTTAAGTAGGTATCAGCTCTCTCTTTATTAGAACAAATATCCATTACCACATTTGTAATAATTGAACATGCTCTAATTTACAGTTTTCTTCTTTGTTTCCTGTAGATCAAGGTCCCTGCATTGCTGACCCTTGTGAAAACGGAGGTACTTGTCTTCTTAATGGACTTGATTTTACTTGTGTCTGTCCACCTGGTTTTACTGGAAGAACATGCGCATTTCGTAAGTTGAAAAAGAGAATCATCACTAAAATGGGGCCTTACAAAATTGGAGAAACATTGAACATCAATCTATTATTTGGATTTGTAAAATTTGTACTTGTAAAAAAAATTGTTAAAATTAAGTCGTAAAGCCTGCCACACATGGATGCCCATAGCAGGAAGAAAGTATAGTAGTGTTTATTCCATACTGAATGCAACGTATGTTGTTGGGATGGTTATTAAAATGGACACATTATAAACTCTTTTTACAGAAACACCAATCCATAATGAATAATTGTACTTCCCGTTGATTCGAAAGTGTAACATGTTTGCCATGTACCCTCCTTGAGAGGATTGTTATTCACATTGCAAACATGATCTTACCCCTTGCTACATCTAATTTCTGTAAATCTTGCCCACTACTCACAACTCGGAGTAGTTTTGACACCACACCCCCAATGTCTGCCATTTTGGCTAGCAATTTGTCCCCATTGGCCTGAAGCGCAAATCAACTGTTTATTCCAAAGTGTACCATTTTTGCCATGTACCCTCCTGGAGAGGGTTGTTTGTGATAATTGTTTCAAAATTTTCAGGATTAGCATCACAATTGTTATCACACTGCTTATCATGTCAGTGTGAATAATTTCTCTTTTCAGAATTAAATCCATGTTCATCTAATCCCTGTGGCTTTGGGGGATCATGTTTTGTTCAGAATGGAGGCTTTATTTGTTCATGTAGGGATGGCTTTTCTGGTGATCTTTGTCAGATTGGTATGTTTTCATTTATTGATCTTAGAAGTGATGTGTATTGATTCATGAACACTTTCCATCATCACAGTGTAGTTGGTTGCATTCAACAGCTTTCTGCGGAAATAGGCTGATATTTTATCACTGAAATATTTGCATGCCTGGTGGTATGCCAAAATAGGACACTTAACTCTGATTTGTTGTTAACACTTTACTGAGATATGTCATCAATTTACAAAACAAATATTAGACTAAGGGTAATGCAGTGTTAACATAAAGGTAGATTTAATTAACTTTTATATGAATTGATGAAGTTGGAGCCTCTTAGCTGGTTTGGAATTGAAAGATTTTTTCTAAGAGAGGGAAAGTTAAAGTAAATCAGTCTTAAAAAGATTGTGAGACTGCTTGCCAAATTTGTTTCCTTTCATGATTATTTCAACAGTTTTAAAGAAGGTAAATGATCTTTGCACCAGGTCTGTCTTGAAAAAGAGAAACAAATTATAATTGAAATGTGTGTTATATCAAGGTAGGGGTGCAAATGGGGTTTAAACAAAAGAATTCAGTCACCAGTAGCATGTCAGCTGGATTATTGTTTTAGTAGACAAGTGATTTCACAGAGGGGGCAGGGGGAGGAGGAGGGGGGACCAGATCTCCCATGCATGTCATCTTCTAGCGGGTACTGATGAATATACATTACAGAGTGCCTTCCTCCAGGTCAGCCTCACCTCTGAATTTGATGTTCTTTTCTCATTTTGTACCCCAGGTCCCATTTCATGTGATTTTGAACCTTGTCAGAATGGTGCTACTTGCCTTGAGAGTGATATCCCAGGTTTTGTAATCAGTTGTATATGTAGACCTGGTTTCACGGGCTTCTTCTGTCAGGTAGATAGCGATGCCTGCCTTCCTAACCCCTGTGTGAGGGGAAGATGCTCTGACTTTGGTTCGAGCTATGTCTGCACTTGCCCAGAAGGTTTTGTTGGCGTCAACTGTTCGCTGCGTGAGTATTGCACTTTCCACTTTATTCATGTGTAATGTAGTTTGCATTTCAGGTTGAAGGCTTTCTAATCTCATGTCAGACAGTGAAATTCTCTCAACTAAGTTTACGTTTAGCCCCTCCTTTAATTTAAACAGAAAGCACATGTTTAGTACACCTCCAAGATAGAGCCACAGTTCATAGCCCGCACTGAGTTTAATTTGCTTGTGGCCGTATATATTGACACACTGTGTGTGAGCTTAATTGGGAACACAACTGACCGTACAAGTCATCATTGACGAACCAAAGTGGATCTATATTGTTTGAATGAATGTCAATCAAAGTGCAGTCGTCAACTGTATTTAGAACTCTAGGACTATTCCTAAGTATGTTTGGGCAGGGAGTTGCTAGCAACTTCCTAGTTTTGGGGGATGCCATAACTCCTTTAAGTTCTTTTAAAACCTAATTCTCTTTTTGCCTAAATCATGCCTTTTAGTTTCTCTTGTTTTTCTTTTGTTTCTTCCATCATAGTTTTGATTTTGTTGATTTCAATTATAATTTTTCAGAAAATACTTGTTAAAATCTTAAAATGAATTTTGGCAAATTTCTGCATATTTGTGACTTTAGTGAAGAGTTTTTGTAAATGTAGAAATCTTCGAACACATGCAGCAAGTTTTTTAAATCAACCTTGCATGTCTTCGCAATTATTCAAAAAACTAAGCCGTATTACATCAAGTGTAGCAAAAATATTGTAACTTGATGCCTAATTTTTTTCATAAACTATTGACGATTGATTAAAAGCAGCTCTTGGTTCAAAGGGAGTGTTGAAATTAAGTCTTCTGGCATTAAGACGGATGAAAATCACTGGAGGATTTACTTATGTTAAGTTAGCCATGGGAGCATTTTGCCTTAAACATTTCCTCCATACACACAGTTTAAGTTAATCTATTCAAACTTTCTAATTTCAGCTGAGTTCCCATGTGAAGAAGACCCTTGTATGAATGGCTCTACTTGCAGACATCTTGGACCAGGGCAGTTCATGTGTGACTGCCCTCCTTTTTTTATGGGCCGTACCTGTGAAATTGGTAAAGTAACAAGCTAGAAGATGCAAGATCTTTGCAAAGCTCTGCTGATGGACAACATGGTGGATTGGGCTATTGGTGTTGGGTTGGCATATCAACCTGCAGGGAAAATATGGCTTTATGACATGTTTTAGTAGCTAATGGGAAGCTCAAGGCAACTAACTGGTGGTAGTTGGGCCATTTTGCTAGCATGCAATTTATTCTTAAGAAAGTTTAGGCTAAGCCTTGTTTACTTTCAGTGTTAAGCTGGTTTAATCTTTGCTTAAATTTTTGTAAAGAAACTAGTTGCTTTTAAAACTGACCTTTGACCAATCATGGAATGGAAGAGCTTAAAAAAGTAGGATTTGCAGACTTTGCTCAAAGATTTGCTTTAAGATTTGGAAGATTGTACTACAAATCTAATGTGGATTTTATTCAATTAATGTAGTAGTAGTAGTGGGAATATATCTTAATTGTTTTTATTTGGAGTGCATATTAAATTGCTATGTTTCTTATGTAAAGTTCCTGTGTTAATGAAAATGTTGGAATGAAAAACTGTCTTTTGAAGGTGATTTAAGGTCCAGCAAAATTTTTATTCAGTGAAGAAAGTAGATGCAGCCCCAAACTCCAAATGCATTTGAGATATTTTTCCATCAAAGTTTAAAAATTGTCTCAAAATTTACATGAAAAACCTGACTTTCTAGATATTCTACCAGTGGAATAAGCTGTGCTGTTTGGTGTATAATTTTTAAAATTTTAGGTCATTAATGTACAACATTATCCCTGAAACGTCAAGAAAGATTGGTCTGTGATCCTTGCCGAAATCTCAGTTTACACATTTCTGGTAAATAAACCTCATTATGGTACCTTACTCATTGTATGCCAGCTAATTTATGCAAATTACTGCCTTTACTTGCTTCTTTATTTGAATGTTATCGCTGAAAGTGCTTATTTAAATATGTATAATTTCTCTTTTGCTCTTTTTATTATTGTCAAAATGAAATGTCCATGTGTGCTCATGGTTTGTATAATTCAGTGTTTGCATTGGGCTGTGTGGTTGCCAGATTCCGGTAACATCTACTTCTATCCTGTAGTGGAAAGGTTTTTTTTTTATGCTCCCTATTTCTTTTCATCCAGATGAGGTAATTAACTATTTACATTGAAGGTCATACAAAACTTACAGCAGGAGAGAAGCAAAGCAGTGGTGTTAATTGATAATAACATTGCACTAGTTCTAGGTGGAAAAGGCTTGCCTTCTTGCTCATGGTCAAAGGAAACATACTAAAATATTTGTACTTTTTATTATGGAATGAATGTCAAGAATGTAAATTTTTTGTTGTTGTTTTGAATTAAAATAGAGGATAGAGGATTAAATTGTAGAGAACTATATAAAATGAGAATCCCACTTTCAGGACTGAGAAAAAAAAAATTTATACCAGTCATTTACAACAAAGAATGAGATTAGTGATCAAAGGGGGAGGCAGGAAGGGGTGGAAGAAAGTTGCACCCCTTCAAGAAGGGGAAGAGGGGATTTTTTTGAGTTGGAGAGACAGAAGTTTTGTATTACCTTCTAAATCTTTGTTTTGTGCTTTCCTATGCTTGGTCCAGTGCTTGGTTTCATTGTATGGTGCCTTAATAATAGTTTGGTGTATATTACAAATCCTGTATAGCTGCTTGAATTTTCTTGCCACCCCTGAAAAAATACAAAAAGACAAAACCTGCTTTTGTTTCTGCTTTGTTTTTGTCATTGTCATCATTTAAGTGCTTCCTGTGCAATCCCTTCTTTGTAAGTTTAGTGATGTTTTGCTTACTTTTTAAATGTTGCTTTTTTGTGTACCACTGTATTGTCACAATTAATGTTGCAGCTGTGCTGTTGGTAATCAAATAGAAGTATTTATTCCAATTTAACTAGGGGCTAAGTCAAAGTTTTTTGTAATACAGGACTAGGTCTTAAAATGTTATTGATTCTTTCAAATGTTTTGGTTTGTGTCCGAAACTTGAGTCATGTTTTACACATTGCAAGAAACTTGAGGTTAAATGGCTAATAGAGTCTGGTAAAGTTTTGGAAATTGAATGGGGTTTTAAAGGTAGATGGTGAAAGTGAAGTGTATCATTTAAATTTGTTCACTTTTAAAAGAATGCATTTGTCAGCTTTATGGGACAAAAATGCAGCTCAATTTTGAAAAGATTTAAGCTGCTCCTCAACCTCAAATTCTTGCCTTTAATAGTACTAAACATGATGGTTATGGTCCAGAAGAGTGTGGCAGATTCTTAGCTATTTAATTTGGAACCTATTGGATATTTAGACAGGATGTTTGTGCAATTATTCCCTGGTTTTTTTTTTTTTTTTTTGCTTTATTGAATTTGATATAGGACTCAGTACTGCAAAAGGGCAATTGTTGGTGTCTTTACAAAGACCAAAATCTAAGAGTATGCCCACAAATAAAACAAAGAATGATTTGAAAGTTACAGTAAATGGAAGGTTTTAACTTTTGATTTGAAACTGAAATTGTCCCTGTGATAGAAACACAAAATTAGTGAAGCTTATGTAAGTATGTAGAAGGTTTTGAAGTGAGTTAAAAATGTCATTACAGAATTAAAGTTTTGTGACAAGTATAATTCCCTGACCTTTTCTGTTACATTGATGTTTTGATAGTACTTAAAAAAGTTAGAGTATTTCAAAATTATGTTGTTTGCTCTATGTTAGTGCTCAGGATTAGAAAACCAAATTTTGGAAGGATGTCCCATGTAGGCTCACCAAATCCTCACGTTTTGTTTTGTGATCTGCCACATTCTTGTCTCGAGACACCGTATTATGCATGATATCATGTCACAAGGTTAGGGAGTAGACATGAAATAAGGTTAGGGTTAGAAGTCTTGTGACACCAATCATGCATCTCATGTTGAGGATTGGATGGTAGGCTAAGCAACCAAATGAATATTCAGTCAATACTGTCTACCTAATGTAGAACCCTTCTATAGCTACTTAGATCCTATACATATTTTGTGACAACATATGTTAGCAGGTATGAAAGTGAGGTATGTCACTTGTCTGTGATGACTTCATGGTGAACTTCTCACCTTGATGATAAACTTTCCTAGCCTATGATAATTTACACACCCATTACATTAACATTGATTGCCTAAAGTACATAAGAACCTACACCATGTGTGACATATATTGCATATTTATTGCACCTTTACCTTAAAATTTTGGCCAAGGTTTAAAAATGGATTGTACAAGACACTGAACAGATTTGTAAAGAAGTTGTGTAAATTTTGTCAAAAAACTTTGAGACATTCTGTCTGTTTTAATTTTTACAGAAATTCCAGATCCCTGTCTTAGTAACCCTTGTCAGAATGGTGCCACCTGTGAGGGCAGCATTTCTTCATTCACATGTATGTGTCCTGATGGTTATGGAGGAGAAACCTGTGATATGGGTAAGTGCAGTGTTGTAGCCAGGAAGAGTTCCATGAGTGAAAATGAAAACCCCCTTGTCTAATTTTCTTAAAGCTTTATGATTCTTGCTTAAGTGTTGAAATGCTTGGGTCAGTCATTTTAGGGCATTAAATGCACCAAATTGCTGGATTTGAGTCTCCCTTTTAGAAATTTGGCTATCCCCTCCACCTCCTCAAGACTGTCTTCACCTTTCAAGTCACCGGAAGCTTTTTTTGAACTTCAGTCACCTGCCTTGTTCCTTCTCTAGTTTTCTTGCCTTTCCATTGTAATTCCTGCAGGGTTCTAATTAACATTGTATAATAATTCTGATAGGCTTTTGTGGTTGTAAGCTGGTTTATTGTCTATTACTGCTGTAGTTCTTTAGGAGAATTCTCATTTGTTTAAGTTCCCAACAGACTGCAGTTCCTGAATCACTGATAGTGTGTGGGAGTAAATTCCAAACTCACCAAGTTCAAAACGTCTCAGTTCATTTCAGTCTAGTATAAATATGAAAATTATATCTTTAAGTAGGAGTAACAGAAAATGTAGCAGAATAGGTTTATAAATGAAGAAAAAGAATTAGTAGTAGGTTAATAGCTGTAAATTAAGGATACATCTCTAAAACAGTTGATGTCAAGTTTGAGATTCTTACATCATACAGTCCCTTTTTTTAAAAAAAAAGAAACATAAATGCATAAATAAATGTATTTTGTGTGTAAGCAGGACATTGTGATTTCAAGGTTTCTAGCTGGTCATATTTTAAGAATTTTTAGGAGTGGGGGGGGGGGGGGTTGTCCAGCAAGAAGTGAACTTGATTACCATTAAGGTTATTAGCCATCCTTTCATATACACCTTTAGTATGAGCTTTAACTAGCAGCTTCTTTTCGATATTTGCAATTTAGAACCATTGTTTATCTGCTGTATTCTACTGTACTTGTGCTGGTGATGCTATGAATTTATTTTATTATTATTTTTTTGACTCATATAATTGACAATGCATTTCTCAATACTTTATATATGTCAATGTATTCCCTTTCCAGTAACTGATGCCTGTGCTGCTTTTGAACCATGTCAGAATGGTGCCACCTGTGTCAGTAATGGGGAATCCTTTGCCTGTGTCTGCCCAGATGGCTTTGAAGGGGACTTATGTGAAAATGGTAAGTGTCAACAGAATACACATTGCTTTTCTGATTCAGAAATTAAACATTGTTACTAAGTATGGAATCTGATAATTGAGTCTTGTATCTAAGCAGATCATTTGAGTATTCTTGATTTCTCACCTTGTTTATTCATTTTGAAGACAGTATTTTGTTAATTATATTCCTCATGCTCAGGTGAGATATTTGATTTATTTATTTGCTTTTTTTTGTGATGTCAGTTATGGTAATCCTCAGACTGTTTTGTTTTGGTTAGTAAACAGCTGTTTGCAAAAGTTGTTTCCTTTAAATGCATGTAGTCTGCCATGGTCTTTATGCTAAGCTTTTAACAAAATAGGTATTGAATTTCAGGTTTGAATTATTAAGTCTTAATTGTCATTGTACTGAATATAAAATGACACAAAACTACCCTATTTGTTTTCCAATCAATTGGTATATAAATATTGTCAGTCTCTCCCGAACCACTCAGTGGTGTCAAAAATTTTTATTTTTAAAATTAGTATGAACCTCAAGTACTAGTATTATTACTAATCTTTTTCCTTCAGTCACAATTCCCTTTGATCCGTGCTCATCTGAACCATGTTTCAACAATGCCACTTGCTCCAGCAGTGAAGATGTCTATGAATGCATATGCCAACCAGGTTACACAGGTTTCAACTGTGAAACATGTAAGATCTTTAAACAGTGATGCTTTTTGTCTAGAATTTCTCATCTTCTGATTTTTAAAACATTTCTCATCAAAAACTATATTTTAAACAAATCCATTCATGACAACTGCTTTTGTATATAATCCTCTAAACCGTGACTTCTTGTTTAAATGCACTGTAATGTTCCTTCTCCTTAATTCATAGGTTTGTACTCTAGCTGAGGTCAGTCGCATATTACTCATCTGAATGTTAACAATCTGTTCTTAAACTTATTAATTTAAAAATCATATATCAGATTAGAGTCATTTTTTATCTACACAGAGACAGATCTACATTGCCCCTCATTACCGCCTATTTAAATATGTAATCGCCCACTTGCCTGCAATAAGGCCCTAGTAAACTAACAGTAAGTATCAGGGCTTGTAGATTCCCCAACCAAGGCATTTTGAAGATTACGTGTCATTACATAGCTTAGACACAGTGATAGTCAGTCAACACACTCTCACATAGTTCCAGAAAGCAAAGTATGTGATGAGATAGAATTCATATAGCCATCAGGAACAAGTTTTCCTTTAGTGTACTACTAATGCAGTGATGCAAAAAGTGGTGGCTTGCCAGATGAGAAAGAGAAAGTGAACAGTATGAGTACACAATGTCACACAGCTTGTTGTTTCATGTTTTACCTCTTCATTTCACCACATTTTCACTTTTTTTAGGTAGGTAAGAAACTATTTCCCTAAAATAGTTGATCCTCAGTTTCCGCATACTAATTATAAGTCAAACATGTATTCTTGTTTAGTTTTTCAAATTAGTCACCTGTTTCCTCATATTACTCTTATTATGACAGCGTATATTTCCTTGTACTAACTTAGATTGATATCACCACGTCAGCCACTAGTATTCTAATGATAGTCAAGCAACTATTTCCTCAAAATAGTTGATCCTCAGTTTCCTTGTACTAATTATTGGTCAAACATCTATTCTTGTTTAGTTTTTCAAGTTAGTCTCTTATTTCCTCATATTATTCTTACAATGACAGTGCATACTTCCTGGTACTAACTTTGTCAACCCTTAATACCATCATTTATTTTACATGTGTACCACTTCTTCACTTGTATTCCTTCCTTTAGTCGATGCATGTTTATCAGACCCATGTTTGAATGGAGGTACATGTGCTTCCAATGACACCAGCTACCAGTGCTTCTGTCCTGTAGGAGTCATTGGTGATAATTGTGAAACAAGTAAGAGCCTCATCTTGCTTATTAAAACTTGAACCAGTATATATCTGAGTTATGTAGAAATCATTTTCAATTGAATAACCTTTTCATATGCTTTTATAACTTCTTCATGGTTACATCTCCTTGCCTAATGTCTAGAGAAATGTTTGTGTGGTTTGACCTTGGCAGGAGCATGGGGAGGGGGGGGGGCAGAGCTGGAGGAGGTGTTGTGTTCATGTGGAAAAGTTTTGCTGTAGAGATAATGTTTTTACTACCAATGTTTTGTTATATATCAGTCTTTTGATATTAGTGGTATTAGTCTTTCTGGCCCTGCTTGTGGGAAATTTATGATCCACTACTGTAGATGTCATGCATTTAGTTTTGTGTTCCCAAACATTCATGGAAATTAGAGGGTTTAATGTGCAGTAGAACAACAGTTGGCCTGAAAGTTGCATGTTGCCCCTACCTGCCACTACAACCCTGTAGTCCATACATCAAATGTTTGTGTGACTCCTCTCACCAACAAAAGTAGGTGTACGAGATATTGTTTTACTGAGGTACCGAGCTGGTTTTTCTTCCATGAAAACTTTTAACTTATCAACTCAAATTGACAATATAAGACTTTGGCATAGGATCACCTTGGTATGAAATTGGATAAGTGTTTGCGACAAGCTGCCCAATTATTGGCTTCACCCCAGATCTGCCCCAATTCCAGGGTAGCTTCAGTCTGCTTGTCCCCTTGTCTTGTGCTCCCATGCCTAGTTTTTTTTTTCTCTCATGTTTCTAGAAGACATTTTGTAATGTAGTGTTAAGTTTGCATGCAACATGTTAACCTCTTTTGTTTAGTCAAGTTTTGTTGTGTATTAATATGATATTACCTTTCCAAACTCAGAAAATAACTAAGCATGTCAAAGTGTGGCATACTATCTAGTTCCAATCCATGAAAATTAATTGTCTTGTTTGAAAGCACTTTCATTAACTTTTTCTTCATGACTTGAATCTCTGTGGTATTAATATTGCATGCACAGCAAGGAGAGGGGGAGGGGAGAGTCTTTTGGGGCATATGAGCAAATTATCACACAATGTCGACTGACAGAACTCATGTGGAACAATAAGCAAACTTGGATGAGTTGGAGCATTACTGGTTTGGGTGGGGTGTCTGTTGTAAATCACTAGATATTCATTTTAGAAGTGGGGAGGGGGCATACTAGGACTCTTGGCCAGGGGGGAGGGGGAAGATAGTTTCTTTGGAGCTAAAAGTTAGGAGTATATCAGGACTGTTGGCCAAAATATTTGCTTATTAAATTGGGTGAGATAGACAGGTCCCCCTTTCCCCTCTCCCACTGCCAATTCTGTCTCATTATTTCATTTAATACTACCATTCTTTATTTTATAACATTGTTACTCGTCTTCAGCTGGAGTCACAGACTGTAGAATCCAACAGTGTCTGAATGGAGGCACTTGCGTAGAGTTGAGCCTTCTCGTTAACTTTATTTGTGTGTGTCCATCGGGATTCTTTGGTACCTTTTGTGAGGTTACAGATGCTGCCTGCGAACCAGACCCCTGCTTGAATGGGGGCACTTGTTTCAATGTTAATGACTTGCCCGCTTGCAAATGCCCAGACGGTTACAGAGGAAGCCGCTGTCAGACTGGTTGGTGCTTCAAGTATTAGAATTATTGATTCATCTTTGTCAAAACTGTAAAAGCCTTTTGGCAAATTTTTCAGAATTCATCTAATAAATATGGTCAACATTTAATATAAAGATGATTTCTTACAGTCTAGATTTTACATCAATTACTTACAATCTCAAACTTAATCATTTAATCAGTCTACATGCACCTAATACATAATCTCAACTAATACTAAGTTAAAGTATTTTTATAGTTATTTTTATCTTTATGGACAAAGGAAGATTGATGTTAATTGAAAAGTATACATCTATAGGTTGTATTGCCTGGAGCTTTACTGCTTGATAGCATAGAGGGCTGGCTTATTTCAAATCACTGATCCCATATTTGTATTTAACTGTTACCTGAGATGGACATTTTTGGTAACAAACTTTTTGTTGACTTGAAATATTCAATAGGAAAGCATGCATACTCCTTCTGGTGATATTAAGTGTGGGACCTAAGGCTTCACCAGGCCCCAATTTTCCATACTTTTATTCTGAAGTGAATGTCTATGAAAAATTATAAACATTGAAATTTTTCTTTACAGCTGTTCTTCCTTGTGACTCTAATCCGTGTCAAAATGGTGCAACTTGTTTAAACCAAGACTCAAGCTTCACCTGTGAATGTCCAGCTGGTTTTATTGGTGACAACTGTGAAACCAGGGATCCCTGTTCATCAGATCCATGCCTGAATGGAGCCACATGTTCAAATAATGGAGACACATTCCTGTGTACTTGTCCATTAGGGTTCACTGGTTTGAACTGTGAGACAGGTATGTTATACCAGCTTTTTGGAAACTTTATATCTCAGCCCACCATACCACACCCTCCAATTCAATGCCCCACCCTTTTATTTCTTCCATTCTAGTGCCATGAAAATTTTTTCTCACCACACATTTTAGAATTGTGACAGACATGGCCTTATATATTGTAAGTTGTAAGTGGGGAGAGTAAAAGGGGTTAGGGAGGACAGGAGGAAGGGGATTAGTTTGTTCATATCCTTTGTGTGTTGTGTATATACAGGAAGGAACAAGGTGGAAATTTTATGTAGATTCTTCAAACCACCTTGCTTAATACAGACACAGATCCAAGAGGGGGGGGGGGGCTTTTCGGGCTCCAGCCCCCCCTTTTTGACACCGCTTACTTTTTTAGATGATCCCAGAGCTTATGTGTAATTGTTTTGATTGCCAGATACCAGGAAATACCATTAAACAGTGTTTTATTTCAAATATTTCTCCATACACCCCCAATCGAGGCTTTGTATATTTGGCTCTCTCAGGTTTGAACTTTGCCCTAACGGAGTAAGTCCTCCCTTTTGTAAAATCCTGGATCCTCCCTTGCAATGACATCTCTCACAAGTGGGTTTGGTAGTTGACTGAAAATGTGTGTGCGAAGGACAAAGTACGGAGCTGTAAGTGCTTTCAGTTTAGTGAAACCTTCAGTGTATGTAGAAATAAACATGGTTGATTACATTAGCTGAGTAGATAAGTGGTTTACCTCATTAAAGATACAATTTTCTGTACCTATGTTGTCAGTTAGGTATGTGTGCATCTTGACCTTTGTTTCTTCTACACAGCTGTTTTGAGTCTTTAAAATTTTGAGATTTTTGAAAGGAAAAGGAGTTAAATATTTTTCCGTTTATGTCTGTTTCTCAGACTAGACACCCCTTTTAATATTTCTTTAACACACAGGGTTTACAGATATATGCGACCTCATTCCATGTCAAAACAATGCTACCTGTGTGGGTATAGACCTTCAGAACTACACATGCCTTTGTTTGCCTGGTTTCCGTGGTGACAACTGTGAACTAGGTGATTTTTGGGTGTTTTGTACCATTTGTAATTTCTTCAGTGATGCTATTGCAAGCATAAAACAAAAGGACAGGGCTTTATTATATTCAGCAGTTGTTCATTTTTTGTGTACAGACTGATGGTATAATCTCAATAAGCATATTCTGTTTGGAAGGTATTATTTTTCAATTGTATGTTTTTAGAAATACAGTACATGCATTATGGTCTTCTGTGATTTCTTCTTTACAAATTAAGTGCTCACATCTGTTATATTCTTTTGTAGTGTTGGCAAAACTTAATGGAATATTGAAACATTTGGAATTCTCTACATGTTACAGGGCATAGCATTAGATCTGTCATTGAAGCTCAGTACTCAAATACTATTCAAAAAGCTAAACTTATGAAGCGGTTTTACTCACTTGACTCTCAATGACTCCCTTCCACAGTCGCTGATGGTTGTGATCCAAACCCTTGCTTTGGGAATGCAACATGTATCAGCATGGGTCAAGATTATTCATGTATGTGCCCTTTTGGATGGACTGGACAGAACTGTTCAGAGGGTAAGTGATGTACTTCTTTAAGACAGCTGAAGAAGAAACAAATGATTGAAAAAAACTTGGAAGATTTTTGTGGCTGGTGTTACCTGGTAGAAGGCATTTGTTGACAGCTCTTGATGCTAAAAATTGAAATAAATAATTAAAAATTGGTAATTTACACATTAGTATGATCATTTTTGGTCTACCTCATTTTGGAAATATTTTGAGAAGAAAAAATTTAACCATGAATGTGAAATGATGAAACCTTTGCTGGACTTTAAATCCTTTCTGAAATGGAAATCAGTAGATTAGAAGATAGAAAGATCTGGCTGTTTGCTTCTATGCAAAATTAAAAGTGTGTTGAAAAGTAAAGTAACCAAAGCTGCTGTTTGAAGTGCCCTGTACAGTCATGGTAAAATGTTGAAAATACTTTTGTATTCATTCAGTATCATTATCTGTATACCATTCTGTTTAAATGGATCGTCCTTTTTCATCATTTTCGTAAGCATATGAAAATACTTTTGGGGTCAAAGACTCATGGATGCTTTTTCAATATAGAATGATTTTTTTTCCAAAAATGATCATTTCTAACATTTTGCAAAGTACTCTTTTGGAGGAGGGAGGATCATGAGGAAGAGGATACTTTGTTTATTTATGAAAATGATA
Organism: Holothuria leucospilota; assembly: GCA_029531755.1. Taxonomy (NCBI): domain Eukaryota; kingdom Metazoa; phylum Echinodermata; class Holothuroidea; order Aspidochirotida; family Holothuriidae; genus Holothuria; species Holothuria leucospilota. The sequence goes on along the minus strand of CM055968.1, from coordinate 20,811,853 downwards.
TAAAAAGGGAAAACTCTAAGATAACTCACAATCATAAAATGTCTGTTTGGTTACACGTGTTTTACATCACACTCCTTCCTGAAAGATTTTAGAAGGCAAATAAAGTCTTGTCAATTTTATTTATTACACCCGGTGTAATCATCAAACTTTTACAAATCTTTCTATGAATTTCCATAAATGTGCCTCATATGCAACATCACGATATAAATGTAACTACAATAATATGTTTGCATTTTGAATGTGTCAGTATCTAGGCAATTCTAAATCAAAGGGGCAGCACAATATTACCTGCTCAATGATAAATCGTCCCAGAGACAAACCCTCCAGTGCGGTAGCACTCTGACGGTGTGCCCGATGACAATTCTCTCACAGGTACCCGTTTGACTCCTGGGTGGAGAGAGGCAATTGAGACAAAGCATCTTGCCCAAGGACACAACATAATTACCCAGGCAGGAGTCGAACTAGCAATCTTTAGATCACAAGTCCAACACCCTTACCAATGGGCCAGCACACTCTCAATAAATGCTTTGAAAGATATGCTCTCTCATTTTCTTTGGTCACTAGCCTTGATAAACATTCCTGTATTTCTTTGTCTACCTTAGGCCATATTCTGCATATAATATATAATGATCCATGACAGTATTGTGGAAGTGAACATTTGTAAAATAATAATTTGAATCTGAATTTTTATCCTTTTCCATGTTACTTCCAGATATCAATGAATGTGATTTTGATATTTGCATGAATAATGGGATTTGTACAAATCTGCCTGGAAACTTTGAATGTTCCTGTCCTGACAATTTCATTGGCAAACGCTGTCAGATAAGTAAGTTATCTATTATTAACAACCCGTGCTCTTCCTATAATATTGAATGTTTACTTGCAGAACTATCAGCTGTAGAAACCTGCCATTTAAGAGAATATTGAGGACACAAAGAAATCAAATCAAGTTGAAATGTTTGTGTACGTATCTCAATTTGAAATATATTTTGCAGAGCCTAGAAAAGCTGGAAGGATTTAATGACACAAAGAAAAAAAAAATGTTTTTCCATGATTGCACCTTACAAAATCTTTATGTGTCATGTTAAAGGATAATGCAGTTTTGACTATTAATAGTCAGAGATTTGCTGGGAATCAGAATTGTTGCATCATTACGCCATCTTCTATATTAAATTTATTACCGTTAAAAAGACTGAAAGCTTTAGAAATCTTCCAGTCCCATGAATTTTGTGTGAAAATAAAGTATGAAAATTGCTCAGAACTGTGAATTTGCAATATTTGGACATATTCTTAATAAATGGTATCAGAGGTAGTGGAAAATTTGAATTTTAAAACTTATGTTACTTTCAGATTAAATATAGGTGATAGTGTTGTGGAAATATAATCCTGCAATTGCTTCTTTAATCTGTCTCTCATTATCTCTCTTCTAGTTCCATCACTGTGTGCATCATTCCCCTGTCAAAATGGTGGTACATGCCGTGATAACGAGGGGTCAATTGATTGTCGCTGTCCCATTGAATTTACTGGACCTCGTTGTCAAACACGTAAGTAGACATGACTATTTTGAACTTAAAGATGAAAGACTGATTATAACATATGGTAGAAATGTTGTAAACATATATAGTTTTGCAATCATCAGGTTCACAAAGTAAAAAGACATTTTTTGTATGCAGTTGAATTGAAATTTTGACAAACTTTTTTCAGATAACAACTTGAAAGTGGGTGTCTGAATTAGAAATTTGTTTCATAGAGAATGAATGCTTGTTTTAAAAATTAAGCACTGGAATGTAGTTAAAATGCAGATTTTGTCATGTATTATAACCTCAGTGACCATATGAAGGTTTCAGAGGTTGTCAGAAATCATTTATCATGTATGATATGTGCATCATAAAAATATTTTTTCCAAACTGATTTCGTAACTAGTTTGTTGGCATGTAATTGAGAGCTGGCTTAATTTTTCTGCAAGTTTTATTTTTATGAATTCCAACTATTTTCAGAATGAATTTTCTCTGTGACTTTGCCTTTTCAGCAATTTGTTTAATTAAGTTTTATTTTCTTGATTACAGCCAAAGATGCTTGCATTGGAGATAGATGCCTGAATGGTGCTACATGCATTAACAACTTTGATAGCTTTATGTGTATGTGTCCTAGTGGATTCACAGGGAGGAATTGTGGCACAGGTAACTTAAAAAACAGACTTGATTTTTTCTTTTTTTTTTTTTGCACTTAGTGATAAAACTTGAGTAGGGTACAATCAGTTTTAGCAATTGATTTGAACGGAAGTTTCAGTTGCCACTTGATGGTTGTGGTGTTTTAGAATTTTAGAGTGTAATTTTGGCCAGCTAGGCTAGTATGTACAGATGGCTTAGGAATGTGTAACATATGATCATCCCCTTACAAAAAAAAAAAAAATGTGTGCCAATTGGTTCTAAATCCTCAGGTTTTCACATGTGCCTGCCATGGATAATCACAGGTATTTTGTGTGGAAACCTGTATTTTCCATTGACACAGGTTGGCCAGTTACCACACTTTGCCATGGGTTTTCACAAATTTGACATGCAAAGTGCACGGTTGTTAAACCAGTATTAACAAAGAATTCTGAGACAAAACCTGTGGCTTGAAATTGTGGGCAAGAAAAGGTCTGTCAGCCTGTGTCAAACCTGTGTTCAGAGGGTTCTAAATACACAGGTGTGCCACCTGAGAACACACTTTTGATTTCTTTTGTTTTTCACACATGATCCTGTGTGTGTATGGGCACAGGATGACACACAAGTGTTTTGAACCTGAGTTTTTTAATTTGGAAAATTCCATCATCAGAGTCAGTTCCAGTTTTGTAACAAGCTGTGTTACCATCAGGTCACCAGTTGTCACAAAGTGTGATTAATTCTGCAGGGTTAATAAACCTGTGCTTAGTTGGGTCATAATTGGTAAGTAACTGTATGTCCTAAGTGCAGGGGTTATTAGGGATTTTGGTCCAAGGCCACATGTACTTGAATCTATACATTATAGTAATTATAAAAACCATAAGGTCATTAAAATAGTTTATATTCTCATTTTAATTTCTGATACCTGGAATATTTCTTGGACCATTTTGGTGCACATTGTGGGCCACTAATGGCCTGTAGGCATCCAGTTGAGAACCTATAGACTTTCTGTTGAAGGAAATAGCTTTTGATCTTTCAGCTTATGGGCATGTGTGTAATATGGAAAGTTAATAAAATGTAACATAGCCACATTGCTAAAATATTCTACAAAAGCAGAAAATGCATAAAGATGAAGTAGCGCTGTCACCTAACTAGATGTCTAGCTCAGTCATGTTTGGTATGAACTTTTTCAGATATTAATGAGTGTGCAATGGGTGTATGTCTCAATGGAGGCATATGTACCAACCTCTCACCTGGTTTTGAATGTCAGTGTGTAGGAGGATGGACTGGTTCTACATGTAATGAGAGTAAGTATCTTTTTTCCTTATTTATATAATTTGTCAACTATTCAGGAACTAGAAATTACAGTTTCCATGTTTAATTCTTAAAAAAGTGCCAAAAGAGTTCTTGGAAACATGAATTAAGCACTTAATGATGGACCGTTTAAAATAAGGTAGTATTGATGTGACATAGTAAATAAAATTTATCTTCAAGGTTTTCTCAGTTAAAGCAAGACTTATAACACAAGGTGATAAGAACAAGGTTGCATACTTCATCTCACCTTTACAATATTATGGATTATTTTTGAATAAAAAAGAGATAGTAGCCTCTAATTATAATATTTCCTTCTGAATACATATTTTATGTGCATATTATGCATAATAAGCATTTATTATCTCTGCCAACAATACCTGAATGAGTTTTGAATGTTAGCTACTATTTTCAGTGAAAATTTCTTTTATGCAAATTTAAATTTTAATGAGACGCACAGAGAAAATCAAATAGTAATTAGAATGTGTGCAGCCTAACATACATTTGAATTTTTAACTTATACAATATGGAATCAAGAAGATGGTGACATAGCCAATCCAATCTGAACATTTCCAGTACAGTTGAAAATTCTTTCTAGAGGTCATAATATGTTTGAATTTGTCCTTTCATAGATATCGATGAATGTTTGACTAATCCATGTTCTGCTAATGCTACATGTGAGGACAGAGCTGGTGGATTCCTCTGTCTCTGCCCGGATGGTTTTATGGGAAATGACTGCTCTGAAAGTAAGTACATTTCTGGTTTTGAACAAAATTTTTTCTTTTTTCGCTTGCACACATCTACATGTCTCCTTTACAACAATAATTTACCTAAATTTCAGGGTACCGGGGTTGATGTGTTTCCTTTAAAGGGTCAGGAAAAAGTAACATGGCTATGTTTCAGATATAGTTGTGCCATTTGTGTTTCTGCAAGTTGGAAGAAGATAAAGTTTCAAGTTTATGTATGTGCAACATCTGAAAGGCTTACTCTTTACAATTCAGGCCTTGTTTTTCAACATTCCTGCACCACAAACATGAGAGGAACCTGAAGGAGCTTGTGATTTGTAACTTCATAGTGGGTGCATCCTGTTAAACATTTTTCCTCATAGTTAGAATCTTATTTGGATCTTTTCAGGGGATCTTTTCAGATTATGAAAATCCCACTTTACTATGACATGTGGGAGTGAAATACCTGGGTTCCTGATAAGTACGTTTTATTCAATACCACTACCTTTTATATCTTACTCAATGATGCCTTTGGTTTTAATGTTTTCATAAGTTACCAATGGATCATTTATTCTCACTTTTTGTGCAGTGATTGATCGATGCAGCCCTAATCCATGTCAGAACAATGCAACTTGTACAAATATTGAAAACAACTATGAGTGTACCTGTCCAGAAGGATTTAATGGAACAAACTGTGATAATGGTAAGTTTAAAGGCTCTCTAATCTCATCCCAGACAGTAAAATTCTCCCAACTAAGTTTATTTTTAGCCCCTCCTCCAATTTTAAAACAAAAAGCACCTGTCTAGTACATCTTCAAGACATAGGCACAGTACCTATAGCCTGCACCGAGTTTAATTTGCTCAAGACCATATATGTTGACACACAGTGACTGTGTGTGAGCCTAATTAGGAATTGAACAAAACTGACTGTACAAGTCCTTGTTGACCAACCAGAGTGGAGCTATATTGTTTGAAAAAATGTCAATCTAAGTGCCATTATCAACTGTATTTAGAACTGTAGGGCTATTCCTAAATATGTTTGGGCAGGGAGTAGCTAGCAACTTTCTGGTTTGGGGGATGCCATATCCTGTTTAACTGTTGGCAATTTATTTTGGAGATTTATTTTGCAATATTTGAACATTTTAAAATTCTCAAATTCTTTATTATCATTGTCACAAAGTAAAGTAGGGAGCAATAAAAGCGTTTGTTGAAGAGGATGAGAGTAGGGGAAAGATGCAATCAAGAGTAACTTTAATTTCTTGTAGAGGGGACTCTTTTCATATATTTTGGCCCTAAAAAAGTTTACACAGGCTTTTTTGCAGTCCATAGAGCTATTTAAATTGTTTTGTTGGCAACTATTTAGAAGGGAAGGAGATCCCTTTTCATAACTTTGGGTACTTTGCACTCTACTCCACGTCTCTCTGGGGCAATTGGATGGTGGGAAGGAAAATCGCCACTAGCCTCTGTGTATTTGTGGGGTGAGAATTAAAACATCTGGAAAATTCTCAAGAAATAAAATGCTTTGACTTTTTAAACAAATGTAATTATGTACACCAGTAAATTAGTGATAACCAAAGATAAAATCTATCTTATTTACAGATATCAATGATTGTATTCAAAATGAATGCCAGAGTGGAGCTACATGCATAGATTTGGTCGGGGAATACCAATGCCAGTGTCCCATGGGCTTTGAGGGCCAGTTCTGTGAAATTGGTGAGTCTATCTTTCTCACATTTCAGTGGTTTAATTTGCTATTTTTACTTATAAGAAAACCAGTCGTATTTGGCATAACATTCAAGAAGAGGTTGCGTGATTCACATTTTAAGTGCTAGAATGTAGACAGCAGTTTATAACACTGAGGGAAAGGGCAAGAAAAAAATTATGTCAGCCTCAAACTTGATCGTACTAGAGGTGGAATAAAAGTTTGAATATGTCATCTTATAATTTGTAGCTCTTTTTTTGTGTTTTTGTAACCATGGTTACTTCTGTTGATTTTACCATAAACTCTCTTGGTGATAAATTTGAAAAGATTAGGCTAAAATTCAAGAAATTATCTTCTTATTTTGTGAAATACCAGTATACTTTATGATAAACCAGATGTTAAATTCATTTTATTGTACATTGCGATTTGACACTTAATGGCTGTTTATACGCAGATCAACTGATCAGATTTGTTATGTATGCTGCGCAGAAGTGCATGCCAGATTCACTACACATTCTACAAGTTTGGTAGATATACGTGTAAGACTCCATTCATCCAAGCTTTGGTATAAAGCATTGTTCAATATACGTGGCTTTGCACAGATCCATTTTACTATAGGAATTAACTGTACATTATTTTTGCTCCCAACCAGTTTCCAATCCATGCAGCTCAGACCCTTGTCAGAATGGTGGTAACTGTACTAGTATGACTGGTAGCTTTATGTGTGAATGCCCCAGTGGTTGGACTGGAGAAACCTGTGAACAGAGTGAGTACTAAATGGCAAACTCATTCCCTTCACAAACCCCCCACCCCACCTACCCCTCACCAAAGTCAATTTCAGAGGTGGGTAAGCTATACCCTGGATGACATTTTTTAATCCTGTGAGATCTTCATCAAATGATTTGTTACATTTAGGCATGAAGATTCATTGCTTTACTTTAATAAAGATTGGTTTTATTAAACATCCTGGAATATACTTTTGAGACAAATCGGAGACTTGGTGTGTCCAACTTAAGTTCCAAAATTAGGTGCTTAGTATTATGCTCTGTACATCTTTACTTTTCCTTGGTTCTTTAAAGCAGATAAAAAATTGAAAGCATCATACTATTGTTTTCCTGTAATGCTTTTCTATGCTTCTAATAAGTAAGGGCATTTGAAAGTTGTGATGCTTTATTTGCATTGTATATTATATGTGCGGGTTTTATTGAAGTTGTTAAACGTACAAGTTTCAACCAAATGACAAGAATAACAGTACAGCTTGGACGGAGTTGGCTTGGCATATATAGTGTACATTCAAGAAGCCCTTGGATCAAATCCTGGTCCAACCACCTCAAAATTTTTTATGACCCCAAATTACTTGCTTGCATGGCTGTTCACAGTGGTGCTGATGGTGTTTTAAATTGGTGATTTATCAATGGGTTACTCGTCTGGCTCAGGAAGTTGTCCACTTCTTTAGGTCTTTGCTTAGTTCAGTTGTTGAGCAGAAACTCAGAGCAAGGATCTTGGGAGCAATTAGTACTTCCCTTCCCTGTTAACCTTCTCTAGTTGATAATGGAGGAGGAATCTTACCATTGTTCATCCACCATGGAGGATCCTTGATGATCTAAAGTGGCTTCCTTACTCCGAATTCATTGGGATTCCACTTGAACTAGTTACGCTCTGTCTTTTTTGACAAGAAACTTATTCAAATTAGCTTCGTTATTCCATGAAATTTCAAAGCGGATTAAAAAGTGGATGTTTTCAGCTCGTGTAACTGATTTTCTCCTCAGATATTAATGAATGTGCAGGCTCACCCTGTCTTAATGGGGCTGACTGTGTCGATACGAATGGAAGTTTTGCTTGTATCTGCCAGCCAGGGTTTAATGGAACCACTTGTCAACTTGGTAATGTTTTTCTTGTTTTGCTTCTAAATTAGTGGCAAGAATGTATTCTTAATGAGTGTTGTACCAGCTTTAGAGAACAACAGATGTTTGAATCATTTCTTCCTTCTAGAGCAAATACAGTCAACCAAATATGAATTAGTACACCCTATCATCCTGTTTTACGTATGGCCCTTTTAATCATGTGACAATACGTTTAATTGTTGCTGAAGTTTTAAGTTCATGGAGAAGTGGCTTACCTTTATTTTGTAATATTTATGTTCTGAAAGATCACTGGAGATACTTTCAAGGGAAGTAGGAGGTGTCAGATATTTAGGTGGTTTCAAAATTAGGATGGGGGCAACTGCTTATTCTCTTTAAAGGGCACATGTACTTGCTGCAATACTTTGGATCCATTTTCTACCTTCCTAAAGAAATTTTTTTTCCATTAGATAACTTAAGTTTGACAAGGGATAACATGCTTCTCTCAAAAAGGGGATTTGAATTATAATGGGCCATCAAATCAGTATGTGTGGAGAAATCAGTGTGAGTTTAAAGGCATAATTTCTTAGTTGTCCCAGTATTGAGTTTAATTTCATAGAGCCTGATTCTGCAGAGTACACAAGGCCTTTGTACATGATTCTAATACTACTGTAATGTCCTTTAATCTGACCTGTCTGATATACTATGTTAAGTTTCAGTAATACCTTCACAAGTTGTCACTGAACCAGTGACCAATATATGAGGCTACATCTAAAAGTGACGTCAGTCAAAGTGCAGTCACTGGTTGTGAATGCAGATACCTGGGCTTCCTGAAATGGATAGACTTGTAAAAGCAGCTTAAATTGGCCTGATTGTTAGGTTAAAATAAAATTAATGTGTGTGTGCTTCTACCTTGAATGAATAATTTGTGGAAAATACTTACAGTGGGGTGGAGGCTGGTTCATACTTTCAAATTTTCACGTGCTATATTAAAGCTGTAAGAAGCATACATATATGGTCATCCCTTGCTCCTGTGGGCCCAATCACGAACATAGCTTAGAGTTGGACAGTGTTCATCTTTCATAGCTTTGTAGCGCTATATTGAAGTATGAATCAGCTGTAACGGATTCTGGTTTGCTGGGTTGAGTGTTTTATTGTGCATTTTTCCGTATCAACTTAGGACCTGTATTTGAGGGAAAATTGCTGAATTTAATAAAAACAACACTGGTATTTCTATTTTAATTAAAGATGGTATTTTATCAGAAAGTTAATAATTTCAACAAAAAACTGCTAATTTTTACAAAACATGGTAAATTTTAATGAAAAGTGGTTGAATGTAATGTTCTAACTTTGTAATTTTCCATGCTTCAGATATTGATGAATGCCTGAGCACACCATGTGCTAACAACGGTACCTGCCGCAATCTCATGGGAGAATTCGGTTGTGTGTGTGTGCAGGGATGGGAAGGTCCAACCTGTCAAAATGGTAAGGTCATTCGATGTAGCAATAGTCACTTATTCACTCACAAGACACTACTTGCAAAAATAGGGATTTCTGACATGCATGACAGGACTTTTTTGGGGGCTCTGTTTTGTGTGGAGGGGTTTGAAGACAGTTCTGGGGGTGGGTTTGTTAATTTCAGGTGGGGCATACATGCAGAATGGTGCTATCTTTGGCAAAGCTTTGAACTCTGAAAAGAAAAATAAATACAGAAATCAGTTTGGATAAACTGAAACCCTACTTCTTAGGAAAACTTCAGCGGTAGAAACTCATCATGATGGATATAGTTACTCTGGCTGGCCCATGAAAAAAAAAAAAAAACATGCATGGGCCAGAAACCTGTTGTTGATGTTCTTAAAGCAGAAGATTGTTTTGGTCGGTAGTGTTCACAGGTTGAAGTTAAACAAGTATTTTAATAACTGTAAGTGTTCTATTGTGAACATGGTGTAATATTAATAGTAGTAAATATTGATAAAGGTTGCTTTCAGTGTTTATAATATTTTGAAGTTTTTAGTGGAACATGGTTTTTCTTTTTTCTTTGCTTGTTTTCCATTTTCCAAAAGTCACTAGTAAGGGTATTTCTTTCCATTTAAGTAAAATTGTAGGTTAATGTGAAGAGGACTTTCTGCTTTTAATAAAATTGTCATTAATTGCAGAATAATATGTTTTGTTTCTGCATCAACATTACCAGCTGTGCTAATGTATGCTGTGTTTAAAACACTAGTTATTTAGCTTCATTTCTTCATTTTTGGATTACAGTCATGTAGAAATGTATTCTAACATTAGATAATTATTAACCAGAGCAAAGAAAAGTATTAGATTTTTTGAGGTTGAAAGCCAGATTTCGATCTCTCAGACAGCATAAAAAGTAGTCAGCTACAGACAACCGCACCTAAAAATGGCTAGCATGACACTGTCTCATTCTGTTCAGGGCCATAACTCGATTTTGAAATATGTTCAGGTTTTTGCCTGCAGTTTAAGATACCTGGTTGGAATTTCTTAAAAAGTGGTAAAAACAAATGACAACCAACAAAAGCATCTTTAGAGTATCAAGTTAGTGTAAATGCTGGGTAAAAGAAATGCCATAACTTTTTTCTTGTTGAAATCATAGTTGAATTTATGCACTATTGTAATCCAAGGTAGTATCGCCTTTGACTGAGATCTGTAGAGCAGGCTGTTTGCATCATTCTGTCAAACTCTTTAAAAAATTGTGGGAATCATTTGGGAAACACTGTGAAAGAAAAGGATATTATCATAAATGTATTTTTGAGCAACTACAGTCTGTGTACAGCCAAGGTTCTTGCAGGAAATTAAGAATTATTGTAAAAGGGCAGTTAATTTTTACTATGCTAAGGTACCTCAAATGTGGGCAAGATCTTGAGAGCCTGCTCATTAGAAATTCACATCAAGTTGATACCCAGAGAAACAGCTTCAATTTTTGGTTCATGTAAATAGTAGGAGGTTTGTTTAGAAAGGAGAGTAAAGATGGTATGCTCTTGGACTGACACACACCATCGTGGTTTCACATCCTCCTTTCTTGGATCCCACTAGAAATGTTTGGCTGTGGTAGCTCCCTGCTTCATGGCCTTACTACTCCAAGTTGCTGTGATTGCCATTCATCTAACCTGAGGCCAAGTTTTTTCACCTTCAATTTTGGTGTAAAATGTAGAATTTTCCATTATTTTACTCACATTGTGTTTAGTTTTTTAGTCATCATCATTACCACTACTCACCCATCCCCATTTTCAGAAACCAATGAATGTGACATGATGATGTGCCAGAATAATGCCACATGCGTGGATTTGATAGGTGACTTCCACTGTGAATGTCCTCCAGGATTCACCGGTCTTCTGTGCGAGGAAGGTAACAGATGCATGCAACCTGTCTTTTATTAATCCTCTTGCTAGGTAGAGACCAGATCGAAAAAAATAGAACTAAAAATTTCTGTTTAGGGAGAAAACTTGCATGCTTACTAGTAGCTGTAGAATTTCTCATTTTAATGTAGAAAAATTTCATTTCACTTGATTTTTTGTTTGGTCCTTCCAAACAATAGAGTGATTATATTAGTTACAAATAATGTAACATACTTACATATAAACTTACATCATGAAAGTAACCTAAAAGAAACTTTTTAGATTTTGCTGGCAGAGAAATCCCTTTTTATGTGATGGAGGAAACTCCAGAATAGACATAGATATAGGAATCATTTATTATGAGTTGATTGCTGTGTGAAAAGGGGACATATAGCCAAAGTTATAGCCCTAGGGGAGTTACCATTTTTGTGGAAGCTTTCTTAGATGTTTTTTATACAGGGCTACTGGGCTGGAAATAAATGTGTTTGTTCACTGGAAAGTAAGTCAACTTTCCCACAATTCCTTACATATCCCAAAGTGCAAAAATACCAAATTTCTTACTACTTGCCAAAGTTCCTCTTCAAACACCACAATTTATTTGGGAAGGACCTGCCCAGAATACTGATATTTTCTACCTATGCTTTTATTGAAGTGCCCAAACAGTAATACCCACAATAAACATGAATGGCTGTAGTCTGTAGAATTATGACATTCCTCTAAGAAAAAGATCTCTTTGAACTGCACAATTTTTGAATCATTGATGTCAACCTTTTCTGCACAAAACATTGTCAAGTAAATGTTCTTTTTAAGTCAGTGTTTCATATTTGAAGAGCTCTTCTTTGTGTTAAAACTAATACAATTATTGTTGTCACATTTTGTGTTGTGCTTGCTTGTTAGTTTCATTCATGTTTATACATCTCGAAAGTAGTTGCATAGTTTGCCCAAGATATTGAGTAGCTGGGAAAGTGTAGAATTTATTTCCTGTTTGCCCAGATATAAAAGGTGAAAATATAAAGAACAAAAAGGTTATGGGAAATATTGTCGAGCCTGAAAAATTCAAACAAATTGTCCTGGAAAAGGATTATGGCAAACACACTAGTTTCTGTTGAACTAACCAGAATACACAATTGTGAGGGATTTGAGTGCTTGACATACAATTAAGGATGGGCTAGCCTATAAAAAGGCCCGTCATAGTTTAATTTTCAAGACACAATAGGTTTATGAAACATGCAACTATAGCATTCATTGCGAGATGTGAAATTTCTGTTGCATGTAATAATGATGATTTAACTCTTCTCACATGGTAGTTTAATTTTTCAACAGATAATCAGACTAAGGTGCAAATTTGTGTGAAGATTCTTCAAATTTAAGTGTGAAATGGCAAATATGTGTCAGCATTTTTGTTTGAAAGCTTGAATTCACCTGCTATGCAATGGACGCATGCCCTTCAAAACATAAAAGACGCGCAATCTTGCCCTTCAAAATTGCGTCTAGTTGGTCTAAGTCACGTGACTGAAATCCCTCTATTGGCTGAAAGTTTTGCTCTCAGTAAATACATTTGGCATCTCATTGGTGATGGCAGCTTATGAATATGCACTGCATTCATTTCAACTGCAGGGATTGGCTGTCTGGCATCATTGCATTTATTGCATTGATATTCAAATGTTTCACTTCTATTAGGATTTGCCCTTATTTTGGGTTTTGCAATTTGATTTCCTAGACATGCATCTTATAACTTTTTTCATACTCAGTTATATGCTAATTATAGGTTTGCTTTGTATGCATTTACCATCTGTACATTTTTGCATTGTCATGGTGATCTGATTTCTTGCTTTCATTGGTGGTGTTGGCTCATGCATATTCATAACTCTGCTCTCTATTTATCCTTTGCTTGGCGGGCTCACAGTATTAAATGGATGTGAGAATGATCCTTGTCAAAATGATGCTGAGTGTTCTCCAGTCCCAGGAAGCCTTGACTTTGTATGTAACTGTGAACCAGGATGGACTGGAAAGACCTGTGAAACAAGTAAGTTATTTCATTTATTTGTGCTAGAGCAGGTTCTCAAGTGTTTTGGTTGGAGCATAGTGTGTACATTCCCTTACTGTTGTTACAGCAAAGTGTTTCATTTCCCTGGGAGAAATAGCCCAAAAGTGTAAATCCTTGTTCTGTCCATTAAACAGAAATTTCCCATTCCACCACAAAGATGCTATCTGATCACAGCTCAGTGAGGCCAAGAAGATGAATGAATGGCCATGGGGGTTACTCACAGTTACTCTCAGAGTGTACATAACATATAAACATAGGCTCTGCTTGGTTAATGTGGACTGTGAATAGTATGTAAAACCTGCTCTGTTGTGGAAATGAAACTGAGAAGAAATGGTTTACACTTGGCTGGCCCAAGCATAAAATTGGTGTCTGAGCAATTTGTTAAGTTTGGAAAGTTGGAACCATCCATGCCCCACATATAACTTGTGTCTGCCATTTGCTGCAAAGCTGTAAGGGTGATGAACACACTATGGGGCCACTTCAGTTTTATAATTATTATAGTTGCCAGAACCAGTGTCTGTGAGAAGTAAAATATCTGGCTCTGTGTATTCTTAAAAGGCCATTTTAATGTACATTGCAGGCCACAAATGGCCCTTAGGCCACCACTTGAGAACCAAGGGGTACTACAAAATTGTTACATTGAAGTGATCGCAGATTTGGTTTAAGCCTGTGTATATGTCTGTGAAGATTCTGCTGGTTAAAGCTTGTAATTTTTGGTAGAACTTACCTGGTATCTGAAGATTTTGTGATGGTGCAAAATTCAAGTAAGTATAAACCTCACAAAACTACTTTGAAACTTATGATGAAAAATGTCTAAGCTGGATGTGTGATGGAAAGGGTAGATGAGCTTGGAAAGTAAACATTTTAATTCCATTCACATCTGTTTGTACGTTCCTTTAGAATTTCGGTTTGACACATTTATTTTTTGTCTTGCTCATAATTGATTTCTATTTTGACACCTAAAACTAGGCCATGGCCATTGGTTTAAAAGAAACAAAAGTGAATTTTCATATTTATTGCTGAAAATCAGGCATCTGAAACATGATAAGATAGTGCTGGTAACATGCCAAAAACAGAAAGAGGCTGTTTCATGGTAATTCATTAAGACTGAGTAGAAATTATTAATCCCAGACTTAATCATCTGCCTTCATGATGTATGGGTTTGGAATTTAGGACAAAGTTTTAAATATACGAAGGTAGAGACTTACTTGATGCCAATAAAACATAGAATTGATAAAAATACGTCCTGCTTTGTGAAGTAAAGAGTACATAGGGGAATTACCAAAAAGTGGCCAGTATGAAAGTGTTTAGTGTCCCTAAGGTGACTGCCATACTGTTCCTTTCCAGATATTAATGAGTGTGATAGTAACCCGTGCTTGGAAGGTTCAACATGTGTTGATGTCCTCAATGGATTCATATGTTCATGTAGAGCTGGCTTTACTGGCATTGATTGTAGTGAAGGTATGTTTATAACATTAGATATTAATTCTAGTGTATGGTTAGTATGTAATATCAATATTTAATGGGATAAGATGTGCTGTTTAAAGTTATGTAGTAACAGAATATTAGAAATTTTATGATGAAAATAGCATTTGAAACAATAGTCAAAGCTATCAGACAATGGCAGAGGTTTGTGTGAAAAGTGGGGGAGGGAGGGGGCCTTTTACATATCATGTCACCTAGAAAATCTCCTCCTTTGAGGGTTCCAGGATTATTCCCACTTCAGTTCCTCCCCCTTCCCCAACTCGGACAATTTCCACCCAGGTTAATTTCAATTTTTTTTTTTTTGGTGGGGAGAGTTATCTGATGGTAATTGTCATGGGATGGAATTGTCTTGTCGAGTTGTTTTGGGGATGGGGTGGGGGGTTGGTTGGTTGGGTGGGAATTGGCCAGGGGGGAGTTGTATGGTTATAACCCTCAAGAAGTCTGTCTGCCCCTTCAACATCTTGTCTGTCTATGAGCCTGGTGCAATGTAGCCATGGTTACCTTGAATATCAGCAAAAGGGTTCCATAATTTGAGGTAGTGAGAAAATTTTAGAACTGCATGTTACAAATGCAATAAAAAGGAATACATCTGGTAGGATTTACCTGTGGTATTCTTTGTCTAGAATTATCTAGCTTTCTTGGAGAGGTACACTGTAAATGTGAAATGAATGGTTTTACTTCTGCTTACTTTTGTAAATTGTGTTCTTCAGAATAGAAATACATTTTTAAGTCCTGGTAAATGACTATGCAACAACATTTTTATCACAGATTTGAATGAATGTGCCTTCAACCCATGTCAGAACAATGCTACTTGCCTGAATTTTGTGGCTAGATTTGAGTGTGTTTGTCCAGATGGCTTCACTGGTATCACCTGTGGAGATGGTATGAATAACCTTTTAACAAAAATAATTTTTTTCATTGTTTTGATATTTTGCAGACTGTGTAGTCCTTAATAAGTGATATTATTGTCCATCTCTTTTATAAATATAATTATGTGTCACCCTACTGAAAGTAATGATTTATTTTTTTATCTCAGCGGTGCTGCTGCTGGGTGTGGAGGGAGGGGGGGGGAAGACTGGGGACATTTGCTGTATCAATATCTTTGGCGCTCACTTGCCCACCCATGTGCTCCTGTACAAAAGTATACAGTTGACAGAAGCAATGCTCACTCACAAAATCCCCCACCCCCAGTTTTTCTCCCCCACTTGCCCTCCTCTTTTGAAATCCTAGTGGTGCCACTGCCTCAGTCACAGTCATTTTCATTAAAGCTACAACTTCTGCTTGCATACTTTTGGCCCTTTTCAGTGGAATTTTGACAAATATGAAGAAAGTCTATATTTTATTACTTATATTGTGAAATTTAAAAAAAAAACTCAATTGAGAAATTTTTTGCTAGTAGGTTATTACAATTTTTTTCCTCCATTTCTAAGTGGTATAACAGATTTGTGGTAGTTGTTCAATAGATTTAATATTTTAAAGATGTGTATTATTTAACCTATCTATATATTTCTCTTTCGGTACTTGTGATTGTAATTTCATATCTGCATTTAGTATCACCATGCATCTTTGATCCTTGTCTGAATGGTGGTGTCTGTCGGGACACTGAGGATTCTTTCGAGTGTATATGTCCCCCTCCATGGACAGGAAATTTTTGTGAAAATGGTAAACTATTCTTGGATATTGTGGGCTTGTAGTACTGTTCAGTCAGGTAGAATTGCAATCAATTACCGCTTGCAAAAGAAATTTTCCTGCCTCGTCAAGTACAATAAAAAAGGAAGGTCAGTGGATGTTCATCAGGCTAAAACGTCCCACTCCATGGAAGGGAAAGCTATGTGAAAATGGTGAACTGTTTGAAAAAGCTATGGTCTTCTAGTGTCATTCAGACAAGTAGAATTGCAATAGATGATTGCTTGCATAAATTTTTTTCATGCCTTGTCAAATATGATAAAAAAGGTCAGCCATTGTTCCTTTAGAATAAAAATATCTTTTTAGGTTGATTTGTGATTTAAAAAATTTGAGTATTGTGGATCTGAATTTCATCTAAATTTGGGCAAACTCAGACACTTTAAAGAAATTAGTTTGATGGGCTGTGGTAGATATATTATTGTGCAAAGAGGTTTCTTATAGAGCAATCACCATACGTACATGGAGCTACTTTCAGTTGAGAGTCAAATGATTTTGTCCAAAAATTTTTTAGTTATTTGTAATCAAAGTTTTGCCTGAAAAAGAGTATAAAAATGAATTTGTACGAATGGGTACTCTTTCCCATAGACCAATGGTAATCACCTAGTCTAAAACTGTAACGAAAGATCTCAAGAAGTGTCACAGGATGGCATACAAATGAAAGTTCACAAAGTATCAGAACAAAAAACACTAACCAACTGTTGTCATATGCTTGACAAGGCATGAAAATTGAAAAAAGCCTTACATCATAGTTTGCAGCTTTTTCTGTAGAAAAGAATGCTTTGCACTTGTTTGTCTCTATTTCTCTTGCTTAGTGTGTGAGTTTGGCTCACCAAACTGTGTAGGGTTACCTCTTCAAGGAGCAGCTATAGTCATCGATAAAGAGACTGAAGGTATCTAACTCTGCTGAATGTTCTGTCACCTTGCCTCATCATCTTACATCTCACCTCTTAAAGTTTTCCTTTTTCTCTCGTGATGTTTCCTTTTTTGTCTCCTGATGTTTCTTTTTTTGTCTCCTGTAAATCCCTTAACTGCAACCTTGCCTTTCATTTACACAGAGCTAGTATGCAGCCTTAGAAATCTCAGTGCTTGAATTCGCATGCACCATTTTTAAGACCTTTGAAGTGCTTGGATTTAGTGTCTCATACCCATAATGATGAAAAGTGCTTGCATTTGTAGATTATAGAAATATTGTAGAATTTTGTTTAAAATATTTTGCATCTACTAAAACTGAGATAATTAACTCCAAGTGCCATCAAAATATGATGTGCAGAAGAATAAAAGTATTTGATCCTTGTGCTCAAAAAATGCTTGATTATGTGCTTTTAAAAAGTGTAAATACCCAGTTTAAGTGTAAAGTTTCCCTACATCATGGGTGGTACTAAACCTTAGGAAAACAAATTCTTAATTAGATGTAGTCAAAGGAAGGTAGCTCTCATTATTTTGAGGCCCATAGTTCATTAACAAATTGTAAACACATATTGTCATATTGTCAACCAAAGTATG
The DNA here is from genome assembly GCA_029531755.1 of Holothuria leucospilota. NCBI lineage: Eukaryota > Metazoa > Echinodermata > Holothuroidea > Aspidochirotida > Holothuriidae > Holothuria > Holothuria leucospilota. The sequence continues at coordinate 20,794,056 of CM055968.1, read as the reverse complement.
CTGGTATTTCTCTGAAGTTAACATTTTTGATTCCTTGACAAAGTCAAAGGAATCTATGCGATGGTGATGTCGTGTGTGTGTATGTGTGTGTGTATGTGTGTGTGTGTGTATGTGACGCTTGGCTTGTAAACACGATATCTCAAGAAGGGTAACTCCGAAGGATCTCATACTTGGCGTGTAGATTGCCCATATGGAGTAGATGATCCCTATTGTTTTTGGTGAAGGTCAAAGGTCATTTGGGGTCACAAGAGGTCAAAAGGTCAAAACCTTGTAAACACGATATCTCAAGAAGGGTAACTCCGAGTTATCTCATACTTGGCAGGTAGGTTGCCCATAATGAGTAGATGATCCCTATTGTTTTTGGTGGAAGTCAAAGGTCATTTGGGGTCACCAGAGGTCAAATGGTAAATATCTTGGAAATTGCTTGTAAACACTCTATCTCAAGATGTGTAACTTCCAAGAATTTCATACTTGGCATGTGCATGGCCCATATTATTGTTTTTGGTAAAGGTCAAAGGTCATTGGGGTCACCAGAGGTCAAAAGGTTCAAAATCTTTCAAGCAGAATATCTGTGATTGTAAAACTTGGTTCAACTTGAAACTTGTGGTGTAGCTTACTTTTATTTTGTGCATATTTGCCCTAAAATTTCACGGATATTAAAAGTCATTTGAGCTCAAAATTGGCAATTTCTAAACGCGGTCATTCTACGGTAGCCTAGATGGACCATTCACGTCAAATGACGTCATAACAATCTATGTAGACTTACGACACGCGCTCTAAAACCCCTAAAACGTAATCGTACCCATGGACATCCGTATCCGTAATGCTGCTTTATAACGATATCTGTAAGCGCAGTACATACGTACGTGTATTTCGTACGAGGTACGTACAGTTGCATGGTGATACCATGAGTCGATCACCTAAAAATTGTGTGAAGTCTGTGTTGTATACGTTTTGTGTGTAGTGACCGACTCAAGGTACCGACCTGCTCAAGGTACAGTACAGTCACTATACATCTGTACTTTAGCTAGCGCAGCTGAATCGAAGTAGTAAATACGAACAAGCCGTACATAGGCTGCGTTCCATTTGACAGGTGAATGCACCACGTCCGTCTTTTTTCTGCAGCACAGGTAGCTCAACATTTTGTCTGCTACTCCGTACTGCAGAAAAAAATGCAGTGATTCACCACTTTACGACCTGAATGGATGCATACAGTACAGCATTCAAGAATATACAGGCTTAGGCCTTCGAGAGGTTGGTCTGTTTTCGTATTCGGGGACGTAGCTCCTTTACGGAGCAGACCTTCGGGAGTAACGTTTGGTTTCTCCCCTTGGCTCTTCGCCAGAGAATCAAAGGGACTTTGGAACAACCTGAAGACTGAAGTAGACTAGGGCCTACAGTACTGTAACGTTACAGTACGGAGTAGGCCCTAGGCCTAAACGTGAAGTTAGGCCTAGCCTAGGTAACGCAGTACTACGTAGTCTAGCCTAGGCCTTCTGCTGCTTGTTGCGTTTTAAGAAGTGTGTTGGATATCCAGTTTAGGCGTAGCCTACTCTTTCACAAAGGTCTTTGATCGATGTGAGCTGGTGTTACCAACAAGGCAGCCATGGCCTACGAGCCTAGGCCAAGCCCAAGGCTACTACTAGGGCCTAGGACTATACTTTCATATTAGGCCTAGCCTAATATAGTTCAGGCCTAGTTCTCAGTCTCACATACATTTTGTTCCCTGAACTAGGCCTAGACCATTCATGATCAAAGATTTAGCAGTTTGATAGAATATTTGAAAAAAAAAACAAGATCACTTGTAGGCCTAGGCCCTATAGGCTGAACCAAAATTTACAGATATTCTTGAACACTATCGTTACTGTTATGAACTTCAAGTGTCATGTTTGGTTTCACCCCTTGACTCTAATTCGCCAGAAATTGGAAGGGACTTGGGAAAAAGTAGGAAAGTAGGGAGTAGAACCAAGGCCTAAAGCTCGGCCTAGCCTATGTGTACTGCAGTAGCCTAGGCCTGCAGCTGTTTGTTGTGTAGTAAGAAGTGTGTTGGATATGTAGCCTACATTTAAGCCTAGGCCCAGACAGAGGTTTGTGATTGATGTCAGTTTGTGTTACCAACTTAACGGCTGTTTCAGTTCGGCTGGTTCTGCTGCAACATGGGTTCTGGTAAGAGTGTAGGACCCACAGACATTCTATCATATGGCCTAGGCCTACATAGGCTATTACTACACTTTTCATGTATAAGTTAGGCCTAATTTAGTGCAAGCCTAGGTAACCTAAGGCTAGTCCTCAGTCTCACATAACTCTGTTCCCTGAACTACGCCTAACGTTAGGCCTAGGCTATTCACGATCAAAGGTTGCGTGCATGTTTCAGAGAATAACATGTCTAGCCTACATTTATTGCTGGAGTGATTGCTGCTAGGGCCTAGGCCTAACTTTGGAGCCCTAAGTGCAAGTATGAACATAACCATAGCTAGGCCTATGGGTATACTGTGTCACATTTGAACAGCAATACTTGCTATTTATTAAAAAGCATACAATAGTGTGACCACCCTTGTAACAAGATTGATAGAATGTTTAATAAAAACAGGATCGCTTGTATAAACCAAAATTTTTAGACATTTTTTGAATATTGCTGTTAGGAACTTGGAGAGTAACATTTGGTTTCACCCCTTGGCGCTTCACTGGAGAGTCGAACAGACTTTGGAAGAAGTATTTAAGTATGCATGGAATAGGTTCTAGGCCTAAAGTTAGGCCTAGCATAGGCCTACAGCTGTTTGTGGTGTTTTTATAAGTGTGTTGGATATGTACATTTAAGCCTAGGCCCTGACAGAGCTTTGTAGGTACGTTATGATTGCCACAGATGGAGGTTTGTGGTCTGTGAGTTTGTGTTAGCGGCTGTTTCGTTTCCGCTGGTTGTGCAATGTGGGTTCTCGTAGGAGTGTAGGACCCACAGACGTTGCATCACATAGGGTCTACACAGGCTACTAATCAAAAGTTAGGCCTAATGAAGTGCAGGTCTAGGTAGGCCCTAGCCTAGCCTAAGGTACCTAGACCTAATTTTGTATGTGTGTGTGTGTGTATTTGTGATGATATGCTTGTAAACAGCCTCTCAAAAAGGGTAACTGTGAGGATGTTACTAAATACATCATATTGAGTAGATGATCCCAATTATTTTTGGTGAACGTCAAATTTCCCCTTGCAGGCAAGGAATCACTAAGCCTCCTGGCTTTCTGGTCTTTGTTTAAGTTGCAAAAGAAGAAATAAAATTCAATACTTACTTTTTAATTGCTTTAAATTTACAGTGCACCACATTTCCATTCTCTTTATATCAGATCTTTCTCCCTCACATGCTTCTGATGCATCACTCCAACTGTTTTATCATCTTCACCACATTGTAAAAACAACTTATAATCCACCCTGACATACACGCATTACCTTGAAACTAGATTTGTATCTCTGTCTGTCAACATATAGGATGATTTGATGCTGATACACCCATTTTCCTCTTTTTTCTGTCAAGGACATAACTTTCCTTACATTTCACTTATTTAAAGGTTTGTGGACATGTAACCGAACCATTTGTTCTACTCAACAAAGTTAGATTAAGATCCCCTGATCAAAAATCTGTTGGAATTATTTGAATCTCTTTTACTGTTCTCAAGATACTTGTCTTCAAAGTTTTATCATTTCTGAGATTGCTCATTAGCTACGCAAAAATTTGATGTGGAGAGTTGCAATGTGTCTGTGTTTCTTTTTGTCCTTTATGAATTACGTGTTAATAACTTACTGGCTAGTTTCCAGTTTGGTGTTTAATGTGGATATTTGCAAAGAACTAAATAGGTACATCCAAAATAAACCCTTCAGAGCATCCCAGAATTACAGCTGTCCTTGGAGTGAAGGCTAAAAAAGGATAACATAACACCTTTTTGATGGGTCTCTCTCTGCACATCACAAATTTGGATAAGTAGCTCATGTTTATTCATGATGTAAGTGAAAAACAGTAATTGCCTTGTAAAATGGTCAATATCTGATGGCTTTTGAGGGGAGTTCAGACTATTTTCAACATTTTTAATGCTTTCTGTATCAAAAAGGGAGGTATCACATTTACATGTCCACAGACCTTTAACATCTCATATCTTGTATTGTCATGCTATATGTCATGCCAAGTTTCGTAAATTTTATATCAACTGGTGACACATTGGATTCACAGTCACTAGCTATGCCCAGATGTGGAATACATCTGTGAAAGCAAAAGCAGTGTTTCAATTTGCTTTTAGTAAAATCTGTCAAAAGCTGCAAAGCTTCTGAGTAGTTACTGCTTGAAATGAGACCTGACGGTTACATGATAAGTAATGTTAGTAAACATGTGCTACAGCAATTAGCAACCTCTTAAAGATTTCATCACAATTTTATGGCGGTAAAGCATAGGTAAGATAAAGTTTGAAAGTGAATTTAACATAATTTAGCAACAAATTTGAGGCATTTTTCCATGCAATGGTCTCTTTAAAATTTAGTATAATGCCAGTTGCATTATTTTTTGTTCTCATAAGATGCTTTTGATGATCTAGCAGGTGTAAAACTAATAAATTAAAAACAGATTAGCTTATCCAGTTAGCTGACAGTAGTAAAATTGTAACTTTACTGATCTTTGAAATAAAAGTCACAAATATAGGTAAAGACTTAATTTCTTATATCATTAAATGGAAGTAAACCATAACTATGGTAAGGTATAAATTGAATTAAACACATTTGGCACCAAGATTTGAAGGTTTCCCTTTTTTACAATACTCTGCATAAGCTAAGTTTCAGAGGTTGATTCTGCATTGATTTTGATTTCTTATGATAAGAGAGAGTTTGTGTGTGTCCTTACAGTAATTGTAAAAGTCCATAAGTAAAACTGTAAAAATTCATCAAAAATTCAAATAAAGACTCAAATTTGGTCATGAGAACTATTAGCCTATCATAAAGATTTAAAACTTAGATTTCCCATGCTTTCCATGTGGACTTCTTAAGCCATGTTTTCTTGTTGATACTAACCTTAACAGGTGATGAGGAGTCTGGATGCTCACGCTCCAATCCCTGCCAGCACAGCTCAGAATGTATTGATGGGGTCAATGGTATTGAATGCCGATGTTCAGAGGGTTACTATGGGCCCTTCTGTGAATTAGGTGAGATTTAATTTTCATTATTTCATCACCTCTTTTTCTGGTAAGCTTGGTTCCTTATGCAGTAGAAAAAAATGGGAAGAATCTGGAAAAGTGTGGAATATTTTTGTGGTCTTTAAAGTACTTCAATTTTGGATTGCATTTTTTTTTTTATTTTTGGGGGAAAAATGAGGTGATTGGTCTTGAATTCCATGGTCACATGTTCACGCTATAGCAAAACTGTTGGCCATACTTTAATATGCTGTGAAAGTACACATTTGTCTAATATGATAATATTGAAATATTTAATTCATTCAGTTTAATTGATGAAATATTGGTGAAGGTTTTTTCTCTAATATCTTAGGCTTATTAAAAATTTTCTCGTTTCAAGTTTATCTTGGTTGTTTTCTATATTTTTGTTCTGCAAAAGGAGACATTTTTAAACTTACTTATTTTAATCCCTTTACAGAAACCTTAGAATGCCTTAGTTTACCATGTGGAAATGGTGGTACTTGTATTGAAGAAATCAATGGTTACACTTGCCAGTGTCCAGAGGGATTTCTTGGGAGAAACTGTCAGTTTGGTAAGTTCTGCCATTACGTAAAGGAACTCTCTTGCTGCCCCAATTTACTTTCAAGTGGGCACTTTCAAATTTGTCACAGTATCTCTTGCGTAACCCATTGAAGAAATTTGTTTGCTGAATGAGAACATTGACACATGTTGTAAAATATAGGAAAGTGTTTCCATGATGGTAATGGGAATTAGTCCTTTTAAGGCAAAGATAAGACAGAGCCTTGGTTGAACTTTAAAAAATATCTTGGTAAAATATGACATAACAGTGTCTGATTCGATTTACTGATTTCATTGGTGTTCTTTTTGCAATCCCTAAAATTTTGATCATGGAAATGTTTTTAATAACTGAAAGTACAACAGAATGTAGTAGCATTTTTTTCCATTCCATTTTATTCTGCAGATACTAATGCATGCTTGAGTAGTCCATGTGAAAATGGTGGTACCTGTATTGAAAATGAGTTTGATGGGTTCCAATGTTTCTGCATCCCAGGCTGGTCAGGACCAACCTGTAATGAAGGTATTTTTGTTATTATTTTCATCTAGAACATTTGTAACTAGAGGAATGTACTTCGGCATAATTGATGGATGAATTTGAATGACCACACAGATTGGGTAGAGATCAATTTGAAAAACACTATATAGAAACTGTCCTTTTTCATAATTTTAAAGTAACAGATGATGGTGTATGTGTATTGTTAATACATGAACAAATTTCAAATGTTGATTGAGATATAAATTCTGGTCTTCAGCAGGGCTCCATTTGGCTGTTTTTTGGCCAAATATTGCTAATTTGGTCATATTCTGTGATTAAAAAATGGTCATTTTGGTATGAAAAGTGATTATTTGGGTGTGAAAAATTCTTCCCTGTAATGATGAAAGTATAGCGCATCTTGAATTTGGCTGGATTTGGGAGGAAAGTTTGGCCCTAAAGTGAGAATTTCATCTGGCAGCCCTGGTGTTCAGTATAAAATGTGGTATTAATTATGTCCATTAACTTTGTCTCTCAACAAATCATTCTTTTGATGTTGAGAAGAATTTGCTATTAATAGAATAAGAAATATTAGGTATTAACTTAATTTTATTCACAGGTTTGGTGTCTTTTTTAATGCTGTTTAAGTTAACCTGATAAGTTGTACCACTCACATTCAGTTCTTGATTTTCATTTTGTGAATACTTAAATATACCCAATTTTGACCCAACAGCTGTCCTCCCATGCACCAGTGTCCCATGCCAGAATAATGGTACATGCCTAGACTTGATTGAAGGCTATATGTGTAACTGTGCCAATGGATGGGAAGGAACCAATTGTGAAGAAAGTGAGTAATGAGTTGGGTCATAAGTAACTACGTTTAGAATTTAAATCCTTGGCTTTATTAACTCGAGGAGTTAAAGGCTTATTGCAGAATTTTCTGTAAGTTATTGTGAAGGAAAAAGTGTCACAGAAAGCAAACGATTGACACAGTGGTATTGGAAAATACATTTCATTTGATTATAATTGGAGAAAAAGGTCAAGTCAAAGATGAATTGAATAATGCCTCTCTCACCTTTTTCCTAAATATTAATTTGAAAAAATGATTTCTTTGGAAGACATTCTACCAAAACAGTACTTAAAGCTTACTTTGTTGGCACTAATTGAACAGATATTGCCAGATATTTTCCATAAATGCTGTTTCATGTCTGAAATTTCTATTAGAGAAGTTTTATTTCTTTTTCCTGATTTCCAGATGTTGATGAATGCAGAAGCAACCCTTGTATGAATGATGGCACATGCATTGATCTGGTTAACAATTTTACATGTGACTGTGTCCAAGGCTGGACAGGAGCCTTGTGTGAAGAAAGGGGTCTGTTGCTGGACACTAATTAAAGCTTCTTTACTCACCGTTTGATAATGGTATCTTCCAAAGTATCTGAACATGGAATATGCTCCTACATTTTTGAAGATCCATGTTGGGAGATTCCATTCCTTCCATTGCTGTGAAATTTCATCTAACTAACATTTCGTGACTTAACTTACAATTGATTGTAGTCCTACCTACCTACCAAAGTTACAGAATTAAAATGTTTACAAACTTTAATAATCGTGAAGTTAACATAATTTTGATGAACATTTGATTGATGGTGGTGTCAATTTTTTACCCAAAAGAGCTTGGGTTATTTACAATGTCTTTTCACAGTGAAGCTTTTCAAAGTGTATCTTTCAGAATTTCTTTGTTTTTCAATATTTAAGTTGACAAACTGCAAACTCTTTTTGGGGAGGGTGCATTCCAAAATTTTATCAAAAACAACTCGCAAACAGTAAATGAAATTTGCTTAAAATAATGGTATGATTATTAATTTTGATGAGATTAAAGAATTAGAGCTCCACAAAACTTGACCTCCAAAAACATGTTTTTCTGGAAATATTCATATTTCTTATTCTAACCACTTTTTTGTTCTGGGTACAGCTTCGTATGTATACGTCTGCTTATATTCTTCACACATACATGTATTACCTGCCTGTGTTGTCACTTATAAAGCCATTTTGCTTGAATTCATTCATTATTTTATTTAACCTCCTAACCTATTTTGCTGTCACATAACTTTTGCCATTTCACCAATTTACTACTTCACTTGTGTTGAATTCATTTTCTAACCCTCACGTTTTCTTGTTCCGTATTTGTACATTTTCTTCTAGACCTCAATTTACAGCCCAGAAGTCTGAGAGGTTTTGGTAAACTTAATTTTAGCATTTTTTTGTGTGAAAATTTATATTTTTCTTGGCTTTTTCCGAGCTATTAAAACATATCCTAGATTAGTTTTAACACCTGGAAAAATGTCGAACCACTTTAAGGGTGTATCCAGAGAAAGGAAAGGTGTATGTGCATACCCCTAATTTATATACCCCCTAATAAATTTAATAATGTTACTAGTTGTATTGTGAGATGTAAGGCCTGCCATTTCAAATTCCTTACAATAATGTCCTAGATTCACCATGGTTCCAGAGCCCCAGTTCCCCTAGCTGTCCCACCTAATCAAAAAAGTCTCGCTCAGCCAACCCATTTGCCAACCTCAGATCGGTAAAATCCACTCGAGAATCCTTGTTGAAAACAGTTTAAAGCCAACTGGTAAATCTCAGTGTTAAAGATGTTCCCACACACACAGTTTAGGAATGCACTAGAATTTTTTTTATGAAAATTTTATGTGTGAGACATAGTACACAGTGGAGACTTAACATCACTGTTTAAGTGTAGCACTCTTTCGTCACTGAGCCACAGTCTGGTGTCATTAACATGTATCACTTATCCATCAGTACTACAGGTCTTGCATGAAGTTACTTAACTTTCATTTCCATTGAAAATCTGAGTAAATGATGTATGCTTTGTTAAAGTAAACATGTTAAACTGTGGATCTTCACAAATTATGCCACTGTGAGTTTTATAGACTGTATATTCCTATACCATAGCATTTTCAGTGTTGAAAACTGATGCCATAGTTGACTGAGGGCAACAGTTCATGATAAATGCAGTATTATTGTCAAGGGAGGTTTTTTATCTGGAGGATTGCAAAAAGTGCCAACTCCCCCTCCCCTCATAAACAGTTGAATAAGACCATGTGGACCCATAAGTATGCCCAGCCTGTAAACTTTCCAAACATGAAAATAACTCCCTGAAAGAGATAAACTTTGTATCCTGCATTGTAGTGAATAGAAATCTTGAAGTTGTGGTAGGATATGATTGGTTGTACTGTATTATTGACTGTTTGATGTACAAACATTGAATTGTAAAAGCTATTGGTACCTTCCTTAAGGTCTTCATTTCATGATTGTGTTAACTTCTGTCTATTCCCAGTAGCTGTAAAATAAGTTCACTGAAATTCAACGATAGCTACAGTTCATGAGCGTTACTCTTTGAAACCCCTACTTTCTTCAGAATTGTTTTGAAGTATCCCATAGAAAGCATTAACGTTAAATTTCTTTTTTCAATAGAATACCCTAATATCAGGCTTGTGGTTTCATACCATGTCTTGTACTTTTAAGTAGATCTAAAAGTAATTTGACAAACTGAGGTGGTAGTCTGTAAACTGTCATAAATTGCAGATGCATTAAACATTACATTTTGGCCATTTTGCTCTGAAACAGGACATGATTGCAGAAGAGTCCCATGCCAGAACCAGGGGACATGCCTAAGGGATGATGATGGTGCATTTAGCTGCCAGTGCCCATCAGGATTTGAAGGCACCTTCTGTGAACATAGTAAGATGATGTAATCCCACTGCTGCTATCATGTGTTTGATTTGAAGACATGGTAGCAAAAGTTTATTTGTATGAGGACCATTTATGCTGTTTTCCATATTCAAGCATAGAGTATTCAAAACCTATGAGCATCAGTTCTGTTAAAGATAATTATAATCTTCATATCCTTTCAGAGTTCTCCAGCTAAAGCCTTTTTAAATGAAATTTAGAGTGACTGTGTTGAAGGTAGATGTTCTGTTCGTATTGAGGCTTCATAACGTGCTCAATCCCCGACTTAAAAATGTTCAGTTATTGCCACAGATTAGATTGTTTGACTGGACAAAGAAGAAAACTTAACTTTTATGATAATTTATACCATATTATAATTGCAGAAATAGAAAACTTTTATCATCACAATGGGAAACAAAGTGTTGGTATGTGTACCATCTGCATGACAATGTGATTGTTTTATCCCAAATAGATGTCGATGAATGTTTCTCCTCTCCTTGTGGTGGCGGTGGTACCTGTATTGATGGTCCAGGAATGTATTCATGTATCTGTACTGATGCATGGACAGGCCCAGAATGCACTGAAGGTATTATTATGTTTTTTATGATTTTCATCAGATTATTCTCATTTTTGGTCTTATTTTTAGAGTGCTATATGTTAGTTTTGAATGTTGTTTCATGTGGATGAGTTATGCTGATGGTGTAGACTTATAACGTACAACTGCATTCTCTCATTTCAGATGTTAATGAGTGTCTGGAATACCCTTGCTTAAATAATGGCCACTGCATCAATATGGTGGGGCATTTCATCTGTCAGTGTGCAACAGAATTTACTGGACCTCTTTGTGAAACAGGTAAGAAAAAGCTTACAACTGGCTGTCTCCCACCAGACTGTTGTTCATATATTGCAGTAACCACTGAAGAGTCATATGGTGATGTGAAGTGGGCTGCCTGTACATGGTATCCCCAAAACCTGCTGCATACTAACAGATTGCAACAGTGAGCAGTGATTTGTTCTCAAAATGCGGGGGGGGGGGGGCATGACCTCATTTTCAAATAATTCACCGTGTGAAAAATCAAAGTCAATGGGCGATATCTCAAACATTGGGGGAACATGCCCCCCCATGCCCCCTCCCCCCCCCTGCATTGCTGCCCATGAATGCAGCACAGTCTTACTAAACAGAAGCATCTGCTGAAATGATCTAAGGTATGGCCAATTTTATGTAGTGTTTTCTTCAGTTGGTATAAACCAACATGGTGGCCTATACTGAAGCCAACAACACTTAAATACTGGCAACATCATAAGTGGCCTCCTGTACAGATATGTGCACACTACCCAGTAATTAATTAGCAGTGCAACTGAACAGCATGCTTATTAAATTTAGCTATTTCTTTTTTATTTGCCTATAAGATATGAGATTCCCCTAGATCTTTAAATTAAATCTTTTTGCATAAATATGAAATGGTTGATTTTTTTTTCATCTGTTGGATTACAGAAATAGGGTGTCAACTGGAACTGAATCTACCAGAGACAGGTTCCATCATCATTAGCTCACCAAATCACCCCCACCCCTACCCTGATGATGCTTCCTGCCGCTGGATCATCACCGCCCCAATGCAACACACTATGAGGATCATTTTCAAAGTCTTTGACACAGAAGAAAACTTTGACTTTTTGGAAGCAGGGAATGGCAATGATCCTGAAGATATTAGCTCTCTGGTGGTTAGAGCCTCAGGGAATGTGATCCCAGCTAACTTTGACTCTTCTAGCAATATAGTTTGGATCACTTTCACTGCAGACACCAGAAGGGCTTTTACTGGGTTCTCCATTGAAATATTGGATAGCTTATTAGCAGGTTGGTACAAATGGTTAATCGGTCACTTTAACTCAAAAGTGGCATGTAAAATTAAAACACTTTTATGGTATCATGTTAAAGACAGGAGTTTGCCATTTTGTGGAAAATGGACAAAATTCATGGAAACTGAAGTACAAAATGGAAAAATTGAAGAGAAAAATTCTATGACAATAACTCAAGTAATTCAGATATAAAGCAATTTCATTAATTTCTTCTTTTCAAATAAATATCTCATTTAAGTCAACTCAATTGCAATCCAAGACTCCATATGCCCATCAAAATGTAAAATCTTGATTAGGTATTCAAGTTTCATTGTAAATTATAATGATTAACAACATATAGTGCTTTTATTAAAGTTTGGAGTTTGAACTTAAAGAAATGCAAATCGACTTTTACCAAGCAGAAATCAGCACATTTTGAAAACAGATTACAAAACAGAATTTGGCATTTACAAAACAGATAGTCTAGTCTTTAGTATAATGTAGTTATCTCGATGTTAAGATCCTGTTGGAAGGGTGTGACCTGGATTATATCAAGTGAAATGACTTCCCTTTCACCCTCAAAATTATTAGGTGGGGGGGGGGGGGCATACACATGGTATTCAGAAGAGTATTTAATACCTCTTCTTATGTAATTGAGGAGGAAGGAATGAAAAATATACCCTTCATAGCCCCTCCCAGCAGACTGGAGTCACATGACTTCAGTAGGAGTCTCATGACTCCAGTAGGAGTCTCATGACTACAAAGACAATATGACAACAAGAGTGGTATAGTCGTGTATGAAAGTGTTTTGTCTAGAATGTATTTACACTGCAAAGCCTGTAAAACAATGAACTCAGAATATTGGTCACATGATTTAGTCTTTTGTGGTGGTCTTTCTTCTCTGACACAGTTGGCTGTAGTGGAGCACCTTGCCTCCATGGTTCTATTTGTCAAGAAATCTCCAGTGAATCTGTCAAGTGTTACTGTGCTAAAGGATGGGCTGGGGAGAGATGTCAGCTAGCTACCCCTGAAGGTATGGCAATATTTCTTGGTGGCATGTGGCTTGTTGCTTTTTTAAATGTAAGGGTTTGTACAGTCTTCCCAAGGAATCTGTTTTCCCTGCAAGTACCTTCCTTGATAACTCAAAGGAATCAAATCATGTAATGAGAGCCTAGGTTCTGAAGTGGTTGCCCACAGGCCATTTGCAGCCTGTGACATGCCCATAAATGACCCAGGTAATATTGAAGAAGTGTAAAATTTTAATGAAAAAGCAAGCTGTTTAATGAAGTCCTAGCTACTACAGTAGTTAATGATTAAAAAAACTGAAATAATAGTTAAAAAAAAACTGAAGAAGTGGTCCTTGACCCAAAGCACCTGAACACCCTAAATTAATAGAAACTGGATGGACTGTTTTGTCAGTGGGACCAGTCTCAAAAAGTCAAAATTTTGTGAAAGATAAGCATGAACACATAAGCGTATGAGGCCGGGGGGCATATGCCCTCCCAATTCGGGAGAAAATAGTGGATCCATTCAGGCAAATAAGACAGCCAAGAGAATAAATTGTTTCCTTTTGCAACCGACACAGCGGTATCCAAATTCGGGCAACTTGGTCCAAAATTCCAAATTCGGGGAAAAATTATCCCTGACCCCCCAGAAAAATTGACCCCCATATGCCTATGACCATGAGATGACATCATTGATGTTTTCATATGTTTTGCATCAAGTTGATTGGACATTTTCTCAGTTGTTGGAGATATACTGAAGTAGGAAGGCCATGTCTATCCCCCCATTTTGATTACGAATAAAAGGAAAATGTTTTGCAGGATACATTTTTGACACTTGGCAATTATAAAAGTAATCCCTTTGATATATTTTTTCATGAACCTAGTTCTCTAGAGTTATGCCATCACTTTAATTCATCATTAACAACAATTCCTAAAGATTTTTCTCACTTGTCTCAAATATTTGCCTTACTTTCAGGATCCAGTCCTTGTGATTTCCATCAGTGTGCTAACAGTGCCTCCTGTACTGTCACAGACACCACAGTCACTGGCTATGCATGTTCTTGTCCTGAAGGTTACTATGGACAATTCTGTGAACAATGTGAGTGGATCACATATTGTATTTTAAAGTTTCGTTAACTAAAATACAAGAGAGCAAGGTTTAAGCTATAAACAGTTGTAAATAACAAATAACCTTCACTGCTGTCTTTGTTTTCCTATTCAAATGAATTAAAGTGAAACTAGTCCTTTACACCATAATATTATGGTTGTAGTGCTAATAGTTGCAATTACTTGACTACAAACACTAGACATCAGCGGTTTAAATATAGCCTGACCTTTCAAAAATATCACTAATGCAGTTTGTCAGCAAATATTGCATAAGCTTAATATAGTGATGGTTGTCTCACAGTGCTGCACTATTCTACAAGTGTTACTTATCAATTGATTTTGTATCAAAGCTTGGAGAGTGTTATGACTGTATTTTGGCAATATAAAGAATGACAGATATGAAATCGCATCTGTAACTGATTAATCGATGTAAACACGAAGAGAGCTACTTGATTTAATAATCAGCTACAACAGAAAGGGTTGACTATCAGCACTATATGGTTGTCAAATTAATTCTTTACAGAAATTACTGAAATATGGGTTAAATAAAAATTCAAATGTAATATTCACATTTCGAAGAAGAAAGTAAGACACGCAGTAATGTAGCATTTAGTTCACAGTATTTGCCCTTAGCTATTTTAGTCCCTTGAGGGGAAAGGGGGAGGTCTGGTTGACATGATCCTCTTCAGCACACATCCTGTTAGCCTGTGGCTAAAGTCAGAATAATTTCAAGGCCCATGGAGAAAATAAATTGCAAAACCCTGCTTTACTTTGAGTCAAGTGCTCAGATAATTATTACCCTTCTTTTGTTCTGTTACTCAGATATAAGGGATCCATGTGCAGTATCTCAGTGTAAGAATGGAGCCACTTGTGAAAGCTTTGGTGACCAGTATTCCTGTAAATGTGTCACTGGATTTATGGGAACCTATTGTGATATCAGTAAGTAAATCCATATGTGTTTACTCTGAAGCTCAAGTGTGGCAAGCATTTGAATGTCACAAAGATTTTGAGGAGAACGTACTGTAAAACTGAAAGCAAGATTCCAATGTGATAAATTTGGTTTTATAAAAACAAAAATTCTAAGTCATATATGAATTTTGTTACATTGTTAGGCACTTCCGTGTGCAGAACAGGGGCAGTTTAAAGGAATATCATGCCATTTACAGCTTTAGTTGGTAAGGGGAGAACAGGGGTAAGGTATTTCCCCCTGTGTGATACCACCATCATTTGGTATGCATTCACTGACATGGACCATGCCTGGTTTTACATTTGGTATGCATTCACTGACATGGACCATGCCTGGTTTTACATTTGGTATGCATTCACTGACATGGACTTTGCCTGGTTTTACATTACAGATATCAATGAGTGTCTAAGCCACCCCTGTCAGAATGGTGCTACCTGTCAGGACCTCATCAATGGCTACAGCTGTTCATGTCCAGAGGGCTTCTTAGGAACAAGATGTGAACTTGGTATGTTTGAAAGGCAAAGGCATATTTCTTATGTTTACCACTTTAACAGGCACCTTTTTGTTCACCCTAGGATGATCAGAATTTTCTTGAATACAGTTTTATTTTATACAATAAGCCTAGATGTAGGACATTTTTTGATTATGTGTATATTTCAAATTGATCAAAGATGGCCCAATTGTGTTGCCATGTTACCAGAAGGGAAAATGCTGTAACTATATTACAAAACGTCACTGAGCAAGGGGAATGTTTTTTCAACAGTGTAAATTTATTTCTTATAGGTCCTTGCTCAACGTCACCCTGCCAGAATGGAGGAGACTGCAGAGTTACAGGTAGCAGTTACACTTGTGTCTGTCAGCCAACATTTACAGGTGTAAATTGTGAAACAGGTGAGTTCTATACATCTAGAAATGATAGTAGCCTAAGAAGCAGGGAGGCGAAGGGGTGAGGTAGAGGAGGGCAGAGACAGGACTATCAGCCACTCATTGAACATTTGAAATCAACTTTTAGAGCTACTTGCATGAGGGAAGGATTCCAATTGATTCCATTTTGGCAAACAAATGCTGCAAAGTGTTAATCATTTTATTGTGCACTTTAGTTATGAAGCAATTCTGACTCGAGTATTGCACAAGTATCACTGTGAATATTTCACTTTGGCTTTTTTCCCCAGTCATTCCTTGTGAAAGTAGGCCCTGTATGAATGGAGGAACTTGTCTTCCAGATGGCAACTCTTACATCTGTATGTGTGCTGATGGATTTACAGGTCTTAATTGTGATATATGTAAGTAGTCTGATATGAACATTACATCTGTTTACTGCTTCCATCCTAACATCAAGTAATATATTGTTAAAAACAGAACAATATATTCATACGAACCTGAAACAGGCATGATCAGCAATGTTCCAACTCTTTGTTTGTTGCTCCTCATGCATAATTTTGAAATCATTTCCATATGGGCTGATTAGACACTCAACACCATAGAGCTATTGGTCAAAAATGAAGCAAATTATGTTATTTCAAGTTTATTTCTTTGACATAAGTGATGATACTTTTTTCTATACATTTGTACTTCTTCTGCAGTCTCAAGCCCATCTTGTGTTTGTAGCTCAATGTACTTGAAATAAGTGGCATCTTCATTTTTGTTTGAGGTAAAATTCATAGTTCTGTGAAGTTCAGGTTAATTGCCTTAGTTAACAGTAACTTTTGTAGTATACTTTACATATTAATTTTGAATCTTCAGATTGTGATATGTTATGTATTCTTTACAGCAACTGTATCTTTATGTGCAAGCAACCCTTGTCAACATGGTGAATGCACAGACTATGGAAACTTCTACAGATGTGAATGTGAGACAGGTTGGGAAGGAACAAATTGTGACAGTGGTAAGAATTAAACTAGTGAATCATACATTTGTTATATTCAACCATGTGATCATTGTTTTACCAATTCATCAGTCTTTGAACCAGGAGCATAGCTTGAGGGAGAAGGGGTAAAATTTGCACCCATTCTTCCTGTTGCCTCCCCATCCCCACCTTCCAGATGACTAAATATATAGTGAACTATAGTGAACTTGTTCAAAATTACAGTTTCTGCACCTTAATCTTGCCCATAAAATGTTACCTTCCCCAACTTTTTGCCTACCCACCCCCTCCAAATGGCAGTGTCTGGCTATTTTAGGCCTACTGTTTTAAACCCTGTAGCACAAACACTATGTAAGCTTAGAAGGTGTATGCAATCACCACAGTCACATTTGGCACAGTTAGACCCATCAGGTCCCCTTACTCCTGTCACAGATAATCCTCCCATGTTCTACTCTGGTCACAAATGGTGTACTTTTGTCTAAGTAAACCAGAATCAACCTGTATTCATTTTAATGAAAATTCATGATGAAGTATAACAATATTTGGAGTAGAGGCAGGGTAGCAAGGGAAACCCAGCCTAATTTATACATCAATACTGATGATGTTACTGTAACATGCAGGGAAACTGGACTATACCTTCAAATAACAATCTAAGCTTTTGTTTAAATATTATATTGAAAGGACATGCAAATCACTATTGTTAAAGTTTACTATAAAATGATCTCCAGTATGTACTTGATATTTGAGACATATACCCACTGAACATCTTTTAAACTTATTGTCTTGGTTCATTTTGAATGTTTCTCTTCTCTGCAAAGTTTCCAATTTTCATTCATCAAAACCTGCAATGGAAAGTTCTAAGCCTTGACTATTTTCTTTGTTTCATTAGATGTAGACGAGTGTATGAATTCCCCATGCTTGAATGATGGACTCTGTATAAACTTAATGGGTCATTATAAATGTTCGTGTGCAGATGGCTATTCCGGCCCACACTGTGAAAATGGTAAGTTGTTTTCCGTTGTCCCACAATTTAATTTTAACTTTTGAAATTTTATAATTTTTAGTACTGATTTGCATCTTGTATGAAAGTAAAAAAAAATTGCAAAGAGTATCACATCAACTTTCCTTACATTTACTACTTGAAGCCCACTTCTCATTGTCCAAATGTGTTAAATTGTAATAACAAAGTTTTCATGTATCCCCATCCCCAGTCTCACTGACTTCAGCTCCTTCCTTTATAAAGTTTTGTATCCCCCTTTCCCCTTCCCCCTTCCCCTCCCCTCCTCCTCACAATCTTAGAAACCTGCCAGGACTGGATGTGCCCACGATTTGCTGAGTGGCTGGCACATTGATCACCACTTTGGGGTTGAGTCTAAGGGATGGGGATTAATTTTAGATTTGCCTGTACCAGATGGATATGGGCTTGGCAGGATTCATGATCGTTTAATTTAATAGTCCAGGCAGAAAGTTTCACTGCTTTTGGCACCTCCCATTTATGCCAACATGGACCCATTCCTGTGTGCAGTGAGAAGTACAATTTAAACTTTCTCTCCTTTTGCGTCTATTTATAAAGCACTGTGGACCAATCCCAAATTTGAGAGATAGTTTTAAGACAATTAGAGTCTGCCTTTAAGACCCATCTTTACATCCCAGCCCCCAATATCATCGTGTATATTAGTGTTGTCTGATAGTTTTACCATTTAAAGCAAGTTGTTGGCTGTCTTCATATTTAGTTCTCTTTGTCTCACCAGGTACTCCAGAGAAGAGTGATGAAGATCATTTGACTGATGGCCGACAAGAAACTTTCATGACATTTGACAAATTACTTTTAGCAGTCATTATAACAGTATCAGCACTTATCCTCATTTTAATATCAATTGTCTTGTTTTTATACTACCCCAAAAAGAAGAGGAATAACACACATCAAATTTCATATTAATAGGTGGAGACACAGAGAGCAGGTTCGTACATTGCAAAGACGGGTACTGATGTATGCATCATAAAGTTAAATACATTGGTTGAGATGAAAATGCTTGCGGAGAGGTTGAAAGGGTGATGTGGAAAAAAAAGTATTTAATATTAAAGAGGCTGCATTAGGGAGTGTTGTATAGCATGGATACTTAATAATGATCTCATTACAGTTATAGATTCAGATACTGCAAATCGTCAGAGGAAAATATTTGAAGAAAAAGTTACATTTTGAAGAGTCAGAGTTGTGAGGATTTGAAAAATAACCAAAGAACAAAAGCAAAAAGAACATGTCATATGTTGCAGACAAGATTGATAATTGAATTGTGACTATACTTCTTGGTAGAATTTAAAGCAAGAGTAACTCATGGTAAGTTGCTAAAATGTTTCAAGTTAAGTTTGCTGTCAATTTTGAGAGAAACATTCATGAGCTTTATTTAAAGCTTTTGGATAAGCTATAATATCTACCTCCTCATGAATCAGTTTGGGGGCTGCATCCTCAGAGTGGCAGTTGCTGAAAGTAGTACAGGAAATTGACAAGAATGACTCCCCTCTCAGAGTGAAACAAGAATGTACTAGAATGAAACCAGTACCATCTTGGAATGTATTAGAATGCAACCTATTCTTGTCTTGTCTAAGAATAAAATTATAACATCCTCAAATGATGCTACTTCTAGTCTCAGAAGTAAATAAGAATGTATTGGAATGCAAACCAATACTGGTCTAAGAATGAAACTAGAACACATTAGAATGAAACACTTGGTCTAATAATGAAACCGTAATGTATTAGAATGAAAATAAGACTTGTCTCAGAATAAAATTAGAATGGGCTAAAATTAAACTGGAGTCAAACTGACTTAGATCTCAGAATGAAACTAGAATGAAACTAGAATGAAACTAGAATAACTGATACTTGCAGTATATTCCTATATTTTGTTATGTAATTCCATTCATAGAATGATTATATCTGCTGGCAGGTATGCAATGTTAGAATTGTGTAAATGTATGAAAAAATCTTCTATGCAAAGTCTCTGGGACAGCTTTATTTTGAACAATATTTTTTTGCAGGTGCTAAATGAAGCGTATGATTTATTTTTATGTCTCTAATTGAATAGCAATGATGCACTGTCAGATCACTTTTGGTTAGTCAAACAGGTGATTTTGAGCATGGTGTTCTCAGTCATTTCTTCAACTGGCCACTTTTTGAATTTTGTGAAAGTCAACACGCTTAGATGTCAACATACCTCCATGTTTGTTTTGTAACAAATGTTTTCTTAAAATTCTTGGAATCTTAAATTACTTTGCCTGTTCCACTTATAAAATTGTTCTGCAAAAAAATCAATTATTTTATAAATATGGCAGATGTGGTATTTACATACAATAGCCCTTCAAATGCTTGAACTCTGCTAAACTGTCTTTCAAATCATTTTGAATCCATTCTTTAACAGTTCAGTCATAATGTGTCTTTCACTTCTCTATATTTTTGTAGCTACCACTCAAGTGCTTTTTTGTCTCACTTTTCTGTTTTCATTGTTTTATCATTAACAAGACCTTGTACACTTCTTTTCTTGAAAGCCCTTCTAATTAATCAAAAGTGATGTATATTTTTAAGTTATTTACATAAAGTACTATATCAGATGTTCACACTTTTGGTATTACACATGCATAATTATATTTATAAGTAGGTTTAGAATCGGGTGTGGTTTTAAGATCGTGTATTGAGCAGATCTGCCAGTCTTAATATCTGAGTGGTACAACTGTACCACCGAAATGGAAGACTTCTTTGGCATATGTACATTTACAAACACTGGTGGATTGAAAATCCATTTTTATTTAAAACCCACATGATTTTCTTTCCTCAGCACAACAATAAAGAACCAATTATTTTGAAAGGGAAAAATTTTTAGCTACCTCTAAAAGCTTCTGTACACAGGGTACTTGCTTTCCAAAGCTGTGATATCATTTATGCAATGGTCAGGATTTTTCATGAGAATGCTGGTTCTGTTTTTAAGTAGGTTTTGATTGCTTCATGCATACTCAGTGAAAAATTAATTATCCATTTAGTATTAGATTTGATGGCATCTGAGCAATGGAGAAACAAACCTGTAAATAAGAAGTCACAACAAATAAAATGTTGATGTTTAATCTCTTATATTTTGGGCATCTCACAAGCTAATGATTAACATGCCATGTAACTACTGAGACATTGTATAAAACATCACAAAAGATAGTTTTACATGAAGATGACTTGAGTTTTGTGTCTTTCTTTGTTTCATCACTTTCAACTGGTCTTGACAAAGCATTAGATGGTGGCACACGGATTTTGCAAATGGAAGAGTACAGGGAGGAAGGGGGGGGGGGGAGGTGGAGGTGGGATCAGTCCTTAGATGGGGTATATAAGTACATTGGCTCAAGCACCACCCACATCACTTGCACATACAAATTGGTTTTACAAAGCTTTATTTTAGCAAAATGTTTTGTACAGAGAAGAACTTGTAGTGCAAAGTTTTATTATATCAGAATTATGTGAAATACTGTACAGCAGATGTTGGGAAGCAAATATAAACAAAGGGGAAGTGCTCCTTAACCTGAAGCCTTAAAAAAAGTACTTCATTGTTCTTAGTTGGAATGAAAGGCCTATTGTAAATCAAACCTTGCATTCTTTTCTTTGAAATGACCTCTGCAGATACAATCAGGACTGAGAAAAGACTAGCTGCAAATTTCCTGCACCATGAAAGGGCTTGAAAACAGTCCCCAGCATTTGCTCGAGAAAGAATTCAGACCTAAACTAACAGTTAGTACAGCTATTAAAACAGAGCTCACAGCCATGTAACTATATTAAGGTTGTATTGCTCAACATCATGGGTACAAACCCAGTAGGGGATGGGAAAACATGTATATCCTACATACTTTCGAGATGCTTTAAATGGCTTGAACATTTTCATCCCCCACCCCTCACCCCCTCCCAAACACAGGTGTGGTAAATTGGCTCTAAATTTAACATTATATCACCAGAAAGCAAACAATGGATTTTTCACATTCCTTTGCAAGCTGAGGATGATATACCTGCTATGAACTGCTGGTGTAAGCACCATGACAGATCTTTTACTGTGTCAACCATAGACCATGTTGAACTTTCATTACAAATGGAAAGAGCAAAGAGCTCTTTTGACACTAAAATCAAACTTCCAACATGCTCCAAATGTTTGGTTAAAATTACCTTATAT
This sequence comes from Holothuria leucospilota, assembly GCA_029531755.1. Classification (NCBI taxonomy): domain Eukaryota; kingdom Metazoa; phylum Echinodermata; class Holothuroidea; order Aspidochirotida; family Holothuriidae; genus Holothuria; species Holothuria leucospilota. The sequence continues at coordinate 20,772,144 of CM055968.1, read as the reverse complement.
TGTTCTAACAACAAATCCATTTATACTGGCTGGCCTTATCTCTCACACAGTGCTTTTTATGTGCTTTGAAACAGACACTGATTGAAAACAAGACCAAACCAGACCTTCAATATCTCTCACACAGAGAATTACTCGAGCTTCACATGAATTCCAAGTACTGTAGCTTCAGAGAGGCTGTAACTTCAGAGAGGCTTTAAATTGCAGGTTCTCAGACCATGCTATGTCTAACCTGAAACACTCAAATATACCATAATATCAGGTCAGTATTGCCTCAAGTGGTTGCAAACCACAGCTCATATGGCACTGGAAGCAGCTAAAACCTGGAGAGCCACAGACACCAGCTGTAGGCCTTGCAGTGCTGCAGTACATCCTACATGCTCAGTCAATTATTTAGATATTAGCTATTTTGACTACATCAATAATTTCTGAAAAAGGCAAAATCTCTTCCTGACACCCTTCCCCCCACCTCAACCTGACAGTAAAAACTTCCCTTCTAACTTACTTCTAGCCCTGCTCCACTGAAAGATAGCAACTATCTAATGCACCTCCTGGTCAGGACTACAATGGTCTGTACTAAGTTTTAATTGCTCAAGGCCATATCCACACACTACTGTGTGTGAACTGTCTGATATACTGAGTAATCTGCACAAGTTGTCAATGACCAATCAGAGTGATGCTACTGCCTGAATTTACATCTCACAAAGTGCAGTCACCAATTATAATTAGAGATATAGGGATATTCCTAAACATGTCTGGAATGATGCAACAACCCCTTTAAGAAAACAATGGTACAAACAAAAGTCTGGCTTCAGTAGATTGGTCAGCTTGAATATTGGAGTAGAACAACACCCACCTCATGGAAATCTCCAACAACCTCACCTTTCTGCATTCTTTTTTAAGAAACAGGACACAGGTGAGTGAAATGAGTTTACATATTCTGAGCTATTTTGTAAAGCCTGCATCACTTCTCATATTTGAAACCACAATTTAAGACTTTCTCAAAATGTCACATCCCCATGGAACCTTAGTGTACAAACATGTTCTTTAACAGAAGTTCAAAAAACCCCCTTTAAAACCTTCTTACCCCCTATCCTAACTTCATCCTCCTTGAATTTCTATACTCCTGCTTTTTAGATGTAATAAAGGCCCTAATAAAATTTTTTGCATTTCCATGTCCTAATTGAATAGTCAGCAAATGAATAAATTGGACTGTAAGTACAGGAAGCTGCCATGTTTCCGTTATATGATGATTTTAAACCAGACACACTGTTCCTGCTGATAAGGTTTGAAGATTTTAGAAGCTCACAACCATCATGGAAAAGACATAAAACATGGTAGAGAGCTCTTGAAAAATTTCTGCACTTGTCTAAGGAAAAGCTGAATCTTGGTTCTGGACAGGGACATTCAGTGATCAGGTTGCTACAAAAGTTTCTAGTCTTCCTTTTTTCATGCAGTAGATTATTGTTACAAGTAGGGTAGTAGCTAGGAAGTCCCATGCCAAGTTTAGTGTCTGAAGGCTGGTTTATAATTTCAAATTTTCAAGCACTTTAAAGCTATAAGAACCATCCATGGTCATCCCTTGCTCTTCCAGGCCAATCACAGGCATAACTCAAGAGTTGAACAGTGTTCAACTTCCATGGCTTTATAGTGCTAAGTATAAACCATCTCTAACAGCAGGAGATCTGGTGCTAGGGTGATGGCCTTCTTTGAAGTCCCTTTGAAACCTCATTGACCTTCTGGAATGATGTATTTTTGGGGAACACTGCACTTTTATCATTATTACCCATAAAAATGTCACTTCAGCTTGTCTATATCTGAGATTTTCTGTAATTCTGTGTCAATTGGCAAACTGCAGATTCACACTCAGTACTGGTCAGGCAATGGTAGGTCCAGTTCCATCTTACCAGAGCACAATGACATAAACAGAACCCTGGTTACAAAATAAGACAATAACTTCATTGTCATCTCTGCATTTTCTATCCACTCTTTTCACGGCCAAACTTGATTCCTTCCAACCTGCGTGACATACTTCTGTAGCAATGCATTCTGACAGTCTGACATGAAGCAACAGTTATCATATACAACAGGGTCCTAATAGGTACTACTGACCACACCATCCACTTCCTATTCAAAAGTTACTTTGAAAAAGTTACTAACAAAATCAATGTGGACCTTCAAATACCTGCAAATGGCTTTCATGTAAGAATCTGTAAAATCTGTTTAGCTCTGTTCCATTGCTTTTTCATTTTCTTAACTTCATAGTATCTCTTGGATTTGGTTTCTTCATCCTCTTCCTCCTCCCCTTCATCTTCCTGATTTTCCTTCTTCTCCATCTCAGCTGTCAGGGTCTCCATTAGTTCTTCGGATTTTTGAATTGTCAGTACTTTTGCCTTACCCTCAAGTTTTTCAAGGTATTTAAGCAAAATGTCAAACTCTTTATCGGGTACCTGAAAACAAATGTACGGAAGATCCTTTAAAAGGAGAATTTTTTTACGCAGTTTAATCTTCCAAGAAAATAGGTACATGAGCATTTTGTGGGAAGGCACCTGACTAAATAGCCCTTCTTAACATTTAACAGATGTTGCTTGAGCAGTGTGGACCAAACATTGAATCTAAATATTATCCAACTTGATGCCCTAGTTTCCTGTTCATTGTGATAGTCATACTTTCCATCATGACTTAGGTCTGTGAAACTTCTTTGAAGTTCCTTCTGGTGGAATTTTTCACAGTGGATGCTTTTATCGATAAATTATTTTGTGAAAACTCGTTTAAACATTTTCTGACAGCAAACACAATTGCTATGAAATTATTACCCAACATTCATGTAATTTCAAGGTTCAGCAAAGCACAAACAACCTTGTTTTCTGGATCATGTACTAAATATTCCAAGTTTTATGATTTCATAAGTTTTTAATTTGTGAGCAATGGAACACCGACACTTTTTACTTGTTGGGAATACCATCACACTTCATTCTCACCCCCCTCCTCCCAACCCTTTCTCGCTAAAAACATAAATGCTTAATAACAACAGGCTTACCTTTTTGCTGTTATACATATTCTGCAAAAGCCACACTTGTCTTATTTTCTGAAAACGCCAATTAGACCTGTCATTTTCCCACAGACGAAGGTAATCAAGAGCTAATTTCATGTTTTCCTGGGGTGCTACTTTTTGACTTTTCTTCTCCTCCATCTTCTCAGAGGTCTCTGCCTCTTCCTCCTCCTCAGAGTCATCGTCTTTCTTCTTTTTCTTCTGCATTTGCTTCTTCTTCTTTTTCAAATTTGTCTTCTTTTTCTGAGATGCTTGCTCTGTTGTCTTTTGAGGAGTTCCTTCAGACTTTGTACTTTTAGACAATTCTACTGAGTCTTTAGCTTTTTTAGGAGTCTGTATGGTGTCACCTTTTGCATCTCCCTTCCTCTTTTTCCCAGATTTTGGAGCTGAATCAGTTTTGCTTGTAACTTGAGGAGATATTGCTTGTGATACATCGACATTGTCCTTCCTTTTCTTCTTCTTCTCTTTCTTACCCCAAACTTCACCTGTGTCATGAGAAGGCACCGTCATTTTTTAATCAGTCTTCACTTCCACTGTTATCAGAAAACCTGGTGGTGGGGCAATTCTGCTATGCTAATCTGAAATTGGGTTTTAAACAAAAACAAAAATTGATCAGGGTGGATCCCCCACCTTCACTTAGTACCTGAATGTATCTCACATGTCAGTAAGTACTCACATATGTACATAACACATAGACATTCAGAGGGCTGTCATCAGAGAAAAGATTTCGATGCCAAACATCAAATTTATGGACAAAATCTCCTTGGTATTAACATCACTCAACAGTTTCTGGGTTAGTTGTGAACAAACGTAAGTACTTACTGCACATTTAAGATGCTGTCACGTACTACCACCAAACCAATGGTGTGCCTATTTATATCATGAAGGAATGAGCTGCATGGTTGATTCCATAGCAAAGCATACTCAGCTATTGATACAGCACAGGGCCAACTTTTTGTCATTAAGTAATATGCTTTACAAATACTGGGTGAATCAAAGTTTGAGGGCAATTAGCGTAAAACATGCCAAAAAGTTGATGGACCAATAAACTGGTATAAAGCAAATGTTGTGATTTGAATGCTTGAAAGATGCCATGCTAAATAACGAAACTGAGCAGTATGAGAAATCTGAACACTCTGCTGAAGGGCTGTGATGGAGGAGAATCAAGGCTTTAGCCAGAGAGCAGCCCAGGAGTCATTTGGACTCCCTGAAACTTTAGATTGCCTCATATGAAGAGTATATTTTAATGCAAGAATTTCACTAGTATTACCTGTTTGGACTCCCTGAGCTCACCATCCTGGCTAAAGCCCTGACTGGAGAATGACAACAACACACAGCACTGTTCCAGGAATACTACAGCTCTAGCAAGGTGGAAGCCCTACAAATCATAGTCACATATTACATACCTCTACAATACTTTTTGAAGTACATAAATGGACTTATTATCACATATTATATGTACATGTATGTATACGTAATGAATAAGGCACCCACACGGTATCTGTATGTGAATATGCATTGCCACTGGCTTAAGTACAAAGCATGAATTTCTGCTTCACATCACATCTTTTTAAAAATGTGTGCCAGCTAGGGTAAGAGTATTATCTGCAGATGTAATGTGTAAAAGAGAGTTTATGGACAAAGTTTGGTGAGAAAATGTTATTTGAGAGAGTGAGAGGGCCCCAGACATTGTGACGGGGGAATGTGAAAAAGTTTTACACGTACACACTGCACAAGGACTATGTTGGAGGAGTGTACATAAGGAAACGCATAGCACTATTCAAGGGCTAGCCTAGGCCTGCCTTGGTCTAATCTGCAGATGTGTGCATAATTTATAGGCCTAGGATAGAGTGTCCAGTATTCCACCCCCAGTTGTTATTTATACATCACATAGACATCAGAGACATCAGACATCAGACATCACTCCTATCCCATACTAGAATTGTCAATATATTCCTTATGTTACATTATCTTCACAGCCTACCCTATACTCACTACTGGTATGTACAACACAGTCCATTTCCACAAAATTCATGATATATTTCTACTAGCAAGACCATCGATAAACTAAATATGGAGGTTTCCGCTGGTTGCCCCATCTTTGTATGGGGAGGTCGCCTACCGGGCTCTGCTTTGCAAAGTGCTATGTATTCAACCATGATATACATAACACAGAAGTTGAATTCTGGTCTGCAAAGTTTGGTGTTAGTGCCAGTATTCGACCTGTCATAGTTAATCCCTTTCTTCACAAGTTAAATGTTATTACTGGTGGGCGAAGGAATGAATAATAAAGTTAAATATTAGAGATACTATTTTAAAATAGTCATTACTGTGAATTATGGGGAGTGAACTAGCAATTTAAAACTGGGGTCGAATTCTGGATTGAAAAACTGAATACTGCTCACATAGATGGTCTATTAGGGTCTTAGTTTCTAATGCTCCCCTTCCTTCAAACGTAAGAAATTATTTCACTTTTTCACATAGAATAGAGAGGACAGACAAAGGTAACAAAAATACTAATACCAGTCTGGAAAACATGTAGGTTATGCCAAAGATATTCGGCGTGGCACTCAAGCGGTAACGCCAAATTTCTGGCGTATTTTGTCAGCCTGATTTCTATTTGGTGCACCTAGCCTACATCAGATATTGGTGTAAGTTTTTCTTGCCTTTCCTTTGGCATAAATCTCCAGCGCCGAAAAAACAAACTTTCCAATGTAGCCTAGTACTAATACTAGGCCTAGTAATATTTGATTTCATTTGAGTAACAGCTATCAGAACCAAAAGTGTATTAAGAAAGGACTGCTATAGCTTTTCTTTCGTACCAAGGACAATAGCTGAGTGGAATTGATTACCCTCCAGTGATGGAAATAAGCATTTCAACTTGCGTAGCAATACTGCTACACAAATTCAAAATTGTGTAGCAACTAACGTCAGATTGTATAGCACTTTTGCGGAAGATGAGGAAGATGAGGGCCATCAAAAGGGAAATCACAAATACCCTGTACCATCTTAGGGTGCGTTTGGTAAAAAGGAGGATGACATAGACTAAACAGACTTCTATTCAAGTAAGGGCAACTAAACAACTGAAGAAAAGCTGAGTCTGAAACAATTCAAAGTGATAAAATTTTTAACCTAGAAAAAACCACATGTGGGTGCTAGGGAGGGGTGGGGTGGTCACAGTTGAGGAGTTTGCAAACCCTATCCCTGGCCATGTACTCAAGTTTGATTGAGAGTAATGTAAGTTTCCAATCAACCCCACTGCATTTTGGATCAACTTGGAGACTGTAGAGTCATGATATATTTTGCAGTAGCTTCTCGTAACAGTGATATATACTGTAGGGGAAAATTTATAGTTATTTTTTTTTCAAGTTTTGACCTGCCACTGATGCCACCCTGTCAATAAATAAGCCGCTGCATGCTTATGACCATGTTAGAGAACAAATAAAACATTGGTGGGCACTTTAGAACAAAAATAATTAGAAAACATTAACCACTGCAGAGCTCTTCCAGTAAGGAGATTTTTACAGATACACGTGTGTAGGTTAGGCTTTCAGTGTACATATAGGCTACACGTTAGGCAATGACAAAAGTGCCAATACATCCTGAAGAAAATTACATCGTACAGAAAAACTCCAAATCTAAAGCTCACAAATACATTGCAGATTGTTGTATGAGGGTCTTTTGCACATGCCTTAAAAATATTTTTGATGTTCTTGACCACGTGGAGCATTGTCCACACGTAAGTACTCGATCCTGCTTTGTGGAAAGTATGTGCTGTTACTATAGTACAAACGTGTATGCAGAGAGCAGTAGCTCCCTTGTTCAATCGAACCATGCATTTGCGGCTGAAATTTCTTCCATTGAGGAGCAAGAAACTTTGTGTTTTTAATTTTTCCTAATGTCAAGAATGTCACTATAGAATATCATCAGTTTGTTTTATCTTTTCCAACCATCTTCAATTCATACGGTGAACTTCTTTTCGACAGAGATTCTGAAGGCTTAACCAAGCTACACTGCTACACAGTACAGAAAGTCTAATGTTTCAGCCAATCACAGCTGGTGTTTAATGATTGCATCGATTGGGAAATCCAAATGTGATTCATTCACAAGAAGTTTACATATCTTTTAGTGATATTTACTACATTTTACCGATGTTTATTCCATTTTTTCTTATGCTAGACACACATTTTCATTTTGCCATATCCTTAGGAGTATTCTTGTGAATTGTACAATTACTTAGTCCATTTGAAGTCGGCTCATACAGAGAGATTTAAAACGGACGCTTCAAGAATTTGGAGGTCATTTCCATGATCTTCGAGAGTAACAGACGTTACTTTCGGTAAAATAGTGGCACCTGGTAACATTCTTTTTAGGTGTAACGGGCACTCTGAAAGGTACATTATCAGCATAAAAAGAAAGAAGTCGGGAACCGGTCGAGGAATTTCAAATCTTGTTTGTTTGATGTACTTTTTTTACCATTTCTTGTGACAGTTAAGAAGGGATTAACAGCCACAACCAAATCAGGGAATGCATCGCAAAATGATGCTACACATAAAGAGAATTGCACCGCACATCGGCGGGTTTTGCATCGCAAATTGCGATGCAATACCGCTTATTTCCATCACTGCCCTCCGCTATAACTTAGGGAGACCCCTTCAATTGAAACATTCTGAAACCAATTAGGCCTAGGCAGGGATTCCGCCAGAAATGCAAAAAAGGGGGGGATTAATTGCTCCTAAACCCCTAGTCCAAATTGATGCTGTCCCTGGCTAAAGTTACAAGTGGGTTCAGGGGGACTAAAGCTTGCGTCAAGACCCCTATAAGGTGCATTTTGAAGGGTTTTAAAGGCCATTTACTTATGAAAGTCCAAACATTGCTGCAAAGGTGCCCTCTTCTTAAGTAAGAAACCAAGATATGGACAATTTTTTTAATTCTGATGGAAATGAAAAGGGGGGGATTTTACCCACCTTCTTCTGGAAAGGGGGGGACAAATCCCCCCCTTTCCCCCCTTTGGCGGAAACCCTGCTAGGTATACAACTGAACCTATGTTGTCCTTGAGGAGATCTCAGATTAATTTCTGTCCGCTAGTTGTTTCACACCTGCAACCGTATATCCTGTCTGAAGAGAACTGCTTGTAGTATCAACCTGACCCAGAAGTCCAGTACCGGGCACTCTACCCTAGCCTAGGCTTTCAGTCATGCACACTGGGCATGTAGGCCTATGTGAACATGCCTTCAGTATGCAGAATGGATTGTGCACAATCTACATTTCGCAAAACTACTATGTACATATAACCTAATCTTTCGAAAAAACATGCTGATATTAGACTTCCATGCATGTTTCACACACTGTTTGGGAATACTTTTTAAAAACGTAACAAAACCCTTGGGCTAAAAAGAAAGAAAGTACCTTTCCATGAAACTAAAGCATTTACGTCAAACTTCAAATCATTGAATCGTGCTTAGAATTATGCAAAGCGCACCACGTTTCTTATTATCTGTTTTAGGAACAGGTAGTACGAAAGAAAGAAGAGCAACAATTCAGTCGTCCCAAGTTCCGCAAGCCTAATTTTTTTCCCACGAGGTTATGGGCAAATCTGATATACAAAATTTTTCAAATTTGTTGCAAAATCATGGTTAGGGTTTCAAAATGAATAGAACCATGAGACCAAAAGTTATTTGGTCTGTTCTTTCATAATCCGGTGTCAGAATTTCAATAAAATGGTCGGAAAGCTGTCATTTTGGAACTAGGGGTGTGGCCTATTTTCAAGAAGCTGATTGGTCGATTGGCATGATTTGCCCATAACCTCGTGGGAAAAAAATTGCGCGTTCCGCAACGCGAGCGCAACCGCAACCGACAACACTATCTGCGAAGAGGAGGGAACTTTGTTTGCTTGCACATTCTAAGTACTGGTTGGACAAACCATCCGACCTGTTATGCAGGCTATTTCTCGTTATCTTGACGCGAATAGACGATCATATGACATAAACCAACTTCGAAGTTGTATAATCAACCAGGTCGAGCAACAATAGGTGATAGGTGGTGTACACCTATTCAGTCGGTTTGTAAGACGATAAAGTACAGTTTAACCATTTTGTGATTCATCAGGTTTTTTGCGAGTCTTGAGTATGGACGGCAACCCTTTCAAAGTCATCCTCCTTAGTTTCATTGTCATTTTTGTAATCCTTTTGCAAGCTTTCAGTGGAGTAATTGCAGGTGAGTGTATTGAATAGGTCTTGTCAATGTCTGTGGTAATGGGGTAGGCCAGGCCTATGTCTAATTAGTTACAAAGGTACAGAGATGGTAGCTTAGCAAGTCATTTGTTGCAAGCAAGTCCCAACTCCATCACAAGTCAAGTCACCAACTTTCACAAGTCAAGTCACGAATCATTTTCCCAGCTATCAGGTGTCAACTTAGCCTAGGTCTGCCGCAAATTTACATTTCGAACATGACTGAAGACAAATGAAAGGCACAACTTCAAACAGATTTCTTATCTAAGTTAGTCTCTCTTGTTTTTTGCATGTGGGGGTTAATTCTCATGATTTGGATTGCTAAACTCTAAACTCTCCTGGCAAATTCAAAAGATGAGCTGCACACCTGATAAAATAAACTTGTTACTATGAGAGTACTTAATTCTCATAAAATACTTGAAAATTTGAAGATATGAATGGACAGTAAGTTTTTCTGATGGAAGTTTGTGAAAATTGTGACTAACGTGCTGAGCACAACATGTAACATTAATTGAAGTATGCTTTTCATTGCTCGCATCTGCTACATTAAATTCTAGATGGTACTTCTATGATGCAGTAGCCTCCCATTGAGCATGTCATCATATTGGATGCATAAAGAGATAGATCTATGTATTGAAGATGATTTATGTCAGAAGTGGAATACCGTAAAATTTTGTAAGAAGAGTTGTTCATGCAGCTTTGCATTCCCATAGGCTGTGCACAGAAGTTTCATCAAGGGGTGGGGAAGGGGGCAAAGTGTGAGGAGAGAGCCACTATCAATTGGTGTGCAGCATACAGCACCAAAAAAATTTCCAAAAATGCTTATACCGTATCAGGTGGGTAGATGGGATGTTGTCAAGGGGTGGTGCAAATTCGGGTTTGAATACTGAAACTCGTGCAATGGAGCACTGGGATGGAGAGGCCAACCTTAGGGACCCTAGGGTTCAGGGGTAGCATAGGGGGGTCCAGGGGCAAAGCCCTGGAAACTCAGGGGTATAGTACAAACTGTGGGCATTACAGTAGAAAGATGTTTAAAGGAAGGGTTTAAGCAAAAAAAAAAAGTATTTTTCATATGTGAAAGAGGAAGTAAATCTCATCATTTTGGTGAAACTCTTACTCAATTCGGACATGTAGTTCTCGAGATACCAGTGAATGAACTCACTATATTTGTGACCCAAAGTAAGCTTGAGGCAAGCAGAGGTTATTTCACCTCCTCACATTGATGAGCAATGCTTTGATTCTTTTGTTTTTTTCAATCTGTTGTGCTGACCTTGAAATTCATAGCTGCAGGAGCTCACCATGGGGCATTCAAAGTTTGTAAAATTCTCATGCCTCTCACACATTTGCATTCTGATAACATGGGATTATGGAGAAGAAAATTGGTTGCAAAGTTAAAAGAAAAATGAAAGAGTATACATCAATGTGAGGTTTTGATGTCATATGTGCTTGCTTCAAGTTCACTTGGTGTTGAAAATGTGACAGCTTAAACTGCAGTATTATCTTGAGAACCACACGCTCTGATTTCAATGCAAATTTCACCAGAATGCTTACAATATTAAAGTACCTCTCTAACATATTAAAATTTGATTAGAGCCTACAGGTAGACCCTTCTTTCGTGCTCTTAAGTTCTTTAAATGGCATTGAGTGGGCACTAAACAGACCACAAAATCACAGATAAACATTTTCTACTACAGTATAACCATACTCTGCCCTACTGAACCTGCACTAACAGCCAACAGGGATTGATGGTGCAGGGACATCGGAGGGAAATTTTGAAGTGGGGGGCTAAGCATCAAAGCAGCCCAACATGTTCAAGAAGATGAAAGCCTATTGTCCCAGTTAATGCAGCCCAAAATGCCCACAGTAGAAAAAGTGCCCGGGCTAAAGCCCCTGTAGCCCCTTCCCTTTTAAAACATGTAACAAATAAATGGACAGAACATGAGAAAATGTGAACCCCTCTACTTTATTTAAACTTGAAATAATGAAACCGATGCAGTCATCAACAGTAGCCTACTAGTACTTGTACACCTTCTGCATGCATACACTAAATTCTGTTTGTTTTAAATCAGCTTAAAGGGAAATAGTCCTGTAGAATAGCCCTTGGGGTTTCATTGTCCATTTTTGTAGCCTACTACAGTATACTAGCTTTGTCTGCCTTTGCAAAATGAGCATGTAATGGACAAGATGCCTGTTACTAATATACGTAGTCGTGGTTTGACCACAACACACTTCAGCACTATAATCAGAGACAATAGTCATTATCGTTAAACGATGCTGTTATCACTATGACATGATCGGGGCTTAATTCCTCAAACGTTTGCACATTTTTATCTTTCATACACATAGTTTCTAGCAAAGGAACAGAAGCTACTGTTTACAAACAGAATGGAGAATTTGTCATAAAGCTTGGAGTATTGGATAAAGAAGGACTGGCTTATGGTGTTTACAATGATACATTCCAAACTACTGGATGGGGAGTGTTGAATGTCAAAGCAGGCTACTCATCAAAGAAATATCTGGAAAATGATGTTGCTTTGGCCGCTGGTTTTCTGGAAGGTTACCTCACTTCTCGGTTAGTCTGAATAGTTTCTTGTTCTTACCGGACTGCTATTAAAGGTGAGGGTGCGGTTGGGGGTTTTAGGTCATGTATGGGATGGGTTTTAGTGAGCTGTACAAGTGGTGCAGTTTTCTTTGTCTGTGCCCTTTGTTGAACTGAATGGCTGTTTCATAACATCCATCATTCTGAAGTGAAAATCTTGTCCAAGCATGGTGGCCTGTTGGTTAAGGTGTTGGACTTGTGATGCAAGGATTGCTGGTTCAACTCCTGTCTGGATCATTATGTTACATCCTTGGGCAAGATGCTTCTCCATTGCCTCCATCCAACTAGGGGTTAAAGGGGGAACAGGGAAATGGGGGCTGCAAACATTAGTAATAAGGGTTGACAATAGCATGTCAGAAGCATAAGAAAAAGTAAGGAAAAACTTGGAATTGGGAAAATTCCCCCATACCCCCATCCTCCCACAGCACTGTGCACATGGGGCACAAGCATTTCTGGTCTTAGAAACAATAGATGTAATTATTTCTCGTAATGTTTAGTGAAGGAAGCAAACAAGGAGTCAGAAAAGGAGAGCCTTCTGAAGACCCACCCAAAGTCATTTTCAAAAATTAAATTAAGAGGAGCCCTGTCTCTGTAGGGTGAAGGGGTTAACCCCCCCCCCCCCTCATGAATTTTGGACACTAGGTCACTCCAGTTTGCATTCATTGTATTTGTTTGCATTGGTTATCTGTTCATCAGCTCTCACCTTTGTGTCTCAGATTTTTTTAATTGTTTTCTTTTACCTCTATACTGTACCTGCAGTGAAATTTTCCAGCACACTGTCAATATAAATGCAACTTTCTTCAAGGGTAACTCTGAGTTCCCCATCATATTGAAGAAATTTTTTCAGAAGCAAGATGCCTGGACAAGGTCCATGATCAAGGCTCATGAGGAAACAGACCCCTACTGGCGTGGGATATCACTGATCCTGAGCCAGTATGATGGATTAGTGAAAGGATACAATGCTAATCCTTACCAAAATAAGGTAAGCATTAAAGGGGAAAAATGAAAAGAAACTTGGATGGAGACCAATCAAGGCATGATTAAATTTGCAGCCCAGCATGGGTGATATTTGTCATTGGAACAAATGTGTAATTTTTACCTGTACTATGTAGTGTGTGTGTGTGTATTGCTACCTTTTCTAGATCTAAAATTTGTACAAATGCCTGCAAAATCTTTTTCAATTGAAAAGAAGGGAAATGCTTCAACAAAACATCCTGCTTTAGATTGAAAAGGACATATTTTGCACGCATAGACTATACATCATCAGTTACCATGTTTCCACTGAGAATATCTGAAGGACTTGATTCTTATCAGTTGTTTCTGGTAATGCTTTTCTGTCCAGTAGTGGAGCAAAATATTTCTTTCAAGTAGAAACAGTTTAGAGTATATATAATATAACTCTTTCTGAGTTCTTCGAGGTTTGACCTATGAAATATGTAATGTTCTTCCTTTTTGCAGTCCCTGGAAGCCTTTAATTTCCAAATTTTGAATGGCTGTGGTGATATTATAGATCTAAAGCATGCTCTCATGCCAGAAACCTTCGTTGACTGGAAGCACATGACAAAAAGTCAGTTGACTAAGTTTATAGCAGAAAATGGCCATTGTTCAGCATTGATCAAGGTAAAGTTGTTTGCTTTGTTTCCTGCTTTAGTGTAGGTCAGAGGTCATTGTTTGTATTAAGCCAATGCAGTTACAAGTATGTATATTACCAATAGGCTTGGTGAGATAGTCAACTCAAGTCACAATGCATAGTTTGGATATTTGAGTAGCTACATACTCCACTGTGATGGTTGTCAATGACTGCTCTGTACTTCACCGTATTTTCTACAATGATAAAATTGCTTTTTGATTTATCTAACTTGAACTTTTATTGAACTTATGGTAATAAACTTAGATCAATGAATTGCCCATCTGTTGATAATAACTTTTTTCACACTTAGCAACATATGAGAGCTACTCTAGAGCAATATAAAACTTTGTAAACCATTTTAAGCTAGCAAAATTACTACAGACTGAGAGTATCTTTCAGTAGTTTAGTTGTCATAGAATAATGTAGTTAAACAATATATCGCTTGTGACATTGTTGGTTATAACATCATCAGAAAACGTGGCTACATTCAGAGTGTGGCAACTGCCACCAGGTTCGTAAGCACTCTACTCAAAAATTGTCAGCATCACCCAAGCCCACTGACCATTACAAATATGTGAGTACCCTGTTGTGTAGGAATGTCCCTCACCGGTATATGTCACATGATATACATGGTTTCATATTGTCTCTGATAGCAATGGCGTACACTGGCAGAAGTTCATATGCAGTGCAATGTGTCTTATGTCTGCTTGTCGTATGAAATTTAAATGTCAACACTGCAATATACTTTGTCGAGCCCAGAGTCCAGCATACGTGACAAACAAATAAAAATTTATGATGACTTGGCCCCCTGGATAACACAGTGTGTTTAGCCAGGTACAGTAGGACATATCATTCCATCATTTCAATCAAGATAAGCCTGTGATAAAGGCTGATAGAGGAAGGCTTATTATGCTCTTACCTTGACAGCTCTTTCAGTTGCTAAAATTAAAGAAAAAAGTGAAATTTATTCTGTTATTTGATGTACTGTAGGATATTGCTTATTACTTTAAGATATCAATCTGTGAAATCACATTGCCTGCATTTGCCACCCAGCTCTGAAATAAAACTTTCTGTATGTCTTTGGGTACATTACTGTTTCTTGCGTAGAAAGTTGTGAGGAGAGCATGTGTGAAGTCATAGCAGTATGGCAGTGATCAGATTTTGGAACACTGTATTGGTTTTGGGAAAAAAAGCTGATAAATCCAAACAGTGCAAGATTGACATCACAAATTATACAGTCTAGTCTACCATATAAAATTGAATGAGTAAACCCCAGCCCTCGAAAATAGCCTCGGCATTTGGCAATGCCGAGGTAAAATGCTGAGCCAAATTGACTTGACTTCGGCAAAAATTTTGCCGAGGCAATAGATTGCAGGACACGCGTACGGGGATTTACCGGTTACGAAAGCTGCACACTAGGCCTACACGGCTCGAAATGAAGCTCCGAGTAGCGACTTGAAAAGAAATTGTTTTTGGACAGTCTGATAAAATTTCTTGAGCAAAATTACTTGAGCAAATATATTCAGTATTATTGCTTTATATACAAAACGTAGTTGCAATTTTTCAAGTTTTAACGGAAAATCTTGTTTTAAAAAGTTCGTTACGATCGGTATTTACTGTACGTACGAAACTCACTATCTCCATGCTGTGAAGAAAGTGATCACTGTACACACATGAATGTGACACGGCAGAGTGCGACCTTTATATTTCAGAACCACCCGCTTTATCTCTTTTAATGTGTAATAAAGTGGGAAAAATTCCCAAAGAGGCTGTATTGGTTTTATCAATGAAATTCCGGAGCTTACACAAACAAATTACGTTAACCTACTGTAGAAGAAGTTTGTAATCAAGTAGATAGGCCAAACTTTCGTTAACTTGCAATGCACATGGCTGTATGACTTTTACTGCTGAGGTAAAGTGTATTTTTGCCGAAGTAAATCGTTTTTACTTCAGCAATTTTCTTGCCGTAGCCAATATCTTATTTGGAAGGGCTGAAACCCAAATATTTCCTCCAGGTAACTAGATGCACACAAGTGCATTGTAACAATTGGCATCGAGATTCATTTGTCAGTGTTTGTATTAATGTACCGTATAGTTTTGTTGTCTTAGGCAGAAGGTACACTGTCAGTATATGGTAAAGATTCTGTTCTGACTCAAAATTTCAGAGTGTTTATTGTTTGTAGTGAAAAGATACACTGCTTCTGTGGAATCTGTGTACTTCCAACTTCTAATGTATTCACAGCTAAAGACTATCTGTAGAGTCTAAGATTGTCTGAGTGCCCGTCAGGAATGGGGAAGGGGGTGGGGGCTACTTCATTCTACCCTAGAGGTGGGACCCCTAGCTGGGAGTCAAGTAGCGACTCCACTATCCTTGGAGTTGCAACTCATAAGTTAGGTCATGGCACCGTCAAAAAATTAAGCAAAAGTCATATTTTTATGTTGTTTTGTAGATTTGTATGAATTGATGTTCATTCACAAGATTTAATGAAGCATTGCAACAAAACTGGGTCTTTTAGTCTTTTTAGTTACAGTAGTCGGGCCCAGTCAATTGGCAGCAGCGATTTTCTGTCATTGAAAGGCTGGCATATCAACTATTGAAAAGCCTTCATTGCAGGCCTACTGGTGTAGGCCTCCTGGTGTTGGTAGGCTAATGATTAACACTTTATAACAGATGCTGTTGGGCATGTGACTGCACCGGTTATAGTAGTGATGTCATTGCAAGAGTTGTAACTTTATCCAGAGTTGTGACTCCTAAGGCTGCCGACTTGCAGTCAGGTCTGGGGTTCGACTCCTGGCTGAGTCATACCAGAGACTTTAAAAATGGAACCAACTGCTATTGTGCTTGGTGCTCAGCATAAGCAGTAGAGTAGGGAAAACAAGCCAGTGAGCCACAACTGGAAAAAAGGCTGTGGCCAGCCCGACTTAAACCAAATGGGTAGAAACTGAGGCGTAAAACCTCATCTAACTCTTACTCCAACTCCTAAGGCTGCAGTTAACCTAATCAAGATATTGTGGAGTTGCCAAGGCCTTGTGCCAGTACATAAGCTTTCAGAATGGAACCATTGCATCATTATTAATTGTCTCATTTCTTTTCTTTTTTTCTTCCAAAGGTCCTACCAGCTTTGGAGAATTTCTTTATGTCTCATTCCAGCTGGTTCACCTATCAAAGCACTCTACGTATCTACAAGCATTATGACATAAATGTCTCAGGCTTAGCATCGACTAAGATGTCCTTTTCAAGTTACCCAGGTTTGACAAGATTTTTCCAACTTCTTTATTTTATTTAACAGGCTTGTCTAAAAAAAAAGGCATTTGTCATATGGCATTTTCAAAGATAGTTTTCCTCCTGCCTTCCCTCCCTTACTTTCCAGGGAAGGGGTTGGGACTTTATTGGCCTTTAGTGGAACTCATATACTGTGGATGGAAGTGTGCAACAAAAGGTTTATGTATAAATAAAAAGCCTAGGGAATACAGTACTTATGTATAGTTCGCTTTCCTGTGCAATGCTTTTCATCATGAAAATCATTTCAAACCTTTTTAACTTCATTTTGGAGATATATTACATACAAATAAAAAATATCGCCATATCATAGGCCAGAAAAGGGGTTAAAAAATTTTTTTTCAGGAGGCTCTCATGGGCCCATTTTTTAAAGGGAGCCTAGGGCTGAAGCCATCCCCCACAACCAATGTTCACGCTAAGGAATTGAACCTGGAAGGGAATTCCCTCTCTAGAAATTTTTTTGGGAGGCATTTTCAAAATCAAGGAGGGGGTTATCACTTGGTAGAGATACTGCAATTTAATGTGTGTATTATAATTGTAGTTACGATCTCAACTGCAGAAATGTGTGCGGGATTTTCCTGCATAAGATTTATTTTTGTGCGGGATTCGAAAGACAAAAGCGGGATTCCCGCAATCCTGCACCTTAGCGCGAACAGTGCCCACAACTCCAGTTCCTACCTGCTTCTGAACCTTTTCATTTTCTTTCCTTTTTATATAATTGAACAAAGTTTGTGTGTCCTATTCATAATAGCTTGAAAGTTGAAAATTAATTGTTTAAAGTTTGTGCTAGAGTGATTTAAGTGTAACAAAGACTGACTTTTCACATGTTTAAGTGTAAAATTGCACGTTCTAAAAATTCTTTTTTTTTTTTAATGTTAAAGTAACATGTGTTGATAACATGAAAAAAAATGATATTAGAAGGAATCTGGTTGGCAGAATGGAAACTTTTCATGTAATTACATTTATCATATTAATGTAGAGCGGCCCTTATAGGTGAGGAAAAGCTTTCGTATGAACTGAAGTTGGGTGTATTAGTTTAAACTGTTTATAAAAAAAAAACCTGTATGGGAGCTATTTGGGGTCCACAGGAACTGTTTTTATTGTCTTTGCAACTGGTCTAGAAGGAGGAAGGCTGTTTTCATACCTTAGGTATTTTTACCCCCCCCCCCCCTCCCCAACCCTTCTCAGTGTCTTTCTGGGGACAATTTTGACCGCTTTTTTGCCAGATCACCTGCTGCCCCAGTGTATTTTGTATGCTGGTTAGAGCCTATCATATGATGAAGTGTTCAATGGTTTGACTGTGTTTTCTGAGTTAAGCAGTACTGTGACAGTTTCGTTTGGAGGTTTTCATTTCACTTTCAGTAAACTTCCTTTCAATTAATGTAATATTTATTTTATAAAGATCAAGTGACATTGTGCATACAAGCTTCTCAAATGAAACAATAAAACCATAAATAATGGTAAGCCATTTGGTTGAATGGTAAATGAATTTGAATCACCAGGAGATTAAGAATTTTTCTAGTTTTGATGGGCTCGAACTCCTGACTGCAAAACAAACATTGACAAAGCCACATAAATGTCAGACAGATCAAACATGCTAATATTACCTCACTTGTGAAACCGGGAAGTGAAACTGAAACTTAAATAAATACACTTAAGCTAGCAAGTGTTCAGTAAAATCAACTAATTACAGTAATTAGTTACTGAATTTCATAACTACATGTAGACAGAATGAGACCTTATGTACAACTGAAGAAGGGGTTGTCATTCAGCCTTGTCAGGTGAGAGTGATGGAGTGATTATGGGGTTGAACTGTGAAGACAGAGTAAAAGAACATTCCCTTAAAAGGTATTACTCAGTTTTGACCCTGCCCCCTCTTTAGAAATCTCATAGCAGAAAAAGAGAAGACACTCCAAGTACCTGCAACTTAAATTCTCCCTTTGTCCAAGAGAAAGTTAACTTAAGCAATCAGCTGGAAGGAATGAAATGAGTTAAAAGTATCCTGCCAAAAAGAACAGATGTAATGATTTGGACCATAGCCATGCCCAGTAGCATTTGAATCAATGCAGGATTTGCAAACACAAATGTGCACAACCATTCAATCTCAGCAAAAAATTACCATGGCTTACCATGGTAAAAGTACAGATTTACCATGGTAAACCATGATTAATTTTTTGCTGGGATTACATGCTTGCAGTGTAAGCTGAGCAGTGCTGCACTGTATTGAGCTGAGCTTTGGTGAACTGAGCTGAGCTTACCTGAGCTATAGTTTGCTGTACTAAGCTGACCTGAGGTGAGGTGAACATAACTGAGCTGTGCTTAACTGAGGCAAGCCAAGTTGAGCTGTCCTGAAGATTCAGTCTGCAAAGCATGCATGATAAAATGAACACTGCATTAGTTATCTACCCTGATATTGGCATGGCTATTGGAACCTGGGAGACTGTAGCCACTGTTGCATCCCACCTAAGTGATTGCATGACAGTTGTAGTCGGGGTGACTCTGGCTACCATGACTTTCCACTCATATGATTGTAGGGCTATTGCAGTAGCCCCTTTGGAAAGAGTATCATCGTACTGTACCATAGTATTACAATGGTACTACCATGGTATTTCTTTTCCTAAGGGTGGGTCATGATGGCCTCCCACATTTGGGCAAGGGAAGGAGAAATGTAAGATATCATGGCAGATGTTGTGTAGGCTTAAAAAGCATGTCAGATCCCATCATATCATGAGTTTTGTACCTTTCATTAATGTCATGCAGTGATAGCTCCATGGAGCTGATCAGCCTTTGACTCCCACTGAGGATGTGCCCTTGGGACCCTGGTGGGCCCAGGGCCTAAGCGTGGCCCCAGACTCAATGAAATGGTAGTCCCCTTTAATATACATTGCTATGACCCAGCATCATCAAGAATTTGAGTGAAATGAACTTTAGAAACCGACTGCCAATGTTATCACTATTTTACTTTTTCAGGGTTCTTAGAGTCCCTGGATGACTTTTATCACATGAGCAGTGGCCTTACCATGCTACAGACCACAAATAATGTCTTCAACCAAAGCCTATACTCTGCAGTTGTCCCCGAAAGTCTCCTTGCTTGGCAGAGAGTTCGTCTTGCCAACCATTTGGCATATAATGGACACACCTGGGGTGTAATTCTTGAAAAGTATAATTCAGGTAACATTTCACTAAGATATTTTGAGTTGTTCATTTTTTGTTGTGTCTCCAATTAGTCATATCTGTTATATTTTGTATTTTTTTCAACTTAAATAATCTTATTAGAGGGTAGTGTGGAACATTACAAAAGGTTTTATTTTGTCTCTCAGGTACATACAACAACCAGTATATGGTCCTTGACAGGAGCAAGCTCAAACCCAACAAAGCCATTTTGGATAATGCACTGTGGGTAGTGGAACAGATACCCACATTGGTAGTGTACAAGGATGAAACTAATGTTTTACGAGCAGGTGAGTGAAAGTCTGGTTTCATCATTCTTAGAACTATCCTTACAGTGCAGATCTTAATGCTACATGTAGTCGGTGTTTATTACCTCATCGTAACTGTTCAGAGTGGCTTGTCATATAGTAGGGGTGGTGATATAATCTGCATTTGAAAACTGAAACTCTTATAATAGTTTCAAGGCCAGCTCATTCAGCGTTTGTGATGAGTATAAAAACTGAAGATTTTAAGTTGTAACTAGTAATGGTTATTGATTCCTTGACGAAGTCAAAGGAATCTATGCAATGGTGATGTCATGTGTGTGTGTGTGTGTGTGTGTGTGTGTATGTGACGCTTGGCTTGTAAACACGATATCTCAAGAAGGGTAACTCCGAAGGGTCTCATACTTGGCATGTAGATTGCCCATATGGAGTAGATGATCCCTATTGTTTTTGGTGGAGGTCAAAGGTCATTTGGGGTCACAAGAGGTCAAAAGGTCAAAACCTTGTAAACACGATATCTCAAGAAGGGTAACTCCGAGGGATCTCGTACTTGGCAGGTAGGTTGGCCATAATGAGTAGATGATCCCTATTGTTTTTGGTGGAAGTCAAAGGTCATTTGGGGTCACCAGAGGTCAAATGGTAAATATCTTGGAAATTGCTTGTAAACACTCTATCTCAAGATGTGTAACTTCCAAGAATTTCATACTTGGCATGTGCATGGCCCATATGAGAAAGATGATCCCTATTATTTTTGGTAAAGGTCAAAGGTCATTTGGGGTCACCAGAGGTCTAAAGGTTCAAAATCTTTCAAGCAGAATATCTGTGATTCTAAAACTTGGTTCAACTTGAAACTTGTGGTGTAGCTTACTTTTATTTTGTGCATATTAGCCCTAAAATTTCATGGATATTAAAAGTCATTTGAGCTCAAATTGGCATTTTCTAAACACGTTCATTCTACGGTAGCCTAGATGGACCATTCACGTCAAATGACGTCATAACAATCTATGTAGACTTACGACACGCGCTTTAAAACCCCTAAAACGTAATCGTACCCATGGACATCCGTATCCGTAATGATGCTTTATAACGATATCTGTAAGCACAGTACATACGTACGTGTATTTCGTACGAGGTACGTACAGTTGCATGGTGATACCATGAGTCGATCACCTAAAAATTGTATACGTTTTGTGTGTAGTGACCGACTCGAGGTACCGACCTACTCAAGGTACAGTACAGTCACTATACATCTGTAGCTAGGCAGCTGAATCGAAGTAAATACGAACAACAAGCCGTACATAGGATGCGTTCCATTTGACAGGTGAATGCACCACGTCTATCTTTTTTCTGCAGCACAGGTAGCTCAACATTTTGTCTGCTACTCCGTACTGCAGAAAGAAATGCAGTGATTCACCACTTTACGACCTGAATGGATGCATACAGTACAGCATTCAAGAATATACAAGCTTAGGCCTTGGAGAGGTTGGTCTGTTTTCGTATTCGGGGACGTAGCTCCTTAACGGAGCAGACCTTCGGGAGTAACGTTTGGTTTCTCCCCTTGGCTCTTCGCCAGAGAGTCAAAGGGACTTTGGAACAACCTGAAGACTAAAGCAGACTAGGGCCTACAGTACTGTAACGTTACAGTACGGAGTAGGCTCTAGGCCTAAACGTGAAGTTAGGCCTAGCCTAGGTAACGCAGTACTACGTAGTCTAGCCTAGGCCTTCTGCTGCTTGTTGCGTTTTAAGAAGTGTATTGGATATCCAGTTTAGGCGTAGTCTTTCACAAAGGTCTTTGATCGATGTGAGCTGGTGTTACCAACAAGGCAGCCTAGGCCAAGCCCAAGGCTACTACTAGGCCTATACTTTCATATTAGGCCTAGCCTAATATAGTTCAGGCCTAGTTCTCAGTCTCACATACATTTTGTTCCCTGAACTAGGCCTAGACCATTCACGATCAAAGATTTAGCAGTTTGATAGAATATTTGAAAAAAAACAAGATCACTTGTAGGCCTAGGCCCTATAGGCTGAACCAAAATTTACAGATATTTTTGAACACTATCGTTACTGTTATGAACTTCAAGTGTCACGTTTGGTTTTGCCCCTTGACGCTAATTCGCCAGAGATTGGAAGGGACTTGGGAAAAAGTAGGAAAGTAGGGAGTAGAACCAAGGCCTAAAGCTCGGCCTAGCCTATGTGTACTGCAGTAGCCTAGGCCTGCAGCTGTTTGTTGTGTAGTAAGAAGTGTGTTGGATATGTAGCCTACATTTAAGCCTAGGCCCTCACAGAGGTTTGTGATTGATGTGAGTTTGTGTTACCAACTTAACGGCTGTTTCAGTTCGGCTGGTTCTGCTGCAACATGGGTTCTCGTAGGAGTGTAGGACCCACAGACATTCTATCATATGGCCTAGGCCTTCATAGGCTATTAATACACTTTTCATGTGTAAGTTAGGCCTAATTTAGTGCAACCCTAGGTAACCTAAGCCTAGTCCTCAGTCTCACATAACTCTGTTCCCTGAACTAGGCCTAACGTTAGGCCTAACGTTAGGCCTAACGTTAGGCCTAACGTTAGGCCTAGGCTATTCACGATCAAAGGTTGCGTGCATGTTTCAGAGAATAACATGTCTAGCCTACATTTATTGCTGGAGTGATTGTTGCTAGGGCCTAGGCCTAACTTTGGAGCCCTAAGTGCAAGTATGAACATAACCATAGCTAGGCCTATGGGTATACTGTGTCACATTTGAACAGCAATACTTGCTATTTATTTTAGCATACAATAGTGTGACCACCCTTGTAACAAGATTGATAGAATGTTTAATAAAAACAGGATCGCTTGTATAAACCAAAATTTTTAGACATTTTTTGAACATTGCTGTTAGGAACTTCGAGAGTAACATTTGGTTTCACCCCTTGGCGCTTCACTGGAGAGTCGAAGAGACTTTGGAAGAAGTATTTAAGTATGCATGGAATAGGTTCTGGGCCTAAAGTTAGGCCTAGCATAGGCCTACAGCAGTTCGTGGTGTTTTTATAAGTGTGTTGGATATGTACATTTAAGCCTACGCCCTGACAGAGCTTTGTAGGTACGTTATGATTGCCACAGATGGAGGTTTGTGGTCTGTGAGTTTGTGTTAGTGGCTGTTTCGTTTCCGCTGGTTGTGCAATGTGGGTTCTCGTAGGAGTGTAGGACCCACAGACGTTGCATCACATAGGATCTACATAGGCTACTAATCAAAAGTTAGGCCTAATGAAGTGCAGGTCTAGGTAGGCCCTATAGCCTAGCCTAGGGTACCTAGACCTAATTTTGTATGTGTCTGTGTGTATTTGTGATGATATGCTTGTAAACAGCCTCTCAAAAAGGGTTACTGTGAGGATGTTACTACTGTAAATACATCATATTGAGTAGATGATCCCAATTATTTTTGGTGAAGGTCAAAGGTCCCCTTGCAGGCAAGGAATCACTAAGCCTCCTGGCTTTCTGGTAATTAAAATGGGATGTTCATAAAGGGAGAAAATATTCAGTTTAGATTCAGTTAGAAAAAAGGCATTAGGCCAATAAGTCCTTTGGAGAAGTTTTCAAATCACTTATCTAGCCCCAACCACAATCCAAACAATAGTCCTCGGTAAAACAATGGTCCGCAATTGTCCAAACAATAGTCCCCTTTAATCCCCTACTTTCTCCCATCAGTGAGCTGGAAGATTGTTTGCTTTAACTAGTAGAGCAATTATTTGTGTGTTAGGTGTGATATCTTTGTTTAATATCTTTGGGGAACATGCTGCTGCAGGTGGTAAGTGGTCCTGTTCCAGGGTCCTGTCAAAATCCCCAAGTTGGCAGGGATGTGGTTACTGGAGTCTTAAAGGAACTGTCATCCTTATGGAGAGCAAAATTATTATACCTATGTAGCAAACCACATGTTGGTATCTAATTCCAACTCAGGATGTATCCGTTCGCATAATTCCAGGGAGCTTCTCCTTTCAAAATATGTAGACTTTTGATTACTATTATTGATTCCTTGCCGTAGGCAGGCAAGGAATCTATGCGATGGTGATGTCGTGTGTGTGTGTGTATATGTGTTTGTGACACTCGTTGTAATCGCGATATCTCAAGACAGGAATGGCCGACACTTTTCATAATTGGTATGTAGATTTGTCATGTTGAGAGGAAGAACCCTATTGTTTTTGGCAGAGGTCAAAGGTCATTCGAGGTCACCAGAGGTCAAAGTCCAAAAACCTTGTGATCGTGATATCTCAAGATAGGAATGACCGATACTTTTCATAGTTGATATGTAGATTTGTCATGTCAAGAGAAAGAACCGTATTGTTTTTTGCAGAGGTCAAAGGTTCATTCGAGGTCACCTGAGGTCAATGTCCAAAAACCTTGTAATCGTGATATTTTAAAGTAGGAATGACTGATACTTTTCATAGGTAGTATGAAGATTTGTCATGTCAAAAGGAAGAACCCTATTGTTTTTGGCAGAGGTCAAAGGTCATTCGAGGTCACTAGAGGTCAAAGTCCAAAAACCTTGTAATCGTGATATCTTGAGGTAGGAATGGCAGACACTTTTCATAGTTGGTATGTAGATTTGTCATGTCAAGGGGAGAACCCTATTGTTTTTGGCAGAGGTCAAAGGTCATTCAAGGTCACCAGAGGTCAAAGTCCAAAAACCTTGTAATCGTGATATCTTGAGATAGGAATGACAGACAGTTTCATAGTTGGGTGTGTGGATTGTCATGTCAAGAGAAAGAACCCTATTGTTTTTGGCAGAGATCAAAGGTCATTAGAGGTCACCTGAGGTCAAAGTCCAAAAACCTTGTAATCGTGATATTTTAAAGTAGGAATAACCGACACTTTTTATAGTTGGTATGTAGATTTGTCATGTCAAGGGGGAGAACCCTGTTGTTTTTGGCAGAGGTCAAAGGTCATTCAAGGTCACCAGAGGTCGAATTGCAACCTTTTTTTTGGTTTTTTTTTTTTCATTTTTTTGGTTATTCAAGTTTTGGTTCAAAGGTTATGTGGCATGAGCTGATGTGAGCAGGGGTGAAATTGTGACCACATCATAAAAAAGGATGAAGTAGAGAAGTATAAATTTGATGGATGAACCTCAGTGTAACAAAGCACCGTCCATTCAGCAAGGAATCACAAAGCCTTTTGGCTTTCTGGTTACAAGAAGGGTTTAGGTGTGACATCATAACCTCACATTAATCAACTCTGATTGCTTTTGTTTAAACCATGTCATAATCATGGAGATGTAATACATTAAGGTACATTATGATGTCACAATATTGACGGTATTCACTCTACAATGCTCAGTGATTTACAGTAACTCTACTGGGAAACATATGTATGTCATTAAAAGAAGAATTTTGAACAGAAATTTGACAGAAAAGAAAAACAGTTTAAGGGAGAACGATTCTAGACCTGGAATGAGCTATACAGTCTGTGTGTGCTGCTTATGATTTGTCTGGTCTTTACGATTTGGCTAAATGGTTTTAATATCCTCGTACAGTACTGTGATCGTTTAACTCCCGTACAATATCGAAGAATCAAATTTCTTCGAATTTGCGCGATTTTGTGTGAAGTTGTTCGAATTTCTGCAATTTTGCGCGATTTCAAAAATCGTACAAAAATTCGACCGCAAAAGTTTGTGGAAAATTCGTACAATTATTTGCGGTTTTTGCAGTCAGTTTTTCACCGTCCAAAATCGCGCAAAATCGTTGACAAGGTCTCTTAAATATCAAACAGTCGTTCAATAATCGGACGCGAGTTTAAAATGTAAACTGTTGATATGGAAAGTACCGATCATTCACTTAACGTTGCAGTTGCTTATGTAGCAGGATAAGCTTTCATACACTTCAGATGAACTGGCAAAACGTGCGTTCATTGCAAACACTGGTGCACCATTCGTTATGTATACAGTGTACGCCGTAACACAATGATCAAAGGCGAAACATTCATTTTTATATGCGTTTTAAAGTATATTTCAGAGTTTGGTAAGTAGAAGTAACTACAACCGAAAATTTTTATTTTTTGGTTGGGGCACCGTTTTTGACGTACCGCCATTCATGTTCATAATCCAACTGTGCAACAGTGTATTGTGCTAATATATCACCTTTCGTAACTTGCTTGTTATTAAAAGACATGAAGTAATATTTGTCAAGTTTAAATCTATAAGAAGTGTGCCGTCGAAACATTGATTAGATGACAGTCATCAGCAAGGGTAGGTATTTGCATATTTTCGGGGAACGGGGCACAACCGTTTCTGCTTGAAAATGTCTGCATTACCTAAGGTATGACCCGATTTTTCAACAAATCCTCCAAAGAAATAGGTTTGGCCCCTCCCGTTGGGAGGGGGCTGGATTCCCCACCCACCCTTTCTCAGAAATCATACATATTTTCGTGTTGGATGAGGCCTGTTTGTAATAGTTGCCCCCAAATTTGCAATCCAGTGTTAGCCTAATTTCATGTTTGCAGAAATTTCTCTTACCTCGGAAAGCCTAATCAGCCGTCCTGAACCGTCATTCTTTGAATATATATCCTATTCATTTCCTAGTTTGTGAAATGAGCGGAGCTTTCCTCTGTGTATTAATTAATTCATCTTCAGAGCATATAGAATGGCGAGGTGCAGCAATCGTTTTAACGGCCATGGATGCATGTTTCCATACCTTTCCGCTTGGACATCCGCAAACACAATTTTCGGCGGCAATACGATGGTGAATGACCTTTTAATAGATAATCGCTAGGCCCGCATAAATGAAACTGCAACCCATTTCACCGTCGTATTTTTCAGCCCATCATTGTACTGCCTTACATTTTATAGCCCAATGCAGCACACTATCACTATTCGCTTACGCTTCCTGGCTACTGTATCTCGTTGCTACATAGCGAATGCAGACTACCGGTACACAGTACTGTGTGTCACTTCAATTCCATGAGAAACCTTCGACTCGATAATTCCCAGGCACCTGCAATGGGCCCAACTTATTTGCATGCAACGCTCTGTGCATTGCTTTGCTAGTGACGTCATTGGACTTCCCCCTTTTTTTCACAGACTTGATGGGTGTAAAATTTCCATTGGCTGCTACCGATCACCGTAACCATCATAACTGTTAAATCCCGCCCTACTAGGCTACACCCACCTCTTGAAAACATACAGCACTGTCTGACTTTACTGTCTATTTACGATCGTACTGTCACTTCAGCGAGTAGGCCTTTAGTACAGTACAGTAACCTAACGAAGTAAATTTCATATCCTGGGTAACGCGCCGCTCTACGTACGTAATTACGAACCAGCTGTCATGGGCCAAAATTCAGCATGCAGATTTTCAGCAAAATCAACCATTACGAGCTAAATTTTGTACCTTATCTCTTTCATGGGTGTAGAATAAGTCTGCTCTTGAGAAAAGTATTCGGTAAAAGTTTCGTATCGGACGAAATATCGCTTATGTGTAAATCCCAAGATGGCGCTGGCTGTCGAAGGTTGAAAAAAAATCCCGGGCGATATGTGTGACGTCACGTAAACGTACGGGGACTAATTGGACATACGACTTCCAAAAAAGGTTACGCACAAATGGGCGCTGGCCGCTTGTGAATGAATGAGTGTTAAACCCAGAGCTGCGATTGGATATTTCACGTAAAAAGCAGCTGCATTTCCCAGGTATTTGCAGCGGCCCTCATAATAACAGCATGCAACATATGGTATTTGCACATAATGCAGTTGAGTATTAGGCCCATGTGTGAATGCATGGTATTGTACATGATTAGACCTGCAGGCCGGCGCCTGTAGCATATACAGCGTGTGCCAGTAAAATGACAATGCAGGTACGGTTTCCCAAGGGCCGGGTTAAAATTCGGATCATGTTAGCACAGTACGCCGCTGGTGAAATTTAGGGAGATCTCGGCAATACTGTATTGCACTCCGCTGTAGGGCCCTGAGTCAGAGATTCAGAGGCGAAGTCTCGAAAATTGATTGCCGAATTTTCCATCTTCATTTTCTCACTGAATGGACTATAATTGGATTAATGTTTTTCCCCAAGGACTCGGACTTCAAAAGTTTTGTCCACAGTAGGTAAGATTCAAAATTTTAGCAGTTGCGTCGTAGCGGGTAAAGTATAGGGAGGTTGGTTAGAAAGGTTAGGGGTGGGGTCAAAATGGGATCCATATCCATCGCAACATCTGTGTGAAATGAAAACGAAAAGGCGGCGAGGCCATGGCTGTACGGGCCGGGGGCGGGTCCCCCCGTCAGAAACCTGACTAAATCGGGCAGTTATTGTCTCAGCCGGGCGGAAAATTGGACAGTTAATTTAGGTCTGGAGTCGGGCAAAAATCACTGCCCTCCCTGAGAAAGACAGTCACGGCCATGGGCGAAGCTTGCATTTGTATTTTACCGGAACATGCGGGTGCCGGAACTAAGATGTGATACCATTGCAATGGCGTTCCCTCTGACTATTTTGGTAGACAACAGAATGGTTCAATTTTATGGACTTGAACAATTGTAAAAGTCCACTCAAACAGTAGAAATTTATATGACTTTGAAGTTTATGTACAGGAAGTTAATTCTTACCGCCTGTGCGAATTTCGGTCGAATTGTTTAGGGCAAAATTCGTACAAATCGTGGAATCGCGTAAAAGAGAGCAACCTCGTTTTAAAATCTGCAGGTATGAGTATAAATGATATCAATTCGTTGAAATTCCATTCAGTCAAACTTCCAAAGGTGTGTAAAACACCCCACACTCAGAGTGGGCAAATTTCTTGAGCAAATGTCTATATACAGAATGCCTATAGGCCTCAGGTGGTCCACTATGCCTTCAGTCAACGTTTCCCGGCCCCAAGTCAACTTGTATAGCTAATTACCGTTATTGATTAACCATCGTCCTATTCGCAGTTTCATGCGGCATTGTCCCAATTTGTTACGAATGAAAAGAAACTTCGTTTGATGGACAAAAGGGTGAAGTTGAACAGAAATTTCTTAATTTGCTTCAGATTACATTTTCAGTAGGTTAAACTCGCTGATAAACTCCTTTCACGTTTCTCTCGTGTACTCCCGGCTGTACTGGAACCCCGACATAAAATTCAGTTTGCCATCCTATTATCCCCTGAAATGCATACAAACCTCCCCTTCTCCGCCAAAAGTATCCGATTAATAACAATCAAAATAATGTTAATTGTTAAATTACAGTGATTTTTCATCTGTACAAAGTATGCGATTGCTCGTCTATGCTGTAGAAGTCGCCATAGTAAGCTTCATGAACTTTCGTTGAAAGGAACTTAAAAGTAGCCTGCATAGCTACTCTGTTGTCTGTTCTATGTGATAATTTTATATCGGTAATGAAACTATTTCATAGATAATAAAGTATGCAAAAATATATGCTGTAGCACAATTACTATGGAAAATTTCAAAAACAATGCTTCCTATTCCCATTCTTGGCGTTCGCCGATCGAGACACTTGCATCATTCGTTAACGTAAGCTTTCAGACTCCAGAGGCTTTGCAGTGGAGGCCTTATCGCACTTCATTCCTCACCGCAGCTGTCAACTGACGAATTTCTTTTGTAGCAGTATTTAATTCACATTGCTCAGCTGCATGGTATTGTTTTTCTTTAGTCCCCCGTCAATACCGACAAGCATTTAATACAACGGTGATATATATCAATAATACAGAGCTGCAACACCTTTATCTCCCTTAAGCTTTGGCTAACAAATAAAATCCGCCGGCAACTTGCAAACTTTATTTCAACGGCTTGTTCAAAGTTGCCCACAGTGTACCAAAATATTATTTCTGTTGCCGGCGATCCTTTTTGTGAAACGGCTTCGAAAATTCTAACCTTTCACTTTATCAGTAAACATTCCATTCTCTGCTTCATTGACCACAAATTCTTGTGGTCAAGTGTGCGATATTTGTATGCGTTGATTTGTACGGAATTTCGTTGAAATCTGCGTGTGCGATTTTGTGTGAATTTGTGCGAAATTGTGCGAACTTGCGCGGTTTTCCGCGATCGTAGAAAAAATTCTACGGGAGTTAAACGATCACAGTACTGTACGACTAACGTTCAAGGATTGAAAAATCATTCAATACAGTTTCCAACATTGGCAAAGAGAACACGCTTAGAGTTTGACTGGTTATTCCGGGCATGTTTTGTCTGTTCCAGATGTAAGTGTTTACCGCAGTCCGTCCACACCTATTCGGGGAATCATTTTATTAACATTTACACATGTAAACAGCTTTCTTTTCCATAATCTCATGCACTTGTAAGAGGTCTTTTTCCAATTGTCAATTACAAAGGATTTTTGGATAGAGTCTTGATATCTGTCACTCCTTTTAATGGCATTTTACTGTGGACAAAAATGATGGATACCAGCGTTCTATCCCATAATCCTTTGCAATTGAAATTTGGAAAAGTGTCTATGTGAGTGCAAGGCATGAGAATTTTGCATTGACCACGGGAAAGTCACAAGTCAAATTCCTATCTTTTTTAAGGTTACTTTTAGTTCCTTCTAAGTTATGCTAATATCTTTAGAACCACAACTGTGAACTGAAAAAAATCCTTCCACCAGAGTGATAAGATTTAGCTTCTCTTTGTCATATTAAAGATGCATGTTTGCTTTACCTTTAACATAGAGACAGTCAATCATTTTGCTCCACAATTCAATATTGTATGATCTTATACACTGCACCATTGCTTTTTAGGTTACTGGCCATCCTACAATGTTCCATTCTTTGAGGAAATTTACAATATGAGTGGTTATCCTGATGTTGTGGCCAAGCATGGACCTGACATGTCATACCAGCTTGCACCAAGAGCTAAGATCTTCCGACGAGACCAAGGCTCTGTGAAAGACATGGATACGATGAAGACTATAATGAGATATAATGGTAAACTAATCATTAATAAGGAATGATTTCTTAAAGGGAAATATTGCATTTGTAAGACTTTTTATTTAACCTATCCTTTTTATACATGGTCAGGACCCGTTCGATGATAGCCTGGTAACTGAGGAAAAAAAAAAGTCTACCCAGTGAGCACTGATTAACAAGTAATTAACCTTTTTGTGAAAACTGATAAATTTGTTCACCCAAACAATTATGCATGCAGAACCACACCTTCACCGATGATTTGAAATCCACCAATCAAATCCCTTTTATCACGTACGTCAGACAATAACAGATGCCTTCTACAGCAAGTGCAAAATGTTTGTAGGCCTAAATTACTAACTACTGAGAATTATTGCTACATTGTGTCTTGAACTACAGTAAGAATCCTACGGGGTTTTACCACCTCCCTCGTATACTATTCACATAGTAGGCTACTGCAATTTGAATTGAAGCGCTTGGCCTTTAGCAGGTTGCTTCGCTCTCAAAAGAGTAGGATGTAAAAGATGCTTTGGTGCTTAACTTATACTATCGGTTTAGGCCCTCGTAGAAAACGAAAACTAACAACCTGTGATGCCACTGGAAAAGCATTATTTCAAAATATCCTTCGACTGTTCAACAAATCATGGAGCTGCTTCTCCGAGGTAGTACTTCCATGGATAAAATACCATTTTTGTTACGTTCTGTGAATAGTGCTCACTGTGTGAGAGGTGAAATGTATGGTGAACCAGGGAAATGACACTCCATCTCCCTGGGTGGGCTGCCATATCCCACAGTACTACACAGGCCGTCCGGAAACTGCTGTGATAGTTAGTTGTGAGCATGAAGCACAGGGTTAGCAAGGTCTGCACGTAGTGCGTAATGGGTGTAAATATGACCCCATGTAACCACTCTGGATATGCAGCAATACAAAACGTTGCAATGTGGGCACGGTTTATCTTTGGGTAATGAGCTGGTTTGATCAGAAAGTTGTTGCTTCTCTTTGTCCATATTTCATGAGATTAGTGTTGATCTGCTGCAAGTTGTTTGTTATTCATGTTTGGGGAAGGGAGAAGACCACAATGGGATTACATTGGTGTCATTTTGTGATATCTTTTCAAAGGCAATATTTTCCTTTAAGTATTACACTCCTCTCTATCCAGCGTATCTTAATTATGAACTTTTTCAGAAGAACAAAAAAGTTGCTTTTTTGTGGTGGAAAAAAACATCCTTTCCTTCCACAAACTAAAGAAAACTAGTGCATAGCAAGGCATTTTACTGTGGTGAAATCTTAATAGTATCATTTAAGATCACTTACAATTTAACCAGGGTGAGAATTTCAGTAACACAAATGCTCTCATAAAATGTGACCTTGTGGTTATCATATCCCAACTTTTTGTCAAAAAAAGGCTGGTGGTTTGCCTGGGAACTGTTGGTCGCTGCAACTGGAAGTAGGTTGTTTATGCTTTGAGGTTAAACTACATTTAGCAACTCAGGATGAGAGTAATTGCATCTAGCGATTTATGATTACAATTTCACCATGGTAGTTTTCTTTTCATTGATGCAGCTAAGTTGTCATTCAGTATTTTCAACAAGGTGAAAGTTGTCGTTGATTTTGAAAGATTCTGCAAAGAATTTAAACCCTGCTTAAATGTTTTTTACCATGGCTACATGTTCACAGTGCTTGCAGTCATCAATTGAATTTCCTCAAGTCCTTAGTTACATTGGAGAGATACTTAAAAGCTATTGGCTATGGAGGGTACCTAGTGTATGATTCTAAGAGAAGAACTGAAATGCTTGTAGCATTTAAAGGACAACCCCTTAATATCAGATCTCTGTGGGGCTCAACAACTTAGATCAAAATTGGATTTTTTTCAACTGAAAATCAGTTCAGATTTAGAAAATGATAGACCCATCAAGGGAAAAGCTACCTTTTATCTGAAGAAGCCACCAATAATTCAGCCATACCAGATCAGAATTGTTTTGTAGGAAAAGGGGTTCATTTAGAAGTAAGAACTTAGCAGTGTTCATAGCCAATATGCTATTTGCCAAGTGGTAGCGATATGTATAGAATCATTCTTGTTTCTATTATCATTTCACAAATGAATATTGGGGGGAGGTGTTCAATGGACAATGATTGTTTGCTGAAAAAATTATTTTTATATCCATATTTTCAAGCATGCTGTGAAGGGGGTCCAAAGAGAGAGTATGCATTGAGCACTTGCAAAAGTTAAATGCAAATGATGGGTGACCCTTAATGTAGATCTCAGAGAAATATCTTGATTGCATCATAGGAAGGTAGAGTATCAGAGGAGCACCATCAGAACTCAAATAACTTCAATTTAAAACTGACGTAAGAATAAAATGAATAAAATGGAAGCTTCTCCCCCCTATAAAGCATAATTTCCATTGTAACTGATCTGAAGGCACATTTTACATTGTAGTGTTTGCATAGTTTCTAGTTATTTGTATATCTTCATGCAGAGTACACAACTGACCCTTATTCAGAAGGTGATCCTGTGAATGCAATTTGCGCTAGAGGTGATCTACGACAGGAAGGGGCCTCTGCATCAGGTTGCTATGATACCAAGGTGAGATTATATTTATTTTGCATTTTTGGAGTGAAAGTGATAAATAGTGCAGAGTTTTTATGAATGGAGTGTGTAACTTATCAATGGCATACTGATTTGTGTTCCTTCTAGACTGATCTAAATTGTTTCTTATAGTTGAGAAACATGTATGACTGCCTTGTGACATTCTAAGAGTGTATTTTGGTACAGAGCATTTTGTTTTGAGTTTCGTTTTAAGTATATATGTATAATTATTAAATTCCAAAGTCTTAAGGAAAATGGAAAGTAAGCACAGGTTGTAACACAGTATTGATGTATTGTTTAGGGGAGGAAGAAGGGGTCATAGGGGGTAGGGGGTATGAAATCTGTGTTGCAGGTTTAGCCTACCTTCATTGACCAGCCTTCACTGCTTGTGGCAACTTTATAACTGCGATGGATGACAATTTTTTTTGTTCTGCCTTGGGATGAAGCCTTGAGGGGCAGTTTAATATTTCATGGCAAGAAATAAGGGACAAGAATGTGGGATAAAAGGCCACTCTTATTCCATGCAGGTCAGAATTTAAGGTGGATCTCCTGATGGTTAAGTTTTGTTGCTTCAGTTGCTATCAACTTTTTTCACTTGGTAACAGCACCATTTTAATTTAAAGTGTCAAAGTAAGAAGTAATTCCACATTGTTAGTCTAGTTTATGATTCTTTAGAGTAACAAAACCCATCACAGGAGCATCAAGGATTCTGCCAAAGGGATCATGAATGGAACAATGACATAGCTGGGATTTGAGCATTGACCTCATGATTGCTAAGCTTGATTCCCCAAAATGCTGTCACATTTATCCACTCAGCCATTGCACCATCTAAATTTAAGTGTTCCAAGTAAGGACGAATTCCACATTGTTAGTTTAGATAAGGATCACTAGGAATCAGGAAGCCCATTTCAGGCACATGAAGGATTCTGTCAAATAGATCACGGATGAACAAGAGTGATTTGGCATTCTATTTCATACTAGACTGAGTGTTCAGAGAGTAAAGAGACAGAGCTGTATAGAGTGTTTCCAACACTGCTCCCAAGATTGCCAATTTACATCTTCAGCTGAAGACTGAGGATGTGTTTTCATTGTTAGAACACACTCCCTATGGCTTGGTTTTGGATAACATTCTGCTCTCATGCCTGAGGGTTCTTTTGAACAAAGATGTGAATTGGATAGCACATGAATCAGACACGACCTAATTAGAGGACCAGCAATTTTTTAGTCTTATTTAGTTTGATCCCTTCTCCCCTCCCCTGCACCATGGCAACAGATTTGCTGTTGGTTGTAATGTTTAAAGACCCTAGAATTTCCCCTCCCCTTAACATTGGTAATTTTGAAAGTCCCTAGAATTGGTGTGGTACCTTTTGTTTACCTAGCTTACCCCCTCCACCCCCCTCCTTTGCACTCCCTTCTCCTGCTAGTACTGGCATTCAGAAAGAGACTTATTGTTGTTATACATAAGGTTTACCCTGTTTGATCATGAAGTTGGGCGCAAGATACGATGTACAAACATATTCCTAGTGAGTATATATACTCATAATGTCACTTAAACACGCTTTCCTGTACTTAGCCATTTTAAGTATGGAATAAACTGTATTTGGACATAAAATGCCATGAATTTTGAACGCTAGATATTGCTTATAATCTATTAAAACATTGTAATTATACTTTTACTGTAGACTAAGTATTGGTAAAGCATTTATGCTCACCCCATCATGTCATTTTGCCATTAATTTTACAGGTCTCTGATTTGGCCATGGCTGACAAGATGCAGTCATATGCTATCAACGGTCCCACCCGTTTTGAGGGCAGTCTACCACCATTTTCATGGACCGGTCAGTTTGCAAACTATAGTCATGTAGGTTTACCAGATGTGTACAAGTTTGATTTTGTGACCATGCAACCAATGGATTTACCATAAATTTATCTTTTATGGACCAAGAGATTTTGCATTTCAACTTAAATGTGAACCAGAAATTATGTTTTCTGAAGGACTTATATTAATAAGTAGCAATGACCTGATGTTGTTTTTGTTAAAAAAAATACCGTTATGTATTTTGAAGAAGGGATTATTTTGAAATCGAACCTGTGACTAAACCTATGTCTAACCATGTCATTCAGGTTTTAAGAGTGCTTTAAATTGAAATGGGGCTGGGTCCACTGAAATAGGTAACAAACCAAATATTCAATTGTGGAATTTGTATCAGTTGGAAGTTATAGCAGTTTTAAAGAATATTTTTTTTTGTTCTTGTACCCCAGCATTTGCTCTTGTACCCAGTTTTGGTCTTCAAAATCCTCAGTACTGTCTGCAATTTTTTTAAGTGAATTTTTTTCGTCTTTTAGTTTAACAATTTGAAAGTTCAACATCATCAGGGTACTGGAATTCTGGGAAATTCTATAGTCATTATGTAAGATACAAAAGTAAAGCTGTTGTTAGAATTTGTAAAAGCTGTTACACCATGACCCTGGAGACTTAGTGACATTCGTAAAAAGGATGGATTCTTTACACAACTATTGATTATATGTTAAATTTTGATTGCTTATTAAAGTGTAATCATAGCTAGTATTAAAATTCTAATTTGGCAAAAGTAAGATAGGAGAAGTTTGTATCTGTTTATAAATAATAGTAAAGATTCTGAACAAAGTTTTATATCTTGTAAATTGTAAAAATGTGATGTAAAATTGTATGAGTTTTGCAGAGATCTAGTGTTCCTGCAAGGGTTTTAAACTGTTTAGTGTCCTTAGTAAACAACTTTGTATTGGCAATTGTAATGTGGAAATAATGAGTTACTTAATTATGACATGGATTCATTTTTACCAAAATTTTGTGTCGTTTGCTATGGCAAGAATCTCAGGAAAGCTGGAAAGCTAAAAAGTACTTGATTCAAGATTTAAGGAATTATTAAAGCTAGCTTTGGTGGCACTTACATTCCATTATAAGAGGTAGTGTGGTTATATTTCATGGATGAATTTCTTTTTTTGCCAAATTTAAAAATAAGATTGGCATTATTGTTTGCAAAAAAAGTGTTAAGGGAAACAATTGAACGATTGTTGCCAAAGTGCTCAGGCATAAAGCTCTATTCACACTCTATGCACTGTAGTATGGCACAAAGGGATATAATGTGATGAAAATGTCAGCAGGCAACTTTTTCTTCACCCGTCAGTAATATTCCAGTGCCTGATTAGTCATGTTATCTATCAAAATAGCAATTCTGTCACATGACTAAATATTACTTGGCAACAAGTTGGTTTAAGTTGATTTTTTTGCTACCTAATTTTATGGTGTCGCATCACATCATGTCGTCTTCCATTGCGCCTTGTGTGAAAGGGTAGTATTCACATTTTTTGTCATATTGTATTGACTAATGTAAAAGGGCCTTAATAATTGCAAGTTTCTTCATTTTTACTTTGAGTAAATATTGAAGACACTCAAAAGTTCTTTTTTGTGAAATCTATGCTGTAAAGATTAGACTGTATGCACTGTAGCAAGCACAAACCCTGTACAGGGAAGAATATGTAAGGGCCGCCTTTCTCCCATTGAACAGGGCATTTTATCATCAAACATTCAAGGGATCATTC
Source organism: Holothuria leucospilota (assembly GCA_029531755.1). Classification (NCBI taxonomy): domain Eukaryota; kingdom Metazoa; phylum Echinodermata; class Holothuroidea; order Aspidochirotida; family Holothuriidae; genus Holothuria; species Holothuria leucospilota. The sequence goes on along the minus strand of CM055968.1, from coordinate 20,734,906 downwards.
ATTTTGTCATCATTTTCACAAGAGTGCAAAACCTACTCTTTCATCAGACCCCCTCCCAGAGCTTACTTTGTAAAACTGTGTAAACAATTGACTTCATCATAAAGTTATTGGCATTTAATTCATTTCAAAAAGCTTTTGTGGGTCTTTAAACCTTCCCCTTTTCCTAACCTCCCCCTTTTCCTGCTCCCCCACCCCACCCCCACCCCCCGCATAATTTTTCATTTTGTACTGTTTGTGAAAGTAATGAAATATGGATGGTCCGTTGACTATTTCTCAACTTGATGTCTTTTTCATACACTGTATGCAGTTTATGTGTTGATTTATAGCATGGGGACCCCATCCCCTTGCTTTTATTGGGGAGAAGCAGTCAACTTATCCATATGTTATAACATAAGCTGCATCTTCTAAATTTCCACTTGCTTCTGTACAAGTGTCTTGTGTGATATCATAGAACGTAAATATTGTATGTTTTAAGTGAGCCAGTGAGGAAGGTACGTTTGCATGAGTTCAATTCTGTAGCAAAAATATTGTCTCAACATTAAGAACCGTCTAAGATTTTATATATAGGGGCATTTTAAGTTAAATCGAGTTGGCTGCATCTACCCTTAAAGAAATGGCTCTAATTTTTCTAACCCTTGTTTTTTCTCCAACATTAGATACCCTCGTGCATCTAAAACTTTCCTTGAATTGAAAAGGAAAGCAAAGACAAGGTGTGCAGTGGGGGAAGATGGTAGCCCTTTTATTCGTCCATCCGCCACGATTTGCAATGCTTTGGGTTGGTTTTATTGTCCATATCCCATTGTTTTGCATTATGATGATTGGAATACAGTACAAGGATGAAAAGAAGAATGATAGAATTTGTTTTTCTTTGTACTTTTGCTTCGATGCTTCGGCTGAAAGGCTGTGAAGTTTACTGCACTTTAGAACTTCTCAGGGTTGTCCATTAAAATCACATCATGTCACTTGTAGTTACTCCTTTTATGCGTCGCAAAAATGGTTACTTCCAGAGGGATAAGACTTATTTACAAATTGTTTGGAGTGTTTAATTTAAAGCAGGGGAGAATTTTTTTTTTCTGGAGTAGATACTAACATGAAATGGGCACATTTCAAAAGTTTTTACTCCACAAAATGACACCCATTATATAAATATAGTTCCATATTCATTGTGACAGAGTGACTTTACAAAGAAAGGTCTTAAGACTTGAGTGCCATGCATTAACATTCGCGACTGTCGTGAAAGATGGACAGCCATAAAGTACTGTCCTTCCATTGGGATCGTTAGACTTGAAAGTCATTGAGTCAACGTGGGTCCCAGTACTCCAGTGACCTTATGACAGGAGCATTCTTGCATCCTGTGGGTTGGTCATCGACTCAAGCCCTCCACGGAAGAGTAAGTGTCAAGTTTTTATGAAAGTCGGGCGAGTGGCTACAGTGTAACGGAAGAGAGGGTTAATGGGGCCCACTCTTGTTAATTCTTCCAACTTTGACTATGCCTCCAAGAGGAATCATGAAGTATCTGGCCGATGCTTCCAGGGAAGACTTTTGAAATGTAGCTGCTTTGGCCGTAGACTTTGGAAAGTCTTTCTCGGCAAATAATTCCCTCCCATGTTGTCTTTGCTTTTCGTACTGCTTCCCACAATTTGTGCTCATCTCCAAACCTAGCCTCAACCTGGCCTCCGTGTCCGCCAGAAACATCCTGCAGAAGTTAGTGCTCTTTCTAAAGTCCCCTCGACTCCCTGGCGAAGAGCCAAGGAGCAAAACCAAACGTTACGAAGGAGTTCTGCTCCCCCAAGGCAGTGGCGTAACTACTGGGGGGGGGGGACTTGGGGGCGAGTCCTCCACAAAATTGTCGCGCTCCCCAACCCCCCCCCCCACTGGCGAAGTTCTTCACACTTTTCTAGAGCCTTATCCCTTATAGGACCCCTGTCATAACCCCCATTACCCCCTACCCTATTCAACACCTTCATCTCCACAAATCAATAAGATTTGCTATTCAACAAGACATATTTTGGCACGGGTGACGATGACAAAACGGGTCATCAACCATAGGTCTATTAACATTAAAACTGCATGCAAGATGTCTAAAGAAACTTGAAAGAAAATTGGTTGGTAATTTACTTTAAGCAACCTCGGATGGCCCTCGACATCCACCCTAGGATATGATCATTCCTTTCAATATCAGTGGCGGATCCAGGGGGGGGGGGGTCGCCGGCGTCCGCCCCCCCCCCCCCCCTCAAATTTTCCAATGTGCCCTTTTTCAAAAAAAATTTTTTTTTTCATACTAGCAAAAAAAAAAAAAAAAAAAAAACGAGACAGTTTCACAGGTAATGACAGTGTTGTCCAATTCCGAGCCCTTCATCCAGTATCGACCAATTCACTAGTCTATCCATGTATCGCAGAAACTTTCGGCAATATATTTGACTACGGTAGCCTATATTGGCCGCCTCGAAACCCGAACAGTGCAATCGTTTTACAGAGGATGTGACTACAGTATGTCTGCGTGACAATCAGGCATTCTAATCACTTTTCGCTTGGAACCACGTGTGACGTGCTTGGGCATTCAGATATTACGTCATACTCACTAGCTAGTGCTTTATGCAACGTATTACTATTGGGTTTTAATATTGATTCCAAAAGGTCATTGCTAGTCAGTCTTTTGGTCTTACAAAATAATGATCTGTTCACTCTCCCTAAACGCTACATCTACGAAACCTTCCCTCCACCCTCTATTATCCATCCTCTCGTGAACAAGAGAGAGTAGGTAAATATGTTTCGCTACGATATTTATAGTCTGGAATTACTCTCTTCTTTTATAGTGTTGACCTAGTGATGGGAATAAAAAGCCAGTCTTAGGTAAAGTCCACAGCCAAGAGTTGAACAGAAGTCACAATAGACGAATCGGTATTTGTTTGATTTTAAAATTACTATATAAAATCACCACCAGGTCAAATGACGCCATGTCAGTCGGTTCAATTTTTTTGACGTCTTTGGACCGATGACCGGTTTGCTGTCGCAAATGAAAAGCAAACATTCGACTTCAGTCATCTGTTCTGACAGTGTTTTTGACAGTTGCGCCGCAACTTTATAGGGAACACAACATACAGTATTTTAACCTCCTCCCCAGTCGAGATAGCGGTGGGGCCAGGTAGGGGAAGGGTTCATGCCTACCGTCTGGGAAGGCTGGCCCCCTATTGAAGAAGTTTAACAGTTTCGTAGGGGAGTCTTAGTCGAAAGTACGCAGCCTCCGACGACAACTAATCGACGGTTTACCTGTTTTTTGCCCTCAAGAGGACAATTTCTGTAATAAGAACCCAAAATTTTCGGCGCGCTACGCGCGCTGTAGAGTCACTCTATTTTTTTCAATAGTTCCACTCCACATAGCAGGATAGCACAAGTCCTGCCCACCTTACCAAGTAACATATGGACAGAATACATAGTTTATGTAAAGGTCGTAACTTTCATCCCATATCGCAAAACCTAGTTGGTGTTCTCTTCGGTGTGTGTCATGCGGTACAGTCAGTTGGTGAGCGACTTACGGAGCAAAGTTTGGCTATTTCATCGTGTAGTCCAGGTGTTTTCGATACAATGTATGCTACACCCGATACGGTCAACAAACCCTACAGTTCTTTCTTTCGTTTCGTCATATGTTTTATGTGTAAGCCTATCAAAAAATTTCACCCGCTTCGCGTGCTTTTCAATTTCACGATCCAGATTCAAAGAGCACTATCAGTGCGCAACTCGGATCAGGAAGTATTAAGTGATATAATGCAAAATATGCCTGCAATTACATGGGATAATGAGGCTTCCACATTTGCCCTTCTCATCATACCCTCGAAATAGGGAATGTCGGAACTTGGGGTAGCTGACATGGCCCGGCCCCCTGTTGGAAAAATTCTGCCGCCACCCATGGTCAGTTTACTTATTTTGGCTTTCATAAGGGTAATTTCTGGGATAAAACCCAAAACTTTCGGTACGCTTTGTCCACTCTTCCTCAGTTCAGTTATACTTGGTACAAACCCTCTCCCCCTTTTCAAGTTAAAAAGTAGACTACATGGATTTATGTAAATGTCGGGAATTGAATCGCATTTCGCTAAACCTGGTTAACGCTCACTTGTGTCTGTCGTACGGTACGACTAGCGACTCGAGGAAGGAAGTACAATAAAGTTATGCCCGATAGGGCCCAACTGTCCGCTCAATTGTTCTATATACTGATGTAAGCTTTAATTTAGTACAAATTCTTATAAGTGTAGGCTTACCCAAAAAATTTTCGCGCGCTTCGCGCGCTTTGCAATTTCACGTTTTAGATTCCAGGTTTTGATTCCAGTTTTTTCATGTCTTTTGGTTTAAAACTATCCTTTCTTTGTCAATATGCGGTAAGTTGTGTATTCGCTGACGTTCATGGGAACCAAAATTTTAAAAAAATGAATGTGCCCTTTTTATGTTGGACCCCCCCTCAGAAAAGACCCTAGATCCGCCCCTGAATGTGTAGGCCCTAAATACATTTACAGACCAAGTGAAAAACCTCCCAGTTTTTATAAATTGAGAAATATTTACAAAGAGCACGTGGTCAGGAACTTGCTTCCCCCCACAGCCCCCCACAGCAGCAGAGACAGATGCCCTACCCATCTCGCTTCCGAAACTACTGCCTGCGTAGCTGGTCATATGTATACATCTCTCTAAATCAGTGTAAGACCCCCTTGGATCGTAAAAACAAATCGGAGATAACTTACTACCACTATACTCTTGTCTATTATTTATCACGGCTCGTCTTTTGTATATAAGGAGGAGCTTAAAGCGCAATTCCCCTGCAGCCATGTAAATGAGCTCCTAGGCCGCATTATAGGAATATTTCTAATGCTTATCATCTTTTCAGTGTTGTCTCCCTAGACTTAGACTGCTGAGTACGGAAAAATACCTTTTGTTTGGCAGTAGGTCTGAGTGATGTCATAAAGGATTGTTTCGTAATTGTTACTACACTATCGGAAACATCATTTAAGTCAATGTGATTATATCGGGCGGGAATGCTTTAGGTTGTAGAGTACAGGAAGACGGGTGGACACCAAAGAAAACACAACTGAACACAACGAAATACGAGTTCGAACGAACTGACTTGTAATATCTCCACCTGGCGAGATGCTACTTGGCACAACAATACATACATTAACATAACATTTACATAACAGAACATCCCTTGAGACACTTAACATAATAATAAACAAAAATGCACAACATGCCATGACGTCATAAACACTATACACAAAATATCACAGCTGGCATAGAATAACCAAACACAAACACTCTACAAGGTAAACCATGACATCTGGAATCGTATCTTGGTTCAGGTATGAATTCTGTCGTGAACTTTATTGACTGAGGACTTCTGTGAAAAAGACACTAAATTAGCCTGAGATTTATTTAGTTCTTTTTTACAGTTGGAATCAACTCTGTATCATCGTGGAACTGTTTAAGTTATCTTTAGACTGGGATTCAATGTGAAACCCGGAGATGATGTTTTCTCATGCTATCGAGAAAGTCCACCCTAAGACGACAGCAGCAGAGGGATGATATAGGTATACTACACATCGAAAGTTGACGTTGAAAGCTGTATACGGTAAGGCTTGAAAGTTCTATTCCGTAACAAAGTATATGACAGTTCTGTCCCCCTAAATGGAACAGACGTAAATTTTGAACGAGAATTAAGCCAATAGGCTATACACACGATGTTTGTAATGCTCTGCACACCCATGCCTAATTTTAAATACTCCGGCCCGGAGCAATTATTTTACTTCGCGAAGTTACCACAAATGTGGAGGCTTAAAAATTCACTTCTGGTGGCAAAAAAAAAGAGACAGACAAGAGTGTAGGCCAAATTAAATTCTATGTACCTAGAGTTAACCTTGATAATGACTTGAGGAGTATTTTGTCACCATTATTATTGTGTGGTTGGTAGGTGTACATCTTCGAAACTGCCACGTTCATGCATAAGCGTACGGGACGGGGGGGGGGGGGGCAGGGAGCGTATGCCCTGACAATTCGGGCAAAAAAGTGGATACATTCGGACAAATGAGACAGCCAGCGGTATCAAAATTCGGGCAACTTGGTCCAAAATCCTAAATTCGGGCAAAAGTCATCCCTGGCTCCCCAGAAATATTGATCCCCGTACGCCTAGGCCTATGCGTTCATGGTAAACCTAATTGGGTAGAAAATACACAAAGCGATATTGCTACTAAGAAAAGTTCTTCATACTATACTATGAATGAAATGAAGTAGTTGCGTGTGGTAAAATTGTAAATTTGGTCCATGGACTGTGATTTTTGCCAGTAGAAGTGGGCAAGTAACTAGAAAGTATTCTTTTTTCGTGTAATTAGTTTCAACTGTCTTTTTATAATTAATCTTAGTGATTTCAATTAATGCCAAGTACCCACAACAATTGATTCACTTGTGTCTTTAAGTCTCAGGACCGCCTTTGAGAATCAGCAAATTTGCTGATTCTCAAAGGCGGTCCTGAGACTTATCGGTGCGTCTCGAATTGATTTTTTTAGAGAAGAAAAAATGAGGTATCTTCGACTAAGAAACAAAGAATGTATAAGAGAGTGTGGACAAGTAAAAAAGGTCCTGTGGGAAAGCATCTTTTACTTTAGGTACGGATGGAGGGCGTCGGTGGGTGGGTAACTAATGAAAAATGCATCCCCATGATTCACAAAGCCCTCCGAATCAGGGAAATTGTATGTAAGCATTGTATTTTGGTGTAGAATTTTTCAAGAAGGTTCTCGAGTCCGTTCGTTTATGTTAGGGCTTCTTTTTAACGATCGGGGCAAGCACAAGTAGGTCGAACAGTAAGAAAGAGGAGGAAGAGAGGCAAAACACTCTTACCAAGGTAAACAGTTAAATAAAACATCACTGTCTTGTGCTGCTTTTGGCGTGCTTGGGCGAATTCATCTTAGGCAGTAGTCTCATTATCCATTCGAAACAGCTCCAGTGGGAGATTATTGTTGAACTTTTGCGCATCCAATGTCAGCTGGGGCGGCGATCTGTTAAAATTATTAGTGAACACTTTGTGCCCCGTGTCCAGGGGCGAAGCCTTTGGAAGCCAAGATATTTAGTGCATTCTAGAGGACACAGATCACATATTTCTGATCTTAAGTTCTTCCCAGCTGCCATTGGAAGGCTTATATCACAATTATTCATATTGAAAATATGTGTAACAAAATTTTACTGCATACCTCTAAATATTGGGGGCATTTGATATTATGTTCCCCACTAAAATATTGAGGGGAGAATGTCCCCACTGTCCTCCCGTGATCGCCGCCCATGTCCAATGCCATTATAGCAGTGGTTCAACCGGTGGGTATTTACCCTCTACGGGGTAATCAGGGTCGTAAATACGGGGGGGGGGGTGTGACACCCCCGTGAAAATGAAAAGTCTGTCTCTGAGCGCCAAAAAGTCAGTCTTAAAGCCAGTTTAGTGAGCCTTTGTAACAGTAGACCAGACATGAACAACGTTTGAAGTGCAAAAAAGAAAAAAGTCCTTGAAAAATCGAAATGAAAAGTCTCTGAGCTCCAAAAAGTCGGTCTCAAATCCAGTTCAGTGAGCCTTTGTAACAGTAGAACAGACATGGAACGTTTCAAGTGCAAAAAACAAAAAACAAAAAAGTCCTCGAAAATTCGGAACAACATTTGAAGTGTAAAAAAGCAAAAAAAAAAGGTCTTTGAAAATTCGGGCCGTACAATTGTGTCAGCGCGAGTCGGTCTCCAAGAAATGTATAGTCGGGTCTAAAAATAGTTCACCCCCCCCCTGCGAATTCATGTATATACGCCCCTGGGGGTAATTTTGGTATCTCAGGTGGGTAATTATTGACCGCCAATCCTGTCCAGTATCATTTTTAAAAAATATTCCAGTCCTGTAAGATTTGAGTCCGATGATCTGTCACTTGTGAATGGAAGTATTGAACAGTAGTACGATAATGGTATCACTGGCAGGGTTGGAAAAAAATGTTTATTTCCCATGAAGGGAGTCAAATTGTCCACAATTAATTCCATGTTTTCATGTACGACAAAGGTAAATTTCCCTCCAATTGCCAAAATTTCCCTCTGAGAACACAAATTTCCTGGGAAGGAGCCTCCCAGCTTTCCAACATTTTTCCACCCATGGGTACCAGACCCATTTTAGTTTACTCACATATTTGGGAGATGATTGGGTTCTTAGGACCGCTTTATGGAAAAGTAGAGGACTATTCATTGGAACATTGTCTCCATATTAAAGTTAGGGTACATTAGGAAAACAGGTTAGGGTCTGTTTTCCAGGGATATTGGGCATGTTTTTCAGTGTCGTCAAGTTATTACCAGGTTATGACCATAAAGCTGTCCTAAAGGTCATTGTAATTGTCCAAAGGCATTCTCTTTGCTGTGAATGTGAACTATGGAGAAAACCACTTTTGATATATGTTAGGAGGCGGGGAATACATAGGGTTGCTGATTAGAAATAGGGGAATGGGCGGGGTGGCTGATTGGAAAGGGGGAATGGGACGAAAAAGGTTAAGAACCACTGCATTATAGATAGGTGAAGTCTTCACTCCAACACTCGCATTTAGTTTTTGAATAATCCAGATTCACCTAGCCTGCCCTGGCCCTGTACCCACAAAAATCCAAACTCGGGCCCCTAGACCCCACACTTAAAAGAAAGCGCTTCCCCTTCCAGTGGTCCCTGCCCCCGGCAAAATCCTGATGCCTTATTGTCAAGTTTTGTGTTGTCGCCCAAATCCTATAATCACATTACTCCCTTTTCTAATTATCTCCCTGATAGCAATTAAGTCAATGTTCTTCATAAAACACTAACTTTATTTGACTTTGTGGTTGGCTAGTTAGTGATACTTCGCTCTGCAGCGTATACTCCAAAAATGCGCACTCACCCCTTCCGCAGTCGCCTTCATCTTCTTCTGAAAATCACGCACAGCTCGCAAATATGTTCTTGATTCCCAAGTATGTTTTTACGATGTTTTAGAAAATAAAAATGTCGTATAAATGGTAAACCAAGGAATTGTTCTTCATAAATTTCACAATCCATCTACAAAAACATTGTTATAATACGTGGTTGGATACCAGGGTTTATTAATTCAAATTAAATCATGAATACATTCCGGTTTAAGGGGGTACTCTACACTGTTTAAAACTTTATATAAATTTACATAACATTTATGGAAACTTTTTTTCCAATTAATAGGAAGTAACATAACTACAGTAAATGCCTTTCTCTATTTTACAGTTTATTTGATCATTTAAATTACTTTTCAGACTGTAAACGAATAGCATATTTTTTCTGGTTTGTTACCCTTTCTGTTAATTTACGTCAGATCATTCATGTTTTCTTCTGTGGTTATGCTATATCCCATAAGTTCCGCTTTCATTGTTGTTTATTGCTTTAATTAATGTGTTGTTGGGTATTTTGTCACTGTTCAAGCAGAAACTGCTTTCTCAGTGTAGAGGCTTTGCTAGAACAAAAAAAAATGTTGGCCAATTAATTTCGATAAAACGGGAGACAGGGATGAGAAGGAAAGAAAGAGATAAAGGGAGATCTCAGAAAGTCTTTTTAAGTGAAAGTGTCCGCAACAGGGGAAGGTAAGTGCAGCTTAGTACAAGTAGGGAGCACGGGGATAAGGAAAGAGCTGCCTATAACCAGTTTACAACTTAGGGATGAAAAAAACCTCTAAAGGTTAGGAAAAAAGTTTAATACATTTATATGTGCCAACCAGGGGCGGATCCAGGATTTCACGAAAAAGGGGGGGGGGGGTAACTCCCACGAGGACAAGGTTTGCACCTACGAGCGTCAGACGTACGAAGCCTCGATGGGGGGGGGGGGTCTGGGGAAACATGAAATTTACTATCAAACTTTCTCTTTAAAACATACCGTTTTGTTAACTTGTAGTCTTTAAACAGAATTGTCGGCAAACTTATGTATCCGCTTGAAAATTACATAAATTCGCTTTTATTAAACATAAATGGTATTTGCTTGTATCTGGCAAAAAATCACATATTGTACAGCAGCTTTCTGACCGTCTCAAAATCGAAAGTGGTGCCGAAAAGAGGGAGGAGCCGGAGCAGGTAATCACACCCCCCCCCCCTTCTTCGGTTCCGCGCCTGTCAACCACTTTGGTGAGATGTATGTGCTACGACTCAGAGCGTCTTTACGGGGTCGGTTTCAAAAAAAAACGCAGTAATCAGGCAATCTTGTATGTTATTTAACCGAGTTGCTCATTAGGAATTTCATTGTTTAAACATGAGTGAATAATTTTCGTATAATGAAATAATTATTTATAAAATAAATACCACAAGGAATAGAAACATGTCGGTTGTAAGCATTTTCAAGTAATGTAAGTATTTTTTTAGCTCTCGCTAGAACAAGATGCAAAAGTACATTATGTAACGAAGCAACAATCATTTCAAGAAAAATGATAACAAAAATAGCTCCGCCAACTATGTCCCATTAGGTTGTAATGCTATTAATTTACAGACATTTTACAGTAAATTGTTATACGTTCAATTAGCTTCAATCAAGTGCATAAACTCCAATGGTTCTAATTTGACATTACCAACTTGAAAAAGCGTTGGATTTAGCACCCTATAGATTATTTTTCCTAATGAATGAAAAATATGAGTTCTGTACTTTTAATGACTAAAACAGATTTTTCATAATAAAGTGAGCGTATATAATTTTCAAGCAGAGATGTAAATATGACGACAATTCTGTTAAAAGACTACAAGTTGACAGAACGATATGTTTTAAAGAAAAGGTTTGATGGTAATCTGTTTTGAAGTTGAGAAAATGTGTATTGGTTAAATTAGAATACATTTATATAAAACAGAAAAACCACAGAAATGTCAAAAGATCTGTAAATTAACAGATCTTTTAACAGTGGATCCGGTCCGCTTTTCACTAGTATTTTACAGATGAAACGCCCTGGTTTAAACTGCAAGTATTAGTCTAATATGCCCATGGATCTAATATTAGGCAATAGCTCCATGGTATGCCGTCATTTCTTAAAACAAGTGTAAACACAAGAAGGAAAGATGAGGACAGTTATCAGTATTTCATTTTCAGAGTTGTTCAATGAGAGAGCAGAAAAAAACTTGAAAAGAAAATGTATGTTAAGCAAAAAGGCCGGAGAGACAGACGCACGTCCGTAACTATAGGCAAGGGATAGGGGACGTGTAGAGGCAACAGTAAGTTTTGAAAATTTTCCTTAATTTTTCAAAATTTCCCTCACAGTTTGGGTATGGTTCTGGGTGGAAGGACACTCTAAAATTGTCCTAGTCAAATTTGAATAGAATCTAATCCAAAGGGGCACGAACCGGAATCTTGTCAAATCTTTGACTAGATTCGGCCCATAAATGAAACGAATAGTTTCATTTTTGAACTATTTCTAGTCAATTTTGAAACAAATCTTGTCAAATATTTGACAAGATTCCCGTTCGTGCCCCAGTTGACTAGATGTTTTTAGAGTGAAGTTACTCCAAACACTTTAACATACTTGTGTGTTGTAACTTGAGGAATGTTTAGTGTTAATTGGTGTTGGATGGATCATCTGTGTCCAATATCGGTACTGGAAATTTTTCCTCATTTTCATCCAATTTCGTCATTACATGCACAATGGTCCTTGCGTACACAATTCAGAAAGCTACAGGTGTACAGGGAATCGCAATAGAGGTTTTTCACGTGACGTCAGCGCGTTTCAATTTGGCATACTGACCGTCACTATTCATGCGCAAAAGACTGCAGGATCTTAGTTACGATTGTTATACACACTGGGTGCCTGGCCGTCAAAACAGAGAGACGCGCGAACGTGGTGACGTCAGTGAAAAAAACCTCTATTCTCAATAAATTTTTCGGCGTGCTTCGCGTGAACTCAGTATATAAATAGGTGTCACATTAGGACTGCTGGCCGTAGGAAACATTTTGTGGAATTGTCTCGTTATTAAATCCTGGAAGATAGTTTGGGTAAATTACTATTTCCAAAACCCATTCTACTCCTGCTTTTCACCTATTCCCTTTCCCTACAAAGTACCACTACCCTCATCAAATTGACCGACGGTTACTATCTTAAATTCGCAATCATTATAAGAAAAATATTCATAAGCATTTCAACTATACCTGGGGAATTTTCTCTAGAATGGTCCATCAAGCCATCAGACCTACTGATATTTCTCAGGGATGACCCAGCTCAGTCTAGTGATGCACCGGATCAATATTTTTGGATCCAACCAGAACCGGACTTTGTCGGATAGTATCTCAAATCCTACCGGAACCGGATTTTTTTTTTACTTGCAAAGAGAGACGTTCAGTGTGGGTGTCCCCCTCCCTTGGAAATTTTTGGAATTTGTAAGGTGTCTAGATCGGAAATGGTGCAATGTTTGAGTGGATTTCCGCCCTAATGAGGAACCTCAAAATTTACACCCGGGTAGAATTTGCTTGTCATATCTTTTTTTTTTGCGACATTTGTCGCCGTTTATGCGACATTGTCGCACAAATAGGGGCCGGCTAAAACACTGGGCCCCCTAGTGGATTCCGGAGGGCGAAGCCCCCGGAAGCCCTGAGGTTTAAGTATATCTCTGGGTGAAGTCCTAGGATGGATATATTTTGGTTCATAATGCATCATCAAATGCAAAGATTCCCATTAAATTTAATGTATTAGGCTATCCCTCTCGTCAGGCCGCTATAGTTGTAAGCGGTTGGGATCAAGAGGCCCGCCAGTGTTTTAGCCTGGACGTTTTCTCAATGCGACATTTACTAATCTGTGGCCTGGGGGAGGGGTCTTAGGGGAGGGGGTGTCCCTCTCCCCTTTTGAAATTTTTGGAGTTTGTAAGGTGCCTAGATCGCAAATGGTGCAATATTTGAGTGGATTTCTGCCCTAATGAGGAACCTCAAAATTTACACCCGGGTAGAATTTGCGTGTCAGATTTTTTTGTGAGACATTTGTCGCCGTTTATGCGACATTGTCTCACAAACAGGGGCTGGCCAAAACACTGGGCCGGCTTAATTAATTAAGGTCCCCTGGTGGGAGTCCGTGGGGCTTCGCCGCCGGAAGCTCTGAGGTTAAAAAAGTCTCATGGAGGACTGGTAAATTTTGGTTCATAATGCGTTATCCAGTGCATAGATTCCGGTTAATACTAATGTGTTAGGCTATTCCTCCCGTCATGCCACTATACTTCAGGAGCTGAACATGTCTTTCAGAATTGGAACATTACCGGTATGTGTTCAGCATTTGAACACTAGACGATACGATAAGTGGATAGGCGTCCAGCGTTCAAAAAGGGAGAGAAAGTGTTCATAATCCCCACAAGCGTTCAAAATATGCTTTGAACGCCAAAATCTGAAGATGGGTTTTGTATCTGCTTCATTTCGGTGTTCAAAAGCCTGAGATTGCAGTGAAGGGAAGACAAGCGCGGCACGCATTATTTTTCCCAGGATGTTTGTGGGTAGACCGGATCCTCAGAAGTTTGCAAAATGTGTTTTAAGTCAAGGTTAGGGTTTAGAAGACGGACAAAGGATACCCTCTCCATGGGTAATCTGGTGCTGCTCCCCATGGTGATGATAAAAGTGAGGAATAATGTGCAGAAAGTGGTTTTTCAAGAATGTCATATGACCCGAAATAAAGCACCTATACGGAAGCCGTTAAGCCCCTTTCTTTCCCCGAGTTGCCGATGGACTCAGTCACTCGTCCAATTACACCGACGGCCGTTGATACGGCCATATAGGGCCGTCATATACATAATCTATTTGCCGACGGGTTTTCAACTTGAATGGGCAATTAGATGAAGAGCAGAAAATCGAAATAGCCGATAACAGACTGGCCAGTTCTCTCTTTCTCTTTTTTCTTTTCATTCTCCGTCTTCCCTTTCATTTCCTTCCTTTCCCTTTCTTTTCCCTTCTTCTCTTCTCTTCTTTTCCTCCTCTCCTCTTTTCCTCTCCTCTTTTTGCCAACATATTTACAGTCGAGAATCCTATAGTCCTACCTGTTAAGTATTTCTGATTTGACTGCCATCTATATATCCATTGCATATTTTTGTTTTTGTTTATATTGTAAAGTCTCTAATACCTCTTATAGAGGATACATGGAGAATAAACTGAAACTGAAACTGAGACCGCAAATTTACCGACTGGAGACCAAATATTGGGGGTGTGTGACACCCCCACCCCCCACCACCCGCTCGCTACGGCCCTGTGCATAGTGTCAGTGGATATTTGTCAGACATTTTAAATATTGAATTAGTAGATTATTATTAAATATTCATACTTTTGCAAAGGTAGGTCCTGTCAGATAAGTGGAGATGAGACTACAAATTAGATGTTGTGTTATAAGTGGCGCCACAATGTTCTAGGGCCACCTAACCTAATGAGAACATTTCTTAGGTAACCTGAACAAAAAGAGAGACAAAACTTTTGAATAAGTGTAACATTATTTGTAAAACTATCCCTGCCTTTTAACGATGGAGGTAATTCTGGCTAGAATTTGAGAAATCTGACGGGATCTTTGAAAAACCGGAACTAGAACCGGACTATTTTTCACTAGCGGATATCCGGTGAATCCCTACCGCGGTCCCTAGCCCCCGAATTTGCGCCTTCGGCGCTCGCAGTAAAACGCTTCCCCGGCCACGTCTCACTAAGATGCAGCCAGGGAGGTGACATTAGAGTAAAGTAAGGGTAGGCGGTGCCATCATCTGACGTCACATGAGTGAACCTTGCACATTTGAAGGAAAAGCCCGGAACCATCCTTCGTGACTCCATGCGAAAGACTTGATACGCATTTTTCCAAATTATGCGCCGGGGTTGATTATTGTTGGTTTGGTCTCTATGGCCAGGCTAGACCGGTTTCTGTTATTCTGGCTCATATTATGGCCAAACTTTATCAGTGGCAAACCGTTAAAAACGGTTAGGGTAATTAATCAATTGTGTCATGGTAGGACGATAACAAAAATTTAACATATGAAAAACTTCTCGTAAGGCCCATAGAGTTTCACTTGGGGGTGTGTGACACCCCCCACCCCCCTCCGCTCGCTACGGCCCTGTGCATAGTGTCAGTGGATATTTGTCAGAGATTTTAAATATTGAATTAGTAGATTATTATTAAATATTCATACTTGTATTGTAACGCAACTTACAATTATCATATCTTCTATTGGCAGTGACAAGATCTTGGGGAATACATAGTTGTGGGGGTAGCCATGTGCCATTATTTTTTTATGGCAAGCTCGTATTTAATAATTTTCGGTTGAATGCCGTAGGTTAATTGTGACAAGTCCCGGCAGGGTCGCCTTTGTCACCAGTTACGTTGAAGTGATGTTGGCGGTAGGCTAAGTACCTGGTATTCCCTTCTCAATCAATTTTGGTTTATATGAGAAACTTGTTTTACGGGATAAAATGCTTTGTGACGTGGTCTTTAATTCCCTTAATATTATTGTAGGGGTTTAGAGTGCCGTACCCTCCTGCCATGTAAGCAAGGGTGGAATATTGTTCCTAGAGAAAGTCCCTTTAAAATTTAAAACCTCTTGAAGAGGGGAGACAAGGGGTAACGTTCCCATAGTTTCTCACGTGGCAATAAATTTATGATCTTATATATTAGGGCCTAAGGGGCCTTATTTTGAAAGGCCCGAGTTATGACTCGTTAATATCATCAAGAAGTTATTATTGATGTAATTGGGAATTCTTTCGCAGTACAACAGATTATGGGCTGTGTGACTACTTATAGTCTTAGTTTCCTTACATGGGGCATGAGAGTGAAATCCGACTACTCTTTATAGTTTGGGTTATAAGGATGCCTTTATTTCAGGCGGGGTATGGGGTATTAAACAATAATTGAAATTACTTGAGAGTAAAGGTACATGTTTACAGAGGAGAGAAGCGACTCTCTCTGACTAGGCTGGTGCAGTATAAAAGAGACGTTGAGTAATAGACATCTTGTGTCAGTGTTACTGTACGGGTGGCGGCGTTGGGAGCTGCTTGCCTTGTGATGGCGGTGGGTGAGAGTTTCTTGGGTCCTCTTAGCCGATTTCTCCAGGAGCTTCCACAACACGTTCTTCGCCTCCACTTTTTTGTTCAATGGATCTATTCCAAGCCTTGCCCTTTCTTCTTTCTCCATGAAGCGGTTCTTCTGTCTTTTCGCTTGCCGGGATAGCTCTTGCCGCCAAGCTTAGTCGAGCTTCAAGCCCCCTCTGCGGAGAAGGGAGTCAAAAGAATCCCTTTCTTCCTCCGAGCAGTTTAGGAAGCCCGGTAGCTTGAGGAGGTTTCGGTGAAACTGAATATGCTTCGGAACATTGCCTTAGGCTAGTACATCGTCCAGCTTGTTGATTTCCTTCTTCAGTCCGATGACTGTTTTCTGAATTCTGGTTAGGACAGTGAGCTGACTCTTCACTCTGTTGAAGCTGTCCTCAGGTATTTTTGGACCCCTCTAGATCCCTTTTCGGACTTTTCATGCACTTAGGGGTTGATTCTTTTGTCTTTGTAGACTGGGGACGATGAAATATCTGGCATTAGAATCTCCATGTTGAGACTGTAATGCGGAAGAGTGTGAAGTGATTTATGCACTGGTCAAGTCTGAGGCTTCTTCAGTGCAGAGGTAGTGTTATATTGTTTGTATTTTTGTTGGCCAGCTCAGAATAAGTATGTAGGGATGGCTAAGAGATTGAAGGGGTTGGGCCAGTGGTAAAAGGCAGTGGGAAGCTCAAGAGGCAAAAATGGAGAAAGTGTCCACAACACAGTATGTGGGAAGGGAGTGTAACAAAACAGATCAGGACAACTTAAGGAGGCCGTACCGTACCGTACAGGGCTGCTACGTCTTTCCATCTGATCCACATACTGCCTGGCAGATTTCCTTACAGGCGATGGGACAACGCTCTGTGGAAAAAGGAAATATAAAAACTAAGGGAGAAACACTCTAAGGCCTAATAAAACAACTCCAACCCACTTCTAGCTGTCCCGTTTCACTGGGAAACCAGTTATGAACTCACAGGGGCTCAAACAGAAGGACTTAGACCTAACGTAAGGAGTCCCCCTCCCCTTCCTCGATTAGCAGCTCCACGTCATCCCAGTCGTTAATGTTAAGAACATCAAGTGGGGAGTCTACTTTATTACGTCCTGAGCGATTACTTAGATAAGATAGGATGGTCGAAAGGATATTAACACCATGTACGAGAGCCTTTTAAAGGAGGGTTGTATTAATAGTAATAAACCGATCCAAAGGGGGGGGGGTAAGGTTAGCAGTTTTTAAAATTACCTTTGCTGGTTATATATCTCGGAATTTGTAACGTCAATCTAGTTACACATAGTTGGAGTCTTATCGGTTTGTATTAGAAATAGTTAATACTTCCATATTCAAAGAGGGGTCGTATAAGGGATTTGTAGGCTAGAGGATTTGTATCAGTAGAAATATTTCGGTTTCTAAAGATCTGTTGAAGAGGTATGGACCATGCTCTTAAAATTAATTGGTTTATATGGGTTTTCAGGCCTTTCATCAAAAATAACTCCAAGGAATTTAGCTCCCTTGGTGCAGGGAATGACATAGTTAAAAAGAGTTATCTTTGGTGTATTAAAATTTTGGCATTAGGATCATGCTTCAAAGTTATATAGTTCGACTTGGTAGGATTAATTTTGATTCTCCACAAGCACCACCAATCTCAAGAGTCGCAAGGGATTTTTGTAGATTTTGTCGATTTTAGGAGAAAAGGAAGTAGTCCATAAAGCAATATCATCGGCATATTTGGCCAGTTGGGTGTTGTTGGCAGGATTTAATGGAATATCATTAACATAGATAATATAGAGGACAGGGCTCAGTGCGGAGCCCTTAGGAGTACCAGTTCTCAAGTCAAATTCACAGGAGTAAACATTTCTGTGGTATATCATCATTTTTCTGTCGTCGAGAATAGAAGCTAGTAATTTAAAGGTTTTCCTACTAGGATACTTTATTGTCAGAAGTTTTAAGACCATTATACCAAGTCTGATCAAAGGCTTTTCAGCATCCAGAAAAACTGCAGAAGTTAGTTTACGATTTTTGAAACTTTGGGATATATTTTCTGATGATCTAAAAAGATGGTTAAAAGAACCTTTCTTCTTTTGCAAAGCCACATTGGTAAATTTTGATTTTCAAGAAAGGGGACGAGCCTATTGACAATGTTTCTTTCAAAAATTTTGCCAGTAGTAGACAATTAGCTAATCTGTTCAGCTTTTGATTTATTAGGCTTAGAAATAAGAATTGTTTTGGATCTAGGTTTAGGGAAGGATTATTAATATGATGAAGCAGGAGTCTTTTTTTTTGTTGCGGACACTATTCACATTGAGATGGAGAATTCTTAGAGCCGTTTAGGGATTCAGATGAATTCTTTCTAGCTTTCTTTACTGAGTCTTCTAAACTTTGGGCGTTTTTCAAAATATTAAAGGGCAAATTTCATCATCCCAGACAGTTCCAATTCACTCTACTAGGCAACTTGTAGCTCCTCCAATAACTGTATGAAAAGCTCTTACTTTAGACACAAACCTGTTTTATTGCTTCAGGCCATGTCCTGGTGAGCATACAAGGCTATAATGTGTAATCCAAACACTCTCTCTGCATTGTGTGGAATGTGAGTTATTTGAATTTTCAAACTTTGATGTCAACCAAAGAGCAGTAACCAACTGAGAATTTTGATACCCCCACATCAAAAATGTACTTTGGGGTGACCACTGTCTGTCTTCAAAGAGTTCTCCCCCACTGACCGATAGATTGAGATGTACTAAGGCCAAATGAGAAGCATGAGAGAGGATATCAGAAATCTTGATTTCATGCCGGATTTTGAAGACATGCTCTAATTAAATCAGCACAAAAGAGAGTAAAATTTATTTTTTTCTGGTTTGGGAGTTTTGTAGACACTTCCACTTTTGTAGCCTCAGCACACGTTTGAGTGGTGGCTTAGCTTCCATTCTGACTTGTTGCTTTGATGGGCATCCTTTATGGACAGATATATGATTGCTCTGACAATTTGCACACTTGTTTCCTGATTTGTTAGGACAATCTTTAATGTTGTGATCCTCACCGCAACGAAGGCATTTTGGCGTTTTCTTACATTCATGGTAGGCATGGCCAAAACCTTGGCCATTGTAATACTGGATAATGATAAGGAGCTCATTGTATTTCTAAACCCTGTGATTTTAGTACTCAAGGATAATACAATTTTGCAGTAATTCTGCCTGATCGCAGACAGATGGATTGACCCTACAAATGAAAACAGGTTTGATTGGGGGTTCCTTTGATGTGGCATACCTGGTTTCGGGCTTCCAAGTTCCAAGGTCGGTACTTTGCTTCCGGGACTTAAGCAGAATATTAGCAGAGTGATGATCACGTGGAAAAACATGGATGCTGAGAGGATGGCCATTTGGACGTGAAAGAGAATACCTTCGGATTCTGGTTCCTGATTGGTTAAACATAAAGGCGCCAAGGCCGCCAATAGACCTGTTATCAAACTCATGAAAAATGAAGCTAGTTTGAGAGGTTCTTTTCGACAAATTTAGCTTTTACAGTTCCCTCTTAAGGTGGAAAGGACTTGAATATTTATACGCTTTTGTTCACGTCAGGTATTCCGCAAGGAATGCTCGGTGTGTCTAACCTAAGTCCCAATTTTCCGAAGAAAAGGGAAGCATACATCAAGTAAAGTAGGGGTAGGCGGTGCCACCATCTGACGTTACATGGGTAGTCAGTGAACCCTGCACATTTGAAGGGAAAGCCCGGAATCATCGTTCGTGACTATGAGTAACTTAACAGATAGGAGTCGGTATCTTCATTGAAGGAATATCTGTAATAGGGAGTTTGTTGGCAGGGTTGAGAGTATTTCCGGAAAACTGATGGACATGCTTTGAATTGTTTTGCAATTACAAATCGCTAGCGAACCACCCAACATTTCTGAATACATTTCGATTCTATTGTTTTAACACTGGCTTCGAAAGTATGTTCATATTTTCCAACAGTATTGTTTGTGCCATCTATGGGTGGATCGGCGAGATTACGGGGATCACAAAATTGGGAGAACGCGAGGGATTCCCCCATATAATCATTGGAAGGACCTACGAATTAACCTGAACACACTATAATTACGGAACCACACCTTTTCAAGAAAAAAAAAAAAAAATTGCTTACAACTTTTCATCATGGAAAACAACAAATGTAAAATTTTTTTGTGTATACCTTCTCGCGAGACCCACCTTCACAGTATGCGTAAGGATTATGGGGATGGTAGACGGGTTTTTCTCTTGTAATACAAAACTATTTTCCCTGTAAGGCCCCTTTCGTGCCATTTCATTAGTATACTCTTGGCCTTCTTAAACTGTTAAAATAACAGGTCGTTGGGGGTATGATTTTCTGTAGTTGTAAAAGGGGTAGTGTTACTATCTGGTACAGCATGGTAAAGGCTGCAGACTTTTAGCCTACTATCCATATTCGTTAGAAGTTATGAATTGCTGTCAGCCTCATTTTTTCCCACGAGGTTATGGGCAGATTTGATTTTCAAAATTTTTCAAATTTGTTTCAAAACTTGGTTAGATTATGTTTAGAGTTAGGGTTGCGTGGACTGGGGTTATTTGGCCTGGTCTTTCATAATCCGGTGTCAGAATTACAATAAAAAGGTCGAAAAGCTGTCATTTTGGAACTAGGGGTGTGGCAGTGGCGTAGCTAGAGGGGGCGGTCGCCCCCCCCCCCACAAAGCCTCCGAAGGCCTCTGTCGGAAATAAATAAAAACAATTCATTTGAAACACTTACAAAACTTATGTTTTTGAGCAGAATTGCACATCAAAATGGTCACTGACAAGGCCTGGAAGTGTCATTTAAGGCAATCTCGGATATATTTTAATCTAATTTTTTCCGCGCGCTACACGCCAGATGACGGTGGCGCTATGCTTAGATAGTACATCATTACTTCAAGATAATAATCTGTCGGAATTTTTTTGCTTTTGCCCCCCTACAAAAAATATCTAGCTACGCCACTGGGGTGTAGCCTATTTCCAAGAAGCTGATTTGGCATGATTTGTCCATAACCTCGTGGGAAAAAAATTGCGCTTGCCGTCATAACCTATTTGAAAACCTCCCTCTATAATAGAAAACATGCTGCACTACTTTGTGAACAAAAAATAGGCTATGGAAGCGTGTCCTCTAACTTAAGTTTTTGTGACAGTGTGACGTCATATGCCTAAGGACATTTGCAGGGTTTCTCAACCTTGTGTAAATCAGATGAAATTTTAAAATAAGCTACATCCAAAGTTGTATTCCAGATGGCCCTAAGCGACCAACCACCGGTTGAAAACACCAACCACCGCTCTACTGTACTCAGTGGTGCCAGAAGTGTGATACGAAGAGATTACAGTGCCGAAAAAGGAGGAATAAAAGTGACTACTTATCTGGTTATTGACTGATTCTGTATTATATCCTTAAGTGGGACTATTGTAAATGAATGTGGGAGGGGGGGGGGGGTGTTGTTTAAGTGGAAAGCACATATGAAAGGTACTATTCAGAGCGTTACATAAATGGTTTGAATTTTTTAATAGACCTAATACAAAACATTTCGTCTGCATGTTCGCGCCGTGCCTACCCTCAGTGGGTATACGGTTATATGGTTAATGTGTATTCGAACGCAGTGGCGTAACTTTGGTTACAGAGGAGGGGATGGGGTAGATTGGGATGCCTCTGACCTGATATGATGCAGCATGGCCTTACGAAGCGCAAGGATATCATAACGCGTAGTGTACCAAGAAGACGCATATACGGACCACAAA